>CM019693.1:3793299-5059026 GCA_009760885.1 Achatina immaculata
TGTAGTATGGATATTTGTTCTTTTTTGTGTTCATGATATTTGAAGAACTCTTCTGTAGCATTTACAGTCAAAATGTGTTTCTCAGCTGTTTTGTTAAGCTGTTTGGGAAGATAGATAAGACAGACTATATTATTATTAAGTTATCAAGCCGGACTACATTGTAAAATCAATATTGCTAACATTTCCAGCACATTATAAGTTTTTAAGGACGCTACCGAGCTCAACAATCAAGTGCGCGCACACGTACATATATATGAACACACGTGCAACCTGGACTGTATAGCCGCATGGTTTGTGTCAGTAATCTAACAGCAAGACTAACTGTTCATTAAAACAAGATGGACAGCGTTTGAACATAAAACTCACTAAATCTGAGGATGTAGTCTTTGGAAGAGGCATGTAATTTGTTCAGAAGAAAACTGGCATTTAACGCAATTATACGTTTTATATTTAAAATTACTTCCGCAAAAATACATCAAACGAATTACCTGCGCAAAAGCAAAAATAAAATGCTTATTATATAGAACTGTCAAAACAAACATTTCGAAAACAAATTGCTGAAATAACAAAGAACTTCATTTCGCCATGCTTCGCTGCCGATTCTCCCTTTCATGGCTTTAAGAATGAAACAAATTATTATGTATCCTTCAGATCTTTCTGTTCTTACGCCGAAGCTGTGGAGACAGACAGACAGACAAACAGACAGATACATTCATTTGCATGTCCCTTGTGGAACTTGTGGATGAGGGCCTCTCGGTTGTGAGCAAGATGGCCTGCTGCTGATGCTTCCATTTGCAGATCATCAACGATGTCTTGCAGCCATCTTCGCCTTGGTCTTCCTCTCTTTTTCCCATAATGTACCCTTCCAAGACGGTTTTCTCTAGATTATCATGACGTTTAATGTGTCCAAAATATTTAAGTTTTCTCTGTTTAATACTCTTTACTAGCCAGCCTTCTTCAATATTAAGTTCTTGTAGTATGGATATATTTGTTCTTTTTTGTGTTCATGATATTTGAAGAACTCTTCTGTAGCATTTACAGTCAAGGGATTTATGTGTTTCTCAGCTGTTTTGTTAAGCTGTTTGGGAAGATAGATAAGACAGACTATATTATTATTAAGTTATCAAGCCGGACTACATTGTAAAATCAATATTGCTAACATTTCCAGCACATTATAAGTTTTTAAGGACACTACCTAGCTTGGCTGTGGGACATTTCTAAAATCTATCGCACAATGCTCTACCACATCTGTGGTTGTTGTTGCTCAAATCCAACCCAAAACACAGTCAACGGTTGAGCAATTGTATTCTCCCAAAACCAAGGCTTGACATGCTTTAAAAAAAGCTTCTCTTACTCAGCTGACCACCTCTGGAATGTCCTACAAACTCATGTAAAACGTATAAATAATATTCGTTCTTATAACTTCAACCTATGTCAACATCTGTTTGATATGGACTATATGTCTCCCTAAGCATAATCTAAAGTAGTTTAAAGTATGGCTTGACTGTTGTAATTTTTTACACTGCTTTTCTATACATTGTTAGTTTTGAATGAATGTAAGAATGCAAGTTCATTTCATGTTGTTGCATAAATTAGAGTGCAGAGTGTATGAACATGAGATAAGTTTATTATTCATTTATGTAATCATTTCATTGTGTCTTCATGATTATTATGCTCACTAACAAATGCTGAATGACTGTGACTGAGTGAAAGCTGAATGATGAAGGGCAGAATGTTAGACGGGCCTGCGTGCCCAATTCTTAACCCTGTGAAAATAAAATATGTTCGTTCGTTCGACACACACAAAAAAATGTTGTCGCGGGCCAGATATGACCCGCGGGCTTAGGTTTGCCCCATATGCAGTCCACAACAACTTTACCTTGCCGGGCCCGACTATTATATGACACATCCTACTCATTTCTTGAAGCAGCACTCTTAAGCAGCTTCTCAGCAGAACAGTAATACGCTGACACCGGCGTACTAAATGTGTCACCGTGAGGAAGAGAGGGCAGGAGTAAGACAGCTTGTACTGTAAGAAGAGAATGTAAGCGCGGACGAACAAACGACATTCCATCTAGAAGGGGCTCCGCGTAGTGATCAATCTCGCTGGGGTCCACTCAACCAGAAGGAATGAGAAAAGACAGGAAAACGAGTTACCCTGCATGGCTCGGATGCAAGGCTTCCTGATAGGACAGTTCATAAGGGAAAAAAAAAAGGTCATGGAAATGAACAAGCCAACGCGGGGCCACGTTTACAAACATGCACTCAAACGCAAGCTTGACAATATCTGTACCAAGCTTGACAAGAGTTAGGCCTGGCACAAAATATCTGTACCAAGCTTGACAAGAGTTAGGCCTGGCACAAAATATCTGTACCAAGCTTGACAAGAGTTAGGCCTGGCACAAAATATCTGTACCAAGCTTGACAAGAGTTAGGCCTGGCACAAAATATCTGTACCAAGCTTGACAAGAGTTAGGCCTGGCACAAAATATCTGTACCAAGCTTGACAAGAGTTAGGCCTGGCACAAAATATCTGTACCAAGCTTGACAAGAGTTAGGCCTGGCACAAAATATCTGTACCAAGCTTGACAAGAGTTAGGCCTGGCACAAAATATCTGTACCAAGCTTGACAAGAGTTAGGCCTGGCACAAAATATCTGTACCAAGCTTGACAAGAGTTAGGCCTGGCACAAAATATCTGTACAGCCCTCTCAAAGTCCTCCCGCTCTTTCAAACTCTCCTGAGGGTAATAACAATGTCAGCAAGATCCCCCGGTTGGCCATCATCTACGGTCATCGAACCAACCAGTCTAAGCTCTCTTACTGTCCAAGACACCCAGCATTGCAATTTCATCATCATCATCATCATCATCATCATCACGTGCCGTGCCGACTGGCGTTGACTATTATGTTTCTACACAGTACCCGATCCTTCATGTGGGCCACCAGTTCTGCTGGTGGTCTCATATCACACATCTTCATCAAATCATTCCTCTCGACCTTCCCCCTGGCTCTTCTTCTCTTTATCTTCCCTGATGTTACAATACTTTCAGTGTCGTCGGTCCCCCTCCCCCCCCCCAATCTTCTCATTGCAAGTCCAATGAAAGTACATTGTTTCTCTCGTATTTTTTACATGATTTTTCTTTGGTCTCTCCCGCTCTTAAATAAAACTTAAATATCTTGGATATATTAACCGTCATGAGATTTAGAGAAGACCGTCTTGGATGGGTACATAATAAGAAAAAGAAAGAGAGAAAGACCAAGGCGAGGATGGTTGCAAGACATCATTGATAATCTGCAACTGGATGCATCTACAGCAGGGCATCTTGCTCACAACCGACAGGCCTACAGGAGAGCTGTTAAGGAGTCAAAGTTCCGCAAGGGACTGACTCCCGCCCTTCTCGTACATTCTCCATTAGTTATTTTTGCTGCCCTGGGAGCTCACTACATTCTTCTAATAAACCACATTTCTGCTGCTTCCAATGATCTTTGTGCTGACCTGCGTACTGTCCATGATTCACTTCCATAGACTGTATAAGCTCAATATATCATTTTAGGGCCCATTTTCTTATACTCACTGATAAGGATGCGTTGCATAATATATTACAATTTAACGAGTATAGAAAATGAAATCTGATCGGCAGGCGAGCATAAAGATTCATGATTTCTGACTATAAAAATGCTGACAATTGGGTTACTGTACACACACACACACACACACACACACACACACACACACAAAACAGCAAAAACATATAATACAAAAGTAGGCGGACTGATGGTGTCCTGTTGTGCCATTAACGAGGCCTAAAGCTCACAAGTAACAGTTCATTAGTGGAAGAGATAAAAAAAAAACCCGATGTGTGGAAGATCCGCCATCGCTTATTATTGTTATCCACTTCTTTCCTGAGTAACTATTTCAGCTTGCGTAAACGAAACCGTCTTTTGAAATATGACAACTTCTCGTTTGCAGAGCGAGGCAGACAAGATTACATCCTAAAGCAAAACAGGACAAACAGATATTCACATTCAACTCAGCCGCATTTATATGTGATAATCCACGACCAACAACAGACGATCGCTAAAACAACAGTTTGAAAAACAAAACAGGATAAAGAAATACACGTTACCTGGTCTTATACACGAATGAAATGTTCTGAACATTGAAACATAGTCCCTGCGCTGATCTGACTAAAACAGGCTGTCAAAGTACACATCACAACATAATAACCGAGTCTCATTTGCCTGCCGTTTTTTTTTTTTTCAGTTCCGCATCATGAAGGAAGTACTTGAGGACAATGGGTGCATCACCATCTGTTTCATTACTTTTCCCTTCCTTCAAATCCTCTTGAGGTCTTTGTGACTTCTCATCCCCCCCCCCCCCCCCCCCCCAAGTCAGAAATGCTCGCACAAGTGAGTTTCTTATCACGCACCGCTTTATAAATGCTACTTTCGTGCTTCTGAAGTGCTGCCACAAACAGGGATATTTTATGAAGGGTTGCGTATCGCCATAATCAAGAGAGCGTGTGAAAGACTCTTTTATGCTGCACTCTTCTTTTTCTTCAGTCTCCTTGGAGTTGAGAGCTGGTGTTCTTTGCGGCCAATGCGGTGAAATGTTGAAGCACACAGAGCATCGTGTCGGCCTGGGAGCGGGCTATGGGCGGTTATTTTTTTACGTCCCTAAGTGGAACGTGTACGAACTCCCTGTAACTGCGAGCTGTTGTTCTTTGACGCCGATGCTGTAGAGATGTTGAGACATAGGATCGCAGCGGCGTGGAGCAGGTTATGGCAGCTACTTTTTCAGTCCTGGAGTACAGCTAAAAGGCCGGAGGGGGGGGGAGTGGTGTGCAATGCTTCTTTAGCAGACTCCACCACCATGGAGACTACGGCGATCCCTGCCCCGTTATCCAGGCTAGGCCTGTTACTGGGGGTACCACGGAGAGGTGGGACAGTGTCTTGGTTAGCTATGGTTCGCTAACCCTGACGCTAGCATATCAGCTATGGGTCGCTGACTGTCTCATCGGACAATCTTCTTCACCCCTCTAACTGGAGCTAAAAAGATTTCAATGCTTCTCTAGCGGACTCCACCGCCATGTGAACTCTACTGATCCCTTCTCCGGTTAGTCAGGCTAGGTCTGTTACTGCGGAGTACCAAGTAAGAGTCGAGACAGGGTTTTGGTCAGCTATGGGTGGCTGATCGCCACATCGGGCAGCTTCTTCTTCTTCTTCTTCATTCATTCATTTTCTCACTCACTCACTCACTCACTCTCTCTCTCTCTCACACACACCTCTCCCCCCCCCCGCATGCTACAGTGTTAAGTGACATTTTAGCAAGTTGGAAACAGTCAGGTTTGATCACAGCAAAGAGACATACATTATTAATAAGCCAGTATGGTTGCCGACCGTGCCACATGAAGACTACTAGAAATTTGTTGGTTTTCACACTGTGGATACCCACCTCTGTTTTCAAGACATACGATATTCTCTTTGGTTATTAGTCAGTACTGACTTTACCCCCATTACGGTCGAGATCTTACTCTTTCAAATACAGTCGAGCTTAATCTCTTTCGTCGTCTGTAATCTCTGCTGCCGCCTGTTTTACTGCACGCTTCACAGACTTACTTTCCAGGAACGATCATACTTTCGGTGGCAAACAGCGCAGTAGCAGCTATGTTAAGCTATAGTGACGTTACTGGTGCACGGGATGACAACGGCGATGAACGATGTGACTGGTATAACTGTGGTAGTAAACAAACCCAAGACAAACATGGCAAAGATGATAATTCCAAGTCGAGACAACATGGGTTAATCCCAAACAACTACTGACGTCCAAAGACAGACTTCGTCGCCAACAGAATTCTAACAACATTCTAATTTCCTACTATAATTCACTACATCTACTCAGACAAAACAACACGAACTGCACTATCAGAAAGTCTTAACTTCAACTGTCGTGATCATCTGATTTCTCTCTCATTCTCCGAGCTTCATGTCCAGCACGTGAGAAGCAAGCGTCTGGCTTAAAGAGGAATGAAATGTAAACAATTAGTTACTACATTTTGAGGGACATAACCTTGTTTTTTCCCCAGCTTTTTAATTCCAAAATGACTTATCTAACTTCCTTTCTCTATCTCTACTGTCTACTTCAGAAATCTCCTGCACTGTTATATTAATAATCCTCTCATTCCTTTCATTCAGAAGGTGCTTTAGACCTGATTTTACGGACATATGTCAATCTAATGTGCAAGTTTAATATGCCGTAACTCAGTACTAAACAACACTAAAGTGTTATAACACAGAAAGTATCATTAGCCTGATAATAAGAGCAAAACAAACAACTGCTGACGCAGATAAAAGACACAAGGGGTGGCCGAATCCATAGAGCGTTATCCCCTCGTGGCTTGTCGGTTGCTCGTCCTAACCGAGCCCAGGGTTCGAGTCTTACTGCTTTCATTTCTCTCCTGTCTGAAGTGTTCTGAAATTTTCGGCCATTTGTGTCAGCAATTTAACTCATTACTGTTCATGTACAACAACCGAAGAATGAGTCAACTCCTGAATTCTTGTTATGACAGGAAACCAGACTGGAATTTAAGATATGACTGATGTATGTCCTGGAAATAAATCATAACCTGAACTATGAAAAAAAAACAGGTGGAGGTGAAAATAACACAAATAAACATATTAACCCTTATTCCCCTCCGTTTCCATGTCATTTAGGCATATTTGTGATACGGTGTTAGGCCATTTAACAAAACAGCTGAGAAACACATAAATGCCTTTGAATGTACATGCTACAGAAGAGTTCTTCAAATATCATGGACACAAAAAAGAACAAATATATCCATACTACAAGAACTTAATATTGAAGAAGACCGGCTAGCAAAAGAGGATTAAAGAGAGAAAACTTAAATATTTTGGACACATTAAACATCATGATAATCTAGAGAAGACCGTCCTGGAAGGGTACATAATGGGGAGAAAGAAAGAGAGGAAGACCAAGGCAAAGATGGTTGCAAATGGATGCATCAGCAGCATGGCATCTTACAACCGAGAGACCTAGAGGAGAGCTGTTAGGGAGGCAAAGTTTCGCAAGGACATGCAAATGACTGACTGACTGACTGTTAGGCCCGTATTTCCAAGACCATCGCCATATGAAAGTGTGATATGGTCAGTATCACACATGGCCGAATTTACCTTCTCAGATTTCTCTGGTACCCATTTTTTAGAAACTGGGCGGACCCCGCGGCCCTTCTGAACAGCAAAAATGGCACAATGCAAATAATACGGAACAGGATTGTGTCTGTAAATTTTCCATTTTCATACTCGACTCTTTTAGAGGCTGGGTGGACCCCGATGTCTTTTTAGAGTGACGGTACCAGAAAAAAATCCCCCACTGCTGGGCCTTGAACCCGGTACAACTGGACTAGTAGACGGAACGTCTAACCACTCAGCCAACCAGACCGCCAAAATAAAAGTTAAAATAAAAGTAATTACAGAAAAAAAAACGCACTCACATTAACCCCTTTCTATATTCTGAATAAATTTAGCTTATTTACAGCTTCGTGTAACTATTATTTTTTTTTTTTTTTTTTGTTTTAACCGGACGTAAATTTTCCACTTTACCGAAGTCAAAGTCAAATTTATGAACTCTTAGCTAACTGGAATGATTTATACCTTTTGTAATTAATCAGTAACAAAAATCTTTGCGAGATGTCGAATGCTTGTGTAACAAATATCTGACAAAGGATAGAGAAGGGTTAAGAAAGGCCAGTATCAAGATTCTGACCATCGAAGTTAGGGAAAAGCTAATAGCCAGGCACTGAAACGGACGGCCAGCAATTCAGCAGAATTTACCATGACAGTTAAGCATATTACTTCGGCTCTCGTAACTTCAATGAAAATGCTGAGTGGAATAACGTAAATAGCTGAACTTGTTACGGCTGTTCACCTCCACGTGGTATGAATTACCATCTCAATTTTTCTTTACGTGTTTTGTTTTGTTTTGTTTTTTGCTGGAAAACGCTTTCTCTGTGTTTGTAATCTGTTTACCTAGCCATTTTTTGTACACAAACACGCTCTTTGTATATCATCGCCATTCTTCTTTTTTTCTTCTTCTTCCTTTTCTTATACTACTTCTACTGCTACTACCGCTACTACTACTATTCTTTCTCCTGCAGTCGTCTTATTCTTCCTTCTTCTTCTTCTCCTCTTCTTCTTCAGTCTTCTTCTTTCCTCTCTTCTTCTTCTTCTCTTTCTGCTTTGGAATTCAACATTCTGACTTCGCCTGTGTTCATATTCTTTGTGCCCTACGATTTTTTTTTCTAGTCCTTTCGTCCAAGTAGCATTCTATATTTAATATCTTTTCAAATATATTTCCATAAGACTCTCGGTAGCCGAAAAACTGTTTGTTCCTGCTGTTGCTTTGTTTGTTCCTGCTGCTGCTTTGAAAACACTGTTCCTGCTGTTGCTTTGAAAACACTTTGTTCCTGCTGTTGCTTTGAAAAAACTGTTTGTTTCTGCTGTTGATCTGAAAACACTGTTTCTGCTGTTGATTTGAAAACACTGTTTGTTCCTGCTGTTGCTTTGAAAACACTGTTTGTTCCTGCTTTTGCTTTGAAAGCACTTTGTTCCTGCTTTTGCTTTGAAAACACTGTTTGTTTCTGCTGTTGATTTGAAAACACTGTTTGTTCCTGCTGTTGCTTTGAAAACACTGTTTGTTCCTGCTTTTGCTTTGAAAACACTTTGTTCCTGCTTTTGCTTTGAAAACACTGTTTGTTTCTGCTGTTGATTTGAAAACACTGTTTGTTCCTGCTGTTGCTTTGAAAGCACTGTTTGTTCCTGCTGTTGCTTTGGAAACACTGTTTCTGGATTCATCTGTGCGTCCATTCTCTATCATCCAATCTTTGCTTCTAGCCACATCGCCCAACTAATCCTAATCTTCTTCTACATTTAGCGTCTTTTCCAACATACTTCCTCTTACTTAACTTCAGCACTAGTTGTCTTATGTTGTTTATTTTCTCATTTCATCTCTTCAACGCCACATCAAAATACAGATCTGTGAGCGTGTTTCCCCCTCAAAACAACACAGTTCAGTCTTGTTTCTGTGATACATTTCTCCTCGAAAAATCTCTTACAAGACTAGTCAAATCTGCATGCAAGCAAATACACACTGAAATAAGACCCCAACGCCGAATGACGAAAGCGCTTCCCTGTCATTGCTACTAGCACGGGCTCCCACATAACTCACGCGGCGGGAGCCGAAAAGGTTGATACAAAATACCTCGCTATCACCGGATAAGACACACAGACGTTGGAATTTTATAGCAAGTGATAGGAATATATATATATATATATATATATATATATATATATATATATATAAACCCAGTATTTTATCTTCAGTGGGATAAAGAAGGCAGCATGGAGGATTTGATTAATGGGAAAGAGGCTGCCAGGGAGAAAATGGGTCCACGTGAACGACTTTCTCAAAGTCTGATTTCTGGACGAATTTTCACTGGCGAAAATTTACTGAATTTAAAAGAAAATTATCAATTTGCTGTTTGGGACGCAAAGTTCCGCAAGGGACATGCAAATGCAAATGAATGAATGATCCAGTGACGTATGTGCTACAGAAGAGTTCTTCAAATATCACGGACAGAAAAATTATCAAAAATATATCCATACTACGAGGAATTAATATTGAAGAAGGTCGGTTAGTAAAGAGGATAAAGCAGAAAAGAACTTAAATATTTTAGACACATTAAACGTCATGATAATTTAGAGAAGACCGCCTTGGAAGGGTACGTAATGGGAAAAAGAAAGAGAGGAAGACCAAGGCGAAGATGACTGCAAGACATCGTTGATAATCTTGCAAATAGATGCATCAGCAGCACGGCATCTTGCTTACAACCGAGAGGCCTGCAGGAGAGCTTGTCAGGGAGGCAAAGTTCCGCAAGGGACATGCAAATGACTGACTGATCCTTCAAAATCAGTCACTACGGATTATCACAGGTGCCATGAGGTCCACACCAATAGTAGAAATGCAGAAAATAGTTGGTGTTCAACGGCTAAAGGAACGTAGAGACACAAAGGTCATGACCATGGGAGAAAAATTCCTTAGCTCTGTAAGCCATCCCCTGAAGGAGAGATTCAATAACTTGGCATTAGGACGGCTTAAAAGAAGCAGCTTCATTCATCAGGCCAAGCGTATGCGTAAGCTGATACCTGACCTTCCAACTGTAGTCGCTCCATTATCATCTGTACCAGAGCATACGCCATGGAAAGAAGCAGATTATACACAAATAACTATTCAGACTGAAGTGAAAGGTGTGCAGAATGGTGAAATGCAGAGCAGTCTTGTAAGATCAACAGCCACACTTAGTGTACTAGATGACAAATATCCATGTGACACCTGGATACGTGTGTATACAGATGGATCTGCACATAATGCCATAAAGAATGGAGGGGCAGGAGCATATACTGAATATCCAAACAACACCATTGACAAGATTTCCATACCCACTGGTAAACACTGCAACAACTTTGATGCAGAAGTTAGGGCAATTATTGCTGCAGTTGAAAAACTATCAGACTCCAGAATTGATACATGTCCTGTAGTAATTCTCACAGATGCAAGATCAGTACTGGAAGCTCTTCAGTGCAACAAACTACCAGACCTTAAAGATGCCTTGTCAAAAATTGGCTTACAACATGGAGTCACTTTGCAATGGATTCCCTCCCACTGTGGGATACCAGGCAATGAGAAAGCTGACCATCTGGCCAAAGAGGGCACTGAAATGGAGCAACCAAACATACCAATCACCTATAATCAGAAGAAAAGCATGATAAAAACCTACAGGAAGCCACAAACACCACCACATGATGACTATCACATGCTAAACAGAAAGGAACAAGTCACCATCTTCCGTCTCCGAACAGGACACAGCCGACTCTGAAGTCATATGTATACAAAGTTTAAGGTTGGTATTCTACTAATCTATGTACATGTGCCCAGGTGCCCCAAACTGTGGAACATATCCTCCAGAACTGCATCAACTACGAGACTCCGAGAAATAATTACTGGCCCAGTGAAACCACTAAAGAAGATAAGCTCTACGGTTCCATACATGAGTTACAAAAAACAGTGAAATTTATCCAAGAGACAAGACTGCAGATATAGACAGACAATGCGAACGATGAAGAAGACTGACTGATCCAAGATGATGATGGTGTGTGCGCTGTTGAAGGTGATGGTGGTAGTGGCGGAAAACTGAAAACGAACAACATGTAACTGCAGATGGAAATTTGTGAAAGACTGCGCACATGCCAGTATCAACCGGTGCCAGAAGTTAACAGAAATAAATATAACACCACATAGTTCTACTCTGTCACTTACATCTCGTAACACCCGATGCCTTACATTTTCATGTTATCTTAACTCTTACACCACGGAACAACCCTCACAACACACAATCGTTTTTTTTTCTTATCATTCACCACCGCCGCCATGTTGTGCTAAGAAATAACGTAACGCCTATTTTAAGTGCTTATAACCGTTGTGAAAGAACAGAAGAACATCAGAAGTGTGGAAGATATAGTGAAATGTTTAAAGAAATGAAGACATTGACGAGAAATATCACACTTAAGCTAAATGTAATTTGTGATGATATGGGGAATACCTTGACAGAGACGGAGGAAATTCTAGAAAGATGGAAGGAATATTGCAAAGGAATGTATGAAACAACCGACTGTGGAAGCAGATATCAACAGTGTGAATTATTATTGGAGGAGAAAGAACCCGAACCGACAATAGAAGAAGTTTTATGGGCAATAAAGAATCTGAAAATTGGTAAATCACCAGGATGTGATGAGATAACAGCTGAATTTATTAAAGCAGGAGGAAAGGAATGTGCAACAATCTATCATGCACTATGTAAAAAGATATAGCATTCAGGTATTTGGCCAAAAGAATGGAAAAGAACTGTATTCATACCACTGCCAAAAAAGGGTAACCTGAAATTATGCACAAACTACAGAACTGTTGCCCTGATTAGTCATGCCAGTAAAATTCTGTTAAAAATCATAATGGGTAGACTTCGAAAGAAAATAGAAGAAGTCAATATGGTCCAAGCTGGTTTCAGGCAAGAAGGAGGATCAAGAGATTCTTATTCAATAGAGAAGTGCAGAGAGTTTAATGTGAATCTATATGTAGCCTTTATAGGCTACTCAAAGGATTTTGATTGTGTACAACACCAGAAACTTTGGGAAATAATGAAAAAAATGGGATTTCCAACATATTTGATAAATTAACATCACTGCTGTATCTAGACCAACAAGCAGCAGTAAGAGTAAATGGTGAAGCAACAACTTGGTCTGACATAAAACAAGGGGTCTGTCAAGGGATGCATATTGTCGCCTTACTTATTTCACTTGTATACTGAAAATATAACGAAGAATGTTAGAGAAGATGTAGACAAAGAATATTATGATGCCATAACAACTGGAGGTTATGAAACAGCAGAGATTAGATATGCTGATGACACAGTATTACTGTCCACAATACAAAAAGGAATGGAAAAACTAATTATGTCAGTCCTAAGAACAGCGAAGAGCAAAACCTCTATCTTAATGCGAAGAAAACTAAATTGATGACAACTGACAAAACAAACAAGGCAGCTGATATATGTATCAATGAGGAAAAACTGGAAGAAGTGGAGAGTTTTGAATATCTTGGATCACTGCTAACTAATAATGGAGATACAATGAGGGAAATTAAAAGGAGGACTTCTATTGCTCTTCAGAAAGTAAAACAAATAAAGAATCTGTGGAGAGGGGCAGACAGAACCACAAAAATAAGATTTTTAAGGGCATGCATCTTTCCCATCGCAACATATGCCTGTGAGACCTGGACATTTAACAAAACAGCTGAGAAACACATACATGCCTTTGAATGTAAATGCTACAGAAGAGTTCTCCAAATATCGTGGACACAAAAAAGAACAAATATATCTATACTCTTATTCTTATTTCCTTCCCGTGCCGTTAAACTTCACACTGGGCTCGCAAAGTAGTTCGCCAATTTTTCCTGTCCTCGGCGAGTCTTTCAACCTCATCAAAGGATTTTATGCCTGTTAATTTGGCCTCTCTTAACAATGTCCTCTTCAGAGTTTCACGCGGTCTGCCTCTTTTTCTTCGGCCTGTTGTGTTCCACTTGATAGCTTGTTTTGGGATTCTCTGATCATTTCTTCTCATCAAGTGACCAACATATGTCCATCTCCTTTTCCTGATCACCCATGATACTGGTTGTTGTTCAGTCATCTGTCTTATCTCTGCATTGTTCTTGAATTCATTCTACTTGATGCCGAGTATTTTCCTTAGGCATTTGTTTTCACAAGAGTCTAATTTCTTTTCTATTTCTTTAGTTGTTTTCCAGCTTTCGCATGCATAAATGAGGGTGGATATTACATTTGAATTGAATAGTCTTAACTTAGGGGCCGGCTAGCGTAGTGGTTAGAGCACTCGTCTAGCAACCAAATGGTCGAGGGTTCGAATCCCCAGCTGAGCGGGATTTTTTTTTCCCGACCAATACGGCCCTGAGGTCGACCCAGCCTCGTAAAATGGGTACCAGAGAAAATCTGGGAAGGAAAGGAACTGGTCACCCTACCTCACACGCTGATGACCCAGCATAATGAGGTCTCTAACGCTTCACCCCCTACGGCATTTGAAATGCTATGGGACTATCTTTACTTTTTAGTCTTAACTTGGTTTTTGTGCTTATAACTTTTGAATTCCATATGTTCTCAAGATTCTTGAAGAGTGATGCTGCTTTTGCAATTCTGATCCTAACTTCCTTTCTAGTGTCACCATCCTGATTTATGTAGCTGCCAAGGTATGCAAATTGACTGACTTCTTCAATATCTGTCCCTTCTATGTGTAGTTTTCCATTCTGATTGAGGGGAATTTTCATTATTTTTGTTTTGTCCTTGTTAATTTCAAGTCCTATTTTGCTAGCCAGTGAAGACAGGTTATCTGTTTTTTCTTGCATGGAATTCACATTATTACTGATAAGAGTTATGTCATCAGCAAAATCAAGATATTCTAGTTGGGTCCTATGTACCCAGTCGATACATGTGTTACCTGTGCAGCATTTTTTCATTATGAAGTCTACTGTAATCCCAAAAAATAAAGGAGACAGTATACATCCTTGTTTCACACCTGTTTCAATCTGGAACCATTCACTCATCCCTTCTTCTGTCTTGACTGCACAAACATATCCATTGTATGATATCCTTAATGACGTTGACAATTTTAGATGGTATTCCATATAGACTTAAAATTCTCCATAATGAATCTCCGTGTATGCTATCAAATGCCTTTTTAAAATCTATGAAGTTCAGTATTAATAGTTTCTGCTTTTCAATATGTTCTTCAAGCATTATTCTGACAGTAAAGATCTTGTCAATACAGCTTCTCCATTTTATAAATCCTGCTTGTTCTTCTCTCATTGCAGTATCCACTATATCTTTAAGTCTATTCAAAATGACCTTGCAAAATACTTTTGACACAACTGATATTAAGGTTACTCCTCTCCAGTGGCTCAACCCAGGGGTGGAAGTCACTAGTGGCGAGGATTCGTCCTCCTGGACAAAAGCTCCATCTTGGTCACAACTAGGAAGGGTAGCGGCCACGACCACAAAATGCTGAAGTCGGAGACACTGGACCAGGGCAGTCTAGATAGGCAACCACCTCTCACCCGGCAGGGATGTTTATCCTAATCACGCTGAGGTTTTCTGGTGAGAAAGTCCAACTCTGGACTGGATGGGCAACCACCTCTCACCCGGCGGTGATACACGGGTATCTCAAAACACGTCGAGGTTTTCCGGTGAGAAGGTCCAACTCTGGCCTGGGTGGGCTACCACCTCTCACCCAGCGGGGATGCACTGATATCCTAAACACGTCGAGGTCTTCCGGTGAGAAAGTCCAACTCTAGACTAAACTGGTGCAACGAAAACCACGGTGTCACGCAATCCGCTTCAAAGACCCACCAAGAATACAGGCTAAAGCCCTGCGATACTCTGAACCTCTTGTGGTCCTCTCGGGGATCTCGTGTGGTCCTTTCGGGGACCACACAGGAGACCACGGGACCTAACGAGGACCACAGGCGTAAATTCAGTAGGATCACAGTGCGGTCTTGGTGGTAGAAGCCAGCGAAGAAGAAGAAGAAGACTCCTCTCCAGTTGTTAAAGTCACTAAGGTTGCCTTAGTATATCTATACTACAAGAGCTTAATATTGAAGAAGGCTGGCTAGTAAAGAGGATTAAAGAGAGACAACGTAAATATTTTGGACACATTAAACGTCATGATAATTTAGAGAAGACCGTATTGGATGGATGCATAATGGGAAAAAGAAAGGGTGGAAGACCAAAACGAAGATGGCTGCAAGACATCGTTGACGATCTGCAAATGGATGCAGCAGCAGCAGGCCATCTTGCTCACAACCGAGAGGCCTACAGGAGTGCTGTTTGGGAGACAAAGTTCAGCAAGGAACATGCAAATGAATGAAACTCCCAGTTACGGAACAAAACCATATGGATCTATTTAGTGTAGTAGTTTTAAAGCCTTTTAATTGGTTCCTGGTGTTGTAAAATTTGTAACAACTTCCTGGTTCACAAAAACGTGTGGCCGATTAAAAAAAACACTGTTACAGATTCTTAATTAACCAACGGAAACTAAAATAGAAAACAAAATAACTCGGCATCCGCAAAAAAAAAGTTTTAAAATAAACAGCTTTTCATGTCAACACAATTCAGATTATTCAGTCGCTTTCTAATGCTTCCAGACAACAGATCTACATGAAGTGATACTTTAAAACAACAACAACAACAACAACAACAAACCCTCAGCCCTTTGAACGGAACGTATTATACAGAGCTAGCTACCTACCTCCTGTCTCAGACTGAAAGAATCAAGTTTCCATGCTCCCTCTAACAAAGACATCGGCAGCCGTACCCTGCAGCTGATGAGTTTCCTATAATGACCAGATCGATACAAAGGTGTTTTTTTACTATTAGTTCATAATTTCATAAACATGACCTCATAATTTCATCAACCTATCACAATCACTATCATCACAACACCTGTGTCTTCCAGAATCAGAACTCTTTCTCCTCTATAAATTCACTGTCATAAAATAATTAAGTTCTCTCCCTTATAATATTACTGTACAAGATAAAGCTTACTTTTATCCCCTATGGCATTACTGTACGAAGAAACTTTTTTTTTTCGCTATGGCATCATTTTACGGAAAAAAAAACATAATTCTCTCCCCTCGCTCACTTTACAAAAAATACTTAATTTTCTCCCCTATGGCATCATTTTACAAGAAAAACTTAATTATCTCCCCTACGGCATCACTGTACGAGAAAAACTTAATTCTCTCCACTACGGCATCACTGTACGAGAAAAACTTAATTCTCTCCACTACGGCATCACTGTACGAGAAAAACTTAATTCTCTCCACTACGGCATCACTTTACAATAAAAACATAATTCTCTCCCCAGCAGCATCACTGTAAGAGAAAAACTTAAAACTGTCTTCCCTACGGCATAACTGTACGAAAAAATACTTCATTCTCTCCCCTATGGCATCATTTTACGGGGGAAAAAAACTTAACTATCTCCCTTATTGCATCATTGTGTGAAAAGAAAAAAAAACAACACTTATTCCCTGTCCTGTAATTTATAAGATAAAAGAACCTAATTTTTTTTGCCTTCCCGTAATATCACATAGAAAAGAACACGCAATTCTGTCTTCTACAGTACACATACTATACCAAAGAACTTAATTCTCAAACTCTGCACCTCTAATCCTCCCCCCCCTCCCCACTCCTTCTCTCTTTCCAAAACTAACAAACAAAAAAGACTCACTCGCTCACTTACTCTCTTCTAAAAGAAATTAATTCTCTTCCCTATAATGCCAATGTAGGAGTCTACAGTTAACTCAACAATGTTCAAGTTACGTATAGAAATGGTATCCTCAAACTTGATTTCTATAACTGGATATCTGAAAAGTTGAGCCCGTGTGTAGCGAAGTAGTTATTGCACTCACTTCTCATGGCATGGTTTTGGAGTTGCCTCAATTGATCCAGCAATATATATATATTATATATATATATATATATATTTTTTTTTTTTTTAAATGGTATCTGGCTACTCTTGGAGCAGGGAAAATAAAGGCTATCAACCTCTAGACATATCTGAACAGTCTGATTTATACCTTTATTTCCAGTAAGATAGCCCAACAGAAACATATATATCAACAACAGACTTACTACAGCAAACCAGGCTTTTGCAATGCTGCAGACTATATTGAAATCTAAAAAAAAAAACTAGGCATGAAGATGAAAATCAGGATATTTAAGAGTAATGTTCTAAGTGTACTCCATGGAAGTGAATGCTGGGAAATCACCAAAACTATAGAAAACAAGCTGAATTCTTTCCAGTCTAAATGTTTACGAAGAATTAGAAGAATATTTTGGCCAAAACACCGTAAGAAATAACATCTTGTTGGCAGAAATGCAGATGAAGTCACTGACAGCATTTATGGAGGAAAGACACCACAGGGGAACAGAAGTCTTCAAAGGAGACATGGAGAATAACAACAGAGAGGATGTTGAGCGAGAGAGGGCCCACTTGGGCAAGAGGGGGAAAAAAAAGGCAAAGGGAATGCGTTTGTGGAAAAAGCCTTGCAGAAGCTCCATGTGCCTTGGGCACTTGAGGTTCATATATATATATATATATATATATATATATAAGGAAAGATGAATGGGAAGAGAGGCAGGGGAAGACCAATTAAAAAAAAAACGGAAAGTCTACCGCGGTAGCACAATAAAAAGTCAGCAAATGAGCCGATGAAAAAAAATATCAAGCACCGTCATCTACGGAGAAGCATGCCCGCCAAAGTCTACAGGCACGGCACCTGATGATGATGTCTATAGTACACTATTTGCTGTTTCTTTGCTCTTATGTTCGGTCATTTTGTTTCCCAATTCTCTGTTGCTTAAAGCAACATCCTTTTTAAAACTAATCCTTATCCCGGTCAAGAGATTACTACAAACTATTAACAGCACTAACAAACAAACAAACAAAAAACTGCCAACTATCATAAACACAGTCAAACAGTTAAATGACAAGGTACTCGGATAAGAAATCAAATTAAAAACAGGTTCTGTATAATCATAGGGGGCTTCCACAGCGCGGTATTTTATTTACACTGCGGCATTTCAAAAACAAATCATTAGGAAAGATTTAACGTATAATCACATGCAACGTATTCCACGTGGAGCAAATCACGTGACGATGTTTTAGAAGACCGCAGGTTCGCAACATTCTCCTTAGCAACCACGAATCTAACGAGAGCTCTCTTAAACCTGCTGACGTTTGCTATTGCTCGATGTATTACGTCTGTTTCCTCACACTAGGAGAGATTTGGAATTCTCTCCCCTGGGTTTTTAGGAAAAAAAAAGGGGGGGGGGAATGGTGATGATGATGATGATGAAAGTGCCGAATTAGTACACGTAGCACGAATATAAACGCACATTTAATGTGGTAAAATGTATAAACTAGGGAAAAAGTAGAAACAGCTTTACAAGCACACAGTTGTGACGTCTCGGCGTGACCCTTATGCATACAAAAACACATAGGACAAATAAATAGAGAGAGGAGATAAAGTATAAATTCATATGAATGTTGTGTTAAAAAAAAAATAAAATGAATACAGCACTTAGATGTAACCTGTAAGAAGCTGTTGCTTGCCCGACGCTGTGTGTCAGAAATGAGCATAGTGGAGGGTAGAGAGTATTTAAACGAAGACTTGGGATGTGTGATAGGTGGGTCTTAACTGAGGGTGGTGGATGGGGAAACCTTGGAGAGCAGAAAGAGTGATATAGTGGTAATCTAGCCGGGAGAAGATGAAATATGTGATTATAGTTAGAGCAGAAGGGTTGTAATGTGATGCTGTGAGGAGGTTCTGAACTATGTGTAACAAGTGAGAAGGAAGTGGAACTTGGTGGGGAGGGATTGTGGAAGAGAAGGATATTAAGTGTAGCTGCATAACGAATTCAAACCATGTGGTTCCAGCGTCCCATATTCCTCAATGTAACGGTTTTCAAGCGCTAGGCGGCTTCTGTCATCTGCGTGACATTGTTTGATGGTTGTTACCAGAAAGTCAGATTTGCCTCTGTGGTTGGGGCCACTGAAATGATTCGGGACTGGTTTCGAAGCATGCTGGGTGATATCGTACACATGTTTCTGCATGCGGTTCCCTAATCTGAGGCCAGTTTCACCAATATAAGTTAGCCTGCATCTTTTTCATACAATGACATGTATCACATTGCGGGACTCGCATGTGAATCCCTCATGAAGAGTGAGGATAGTTTTGGGAAAGGTGATCGTTTTCGTTTCCCAGACTACAGGGCAGGTAATACAGCTGGGGCGGTTACATTTTCTAGTGCCAACATATTCAAGGTTCCGCTTCAAGTGGCTATGGACGAGGATGTCCATAAGATTTGGTTCCCGTTTGTATGACAATAGGGGTGGATCAGAGAAAATGTCGCGAGTGTCGGGATTGAGTTGGATTAGTGGCAGATGGCCATAAAGAATTTTATTACCATCTGACATGCAGGTGAAAAGGAAGTACGAAATTAACTCTGTCAGATGGGGTGACAGTTTTTTTAATGAACGCTTCTTTGAGGCTCACTAGCTGGATGCGGTTGAATGCTTTCCGAAGGACATTTTCCGGGTAGTGGCGATGACGGAAAAATTCTAATAACTTTCTGGACTGATCTATAAAGTCCAATTTATCCTGACAAAGGCGGCGAAGACGGAGGAGTTGGGAGTATGGGATGGGGTTCTTACAACCTTCAGGATAAGAGGAGGTGTAAAGTAAATAGGTGTGGCTGTCGGTGGGCTTGTAAAATATAGAGATCAAAAGCCTGTATGTGCCAATAGGTATTTTGATGTCCACAAAGTTGACAGACTTGTCAGAAATTTCATAAGTAAATTTTATGTTCTTATTAAGCGAGCTGGCGAATTCAGTAATTTTTTTTTTTTAGTTCGTCCTGTGGCATACTGGTGACCCCAATGCCATCACTGATGTACCTTTTATAGAATTCTGGAAGTCTGTCAGTGTAGGTTTCCCATAATTTGACTTCCAGAAAGCTCATAAACAAACATGCATAACTGGGACCCATTTTCATTTCCATGGCGACACCACTGAAATGATGAACGTATTCGCCGTTGAATTCAAAAGATTTTAGGTTGAGTACTAGCTCTTTTCAGAACTTTGTACTAGAAAAGGTAATCAGAAAAGTGAAAGAAGAAAGCAGTACAGAAGAGCAAGCTAACATATTAGGATACGCTGATGACATCGACCTGATAGGGGAAACTATGCAAGAAGTCATCAATACTTGCATACACCTGAGAGATGTAGCACTAAAAGTGGGCTTGACCATTAACCAAGATAAGACAGAGTATATGAAGATATCAAGAGACCAGAGGCAGAATGATCCAGATTATATAAATGTTGGAAAGATGATTATTCGGAAAGCAGAAACATAAAAATATCTAAGCACAACCTTCAACAGAAGCAACACAGTAAGGGAGAAAATTAAAAGCAGAGTACAAATACGGAATAAAGTATACTTTGCCTTGCAACACCTGTTAAAATCCAAAATCCTGTCCCAAAACACCAAAATAACAATCTACAAAACTATAATAAGACCAGCCGTCATGTATGGATCAGAAACGTGGAGTACAACAAAGAAAGATGAACAACAATTGCAACAAGAGAACAAGATCCTAAGAAGAATCTCTGGGCCGATAAATGATATCAATAGTGAAAAATGGAGAGCTAAAAAGAACACTAAACTGAACAGCTTATTTAAATCCCAACGAATTATAAATGTCTTGTAACTGAACAGACTACGCTGGCTGGGTCATGTAGAAAGAATAGAAGAGAACAGACACACGAAAATGATGTATGGACAAGTGATGACGGAAACAAGACCAAGGGGTAGACCAAGGCAGAGATGGAAAGACAACAAAGAAGAGGATATAAAAGAAATTGGTGTCACCAACTGGACAGAGAAGATTAGGAATATAGAGGAATGGAGGGGAATTTTATCTGCCCCAATGAGCCTTAATGGCTCGGAAAGCTGAAGAAGAAGAATACTAGCTGTGTGAGTTTACTTATGGTATCAGTCTTAGTGGTGAGGTAAGGGTCTTTGTCAAGAAAATATCGGAGTGCTAAGAGTCCACCCTCATGGGGGATAGAGGTGTAAAGGGAGCAGACATCAAGGGGAGTGATGTGACAGAAGTGGTGCTGAGAGAGTTTGACAGCATCAAAAGTTGTTAAAGCGTCACTGGTATCTTTCAAGTAAGAGGGTAGTTTGTGTACTAGCGGCTGGAAAATGCTGTCAAAAAAGTCAGAAATATGCTCAGTGGGGCATGTGCATGCTGATAAAATAGGACGTCCCGGATGGCCGGGTTTGTGGATTTTAGGAAGAAGATAGAAGGCGGGGTTGCCTAAACAGCTGTGCATGATGTGAAGAGAAATAGCACAGGGTGGGAGGCCACTTTCTTTAACCAAGTCTTTGAGCTTCCACTTTGTCATTATTGTAAGGGTAGCATCGTTTTTACGTGAGGCATAGAATTCTGTGTTGCTGAGTTGGGACATTCCTTCAGCAATATATAAATCTTTTTTTTTTCCAAACTACGAGATTCGATGTTTTGTCCGCTGGTTTTATCACTACGTCCTCTCGACGTCGGAGATTAGACAATGCCTTGAACTTTCCCGTGCTGAGGCTGAAATGTCGAAGTTTGGGTGGTCTGAGGTTTTGGATTTCACGCCACGTCTTATCAATGTATAGGTCTAAAGCTTGGGAAGCTCCGGAGGAAGGTATCCAGCTAGGTTTATGATGGTTGTAACGGGCAAAAGGGTCATCAGGGCCTGGCGCGAGGTGGTTAGATTCGTTGTTAGCAAAGTAATATTTGAAACGTAACTGACGGTGGAACTGTTTAACATCGCGGAGGATAAAATAGCGATCACAATTAATACATTAAAGGCCTGTGGTGAGGACTTGTTTTTCATCACCAGAAAGGAGCAAGTCGGAAGGAATAAAGACTACATTCGAGGTTGGAGGAAGAGGAGGAGAGGGGGTCTCATCTACGGGTGTGGGTGTGAGAACTTGATTGTGCTGTGTAACCTGGGAAGGTTGGTTGAGAGGTGTGAAAGAAGAGGGCGAGTTGAGTGTTAAAGAAGTCTGATGGTCAAGTGAAATATAAGCCTGTTGGTCAGGTGTAGTAGAAGAGAGGGGTTGGTTGGAAGATGGTTTATTTTGGAAACATAAGAGACTGGCTGTTGTGGGGGTAGAGGTTGGAGTTGGTTGAGTTCGTGTTCTTTGCCAGAGACATACAACTGGTAAAATTGCCGATAAATGATATCAATAGTGAAAAATGGAAAGCTAAAAAGAACACTAAACTGAACAGCTTATTTAAATCCCAACGAATTATAAATGTCTTGTAACCGAACAGACTACGCTGGCTGGGGCATGTAGAAAGAATAGAAGAGAACAGACAAACGAAAATGATGTATGGACAAGTGATGACGGAAACAAGACCAAGGGGTAGACCAAGGCAGAGATGGAAAGACAACATAGAAGAGGATATAAAAGAAATTGGTGTCACCAACTGGACAGAGAAGATTAGGAATATAGAGGAATGGAGGGGAATTTTATCTGCCCCAATGAGCCTTAATGGCTCGGAAAGCTGAAGAAGAAGAATACTAGCTGTGTGAGTTTAATTATGGTATCAGTCTTAGTGGTGAGGTGAGGGTCTTTATCAAGAAAATATCGGAGTGCTAAGAGTCCACCCTCATGGGGGATAGAGGTGTAAAGGGAGCAGATATCAAGGGGATTGATGTGACAGAAGTGGTGCTGAGAGAGTCTGACAGCATCAAAAGTTGTTAAAGCGTGATTGGTATCTTTCAAGTAAGAGGGTAGTTTGTGTACTAGCGGCTGGAAAATGCTGTCAAAAAAGTCAGAAATATGCTCAGTGGGGCATGTGCATGCTGATAAAATAGGACGTCCCGGATGGCCGGGTTTGTGGATTTTAGGAAGAAGATAGAAGGCGGGGTTGCCTAAACAGCTGTGCTTGATGTGAAGAGAAATAGCACAGGGTGGGAGGCCACTTTCTTTAACCAAGTCTTTGAGCTTCCACTTTGTCATTATTGTAAGGGTAGCATAGTTTTTACGTGAGGCATAGAATTCTGTGTTGCTGAGTTGGGACATTCCTTCAGCAATATATAAATCTTTTTTTTTCCAAACTACGAGATTCGATGTTTTGTCCGCTGGTTTTATCACTACGTCCTCTCGACGTCGGAGATTAGACATTGCCTTGAACTTTCCCGTGCTGAGGCTGAAATGTCGAAGTTTGGGTGGTCTGAGGTTTTGGATTTCACGCCACGTCTTATCAATGTATAGGTCTAAAGCTTGGGAAGCTCCGGAGGAAGGTATCCAGCTAGGTTTATGATGGTTGTAACGGGCAAACGGGTCATCAGGGCCTGGCGCGAGGTGGTTAGATTCGTTGTTAGCAAAGTAATATTTGAAACGTAACTGACGGTGGAACTGTTTAACATCGCGGAGGAAAAAATAGCGATCACAATTAATACATTAAAGGCCTGTGGTGAGGACTTGTTATTCATCACCAGAAAGGAGCAAGTCGGAAGGAATAAAGACTACATTCGAGGTTGGAGGAAGAGGAGGAGAGGGGGTCTCATCTACGGGTGTGGGTGTGAGAACTTGATTGTGCTGTGTAACCTGGGAAGGTTGGTTGAGAGGTGTGAAAGAAGATGGCGAGTTGAGTGTTAAAGAAGTCTGATGGTCAAGTGAAATATAAGCCTGCTGGCCAGGTGTAGTAGAAGAGAGGTGTTGGTTGGAAGATGGTTTATTTTGGAAACATAAGAGACTGGCTATTGTGGGGGTAGAGGTTGGAGTTGGTTGAGTTCGTGTTCTTTGCCAGAGACATACAACTGGTAAAATTGCCGATTTGTAACGTGTATAAGGTGTTTGATAAGAAGTAGAACACGGTTGTCTGAGGTGTGAGAGTGAAGGCGGAATTCAAGGCTATCTTTTACCCGATCCATGTTGGACAAAAGGCGTCTGTGATTCTGAACGATGCAGCTCATTCTGATCGAGAGCACGTTTTCTCGATCTTATCCAGAAGTCTTTGTTCAACCATGTGGAGTGTGCCGGCCGCAGGGCGAAAAGATGACGAGAAGCCTTCAGTAATTATTTTGTGGTGGAGAAAATAGTTCAGAAAGTGAAGGTGGGAAGTGAATCTTGTCTTCTTGTAGATTGTGCAGGTCACTTCAGTGGCTGTGTTAGACATGTGAGGTGGGAGGCGAATCTTGCCTTCTTGTAGACTGTACAGGTCAGTTCAGTGGCTGTGTTAGATATGTGAGGCAGTAATTATTTTGTGGTGGAGAAAATAGTTCAGAAAGTGAAGGTGAGAGGTGAATCTTGACTTCTTGTAGACTGTGCAGGTCACTTCAGTGGCTGTGTTAGACATGTGAGACAGGAGAAGGTGGAAAGGAAATGAAAGATGTGAGGCATCTAAGATATTCCTTAACTGATGGCATGTTAAAGTGTAAACGCAGGAAGAAAGAAGAATACTGATGGTGACAAAGGATAAGTAAGTTACGACTGGGATACTTTAGATATGGCGAGCAGATGTGGCGAAAGCGCTGGGAGAGGCGTATTGGAAGATCTAATGTGGCAGATTAGCACCACGTGTCGGTGACATAAACGTGCACTACTGTGTTGTTATCAGCACCACGTAGCACCACGTGGCACCACATTAAACAGACTGGATAACCACACGTGTTAGCGATATATTCACCTTATTTTAAAATCTGATAAAGCGAAATGAGACAGCTCTCAACTGGTCGCAGTCTTCAGCTCCTGACAAGAGAGGCTTCTGCAGACGACGAATATAGGACGCAGATGCAGCTATATGTTATATCTTCTTTACTATACTTCCCTTCTTACATCTTACACCCTTCCCGTGCCCTTCTACACAGCATTAAAAAAAGGGCTATGTAACCAAGAACTGGCGTAGGAGATTATACTGTAGATAAAATTTCTACAGTACTGTTGATAGACAGATACATAATATAACGCATGAATCGGTAGCGTCAGGAACTAACTTGTCATGAATTTTAAAAATACCTACGACTTAAGTGGCATATATATATATATATATATATATATATATATATATATATATATATATATATATATATATATATAATGTGCATGTCCCTTGGGGAACTTTGCCTCCCTAATAGCTCTCCTATAGGTCTCTCGGTTGTGAGCAAGATGGCCTGCTGCTGATGCATCCATTTGCAGATTATCAACGATGTCTTGCAGCTATCTTCGCCTTGGTCTTCCTCTCTTTCTTTTTCCCATTATGTATCCTTCCAAGACGGTCTTCTCTAAATTCTCATGACGTATAATGTTTTCAAAATATTTAAGTTTTCTCTGTTTAATCCTCTTTACTAGCCAGCCTTCTTCACACAAACACACACGCACACACATACACACATATGTATCTGCATGCATTCAATAGGATAAGACATCATCATCATCATCATCATCATCATCTTTCACTCCCGTGAGAGTACAGGCCACGGATAAAGGCTCTCCAGCCATCTCTGTTCTTGGAATTTTTCTCTGCCTCCTTCCATGTGTATCCCTTGTGTCCGAGTACTGTCATAATTTCTCTTCTCCAAGTAAGTCTAGGTCTTCCTCGTTTTCTACTTAGATATAATAAAGATAAGATATACCTCGATATAAATCAATTCGGTGGCGAAGACGTTGTTCGATGTTGCACTGAGCGACCCATTAACTGGCATGCTAGCGTCAGGGTTGGTGAACTATAGCCGATCAAGACCCTGTCCCAACTCTCCGTTGGCACCCCCCAGTAAAAACACGCCTAGCCTGGCTAACGGTGGCAGTTCCCCTCCCCCCCCCCCCCACGGTGGTGGAATCTGCTAAAGGAGTAATGCACACTCACCGCCCCCACCCCCAGCTTGTTAGCTCCATTCAAGGGGCTTTAAAAAAGTTATTGGAACCCGCTTCCATTCCGACACGATGCTGTCCTCAACATCTTCACCACATCAGCCGCAAAGAACACCAGTTCCGCAGTTCCAGGAAGAAGTCGCTGCGATATGCGTCGCTGTGTTAGACATGTGAGGTGGGAGGCGAATCTTGTCTTCTTGTAGATTGTGCAGGTCACTTCAGTGGCTGTGTTAGACATGTGAGGTGGGAGGCGAATCTTGTCTTCTTGTAGATTGTGCAGGTCAGTTCAGTGGCTGTGTTAGACATGTGAGGTGGGAGGCGAATCTTGTCTTCTTGTAGACTGTGCAGGTCACTTCAGTGGCTGTGTTAGATATGTGAGGCAGTAATTATTTTGTGGTGGAGAAAATAGTTCAGAAAGTGAAGGTGGGAGGCGAATCTTGTCTTCTTGTAGACTGTGCAGGTCACTTCAGTGGCTGTGTTAGACATGTGAGACAGGAGAAGGTGGAAAGGAAATGAAAGATGTGAGGCATCTAAGATATTCCTTAACTGATGGCATGTTAAAGTGTAAACGCAGGAAGAAAGAAGAATACTGATGGTGACAAAGGATAAGTAAGTTACGACTGGGATACTTTAGATATGGTGAGCAGATTTGACGAAAGCGCTGGGAGAGGCGTATTGGAAGATCTAATGTGGCAGATTAGCACCACGTGTCGGTGACATAAACGTGCACTACTGTGTTGTTATCAGCACCACGTGGCAGCCATATAAACCCACATTAAACAGACACGTGTTAGCGATATATTCACCTTATTTTAAAATCTGATAAAGCGAAATGAGACAGCTCTCAACTGGTCGCAGTCTTCAGCTCCTGACAAGAGAGGCTTCTGCGGACGAGGAATATAGGACGCAGATGCAGCTATATGTTATATGTTCTTTACTATACTTCCCTTCTTACATCTTACACCCTTCCCATGCCCTTCTACACAGCATTAAAAAAAGGGCTATGTAACCAAGAACTGGCGTAGGAGATAATACTGTAGATTATACTGTAGATAAAATTTCTACAGCACTGTTGATAGACAGATACATAATATAACGCATGAATCGGTAGCGTCAGGAACTAACTTGTCATGAATTTTAAAAATACCTACGACTTAAGTGGCATATATATATATATATATATATATATATATATATTATATATATATATATATTATATATATATATATTATATATATATATATATATATATATAATGTGCATGTCCCTTGCGGAACTTTGCCTCCCTAATAGCTCTCCTGTAGGTCTCTCGGTTGTGAGCAAGATGGCCTGCTGCTGATGCATCCATGTGCAGATTATCAACGATGTCTTGCAGCTATCTTCGCCTTGGTCTTCCTCTCTTTCTTTTTCCCATTATGTATCCTTCCAAGACGGTCTTCTCTAAATTCTCATGACGTATAATGTTTTCAAAATATTTAAGTTTTCTCTGTTTAATCCTCTTTACTAGCCAGCCTTCTTCACACAAACACACACGCACACACATACACACATATGTATCTGCATGCATTCAATAGGATAAGACATCATCATCATCATCATCATCATCTTTCACTCCCGTGAGAGTACAGGCCACGGATAAAGGCTCTCCAGCCATCTCTGTTCTTGGAATTTTTCTCTGCCTCCTTCCATGTGTATCCCTTGTGTCCGAGTACTGTCATAATTTCTCTTCTCCAAGTAAGTCTAGGTCTTCCTCGTTTTCTACTTAGATATAATAAAGATAAGATATACCTCGATATAAATCAATTCGGTGGCGAAGACGTTGTTCGATGTTGCACTGAGCGACCCATTAACTGGCATGCTAGCGTCAGGGTTGGTGAACTATAGCCGATCAAGACCCTGTCCCAACTCTCCGTTGGCACCCCCCAGTAAAAACACGCCTAGCCTGGCTAACGGTGGCAGTTCCCCTCCCCCCCCCCCACGGTGGTGGAGTCTGCTAAAGGAGTAATGCACACTCACCGCCCCCACCCCCAGCTTGTTAGCTCCATTCAAGGGGCTTTAAAAAAGTTATTGGAACCCGCTTCCATTCCGACACGATGCTGTCCTCAACATCTTCACCACATCAGCCGCAAAGAACACCAGTTCCGCAGTTCCAGGAAGAAGTCGCTGCGATATGCGTCGCTGAGTAATTATGGACGGTAAAATGGACACATGTTGAAAAAATTGGCCGCATTTTGAACGTGGTTTGAACAGGAAAGGGGGGGGGGCGGGGAGAGCGAGGGCCACAAGCTCAACGAGAAGCCGCCTGGGAGCCACAGCTCCCTTCAGGTTTGGGCGCGTCTGATCAGATTTGAAACTCTATTCCGTCTCCCAGTGGCGGCCCCCGTCTGGCCCAGTGACTGGTTGGGGGGGGGGGGGAACAGCAACGGTATGTGTCTGGTGGTCCCAGGGCGCATAACGGCGGCACAAAGCAATCAACGTCATTCTGAGGGGCCATGATGAGAACGGGTGCACATAAATACATCATATTCTTTCTACGTTCTCTCTTCCCCCCTTCTTATGTCTAATTTCTAATTATGTATAAATGTAGCATAGCTTTGTAAGTAATGACTATAGTATTATTATTATTAATTATATGATTATGAATATAATTATGAATATATTGTAGGCAAAATAGTAACATCAAATAGCAACAGAAGAGTAGATACTTAGAAATGCAAAACGCTGACAAAGGTGGGAGAGGTTACACTCCCGCGACATAATATTAGGACATGACGCTCAGAAGAGTAGATATTTAGAAATTAAAATAGCTGATAAAAGTACACAGAGGAGGCAAAAGAGAGGCACAGTGACGCCGAGAGATAGGAAATACTAAGGAAGGACGCTCGGATGTAAATCAGTCTAGTACTAACAACGCGATGACTCGCAAATACCCGAGAACACCTAGCCGATGTGGAAACATAGACATTGACAATTGACGGATGTAGGAAGGGCCAAAGGTATTGTCAGCGACAGAACAGAGAACGGACTAATCCCTGAAGCATACGCCATGAAAGAGATAGTGGACTTAATTAAAAAAAACAATTAGATAGACGGAATTGACGTGACTAACACGTATGGCATGTTGCTAATTTTAGGACGCTATTTGCACACGGTTTTGAAACGAAGGAATAGACCAATGGCCAATTAAATATTTAGAGGCGTGGCCTATTCGACAACTGACTTGCGACATAAGTCAAGGGAGTAGTTTTAGTGAGCTAGCGAAAGAAGAAAGGCAGTAGAACACCAGGGGGACACGAAAGGAGAACACAAGAAGATAAGTAGAAGAACAAGAAAGAGAACGAGAAGTACTGTCAGCTTGAAGATGTGTTTCAATTGATTTTGAAGATTTGTTACTTTTGAAACGTCGAGTACAGTGATTTTATCGAGTAATTAGTTGACCACGAGTTGCAGATCTGACACAGTACTGAGGCAGGAAATGTTCTCGTATCAAATGTTGAATGTTGTGAAGCTGAGAACATTGCAGAAATGCTGCATGTAGACTAAGTTAGAGTTTGATATTGTGAACAAATGAATATGTGCTTCACGACAAAACTAATGAAGTTTAAGTCACATTACATCTTATTTCAAGTGATGCTGTCATGATCTTATTTGTCAGAATAAATGAATTCAGTGAACATTTCATCGCACTTGCTCTGGTCTAGCGAACATTGTAATGTTTGTGAAATCTCGTGTTGTGATTGTGTAGATTAAAGAACACTTCTTCTCAAGTCATCAATATTAAGATATAATTCACAATATCAATAATATAATAATTTCACAGCCTGAACAATGTTATGTAAGTTCTAATTTCATAATTGCAAACTTATACTGTACAACCACCACCACCACCACCACCATCATCATCATCATCATCATGTGCCATGTCGGTACGTGTCTGATGTCATGCATCTCCACACATCTCGTCCCCATCAGCTGAGCTTGGTGATTTTTTTCTGTCTGTTGTGCCACTGCGTTAGACTGTCCATGAATTTTTCTCTTAAGTCTTCCCTGCCTCACTTTCCATTTATCTTTCCTGCTGTTACGTTTTCACATCCTCCCCTTCTCATTACATGCCCAGCAAATGATGGCTGATACTTTCCTGTGAGTTTAATTAGGTTTCCTTCTATATTTGCCTTTCTTTGACACTCATTGTTTGTCATCTTAGCTCTCCGTGGTTTTCTTAACATTCTACTAAGAAACAACATCTTCTCTGTCTCTAGTGATCTTTTCCATTGATCTGTTGATTGTCCCACACCGTAGCATTTTATAACTCTCTTTCCGCTGCTAGCGAGATTCTTCAGCTGCCGTGCGTGCATGGGGTGAAATTCCTCCCGGCCAATGAAGAAAAATGCGATTAGGGTTGCCGTGCAGCCATTCGCGGAAAAGGTGAATGAAAGGATTAATTGAAATAACCAGTAGTCTCGAGGTTAGAACTACTCAAATCATCGCACCTAGCTCTATAGGCCGGCGACGTCCTATATACACACACACTTTGGCAGACTGCCTAAACCGGCTTAACCCAGAGGTTAAACTAAGACACTGCTGGGGAAATTCTTCGGACGCCGTGCGTGGAGTGAAACTCCTCCTGGCCAATGAAGAAAATGCGATTAGGGTTGCCGGGTGGCGCCGCCGTGACAAGGTGATGGAAAGGATAAAGTGAAGTTTAATCGGTATCCCCAGTAGTATCGCGGCGAGAGCTACTCATACCACGGCACCTCTGCTCCAAAGGCCGGCCACGTCCGATATACATCCATACTGATGAAATATGCCTAAACCGGCGTAACACAGGGGTGAAACTTGATGACTACTCATGTCACTGTACCTCCGCTCTAGAGGTCGGTCACGTCCTAAACACGCCCATACTAGTATAATACGCCTAAACCGGCTTAACCCAAGGGTGAAACGAAACGTACTAGTGGCGATGATTCGTCCTCCTGGACAAAAGCTCTGTCCTGGTCACAACTAGGAAGGGTAGCGGCCACGACCACAAAATGGTGAAGTCGAAGACACTGAACCAGTGCAGTCTAGATAGGCAACTACCTCTCACCCGACCGGGATGTATACGTATCATAATCACGCTGAGGTTTTCCGGTGAAAAAATTAAATGCTGGACTGGATGGGCAACCGCCTCTCACCCAGCGGGGATACACAGATATCCCAAAACACGTCGAGGTTTTCCGGTGAGAAAGTTCAACTCTAGGTTGGATAGGCAACCACCTCTCACCCGGCGGGGATATACTGGTATCCAAAACACGTCTAGGTTTTCCGGTGAGAAAGTCCAACTCTAGACTAAACTGGTGCAACGAAAACCACAGTGTCACGCATTCGCGCTTCTGCGACCCACCAAGAATATAGGCCCAAGCCCCGCGATACTCTGAACCTCTTGTCGTCCTCTCGGGGATCTCTTGTGGCCCTCTCGGGGATCTGTTATGGTCCTCTCGGGGATCTCGTATGGTACTCTCATTAGGATCACGGGGCGGTCTTGGTGGAAGAAGCGAACAAAGAAGAAGAAGAACTCTCAACTTTTTAGTGACAGAAATACATTACACAAGACGTTTCTCATTTGCTGAAAGCTGTTTTGACTTGCCATGTTCTATTTTTATTTCTGAGGTGCATTTCCCATCTGATGTTACTCGAGTGCCCAGAGATTTAAACGTACGCACTTGTCTCAGTGTTGTTTCTTGTACTGTAATGCTGCACTTAGGTGAGTTCTTTTCGTTTCACGACCACTGTTTCTGCTTTCTTATTACCTAGGGTGAGTCTTTTCTTCTCACTTTCTGTCACTCTTAATCTAACAACTACTTTGTTTGTTGTTTTTTTTCGCTGGAAATGAAATAAAAGAAATGGAAAAGAATGAAAACTATCATCCTAAGAATGTGTGAAGCGAAATGAAAAGGCGAATCTTGTAACGAGCCACGACAGCACACTATCACACACTCAAGAGGGAGATACACGTGAGAAAAGAGTAGGGATAATCTTCAATGAGGATGAGGCAAAAACAATTAAAGGATTCTGGAATAGTTCACATTGAGTGCTTCTAGTTAAGACCTATAAAAGTAAACATTGTACAGATATATGCTCCAACAGCGGGTAGTTCTGACTAAGATACCCAAATATTTTACAATACAACTATCATTCAGATGGAGATTAAAGTTATAAATCTATAACTATAGATGTTAGTTAAGACCTTTAAAAGTAAACATTGTACAGACATATGCTCCAACAGCGGGGAGTTCTGACTAAGACACCCAAATATTTTACAATGACTTAGACCAAGCTATGAGCCGCACCAAATCACATGAAATTAATATTGTAGTCGTTGAATTTAATGCCAAAGACGGAAACGAAAAAGTAAAAGATTCTGCAGGGGATGATGGCCTGGGAATGAGAAATGAACGAGGAGATAAATTAACAGAATGGGAGAAAAATGCATGACGTGATTACTGGAAACTCATGGTTTAATCAACACCCGAGAAGACAGGCTACATAGAGCAGCCCAGACAAAAAAAAAGACCTTTAATCAAACTGACTACATTTTCATTAATAAAAGATTCCGAAACGCCTTATTAAAAACAAAAACCAAGCCCCAGGCCGACTGGAGTAGTGACTATGATCCATTATGTGGCACAATAAGAGTAAAATTAAAGAAAACAAACAGAAGGATAACTTCTTCTCACACACAATGGCGATGATGCGTGGTACCCTGATTTTTGCGATGCGCCTTTTGACTGGGTACCTCCGACTTCAGATGGTTGCAAGACATCGTTGATGATCTGCAAATGGATGCATCAGCAGCAGGCCATCTAGCTCACAACCGAGAGGCCTACAGGAGTGCTGTTAGGGAGGCAAAGTTCCGCAAGGGTCATGCAAATGAATGAATGAGTATGCATCGAAATTTCATTACAGGAAGTATTTAATACCACAAATAAAAGCTACAAAACTATGAGCCAATTACAGCACCGTATTATACAGTACCGTGAATATATAAAAATAAAAGTACATCTAATAGATAAACAGTAAAATCCAGATATTCTCTATGGAGATGATGTCCTTGGTGTGGTAATTTTTTGTTTATATAATGTTGAAGTTGCATATGAGGATGGTAACGTGATTTAAAGGAAGAACTTATGTATAACTGAACGATGAAGAAAAAAACAGAGGTTGATGATGATGATGAAAACATTAACTGCAGATTGAAGGGTACAGAGCCACTTTGTTTTCATTGAATTATTGCAGATACAAAAGAAACGGTACTTGCAAATAATTTCTCTCTCTCTCTCTCTGAACCTTGGGAAACATGGGGCTTCCGAAAGGGTTTTCCACAAAACGCATGTCCTTTGTCTTTTTATTCCGCTCTTGCCCAAGTGAGCCCCCTCTATTTCTCAACATCCTCCTCTGTTGTTCTTCTCCATGTCTCCTTTGGTCTGCCCTTACTTCTGTTCCCCCCCCCCCCCCCCCCCCGTGGTGTCCATCTTGGTGCTATTTTCTAGCAAATAATGAGAAGAGAGAAAAGGAATTCTTCATGCTCTTCATCCTTTTTTCTTAAGGTTGTAACAAGCAAGTGAACCAAAGCCACATCCTTTCCTCATATTTATGAGAAACCCCCCCCCCCCCTCTCCCCATTCTATTACACTTCTTTTTTTTCCAGTAGAAGGAAAACTTTCCTGCACGATGCTCAAATTACGTGTCAGAAGGCCAAAACACTTAACATATGTAATCGGCTGATAATATCTTCATGGTATCTGAGCAATTCCTGAAAAGTTCAGCTTTTATGAGGCTCAGAATGACTCATAAATAAGAAAGTCTTGACGCTTGGACCCGGCAACTGATATCCTTGATGCTACCTCGGCGCGAAGGGATCAAACATGGCCGCGGTTTACTGTCGACGTTTTGGCGGCTTGTAAAGATTACAGCGAGAATTCTTAACATGGAAAGGCGGGGGGGGGGGGGGGGGGGAAGAGTGGGGGGTATCCATACACCCCTAGGGTTATGGAAACCAAAATCAAATTATGTGGGACCTCGACCTCTGATTTAAAAGGAAAAAAAAATTGATGATAGATTACAATTTGCTTTCCCGTCCCAAGATATCCATATGTAAAGTGAAAACGAGGCTCTTGATATCAAGCCATATCATGCCCGCTGACGACGATTCCCATAGTCTGACGAAGGAGGGCTATGAGAACATTCTGAACAATCTACTGAGGTGTCTGCAATCGGAAAAAACGTGAGGAACATCTGACCCTAGAAATCTGTGAACAGAAGTTTTTATGACGGGCAGGTGTAATTTGAGGATGGAGGGGGAAAAAATCAAACTGTGGGATACGAGGCCGGGTGTAAGGTGTTGATATCTTTGCGAGGTGATGGGAAAATGACAGGCTATCTTCTCTTGTCTGGAGCTAAGCTATCTTACATCTTACATCCTTCCCGTGCCGTTAAATAGGGCTCGCATAGAAGTTCGCCAAAGTTTTCATGTTTTCGGCGAGCTTTTTCAACCTCATCAAGGGATTTTATGCCCACTAAACTGGCCTCTCTTAACAATGTCCTCTTTAGAGTTTCATGTGACCAACCTCTTTTTTTCTTCGGTCTGTTGTGTTCTACTTGATAGCTTGTTTTGGGATTTTCTCATTGCTTCTTCTCGTCACGTGACCGTATATGTCCATCTTCTTTTTCTGATCATCTATGAGACAGGTTGTTGTTCGCTCATCTGTCTTATCCCTGCGTTTTTCTAGAATTCGTTCCACTTTATACCGAGCATTTTCCTTAGGCATTTGTTTTCAAAAGAGTCTAATTTCTTGTCTATTCCTTTAGTTGTTTTCCAGCTTTTGCATGCATAAATGAGGGTGGATATTACTCATACATTTGAAATGAATATAGCGAACAACAACAAGTAACAACCATGAACTTGTGTGAAATATAAGCAAAATAAGCAAGCTATCTGACACAATTTCGGATGTATGTAACTATCATTGCGACTCAGGTATTATATCCCAAGGGTATCCATGATAAGACTTCTCCAGTGGCGACCAATAAACTAGGGAAAAAGATCATGGGATGTGATGAGAGGATAAACAAGGGAGCTAAATCACATAAGGAGCCAAGAATGAAGAAAATCAAACCTCTGCCATTTGCGATCCGATTGTGTCCCTAAAATAAAGACACATTTCTGTCACGATTGTGTCCCTAAAATAAAGGCACATTTCTGTCACGATTGTGTCCCTAAAACAGAGGCACATTTCTGTCACGATTGTGTCTCTAAAATAAAGGCACATTTCTGTCACGATTCATTCATTTATTCATTTGCATGTCCCTTGCGGAACTTTGCCTCCCTAACAGCACTCCTGCAGGCCTCTTGGTTGTGAGCAAGATGGCCTGCTGCTGTTGCATCCATTTCCAGATCGTCAACTATGTCTTGCAGCCATCTTCGTCTTGGTCTTCCTCTTTTTCTTTTTCCCATTATGTATCCTTCCAATACGGTCTTCTCTAAATTATCATGACGTTTAATGTGTCCAAAATATTTCAGTTTTCTCTCTTTAATCCTCTTCACTAGCCAGCCTTCTTCAATATTAAGCTCTTGTAGTATAGATATATTTGTTCTTTTTTGTGTCCACGATATTTGGAGAACTCTTCTGTAGCATTTACATTCAAAGACATTTATGTGTTTCTCAGCTGTTTTGTTAAGTGTCCAGGTCTCACAGGCATATGTTGCTATGGGAAAGATGCATGCCCTTAAAAATCTTATTTTTGTGGTTCTGACATCACTGGTATTACTTCATCAGACATCACTGGTATTGCTTCATCAGACATCACTGATATTAGTTCATCAGACGTCACTGGTATTGCTTCATCAGACGTCACTGGTATTACTTCATCAGACGTCACTGGCTTTACTATATCATACATCACTGACAAAGTGTTTGAAGATCTGAATATGTTTTCATTGAACTGTGCAGGCTCCCTTTAAACTGCCTCCCTTATTACGTCATAGATTCCATTCACATATTAGTAGCCGTTATATTTAAACTGTCGCCTTTACTATGTAGGGATTGTGTCCCTAAAATAAAGGCACATTTCTGTCATGATTGCACAGTAGTATAAACGATTTCATTTCTTCTAATTTATTTTTCAATTTTACATTATTTCATGATTAAATCAACAAAATATTTATGGCATTCGCATGTTTTTATTATTTAGTCAATGATTGTCGATAGGTGACTGTAATATAAGTGTAACATAGTCAATGGCTACTACTATGTGACTGTAATCTACGGGTAGTATACTCAGTGGCTACTGATATTTGACTGTAATCTATGAGTAGTATACTCAGTTGCTACTGATATGTGACTGTAATCTAAGTGCAAACACAGTCAATGGCTACTGATATAAGAACGTAGTCTACAGTAATATAAAGGATACTGATATGTGTGCAACATTATTAAGTAATCTTAATAATCGTAAGCAATCTTATTAAGCAGCATAATCAATGGCTACTGATATCTGACTGCAGTCTTTGGTAATAAAATGTCTACTGAAATCTGAGTTGAAATCTAGGAAACCAACCAACCAACCAAACAACCAACCAACCAGTCAGCCAGCCAGCCAGCCAGCCAGCCAGCCAACCATCCATCCATCCATCCACACGGGTTTTCCACAAACGCTTGTTCTTTGCCTTTTATATTTACCGCTCTTGCCAAGGTGAGCCCTCTATTGGCCAACATCCTCTCTGTTGTTCTTCCCCATGTTTCCTTTGGTCTACCCTTACCTCTATTCCCCTGTGGTGTCCATCTTAATGCTATTTTTGGTAGTGAGTTGTCAGTGATCCGAAACACATGTTCCAATCATCGTCAGCGTCCTTCTTCAATAACTGCTGTCATTTCTGCCAAAAAGATGTTATTACTTATGGTGTTTGGCCAAAATATTCTTCTAATTCTTCGTAAACATTTAGTCTGGAAAGAATTCAGCTTATTTTTTATAGTTCTGGTGATTTTCTAGCATTCACTTCCATAAAGAAGTACACTTAGAACATTACTCTTAAATATCCTGATTTTCGTCTTCACGCTTGGTTTTTAGATTTCCATATAGTCTGCAGCTTAGCAAAAACCTGGTTTGCTCTAGTAAGTCTGCTGTTGACGTCCTCTGTGCTATCTGCATCTTCTACTACTCTACTGCCAAAGTATACAAATTCATTGACTTCCTCCACTAACTTGCTCTCAGTACATTTTTGTTATTCACATTCTGCGACATTAACTTTGTCTTTCCTACGTTGATCTTTAATCCTATATCGTTGGCATTCTGAGTTAGTACGTTTATTTTATCTTGCATATCTTTGTGCCTGCTTGACAGCAGACAGATGTCGTTGGCAAGGTCAAGGTATTCCAGTACTGTATCGAGGGTCCATTGTAATCCACTGCGTTTATCTGATGTTGCCTCCTTCATTAACCAGTCCACTGCTAAAATAAATAATGTTAATGATAGTACACATCCCTGCTTTTCTCCTGTTTGTACCCTAAAGCTGTTAGAGATGTGTTCTCCACAGATCACTTTGCATTGAAAATCCTCGTATTAAAATGGTATAACGGCTGCTAATATGTGAATGGAATATATGAAGTAGTAAAGGAGGCAGTTTAAATATAACGGCTATTAATATGTGAGTGGAATCTATGACGTAGTAAATGAGGCAGTTTAAATATAACGGCTACTAGTATGAGAATGGAATCTATGACATAGTAAAGGCGACAGTTTAAATATAACGGCTACTAATATGTGAATGGAATCTATGACGTAATAAGGGAAGCAGTTTAAAGGGAGCCTGCACAGTTCAATGAAAACATATTCAGATCTTCAAACACTTTGTCAGTGATGTATTATATAGTAAAGCCAGTGACGTCTGATGAAGTAATACCAGTGACGTCTGATGAAGTAACACCAGTGACGTCTGATGAACTAATATCAGTGATGTCTGATGAACTAATATCAGTGATGTCTGATGAAGCAATACCAGTGATGTCTGATGAAGTAATACCAGTGATGTCTGATGAAGTAATACCAGTGACGTCTGCTGAAGTAATACCAGTGATGTCTGATACAATACAGCCAGTGATGTCTGATAAAATAAAGCCAGTAGTATCTGATACAGTAAAGCCAGTGATGTCTGATGAAGTAATACTAGTGATGTCTGATACAATACAGCCAGTGATATCTGATACAGTAAAGCCAGTGATGTCTGGTACAGTAAAGCCAGTGATGTCTGATAAAGTAAAGGCAGTGATATCTGATACAGTAAACCCAGTGATGTCTGATAAAGTAAAGCCAGTGATATCTGATACAGTAAAGCCAGTGATGTCTGATAAAGTAAAGCCAGTGATATCTGATACAGTAAAGCCAGTGATATCTGGTACAGTAAAGCCAGTGATATCTGATAAAGTAAAGCCAGTGATATCTGGTACAGTAAAGCCAGTGATGTCTGATAAAGTAAAGCCAGTGATATCTGATACAGTAAAGCCAGTGATGTCTGGTCAGTAAAGCCAGTGATGTCTCGTACAGTAAAGCCAGTGATGTCTCGTACAGTAAAGCCAGTGATGTCTGGTACAGTAAAGCCAGTGATGTCTGGTACAGTAAAGCCAGTGATATCTGATACAGTAAAGCCAGTGATATCTGGTACAGTAAAGCCAGTGATATCTGATACAGTAAAGCCAGTGATGTCTGGTACAGTAAAGCCAGTGATGTCTGATACAATAAAGTCAGTGATGTCTTAAATATAACGGCCACTGATACCAGTGATATCTGATGTGTTAAAAAAATCTATGTCCTGTTCATCTGCATGCCGTAGGGATGTGAAGTGTTTGCGCCTTCACATTTCTAGGTCACTACTAAACATCTGAGGTGGGAATGCCAGCACCTGTCTTCACTGACTGTTTTTCCAGGTAATGCTGGGTTGACCCCAGTGTTGGCAGGTCGAAAAAAATTCCACCCAAGTGCAAAATGACCCAGAGACCTTCCAGACCAGCAGGCACTACACCACCAGAGTGCACTACACCACCAGAGCGCACTACACCACAAGAGTGCACTACACCACCAGAGCGCACTACACCACAAGAGTGCACTACACCACCAGAGCGCACTACACCACCAGAGCACACTATGCCATCATAGCGCACTACACCACCAGACAGCACTACACCACCAGACAGCACTACACCACCAGAGCGCACTACACCACCAGACAGCACTAAACCACCAGACAGCACTACACCACCAGACAGCACTACACCACCAGAGCGCATTACACCACCAGAGCGCACTACACCACCAGAGCGCACTACACCACCAGACAGCACTATACCAACAGACAGCACTACACCATCTGACAGCACTACACCACCAGAGCGCACTACACCACTAGAGTGCACTACACCACAAGAGCGCACTACACCACCAGAGCGCACTACACCACCAGAGCGAACTACACCACCAGACAGCACTACACCACCAGAGAGAATTACACCACCAGAGCGCACTACATCACCAGAGAGAATTACACCACCAGACAGCACTACACCACCAGAGAGAATTACACCACCAAACAGCACTACACCACCAGAGAGAATTACACCACCAAACAGCACTACACCACCAGAGAGAATTACACCACCAAACAGCACTACACCACCAGAGTGCACTACACCACCAGAGCACACTACACCACCAGACAGCATTACACCACCAGAGAGCATTACACCACAAGACAGCACTACACCACCAGAGAGCACCACACCTCCAGAGACCACTACACCACCATATCAAACTACGCCATCATAGCGCACTACACCACCATAGCGCACTACACCACCATAGCGCAATAAACCACAAGAGTGCACTACGCCACAGCAGCGCACTATACCACCAGAGCATACTACACCACCAGAGAGCATTACACCACCAGAGAGCACCACAGCTCCAGAGGCCACTACACCACCAAAGCACACTAGACCACCATAGCACACTACACCACCACAGCACACTACACCACCACAGCACACTACACCACCATAGCACACTACACCACCATAGCACACTACAACACCAACGCACACTACACCACCAAAGCACACTACACCACCATAGCACACTACACCACCAGAGCGCACTACACACCAATAGCACACTACACCACACTAGCACACTACACCACAACAGTACACTACACCACCACAGCACACTACACCACAATAACACACTACACCACAGTAGCACACTACACCACAATAGCGCACTACACCACCATAGCGCACTACACCACCATAGCGCACTACACCACCATAGCGCACTACACCACCAGACAGCACTACACCACCATAGCACACTACACCACCATAGCACACTACACCACAATAGCGGACTACACCACAATAGCGCACTAAGCAACCATATCACACTACACCACCAGAGCACACTACACCACCATAGCACACTACACCACCAGAGCGATACCCTTGTATGAAGCAAAACCACAAGCCCTACCTGGTGATCTACTTGCCTCCTCATCACTGCAAGGTACATGACGAAAGAGGCAAGATACAAGTCATGTTCCAAATATATACAGGCTAGTATTGTTTCTTCCTCTGTGCGGTACCCGGGTCCCGGGTACATGCCTCAGAAGCAAAGAATAGGACCACTGTATCCTACCACGCATGATAGTAAAAGGCGACTAAGGGGGTGGGGAGGGGGGAGGTTCGGCATAGGGCCAGCAACCCTATCCGGTAAAAAAATAAATCAAACTGCCATAGAAATGGAAATGGGGGGGGGGGGGGGGGAAGAGAAACCCATATCAGGAAACAGCCCATGAAGGTTGTGGATGAAAGCCAGCCACTGGAACTCCTCAGCCCGACTGCAGACCTCCTGGAACTTAAATACAAGATGCAAATAGGCAGCTGGAATGTAAGAATGCCTAATCAGACTGGAAAACCAGCATAAACCATCAAGGAAATGCACAGATACAAACTGGACATAATAGGGATACAAGGACAGGACAAGGCAGAAGGAAATTAACAACACAGCACACAGAAGATACAAAAATATAGTCAGGTAAAGAAGATAATCATGAAGGAGGAGTAGCATTGTCTATGGCGAAAGAAGCATGAACAGCATTGTGGAAATGGACCCTATAAATGAGAAGATTCACAAAGCTGTCTATTATTGTTTGCTATGCACCAACAGAAGCTGCTGAAGAGGAATTAAAAGGAGAGATTTACAACAGCCTCCAAGTCACAGTATAAACAACCAAGCCACAGTAGAAACAACTAAGCCACAGTAGAAACAACCAAGTCACAGTATAAACAACCAAGCCACAGTATAAACAACCAAGCCACAGTAGAAACAACCAAGCCACAGTATAAACAACCAAGCCACAGTATAAACAACCAAGCCACAGTAGAAACAACTAAGCCACAGTAGAAACAACCAAGCCACAGTAGAAACAACTAAGCCACAGTAGAAACAACCAAGCCACAGTAGAAACAACTAACCCACAGTAGAAACAAAACCCAAGCATGATATGATACTCATCTTGGGTAACTTCAATGCAAAAGTAGATAAGGGAAATGAAGATAGAAGAAGAATCATGGGAAGAGAAGGAATCAGAGAAATAAATGAAAATGGAGAAAGACTGCAGGTTCTTTCAAGAAAACATGTTAACCATAAGAGAGACAATCTTCCAACATACTTTGACTTTTGAGTTTTCTGATCCCCGGAAAATAACAACAGCTAAAGACATGGTTCCAGTAAAGAAAACACAAAAGAATGGATGGATGACAGCAGGCACACTAGAACTGATAAAACAATGTAGAGAAATGAAGACACAATGCAAAGTGACAAACAACAACAAAGAGGAATATAAATCTTTAACAAAAGAAGTATGAAGAAACATAAGAAAAAAAACAATAAATACAAGATTGTTGTGAAAGAATAGAAGGACATCAGAAGTGTGGAAGATATTGTGAAATGCTTAAAGAAATGAAGATATTGACAAGAAATGTCACACTTAAGCTAAACGTAATTTGTGACGTGATGGTGAATACTTTGACAGAGACAGAGGAAATTCTAGAAGGATGGAAGGAATACTGCAGAGGAATGTATGAAACAACTGAATGTGAAAGCAGAAATCAACACTGTGAATTATTATTGGAGGAGAAAGAACCCGAACCAACAACAGAAGACGTTTTATGGGCAATAAAGAATCTGAAAAATGGTGAATAACCAGGATGTGATGAGATAACAGCTGAACTTATTAAAGCAGGAGGAAAGGAATGTGCAACAATCTATTAAGGACTATGTAAAAGATATGGCATGATGGTATTTGGCCAAAAGAATGAAAAAGAACTGTATTCGTACCACTGCCAAAAAAAGGGTAACTTGAAATTATGCACAAACTACAGAACTGTTGCCCTGATTAGTCATGCCAGTAAAATTCTGTTAAAAATCATAATGGGTTGACTTCATAAGAAAACAGAAGAAGAAGTCAATATGGTCCAAGCTGGTTTCAGGCAAGGAAAGAGGATCAAGAGATCATATATTCAATATAAGATTAATAATAGAGAAATGCAGAGAGTTTAATGTGAATCTATATTTATCTTTTATAGGCTACTCAAAGGCATTTGATTTTGTACAACACCAGAAACTTTGGGAAATAATGGATAAAAATGAGATTTCCAACACATCTGATACCATTAACATCACTGCTGTATCTAGACCAACAGGCAGCAGTAAGAATAAATGGTGAAACAACAATTTGGTAAAATAAAACAAGGGGTCCGTCACGGGTGCATATTGTCGCCTTACTTATTTAACTTGTATACTGAAAATATAATGAGGAATATTAGAGAAAATGTGGACAAAGAATATTACGATGCCATAACAATTGGAGGTTATGAAATACCAGAGATTAGATATGCTGATGACACAGTATTACTGTCCACAACACAAAAAGGAATAAAGAAACTAGTTATGTCAGTCCGTAAGAACAGCGAAGAGCAAAACCTCTATCTTAATGCAAAGAAAACTAAATTGATGACAACTGACAAAACAAACAAGACAGCTGATATATGTATCAATGAGGAAAAACTGGAAGAAGTGGAGAGTTTTGAATATATTGGATCACTGCTAACTAATAATGGAGATACAACAAGGGAAATTAAAAGGAGGACATCTATCGCTCTTCAGAAAGTAAAACAACTAAAGAATCTGTGGAGAGGAACAGACAGAACTACAAAAATAAGATTTTTAAGGGCATGCATCTTTCCCATCGCAACATATGCCTGTAAGACCTGGACACTTAACAAAACAGCTGAGAAACACATAAATGCCTTTGAATGTAAATGCTACAGAAAAGTTCTTCAAATACCATGGACACAAAAAAGAACACTTATATCCATACTACAAGAATTTAATATTGAAGAAGGCTGGCTAGTAAAGAGGATTAAACATAGAAAACTTAAATATTTTGGACACATTAAACGTCATGACAATCTAGATAAAACTGTCTTGGAAGAGGAAGACCAAGGCAAAGATAGCTGCAAGACATCACTGATGATCTGCAAATGGATGCATCAGCTGCAGGCCATCTTGTTTACAACTGAGAGGCCTACAGGAGTGCTATTAGGGAGGCAAAGTTTAGCAAGGGACATGCAAATGAATGAATGACCCCCGGGTTCACGAGTTTTCATTCTTTTTCCCTTGTGCCAGATAATAAAACGTACTGGTCCTCTTCAGCTGTTCTACATCTCCATACAGAATGTCAGTGATTGAGGAGTTTGGTGGCATCAGGTACTTCTGAAGGTCCACTGCAGTCCAGCAGATGATGTTTAACAGTTTCTTCTTCTTGTCTGTTGCAGTGCATGTAGTATGGTGTGTGGTCAGCGGTCACTCTGTGTAAATGCTTATTGAGGGTAATGTGTCCTGTTCTCAACCTGAAAACTGTGCATTGGTCTCTACGACATAAGCTGTTGATGTGGTCTCCGGGGTTAGGCTTTGGCAGGTGTGTATATAGGGATCTTCCAGCATTTTCCAACATAAAAACATCAATAAAGTGACTTGGAGGTCCCCAGACAAAACAACAGAAAATCAAATTGATCAGATACTGATAAACAACAAGTGGAAACGGTCACTACAAGATGTGAGACCAAAGAAAGGTGCAGATGTAGGAAATGATTGCAACCTTCTGGTATAAAAAATAAGACTAAAATTAAGGATGGCCAAAATCGGAAAAGAAAGAAAGGCATGCTTTGATAAAACAAAACTGAAAGACCAGCAAACAAGAAATGAATTCTCGATAGTACTTAAGAACTGCTTCGGTGTCCTACAAGACGAAGCAGAAATGTCCATACTAGAGTTCAATAAAACACTACAGGAAACAGCAAAAGAGGTTCTGGGATATTGGAAAATGAGAAAAAGAGGAATTGTTAAGCAAGACCACATGGGAAAAGATAGAGCAAAGAAAGGAAATCAAGACAAAATTACTGACCAAGAATTCACAAAGGCTGAAAGAACAAGTCTTAAATAAATATGCACAAAAGACAAAGAAGTGAAGGAATCATGGCGCCAAGATAAAACGTCAATACCACAACAACTTGGCAGAAGTGGCAGAGAAAGCAGCATATGCAAATGACATGAAAGCCATCTACAAAATCACAAAACAGATGACAGGTAACTTCAGCACAAGATATGAGAGAGCAATAAAGACACAAAAGGGACAACTGGTCAGTGGAGAAAGAGAACACAAGCATCACAAACAATAGACATGCCTGGAGCAAAAACAGAACTAAACATCAGTACTTGACCAATAACAATAAGTGAAGTAAAAAAGGCAACAAAGAAACTATAATCATACACAGCACCAGGTGAAGATGAAGTGACTGCTGAGTTGTTCAAAGCAGAAGAAATAGAAACACCAAAATAGCTCTGCCGGATACTACAACAAATTTGGGATCTAGAAAAAGCTCCAGAGAAATGGAAAACTGGACTTATAGTAAAACTACCAAAGAAGGGTGACTTCATAGATTGTGAGAACTGGAGAGGCATTACCCTCCCGCCAGTCACCAGTAAAGTATTCTGCCGCATAATCACCAATGGAATTGTACCAGTGCTTGAGGGAAAACTTCGGAAAGAGCAGGTAGATTTTATGAAAGGAAGATCATGCATAGACCACATATTTGTACTTAGACAAATATTAGAATAGGCAAATGAATGGCATAGTGTAACATACACACTGTTTATAGATTCTGAGAAAGCCTTTAACAGTGTCAACAGAGATGCATGGTGGAAAATCCTAAGATGGCATGGCCAGCTTCAAAAGACAGTGAATGCCATCAAAGCATTATACGAGGGTTTTCAGTGCAAAGTGATCTGCAGAGAACACACCTCTAACAGCTTTAGGGTACAAACAGGAGTAAAGCAGGGATGTGTACTATCACCAACATTATTTATCTTGGCAGTAGACTGGTTAATGAAGGAGGCAACATCAGATAAATGCAGAGGATTACAATGGACCCTCGATAGTGTACTGGAGGGCCTGATTTTGCCGATGATATCTGACTACTGTCAAGCAGGTACAAAAATGAAGACAAAATAAACAAGCTAACTCAGAATGCTAACGATAAAGATCAACGTAGGAAAGACAATGTTAATGAAGCAAAATGTGAACAACAGAAATGTACTCACAGTAGATAGCTAGTTAGTGGAGGAGATAAATGAATCTGTATATCTTGGCAGTAGAGTAGTAGAAAATGGAGACAGCACAGAGGACATCAACAGCAGACTTACTAGAGCAAGCCAGGCTTCTGCAATGATGCAGACTATATGGAAATCTAAAAAACTAAGCATGAAAATGAAAATCAGGATATTTAAGAGTAATTTTCTAAGTGTACTACTCTATGGAAGCGAATGCTGGAAAATCACCAAAACCATAGAAAACAAGTTGAATTCTTTCCAGACTAAATGTTTATGAAGAATTTAACAAATATTTTGGCCAAACACCGTAAGAAATATCTTCGTGGCAGAAATGCCAACAATTATTGAGGAAAGACGCTGGCGATGGTTGGGATTTGTTCTCCAGATGACTGACGACTCACTACCAAAAACAGCACTAAGATGGACACCATAGGGAAACAAGAAGTAAGGATAGACCAAAGAAGACATGGAGAAGAACAACAGAGAGGATGTTGAGCAATAGACGGCTTACCTTGGCAAGAGCAGACAAAAGGCTAAGGACAGGTGTTTGTGGAAAACCCTTGCGGAAGCCCCATGTGCCTTGGTCACTTAAGGATCAGTGAGAGAGAGAGTACTGTTTCTATTCTCCAAAGTTCAAGATCAAATCTGTTCAGGTAGTGTTCTTAATATGTGAAAAAAAAAATGGAGAGAGATTAACCCTTTCATTCCAAAATAACAATGGCAGTAGTGGTAGATCTTGCAAATTTAAGGCAAGTCAATAACCAAAACACCTTTAGGCACCGTCTAAATAAAATTAAAAACAGCACATTTCTAATCCAACCCATGTTTTTAAATTATAGAGTAACTTCCTTCCAATTTCCATGTACCAAAACTTGTCAACAAAATGTATTCTGGCATGAGGTGGAAAAAAAAATCCAAGATGGACACCACAGGGGAAAAGAAGTAAAGGTAGACCAAAGGAGACATGGAGAAGAACAACAGAGAGGACGTTGATAAAGAAAGAGCAAAAAAAAAAAAAAAGGACAGGCATTTGTGGAAAACTCTTTCGGAAGCCCCATGTGCCCTAGGCGCTTAAGGTTCAGAGAGAGAGAGAGAGAGAGAGAAAGTGGAAAATAATTCAGGAATGAAAGAGTTAATAAAACTGATGTTAATTTAAAACGTAATGAAATTTAAAAAAAAAAAAAAATTCTAGTCTGAAATCAATTACTTCAGTCAATAAATTTCTTCAAAAAAAAATTAGAAAACATATGCATAAGACCACAAAGTAAAGATAGTCCTGTGTCACATCCCTGAGGTATGTAATGTTAGTGCTCATATTTTCCTTACCTCTAGGCTCACTTGCAGAAAAAGAAAAAAAGATGTTTCAAGAAGGTATCTGTATATGCCATTGCACAATAATGACTCTAATAATTTCTACATTTTTGCATTAATTTACCATGGTGGTTAATTCCACGTTAAAGAACAGAAGTAAATGTAATATTATATATTATTCTGATGGTTTTGAAAAACTAAGTAAATATAATCAAAGTGAAGAAACAGCCTCATACTGGAAGTCAGAAAGGACTATCATCCTTGCACACTCACCATGTCCATGAAAGATTCAGCCTCCTCAGTATGAGCTGTAAGCAAACACTGACTATCCACAGATGCTCCGATCTCCTCAGTATGAGCTGTAAGCAAACACTGACTATCCACAGATGCTCCGATCTCCTCAACATGACTGTAAGCAAACACTGACTATCCACAGATGCTCCGATCTCCTCAACATGACTGTAAGCAAACACTGACTATCCACAGATGCTCCGATCTCCTCAACATGACTGTAAACAAATGCTGACTATCCACAGATGCTCCGATCTTCTCAACAAGACTGTAAACAAATGCTGACTATCCACAGATGCTCCAATCTTCTCAGTATGACTGTAACCAAACACTGATTATCCACTGATGCTCATATCTCCTCAGTATGACTGTAAGCAAATACTGACTATCCACAGATGCTCCAATCTTCTCAGTATGACTGTAAGCAAACACTGACTATCCACAGATGCTCCGATCTCCTCAACATGACTGTAAACAAATGCTGACTATCCACAGATGCTCCGATCTCCTCAACATGACTGTAAACAAATGCTGACTATCCACAGATGCTCCAATCTTCTCAGTATGACTGTAACCAAACACTGATTATCCACTGATGCTCATATCTCCTCAGTATGACTGTAAGCAAATACTGACTATCCACAGATGCTCCAATCTTCTCAGTATGACTGTAAGCAAATACTGATTATCCACAGATGCTCCAATCTTCTCAGTATGACTGTAAGCAAATACTGACTATCCACAGATGCTCCATTTTCTCAGCATGACTGCAAGCAAACACTGACTATACACAGATGCTCCAACCTCCCCAACATGACTGTAAGCAAACACTGACTATACACAGATGCTCCAACCTCCCCAACATGACTGTAAGCAAACACTGATTATCCATAGATGCTCCAATCTTCTCAGCTTGACTGTAAGCAAACACTGACTTTTCACAGATGCTCCAGTCTCCTCAGTATGACTGTAAAGCAAACACTGACTATGAATAACCACTCATCTTGAGCTGTTAATTAATGTACTGCAGCCCCAAGTTTCATTTATAACTCTCAAACAAAAAAAAATGTCATCTCACAGTCATCTTTAAGCAGGCTTATTTTAATGATTTCTCTCAGACCATTTCCTGAAGTAATGTTCTAAGTGTACTACTCTATGGAAGTGAATGCTGGAAAATCACCAAAACCATAGAAAACAAGTTGAATTCTTTCCAGACTAAATGTTTACGAAGAATTAGAAAAATATTTTGGCCAAACACCATAAGAAATAACATCTTGTTGGCAGAAATGCAGATGAAGCCACTGACAGCAGTTATTGAAGAAAGACGCTGGCGATGGCTGGGACATGTGCTCCGAATGACTGATAGGTAAAGGTAATCCTGTCATGCCTTAGAGGCACATAGGGATATGGTGTTAGTGCCCATATTTTCCTTGACCTGTCAGCACACTAGAGGGTGATATGGTCGGTATCGCACCTGGCTGCCTTTCCTTCCCCAACTCCTTCTGGAGTCAGGTACCCATTTCTACAGCTGGGTGACTGGGGTGCCACCGCCGGGATTCGAACCCCCGACCTTCACCATGAGAGACCAGTGCACTAACCACTTAGCCACTCAGACACCCCGAATGACTGATAACTCACTACCAAAAACAGCACTAAGATGGACACCATAGGGGAACAGAAGTAAGGGTAGACCAAAAGAGACATGGAGAAGAACAACAGAGAGGATGTTGAGCAATAGAGGGCTCACCTGGGCAAGAGCAGAAAAAAAAGGCAAAGGACAGGCATTTGTGGAAAACCCTTGCGGAAGCCCCATGTGCCCTGGGCACTTAAGGTTCTGAGAGAGAGAGAGAGAGATTTCCTGATCATCTTCAGCAAAAGCCAAGACAGCTTTCTTTATTTAAAACCTGTATGGCTAAGTACAAAAATAGAAGTTAACCAACAGATCCTTGGCATTCTCAGTGAATTAAGCCACTGCTCTCTTCAACTTGAGTTCAACTTGAAATTTTATCGGCATAATCATTCTGGATGCATGCCTGCATGAGGCTACTTGTTTATAGCAAAGATACTACTAGTCTCTTAGTGATAATTATGGCTCTCTCTCCCTATCAGAGAATGGTTGTCGCTAGCTGTCTGTTGAACTTGCAGAGTGTCATTTCATTAAAAAGTTGGCCACACATACGTCTGGCTACTACTGTATGTGTGTGTGTGTGTGGGGGGGGCAGGGGTATAGAGAATGCCATGCCAGCACTGAACTAACTTCGTCTCGACTTTACTGACCGCCACCAAATGTTCAGTGAAGTCTGTGGCAGGGAATCTAGCAAGCCATGGGAGCAGTTGGCTACGGAAGAATCTTGCATTCTTTTGCCTCATCCTGGATTTTGTCTGTCAGGGTTAGCTGCCCCCCCCCCCCAAGCCTTTGATTCACCCGAGAACAAAGCAATAATTTGACAGTCACAAACAACCCTTTATTATCACGTGATGATTAACAGGCAAACTACTTAAAGAGGAACCCTTCATCACTAGCAAATTGAACGTATTAGAATACCAGTCTGCTAAAATCTACTGACGCATAACGGAAACTAGAAAACAGTAACATGACTAGGTAGCTGTATATATATCAATGAATGCACTGAGCAGATATAACCTAAGTAACAATAGATTGGTGTTTAAAAACCGGTTTTGTACACACAAGCAAGGAAGAAGAAAAACTCCAACAAACTATTATTTACCTTCGAAATCTTGTGCATTTCAAAACAAAGAACAGCTACTCTCTTCTAAACATGTTTCTGAGGCCCTGTCAAGGAATATCATCATCGCCATATGCTATCTCAATAGGAAATGAAATAGCCCTGTTATGTCATAAAGGCATCTAGAATATGGAAAAATAGATACCTTGACCTGTCAGTAAAGGACAAGTTGCTGTGGGCCACATTTCTATACCCAGCTCTAGAAGGAACTCATTCTTCAGCTGGTTGACCGAAGCGACTTTAGCCGGCTCAGAATCCACACACACACCAAAATTGTAATAGAACTTCAGCATATTTTGTCCTTTGATCTCACAATGCACTCGACCCTTGATATGGTCAAAATGTGGTGATTGTATTGTTCTTATGCATTTCAATATGTGAAGACGCTGTCCGATGACTATCACTATAGCTGGTATGCTAGCGCCAGGGTTAGCGAACCATAGCTGACCAAGACCCTGTCTCACCTCTCCACTGGTACCCCCAGTAACAGGCCTAGCCTGGCTAACGGAGCAGGGATCGCCATAGTCCCCATGGTGTTGGAGTCTGTTAAAGAAGCGCTGCATATCCTCTTCTTGTTAGGTGTACTTCGGGACTGAAAAAGTAGCTGTCATAACCCGCTCCCACGCCGATACGATGCTGTACCTCAACACCTTCACAGCATAGGCTTCTAAGAACACCAGCTCGCATTTACAGGGAGATAGCACAAGTGCAAATCTCTGATGTCTGGTGAATGAATATTTTTCTTTTCCTTTCATGAAATAAGCCTCACTTTTCTGTCAGTATATCCAGTAATGTCATAACGCTTATGCCAGTTCCCAAGGCACTCACGATTTAAATATTATCAGTGTAATACTTCATTCATTCATTCATTCATTCATGTAACATGTTCTTTCCAGACCGTTGTCCCTCTCTCAGCCTCCCTGAATGCAATATAGTCTTGCTCAAGTTGACCAATCTCGCAAATGATACATTCAGAATTTCCATGATGTCCTGAGACCATCTGCTGCGAGGTCGTCCCTTTTCTCTTTTGCCGGGCACTATGGCTTCTACTATCATCTTCTTCAAGCTCCGCCTCTTGATGTGGCCGAAGTATCTGAGGTGTCTAATTTTTTGTGATGCTATCAAGTCAGTTTTCTGGGACACCTAATCACAGTCAACATCTCTTTATTTGATTTTCGTTCTGTCCATGATATTCCAAGTGCCCTTCTGTAACATTCCATTTCAAATGTTAATTCTCTGTTCTAGTGATTTGTTAAGTGTCCATGTTTCGCATCCGTAAGTTGTCATTGTGATTATGTAAGCTCTTAGTAAACATAGTGTGACGACTGAACCTAGATAATCAAAGTTATTTATGTTTTCAAGCTCTTGATGGTCCAGTGTAATTTGGGGGGGGGGGGAGGGGGGGGATTGGTTATCATTTTGTCAGTTATCATTACCTTGGTTTTGCTGGTGTTTAAAAACGAGCTTCTGAGCTTCGCTATGTCTTTGGGCTGAGAGAATTAACTCCTTTATATGGTTAAATATTGGCCAGTGTGATTGAGGTCCCCAGTGCTTTCCTTTGCCTGGATACAAATGTTTACAAATAAGAAACAACGAAGCTTTCGAGCGGTAAGGTAGCACACACCCATACACGCACACACAGACAGTATTCTATGGTTATAGCTCGAAAAAGTCATAGATAGAGCACTATTAGAAGTGAGAAAAAAACAAAACAGAAATGACAAGAGAATTATCTGGGACTTGAACCACGGACTCAGTAGAACAAGCAACCGCCTAAAAATAAGGGCGTTTGATACCGACGCCATCAATGCTTGCCTGTTTGAAAATCGTGACACCCAAAAAAGGAAATGAGGGTATGACACAGATATTCCGTCGCAGATCCCAACTTTTTTTATACGCAGACATACAAGGTCTCGTGCAAAATGTTTACAGTAGTCCATGGTCACTTGATAAGAAGAAATGATCAGAGAATCCCAAAACAAGCTATCAAGTGGAACATAGCAGGCCAAAGAAAAAGAGGCAGACCGCGTGAAACTCTAAAGAGGACATTGTTAAGAGAGCCAAATTAACAGGCATAAAATCCCTTGATGAAGCTGAAAGACTCGCCGAAGACAGGGAAAATTGGCGAACTACTTTGCGAGCCCTATGTGACGTTTAACGGCACGGGAAGGATATAAGATATTGGACAACAATAGCAGCAAACAAACGAGCAGTTTTTATATAAAGGTAGTGGGTGGGAGAGGGAGGGTAAGAGACGCTGTCCGATTAGGCAATAAGCGACCCATAGCTGACCAAGACCACGCCCCCCTCTCTCCGCTGGTAACCCAGGCCTAACCTGGCTAACGGGGCAAGGATCGTCATAGCATATGTGGTGATGGAGTCTGCTAAAGAAGCACTGCACATCCTATACTTTTTAGAGATTAAAAAAAAATAGCTGCCATAACCCGCTCCCACGCCGATACGATGGTGTACCTCAACAGCTCTACAGCATCGGCTGCAAAGAACACCAGCTCGCAGTTACAGGGAGATAGTACAAGTACATAAAGGGGGTTTCATTTGATGATTTCAGATAATTTTTTTTTTTTAACGAATATGAAACGAGACTTTCACACAGTAAAATAATAGAACACAATGTAGTCTCGGGGGAAAAAAAAATCATTAGCACGCTGTTCTCGTGGCTAGACAGTTGCTCGCCTGACCGGAGTCCGTGGTTCAAATCCCAAGTAATTCTCTTGTCATTTATCTTTCTCTCACGCATAAAAGCGCTTTGTATTTGATTTTTTAACCATATATTACTTTATTACTTTACTTTATTCTATTATTTTCCTTTGCTTTGTCTAGGAAAAATTGGAAGTGGAGAGTTTTGAATATATTGGATCATTACTAACTAATAATTGAGATGCAATGAGGGAAACTAAAAGGAGGACATCTACCGCTCTTCAGAAGGTAAAACAACTAAAGAAGCTGTGGAGAGGAACAGACATAACTATAAATATAAGATTTTTAAGGACATGTATCTTTCCCATCGCAACATTTGCCTGTGAGACCTGGACATTTAACAAAGCTGAGAAACACATAAATGCCTTTGAATGTAAATTCTACAGAAGAGTTCTTCAAACATCATGGACACAAAAAAGAACAAATATATCCATAGTACAAGAACTTAATGGTGAAGAAGGCTGGGTAGTAAAGAGGATTAAACAGAGAAAACTTAAATATTTTGGACACATTAAACGCCATGATAATCTAGAGAAGACTGTCTTGGAAGGGTACATAATGGGGAAAAGAAAGAGAGGAAGACCAAGGCGAAGACATCGCTGATGATCTACAAATGAATGCAGCAGCAGCAGGCCATCTTGCTCACAACCGAGAGGCCTACAGGAGTGCTGTTAGGGAGGCAAAGTTCCGCAAGGGACATGCAAATTAACTGTCTGACTGTTCTTCAACTTCTTTGAGGACCTCTTAACCAATTTCTTTGGCTGTCCATAGTGCATGCTGCAGTTTTCTCTAAAGGTACAAATCTGAATTATGCCTACATTTGCTAAGAAACCGGCTTCTAAAACTAATAAAACCATTGTCTCTATAAATACATATTAGTCATAGACAATAACATAAATACAACGATGTTACAGATAATAAGCTGTTTTTGAAAGTCAAATGACAATCATTAGTTTTCTGGGCACTTTTCGTGTCATTTACTTGCATTTTATATTCGCATCTGCCTATTTTGTTTAACTGTTAGACGATGATATCTTGCAGTAATACTAAAATGTTACACTACAGCGTCATATACACAGTAAAAGTGTTAACAACAGAGGTTTTACTTAAACAAGATATCCTTGCTCGAACCTCAAACTTCTAAACAGGGGGGAAAAAAAGGTAATAAAGCGGGAAGGGAGATCACTGTAATTTAATTATTGGGCATGGAAAACGATAACAACTGCAGATGTTTATGACCGTATTTTGAGAGGTAAGTTGCACTGTTGTTTTGCTCTCAGAGAGGTAGAACATTGTGATTATATTCATTCTTAATTATTATTTGTGGTTATATTCATTATTAATGATTATTGTACAATTGATACGATATTTCCGTTACTCGACTTCATTTCTTATTTATCTCAAGTTTTATCCGACCATCAGACAACCCCAACATTTTTCTTTCATTCATCTTTGCATCATCTGCAGAAGTTAACAACCCTAAGTATCGTATAATGTTGTAAAAAAGCAACTTACGCAACGTAAATTTTGTGCTATGTTTCTCTTAAGGGCAGAATTTTAGACGGGCCTGCTTGTCCAGTTCTTAACCCTTTGAAAATAAAGTATGTCCATTCGTTAATCAAAGACGACGCCATGATTGCCTGTCTCCATACTCTTTATCCGCAGGAAGAATGAAATGTTCTCAAAAACGTTTACCTGATGCTTGTGTATCTCATAAATGTTTTGATATTATCTGTCCAAGCCTTTGTGTAACAAGAAAGTTATTCGACCCCTTTTAATGTAAAAAAAAAATTCAATTCATGTATAAATTTATTACCTTTTTTTATATGAATCACCACCATCTCATGATTTGTAAAACCCCAGTATTTCATTATTTCATCACTCAGGTAGTCATTCCCATTTCACATCATTTCAACTGACTTTGAAATAGTTACTTGTTGGAATGTAAATAAACTTTATTTAAAAAAAAAGTTTCTCAATCAAAATGTCATGACTGGTCAAATGGCCTCTCTTAGTGGGGAGTGAAAGGAAACTAAAAAATGTTAACATTTAACAAAACTTATTTATTAATCAAGGATTCTGTTTTCAGCAGCAATCTAACATTTAACACTGGAGAGATTCCCAAGGCAGAATTTTTGGAGGGACCCCAGAAGTCAGTCTCTTGACCTCTGATTAAACATTGACATTAAATGCTAGTGTAGTTTAATTACCTAGTATTACCTTATTTGGATTGATCAGAATCCCCCCCCCCCCCCCAAAAAAAAAAAAAAAAATTGGCTTACCAGATTCTAAAACCACAGCAGTGAAATGTAGCTGGTGGCAGCATATGTCATTTTATATACCGATGGCCAAAGAATTAAAAAAAAAAAACAAACAAACTTGCAAAACTGAACAAGAGCTAAGAAAAACCTCTCTCAGGCAGTTCTGTCAAGTCATCTCAGTTTACAGGTCCTCATGTGACTGCAGAGTTTTGATTTTCAGTCAGGGCATGAAGGTAATGGGTCAGCCATCCACCATATATACTGAATGAGTCCACAATGTCTTATGAAAATGAGTTTGAGTATAATTGATGATTTCTATGAATTAAGATGATTTATACAGATGAAAAAATAAAAAAAAGTGCTATGTTTCAGTTATATTGTACACTAGCAAGTAAGCACATGCACATTCCCTCCCTCCACCCTCTTCTCCCCCCTCCCCTTTATAAAATGTGAATTTCGCTCTTTGTGACAATCCCTCGGATATCATTGAAGGCTTTGTTGTCGTAATTAAACACTTCTTTTAAGTCTCTGAGTTTTGCAGTTCCAGTCAAAGAAGGCCCATCTGTAATAATGACCTACACAGCTTCCGTGATCATCAGAAGAAGTACCCACAGATGTTTATATTAGACTATTCAAAACAAAAGTAGGAACAGCATTATTGAATTTTATTTTTATTGAGCACACAATTGTAATGGTTCAATTTACATTTTAATTTTAAAAAAAAAGCACACATGATGAAGAAACAAGAAAAGACAACAAAATATAAATTCACGTGTAGACCAAGACAGAAATGGAGAGGAAGCATAGAAGAGGATATACAGGAACTTGCATCACCAACTGGAGAGAGAAGATTAGGAATAGGGAGGAAGGGAGGTGGTCTCCACTTGTGGCCTTAATAATTTGAAAACCTGGGAAAGAAGAATATATCTCAAATAGGAATGGAGATAAGGAATTAAAAAAAAAACCTTGAAAAAGGTACAAAATACAGAATAACACCATCATGGCAAGGGATGAAGTAACACCAGTATTACGCTACATCCAGAAATAACGAGTCATATGGCTAACGGGGCCATAGTATAGCATTGAAAATATGTATTTTAAAAATTGTAGGAAACAGAGGAAGAGGCTACCCTTGAAAGAAGTAAAGGGAGGAAATTATAAAAACCTTAAATACCCCATTATATGAAGTAAATTGCCTATCTCTTTCAAGGTGTTTATATGTTCCCTTGGCATTGAAAGGTATATGAGGAAGGAGACAAGAAAGTCCAAGAAATCTAGGTGTGCAGGAGAGCCAGATATTTTTCACTTACAGTAAGAGAAAAGAAAGTGCTAGGACAGTTACTAGTCATCATCATCATCATCATTATCAGATGCCGTTCCGACTGGCGTTGGCTATTATGCTTCTCCAGAGTACACAATCCTTCATGCAGGCCATCAGCTCAGTTGGTGATCTCCTCTCACACCATCCCGTCAGACTGTCCAGTATCATTTTTCTTGGTCTTCCTCTTGATCTTCTTCCTTCTATTTTTCTTGTTGTTATAATATTTTCCATGCCCCCTCTTCTCATTGCATGTCCTGTGAAAGTACATTGTCTCTCTCTTGTTGTTTTTGACAAGATTTTTTGTCTCTCCAGCTCTTCTCATACATTCTTCATTAGTTATTTTTGCTGTCCAGACGATTCGCAACATTCTTCTAATAAACCACATTTCTGCTGCTTCCAATGATTTTTGTGCAGACCTGCCTATTGTCCATGATTCACTTCCATATTACAAGATAGGTTCTATATAGCATTTTAGGAACTTGTTTTCTAACATTGATTGATAAAGATGTGTTAGCTAATATGTTTCTCATTCTCTGAAATGCAGTCTTTGCTTGGTCTATTCTGTTCCTAATTTCTGTTCTGCATTTCCCATCTGAAGTTATTACTGCCCCAAGGTGTTTGAATTTCTGCACCTGCTTTAGAATAGTTCCGTTTAATTTGATACTAGTTACTAGTACTGAAAAGAATAAAAAAGTGAAAAAAAAACCCCATTATTACTCACTAGCTGAAATATTTTGGAGGTAATAAAGAGAGATATTACAGTATTCAGGGGAATGAAAATGCTGTTGAATTTGGCAGTCAGTGAACAAATAGCTGACATACTAGTATCAGGAATGGTGAAATCATAACTGATGACTAAGGCCCTGTCCCACCTCTCCATTGGTACTCCCAGTAACAGGCCTTAGCATGGCTAATGGGCAGGGATTTCCATGGTCCCTTTACGGATGGAGTCTGCTAAAGAAGTATTATACCCCCACTCCCTCCGCTTTTTAGCTCCACTCACAGACTGAAAAAAATAGCCACCATAACCTGCTGTCAATGACATAATGCTGTGCCTCAACTCCTTCCCCACTCTCAGTGACATAATGCTGTGCCTCAACACCTTCCCCACTCTTAATAACATAATGCTGTGCATCAACACCTTCCCCACTCTTAATAACATAATGCTGTGCCTCAACACCTTCCCCACTCTTAATAACATAATGCTGTGCATCAACACCTTCCCCACTCTTAATAACATAATGCTGTGCCTCAACACCTTCCCCACTCTTAATGACATAATGCTGTGCCTCAACACCTTCCCCACTCTTAATAACATAATGCTGTGCATCAACACCTTCCCCACTCTTAATAACATAATGCTGTGCATCAACACCTTCCCCACTCTTAATAACATAATGCTGTGCATCAACACCTTCCCCACTCTTAATAACATAATGCTGTGCATCAACACCTTCCCCACTCTTAATAACATAATGCTGTGCCTCAACACCTTCCCCACTCTCAGTGACATAATGCTGTGCCTCAACACCTTCCCCACTCTCAGTGACATAATGATGTGCCTCAACACCTTCCCCACTCTTAATAACATAATGCTGTGCATCAACACCTTCCCCACTCTTAATGACATAATGCTGTGCATCAACACCTTCCCCACTCTTAATAACATAATGCTGTGCCTCAACACCTTCCCCACTCTTAATAACATAATGCTGTGCATCAACACCTTCTCAGCCTCAGTTTGCAAAGAATACCTGCTTGCAGTTTCAGGGAGGCAAGAACTTTTGTTCAGCTCACAACAACCACATAGATAGGCAAAACTGATAGTCAGCATCTGATGTGGCGACATGTTTATTCTGCATCAGCCAGTACATACAATCATTCATCATTATAACCAGCCCTTTTGTTATGAAACCATTTGATGTGATAACAGGTGTACAGTATATTATCCCTCCCAGTGTCTTGTTATAATGAAATCTGATATAATAAGAAATATGTAGGACCCAGCTCTATTGCTGTAATAAGCATGCTGCTGTAGTAGTAAATGTACAACACCCAGCTCTGTTGCTGTAATAAACATGTTGCTGTAGTAGTAAATATGCAACACCCAGCTCTGTTGCTGTAATAAACATGTTGCTGTAGTAGTAAATGTACAACACCCAGCTCTGTTGCTGTAATAAACATGCTGCTGTAGTAGTAAATGTACAACACCCAGCTCTGTTGCTGTAATAAACATGCTGCTGTAGTAGTAAATGTACAACACCCAGCTCTGTTGCTGTAATAAACATGTTGCTGTAGTAGTAAATATGCAACACCCAGCTCTGTTGCTGTAATAAACATGTTGCTGTAGTAATAAATGTGCTCTCTCACAGCCATTTAAATGTACCAGCCCTTATTCTGTAGTGGCAGTGTTTCAACTATCATACTACTATCACACCAGGCATAGAACATTAATTTTAAAAAATGCTGTCAATTACTTAATGTTTGACTTTATTTCTTCCTAGAAGAATATACAGCATTCATTTCTATAGCATCTTATTTACCAATTTTAGGATATCTAGTCCCAATCTGTGGTCCATAACACTGTTTCCAGGTGTGTTATGATGTTTTTTTTAATTATGCTGTTAGAATCATGGTTGTCTAAGTGGTGAAATGGTTAGTACAATAGTTTCTCATGGCAAAGGTTGGGGGTTTGAATCTGGTAAGGGGTGCCCTAGTTGCGCAGCTGTAGAAATGGGTACCTGACTTCTTCTGGAGTTGGGGAAGGAAAGGTGGCCAGGCGTGATGCTGACCATATCACCCTCTAGTGTGCTGACAGGTCAAGGAAAATATGGACACTAACACTGTATCCCTTATGTTCCTCTAAAGCATGACAGGGATACCTTCACCTTTGACCTTTTTTTTATTATTAGAATCATGATAATTTCCTATCTTCACTGTTTGTTTCCACTGATCAAAATGCTGTGATCAGAGTCATGTTTTTACTTGTTTCCTTGAACAAATGAACATACTTTATTTTCAGATGGTTAAGAATTGGGCACACAGGCCCATCTAACATTCTGCCCTTCATCATTCAGCTTTCATTCAGTCACAGTAATTCAGCATTTGTTAATGAGCATAATAATCATGAAGACACAATTAAGTGATTACATAAATAAATAATAAACTTATCTCTTGTCTATACACTCCACACTCTGAAATAGACTTGCATTCTTACATTCATTCAAAAATAAAATTTATAGAAAAGCTGTTAAAAAATAGAACAATCAAGCCATACTTTAAACTACTTAAGACTATGCTTAGGGAGGCATATAGTCCATATCAAACAGATGTTGACACAGTCTGAAGTTATAAGAACAAATATTACTTGTAAGTTTTACATAAGTTGGTAGGGCATTCCAAAGGTGGTCAGCTGAGTAATAGAAGCTTTTTTTAAAGCCTTGGTTTTGGGAGAATACAATTGCTTAAGCGTTGACTGTGTTTTGGGTTGGATTTGAAAAACGACCACAGATAGGATGGAGCATTGTGCGATAGAATTTTATGAATTAATTTGGCCTTGTTGAAAAGAAATCTCTTCTTGAGGGGTAGAATATCAAGATGTTTGTCCTTATTTGTAATATGTGCTGCATGTTTGTCATCTATAAGCCTTATTGCTCGTTTTTAAAGTGAATAAAGTCTTTTCATGTTTGACATGGAACAACCATCCCAGACTGTGGAGCGGTAGTCCAAGTGTGTTTGTATCTGTGATATGTAGTATATTCTTCTGGTGTCTATGTCAAGAAAATATTTAATTTTAGTAAATTGGTAAATTTAGAGAAAAAAAAAGAAAAAAGAAAAATTTTCTGATTTCTACTGAAATTTTTCTAACCAGAGAGGATAAGAAATATATTGAATATCTTGCTGCCCACTTTTGTTACTGTTTAAAAAAAATAAACAAGAAAAAGATATTAATCATTTTCTTTCATTACTTTATTCTTTTTCTTCGTACACATTTTCTGTCTATATCTGCAGTCCTGTCTCTTGGATAACTTTCACTGGTTTTTTGTTTGTTTGTAATTCATGTATGGAGCCGTAGAGCTTATCTTCCTTGGTGGTTTCACTGGTCCAGTAATTGCTTCTCAGTGTTTCGTAGTTGGTGCAGTTTTGGAGGATATGTTACGCAGTTTGGGATATATGGGCACATGTACAAAGAGTAGTAGTACTAACCTTAAACTTTGTATACATATGACTTCGGAGTCGACTGTGTCCTGTTCGGAGGCGGAAAATGGTGACTTTTTCCTTTTTGTTTAGCATGTGATAGTCATCATGTGGTAGTATTTGTGGATTCCTGTAGGTTTTTATCATGCTTTTCTTCTGATTAAAGGTGATCTGTATGTCTGGTCGCACCGTTTCAGTGACTTCTTTGGCTAGATGGTCATCTTTCTCATTGCCTTGTATCCCACAGTGGGAGGGAATCCACTGCAAGGTGACTCTTCGTTGTGAGCCAGTTTTTGACAGGGCATCCTTAAGATCTGGTAGTTTGTTGCACTGAAGAGCTTCCAGTACTGGTCTTGCATCTGTGAGAATTACTATGGGGCATGTATCAGTTCTGGAGTCAGATAGTTTTTCATCTGCGGCAATAATCATTCATTACTTGAAAAGCTATTTCCACATGCGACGTATAAGCTGATTAAACTTAATCCTTGCCTTTTGTGCTCAGTTAGACTAGAGTTTATTTTATGGATTTAACTGTCGGATATGACTGAACATCTGTGGCCGGGAATTACTTTTTGTTGTGTTAAGTTAGTTTTGATAGGTTTAAAAGCCATACTACATTTATAATACTTGTGTATGTGTGTGATTTGGGGGGGGGGGGAAGGGAAAAGAAATTTGAAATATCTGAGTCCCCCCCTCCCCCCGCCTTTTTTTCCCTCACTAATGTGTTCATTTGCTGGCAACTAACTGATATACATATGAGCTACATTAAAAAAATATGCTGTTTATTTATCTGTAAGAAAAACAGATACACATTGTTAGCATAGAATTATATGTACATGTGTTTTGTTGTTTTTAAAGTGTCTTGTACTTGTACTTGTACGAACTCCCCGTAACTGCGAGCTGTTGTTCTTTACAGCCGATGCTGTAGGGATGTTGAGGCACAGCATCGTATCAGCGTGGGAGCAGGTTATGGCGGCTGCTGTTTCAGTCTCAGAGTACAGCTAAAAAACAGGGGGATGTGCAATGCTTCTCTAGCAGACTCCACCACCGTGGGAAGTATGGCGATCCGTGCCCCGTTAGCCAGGCTATGCCTGTTACTGGGGGTACCACGGAGAGGTGGGACAGGGTCTTGGTCAGCAAGGGGTCGCTAACCCTGACGCTGGCATACCAGGCATAGGTCGCTGATTACCTTATCGGGCGCCTTCACCCCCCCCCCCCCCCCAAAGTGTCTTATAAATGTATGCCTTCCTACAAGGGCCAAGTTCTTTACTTATAAACGTCTGTTCAGGTCTCTCATTTAATCATTGCACCAAAGGTGAAGACACTGTTGGATTTAGCAGTCAGTGGCCCTTAGCCGACATGCTAGCATCAGGGTTGGTGAACCAAGGCCGGCCAAGACCCTGCCCACCAGTTCTCCAGTGGTAACCCTCAGTAACGGACCTAGCATGACTAACGGGGCCCAGGGATTGTCATAGTCCCCCATGGTGGTGGAGTCTGCTAAAGATGTAGTGCTTCCGTCCCCCCTCCCCTTTTCTGTGATTTTTAGCTTCATGAAGAGTGAGTTAAAAAAAAAGCTACAGGAACCTACTACCAATCAGACACATTTATATGCCTCAACATCTTCACTGCATCAGCTGAAAGAACGCCATACTCACAGTCCCAGGGAGATAGAAGAAGAAGAAGAAGTATAATTTGCTGAATTTAATACATAACATTTTCATGGCTGTATATGAGCCATTGTGCAAAAGACAAAGAAGACATTCCCTTAAAAGCTGTCATGATTTTTCAGCATGATGCAGTGAGATAATGTTTGTAACATAAAAGACTGTCAACACTTTTAGTTCAGCCATACATCCAGTTTATATGTTACATGCATCTGCTTATGCTTATCCCCGTTTGAGCCTAAAAAAATATATCCAGTTTTATGTGCACAGGCACAGGTAATCCCTGTTTGACCCTCATAAATACATCCAGTTTGTATGTTATGTACACATGCTTATGTTTGTCCCTTAAAATACATCTATTTTATATGTTATGTACACATGCTTATGTTTGTCCCCGTTTGACCCTAATAAATACATCCAGTTTATATGTTATGTACACATACTTATGTTTGTCCCCGTTTGACCCTAATAAATACATCCAGTTTATATGTTATGTACACATGCTTATGTTTATTCCCGTTTGACCCTTAAAATGCACCCAATTTATATGTTATGTACACATGCTTATGTTTATCTCCGTATGAGCCTTAAAATACATCCAGTTATATGTTATGTGTACAGCTTATGCTTATCCTCGTTTGACCCTAAAATGCATCCAGTTTGTATGTTATGTACACAGGCTTGTGCTTATCCTCGTTTGACCCTAAAATGCATCCAGTTTGTATGTTATGTACACAGGCTTGTGCTTATCCTTGTTTGACCCTAAAAAAATGCATCCAGTTATGTGTACAGCTTATGCTTATCCTCGTTTGACCCTAAAATGCATCCAGTTTGTATGTTATGTACACCGGCTTATGCTTATCCTTGTTTGACCTTCAAAAAAAAAATGCACCCAGTTATGTGTACAGCTTATGCTTATCCTTGTTTGACCCTCAAAAAATGCATCCAGTTATGTTCTGTACACAGACTTCTGTTCACTCTAATGTCACACTAAAAAAATATCCCCCCTCCACTCCGACCCCCAGAAGTAAAGATGGATAGCATGGTCTGCACGAGATGTAATGATTGTTTAGCTCCCTATAAAAAAGAAGAGAGAGTTTCCTGCCCCTATTCTATTTATGGACCTTCTGTGCAAGTTTGATCTTCAGAGGATTTTTATTTCTGTTTCCGCACAGCGCGAGCCATGGAGATAATAGGCACACGCAGCTGTTCAGAAGACACAGGTGGCGATGCTGAAGAGACGACAAAACAGAGGATTATGGAGATGACATAATGCAGGGAGATTACCGCTAAATCGCATTCAACGCAGGGGAGAGAAATGCAGCCGGTTTGTCATTTCGTTGCCTCCGTTCTGAAAAGAGGAGCGCTCTGGCTGGTTTGAGAAGACGGGTCGACTCAGTAGAATCAGCCACAGGGTAAGGGTCTTGGCTGTCTTGACCGTTTGTGTTGTTAAGAATGGTGTGAATTAACGCAGAAGGCATTTGTTTCCGATGATGTTGGTGCTGGTGAAATAAAGTGAATTTTTAAATTAATTACATCGTAAGGGTAATTTAGCTTTTAACACGTAGTGTGCAGTTAGACTCAAGATGTGGAGGTATCGGGTGGCAAATCAAAGTAGTTAACCTGAGCTGTTTAAATACATAGTGGTAAATCACAGTGTTAAATTAGGCCTAAATGTCGCGGCACATAATGGTAAATCACAGTGTTAAATTAGGCCTAAATGTCGCGGCAAATAATGTTAAACCACAGTGTTAAATTAGGCCTAAATGTCGCGGCACATAATGTTAAACCACAGTGTTAAATTAGGCCTAAATGTCGCGGCACGTAATGTTAAATCACAGTGTTAAATTAGGCCTAAATGTCGTGGCACGTAATGTTAAATCACAGTGTTAAATTAGGCCTAAATGTCGCGGCACATAACGTTAAATCACAGTGTTAAATTAGGCCTAAATGTCGCGGCACATAACGGTAAATCACAGTTTTAAATTAGGCCTAAATGTCGTGGCACATAATGATAAATAGCATTGTTAAATTAGGCCTAAATTTCGTGGCACATAATGTTAAATCACAGCGTTAAATTAGGCCTAAATGTCGTGGCACATAATGTTAACTCACAGCGTTAAATTAGGCCTAAATGTCGTGGCACATAATGTTAAATCACAGTGTTAAATTAGGCCTAAATGTCGTGGCACATAATGGTAAATCACAGTGTTAAATTAGGCCTAAATGTCGTGGCACATAATGATAAATCACAGTGTTAAATTAGGCCTAAATGTCGTGGCACATAATGATAAATCACAGTGTTAAATTAGGCCTAAATGTCGTGGCACATAATGGTAACGCACAGTGTTAAATTAGGCCTAAATGTCGCGGCACATAATGTTAAACCACAGTGTTAAATTAGGCCTAAATGTCGCGGCACGTAATGTTAAATCACAGTGTTAAATTAGGCCTAAATGTCGTGGCACGTAATGTTAAATCACAGTGTTAAATTAGGCCTAAATGTCGCGGCACATAACGTTAAATCACAGTGTTAAATTAGGCCTAAATGTCGCGGCACATAACGGTAAATCACAGTTTTAAATTAGGCCTAAATGTCGTGGCACATAATGATAAATAGCATTGTTAAATTAGGCCTAAATTTCGTGGCACATAATGTTAAATCACAGCGTTAAATTAGGCCTAAATGTCGTGGCACATAATGTTAACTCACAGCGTTAAATTAGGCCTAAATGTCGTGGCACATAATGTTAAATCACAGTGTTAAATTAGGCCTAAATGTCGTGGCACATAATGTTAAATCACAGTGTTAAATTAGGCCTAAATGTCGTGGCACATAATGGTAAATCACAGTGTTAAATTAGGCCTAAATGTCGTGGCACAAAATGATAAATCACAGTTTTAAATTAGGCCTAAATGTCGTGGCACATAATGGTAACGCACAGTGTTAAATTAGGCCTAAATGTCGTGGCACATAATGGTAAATCACAGTGTTAAATTAGGCCTAAGTGTCGTGGCACATAATGGTAAATCACAGTGTTAAATTAGGCCTAAATGTCGTGGCACATAGTGGTAAATCACAGTGTTAACTTCGGCTGAGGTATGACCAGTGATCATGCTATGATTTTTTTTATTTGAAACCAGTACAGTTATAGCTCTCTTTCACTTTGCAAGAAGTACTTTCTGAAATACTAGGTTTTATTTATTTTAAAGAACAGTAGATAATGTAAAATTAAACACACTTTACAAACATCAGTGGAATGTAAATGTTTGTGAGAACTTTTTTTTTTGGTCTATCTTATTAACGGCGAGATTTAATCTTTACAAAATGATCACTTACTGAACTAAGGTCAGAACTGGCCGATTATCCCCTCCATGCACACTGAGCATCATCAGTCTACTGGCCCGATTATCATTCAACCGATTTTGTTGGTTGCTTTTTAAACCATGTTTTTAGATAATATAAACTGGTTACTGTATGCAGGGAACTCTTTACTGTAGAGAGTGGAACAACAACACAACTTCTTCAGATCATCAGAGGAAGTACCCCACCCCCTCAGATAAGTGTTTCGACCCTATTAAACTTTTGACACTCTAAGGGGCGCTGCGTGGGCCCCTCTGGGTCACGACTCCCAGAGGTCTTGTGAGTTGTTGGGTTTATTTTTTGTCCCTGGGATTGAACCCATGATCTCCAAAAGTTTCATTTTTTTCTCATTTTTAATCAGTTAATTTACCATTAATTGCTGGTTAAAATGATCACTGGCTATAAGTGTATGTAGTGATAAAGCACACTGTACCCCAAGCAGGCAGTAAGAACCTCAATTCTATGATACAGATGATGGTGATAATCCATCTGAGATTGGGGGAAGGCTGGTAAGAGCAGCTTTATTTACTAATGAAAACACACAACTGTGATGTTACGATTTCCATCTATTCATACATTATCATACAAGCAAAGAAGAAGGAAGAGAAAATGATAGACTACATGTTCTCTTTTTTTTTTCTAAAGGAAAGAAAAAAAAATTTGTGACTGTACACAGTTTCAACAGATTACTGTCCATGTATATTTATTTCACAAGTGTGAAGATCATGAGAATTTAGAGAAGACCGTCTTGGAAGGGTACATAATGGGGAAAAAAGAGAGGAGGACCAAGAGCGAAGATGGCTGCAAGACATCGTTGATGATCACCGAACTGGATGCATCTGCAGCAGGGCATCTTGCATTACAACGGAGAGGCCGACAGGAGAGCTGTTAGGGAGGCAGAGTTCCGCAAGGGACATGCAAATGACTGACTGACTGACTGAAAGATCTTCAGACTGAGACAGAGGACATGTGACTGAGCTCCCATCATCTGTGTGGAAACACCACAGCTCACCCGACCAACTGGAGCACACAGCATAACCTGTAGAATGATCATGTGTTATAACTTGTAGAACAATGATAGGAAAGAGCAGTTTTGACACTGATTTGTGCCCATAATATGTATTTTGGGATATATTCTGAAATATATTTAACAAATATGTCTTCGTAAAAGTACCGAAAGCACATATTGCACAAAATGCCAGCTGCCCTTCACAAGCTGTAGTAAAACCATAAACAACTTCACAGCTGTGATAAAGCTAGTGAAGGAAAGAGTTGTGTGTAGATGTATAAAATCCAGACCATGACTCGTGCACAAAGACAGGGATGTCTGAATGTCACTTTACATGACATTTGTGACAAATCTTAATTCCCCGTATAGTGTTTCTAGAATGAGCCCTCATTATTTTCCACTACTGCCTGCCCTTCACAGCTGTCTCAGTTAATGGTAATAATTTTGTTGTTGTTTTTATTATTATTATTAATTTTTGTTGTGTGTGTTGGTTTATGATTAGAAATTAGGCGGGTCCCCTAGAAGAGAAACTAAACCATGACAGGCAGTTCTACAGAAAGTTGGAAAAAATATTAGTGAGAGGGAAAACACAACTAGCGTAGGAATTTAGGAATATACGTGATGTATAAACATAATACAGGAGAAAGTAGATAATGGTTTAAAGTAGGGATCTCTCTCTCTCTCCCCTCCCTCTCTCTCTCTCTCCTTCTCTCTTTCTCTCTCTCCCTCTCTCTTTCTCTCTCTCTCCCCCTCTCTCCGTCTCTCTTTCTCTCTCTCCCTCTCTCTTTCTCTCTCTCTCCCTCTATCTCTTTCTCTCTCCCTCTCTCTCTCCCCCTCTCTCTTTCTCTCTCCCTCTCTCTTTTTCTCTCTCTCCCTCTCTCTCTCCCTCTCCCTTTCTCTCTCTCCCTCTCTCTCCCTTTCTCTCTCTCCCCTCCCTCTCTCTCTTTTTCTCTCTCCCTCTCTCCCCCTCCCTCTCTCTCTCTCCCCCTCTCTCTCTTTTTCTCTCCCTCTCCCTCTTTCTCTCTCTCCCTCTCTCTCTCTCCCGTCTCCCTCTCTCCCTCTCTCTTTCTCTCTCTCTGAACCTCTAGGTGTTCAAGGCACACGGGGCTTCTGCAAAGGTTTTCCAACAAACGCCTGTCTTTCGCCCCCGCTGTCGTCTCCCACAGTTGTTTTCCCCATGCCTAGATGAGGCTTTTATTATTCAACATCCTCTCTATTGGTTTTCTCCATGTCTGCATATCTCTCTCTCTCTCTCTCTCTGAACCTTAAGTGCCCAGGGCACATGGGGCTTCCGGAAGGGTTTTCCACAAATGCCTGTCCTTTGCCTTTTTTTCTGCTCTTGCCCAGGTGAACCCCCTCTGTTGCTCAACATCCTCTCTGTTGTTCTTCTCCATGTCTCTTTTGGTCTACCCTTACTTCTGCTCCCCTGTGGTGTCCATCTTAGTGCTATTTTTGGTAGTGAGTTATCAGTCATTCGGAGCACATGTCCCAACCATCGCCAGCATCTTTCCTCAATAATTGCATTCAGTGGCTTCATCTTCATTTCTGCTAATAAGATGTTATTTCTTATGGTGTTTGGCAAAATAATTTATCTTCCATTGGCCAACCAGTGTTTCAGAAAGACCTACAGGTGACATTTTTTGTTGTTGTTGTTGCTAAGGTTTGTCTGAAAAATTCATCACTTTTATATCAAGTATCGTATTAACTAAAATTCAAGTTTTCATGTTCTTTGATAAGTTAAAAAAATTATTATTATTTCTTCTTCTTCTTCTCTTCATACGAATATGTGGCAATACTTCTTTAGTAGACTCTGCCAGCATGGAGACAATGGCAATCCCTGCCGGGTTAGCCAATCTTAAGGCCTGTTATTGGGGGCACCAATGGAGAGATGTGACAGGGTCATGGTCAGCTATGGTTCTCCAGCCTTGATGCTAGCATGTCAGCTATGGGTCGCTGACTGCCTAAATGAACAGCGTATTCATTCATTCATTCATTCATTCATGTGACATGTCCTTTCCAGAACGTTGTCCCCCTCACAGCCTCCCTGAATGCAGCACGTTCTTGTGCCAAGTTGACCGGCGTCATGCAGTGACACATTCAGACTTGTCCTAAGTCCATCTGCTGCGAGGTAGTCCTTTTCTATTTTGCCGCGCACTATGCTTCTACTACAAACCTGTCCAATTCAGATTAGCCATATGTTAGGTTTCTTGGCAGAGTAAGAAGGTAACTTGCCATTCTTTTCCTTCTTGGGCAGTGACTGTTTATAAGTCGGTGATCATCGTAGCCATTGTCTCCACAGATGAGATTCTCTGCCTGCCACCCTAGAGTAGGGACCACGACCCGAAATAACTGCTGGCTGTTTCCACTGCCTCATTCACCACCTGCTTCCGTGGCTTCGCGGGACGCTAAACGGGTACTCCACCTTCCCCAAGGGTGTCCCGTAGACCAGCGGAGGAAAGAAAGCGTCTTACTTTTCCATTGATAGGGACATCCCTACCCCGCTACCCAAATACCCAGACAACGTCTTCACCCCCCTTAAAAAAATATACAGTAATATAATAATGTAAGTTTTGCTGGTAAGACTCTGTTACATCACTTAATGAGAGTATGATGATCCCCCCCCCCCCCCCACCCAAGATTTTGCTTTGTTCCCAGTAATTGACAGTAATGTCAGATTGACGTGATCACTGAACAAGTAGGCCTGATTGGCACATTTAAAAACCTAGTTTATAAATTTTGTTATAGTCCTAGGATAACTTTAATTCCCAGGGCTGAGTGGTCCCGGTATCTGAAGTTAGAGAAAATATGGACAGGTTATTTTTTTTAGACATTTTCTAGGCAATTCTCTACGTGGAAGCGACCATTTCTTGTTCATTGTTCTTGTCCGTCCTGAAACGGTGTCCGATTTCGCCTCTCTCCTATTTACATCCATGGCTAATATGTCTGCGGTTCGAATCATCCTTGTTAGACAACCACACAATTTGTCTTATATATATATATATATATATATATATACATACTGAAACCACCAGCTGTCAGAACACTAGCAGGTGGTCCCCCTACTTAGTCCAAGGACAAGCTGCTAATGAAAACTAGCGGGGGCACGTTTACTGATTCAGGTACCAGAGAAAGCCGTTCTTCGTGCAAGGGAATGGGACCAGCTTAACCAGTAGGTTATGTTACGAAGGAAATCATGAAAGACCCGATAATATTCAGTGGTAAAAGAATTATTTTTGGAATCTTTCCAGTAGCCGGTGCTCTGGTTAGCTGAGCGGTTAGGCGCTTGGTTTACTAATCCAGTGGTACAGGGTTCAAGACCAAAAAAAAAAAAAAAGGGCCCCGGGGTAGACCCAGCCTCTAAAAATTTGCACCAGAGAGATCTGGAAATACGGTCGGGTGTGATACTGACCACATCACACTTTTCGAAGGCGAAGGTCTTGGAAATGCAGACATAACAGCGTATCTCCCAGTATGCTTTAATGGCGCGGAGAAAAATTTATTTTCCATTGGCCAACCAGTGTTTCAGAAAGACCTACAGGTGACATTTTTTTTGTTGTGGTTGCTAAGGTTTGTCTGAAAAATTCATCACTTTTATATCAAGTATCGTATTAACTAAAATTCAAGTTTTCATGTTCTTTGATAAGTTAAAAAAATTATTATTATTATTATTTCTTCTTCTTCTTCTTCTTCTTCTTCTTCTTCTCTTCTTACGAATATGTGGCAATACTTCTTTAGTAGACTCTGCCAGCATGGAGACAATGGCAATCCCTGCCGGGTTAGCCAATCTTAAGGCCTGTTATTGGGGGCACCAATGGAGAGATGTGACAGGGTCATGGTCAGCTATGGTTCTCCAGCCTTGACGCTAGCATGTCAGCTATGGGTCGCTGACTGCCTAAATGAGCAGCGTATTCATTCATTCATTCATTCATTTCATTCATTCATTCATGTGGCATGTCCTTTCCAGAACGTTGTCCCCTCTCACAGCCTCCCTGAATGCAACACGTTCTTGTGCCAAGTTGACCGGCGTCATGCAGTGACACATTCAGACTTGTCCTAAGTCCATCTGCTGCGAGGTAGTCCTTTTCTATTTTGCCGCGCACTATGCTTCTACTACAAACCTGTCCAATTCAGATTAGCCATATGTTAGGTTTCTTGGCAGAGTAAGAAGGTAACTTGCCATTCTTTTCCTTCTTGGGCAGTGACTGTTTATAAGTCGGTGATCATCGTAGCCATTGTCTCCACAGATGAGATTCTCTGCCTGCCACCCTAGAGTAGGGACCACGACCCGAAATAACTGCTGGCTGTTTCCACTGCCTCATTCACCACCTGCTTCCGTGGCTTCGCGGGACGCTAAACGGGTACTCCACCTTCCCCAAGGGTGTCCGTAGACCAGCGGAGGAAAGAAAGCGTCTTACTTTTCCATTGATAGGGACATCCCTACCCCGCTACCCAAATACCCAGACAACGTCTTCACCCCCCTTAAAAAAATATACAGTAATATAATAATGTAAGTTTTGCTGGTAAGACTCTGTTACATCACTTAATGAGAGTATGATGATCCCCCCCCCCCCCCCACCCAAGATTTTGCTTTGTTCCAGTAATTGACAGTAATGTCAGATTGACGTGATCACTGAACAAGTAGGCCTGATTGGCACATTTAAAAACCTAGTTTATAAATTTTGTTATAGTCCTAGGATAACTTTAATTCCCAGGGCTGAGTGGTCCCGGTATCTGAAGTTAGAGAAAATATGGACAGGTTATTTTTTTTAGACATTTTCTAGGCTATTCTCTACGTGGAAGCGACCATTTCTTGTTCATTGTTCTTGTCCGTCCTGAAACGGTGTCCGATTTCGCCTCTCTCCTATTTACATCCATGGCTAATATGTCTGCGGTTCGAATCATCCTTGTTAGACAACCACACAATTTGTCTTATATATATATATATATATATATATATATATATATAAACAAACGGATTAAATTCAAAGGAAGTTGTGCTTGAATAATGAAAGCAATAAATCACACAGGCATTTTTACGTCTATGGAAGGATTAAAGAACAAAGGGATGTTGGCGGGTGGTGATATTTCTTGTCTAATAATGAGATGTTCACCCGTTTTTTCTGCTGCCCTGTTTATATGCCTTAAGGTGCTAATGTGGCAGTTTTCTTCCAGTGTGATGTTTTTGTCTGTTCCTTTCAATCTTGAGGGGAGATGTATAGTCCCTCGGTTTTTTTTTCTTTTTGTTTCGTTTTACAGCTGATCTTTTTTTTTTTTTAAATTCTTTTATGTTATGTTTGGGTTCAGCTTGTTAAAAAATATGAACAGAGGATTTTCTGTTTATGTTTATGTTAACAGATGCTTCATTCTAAGAATGTTAACAAAGGCTTCGCTTTAAAATATGAGTTTAAGAGAAACTTTGCTGAAAATGTTAACATAGGTTTACATCACACAGATGTAAACGAAGGTTTCACTTTAAAGGAAATATGTCAACAGAAATGTTGCTTTAAAATTGTTAACGTAGGCTTCAGTTTAAAGAAGTGCTAGTTAACAAAGGCTTCACTTTAGGAGTACATAATAATAGAAATCTTGCTTTAAAATGTTAACGGAGGCTTCACATTAAATAAATGTTAACATAGGCTTCTTAACTATCTTGCTCTTGAAATAAGCTAGTTGGATAGTAGAACTTAATATCATGTTCTGTTTTCCCTCAAAGTAGCACTGCCACAGGCGGGCAGATACGATATTAGAGCCCTGTCTTACGTGTTTGCCTCGTCTGCAGTACTACAGAATATGTCTGCACTATGGCGGCAGGCGTTGGCGGCCATGCATCTCTATTCTGCGCGTCTCCTTGTATTTGCAATCATTCGTTTACATTCCCTCCACATTCCCCCCCCCCCTCCTTTCCCAACCCATAGTGAAAACATTCAGACAGTTTTCAACTGGTGCCTCTTATCCCTAGAGTTTTTTTGGCAGTGAAGGTCAGGATACGTGCAACATCTTGACATCTCCGTAACGTGTGGAGAGAACTACTGGCGGTTCATTCATTCATTCATTTGCATGTCCCTTGTGGAACTTTGCCTCCCTGACAGCACTCCTGTAGGCCTCTGGGTTGTGAGCAAGATGGCCTGCTGCTGATGCGTCCATTTGCAGATCATCAACGATGTCTTGCAGCCATCTTCGCCTTGGTCTTCCTCTCTTTCTTTTATTATCATTATGTACCCTTCCAAGACTGTTTTCTCTAGATTATCATGTCGTCTAGATTATCATTACTACTGGCGGTAAATATGTTAATTCATCTGTGGTGGTGGTGGTAGTGGCCTCATGAGTTCTCGTTCTCTCTCTCTCTCTTTCTTTTCGGACATATTTCTTGTACATGATCTGTCAACTACTGTTGGCGAATGTTGAGTGTTCCCAAGTCTTCACTGTTTTTGTATACTCCCCGGTTTTTGGTTACATCTTGTGACAGGGTCTTGGTCAGCTGTGGTTGGCCGGGCCTTGACGCTAGCATGTCAGCTTATCGGTCGCCGGCTGCCGCGTTCGCGATAGAGTTAATCCCCGTTTACGACAGCAAGTATCCATTTGGTCAGCGGGGCCTAACTGGAAGCCTCCCACAAACATCCTCGGTCCTGCATTGTTTTGACGTGCGCCGCTTTGCTTGTGGAGTCAGTGGGCGGAACCAGGTAAACTGAAGCACTTTGTCACCAGCCGGTTATCGTTTGCTCTTTGGTTTTGAAGTGGGTCGAATTTGCCTCTTCCCCCCCCCCCCCCAACAACTCTTTCAACACAACCTGTTGAGCATTCCGTGAAGTTGTGGCCGGACCAAACGACCGGTGGTGTCGTCGCCGCACGCGCTCCCAGCCAGCAAGTTGGCGTAGACGGAACAATGTACGCCCGCGGTTCGGCACGCATTTTGTTAACAGCGCGACCCATGATTTAAAGCTGGGGGAACAACAACAATTAGAAAATAATAAAAAAAAACCAACTTCGAAAAAAGAAACCGAGGGCGTTAGGGCAGCGCTTTACATCGTTGACCACGGCCAAGTGTTGGGGCATTTTTAACATTGATGCACAGAATACCTTCCTTTCGCTTAAGGTAAGTAATTTAACGAAAGCGAAGCGTTTTAGGTTTATGCCTAGCTTTATGTACGCAACACCACGTAGACTATATCAAAATAGGTGGTTTTAATAATTGTAGCAGGCTGATTGGAGTAAAGATTGTCCTGTGAGAAGTTGTCAGCAGAACGTAGTGTGTTACTCTTCATCACCTTCACTGTGATGTTCTTAGCCGTGGCTGTTATCAAATTGTTCTTAGTTTTCGTTTTACTTTTTTTTTGTAGCAGATTTCTACTGATAGGAAATTACTATTGCTGTAGCTGCTGTAACCGTTATCAGTGTATTAGTGATGCTGGTCGTGTTGATCGCTACTGGACTTTTGAGTCCTGGGTCTGTTGGTGATACTGGTCGTGCTACTCGCTACTCGACTTTATATGAGTGATAGATCTATTAGTGATACTGGTCATGCTACTCACTACTCGACTTTATATGAGTGATAGATCTATTAGTGATACTGGTCATGCTACTCACTACTCGACTCTAATGAGTGATGGATCTATTGGTGATACTGGTCATGCTACTCACTACTCGACTCTAATGAGTGATGGATCTATTGGTGATACTGGTCGTGCTACTCACTACTCGACTCTAATGAGTGATGGATCTATTGGTGATGCTGGTCGTGTTACTCACTGTTGTACTTTATATGAGTTCTGGGTCTATTACTGATACAGGTCGTGGTACTCACTAGACTTTATGTGAATGATGAATCTATTACTGATACAGGTCGTGGTACTCACTAGACTTTATATGAATGATGAATCTATTAGTGATACAGGTCGTGGTACTCACTAGACTTTATATGAATGATGAATCTATTAGTGATACAGGTCGTGGTACTCACTAGACTTTATATGAATGATGAATCTATTAGTGATACAGGTCGTGCTGCTCACTTCTCGACCTTATATGAGTTAGGGATTTATTAGTGATACTGGTCGTGCTACTCACTGTTCGACTTTGATGAGTCCTGAATCTGCTAATTTGTATTACACCAGGGTTTTAATTTAGTATTATTTCTATGTTTTCCTGGATCCAGAATATAATAGTAACAGCTGTATTACTTGGTCTACTATCACCACCACCTCAACAACTACTGCTATTACTTTCGCTGCTGCTACTACTGTTACCACTACCAGCAGCACCACTACAACTACTACAGCAGCTGTTATTACTTTCGCTGCTACTACTGCTACTGTTAGTTCTGCTACCGCTGCTTCTGCTATATTGTCGCTATTATTATTACTACTGTTACTGTAACAGAAGGAATGGAAAAACTGATTATGTCAGTCCGCAAGAACAGCGAAGAGCAGAACCTCTATCTTAATGCAAAGAAAACTAAAGTGATGACAACTGATAAAACAAACAAGGCAACTGAAATATGTATCAATGAGGAAAAACTGGAAGAAGTGGAGAGTTTTGAATATCTTGGATCACTACTAACTAATAATGGAGATACAATGAGGGAAATTAAAAGGAGGACATCTATTGCTCTTCAGAAAGTAAAACAAATAAAGAATCTGTGGAGAGGAACAGGCAGAACTACAAAGGTAAGATTTTTAAGGGCATGCATCTTTCCCATCGCAACATATGCCTGTGAGACCTGGACACTTAACAAAACAGCTGAGAAGCACATAAATGCCTTTGAATGTAAATGCTATAGAAGAGTTCTCCAAATATCGTGGACACAAAAACGAACAAATATATCTATACTGCAAGAGCTTAATATTGATGAAGGCTGGCTAGTAAAGAGGATTAAAGAGAGAAAACTTAAATATTTTGGCCACATTAAACGTCATGATAATTTAGAGAAGACCATATTGGAGGGATACATAATGTGAAATTGATTAAAATAGGAGACCATAATATCAGCAGTCTGAGATGTTTGGTCAGCGCATAATATCAGCGGTCTGAGATGTTTAGTCAACACATAATATCAGCAGTCTGAGATGTTTGGACAACACATAATATCAGCAGTCTGAGATGTTTGGTCAGCGCATAATATCAGCGGTCTGAGATGTTTGGTCAACACATAATATCAGCGGTCTGAGATGTTTAGTCAACACATAATATCAGCGGTCTGAGATGTTTAGTCAACACATAATATCAGCGGTCTGAGATGTTTAGTCAACACATAATATCGGCGGTCTGAGATGTTTGGTCAACGCATAATATCAGTGGTCTGAGATGTTTAGTCAACACATAATATCAGCAGTCTGAGATGTTTGGTCAACACATAATATCAGCGGTCTGAGATGTTTGGACAACATATAATATCAGCAGTCTGAGATGTTTGGTCAACATATGCAGGAAACTCTCTACCGTAGAGAGCGGAACAACAACACAACTCCTTCAGATCATCAGAGGAAGTACCCCCCCCCTCAGACAAGTGTTTCGGCCCTTTAAACTCCTGACACTCTAAGGGGGGTGGGCCCCTCTGGGTCATGACTCCCAGAGGTCTTGTGAGTTGTTGCTTTTTTTCGGTCCCGGGATCGAACCCATGATCTTCCAGTTGCCACGCGTCTTTAGCGATTTAGCTATGGAGGACTGGTATTGATTGTGGCAAATGAAATTACTTATGCTCCCAATGCTTGTTTCGCATACTCCACAGCCAGCATGAGGCCTTTTCTGCTGTTTCTGAAAGGCTTCTCAGTGCCCTTGCTCTTGCTTGTCCCTTTATGCCCAGTTGCTTACATAGGTCATATGCTGATGTCGCTACGAATCCTCTTGCTCCCACTTCTACAGCTATCACTTTTGCCCTGATGCCTGCCCCCTGCCTCAGTTTCTTGACCAGATCATTGTACTTCTCCAATTTGAATAAATGCTGTTCCTCTATTCTAGTTTCGTATGGGACCGTAAGCTTGATCATTATTAATTCCTGTTTTTCTGTGGAGTACACTACAATGTCTGGTCGCATTCCTGTGTTCTTAATGGCAGTCGGGTATTCTCGTCTTTCTGGAAGGTCCGCTGTCACTTCCCAATCATTTGTACCATCTAGCAGTGATGGTAAGGGAATGTCCCTGATTTCAATATTTGATGTCATACCAGCACCTATGAAGTATTTAGGTGGGACCTCAACTCTTTTGCTGTTATTTGCTTTATCGTTTGCCCTGTCTACAATGGCTACTAGTTCCTGCAACACTCTGTTGTGCCGCCAGGTGTACCGTCCTTGCCCTAAAGACACTTTACATGCTGACAGCACATGTTCCAATGTTTGCCTTTCGTTGCAGAGAGGGCACTTTGTATCTTCTGATACACCCCATTTGTATAGGTTGGAGCCTGTAGGCAGAAGGTCATAAGTAGCTCTGATGATGAAGCTGAGCCTCAAGGGTGCCATTTTCCAGATGTCATTCCATGTTAGTGATCTCTGCAGGACTTCCTCCCATGTTGTCCATTGCCCTTGTTGTGATTGTTGGACTGCCTTCTGGACCCGCTTGTCATCCTCTGAATTCCTTACCTCGCTGATGATCATATCCCTTCTTTCCTTGCAGGAGGCCTTTGACCACCACTTGATTTCACCATGACCAAATCCCCTTTTGTTGGTCTATTACTTCTTTCAGCTCCTGCGTTTCCCTGGCTGTGGTCACTTCCTCACCTACTTTCCATTTTCGTCCAGTTCTAAGTGTTGGCTGCACTTCTCGTACCACTGGATCTGTAGATTCTTGTAGCATCATTGCAAGTCTTGTTTTTCCTACCTTGTATTCTTCAACCACATATCTGAAAGGCAGCTGCAGTTTGCTCTTCTTGCAGTACAGCGCTACATCAGTTAATCCTGGTGGTACGCCCAACCACTTTCTTATGGCTTTATTTATCTTTCTTTCGACTGCCTCTACTGTGTTGGTACTTACTTCGTAAATGAGTAGTGGCCACATCAGTTTTGGAATCAGCATGAACTGCTGATATTATGGACACATAATATCAGCGGTCTGAGATGTTTGGTCAACACATAATATCAGCGGTCTGAGATGTTTGGACAACATATAATATCAGCATTCTGAGATGTTTGGTCAACACATAATATCAGCGGTCTGAGATGTTTGGTCAACACATAATATCAGCGGTCTGAGATGTTTGGTCAACACATAATATCAGCGGTCTGAGATGTTTGGTCAACACATAATATCAGCGGTCTGAGATGTTTAATCAACACATAATATCAGCGGTCTGAGATGTTTAATCAACACATAATATCAGCGGTCTGAGATGTTTAATCAACACATAATATCAGCGGTCTGAGATGTTTGGTCAACACATAATATCAGCGGTCTGAGATGTTTGGTCAACACATAATATCAGCGGTCTGAGATGTTTGGTCAACACATAATATCAGCGGTCTGAGATGTTTGGACAACATATAATATCAGCAGTCTGAGATGTTTGGTCAACACATAATATCAGCGGTCTGAGATGTTTAGTCAACACATAATATCAGCAGTCTGAGATGTTTAGTCAACACATAATATCAGCAGTCTGAGATGTTTAGTCAACACATAATATCAGCAGTCTGAGATGTTTAGTCAACACATAATATCAGCAGTCTGAGATGTTTGGTCAACACATAATATCAGCAGTCTGAGATGTTTAGTCAACACATAATATCAGCAGTCTGAGATGTTTAGTCAACACATAATATCAGCAGTCTGAGATGTTTGGTCAACACATAATATCAGCAGTCTGAGATGTTTGGTCAACACATAATATCAGCAGTCTGAGATGTTTGGTCAACGCATAATATCAGCGGTCTGAGATGTTTGGACAACACATAATATCAGCAGTCTGAGATGTTTGGACAACACATAATATCAGCGGTCTGAGATGTTTGGACAACACACAATAGCAGAAACTGAAAGCTGTTCGGCAGATGCAGTGTGAACAAGATTCTCGAACAAGAGCAATGGAAGGGAACTGGAACTAGCAGAAACAAGACTGTCTCCAACAGTGAGGAAACGAGTATTACACTGCTGTGTAGGACCAGTGTGCTTGCTATGTGGTTGTAAAACTTAGAGAGTCAACAAAAAACAAAAAAATGACATAGAAACTAGAAGCAGCAGAGTGTCAGCTGTGGTGTTGGGTGAGTTGATTACATGTAACTGGTCATGTTCATGTACGGATTGTTAGTGGTTGTTTGTCCTGGGTGTTATTGTTACGTGGTATATAACAGTGTAACGTCTGTTGTGCCACTGGTGTAGGAGTCCAAGTAACGTCTGCTCAGTGAATACGTCACGCCTGTAACAGTCTTATCTTATATCCTTCCCGTGCCGTTAAATGTCACATAGGGCTTGCAAGGTAGTTCGCCAATTTTTCCTGTTTTCGGCGAGCCTTTCAATCTCAGCAAGGGATTTTATGACTGTTAATTTGGCTTCTCTTAACAGTGCCCTCTTTAGAGTTTGACGTGGTCTGCCTCTTTTTCTTTGGCCTGTTGTGTTCCACTTGTTAGCTTGTTTTGGGATTCTCTGACTGTTTCTTCTCATCACGTGACCAACATATGTCCATCTCCTTTTCCTGATCACCCATGAGACTGGTTGTTGTTCAGTCATCTGTCTTATCTCTGCATTGTTCTTGAATTCGTTCCACTTGATGCCGAGTATTTTCCTTAAGCATTTGTTTTCAAAAGAGTCTAATTTCTTGTCTATTTCTTTAGATGTTTTCCTGCTTTCGCATGCATAAATGAGGGTGGATATTACATTTGAATTGAATAGTCTTAACATGTGCTCCGAATGACTGACAACTCACTACCAAAAATAGCACTAAGATGGACACCACAGGGGAACAGAAGTAAGGGTAGACCAAAAGAGACATGGAGAAGAACAACAGAAAGGATGTTGAGCAATAAAGGGCTCACCTGGGCAAGAGCAGAAAAAAAGGCGAAGGACAGGCATTTGTGGAAAACCCTTGCAGAAGCCCCATGTGCCCTGGGCACTTAAGGTTCAGAGAGAGAGAGAGAGAGAGTCTTAACTTGGTTTTTGTGCTTATAACTTTGGAATGCCATATGTTCTCAAGATTCTTGAAGATCGATGCTACTTTTGCAATTCAAATTCTAACTTCCTTTCTGGTGTCACCATCCTGGTCTGTGTAGCTGCCAAGGTATGCAAATTGATTGACTTCTTCAATATCTGTCCCTTCTTCGTGTATTTTTGCATTTTGGTTAATGGGAAGTTTCATTATTTTTGTTTTTTCCTTGTTAATTTCAAGTCCTTTTTGCTAAGCCAGTGAAGACAGGCTATCTGTTTTTTTCTTGCATGGAATTCACATTGTTACTGATAAGAGTTATGTCAGCAGCAAAATCGAGATTTTCTAGCTGGGTCCCATGTACCCAATCAGTACCTGTGTTACCTGTGCAGCATTTTTTTCATTATGAAGTCTATTGTAATCCCAAAAAGTAACAGTGAATGAAAAATATTCAATTGAATACTTCAAGACAGTTACCTGCACACACACACACAGAACAGCGTGTGGACAAAACACGTGTTTAGTGTTTGGTAGTACACCGATACGGTTCAGTAGTTTTGGTGACGACTGAGGTCGACCACGTGAAACATTATTAAGAGAGGCCAGTTTAGGAGGCATAAAATCCCTTGATGTTGAAAAGCTTGCTGAAAACAGGAAAACTTGGCGAACTACCATGCGAGCCCTATGTGACGTTTAACGGCACGGGAAGGATATAAGATATAAGATAAGAAGTTTCGGAGAAAGTTTTGCAACAGATACCCTGGACAGGCAGAAAAACGAATAAAGAGGTTTTCAAAGAGGTTCTAGAACAACGAAAAACTAGTTAACATGATAAGAAAAAAAAGACACGTCAGAATTTCTCGGACATTGTCATGAGAAGACATAATTTTGGGAGAACATAGTAATCGCTGGAAAATTCAAGGGGAAAAAAAGGAAGAGAGGAAGGTCAAAAGAAAAATGTCTCATTGGACTGACCAGAAAGAAAAACATCTGAATTAATATGAAACACGGAGGGCTGTACAAGATTGAGAAGCATGATCGCTAACGCTGTCCGGCACGAAATAATAATACAAATGTCTTCAGACAGATCTCTCTCTCTCTCTCTCTCTCTCTCTCTCTGTGGTCAATACCAATCAGGCGTTGATTGTCATTGATTTCCACAGTCATCTACCTTCAGCTCTTTATATAAAATGTGTATTGGACCGTGCTCCATGCAGTTCTTTTAGTCCAACAGGCATCTTGCTTCTTTGTCTTCCTCTGTCGCCTTTTTTTCCCTGTTACAGTTTTCCTGTTGTCACTACATACTGTCTTGTGTTTATAGAATGTACAGTTTGCGCATGAGTTAACTGTGGTTTCTTTGTGGTCAAGAACACACAGTTCTTGTATGTGTTCTTTATGTGTGGCCGGGGAATGGCCTGTTTGTTTCATGGAGGTCCAGTGAGAAGGGGGAGGGGCGTTGCTCTGGGGCCCAGAGGGGTTTTCTCTGTTTTAAGGAAGGGCTCGGAGGGCTTTTGGGAAGCCGCGGTGGATGAAAATAGAATGGCCAGTCAATATAGCAAGTGGGAGGGAGGATATTTTTTTGCACTGGCTTCATTGCCTTCAGAAGCAGTTTTTGGACCGGTTTCATTCCTCTCGAATGCAGGTTTTTTTTTTTTTTGCACCAGCGTCATTCCTTTCAGACGTAGTTTTTTTGCGTCGGCTTCATTCCTGTCGAAGGTAGTCTATGCATCGGCTTCATTCCTGTCAAAGATAGTTTTTGCATCGGCTTCATTCCTGTCAAAGATAGTTTTTGCATCGGCTTCATTTCTGTCAAAGGTAGTTTTTGCATCGGCTTCATTTCTGTCAAAGGTAGTTTTTGCATCGGCTTCATTCCTGTCGAAGGTAGCCTTTGCATCAGCTTCATTCCTGTCAAAGATAGTTTTTTGCATAAACTTCATTTCTGTCAAAGGTAGTTTTTGCATCGGCTTCATTCCTGTCGAAGGTAGTTTTTGCATCGGCATCATTCCTGTCAAAGATAGTTTTTGCATCGGCTTCATTCTTGTCAAAGGTAGTTTTTGCATCGGCATCATTCCTGTCAAAGATAGCTTTTGCATCGGCTTCATTCTTGTCAAAGGTATATATATATATATTTTTTTTTGCACCGGCTTCATTCCTCGAAGGTAGTTATCGCGTCGGCTTCATTCCTCGGGAATGTCTTGCTTCCATGTTACTGGAAAGTTAGGAGAAGATTTGTAGGTATCTCTGTCTTGACCAGGACCGAGCTAAGCTGTTTACATCACCTGGCAAGAGCTCTTGTCTATCAGCTGTAGGCAGATTAGCCATTATCACTGTCAGAGTATCCCCAGGAAGAGCAAAGTTTAACTATACTTTGCTGCCTTGTATTACTGCTGGATTTGTCGCCCTTTTCCAAGCCGAACTCTCTCTCTCTCTCTCTCTCTCTCTCTTTCTCTCTCTCTCTGAACCTTAAGTGCCCAGGGCACAAGGGGCTTCCGCAAGGGTTTTCCACAAATGCCTGTCCTTTGTCTTTTTTCCTCTCTTGCCCAGGTGAGCCCTCTCTTGCTCAGCATCCTCTCTGTTGTTCTTGTCCATGTCTCATTTGGCCTACCCTTTCTTCTGTTCATCTGTGGAGCCTGGTTTGCTCTAGTAAGTCTGCTGTTTATGTCCTCTGTGTTGTCTCCATTTTCTACTACTCTACTGCCAAGATATACAAATTCGTTGACCTCCTCCACTAACTTGCTATCTACTCTGAGTACATTTCTGTTGTTGACATTTTGTTTCATTAACTTTGGTTTTTCTACGTCGATCTTTAGTCCTGTGTTGTTTGCATTCTGAGTTAGCTTGTTTATTTTATCTTGCATATCTTTGTGACTGCTTGATATTAGACATATGTAGTCCGCAAAGTCAAGGTCCTCCAGCACTGTGTCAAGGGTCCATTGTAATCCTCTGCGTTTATCTGATGTTGCCTTCTTCATTAACCCGTCTACTGCCAAGATAAATAATGTTGGCGATAATACACATCCCTGCTTCACTCCTGTTTGTACCCTAAAGCTGCTGGAGGTATGTTCTCCACAGATCACTTTGCACTGAAAACCCTCGTACATTCACTATTTTATGAGGGAGGCCATGCCATCTTAGGATTTTCCACAGTGTATCTCTGTTGACACTGTCAAAGGCTTTCTCAAAATCTATAAACAATGCATATGTTGTGCTATGCCACTCATTTGCCTGTTCTAATATTTGTATAAGTACAAATATGTGGTTTATGGATGATCTTTCTTTCCTAAATCCTGCCTGCTCTTTCCGAAGTTTTCCCTCAAGTGCTGGTACAATTCTGTTGATGATTATTCTGCAAAATACTTTACTGGTGAGTGGCAGTAGGGTAATACCTTTCTAGTTCCCGCAATCTCTGAGGTCACCCTTCTTTGGTAGTTTTACTATAAGGTCAGTTTTCCACTCCACTGGAGCTTTTTCTAGATCCCAGATTTGTTGTAGTATCCGGCAAAGTTGTTTTGGTGTTTCTGTTTCTTCTGCTTTCAACAACTCAGCAGTCATTTCATCTTCACCTGGTGCCCTGTCTAATTTTAGCTTCTTTATTGCCTCCTTTACTTCACTTATTGTTATTGGTCCTGTATTGATGTTTAGTTCCGTTTTTGCTTCAGGTATGTCTGTTGTTTGTGCTGCTTGTGTTCTGTTTAGTAGGATGTTAAAGTGTTCCCTTCATCTTTCAATTTTTTCTCTTTCTCCACTGACCAGTTGTCCCATATGTGTCCTTATTGCACTCTCACATCTTGTGCTGAAGTTACATGTAATCTGCTTTGTGATTTTGTATATGGTTTTCATGTCATTTGCATATGCTGCTTTCTCCTCTGCTTCTGCTAAGTTGTCATAGTATAGACGTTTATCTTGACGGCATGATTCCTTCACTTCTTTGTCTGTTTGTGCATAATTACTTAAAACTTGCTCTTTCAGCCTTTGAGATTTGGTGTTCATTAATTTTTTCTTGATTTCTTTTCTTTGCTCTGTCTTTTCCCATGTGATCTTGCTTATCCAATCCTCTTTTCTCCGTTTCTGGTATCCCAGCACCTCTTTTGCCGTTTCCTGTAGTCTAATACAGACATTTCCGCTTCGTCTTGTAGGACACTGAACCAGTTCTTAAGTACTATTGAGAATTCTTTCATTTTTTGCTGATCTTTCGGTTTTGTTGTATCAGAACGTGTCTGTCTGTGTTCTGTGATTTTGCCTCTCCTTAATTTTAGTTTTATATTTGCTACCAGAAGGTTGTGATCACTTCCTGCATCTGCTCTTTTCCTTGCTGTCACATCTTGTAGTGACCGTTTCCACTTGTTGTTTATTAGTATGTGATCGATCTGCTTTTCTGTGGTTTTATCTGGTGACCTCCAAGTCACTTTGTGGATGTTTTTATGTTTGAAAATTGTCCCTCCGATGGTCATCATGTTTTCTTCATAGAAAGTGCAGTCTTTCTCCATTATCATTTATTTCCCCGATTGCTTCTCTTCCCGTGATTCTATATTCATTTCCCTTTCATCCACAACCTTCATGGGCTCAGTTTCCTGATAAGCATTTCTTCTTCCACCCGCGTTTGTTTTTTTTTCCTTGCTTCTGCTTCTGTAGCAGTCTGAGAGTTTTTTTGTTTTTTTTTTACCAGATAGGGTTGCTGGCCCTATGCCGAACCTTCCGCAGTCGCCTTTTACGATCATGCGTGGTAGGGTACAGTGGTCCTATTCTTTTCTTCACACGGGGGCAAGCCGAACTGTTTAATGTTTAGACTTAAATGTCCCCAGAATTCTTTCCTAACACGCCATCGGGAGAGGGGGGGGGGGGGAGAGGTCGCCCCTCTTTCCTACTATGAAAGGGATGATAATATAAAGGTAATATAGTTATGTCGTGAAAGCACATAGAGCAGTGTTTCCGACCTTTTTACCTCGACGCCTCAAAGAATTTGATTCTCCCCCCCCACAGCATAATAATCAACTCCAAGTTCTTAAAAAAGTATAATAATCTAATTTCCCCCCCCCCACCCCACCCCAGTACGCCCCACTGACCTAGGGATATAGTGTTAGTGTCCGTATTTTCCTTGATCTGTCGGCCACACTAGAGGGTGACGTGGCCAACATCAGGCCTGGCTGCCTTTCTTTCCCCAACCCCACAGGAAGTCAGGTATCCATTCAGCAGCAGCTCTGACTGGCGTGTCACTGTCACAGTTCGAACTAGCGACCTTCGCCATGACAAACGAGTGCACTAACCACTCCACGACTAGGACGCCCCTCCTGTTAAAAAAGAACAAAACGGTGGGTTGTACTACCAGCTAAACGATGTATTCGCTTCGTCTAATCTAAGAACATAACAAAATGTGTGCTTTTTGATTTGTTGGTTAATTAGATAAACTCTAAAATGCTAAACTATTTAAGCAGATGACATTGGAACATTGTCATATGTCATTTTATTTTTGTATAGCAAGTTTGGCAAAAATGTTTCCTTACACTGTGAAGTTCTCTTCTCTTTAAGAGGATAGCATTCTTCTTCTTCTTCTTCTTGATGACCATCACCACGTATCATCTTCTTTTAGACGATATCATTAGCAATGATGTAAACACGATGCCATCGTCATAGAAGTGTACGTCTTTTCTCTCCTCTATAATGTGATATCGGGTATCCTTTTTAAAAAAATTTATAATAGTGGGTCGCTGCTGTTTTCTGTTTTCAGGTCATCAGTCTTTTTCTCTGTACGTGATATTCGGTCTCTTGTTTTTCTCTTCATGTGCACAAAGACTGTGTGGTCTTCGTTTGTAATAATAAGCTTTACATTGTGTTCTTATTATTTCGGATGAAATTTTGCTGTTTGAGAAGAGTGGAGATACAAAAAAAAATCTAGTCAAAAGTATGAGAGAGAGAGAGAGAGAGAGAGAGAGAGAGAGAGAGAGAGAGAGAGAGAGATTGTACTTTCACAGAACATGCAATGAGAAGAGGGGGCATTGAAGATATTATAACAACAGGAAAAATAGAGGGAAGAAGAGCCAGAGGAAGACCAAGAGAAATGATACTGGAAAGTCTGACGAGATGGTGTGAGAGGAGATCACCAACTGAGCTGATTGGCCTGGATGAAGGATCGTGTACTCTGGAGAAGTATAATAGCCAACGCCAGTCGGCACGGCACCTGATGATGATGATGATGATGAGCAAAGATAATCAGACCTTCTGAGGCCACAGAAAAGTTTTTGTCTATAACTTGTCATGTATGGATCAGACACGTGGAGCACAACAAAATAAGATGAACAACTACTGCAGATCTTTGAGAACAAGATCCTAAGAATAATCTTTGGGCCTATAAAGGATACCAACAGTGGAGAACGGAGAGCTAGAAAGAACACTGAACTGAACAGCTTATTTAAATCCCAGCGAATTATAAATGTCTTGAAACTGAACAGACCACGCTAGTTGGGCCACGTAGAAAGAATGGAAGAGAAGAGACAAACGAAAATGATGTATGCACAAGAGATGAGGGAAACAAGACCAAGAGGCTTTGGACCAGTACAGAGATGGAAAGACAACATAGAAGAGGATATAAAAGAAATTGGTGTCACAAACTGGAGAGAGAAGCTAACTTTATCTGTAACAATGAGCCTTAATGGCTTGGAAGCCTGAAGAAGCAGAAGAATTTTTTCAAGTATCTGAGAAAAGAGGCAAAGATACGAGGGGTGATTGATACATTCGCGGCCTAAGGTACAAATACTTGAAACACACAGTTGATATTAGGTGCATTTGTAGATCAGGTTAATGTAAGATTAAACACCAAGTTTCAAGAAATTAGGTGCAAACAAATTTTTTTTTACAGGCTACTGAAGTGGTAGGGGGTGGCAGAAATTGAGAAAATGGATAAAATTTCTCATCGAGCACTCATTCGCTACCTCTGCATCAAGGGCTTATTGAAGGAGATCCAAGAAGATATGGTGGAGACTCTAGGGGAGAGTGCCCCTTCTTACAGCACAGTGAAGAAATGGGCAGCTCAGTTCACACGTGGAAGGGAGAATCTGGAAGACGATCCCCGTCCAGGAAGACCAAGAACGGTAACCATGTATGAAACCACCGGCAGAATCCATGACATGATAATGGTCTACGACTAACTGGGCGGTACATTGCTACTGAGTTGAGCATCTCCCAGGAACGTGTTCATGCCATTATTCACAATGATCTTCAACTGACAAAGGTCTCGGCTAGATGGGTCCCGAAACTTCGTGGAGCTGATCACAAATGACAACGTCTCAGGATGTCAAGAGACAATCTTGGCCATTTTTCTGCAGATCCTGAAAAGTTTATTCAGCAATTTGTGACGGTGGATGAGACTTGGGTTCATCATTTTCAACCAGAAACTAAAGGAACAGTCAAAGCAGTGGAAACATCACGGATGCACACCTCCAAAGAAAACAAGGGTGGTTCTGTCTGCAAGCAAAGTGATGACTTCCATATTTTGTGATTCAGAAGGTGTGCTATTGGTAGACTATCTTCAAAAGGGCAGAACGATCACCGGGGCCTATTACGCTAATCTTGTGAAGCAACTGCGGGTCAAATTGAAGGAAAAGCGTGGAGAGAAATTGACGAGAGGAGTCATCTTTCATCAAGATAGTGCCCCAGTTCACAAGTCGGCGGTGGCAATCGGTGCCACTCATGAATACGGCTTCCAACTTCTTGAACATCCTCCTTATTCCCCAGATTTGGCCCCGTTCGGACTATTACTTGTTTAAAAAAAAAAAGGTAAAGGTAAGGTAATCCTCTCATGCCTTAGAGCACATAGGGATATGGTGTTAGTGCCCATATTTTCCTTGACCTGTCAGCACACTAGAGGGTGATATGGTCAGTATCAAGCCTGGCCGCCTTTCCTTCCCCAACTCCAGAAGAAATCGGGTACCCATTTCTACATCTGGGTGACTGGGGCGCCTCCGGCCGGATTCAAACCCCCGACCTTCGCCATGAGAGACCAGTGCACTAACCACTTCGCCACTCAGACGCCCTACTAAACTAAAAAAGGAGCTCAGCGGTGGCAAATTTGCTTCAGATGATGACGTCATTCATGCCGTAGACCACTTTCTACTGGCACAAGAAGCTGACTTTTACAAAGAAGGGATCCATATGCTCCAGGATCGCTGGACTAAGTGCATAAACTTGCAAGGGGGCTGTGTTGAGAAATAACCCAAAAAAGTTGTCCACAAATAATCCATTGTACCTTATGCCGAGAACTTATCAATCACCCCTCTTATATAGCAGGGTATAGTGTTACTGCTTGTGTCGTGGATTGTTCAGGCTTTTCTACGACACGTGTTCAAGTACGTGACGTTGTCTGCGCTGATCATGTAGTTGAGCTGATAATTGAACTTTGGTCAGGAGAGGGGTTTATTGGCGGGGTTCTGGAGGAAGGGCGAACAGCTGTGTGAAAGCGTGTGGGAAGGACTGCGAGGTCTTTGTCTGCCTACCTAAGTGCTGAGAAAGTGGTTAAACACTGTGAGATCTTGGAGCTGGGACGTATGTGTAGTAATTATAAGAAAGGATAATAAACATATGATATATATATATAATGTTTTATTGTATATTTATGGTATGGTTGGAAGGGGTACTACACATCGACACGTTACACCAATGAAAAGAAAACACAATCAATACTTCTTCAAATAATCACACACACACACGCACGCACGCATATATATATATATATTGTTGTTAAATCATATAGTACATAGTTAGCACATCAAATTTTCATCAATTTATAATGCTATGTACACACAGATAAGTTTCCTTAGATAGAAAAGTCCTTACAAAACATAACTTCGACAGTGGGATATTCTACAGATCAGTTTAACACCTTGTACATATATTTGAGTTGGTATGGTTTCGTCACAGTCATATAATTTTTTTTAATCAAACAGTCATGCTAAAATGATTGAGATTCTGATTGTGATAAACGTAACTGACTGGCAAGAACTGGATACGACACGCATATACACAGAATTCAGCAATACGTATATTAACTGCACATCATTTTGCACGTTAACTACATCATCAAAATCTCACATATAACATTTATGCTAAACTGGAATTATGCTTGTTCATATACATACTATTGGACTAACATACATCATACCTAAGTGAGATCGGCTGGGCGGAGGAGCAGACAGCACAGCTTGCATACAATTTACATCACATAGTATTGTCCCATACTGACTTGCATATACGTATTTTCTCTCCATCGACGAATAACAATCTCATTCACACTCAGACACAAATATGTCTCCTCCGCCATCTGGCACCTTCGTGTGTCCAGAGTAAACAGCCTAGTTGTGTCTAACATCTGTAGTCCCTACTTTATTTACTGAAACACAAGTTGCGCACCTTGTTACTCTGTCCCTGTCCTATGCTTAGGGTTACCAACCAACCTATGTTTGCTAAGTTATATATTCCCTTACTAATGCTTGGACCTGTTCTTCAAGGTAGAGGTCGCTCCTGAGTCCCGGTTAGTCAGCGTGAAGTGTTTATCTGTTTGGATGTTGTTCTATGTTGAGCCATCATACCCATCCACCACTAGAACACCTCGTGCACTTATGAGAGGCAAACGCGTACACAAGGACGCAGAGCAGATGATGATGATGATGATGATGACACATGGCGACGTTAGCAGACCGCCATAGCTTTCTTCGCTTTTCCTTAACGATACAAATCCGGGTAAGCCCTAATCCAGACTTCTGAGTAAGCTCCACCACGACATGAGACCACACTCTCATAGCTTGCTCCGTTCTCCATGTTGTTAATGACACATCCCCGATACCAGGGATCACGGCAAGAAACTTAATGTACGTTCATGACATGCTTGCGGTTCAACAGACCGGTCATCAGAGCGGAAGATCTGCTGCTCCCTGTACCGAGGGGGGGGGGGGGGGGGGAAACCTCAGCTGTTTTATCTTCCTCATCTTTCTTCAGGTTTAAATTTCACATTTTTCTTCGTTTTACAGAACATTTCAAACACCCTACCAGTTTCAGCAAGTTTTTGTGTGGGGCTTATGGCTTGCGTTCACCGGCTGTGTGAATATTAGCTAGTGAACCGTTTCTGTGTGTTTTAGAAACGTCTATAAATTGTCAGAGGAAGGAAGTTCTATACGCCCAGTTTGGCTTCCATTTAGAAAGAGAAACGTGTTCTTGTCACTGGGGCTGTTGAAAGTTTGAGCACCTCGTTTTTTTTTTAAAGTCGTTATTTCATTTGTTAGAAGTTAAGGAGGATGGTAAGACACTGTGACCTGAAGAACGTGCTTATGGATGGATGGATGGATGGATGGACGGATGGACGGACGGACGGATGGACGGATGGACGGACGGAGAAGAATCAAAGTGTGATTAGGGCTAAAATCCAGTGATGAGCTATTCCTGAAAAGTTACCTCAGATTATTTTCAGCGCGTCCAGGTCCTTGTGTGAACGTGGATGAAGATGCTGGCAGAATCTCTTTGGAGATAGACGTGGAACAGAAAACATTGGAAGATAGACTTGGAACAGAAAGTGTATCTGGGGATAGACCTGGAGTAGCGAGTGTTTGGGAATAGACTTGGAACAGAAAGTGTATCTGGGGATAGACCTGGAGTAGCGAGTGTTTGGGGATAGACTTGGAACAGAAAGTGTATCTGGGGATAGATCTGGAGTAGCGAGTGTTTGGGGATAGACTTGGAACAGAAAGTGTATCTGGGGATAGACCTGGAGTAGCGAGTGTTTGGGGATAGACTTGGAACAGAAAGTGTATCTGGGGATAGATCTGGAGTAGCGAGTGTTTGGGAATAGACTTGGAACAGAAAGTGTATCTGGGGATAGACCTGGAGTAGCGAGTGTTTGGGGATAAACTTGAAACAGAAAGTGTATCTAGGGATAGACCTGGAGTAGCGAGTGTTTGGGGATAGAACTTGAAACAGAAAGTGTATCTAGGGATAGACCTGGAGTAGCGAGTATTTGGGGATAGACTTGGAACAGAAAATGTATCTGGGGATAGATCTGGAGTAGCGAGTGTTTGGGAATAGACTTGGAACAGAAAGTGTATCTGGGGATAGATCTGGAGTAGCGAGTGTTTGGGAATAGACTTGGAACAGAAAGTGTATCTGGGGATAGACCTGGAGTAGCGAGTGTTTGGGGATAAACTTGAAACAGAAAGTGTATCTAGGGATAGACCTGGAGTAGCGAGTGTTTGGGGATAGACTTGGAACAGAAAGTGTATCTGGGGATAGACCTGGAGTAGCGAGTATTTGGGGATAGACTTGAAATAGAAAGATAGGTAATGTCTCTGTGTTGTGTCTATGTGTGTGTTACAGAGAGAAAGAGAAAGAGAGAGAGATAGAGATATTGGAATATAAAAAAATACAAACATGCGAGCATTCAGTTTGCCAATAGAATAGCGGGGGTAGGGGGGGGGGTAGTGGAAGAGAAGATAATTTCACACCGCTAAACACATTTCAGAGCACATCAAACATTTAATACTCATACAACAGCAAGTCAGCTTTTAGTTTCATTAGCTGCACTATCACAGGACATATCACCCATTACGGTCACTGCATTGTACATTTTCAAAACTTTACGTGGGAAAACTCCTATATAGCGAAATGGAACTATCGTGATGGATTGCCAGGAAAGAGTGATTTGACATTGCGCTATGTTCACTTAAAAGATTGACAGACATCCTCATGTCCCGGCAGGCTAATGACAGTAATGGGGAGAGCATTAACATTGTAATTTGTATATCCGGACAGCAATCGATCGACACGGGCGACCTTTCTTAGATTCTGATCTGTTTCGTTTAGGGAGAAGTTAAACTGGATCAAGGCATGTCTCAGGATAAAATTAGCCAGTGTATATATGTATGTATGTATATGTGTATGTGTATGCGCGTGTATGCCTGTCTGTCCTTGTCTTTCCTTTGCTATTTTCTCATATTCGTAGAGGCTGTGGTTCGCACATTCACAGAAAATGTAGATACATTTTATGAATAAATTGCCTGTTAAATTATACATTTATGAATAAATTGCCTGTTAAATTAGTGCAAGTACTAATGACTGGATGCATGAAATGGTTAAACAGAAGTACTATACACTCGGCGAAGGCAGGTAGTACCATTATGTTCGCAGACGCCCCTAGTCACCTGGCTTCTCTTTGGGCCCCGGGAAAGCCTGGGACTGATACTAATCACAACATCCTCACTATCTTGCCGACAGGTAAAAGGGAAATGGCGCTGGCACCATATCCAGTGAGTGTCTTTGTGGCATGGTAGAGCTACATTTATCTTCACTTTATTTCTTCTTTTTTTTTCATTGGCGATTACGTGACCCATAAATGTTACTGCTGTATCTCCTGCGTAACTGTGAACCAGAAGCTGTTGGCAGCCGATGTTGTGAATGCAGAATTTATATCACACGGGGGACTGATCTTTCATAGTTTTCTGTATTTTTCTTCTTTTAAACGTTGCTGGTGCATACGTTACATTTTTTAAATAGATAATTGGGGAGGAATAGTTTATCCAGCTGATCCAAGAGTCCCCTTGGCAATGTACTACTGTGCTGCGTGGCCAAGATCTAGCCTTTCCCTCATGACCGCCAACCCAGGTTCTCCCCCTCCTATGTATACTGTGTACTAGTTATTAGTTATTAATATTAGTCATTATACATTAATCCAAACACATTACATCGACATACAAATACAGAATACCAGTTTAGCATATTAAATCTACAACGATTTATTTCTCTCACTACACTGCACAACAACAGACACGACACCCACAGGACATACAACATATGCCATCATAATGGTAACACGGCATGATATCAGTATAATAGATTAACTGTCATGTGAGCATTAACTAAGACTGATGGACCCGTGGTCCTGGGGCTCTCCAGGCCCCACAGATAAAACACTCTGTGAATCTAATTGTGCCATCGCACTTACATCCAACACGGCCACTGCTGCCACAATACACCTCTATATCTCCACGAATCAGTTATGTGCCAGTGCACTTCTTCATATATCCACGAATTATATAGAGGGGAAATCACTAAGTAACTCGCAAATGCTGTTACAAAAAACAAAACAACAACAACAAAAAAACTAAATGCGACAGTAATTTGAAAACTTAAAATTTGTAAACCTACATTATTCCCCTAATTCTCAACATAATCGCCACCAACATTGATACATATGTCCCATCATGTAATCAGTGATGCAGTACGTCAGTGATGCAATACCCATTGCATAAAAATCTGGAGTCCGATTTCTGAACCATTTTTTTTTACTTCTGTTTCCACCTCTTCGTCACTCGAGAATCTTCTCCCGACAAGGTGGTTTTTCAATGGACCAAACAGGTGAAAATCACTTGGAGCTAAGTCAGGACTATAGGGTGGATGTTCAAGAAATTCCCAACCCAACTGGCTAATTTTCTCTTGGGTTAACCGAGCCGTATGTGGTCTGGCATTGTCATGAAAAGAAGCACACCTCTAGTCAGCAGACCAGGACGTTTTCTTCGAATTGCGTCGAGTAGCTTCCGATTGCACTTGCTACACTGTCTATCGTTACTCGTGTGTCAGCTCTGATAATCTCATTCACACGTTGCACAGTCGCTTCTGTTTGCAATCTGAACAGGACGGCCAAGTCGGACTATAGCATTGTCAGTTGTGAATAATATTATTGACGGCACCAGTATAATATTGACATTTCTGAATTATATATTTCTGACCAAAAGAAGATGTTCTTTATTAATACCGACTTTATCTTCACACACATCCAGATTTCTGTTGTTTAGATTAGGTTTCACAAATATTGCCGTTTCACTAGATCAGAGCAGAGCAAGTCCGATGAAAAGTTCACTGCATTATATAATTTCTGACAAATAAGATATTCGACATAGAATTCACATCACTTGTACTAAGATGCAGTATGACATAATCTTCGTTAGTTTCGTCGTTGAAGCACATCAATATCAAACTATCATATTCTACATACAGCATTTCTCAGTGTTCTCAACTTCACATTATTCTACACTTGATACGAGAACATTTCCTAACTCCATATTATATCAGGTGTGCAACACGTGGTCAACTAGTTCCTCCTCTAAAATCACTGTATTCGAAGTTTCAAAGTAACAAATATTCACATCACTTGAAACACATCTTCAATCTGTCCTAGAACTACTTCTGCAAGACTGCTTTTTCTGAATATCTATTGGTCTAATTGTCCATCTATTCCACTGTCGTTACCTACGTCTTCTTTCTCTCTCGTGTCTTCTGTTGTGTATGTTCTCCTTCTGCTGTTCTTCTCTGATTGTCTGTCCTCGGACTCAATTCACTGACCGTCCTTGTTCCTCCGTCTTCAGGCTCTGTCCTCTGTCTCCTCTCCTCTACTTCTTCTTCCTTCTTGGTTCTTCTTCCTCGTTCTTGTTGTCTGTTCTTCCGTCTTCGGGTTCCCTCCTCTATCTCTTCTTCTTCCTCGTTCCCCCTTCCTGTCTTTCTTCTCTCTTTTTATCTTCAAGTGCAGCTTGATGGATTAACCAATAAGTATTTTGGCTCCACCCTTCAGATGTCCACTGGTTCCCACGAGCCCATGTTCCCATGATTGTCCGTCATTCAAACTGCCCCGTGACTTGTATGTCGTAAGTCAATTGTCCAATAGGCTACGCCTCTAAATATTTAATTGGTCAGCGGGCGAGTTGGTCACTCTTTTATTTAAAAACCGTGTGCAGTCGCGTTCTAACGCGTGTCAGTCTCTGTCAGTTTCGTCTATACACTTGTTATTTATCTGAGTCATTATCTTGCTATTTCATGTCGGAGGTTTTATTGTGTCCTCGCTTTTCATGCGTCTGCCTTTTCTATTCGTCTTTTCTATTGTTTACATGTGTCAACGTCCAGTTACCGTGTTGTTATCACTGGACCATCCTACTTTCTGGCGTCTTTCCTTTGTATTCCCTATATGTCAGCGTCACTGATTCTAGTCTTTTTCTATTCACTGTTTCCACTGTTTACTTTTGCTCGCGTCTTGTTCTACTGTTATGGAAGTTCTATATTTTTCTCTTCCTTTCCTCTCCATTTTTCTCTGTCGCTATTCGATGTTATTATTTTCTTTACTGTATATTTTCATAATCATATTCATTAAATAATAATAACAACAACAACAACAATAATCATTACTTACAAGGCCATGCTACAGGACTTTGACAACATTTTGGGTGCGTCCCTGAGAAAATTCTTTTACCCAGTTATAGACCGCTTTACGTGATAAACACTTTTCAGCATAAACTGTAATCATTTCCTTATGAATGTCCTGAACTGAATGTCCTTTAGCCCACAAAAATCGCACTACACTTCTCTTTTCTTCTTTGGTATACACTAACAGTTGGGTAACCATTTTGTTATTGCTTTGCGGATGCGCACGTAACTCCCAGCGCCCCCTGCATACAACTATTATAAAGTTGGATGATGGTACTACCTAAGGATATATTTAAATACTACCTGATAACTGCCACTGATAAAATATGATAAAATATTTCAATTTGCGAGTTACTTAGTGACTTCCCCTCGTGTGTGTGTTTATGTATTTATGTATGTGTATATATATCATCATCATCATCATCATGTGCCTTGCCGACTGGCGTTGGCTATTATGCTTCTCCAGAGTACGCGATCCTTCATGCATGCCATCAGCTCAGTTGGTGATCTCCTCTCACACCATCCCGTCAGACTGTCCAGTATCATTTCTCTTGGTCTTCCTCTTGATCTTCTTCCTTTTATTTTTCCTGTTGTTATAATATTTTCAATGCCCCCTCTTCTCATTGCATGTACTATGAAAGTACATTGTCTCTCTCTTATCTTTTTGACAAGGTTTTTTGTCTCTCCAGCTCTTCTCCTACATTCTTCATTAGTTATTTTTGCTGTCCAGGGGATTCGCAACATTCTTCTAATAAACCACATTTCTGCTGCTTCCAATGATTTTTGTGCAGACATATATATGCTAATGCACTTCTCCATGCAGCTACCACTACTATGACCCACCTCCCTAATCTCCACTAATTCCAGTTGTGCTAATGCACTGAATCACACAGCTGCCGCTGCTGTGATACACCACTATATCTCCTCGACTTGAAATGTGCCAATGCACGTCTTCATGCAGCTGCCTCGACCATGTTACAGGTGTCCTCAAAACACATAACAACATATATAATATCAGTAAGAATGAGGGCATATTATGGAATCAGACATATGCCCATCCAGTATAACGATAATCAAAATGAATCATTCAAAATCTCTATATCAGTAAGTGAATTACATAAATCCACATCACAGCATACTACATAAGACATGATCACAGTATGAAGACGGCTCAGGCTATGTATTCTATCACAATCATAAGCACAAACGAATAGGCCTTTGACCCGCCATTGCCTGTAACCAACTCCTTCTTCGCCAACGCTTTCCTCGATATATAAGATCCTTCCACACCCTGATCACGTGAATGATGACGCTCCTCTTACGGTCGTACACCCCTTGAATCTCGAGTGATCGTTCACATTCTTCCCCCCCCCCCCAAAAAAAAAAGAAAGAAAGTGCCTACAACGTGGATCTTTCTCCTTTCAAGATGGGAACCCCCTAGATTCTTTATACAACTGGTTGGGTTTGATTACAGTAACATTAGCTAATTTACCACGATTAACCTTGTGGAGATAGGATGAAGTCTTGAGACCAGAAAAGGCTCGTTGGCCCAAAAGATGATGTTGTTCATCGCTCTCAGCGACAGTTGTCAGCTTTCGTTATGCTCAAACGTTGAGATAGTTCATCCACAGGCAGGAAATTCTTTCTTGTAGAGAGCAAAACATTAACACAGTGTGTATAAATCTGAAAAAAAGTAGGAACAGCTTTATTAATTAACGTGCACACAGTTTGTGGCGTTTCGGATTGCACGTTAATCATAGAAAAACACGGCGAAGAAATTTAGAAAGAAGATAAAATATAAATTCACATGAACGCTAAATGAAACACTTAGCTGTGACTTGTAAGAAGCAGTGACATTTAAGAGGATGTCTCCAGAAGTGCATATGATGGAGTGTAGAGAATGCTTAATTGGAGACTTGTGATGATAGGTTGAGGGGGGGGGGGGGGCGGGAATCAGCGGAAAGGAGAAAGTGTTAATATAGTGGTAATCTAGTCGGGAGAAGATAGAGAGGGCGGTTGTTGCTGGGATAGAGGGGTTGTAATCTGGTGCCGTGGTGCGGTTCTGAACTTATGTGTTGCAAGTGAGAAAAGAGTGGAACTTAGTGCAGAGGGAATGTGATTGTAGAAGAGGGGAATATTAGGTGTAGCTGACGCAGCTTCTCAGATCACCAGAGAAGTGCACCCCCCCCCCCTCAGGGAAGTGTTTTGGCCTTTAAACTTCTGACGCTCTGGAGGTTGGGGTGGGGAGAGGGGTGAACCCCTCTGGGTGATGACTTCCAGAGAGCTATGAGTTGTTGGTTTATAACCTCTTCACGAGGCTGGAGATTCTACTCCGATGGTCATGTTTGTATCTCACCAGAGCTCCTTGCTGTTTGTCCGGCGGTGAATTCTTATCATAAATCATCACATAAAGCTCAGTCATCTATGGAGAATGAATGTTAAACCTGTGCTATCCAAGCTCTCCGCTTCGCGTTAGATCTATCGATTTACATTTTTTGTCCCCCTTCGGTTCCTGTATTTATGAAGGAACGAGGGGTTTTTTTTTCTCCCTCCCCGTTCACATAAACCTAAATCTTCCCAAATTTTCGTGTCTTCAGAATAAAGCCTTTCTTGTAAATGATTATGGAAGGGGGTCTCATTACCCACGAGCTCAGCAAGAGCCCATGATCTCTTTTACATTTACCAGTGTATCCGGCCATTTCGTCTAGATACGTCCAAACATGTAATCGTTTGGAAACTGTTGTAACTGTTCCTCTGATTGTGTACAGATTTGTTATATAAATAAATAATTACTTGTCAACATTATTGTGACATATGTTGGTCACTTGATGAGAAGAAACGATCAGAGAATCCCCAAAACAAGCTATCAAGTGGAACACAACAGGCCAAAGAAAAAAAGAGGCAGACCGCGTGAAACTCTGAAGAGGACATTGCTAAGAGAGGCCAAATTAACAGGCATAAAATCCCTTGATTGAGGTTGAAAGACTCGCCGAAGACAGGAAAAATTGGCGAACTACTTTGCGAGCCCTATGTGACGTTTAACAACGGCACGGGAAGGATATAAGATATAAGAAGATAAACAAGTAATGGAATGATGTAAATCCACGTCTGCGTGCTTTAATACAGAGGCAGGACAAATTTAATGTGTCTGGCACATATCTACAATTATCTGGCTTTTAGCTGCCTCATTGCTAGTGATTTGTAAATGAGAACTTGAGTTCTGAAGAAGTTAATATTTAGTGGGCAAGATATTGCATGTGTGTGTATGTGTGTGTATATATATTTAGTGTCGGATCGTGAGTGGGTTGTAGAAGTTTTAAGTTTAGTTTTTAGAAAAGGTTTAAGATGTAAGCTTCTGTGTACACTTCCATCACAGTTGGACCGACATTTAGGCTGTACTCCGTTGTCCACGCTGAGGTAGCTAGCCTGTGGTGTGAGGCAGCTCATGGAAATGTGGATGGGTGGGTTGCGGGGGGGGGGGGGTTAGCCGGCCATGATTTGTTAATCGTAACAGGTCTTCTTCTTCTTCTTAGCTAGTGTTCCTTGCACAGATGCGGTGAAGATGTTCAGGCACAACATGGTATCGGATTGGGAGCGGGTTATGACGACTGGTTTTTTTTTCTTCAGTCCGCGAGTGGAGCTAAAAAGTAGGTTTATGGAGGAGGGTGTACACTACTTCTTTAGCAGACTCCACCACCTTGGGGGGGGGGGGGAACTATGGTGATCCCTGCCCCGTTAGCCAAGGCTAGTCTTGTTACAGGAGGGTGGCAACGGAGAGGTGAGTCAGGGCCCGCCTATGGTTCGCTAGCCCTGACGCCAGCAAGCCTGCTGCGGTTCGCTGACTGCCAAGCCGGACATCGTCTTGCCACCCCACCCTCCCCCCTCCTCCAAGCGTGACAGACAAAAGTATCCCAGTAGCGTGTTCTGATTCAGTGTGGCAGAGAAGCCATGCGTGCTGTCCTTTCTGTGCTGGTAATGTTTGTTTGAGACAGAAATGTGACGCAATAAAAGTTGCAATATGAAGCAAAATTTGTCGGTATAATCTGTGTGTGTGTTAACAAAGAAGGGACCCCCCCCCCCCCCAATAATTAAAAGGATTTAGTAAACCATGTTTAAGAAGCTTGGAAGCATAAGAAAGTTTAGGGTAGTATAAAGGGGGGGGGGGAGGGAGAGAGAGAGAGAGAGAGAGAGAGAGCAATAAAAGCTGCTAGAAGAAGAAACTCAATACAGAAGATGTGAGCGCGCTGTCTGGAAGCATACGGCTTTTATTAGATTTAGAAGGCCTAGTTATGAAGCGCCTAGCTCAGAGCTAGGGAAGCGCTTTCCGCTAGAGTTCTCTTCCCAGCCCGGTTATTTTACGATTGTTTAATGCCGTGTTCTGCACCCGGGGTTCTTGTCGGTTAGCTAGCACTTTCTACTGTATAATTCAGCTGCTCAAACATGCGGCACTCTTGTGGGGTTTTTTTTTTCTGGGTTACCTTCCATCGTTGTAGCGTGACAGGGGATGAGCTAAGGAAGGGACCCATCCCAGTGGTGAGGGCGATCTGCATGTTTTGTAAATGTTACGTGTTCTGTCTTTTAAGGGCAAGAAATAACCGGGGATGTTCCTGGACTGTTAGATGTTCCTGGACTATTAGATGTTACTGGACTATTAGATGTTCCTGGACTGTTAGATGTTCCTGGACTGTTAGATGTTCCTGGACTTTTAGATGTTCCTGGATTGTTAGATGTTCCTGGACTTTTAGATGTTACTGGACTATTAGATGTTCCTGGACTGTTAGATGTTCCTGGACTGTAGATGTTACTGGACTTTTAGATGTTCCTGGACTATTATATGTTCCTGGACTGTTAGATGTTCCTGGACTTTTAGATGTTCCTGGACTTTTAAGCGTGAATTACATTTTTGTTCAGCAATAAGTTTTATTAAATGGAATATCTTGAACCCGGTATTGATTTCTCTCATGAAGTTATATATATATATATATATATATATATGGATGGGCTTTTTTTCTTCGAAGGCGGATGATTCATGTGCATGACGTCAGCTGTTTATGGCGGCTATCGAGCCGTATACAAGTCTGTCTCTAAGCTGATTCTTCCAATATTTGATGGGCAGAACTCACGGGGAGTATCCACAGGTTCAGTGTGATTTTTATGTGATGTATGTGGGAGGGGGAGGCGAGAGAGAGAGGGGGGATGGCGAAACCCAAGCAGTTTTGAAACGAAGAATGGCCAGCTATTGTGCATGATGGAGACTAAATCATAACATTCGTGGCTGAAATTGTATTGTAAGGCGGTGGATTATGGCGACCCAAACATAGTCATCGCTGATCACGAAAGGAATTCACTTAGGTAGAGAACTGAGAACAGAATAAGAAGGAGTAGAATGGATCTCACTTAGGTCGAGAACTGAGAACAGAATAAGAAGGAGTAGAAGGGATCTCACTTAGGTCGAGAACTGAGAACAGAATAAGAAGGAGTAGAAGGGATCTCACTTAGATCGAGACCTGAGAACAAAATAAGAAGGAGTAGAATGGATCTCACTTAGGTCGAGAACTGAGAACAGAATAAGAAGGAGTAGAAGGGATCTCACTTAGGTCGAGAACTGAGAACAGAATAAGAAGGAGTAGAAGGGATCTCGCTTAGGTCGAGAACAAAGAACAGAATAAGAAGGAGTAGAAGGGATCTCACTTAGGTCGAGAACTGAGAACAGAATAAGAAGGAGTAGAAGGGAACTCACGTAGGTCGGGAGTTGAGAACAGAATAGGAAGAAATAGAATGGAACTCACTTAGATGTAGAGCTGAGAACAGAATAGGAAGGAATAGAAAGAAACTCACTTAGGTCGAGAGTTGAGAACAGAATAGGAAGGAGTAGAAGGGAATACACTTATGTCGATAGTTGATAACAGAATAAGAAGGTTTAACACACGAATAGTTTATAAGTATACATAAAACTAAATGCAGAGCCACCCCATTAAAGCTGTGATAACAAAATGTTAAGACTATTTCAAATAAATGAAAGGCTTTATTAATTAACGAGCACACAGTTTTAACGTTTTGGCATTCACATTAATCATACAAAAACATACAGGACAAAAGAAATAGGAAAAGGAAATATAATATAAGTTGGCATCACTGATAATAAAAATAAAACAATAGAAAAAAGGGAGCACTTAACTGTGACTTGCAAGAAGCTGCGTCTGAGAGTGCGTGTGAATGTTTAGATGAAGACTTGTGAGGTGTGATACCACTCTGACTGGTTGGCAGTAAATAGAGGTGGGGGTGGCGGGGAAAGGGAAAAGGAGAGAGAGAGGCTGTTATATATCAAGCCGAGAAAAGGGTGGTTGGATTAGAGATGTATGGTTGAGGTAGACCAGTTTGTAATATGGTGCAGTGAAGGTCCTAGAATATCAGTTGCAGGTGAGGAAAGAGTAGATGAGAACCTTACTGGGAGGGATTTTGGGACTCTTAAGAGAGCCTGACTAAGGCTGAATGTGTTACCATCCAAGAGGTGGAGCCCGGGTGTCATGCTCAAATATAGAAGGATCATTGCAAGGGCCGACCCTACAAGCATGCCGCACCTTCAGCAAGGAAAACCCGCACGTGGCCCTGGCACGTCGTGACACACAACGTTGTGGTGTGAGTGAAACGAATAGGGCAAATACTTTTAAAGTAAAAACTCAGAAATGGCAAAAACCTGCCGACCTGAAATTTGGCGGGAAATAATTAAGTAAACTAAGTTTCTGTTTGACCTACACGTGAAATCCGGGTTTACGTTGTCATATTCATCCAGCGACTACACCGCACCGTCGAGCAGTTACGTATCACATGCAAGAAACATTTCGTCGTTTATACCGTTTATAAAAACTACGGAAGTATCGCCATGCCAAACTATCTGTATACTTTATCATAATACTTGAAACCAGGCTAATAGAATGATTTAGTACTGCAGGTCGTCGGGGAGTTTTCTGTACAGAGTTATTCCTATAGGCAGGTGGTTCTCAAACTGTTTATGGCTGCTGCCGCCTTGCCCCCATCCGTTGCTTCAAGCAAACATTTTTTTTTCGTGCTGTTTGCTCTGATGCCCCTTCCCCCCCCCCCCCCACCGCCCCTCCTTTTATCCTTACCCAGTCCCATTTGGATCTTCAGTGGCCCATAGGGAGCAGTACCACATACTTTGGGAACCACTGGTCCAGACACTAACTTTCATTGGGTTTGTCACGACCATTACATAACATGGTATGACGTTAATTGTTTTTGTCATGAGCATTACATAACATAGTATAGACAGTGACGTTAATTGTTTTTGTTATGAACATTACATAACATAGTATAGACAGTGACGTTAATTGTTTTTGTCATGAACGTTACAGAACATGTTATAGACAGTGACGTTAATTGTTTTTGTCATGAACATTACATAACATGGTATAGACAGTGACGTTAATTGTTTTTGTCATGAACATTACATAACATAGTATAGACAGTGACGTTAATTGTTTTTGTCATGAACATTACATAACATGGTATAGACAGTGACGTTAATTGTTTTTGTCATGAGCACTGCCGAAGAAAAATAAGAATACACTACAGCGAGAATGTCGAGTTGCCGAGGCTGTTACAACTTTTTAATATGTAGTGAATTCTGTCTTGACTTCAGTGTCTTATGGAATATAGATGGACGAACTTCTTATCGTGGAAAGTAGAAAACCAGATACTAACCAGGGTTAGGTAAGAAAACGAGCTGGAAGGAGTACCCAGACAATGCCGAAGACGAGCTGCATGTACAGTGAACCCGAATGAATAGCCCTGTTTAACTGAAAACGTAACAATAACGTTTATTTCTCGGAATAAATTGCTGGGTTTAACGATGCTTATAAACAGATACGTTGAGACTAGCAGCGGGGGGTAATCTTATCAAGATTTGAGAAACCAGTATCATTCCCACTGTCAGAGGGAGCTATGTCCGTCCGTGACTTTCAGCTCAACTCTCTTGGCTAATCTGTTTCTGTTAGCACGGGGAAGTAGGACGGTCGGGCAGTGTCTCGCCCGCCTTGGTCATCTAGGTCAGTGGTTCCCAAAAGACAAAAGTCTGCGGACCCCTTGGCTGTTTAAAAATCCAGGGCCACAGACCCCCACAACCCCCCCCCCTCCCAAACTTTACAAAAAATTCATATCTGTATGTGCTTTACATGCAGAAGGATCACAAAACACACGTGCCGATTATTGTTCACTTCACAGTAGTGATCGAACGAGAGTTAGCTGGCTGTGGAAGTCACCCTCCTGCTGTTTGCTGGCCTCGTTTACGCCATCACGAACAGGTCGAAACTTGAGTAACGAAGATCCTCTTTTGTTCTCCTCACAGTTGGCCTACTGCAGGGGGCTGTCATGTTAGTTCGTCGACGAGGCTGCTAAACTGCGCCCAGCAGAAAAACGAAAAAGAAAGAAAGAAAGAAACCAAAAAAAAAAAAACGGTTATTTCCACCACACAGGATTGGTCGAAACATCGGGTTGTTAAACGTTTCACAGTTAAAAAAAGAGGGAAAACCTCGAGTTTTTATCACGGACCCGGGGGGAGCGCTCACCACCAATCGGGAACCACCGATCTAGTAATTTCACTTTTCTGACGCTGGAGCCTCGCTTGCAGATGACCGTGGGCGCAATATTCATCTTTGCATGGGCGCTCTTCAACACATTTTACGCCAGTTTGGCAAGCCACTACAAATATCACTTTAGCAACGCTAACTGGCGTTTCAGAAATCCCGCGGTTTTGAAAGATTTGGCAAATTAGTGATGATTATGCATGTGAGAGAATGAGAGAATTGCCCCCCCCCCCCATCAACCCACCCCCTCACAGAGAGAGAGAGAGAGAGAGAGAGAGAGAGAGAGAGAGAGAGAGGAAACGTTTCTGATATTAAAAACAAAATACGGGGGGTTTTTTATGTGAAAAGTATTGATTGAGTTGTTCCATTTCCAGAACTTGGGATTGCCACAGTTCAGCCAGATCCGTTCAGATTAATTGATCGCTTTCAGCAGCGTATAAACTCCTGATCTTTTAGCTGCACTCATTCACACAGCTCTGTATTTTAAAAAATGCAAATAATAACTATATGATGCCTTAAGGCAGTGTTTCCCAACGTGGAGGTGTAGGCGCATGTAGAATATGTTTATAGAATTTTTTTTTCATGGCGAGCCAAGAAGATAAATGGAGAGGCTGGACAAAAAGAGAGAAATTATGGCAAAATTCCGAACATAACAATCCAGAACTGTAAAACATGTTTTGAGAAGAGGCAAAATGGAACACTTAGTGTCAGTGGAGAAACCGGAGGGACAAAGAAACAAGATACTTGACGGGAGTAAAAGAGTAGCATGGAGTACGAGTCCGACACACAGCTTTATAGAAAGAGCAAAGGATAGATGGCTGTGGAAATCAATGAGACGACCAACGCCTGATTAGCATCGACCTGAGAGAGAGAGAGAGAGAGAGAGAGAGAGAGAGAGAGAGACCAACACATACAAACACACAAAGAAACAAACAGAACTCAGACTTTGCTGAACTGAGGATTTGAATTCAGCACTTTACATTTAAGCGTTTTTTTTAAATACAGAACAAAGTAATGTTGAATGGAAGCAGAAAGAAAGAAGATCTAGAAGACAAGTAATGATCAGACATACTGAAAGTTGGGAAATATTACCGGCATTCATAAACGTCAGAGATCTGTACTGAGAAATCTATCATGGCACCGACGCCAATATCAAGAAAGCAATAGCAGATGAATAGGAAGCGCTACAAATGCACTGGAAAATGAAGTGGCATTTTGGAAATAAATGCTATATCAAACGTATCTTGTTATATGGAAGTGAATCATGGACAATAGTCAGGTCTGCACAAAAGTCATTGGAAGCAGCAGGAATGTGGTTTATTAGAAGAACGTTGCGAATCCCTGGACAGCAAAAATAACTAACGGAGAATGTTTGAGAAGAGCTGGAGATAAGAAAAAAAATCTTGTCAAAAAAATAAGAGAGAGAAAATGTACTTTCATAGGACATGCAGTTAGAAGAGGGGGCATTGAAAATATTATAACAGGAAAAAATAAAGAGAAGAGCCAGGGGAAGACCAAGAAAAAAAAACTACACAAATGATACTGGACAGTCTGACGGGATGATGTGAGAGGAGATCGCCAACTTAGCTGAAGGCCTGCATGAAGGATCGTGTACTCTGAAGAAAGCATTAACAGCCAACGCCAGTCGGCACGGAACATGATGATGATGATTCTGTAAATAGAGAATCACATCGAGCGCTTTACAAATGAGGCACGGAGTCCATGATGGAGTGCTCTTAATCACCATTCACTTACATCAGTTTGCTTTGGTGCGTTCTAGCATTTATCTGGATGGTCGTAAACAATGTTTGTGTTGCACTGACGGAACACGATAAACTCTGATAAGTGCGAGGTGTTCAGTTGCAATAATGAGGGTCGCAGTTCGTTCACTGGCGTTACACGACACGGTCTTGCTTTGGTATTGTTGTTGTGGGGGGGGGGGGTGTCTCGCAGCACGAGCCATATTAACAGAATTCCAGGGATTCCGATGTCTTGTTTTTAAAATTGATTACATTTCCCAGTATTGTAGTAATTATTAGTTGTGTGTGCAATTAATTCATTGGCGTGGAGTAGTTGTAATTGTCGGTCACGGGGTGTGCACTTTGATTCAGGTGCGCTGGGTGGGTTGTGGTAATTATCAAATCATATACCCATCTGGTTCAGTTGTGTGATTGTTGTAGTTATCAATCATTAATTTTGTGATTCAGTTATGTAAATGTAGTAACCTTCAAATCATATATGCATGTAGTTCACTTGTGTAATTGTAGTAGTTACCAGTCATACATGATGCATGTGATTCAGTTGTGTAATTGTAGTAATTATCAATCTTATGTGGTGAATGTGATTCAGCTGTGTAATTGTAACTGTCAAATTCTATATACATGTTATTTAGTTTGTATAACTGTAATTATATTACCGTTGATGGCACAGAACTGAAACAAGGTGATAGATTCAGGTACTTAGGAACAGTTATAACAGCTGATGGGAAGTGTCGCAGCGAAATAAAAAGCAGACGTGCTCAGGCCAAGGCAGCATTCCAGAAAATGAGAAACATCTTGTGCAACAGATCCATATCAATGGAAACAAGATTCCGAGTACTCAAATGTTACATCGATCCAATTTTGTTTTATGGATGTGAAACATGGTCCATGCATAAGAGAGTACAGCGAGAAATGGAGGCCATGGAAATGTGGTTCGTAAGAAAGATGTTGAAGGTACCATGGACCTACGAAGAAGTCTTAAGAGAGGCTTGAGTTAAAAGGCAAATTACAGCAAAGATCAGAGTCAGACAAGCGAGATTTGTAGGACATTTTCTGAGAAAAGGAAAACTGGAACACATTGTGGCAAGTGGAAAAATTTGAGGGAAGAAGAGACAGAGGAAGACAAGAGAGAAGTTACAGGATTGGCTATCAGTGTGGCTAGGAAGAAAGTCACCGGCGGATCTCACAATCAAGTCTAAAGACAGGGAATTGTGGAGAGAAATGATCGCCTACGCCACACGTCACGGCGTTTGATTGATTGATAATTGTAATAATCATTCAAGTATGTGTGTATTCAGTTGTGTAATTGTAGTAACTATCAAATCATATATGCATGTGATTTAGTTGTGTAATTGTAGTAACTCTCAGATCCTATATGCATGTGATTCAGTTTGTATAAAAAGTAAAGTAAAAGTAAAGGTAACCCTGTCATGCCTTAGAGGCACATAGGGATATGGTGTTAGTGCCAGTATTTTCCTTGACCTGTCAGCACACTAGAGGGTGATATGGTCAGTATAACGCCTGGCTGCCTTTTACTTCTCCAACTCCAGAAGAAGTCGGGTACCCATTTCTACAGCTGGGTGACTGGGGTGCCGCCGGCCCTGTAGTAATTATCAGTCATGTGTGCATGTGATTCAAGTGTGTAACTGTGGTAACTATCAAATCCTATATGCACGTGATTCAGTTGTATAATTGTTGTAATTAACAATCATGTATGTTTGTGATTTACTATATTTATTTGTTCTTTAGTTTAAATTTCGCTTACACATTGACCTAATTGTATAGAGCTGAGCTGTAAAGTCGAGATTTCTCGTGTGCATTAAGAATGGGCTGAAGACCGACTCCCGTCGCACTCCAGCCAGCCCAGTTGTAAAACAGAGCCATTGACGCTCTTATGTTAAGAAACCGCTTCTGAAGTCGAACAGCTCATGTCCGCAAGCCGTTATGCGCCAGATCACGCTGAACATATCGTTGTCAGTAAAAAGTAAAGATAGTCCCATAGCAAATGCCGTAGGGGGTGAAGCGTTAGAGACCTCATTATGCTGGGTCATCAGCGTATGAGGTAGGGTGACCAGTTCCTTTCCTCGCTGCCTTTACTTCCCAGATTTTCTCTGGTACCCATTTTACGAGGCTGGGTCGACCTCGGGGCCGTATTGGTCGGAAAAAAAATCCCGCTCAGCTGGGGATTCGAACCCTCGACCATTTGGTTGCTAGACGAGTGCTCTAACCACTACGCTGTCAGTGCATTAATTAAAAACCACGCGTTCAAGTAAAAACCATTCCTTTAAGCTTTGGAGTATCCTGGAGCATTGATACCCCCCCCCCAACCTTTTCGTCGCCCAAGAACCACTTTTTCAGCTATATATTATACGTATAAACCAACATCTTATATGTAATATCGCAGTGTCATAAACGTTTAACAACTTTGACATAGCAGATGATGTTTATTACCAAAATCGATAAAGACGCCACGGATCCCATGATTTATAATGCGGTACGAACCACAAGCTGGGAACCACTGTACTACGGCTCGCAATTGAAAGAAAAAAAAACCACATGATGAAACTAACAGAAGTACACGGAGTTTTTTTTTTGTTTTTTGCCCTCGCAATTGGCTATCGTGACATGAGTAAATCTGAAGTGTTTTGTATTGAATCCGAAGGCTCAAGTCTCGCCTGGTAAGTATTTGATTTCCGAATCTGTTTATTGACGTGTGTCTATCCTTACCAGCAGCAGGTAGTTTCACACAAGGGTGCAGAACTTGGGAGGAAAGGGGGTGGGGTTGGGGAAAGGGGAGTGGGATATTGGGGGTTTTCAAGTTGTTGAGGCAACTGCTTGGTGGAGAAAAGTTCTTAGGTTTGAATCCTAGAAAGTTCTGGGATTTTTTGGTTTGTTTGTCAGGATCTCGATTAATTTGGTGGTATTATCCCCACACCCCGAGTATAGTTGGTATCATTCATACCTCTTCCCCCCCCCTCCCCCAAAGTCAGGTGATATCATACCTGCCTCCCTACTGCATACAGGTGAGGTGTCATACCTCCCCCTTGAATACCGATGGTTTCATACCTCCCCCTTGAGTACAGATGGTATCATACCTCCCCCTTGAGTACAGATGGTATCATACCTCTCCCTTGAGTACAGACGTTATCATATTCTCCCTCCCTTGAGTACAGACGTTATCATATTCTCCCTCCCTTGAGTACAGACGTTATCATATTCTCCCCCCCCCCTTCCCTTGAGTACAGACGTTATCATATTCTCCCTCCCTTGAGTACAGACGTTATCTATTCTCCCCCCCTTCCCTTGAGTACAGACGTTATCATATTCTCCCCCCCCTTCCCTTGAGTACAGACGTTATCATATTCTCCCCCCTTCCCTTGAGTACAGACGTTATCATATTCTCCCCCCCTTCCCTTGAGTACAGACGTTTCATATTCTCCCCCCCCTTCCCTTGAGTACAGACGTTATCATATTCTCCCCCCCCCTTCCCTTGAGTACAGACGTTATCATATTCTCCCCCCCCCTTCCTTTCAGTACAGACGTTATCATATTCTCCCCCCCCCTTCCTTTGAGTACAGACGTTATCATATTCTCCCCCCCTCTTCCTTTGAGTACAGACGTTATCATATTCCCCCCCCCCTTCCTTTCAGTACAGACGTTATCATATTCTCCCCCCCCCTTCCTTTCAGTACATACGTTATCATATTCTCCCCCCCCTTCCTTTGAGTACAGACGTTATCATATTCTCCCCCCCCCTCCTTTGAGTACAGACGTTATCATATTCCCCCCCCCCTGAGTACAGACGGTATCATACCTCCCCCCCTTGAATACATGCGGTATCATACCTCCCCCTTGAGTACAGACGTTATCATATCTCCCCCTTTAATACATACGTTATCATACCTCCCCCTTTAATACATACGTTATCATACCTCCCCCTTGAGTACAGGTATATCATACCTCCACCTGAATACAAATGACATCATACCTCGCCCCGCCCGCGCCTTCATACAGGCAGTATCATACCTTCTTTTGAATGCAGGTAAGTAATGCCCAGTTTGGAAGCGTAATGTATTTCTGTTTCCATGGCGAGGCACACCTCATACTCGTAGTGCTCGCGACTGTCAATCAATTAGGCATACACAGGTACAATAACACACTGAAGATAATGATATTTTAACTCGTTCCCCCCCCCCCCCCCACACACACACATATACACGCAAATATTAAAAGAAAAAAAAAGAATATTTTACTTTTGGCTACAGAACCCATTATGTCTTCCACGCCTCATTTCAGAGCGTTAATAATTAACTTGATACAAGCAGGAACAAACAGAGAGACGAAAAAAAGGTGCAGTTACACAAAGAGAAGACTTGTTCTCTTGTCGCTATGTAACTACACTTCCTTACATTTTAAAAAATTTTTGGCCTGGTTGTATCTGTCGGCCATCTGCTCGTCTGTCTTAACTTGACTGTTTATCTCTTTCCCGATACATCACATTGTAAAGACTTAACTAGTTTATATCTTGTGCGTGGACTAGCTGTATGTGCGAGATGACTTTTTTTTCCCCCCAAGTTAATGAAAGGCATTTTCTTTCCTTACATTCAAAACTTCGTCGTGTTTGCTTTCCTTTCCTTGCAACTTTGGGATGAAAGATGATTGTTTTAGGGATTAACGTGTATCTGCTAGAAATTAGACTGTCACAGAGATGACGGATGAATTAGGCCTGACGAATCAGTTAATCAGGATCTCCTTAGTACTTCACTCCTCTTCCCCAGATCCAGCAAATAATGATCGATGGATTTCATGAGATGGTGGATCTTGCCAAGAAGCTGGCTTCTTATTTCTGATATGGGAGTTCATGCCCCGTCCTCCTCATGCTTTTGTACTTATTTTCAAGATCTTTATCGACTCTCTGGAATCTGTAGCTTCAGGATCTTCAACCAACCAACATATCTGGACCGTATAAATCACTACTTAGAAGGAGGAGGAAAAGGAGATTTTGTATTGGTTTCTGGTCTTTCATTGATGCTGGAGTTGTCTTCCAGCATAACGGGAAAAATTAAAAATGTTGTACGTAGAAAATAATAAAGCACCATTCATTTTTTATAATTGTTCCGCATTTTTTTTTTTGGTGACCTCTCGTTAAGAGTTGGGAAACATCATCGCCTACTCTGTGTTCCATGTGCTACTTTTAACAGGAGAGAGCTGAGTGGTTAGGCGATCGATGTACTAATCCAGTAGTACCGGGTTCAATTTTTTTTTTTTTTAGGTCTGGTACCACCTCACCCAAAAAGCATCGGGGGTCCACCCAGCCTGCATAAAAAATGGGTGCTAGGAAAATCTGGGAAGGTAAATGGGGACAGGCATGGTACTGACCACATCAGACTTTCATGTACCGTAGGTCTTGGAAATACAGGCCTAACACCGTATCCCCAGTATGCCTTGATGTAATGGAAACGGGGATTTTACCTTTTTTTTCACAACACTAATTAGTTAGGAAGGACCATCATCCACGCAGGCTAGACGCATCCATAGTTACTCCGATCTCTTCTTCAGCTTCTCCTTCAGCTGATGACACCCGTTCTTTCTTGATTACGACACTAATATAACATGGAAATAAAATGGATTGAAAATCACCTGTGATATTACCTGCACGAACATCTGCATGGTGTGAAGACTGCAAGTGTTCCTCTGGTTACAGTTTACACGTGATACGGCAGCTCACGTATTATGCTGCGGTATACAGCAGCTGAAAAGCGCAAGCAGATATCCGTCGTTAAAGGCATGGTGTCTTAACAGCGGTTCTAAAAATGTAGTCAGGATTCAGACTCCGGCTTCACTGCATTCGGGACAACCCGCATATATTGCTCCACCGCGTGCTGCGGCATCCATCCAAAAGTATGTTTGCTAATAGTTCCTGTCAAATGTTTGTTGTTTACGATACGTTTTCTGCCACACAGTTCGGATTTCCTGCCAGCACCTTTCATTTCTCCTAGCTCCAGCAGTCTCTTCACAGCTACACTGTTCTTCTATTCCCGCTCTTCACTTTCCTGCAGCTTGTCCAATATAGCCTTAGCAATGTTCCCCTTGTCAGTCTGCCATTTATTTTAGCCTGTCCAGCAATTCTGTCTGCCACATCACTGCCATGTACTCCCTCATGTCGTGGACAGTAAAGCCACGTTAGGGTTGCCACAGTCGACTGGCTTAACAGACGAACCCATTATTTTCGAAGCAAATTCTTCTCAATCTTACGAAGCATGCTTTGTGAATCCGTCACAGTGACATCATTATACACATCATGAGCAACTAACCATTCCATTGCCACCGACACAGCCTGAATTTCTATCCGCATTCTTGATGTGGTGACTTCAAAGGCTCCCGAACCCTGTGCTAATACTCTTCCATTTCGGTTGGCAGTAAAACCCCAACCACTTCTGCTGTTCCGAGCGTCTGAGCCATCTGTATATATTACCGTGTTAGAAGACCAGCAGTGATGCTGGATGAGATCTTGAACCCAAAGTTCAGCTGCTCCTTGTGCCTAGTCTCGATATTCACCACCCTTCTGTATAATAACCTTTGTTTGCTGAGATCGGTACCCGTAACCAGTCATCGCCTTTAAGCAATTTATCTAGATTGCAAATTGACTTTGTTATATCCTCCACCTCAGCCATCCAAGATCTGCCTCGTTTGATGCGTCCTCTCTTTATCAACCTCAACTTCTTATGGAGAGGATGATCCTTCATGCCGTCAACCCTAATGTATGCCTTTACCTGAGCATACTTGTGTTCAGACCTCACACTCAGCATATCAAACAGAAAGCTCATGACCGCCATCAGAGTATCCCTGGTGCAACCCACGATCACACTTATTGCCTCGTTGTGTACAGAAACGATGGAAAGTTGAGGACGGGTGAGAGAGAAACACTCCCACAGCATTGGTAGTAATATTACGACAGAACGCTCAGAAGAGTAGATGCTTAGAAATACTAGATGCTGACAATAAAGGCGATACAGAGGATGTACTCAGATAGAAATAGAACAGACGGACTAATAGATCTGGACTAATTTCTTCCCCTCTCCCCACCATAGATATCGCAAACGCCTGATACTTGGTGAGAAAATTGTATAGACGGATTTGACACAACAGACTGACGCGGGACGCGTATTTGCTAATCTTAGGACGCAGTTTACACACGGTTTTGAAAAACGGGCGTGGACCTACTTGACCAGCTGACCAATTAGAAATATCTAGAGGTGTGGCCTATTGAACACTTGACTTCGACATATAAGTTAGGCATGTAGTTGTGGAGGGAGGACAGACACGGAGAGAGATAGAGGAGACACACAGAGAAGTAGAGGACACACAGAGAGAACAAAATAGATACTCAAAAGCAGTTTAAAACGAGAAGTAGGTTTAGGGACAGACTGAAGATGTGTTTCAAGTGATTATGAAGATTTGATAATTTTGAAACTCTGATTACAGTTTGTGTAGAAGATGCTAAGAGTTTTATATTGTGAACAATGATTATGTGCTTCAGCGACGAAACTAACGAATTTTGTGTCCTAAGACGTCGTATGCAAAGTGGTGCTGTAAACAATAAATCTTGATCTTATTTGCCTGAATTAAATGGAGTCGGTGAGCTTTTCATCGGACTTGGCCTAGCGAATGTTGTAATATTTGTGAAACCTAATCTAGACAGCAGGAATCAGGACTGCGTGTGAAGATGGTGTTCACATTAATCAAAGAACATCTTGAAGGTTCAGTGTTATAATCATTTAGGAATATTACGTGTTTATAATTCTGCGATATCATCGAAACAAATGGCAGAATTACAAGAATTAATAATAAGAGAACGCATCAGTCCATCAATATATAATTCACAGCCTTACTTTGTTGTAATGGTGCCGTTATCAGGATGTGTTTACCCAGTGTCCGTCTGTTCTGTTTTTTTATCTGAGTAAATCATCTTTATCTGCCTTTCACCGTCTAGTATTTCTAAGTATCTACGTTTTCTGAGCGTTCTGTCGTAATATTACTACCATCGCTGTGGAAGTGTTTCTCTCTCACCCGTTCTCAACTTTCCCATCGTTTCTGACCTATTTTCTGCGTGTCTGTAATAATAGTAACTATAATAAAAATGCTAGTAGTATTAATAATCATAACATTAATAATAATAATAATACAAACATTACTTATAAGACCGTGCTACATGTTCTTTATGTGTGTAGTCCTAATTTATTTCCATTCATTGACATCTTTGTCTGCAGCAGAATCCGGTGTGCTTCGCTGTGCGGTAGAATGCAGTCTTCAGCACTAGTCTGTTGGGTATATTTATGTTAAAAATTATTTGTTTATTTGTTGTTGTTGTTGTTGTTGTTGTTATTCTTGTTGTTGTTGTTGTACGGTCTGCACTAGAAATTTCCAGGAGACCATGTGTGTATGTTTATGTCTCAAAAATTTGGTACCTGGGGGGAAACTGAATCGAAGCGACGGACTTTCTCTATCATGACCTTGTGTCCTTTCAGGGTGTCACGATTTTTTTTTTTTTTTACCAGAGAGCCTCTGATGGCTTCGCTGTCAAATATCTTATTTACTTATTTATCTATTTTTTTATTGGGGGGGGGGGGGGAGAGGTGGAGAGGTGAGGTGCGAGATAGCTAAGTTGATTAATGCGCTGTTCTCTCGTGACTAAGACGCTTGCTCGTCCTACCAGAGTCCGTTATTGAAGCCCCGGGGTAATTCTCTTGTCATCTTTCTTTCTCTCACGTCTAAAAAAAACGCTTCATCTGTGATTTTTTTTTTCCCCGAGGTTTAATCATACCCGTATGTTCTTTTACGTTACCCCTGCGAAAGCTCGTTGTATTCATTCATTCATTCATTCATTTGCATGTCCCTTGCGGAACTTTGCCTCCCAAACAGCACTCCTGTAGGCCTCTCGGTTGTGAGCAAGATGGCCTGCTGCTGTTGCATCCATTTCCAGATCGTCAACGATGTCTTGCAGCCATCTTCGTCTTGGTCTTCCTCTTTTTCTTTTTCCCATTATGTATCCTTCCAATACGGTCTTCTCTAAATTATCATGACGTTTAATGTGTCCAAAATATTTCAGTTTTCTCTCTTTAATCCTCTTCACTATATATGTATTCTGTTTGTGGAAATAATATGTTGGGTACCCATTTTTTATGAGTGGGTCGTTCGCAGGTAACGGTAGCGGGGCAGGGAACAGCACCTTGACTGTAGGACAGTTTGTTCTGTTCCATTCTTCTGCTGTTCTTCGTTGACTGAAAGATTATCATTCTTTGTCGCGTACAGTTACTTTATAATACCTGGATAAGGTGTTCTTGAATAAGTCTGTTTCAAAAAAAAAAGTTTACTTATCGAATATTTCATGGCCGGCGAAGATGTAATTAAACATCTGCGTGAAAGAAACTGTGTTTGCAAGATTACTGTTAGCAGGTCATTGATTCAAGTCAGACCATGAACTGAGCACTGATGGATTGATTCATGTCAGACCATGAACTGAGCACTGATGGATAGAGCACTTGTGCTGAGCATTGATGGATAGAGCACTTGTACTAAACATTGATGGATAGAACACTTGTACTAAGCATTGATGGATAGAACACTTGTACTAAGCATTGATGGATAGAACACTTGTGCTGAGCATTGATGGATAGAACAGTTGTACTGAGCACTGATGGATAGAACACTTGTATTGAACATTGATGGATAGAGCACATGTACTGGGCGCTGATGGATAGAACAGTTATACTGAGCACTGATGGATAGAACACTTGTACTGAGCATTGATGGATAGAACGCTTGTACTGAACATTGATGGATAGAACACTCTTGGTGACATGACTGCAGAGGAAGGTTTTGTTATCACGCTAAACTGTCTCTTAATACGTTCGCTTTCTAGCTAACAGCTGTCTGATCTATTTGACTATCGGTAGACAACAGCCCAGCCTAACAGCTATCTGGTCTGGTTGGCAATTACACAGCGTAACAACTACCTGATCTGTTTAAATATCGGTAGGCAACTACCCAGCGTAAGAACTACCTGATCTGTCTGATTATTGGTAGACAACTATCCAGTAAAAACTGTCTGATTTGTCTGTCTGTAGACAACTATCCAGAGTAACAACTACCTGATTTCTTTGACTGTTGGTAGCTGAGGAACACATAAATGCCTTTTAATGTAAATGCTACAGAAGAGTTCTTCAAATATCATGGAAACAAACAAAAAAAAGAACAAATAAATCCATACTACAATGACTTAATATTGAAGAAGGCGGGCTAGTAAAGAGGATTAAACAAAGAAAACTTAAATATTTTGGACACATTAAGCGTCATGATAATCAAGAGAAGACTATCTTGGAAGGGTACATAATGGGAAAAAAAGAAAGAGAGGAAGACCAAGGCGAAGATGGCCGCAAGACATCGTTGATGATCAGCAAATGGATGCAGCAGCAGCAGGCCATCTTGCCCACAACCGAGAGGCTACAGGAGTGCTTTTACGGAGGCAAAGTTCCGCAAGGGACATGCAAATGAATGAATGATGGTAGACAACTACCTGTAAAAGCTACCCAACGTAACAACTACCAGATATGACGATAATAATCTAACAGCTCATATCTTGACATCCCAACAACAGCTAACTCATGACAGTTCAGTCTTTATGTTCTCCAGCCAGATACTGAGATTGGCCACATGGTGGTGGATCTAATGATTAAAAGCTGCACAATTCAGAATTTGAGCGCCCCCCCCCCCCACACACACACAGCGATCAGGATGTTACGTCACGCAGCAAAAAAAAAAAAAGACAATCATTATTAATCTTCATTATTAATCCGAACAGGGCGCGGTATTTCATGATGTAACCTTTGGTGTGTCACTAGTGGCTGATTGATGGCTGTTTCCCACCCTCCCGTCTCCCCCGTGCAGCAAAATGAACCAGTGTAATGCATATATATATATATGCAGGAAACTCTCTACTGTAGAGAGCGGAACAACAGCACAACTCCTTCAGATCATCAGAGGAAGTACCCCCTCCCCCACAGACAAGTATTTCGGCCCAGTTAAACTCCTGACACTCTAAGGGGGGTGGGCCCCTCTGGGGCATGACTCCCTGAGGTCTTGTGAGTTGGATTTTTTTTTTTTTTCCTTTCCCGGTCCCGGGATTGAACCCATGGTCTTCCAGTTGGCACTGCACTTTTGAAGTGCGTCTTTAGCGATTTAGCTACGGAGTACTGGTTGTGACAAATGAAATTACTTATGTTTCCAGTGCTTGTTTCGCATACTCCGCAGCCAGCGTGAGGCCTTTTCTGCTGTTTCTGAAAGGCTTCTCAATGCCCTTGCTCTTGCTTGTCCCTTTATGCCCAGTTGCTTACATAGGTCATATGCTGATGTTGCTACGAATCCTCTTGCTCCCACTTCTACAGCTATCACTTTTGCCCTGATTCCTGCCCCCTGCCTCAGTTGCTTGACCAGATCATTGTACTTCTCAGATTAGAATAAACTCTGTTCCTCTATTCTAGTTTCGTACGGGACCGTAAGCAGATATTAGTCTGGGGGAAATGTTTTTATTGTAAATATAATCTCATAAATAAGCTCCGGGTGTAGCTGTGGTTTGAATGAAAACGTTTGTAATACTATGAACATTAGTCGGCGCATCTCCTGCCCTCTACCGGTACACCAATATGAGGAACACTGGTTTAGTGCTCGCCCAGAGATTAATTTTTCGTTTTTAGCACACAAAAGTAATAGTGACGCAGTCTTTCTCGGTTTTGGTTGGTTTTGTGTGTGTGTTTTTTAACCGGTTGGTAACAGAATTCATGGAATGAAATATTAAGTTTGGTCATGGGCATTCTTGTAGAATTTTGAAATCTCCCCCTCCCCCCACCCCACCCGTATGTTGGCAGATTTGTCGGGTGAAGGAAGATATTATTGTCACATGTTCTGAATCGTTAAACTTTACTCTAATGTCCCCAGTATTTAGTGTATGTCCCCGTATTTGTTGTATATTCCTGCCTTTGTTTTATGTCCTTATAGTGTGTCCCCATTGTATGTCAGCATGTTTATTGTGTGCCCTCATAATTATTGTATGCCTCCTATGTATGTTGTATCTTCCCATATTTGTTGCAATCAATCAATCAATCAATCAGTCAGTCAGTCAGTCAGTCAGTCAGTCAAGTGCCATACCGCGTGGCGTATGCGATCATTTCTCTCCACAATTTCCTGTCTTTATACTTGATTATGAGATCCACCGGTGACTTTCTTCCTAGCCGCACTGACAGCCTATCCAGTAACTTCTCTTTCTGTCATCCTCTGTCTCTTCTTCCCTCAGTTCTTCCAGTTGCCACAGTATGTTCCAATTTTCCTCTTCTCAGAAAATGTCCTACAAATCTAGCTTGTCTGCCTCTGATCTTTGCTGTAATTTGCCTTTTAACTCCAGCCTCTCTTAAGACTTCTTCGTTGGTTTTCTTAGCTTCCATGGTACCTTCAGTATCCTTCTTATGAACCACATTTTCATGGCCTCCATATTTGTTGTATGGCCCCATAATTATTGCATATATTTAATTAAAATAGAGTATAGAATAAAATTAGATATTGATTATATCTTAAATATATAATTCAGATATATGTGTTGGATGTCCCTATATTTATTGTATATTCCCATATTTGTTGTATGTCCCAATATTTATTGGATGTCCTTATATTTATTGGATGCCCTTATATTTATTATATATTCATGTATTTGTTGTACGTCCCAATATTTATTGGATGCCTCATATTTATTGTATGTTCTCATATTTGTTGTATGACCCCATATTTATTGGATGTCCACATATTTGTTGCATGCCCCCTTATATAATTATTGCATGTTCCCCTATTTATTGGATGACCCCGTATTTATTTATATATGTTATTAATGTCCTGTCGTCTTTCCTCTTCCTCGCAGTTATACACCAAGAGAGAGAGAGAGAGAGATAGAGAGAGTGTCTGAGAAACACTGCCTTCCTTGGCCATCTCAACGCCAGCACACACGCGTCCATAGTTTTGTGAGATGAGAAACCATTTGTACACACAGTGCTAGATACCCTTCTGCTTTAGGTAGATAGCGCATTGCTAGTCCTGCAGATCAAGGAAATGAGGTGTGTGAATTCTCATTCCAAGACAGATAACGAAGTTTTTATAGTGCCAGTGATCGCAAAGTCTTGCTGTGAGAGCACAAGGGCATTTGAGAACAACAACAACAAAAAAAATCCTTCAAGCTTTCAAACAAAATAGTGCCTTTGAGTGAATTCGAAGGAACATTAACGCAACTTTAGTTTATCAAGAACAGTATTCTGTTTGTTTTTAAATTTCCGTACTTGAAACAAGGAAAGGGAAGTCTATAGAAATATTTAGTACATGTCCGCGTTCGTATATGTAATTATTGTTTTTCAGTGACTATAGCGAAAGTGAATATTTGTTGTTTATAATCTGTTTGCGCGCTTCCGTATAATTGGACCAGGAAGACCTTATCACTGTAGCAAAACTTAATTGTTCTAATAGTTTTTAAATTAGTGTTTCCTTGATCCTCAGAGTAGTCCAGTCATCTGTCTTGTTGGAAACAAGAAGGTTGACAATGGCAGAATTGAATACATTGTAGGGTTAGAAGATTTCCGAGCAAGTTAGTTAGACAGAGATTGATCCTTTAGTCGCTATCGTTGGGAACAGTCAGATAGCCAAGTAACAGAACACAGTTTTGTAGGATTAGACCTCGGGGAAAAAAAATCCTAGGCAGATAGCCAGTATTACAGAGCTCTACAGAGGGTGTGGCACAGCAGCTGAGGACAAGTTTATTTCCAAGAGAAATTTCTAATTTTAGTCTGTACTTTCTGAATTCGTAAGATTATAATCGTGCATTCTGCCAGTGTGCCTACATATTCAGGAGTGTTCTGTACATTAAACTTTGTAAAGTAAACAGGACATTTCGCTCCCAGCTGCGTTAACCCCAGTGCTATATGGTGGCCGGCGCAGCTCAGAACAGCATGGGAGTTTGCCGTCAGCTCGGGCGTCAAAAACTCTTTATCACAGTCTTTGTTCTAGTGATTCTTTACCTCCTTTATCTAGCATTCCCATGTGATTCTGGGCCCAAGATGGTCATGGTACCGAAGGAAAAGACGAAATTCATTTACGACAGAGATCACCGGGCGATCCCGTACGATGAGAACATGCCAATCATCTTCGTGGGCGGGATGCCGCGGAGTGGCACAACGCTGATGCGCGCCATGCTGGATGCGCACCCGGATATCCGATGCGGGGAAGAAACAAGGGTCATCCCGCGCATTTTGGGCATGCGCACGCAGTGGGAGAAGTCGTCGCTGGAGAAGAAAAGACTGGACGAAGCTGGAGTCACCAATGAAGTTTTAGATCGGCAGTCAGGGCGTTTATTCTGGAGATTATAGCAAAGCACGGCCCCGCAGCACCTCATTTATGCAACAAAGACCCATTTACGTTGAAATCTTCTGTGTATCTTAGTAGACAGTTCCCGTATTCTAAATTTATTCTCATGATACGGGACGGCCGCGCGGTGGTTCATTCCATAATCACGCGAAAGGTGACAATATCAGGCTTCGACCTGACTAGTTACAGAAAATGTCTCCAAAAGTGGAACACCGCCGTGGAGACTATGTATGCCCAGTGCCTGCACGTGGGGCCATACAAGTGCATGCCAGTCTACTACGAGCAGCTGGCGCTTCATCCGAGGGAGTGGATGGTTCGAATCCTTGGATTTCTAAATATACCGTGGAACGAGTCTGTACTGCATCACGAGGAGTTCATCGGCAAACCAGGTGGCATCGCCTTGTCCAAGTAAGTAGCTGTCTTGTTTTGGTTGTTTCCCCGTTCCTTTTCTGACACGTGACCTGCATCTCCTCACAAGCTGTATTATGTCGAGCCTTTCTTCTTCATCTCCCTCCCCCCCCCCCCCCAATACACCACACATCTCCACCAGAGATAGCTGTCTGAAACTGATGAACTACGTACAGCAAGGACAGACGCGTTGTGTCTGAATAACTGACAGGCGGGTTATCCCTCGCACCATGTTTTACCTCTGCCACTTCCTTGCCCTCCTCTAATTAGAGACAGGTTCTTCTTGAATATAATTCGCTTTTTTCCAAAAAGAAAAAAAAACCCCAGATGCAGATGTTCACGGGTAAGCCTACAAAAAGCGGGTGTAGATGTTTACGGGTGAGTCTACATAAAACGGGTGTAGATGTTTACGAGTGAAAATAAAAAAAAAGAGGCAAAATGGAGAAACTCACATTTAACTCCTCAGTTTGGTATTGCCTATAGGGGCGGGCCTCTGTGGTATTGCCTGTGGAGTCACATTTGGTGCTGCTTTTGGGGTCGCGTTTGGTATTGCCTGTAGGGGAAATGTTTGATACTGCCTGTAGGGGAAACGTTTGATACTGCCTGTAGGGAAAACGCTTGATACTGCCTCTAGGGAAAACATTTGATACTGCCTCAGGGGAAACATTTGATACTGCCTGTAGGGGAAACGCTTAATACCGCCTGTAGGGGAAACGCTTGATACTGCCTGTAGGGGAAACATTTGATACTGCCTGTAGGGGAAACATTTGATACTGCCTGTAGGGGAAACATTTGATACTGCCTGTTTTTTTTTAAAATCCTGTCATGCATAAGAGGCACATAGGGATATAGGAAACGCTTGATACTGCCTGTAGCGGAAACGTTTGATACTGCCTGTAGGATCAGTTCTGACAAGTTTGAGATAAACAGATGGGAGCAGAGAACGAAAGATTTTGCACTGAAGCTTGGTAAAATTTGAAAAGGGTACCTTGACATTTTCTGAAAGACCTCGCTGCTGGCTGCAGTATCAGGCTCTTCAGCACGCTCCGCCGTGACGGGGATTCTTAATCTTTTTTAGCCAGGCTGCTGTGGAGCAAACTCTTGCCTGGCAGCCGCTGCACGTAAGCAGAGTTCAGTCGTCTGGTACTTCAAATCCTCACAGCGCTATAGCCAGCTGTGTACGTTTTGGAGAAGGAAAGGTAGGGTCGTCTTGTTTAGATGGAGACAAAGACAGCGGCAGAGTTCAATACGTTATTTCGTTAGAAGACTTTCGGGCTTTTAAAATAGCTAGATATCCTTCAGAACTGCTGGATGACCAGCATTACAGAGCCCAGGAGAGAACGTATCCAGACGGAACAGTTTGCTGGAAGCGTAGAACAACCGGGGCAACAAAGAATGAACGCATGGCTGATCATTCAGGAAGTTTTGTTGTTGTTGTTTCCCTTGGAAACAAACGGAATAACTTATCACTCGTGGAATAACAAGAGGCGTAGAGTGGATTTGGAAAAGGACACTAACATAATAGACAAGCTGGGATGCATTGTTCCTTGTTTTGTTTTTCTAAAACAAGTCTCCATTGTTTTAACTCATTGTGTATTAACGGCCATTTGTACGCATTTGTACGGAAATTCACTGGAATCACAATGAGACTGGATTGTACCCAGCAGAACTTTCTTTAAGAACGTAGGAACAATCTGCTGCATAATATATTTAGTAAGCCCCACAGCTCCAGTAAGCTGAGAAACGCTGATCTTTTGAGACATTTGTGGGGGGGGGGGGGAGAGAGAACATGGTGTATAATTAATAGAAATATATTTCACTGTTACTCCTTAAACTTGGCATTTTCCATTTCCTCAGTTTCTCTTTGACGTTTTTTTTTTTGTCTTTAAAGTATGTTTGCAGCTGCTTTCTCCTCCTCCTCCTCCTCCCCCCTTTTTTTTCATTCATCCATCACCATCTGCACCTGTCACCCTCTGCACCTGTCACTCTCTGCACCCTTTTTAGTTGTTGTTTTGGCTTACCCGTCAGCATCTGCGCCTTTTTTTTTTCTTTTAAAAATTCATCAGTGAACCTCTGCACTTGTTTTTTTTTCCTCTTCTCAGCTTTGAATCTGCACACCTGTTTTTTTTTTTACTTACCCATGAATCTCTGCACCTGTTTTATTGTTGTTGTTATTGTTGTTGTTGTTGTTTGACTCACCAGTCACCCTCTGCTCTTGTGTTTGTTTTTTGTAGACACACTCGTGAACCTCTGCACCTGTTTTCTATAGACTCACCCTTGAACCTCTGCACCTTTTTTTTTTGTAGACTCACCCGTGAACCCTGCATTTGTTTTTTGGTTGACTCACCCATGAACCTCTGCATTTGTTTTCTATAGACTCACCCGTGAACCTCTGCACCTTTTTTTTTGTAGACTCACCCGTGAACCCTGCATTTGTTTTTTGTAGACTCACCCGTGAACCCTGCATTTGTTTTTTGTAGACTCACCCATGAACCTGTGCATTTGTTTTTTGTAGACTCACCCGTGAACCTCTGCATTTGTTTTTTGTAGACTCACCCGTGAACCTCTGCATTTGTTTTTTGTAGACTCACCCGTGAACCTCTGCATTTGTTTTTTGTAGACTCACCCGTGAACCTCTGCATTTGTTTTTTTGTAGACTCACACGTGAACCTCCGCATTTATTTTGTGTACTCACCCGTGAACCTCTGCATTTGTTTTTTGTAGACTCACCTGTGAACCCTGCATTTGTTTTTTGTAGACTCACCCGTGAACCCTGCATTTATTTTTTGTAGACTCACCCGTGAACATCTGCATTTGTTTTTTGTAGACTCACCCGTGAACCTCTGCATTTGTTTTTTGTAGACTCACTCGTGAACCTCCGCATTGATTTTTTGTAGACTCACCCGTGAACCTCTGCATCTGTTTTTTTTTCTATTCACCCGTGAACCTCTGCATCTGTTTTTTTTTTTTTTGTAGACTCACCCGTGAACATCTTCATCTCTTTTTCTTCTCTTTTGACTCATCCATGAATCTCTGCCCACCCCACCCCTACCCCCACCCCCTCTTTTCTCCATTTTTTTTTTTACTAACCCGTTATTTGTTTTTGAACACAACATAACGGCATACATCTTATACAGTACGATGGATACAGCTATGCTTTCTTCTCTTTCGCTGAAATAACGGAGTACACATCCCAGGAAATGAGTTAACACTTTGCATTCATCTCCTCACCTCTAAACTTTCTTATCAAAACAGCCTCAGGTCTCCTTTCGCTTCAAGTGCAGGACACTACGTCAATTTACCTTCCAATTGTGCTTGCCTGGCCGACAAAGGAATCTATCAACCAGAAATATTATCAGCCCCCCAGTTAGGCTGTGTACAGATAAAGAGAAGTGATTCCTCATTCTTCTGCTGTGCCCGGGAGCAACGGACGGACTTGCCCACACAGATGCGCACATGCGCTTTTGCTGATGTGATTTTGAAAGAAGCTTGCTCGGTGTTGCTCTTATTTGGAGTGTCTTTGGTTTTTTTTTTTTTTTCTTTGTCTTGGAGCCATTCTGTTCATCATGGTTCATCATGGACGAGTGTCACGTGAAAGAGGAAGAAATTGCGACAAGAAATAAAGAATCTCTCTGTCTCTCTCTCTCTCTCTCTTTCTGATGTTTTTGCTTTCTGAGCCACGATTTTTTGTTTCGTGTGTTTGAAAACTGGCCAGTCTTTAGATTTAGAAATGCTTCTTGTTGCAGATTCTTGAAATCTGAAATCGTGACTTTTGGGAGAACAATCTGACAATCAGGGCCCGCGAATTAATTTGTCAGAGCTGTCTTTGTACGATTGAGTGCGTGCGTGCGTGCGCGCGGGATCCAGTCCAAGTGGAAATAGAGAAAAAAAAGATCGTGCGTGAAGGAGGGTATAACGGTTGGAGATGTGGAAATGATGTGGAAATCGAGAACAAAAAGATGTTTAATTAATTAGAAACGGGAAGTTGAAATATGGGACGAGCAACCACGGAAAACGGTACTTTGTGTCTTCCTGATGAGTCTTTAACGTAAAAATGCATGTTTATAATCTTCTTCTTCTTCTTCTTCTTCTTCTTCGTCGTCGTCGTCTTCTTCTTCTGTCTCCATGAAAATGCAGCCGATGTGGTGAAGGGTTTGAGGCACAGCATCGTGTTAGCTGGTTGTGGGGGCTTTTTTTTCAGCCCTTGAGTGGAGAGGCAAAGCATGGGGGTGTGTAGTTCTTCTTAACTAGACTCCACCATTCCATGGAGACTGTGGCAGTTCATACCCTTTAGTCAGGTTAGATCTGTTACTGTGGATGCAAACAGAGAGGCGGGACGTGGTCTTGGCCGGATATGGTTCCGCCAGCCATGACGCTAGCATGTCAGCTATGGGTCGCTGACTGTCCAGACTTGACGCTAGTATGTCAGCTATGGGTCGCTGACTGTCCAGACGTGATGCTAATATGTCAGCTATGGGTCGCTGACTGTCCAGACTTGACGCTAGCATGTCAGCTGTGGGTCGCTGACTGTCCAGACTTGACACTAATATGTCAGCTATGGGTCGCTGACTGTCCAGACTTGACGCTAGCATATCAGCTATGGGTCGCTGACTGTCCAGACGTGATGCTAATATGTCAGCTATGGGTCGCTGACTGTCCAGACTTGACGCTAGTATGTCAGCTATGGGTCGCTGACTGTCCAGACTTGACGCTAGCATGTCAGCTGTGGGTCGCTGACTGTCCAGACTTGACGCTAGCATGTCAGCTATGGGTCGCTGACTGTCCAGACTTGACGCTAGTATGTCAGCTATGGGTCGCTGACTGTCCAGACGTGATGCTAATATGTCAGCTATGGGTCGCTGACTGTCCAGACTTGACGCTAGCATGTCGGCTGTGGGTCGCCGACTGCCAGACTTGACAGCATCTTTACTGCCTCTGAAAAAATGTGTACAATAAATGGATAAGACATTTCTTTCCCAAAATACAATATTACAAACGTACAAAAGGATGCGGTGGGCAGTTTTTTTTTTTTCAAAGATCTTCAAAGCTGAACAGTACAAAAGATCATCATCGGTTGTAAAATTTGTAGCAGATCACACATTGATTTAAATTTTATTCTAGAGTTCCTATGTCTGCGTGTTCAACAGCCCTTTAACAGGATAATTTTCCAGAGCAGTGTTTTCATAATAGTTAGCTTATCAATTTACCAAATATATAAGTCGAAGAAAGAGCGAAGGGAAGACTTTACAGTGAGGGAGAACGTTACACGCACGGTTGCTGTGTAAAAAGACATTTATCTGTGGTTTAACTGCCAACCCAAGTTATAGTAAATCTGAAGCAACGAATTCCTATCAGGTCTGTGGTTTCAAATATCTACATGTATGTATCGCTGATCCCAGATCCCACCCTCACCCCAAAATGAATATTAATTTAAAACCCAGTACACATTTCTGATGGTTTTTATCGATGTTTTCCACCCTTTTTCCCCATGCTACCCCTTGGCAGCCTATTTCCATAAATTGTGCCATTTCGTATTAGCAGGATTGTGTGTTACTGTTATAGCTGCTGTTTTGTTGTTGTTTTTTTCTTTTTCAACATACTTAGCTGTTGTCCGGCGTTATCCAGCTTTTCCTCGCGTACGTCTAAACGCCCTGCCGCTTAATCCCAGGGGTACGCCTATCCCGGGTTGGGAACCACTGGTCTGTATAATGTAGATTTTGCTACGTCGACCATCCAGATTCCATTTTGCAGACCCAATCTGGGGTCCACAGATCCTTGTCAGGAGCTGTTCCGGTAGGATATGACATTTGCTGCTAGTTTTTTTGCCTGATGTTGACGCCATGATACAAGTTTGTAAAACTTTAGGTTCGGGGATTATTTCTGTCGAGTATTTTTCTGATTAGGAGGACATTTTTGTTTTGCCCTGCATATCATTCTTAATCTTCCAGATACAAATTTTTTAATGACATATTCTTTAGTACATGTATATTACTTTGCTGTTTTGGTGTCTGCCTACTGTATGATTCTTTGTTTTCAGTTAAAAAACTTTTGTTTTCTTTCTTGTCGAAAACGTACTTTCAAAAAGTAGCAAGGTCAGAAACAAGATCATAAACGCGTATCTTAATATTCACTCGTCCTCACCTCTGACAGAATTGTCTTGTCCTGTCTCTTTTCTCATATACCATTCAGTGTTGAGGTTTCCCTGGGTTAATCTGCCCTCAAATCGCGACTGACCCGGCAAGCCGACGCTAGATCTCTTTACCTCTCATAGAAAACACTGGAAGAATAGACGGACTACTCAAGAGACTAGCTGAGCATAAACTTCTCCCATCCACACTTTACCCTGTGTCAGGTTTTCTTCATCTTTATTATTTTTAAAAAAAAAAAACTTTCTGCCACAAAAATTTTTTTTCAAAATCCTGGAATCCCTCATTCTTCCATTGATGAGAGAGATTCAATTTTAAAGAGTCAGTTCTTAGCCTCGAGGAATTTCCATCCTAATTTCCTTAACTTCCTAATTTGTCTTCTCCATGGCACGGTTGGAAAAAAAATATGCTTAACGTACATCAGGTCTGAAAGTGTGGAAGAGCATCATCTATATACCACATGCTGGCAACGACCTCTCTAATTATCTGAACACTGCGGCGGCTGGCTGTCCTTAGTTTTTGTGCTCATTCCTGCTCTATCCAGTGGCGTAAGATATCAAGACAGTTTTTGTTGCACATATTGCAGCCGTTAAAATTATCTTTGTTACTATATTTAAAAAAAATCTTGTTTGCATTCAGTCCTCAGCATTAGTTGGTTGATTCAGTTTTCATGTTAGTTGGTTTATTCAATTTTCACGTTAGTTTGTTGATGCAGTTTTCACGTTAGTTGGTTGATTCATTTTTCACGTTAGTTGGTTGCTTCAGTTTTCACGTTAGTTGGTTGATTCAGTTTTCACGTTAGTTGGTTGATTCAGTTTTCACGTTAATTGGTTGATTCAGTTTTCACGTTAGTTTGTTGATGCAGTTCTCACGTTAGTTGGTTGATTCAGTTTTCACATTAGTTGGTTGATTCAGTTTTCACGTTAGTTGGTTGATTCAGTTTTCACGTTAGTTGGTTGATTCGGTTTTCACGTTAGTTTGTTGATTCAGTTTTCATGTTAGTTGGTTTTTTCAGTTTTCATGTTAGTTGGTTGATTCAGTTTTCACGTTAGTTGGTTGATTCAGTTTTCAAAAACCCTTTTTTTTTTTTTTGAGTGTCATGGACCTGTATCAGTTATGCTGCATCATCTGTTGGACCTGACTGATCGAATCACCTTTTGAAGTTATAGTTAAGCTTATTGTGTGGTCAGATGTTATGAAGTTATAGTTAACCTTTATCTGGTCGGTTGTTTTAATAGTTAGCCTGCATCTAGTTAGTTGTTATGAAGTTAAAATACCAGGGTTGATTGATAAGTTCTCGGCATAAGGTACAACGGATTATTTGTGGGCAACACTTTTTGGGGTTATTTATCAGCATAGTCGCCTTGCAAGTTTATGCACTTAGTCCAGCGATCCTGGAGCATACGGATCTCTTCTTCGTAAAAGTCAGCATCTTGTGCCAGTATAAAGTGGTCTACAGCATGAATGACGTCATCGTCTGAAGCAAATCTGCGACCACTGAGCTCCTGTTTGAGTTTGGTAAACAGGTAATAGTCCGAATGGGCCAAACTTGGGGAATAAGGAGGATGTTCAAGAAACTGGAAGCCGCTTTCATCAGTGGCAGCCATTGCCACCGCCTACTTGTGAACTGGAGCATTGCTTTGGTGAAAGATGACTCCTCTCGTCAATTTCCCTCCACGCTTTTCCTTCAGTTTGACCCGCAGTTGCTTCACAAGATTAACGCAATAGGCCCAGGTGACCGTTCTGCGCTTTTGAAGATAGTCTACCAATAGCACACCTTCTGAATCCCAAAAGATGGAAGCCATCACTTTGCCTGCAGACAGAACTACCCTAGCTTTCATTGGAGGTGGTGATCCATGATGTTTCCACTGCTTTGACTGTTCTTTGGTTTCTGGTTGAAAATGATGAACCCAAGTCTCATCCATAATCAGAAATTACTGAATAAACTTTTCAGGATCTGCAGAAAAATGGCCAAGATTGTCTCTTGACATGTTGAGATGCTGTCGTTTGTGATCAGCTCCAAGAAGTTTCGGGACACATCTAGCCGAGACCTGTGTCATTTGAAGATCAGTGTGAATAATGGCATGAACACGTTCCTGGGAGATGCCCAACTCAGTAGCAGTATACCGCTCAGTTAGTCGTCGATCCTCCATTATCATGCCATGGATTCTGCCGGTGTCCTGGACGGGGATCATCTTCCAGATTCTCCCTTCCATGTTTGAACTGAGCTGCCCATTTCTTCATTGTGCTGTAAGAAGGGACACTCTCACCTAGAGTCTCTACCATATCCTCATGGATCTCCTTCGATGATAAGCCATTGATGCAGAGGTGGCGAATGACTGCTCGATGAGAAATGTTATCCATTTTCTCAATTTCTGCCACCCTTGACCACTTCAGTAGCCTGTAAAAAAAATTGGTTGCAGTTAATTTCTTGAAACTTGGTGATTAATCTTACATTAACCTGAACTACAAATGCACCTAATATCAAATGTGTTTAAAGTATTTGTACCTCATGCCGAGAACTTATCAATCAACCCTCGTATTTGAATTTATCTGAGCAGTTGTTATGAAGTTATAGTTAGCCTTCATCTGGTCAGTTGTTGTAAAGTTACGGTTAACCTCATTCTGGTCAGTTGTTGTGAAGTTATAGTTAACCTTGTTCTGGTCAGTTGCTATGAAGTTAATAGTTAACCTTTATCTGGTCAGTTGCTATGAAGTTGACAAGTTAACCTTGTTATAATTTGTTATGAAGTTAGGTTAACCTCGTTCTGATCATGTGCTATGAAGTTATAGTTAACCTTATTCTGGATAGTTATGAAGTTACAGTTAACCTTGTTTTGGCCATTTGTTATTATTCTATTCTCTTAGTGTGCTGCAGCCATAAAGAGCGCTGAAGATATTGTACCTGGTCTTTCCGTGAAGGCAACCATTGTGTTGTGTATCGTTAAAATGTTCAAGGGTTACCATCACTGCACGGCGGACAAGTCCATGAGGCCTTCCATTTCCCTATGTGAAAAAAAAACGGGATCTCAGCCTAGTGTATGTACCCCGTAGCACCGGCGGGAACCCTCTGATGAACTGGAAGGCGACGGGTGGGGTTCGAACTCACGTGCGATGTCCCAGATTGACCGAGAGACGGCAGCCCTACCTCTGCGTTGTCGTGTGCTTAATACAAGACTGAATATCTGTGGAATATTTCTCATGATGATGGTGATGATGATGATGATGATGATGGTATGCCCGCTGTGAGATATACAGTGTACTAGACTTTCCATTACCGAATGATAAAACTCAGTAACAGAAGGCTAAGATTATGGAAAGAGGAGAGAAAGGGGACATAATGCTAGAAGAGATGGCGACCGAAATCTTCAAGTGAAACTTTTAAAGCACCAGAGGCCACAACGAAGACTAAGACAGAAAGATGTCTGCAGGGCAGGTAATCCTGCGTCTCGCGGCATCGTCTGAAACGCAGTTTCAGTGCAAAATATTTATGTCTTGTGGTTGTTTTTTTGGCAAATAATCACTCCTTGCACGAATCTCAGGCATTGTAAATTACGCAAGAACTCTACCGCCTTTTTATATAAGAATTTCTCATATATAATCTGTTTTTCGTCTTTTTTCTGCTCTTGCCCAAGCGAACCCTCTGTTGTTTAACATCCTCTCTCTTTGTTCTTCTCCATGTCTCATTTGGTCTATCCTTACTCCTTTTCCCCCTGAGGTATCCATTTCAGTGGTATTTTTGTCGGTGAGTCATCCAGACGACATGCGCCCCCCTCCCCCTCCCCCTCAAACCATTGGCAACGTTTTTCCTCACTAATCGAAGTCAATGGATTCATCTGCATTTCTGCCAGCAACGTGTTATTTGTTATGGTATTTGGCCAAAACAATCCGACGTAAACATTTAGTCTGGAAGGAATTCAACGTGTTTTCTATAGTTTTGGTAGTTTTCCAGCATTGTTCTCTCTCTTCTACCCCCCCCCCCCCCAACCCCCGTCGTAGAGTAGCGCATACATAGGACATTGCTTTTGAATATCCTGATTGTTGCTTTCATGTTCAGCTTTCGAAAAATGTCCATATATTGTTCAGGATTGCGAAAAGCCTGGTTTGCTGTAGTTAGCCTGTTGTTGATGTCGTCTTCGTTGCTTCCATCTTCTGCTACTCTGCTTCCAGGATATACAAATTCGTTGACCTCCTGCACTGACTTATTATCTACTCTCAGTACATTGCTGTTGCTCAGATGTTTTTTTTTTCTTTGGTTTTTTTTTAACTTAACTTTGTCTTTTCCACGTTGACCTTTAGTCCCGTCTTAATACCCTGTTTTATCTTGCATATCCTTGCGTCTGCTTGATAGCAGACAAATGTTGTCGGCAAAGTCAAGATTCTCCAATACGGTATCAAGGGTCCACTGTAGTCCTCTAATTGCATGCATATCATCGGTGCTCTGTACCTCCCACTGGAGCATAAAGCATCAGCAAAAGGTTTTCCAGTCAGCCCTGTCCTGGGCCGAAGTCTTTCCGGCTTTCTTTAGTTCGTCCCGTGTTGTGCGTCTCCATGTCCCCCGATAGCCTGCCCCTTCTTTCTTTTCTCTTGATGTGTCCAAGTCAAGGCAATATAGGGGGTGTCTGGCTCTTCCCATTAAGTATATACTTATAGTCCAGTATATTTCATCTTCTCTTGCGTAGCCATTGACGCTCTGTCATATATGCCGTGTTAGCCTGGTCGAGCAGGCGGTGATATCGACAAAGCTATTAGTTACGTCTGGCTGCTTCACTTAACCTGTACCAGTGTGACCGCACAGAGAAGACTGCTGGCGTCCGCCATCTCATGATAGATGAATGCCACCCACTTCCTGTATGTGTTCCCATTCTGCAGTTTTCTTTGCTCTCAGACTTGACTGTTACAAAAACTGCGGACAAGTGTGAAGGCCGGGGAGAATTTTTTTTTTTTTTAATGGGCGAGGAAGAATTGATACGTTTAAAAATGAGGGGCAAAGAATTGTTATGTTTTAAAAATGAGTTATGAGAGAATTGTTATGTTTTTTAAGAATGAATTATGAGAAAATTATGTTTTAAAAATGAGTTATGAGATAAATGCTATGTTTTAAAAATGAGTTAGGGCAGAATTTTCAAAATGGGTGGGGAAGAATTGTTATGTTTTAAAATAAAATAACTGATATGTATGTTTGTGTGTTTTTTAATGTTATTTAAACGCTTGGAAGGTCATCACCTCGAACAAATAAACAAGTAGCAAAGTTGTAGATATGCAAACAAACTCTGTGACAAAATGAAGAAACTGAGATACGATTTATCTGTTAAAAAAATGCAAAGTCTTCCTGAAAGTATCATGACTTGCTGTTTGTCAGTGACAGGAAAAACAAATGAGAGACAGAGAAGTATAATTTCCATTCTTACAATCAACGTGTAATGGTAAACGATATCGCTTGAAAATATCCTCTCAGTAGTGTTTGTGAATAGGAGCATGCAGTAATGTAATAATGTCATTGATAAACTGAGATAAAGGTGAACAGAGGTGTAAGATGCAGGGGTTTTTTTTAAGATGAGAAGATAAGAAGAATAAAGAAAAAAATCCAGTAACCTTCCCCCCCCCCCACTCCCATAGAACAACGAAAATGACAGCACATTAGTTCAACAAGTACCTTCAGTAGGGGCAGCAATGAAAAAAAAACAACGAAAAGGACAGCGCAGTAGTTTGGCAAATATTTTCTGTGAGGACAGCAGAAAAAAACAACGAAAGTGACGCCACAATAGTTTGGCAAATACATTCTGTAGGGACAACAAGGAAAGGGACACGACAGTAGTTCGGCAGTTACCTTCTGTAGGGACAACAGGGGGGGGGGGAATCAAGGAACAGGATACGGCAGTAGTTCGGCAGTTACCTTCTGTAGGGACGACAAGGGAGGAAAAAGCAAGGAAAGGGACACGACAGTAGTTCAGCAGGTACCTTCTGTAGGAACAACATGGGGGGAAAAAGCAAGGAAAGGGACACGACAGTAGTTCGGCAGGTACCTTCTATAGGGACAACAAGGGGGGAAAAGCAAGGAAAGGGACGCGACAGTAGTTCGGCAGGTACCCTCTGTAGGGACAACATGGGAAAAAAAAAGGAAGCAAGGATTAAACTCATAAAGAAAAGGGAAAATTGTACTGTTCTTTGCCCAAAAAAAAATCCGTGTATTGTGGAGGATAAAAGATTAAAAAAAAATATTTAACAGAAAGTGATGCAGAAGGAGATACGAAGTGGTGGAAAGTAGCCAGATAGATTGTAAGAATCATCTTAGACTGACGTTTATCAGGGATGCATGACTGTTATTATTGTTATTATTAGTTTGATGCTGCCCGGTATTAAGTTTTCTGAATGTAAAAGAAGACACGTGTTTTTACATAACGTATTTTTGAAAGTTCCAATTTTAGAGAGAGATTTTCCTGGACTGAGAGGACATTCATTTGAATATTTCTTTCCTCCAGGTCTTGTCTGAAAAAAAAAATGTACATTTGATTTGTTCTTGAAAACCATTTGATGGCATATTTATCCCTGCCATTGACCCGGCCAAAGATTCTTCACCGATCTTCCACCAGTGCTCTTTAAACAGCATGGGCTCTGCCGCTGTAGGGAGATCGAAATTTTCCTCGCGTGTTGTAGGAATTTTTGGCCAGAAAAGCTGGAAATGAAAGACAGTGTGAAGTAATGTTGCTGCTCGTTTCACCCAGTGCCCGTGTTTTCAGAATCTTTGCCTGTGCTTTGACTGTGCGTTACCTGTGCTTTGACTGTGCGTTACCAGTGCTTTGACTGTGCGTTGTCTGTGCTTTGACTGTGCGTTGTCTGTGCTTTGACTGTGCGTTGCCCGTGCTTTGACTGTGCGTTACCCGTGCTTTGACTGTGCGTTACCAGTGCTTTGACTGTGCGTTGTCTGTGCTTTGACTGTGCGTTGTCTGTGCTTTGACTGTGCGTTGTCTGTGCTTTGACTGTGCGTTACCAGTGCTTTGACTGTGCGTTGTCTGTGCTTTGACTGTGCGTTGCCCGTGCTTTGACTGTGCGTTACCCGTGCTTTGACTGTGCGTTACCAGTGCTTTCACTGTGCGTTGTCTGTGCTTTGACTGTGCGTTACCTGTGCTTTGACTGTGCGTTACCTGTGCTTTGACTGTGCGTTGCCCGTGCTTTGACTGTGCGTTACCTGTGCTTTGACTGTGCGTTACCTGTGCTTTGACTGTTCGTTACCTGTACTTTGACTGTGAAGAACTTCAAGGCGCAGTTTCTCTATAGACAGAAGAACAGCCAGTTCACGGATGCCATCATTTAAGCGGTCAGATTTGCTATAAGACTTACTGTGTACAAGAACTTGTATATACATCAATTTTTAGGTCATTTTAAAGATTTGAAGGGCATGCATCTTTCCCATCACAACATGTGCCCGTGAGACCTGGACACTTAATAAAACAGCTGAGAAACACATAAATGCCTTGGAATGTAAATGCTACAGAAGAGTTCTTCATATATCGTGGAGAGAGAGAGAGAGAGACAGACAGACAGACAGACAGACAGACAGACAGACACACACACACACTCACACACACACACACACACTAAGTATATCCGTACTACAAGAACTTAATATTGAAGAAGGTTGTCTAGTAAAGAAGATTAAATAGAGAAAACGTAAATATTTTGGACACATTAAACCCCATGAGAATTTAGAGAAGACAATCTGGGAAGGGTACATAATAGGAAAAAAAAGAAAGAGAGGAAGACCAAGGTGAAGATGGCTGCAAGGCATCGTTGATGACCTGCGAATGGACTCTTCAGCAGCAGGGCATCCTGGTTACAACCGAGAGGCCTACAGGAGTGCTGTTAGGGAGGCAAAGTTCCACTAGGGACGTGCAAATCACTGACTGACTGATTTTTAAGCAGCCAGAATGAAAACCCAGTTCCAGAAGCAGTTCGTAACCGATGTAAAAGGGCTGGCTATCAGTTGCGTCATTTGTTGTTTGAGTGTTTAGAATTCTGTGTATAGACATTCTGGGAAGACCTTACCGTGACATCTTTGTTCACATAGTTATCACGTAGAGCCAGGTGCTCAAGGCTTTTAGGTTACACCAGCACCCGGGTTGGAAGGGTTGGAGGTAATGAATCTCCAGTTTCCTCTCTCCCTAGCCTTGACGGCGCACTCAGCCAGGCCGTACTGTTTCCGCTCTCTTATTTATCTTACCATCATCATCTCTGTCCACCTCGGGTTCTTTTTTTTTGCATCCCATCTTTCCTTCTAGTATGGTCTTCAGTACATTATTATGCCTTTTGATATTGCCAGTGTGTGTGTGTGTTTTTTTTTAAAATTCTTTTTCTGTCAGAAGTTCACGTTGCATTTGTAGTTGTTCTGATACTTGTACATTTGTTCTTTTCATTTTCCATGATATATGACCTACTTTCCCGAAGATCCACATTTCTGTTGCGTTTATTTCTTTCTCCTACTTTTTTTTTTTAACTCGAGAGCCCAGGTTTCTGTTGCTACAGTAATATAGAACAGATGTAGCTTTTTTTTTTTTTTGCAGACCTTGTTGTTGTTTCTGTGGGCAGATTCCTGGATAACAGCATTGTATTCGTGATGTTGAATGCGCCTTGCCATTCCTAGCCTTTTATCTCACATCTCCCATCCTCGGTTAGTGTATGTCCCGGCCAGCTGTAGCTTGTCACATGTTCCAATTTCTCTTTGTTTATGGTTATATCCATCTGTGATTTTTGGTCTTTCTGCTGAACACCATTACTTTGGTCTTCGTGATATTGATCTCTTGTCCCTCTATTTTTGGCTTATGTTGCAGGTTGACTTGACATTTGTTAAAGGAAATATATATAATATATATATATATATATATCTTATATCTTATATCCTTCCCGTGCCGTTAAACGTCACATAGGGCTCGTAAAGTAGTTCGCCAATTTTTCCTGTCTTCGGCGAGTCTTTCAACCTCATCAAAGGATTTTATGCCTGTTAACTTGGCCTCTCTTAATAATGTCCTCTTCAGAGTTTCACGCGGTTTGCCCCTTTTTCTTCGGCCTGTTGTGTTCCACTTGATAGCTTATTTTGGGATTCTCTGATCATTTCTTCTCATCAAGTGACCAACATATGTCCATCTCCTTTTCCTGATCACCCATGAGACTGGTTGTTGTTCAGTCATCTGTCTTATCTCTGCATTGTTCTTGAATTCATTCCACTTGATGCCGAGTATTTTCCTTAGGCATTTGTTTTCAAAATAGTCTAATTTCTTTTCTATTTCTTTAGTTGTTTTCCAGCTTTCGCATGCATAAATGAGAGTGGATATTACATTTGAATTGAATAGTCTTAACTTGGTTTTTGTGCTTATAACTTTTGAATTCCATATGTTCTCAAGATTCTTGAAGATTGATGCTGCTTTTGCAATTCTAATCTTAACTTCCTTTCTAGTGTCACCATCCTGGTCTATGTAGCTGCCAAGGTATGCAAATTGATTGACTTCTTCAATATCTGTCTCTTCTATGTGTATTTTTCCATTTTGATTGATGGGAATTTTCATTATTTTTGTTTTGTCCTTGTTAATTTCAAGTCCTATTTTGCTAGCCAGTGAAGACAGGCTATCTGTTTTTTCTTGCATGGAATTCACATTATTACTGATAAGAGTTATGTCATCAGCAAAATCAAGATCTTCTAGTTGGGTCCCATGTACCCAGTCAATACCTGTGTTACCTGTGCAGCATTTTTCATTATGAAGTCTATTGTAATCCCAAAAAGTAAAGGAGACAGTATACATCCTTGTTTCACGCCTGTTTCAATCTGGAACCATTCACTCATCCCTTCTTCTGTCTTGACTGCACAACCATATCCATTGTATAAGTCCTTAATGATGTTGACAATTTTAGATGGTATTCCATATAGACATAAAATTCTCCATAATGAATCTCTGTGTATGCTATCAAATGCCTTTTTAAAATCTATGAAGTTCAGTATTAAAGGTTTCTGCTTTTCAATATGTTCTTCAAGTATTATTCTGAGAGTAAAGATCTGGTCGAGACAGCTTCTCCCTTTTCGAAATCCTGCTTGTTCTTCTCTTATTGCAGTATCCACTATATCTTTGAGTCTATTCAAAATGACCTTGCAAAATACTTTTGACACAACTGATATTAAGGTTACTCCTCTCCAGTTGTTACAGTCACTAAGGTTGCCTTTTTTTGGTATTTTAACAATGATTCCTTTCTTCCAATTAGAAGGGACCTTTTCTTCTTTCCAAATCTTGTTAAACATTCTCTGTAGTTGTCTCATGTTGTCACTATTGATAGCTTTTAGCATCTCGGCAGTTATTTCATCTTCACCTGCAGCTTTGTTGTTAGCCATTAAATTCACTGCTGTTTCAATTTCATGCAATTTAATTTCATCTAGGTTGACATTTAGTTGTGGGGCTGGTAAGTCAGTTTCAAGGTTTAACAATTCTTTTGGGTGTGGTCGATTGAGTATTTCTTGGAAGTGTTCAGCCCATCTTTGCTTTTGGTCTTTATTTGATGTTAATAGTGTTCCAGTTTTGCTAAGGATTGGTCTTTCTTTAGATGTAATAGTACCTGTTAGCCTCTTTTGTATGTTATATAAAGTTTTGCTGTCTCCTGTTTTTGCTGCTTTTTCTGCCTCTTTCGCCATATTGTCTATGTATTCTCTTTTATCCCTTCTAGCTGAACTTTTTACTTTCTTGTCTATGTCTTTGTATTTTGCTTTTGCCAAATCTCTTTCATGATCTGCTTTTGCATTCAACATGTCTAATTTGACTGCTCGTCTTTCATGTATATACTTTCATGTTTTATCTCATATCCATGCTTTTCTATTTGGTTTTTTTATTTTCCCTATGCACAGGTTGTGATCACTGTTGACATCTGCACCCCTATAAGCCCTTACATCCATGAGAGATGTTCTGTATTGTTTTCTAATACAAAAATGGTCTATCTGGTTTCTAGTTCTATCATCTGGAGATATCCATGTTGTTTTATGTATCTCTTTGTGTGGGAATATTGTGCCTCCAATGACCATGCCCTCTGTTAGACATACTTCAATTAATCTTTCTCCATTCTGATTAACCATGTCAATTCTTGCCCCATCACTTTTTCAACGTCGGTATTATCCTTCCCTACATTAGCGTTGAAGTCCCCCATAGCAATTAAGATGTCGCGTTTAGGGACTTTGTTGATGATTTGTTGTAGTTGGTGATAGAAGTCGTCTTTCACATCATCATCTGCATCATTCGTGGGTGCATAACACTGTATTATTGTCATTCGTCCGTGTCATAGGTTGTATCGTGCTCTTATTATACGACTGTTCACCGGTTCCCATTCTACAAGGCTCTTTGCAGCTACATTTGACATAATAATGCCCACTCCTTCTCGGAATTTACCGTCATTTCTGCCTGAATATAATTAACTTACCGTTTTCCGCCGATCTTTTACCTGCTTCTGGCCATCGCATTTCGCTGATGCCCAGTATGTCTAGATGGTATCTCTCCATTTCTCTGATGACCTGAGTAGTTTTTGTTGGTGCTGCCATCGTTCTCATATTCCAGAATCCAACCCTTGTCACATGTTTGGGGCCGACGAATGAGCTCTTCGGAGTTGGCATCCCTGATGCTCGGTTGGTTTCTCTGCGAGTTTCCTTAACGATATCTTTTTTTCCCATCTGGAGTTGCCTCTAGATAGGTCCCAGGATAAGGTTGTTAGCCTTATGCCCAACTCCCGGTACATTATATGTAACAGATCAAGCGGAATTCCGCTGATTTCTGCATGCCGGCGAGAGCGTTTTAAAAACGACCGCCGTCTTGCACGTCACGCCGATATATATATATATATATATATATATATATATATATATATATATATATAAACTATCAAACTGCTACAGAAACAGAAGCAAGGGAAAAAAACACTGACAGAAAATGTTGAGGAAAGACGCTGGCGATGGTTGGGACATGTGCTCCGAATGACTGGCAACTCACTACCAGAAATAGCACTAAGATGGACACCACAGGGGAACAGAAGTAAGGGTAGACCAAAAGAGACATGGAGAAGAACAACAGAGAGGATGTTGAGCAATAGAGGCCTCACCTGGGCAAGAGCGGAAAAAAAGGCAAAGGACAGGCGTTTGTTGGAAAACCCTTGCGGAAGCCCCATGTGCTTTGGGCACTTGAGGTTCATATATATATATAGTGTCCATATTCTCCATGACCTGTCGGAACACTAGACGGGTAATGTGGTCAGCTTCAGTCTGGCCCGCCTTTCCATAACAAGCTAGAAGAGAAGCCAGAAATTCATTTTCTATAACTGAGAGACTGGGGATTCAGACCACCGACATTCTCCATGAGAGACAATTAGAGTCACTTATTAAAACAGTCCTTGTGCCGTTTAAACTTTTTTTTTTTGCGCGTTACGTTGTTGACAAAATACTAGTACTTGAACTCGTACGAACTCCCTGTAACTGCGAGCTGTTGTTCTTTGTAGCCGATGCTTTAGAGGTGTTGAGGCACAGCATCGTATCGGCGTGGGAGCGGGTTATGGCGGCTACTTTTTCAGTCCCGGAGTACAGCTAAAAAGCAGGGGGTGTGCAGTACTTCTTTAGCAGACTCCACCACCATGGGGACTATGGCGATCCCTGCCCCGTTAGCCAGGCTAGGCCTGTTACTGGGGGCACCACAAAGAGGTGGGGCAGGGTTTTGTTTAGCTGTGGTCCGCCAACCCTGACCCTGGCATATCAACTATGGGTGGCTGATTGCCTCATCGGACAAGCGTCTTCACCCTCTTGTTGACAGCATATAACATTTTGAAATGAATGTTCATAGCCCGAGTTAACTATGTTTAGTAGTACTTCTAACGAAACTGTATGGATATAAGACACTATAGAATCTCAGCTTTCTTCATGTAAAGACATCTCTACAGTGTAGAGCTGGTTACTTTTAGTAAAATTTAAATTTGAATTTTAGACGAAAAAAAAAATCTGTTACATCTCTTGGAGGTAACAAGTTTTATTTTTAAGCATACTTATTAGTGTAACAGGAGGGAACCGTAGAGAATTCGAAAATAAATGGGTGACGTCATAGAAGATATCACGTGACCGCCTAGAAGGGGAAAGAATCTTACAGTCACAGAGCGGACGTGTTGAATTTCCAGTTGACTTATGACGGGAAAGGGATCGAGAAACAAAGAACAGGAGTACTTTGAAACAGCAGAACGAGAGCCAAAGAACGGCGGGGGTGCTTTGAAACACCAGAACGAGAACTAAAAAACGGGGGGAGCTTTGAAACAGCAGATCGGGAACAAAAGAACGCCGGAGCTTTGAAACAGCACATCGGGAACAAAAGAACGCCGGAGCTTTGAAACAGCAGATCGCGAACAAAAGAAAGAGGGAGCTTTGAAACAGCAGATCGGGAACAAAAGAACGGCGGATCTTTGAAACAGCAGATCGGGACCAAAAGGACGGCGGAGCTTTGAAACAGCAGATCGTGAACAAAAGAACGGCGGAGCTTTGAAACAGCAGATTGGGAACAAAAGAACGGCGGAGCTTTGAAACAGCAGATCGTGAACAAAAGAACGGCGGAGATTTGAAACAGCAGATCGTGAACAAAAGAACGGCAGAGCTTTGAAACAGCAGATCGGGAACAAAAGAACGGTAGAGCTTTGAAACAGCAGATCGGGAACAAAAGAACGGCGGAGCTTTGAAACAGCAGATCGTGAACAAAAGAACAGCGGAGCTTTGAAACAGCAGATCGTGAACAAAAGAACGGCAGAGCTTTGAAACAGCAGATCGTGAACAAAAGAACGGCAGAGCTTTGAAACAGCAGATCGGGAACAAAAGAACGGCGGAGCTTTGAAACAGCAGATCGGGAACAAAAGAACGGCAGAGCTTTGAAACAGCAGATCGGGAAGAAAAGAACGGCAGAGCTTTGAAACAGCAGATCAGGAACAAAAGAACGGCAGAGCTTTGAAACAGCAGATCGTGAACAAAAGAACGGCAGAGCTTTGAAACAGCAGATTGGGAACAAAAGAACGGCGGAGCTTTGAAACAGCAGATCGTGAACAAAAGAACGCCGGAGCTTTGAAACAGCAGATCGGGAACAAAAGAACGCGGAGCTTTGAAACAGCAGATCGTGAACAAAAGAACAGCGGAGCTTTGAAACAGCAGATCGTGAACAAAAGAACGGCAGAGCTTTGAAACAGCAGATCGTGAACAAAAGAACGGCGGAGCTTTGAAACAGCAGATCGGGAACAAAAGAACGGCAGAGCTTTGAAACAGCAGATCGTGAACAAAAGAACGGCAGAGCTTTGAAACAGCAGATCGTGAATAAAAGAACGGCAGAGCTTTGAAACAGCAGAGAGCGAGAGAGGACGTTGTAGGAGTGGAGTCGAGTCTGAAGGGCAAGCTAATCAGAGGAGTAAAATAATTTAATGTGGACAGTCAGAATTCGTGTCTTTTATGTTCAAACATTAAACCTGTTGGCTGGTGTTCTGTGATGGGACTACCCTATTCCAGGGAGGTCCACAAAACTGGATCACCCCGTGGTAGAACCTGAAACATTATACAGTGAGGCACCTAGAGAGTGAGGGTTCGAAATGCTCCTCTTCACCTCCCTGTCATCGACAATTGCTGTAGATACGTCAAGGCGCGCATTTATAGCGACGCCCCCATATTTTCTCATCTACATCAGGTCCCGCATATATAGCGACGCCCTCACATTTCCTCATCTACACCAGGGCGCGCATCTATAGCGACGCCCCCATATTTTCTCACCTACATCAGGGCGCGTATCTATAGCGACGCCCCCACATTTCCTCATCTACACAAGGGCGCGCATCTATAGCGACGCCCCCATATTTTCTCATCTACATCAGGGCGCGCATCTATAGCGACGCCTCCATATTTTCTCATCTACATCAGGGCGCGCATCTATAGCGACGCCCCCCCCCCCATATTTTCTCATCTACACCAGGGCGCGCATCTATAACGACGCCTCTATATTTTCTCATCTATATCAGGGCGAGCATCTATAACGACGCCCCCATATTTTCTCATCTACATCAGGGCGCAAATCTATAGCGACGCCCCCATATTTTCTCATCTACATCAGGGCGCGCATCTATAACGACGCCCCCATATTTTCTCATCTACATCATGGTTCGCATCTATAACGACGCTCCTACATTTCCTCATCTATATCAGGGTTCGCATCTATAACGACGCTCCTACATTTCCTCATCAACATCAGGGTCCGCATCTATAACGACGCCCCCACATTTCCTCATCAACATCAGGGTCCGCATCTATAGCGACGCCCCCAACATTTCCTCATCAACATCAGGGTCCGCATCTAAAGCGACGCCCCCAACATTTCCTCATCAATATCAGGGTCCGCATCTATAACGACGCCCCCATATTTCCTCATCAATATCAGGGTCCGCATCTATAACGACGCCCCCACATTTCCTCATCTACATCAGGGTCCGCATCTATAACGATTTCTTCATCTCTCACCACAACGGGGCCACTACATTAAGGAGAAACAGAGTTCTAAAATCTTTGTTTTGAATCTGTCTTGCCGCTGCTGCTGCTCTCTCTCTCTCTCTCTCTCTCTCTAGTCCGTACCAATCAGGCGTTGGTCGCCATTGATGTCCACAACCATCTTTCCATTTGCTCTTTCTGTAAGATGTGTGTCAGACCGTGGTCCGCGCCACTCTTTTACTCCGTCATACAACTTGTTTCTTTTGTCATCCTCTGTCTTTTTTTTCCCCTCTCTCTCTCTCTAGTTTTCATGTTGCTTGGGCGCTTTTCCCAGTTGTCTAGCTGTGTGATCGCGAATTGTGTCAGAGTAGATTATAGATGACAGAGACTTCGAAGAATATCAAGAGTAACTTGTGTAGCTAAGACGTGTTTTCTCATTGGAATGAACTTTTTCACTCCGGAATTCATTTCCGCATTCTGCCAGAATAAATTTTTGATGAGAAATTTTGGTACAAAGAAACTTGAAGGAAGTTACTTTGTAATTTAGAAATATGCCTTGGGTTATAAATGTGCCACTTATTTAGACTTGTGTCCTAAATATCGCTCTGAACATTGATTCGCATTGGTGTTGCGAGATCTGCCAACCCTGCCAGTGTTGTTTTGAAGTGAAATAGTTAAATAATCGTGTTTGGTTCACATTAAGTCATTCTAGTTGCTGCCACCGAAAGATAGAGCTCACTGTAATATCTATACAACGACTTGTTTAACGCATTTTTTTTTTAAAGAACACTCAACATTTGTTTCTGCTTATTTGAAAGAAACTGCTTCGGTTTGACTGTGTGAAAAAGTCATTTTTGTTTCGTGTGAGAGAGAAAACCAGAAAGAACTGAAATATGTAAGTACAGTGCTGTAACTTTATGTGCGTGTGTATTTGTTTGTGGTTTTGTTTTACTGTTTGTTTTAGCACGCACGCGCGGTGAATCGAATCTTAGATAGCGGACTCAAACAGACTTTAACGTGGGCTACGTTTTGAGAAATTGGCAGTGTTTGACATATGAGCTTCAAAATTCTGTTGAGAGAGAGAGAGAGAGAGGGGGGAGGGGGAAGAGCAAGAGAGTGAGAGAGAGCGAGAGAGAGATGGAGGGAGGGAGAGCTAGAGAGAGAGACCAGAGGGAGAGAGAGAGCGAGAGAGAGATGGAGGGAGGGAGAGCTAGAGAGAGAGACCAGGGGGAGAGAGAGCGAGAGAGAAGGGAGAGGGGAGAGAGAGAACTAGAGAGAGGGGAGGTAGTGAGTGTGTGTGTGTGGTTTTAAACCCTTCGGAAACTGCCCTTGACGTAAGTAGAATGTTACCAGACATGAACTATAAAATATTACTGCGCGTGAACTAAAATGCCACATGTGAACTAAAATATCACAAGTGAACTAAAATGTCACATGTGAACTAAAATATCACAAGTGAACTAAAATGTCACAAGTGAACTAAAATATCACAAGTGAACTAAAATGTCACATGAACTAAATGTCACACGTGAACTAAAATGTGTCTGTATTTCGTACAAATAGGATACCCAAAAAAAAGCGAACTTTTTTTTCATCTACTTTTCGTGCTTTTATCTGTTATGTTGTTGTTGTTGTTGTTGTATGTGATCATTGACAAAGGCTTTTGCCGAAATATTGGATTGTTGTATGCTCTTCATTTATACACGCTCTTCTTACTTTCTGGCATTCTTGTTCCAACCCACTTTCCTCACTCTTTCTATCTTTTTGTGAATCTGAACTATATACCATCATCTGTTTCATTACATGAACATCATACGTTTTACTTTTATGCGCAGAATGCTTATGCAGAAGCCAAGGTCCTAGAAACCTCCACGGGAGATAACCATCATCTTCAAGCGGGAACCTGCACTTTCTCAGAAAACCAGACCCCCCCCCCTCCCCCCACATAAGAAATAAGAGACATAGATGTCTACTGATGCATTATATACGCATTGATACTTGTATACAAGAAGGTTTAGAACGCCGTTGAATCTAGTGTTATACAAGAGCTGAATAAGAGGGGGGGGGAAAGAGCGGATAATAGAACAAAAATATCGGCTCGTTTTTATCTCTCATTGTCGAAGATTGCAAGAGGCTCTGTATTCAATGTCTGGTCTTAATGACAGAGCTCAGACCAGACCGGGTGGAAAGAAGAGGGAGGGGGGGGGGCGAGAAAGCCCAGAGAGTTGATGTAAGACTCTTGAAATGGGTAAAAATGAGAGGAAACAGGAACGTTATGGATGGGATGGAGTTGTATCGTAAAGTGTTAATAGGAGAACCCAGCCGTCACTGGGACAGCAAATACGTCAGAGCTGAAATAACACGATTTTACTCCCAAATCTGTGCTATCAGTGTCAGACATGGGCACTTAGTAGCAAGCCCAAAAAGGAGAATCATCACGACAGAAAATGAGATGTTTTAAGGAGAATACTAAATGCAACAAGGAGCGACTAAATCAGGGTAGACACCTTCAGGGTAAGGATTAGAGTAAAGTGGTTACTGCATTGCATCCAGGAACGAGTCAAATGGTGCTTGGCCCAGGGTACACCACTACCGCCAGGCCGGTATATCGGGGAGAATATTCCCGCTAAGAGATGTAGGAAACAGAGAGAGAGAGAGAGAGAGAGAGAGGCGCCCACGCTAAGAGATGGAGGGAGGAAATTGCAGAGACCTTAAATATCCCATTATGTGAAGCAATACGCCGAGCCCTATCAAGAGGTCTGTTTGTTCCATCAACGCTGAAAGGTATATGAGAAGGGAGACAGGACAAGACAGGACGAGTGTTTAGAGGAGAAGAAGAATTATGGTCGAACAAAAAACATCTTGAAATATAAAAATAACTGCTAATCACATCTGGGGAAGTTTGATATATGGCACACGGCCAGAGCTTATCAGAACGCGAACGTACAGGAAAATTTGTTACCAGCCGCGGTCTAGAGTAGATGCCCAGAGATCAAATGTTGGTTATGAGTTACCATAGGGAATACGTCCCAGCCAACTATCGATCACACATTGCTTATATTTGCTGGCACTGATGTACAGGAACTCTGAAAAAAAAAACGAAATAGAATCATAAACTCTTGTCTTTAGAAAATAAAATACAGCTCTAAGCAAAAGCTCAGAACATAAATATGAGTAGGAAAAGTAAACCAGAGTTAAAATAGAATCGTCCTCATTAAGAGAAGTCCATGTCGGAGCCAGAAATACGCAGACACAGACTGAAAGGGGGTTGGACATTCAGTAACGTGCAGCACATGTTGGGGTTAAGGAGCTCCCAAAGAGAGAGAGAACTGAGATATAAGGTCGTGTAAGCACTTAACCTAGGTAAAGCGTAGTGGTTAGAGCACTCGTCTAGCAACCGAATGGCAGAGGGCTCGAATCTCCAGCTGAGCGGGGTTTTTTTTCCGATCAATATGGCCCCGAGGTCGACCCAGCCTCATAAAATGGGTCATTCATTCATTTGGATGTCTCTTGCGGAACTTTGCCTCCCTAACAGCACTCCTGTAAGCCTCTCGGTTGTGAGCAAGATGGCCTGCTGTTTATGCATCCATTTGCAGATCATCAACGATGTCTTGCAGCCATCTTCGCCTTGGTCATCCTCTCTTTCTTTTTCCCATTATGCACCCTTCCAAAACAGTTTTCTCTAGATTATCATGACGTTTAATGTGTTCAAAATATTTAAGTTTTTTCTCTTTAATCCTCTTTACTAGCCATCCTTCTTCAATATTAAGTTCTTGTGGTAAAAATGGGTACCAGAGAAAATCTGGGAAGGAAAGGCAGTGAGGAAAGGAACTGTCTACCCTACCTCATACGCTGATGGCCCAGCATATATGATGTCTCTAACGCTTCATCCCCTACGACATTTGCTATGGGACTATCTTTACTTAACCTAGACCGAACGTTATTTAGACCTTAAGACTGCGGGCAGACATACAAGCTTTAGCTATTGTACAAACTGTGTCGATATGTTGGAACTGTATCAGCTGGATGCTAGTACTGAAAATTATTATTTCCTGCCATAATAACATTGTCTTGGAGTTCATTTCTAGAAGTAAACTAACGTCGTCTACATTTGGCAATGGACTTGCAGCTTTTGTACATATCGTAGCTACGTTAGTTTGTGTCATGGACCTGCAGTTTCTGTACGGCGTCATAGCTAAGTTAGTTTGTGTCATGGACCTGCAGTTTCTGTACAGCGTCATAGCTAAGTTAGTTTGTGTCATGGACCTGCAGTTTCTGTACAGCGTCATAGCTAAGTTTGTTTGTGTGTCTCGCCCGTGGGATTGGGCACATATGGCTGTTGTGACTCTTTGAAACCAAGTGAGGGAATACTTGAACTGTTCTGTTGATGCACCGCGTTGGCAGGTCTGTAACTGGAGTTGTGACTGGGTTTTACAAGTAATACGTGGTACAGATGATGATGATGATCGTAGCTGAGATAATGGTGATGATCGTAGCTGAGATAATGGTGATGATCGTAGCTGATGTGAGCAAGATGCCCTGCTACTGATGCATCCATTTGCAGATTATGTTGCAGCCATCTTCGCCTTGGTCTTCCTCTCTTTCTTTTTTTTCCCCATTATGTGCCCTTCCAGGACGGCCAAAATTCTCACGACGTTTAATATGTTCAAAATGTTTAAGTTTACTTTGTTTAATCCTGATTAAGAGCCAACCTTCTTCAGTATTACGTTCTAGTAGTATAGATATATACAAGGCGATATATACAAAGGCTGGTTACACACCATTAAAAGGGTGATTTTGTTTCAAGACGAGGCGTACAGAGCAACGATCGATTGCTCAATCACGGTCCAAGGACATGAATAATTGAATGGACGGCTGATGGTGATAATGGTGATGCAAAGTAATGATGTTTGTAAAATGAAGTGATTTAATGTCCAAGTACAGAGAACAGAGACCTATAGAGGCAGTAAAGTAGACCTACATATTATGCAAAAGCTGTGTATTAACGGCATACAGTAAATTCGATACTGATCAGCTCCATATAAAACCATAAACCGATTGGTTTATTAAGTACAGCAGCCTCATTATAAGAAGCTGTTGGGAACTGACTGACTCAAAAGCTGCACCAATGTAAACGTACAAGAGCGACGCTTGTGAGAGTAGATTGTTATAAATTATTATATTGCCATATTATAGAACAGTTGCTTCAAGAAGCGTATATCTGGATATACGTTTTGTTTGGTTTTTTTTCCCCCCGTCTCGCGCCTCCTTCTTCAGTCACAGATTATTATTTTTTCCAGTTGAAGAGAGAAAAGCGGGTTATAGATGAATGAAATACTGGACGTTAGTGCAAGCTAAATCTGTGACGTTAAATTAAACCTTAATCTAAAGACTAATGAGCCGACCTGATGTTTTTTTTCTTAACCGAACGCATAGAATAATAAACGTATTTCACTAACAAATACTCCTACAGAACATCAAAGCGAAATAAATGAAAAGCATGCGCTGTTGTGTGCGACGCAGGATGTTATTAAGTTATTTATAGTCCAGGGATTAGTCCAGCTGAGTTTACGTACGGACTTTTTTTTAACCACGAACGAAACAAAAACAATGGATATGTTTATATAACAGGGTTTGAAGCTGAACATTAATAAGCAGATGGGATGTTCTGCACTAGCATCATGTAAGAACGATAAACAATGCATTTTCTCTTTAAAAATATAGTAACAGAAGAATTATTTTACAAGAACCGAACAAGAACTATAAACAATACATTTTTTCTTAATAAATATAGTAACAGAAGGATAATTTTACAATAACTGAACAAGAACGATAAGCAATACATTTTCCCTTAATAAATATAGTAACAAATGATTGTTTTATAAGAACCGAACAAGAACGTTAGACAATACATTTTCTCTTAAAAATATACTAACAGAAGGATTATTTTACAAGAACCGAACAAGAACGATAAACAATAGATCTTCTTTCTTAAGTATTCTAACAGAAGGATTATTTTACAAGAACGTTAAACAATACATTTTCTCTTAAAAATATACTAACAGAAGGATTATTGTACAAGAAGCGAGTAAGAACTATTAAGAGTAATTTCCTTTAACAATTTCGAACATCCTAGACATCAGAAATTCTGCTTTAATATTGACTTTTTCCTGTTTTGGCGGAGTCCAGCTAATAATTACAATTTCTTAAGCCAGTCTCCTCGATGAAACCTGGCATGCTCTGGATTGTCTTTCATTCCATGAAGCCCGTGTTTTGTTACTGTTTATTATTATTATTATTACTTTATTTTTTTACTCTCCAAATAATTGTGAAGGTTCAGACGATGCTAAGAACGTTTTGGAGACTTGAATAAAACACACGTTTAGTTTATCACTTTCGGTTTAATCTTTTGTGAGTCGGTCATTTGCACGTCCCTGGCGGAGCTTTGCCTCCCTAACAGCTCCCATGTAGGCCTCTCGGTTGTAAGCAAGATGGCCCCTGCTGCTGATGCATCCATGTGCAGATTATCAACGATGTCTTGCAGCCATCTTTGCCTTGGTCTTTCTCTGTTTCTTTTTATCTTTTGTCTTAAGTTTGAAAAACAAAAGCAGAATACCTACAGAGAAGCACTGCGAGGAGAGTTTGGGTTATGGCTTATCAAAATCATGTTATTTTCTTAACTCATCAGATAGTCTGTCCCTTGTACATGAGACAGATTCTGACTTGAATACTCTGTTTTAGCGTTGTTCGCTGACAGTTATGCAGTGAGTACGCTCTAGAGTACCTCGCCATGCAGTGTGTGTGTGTATGTGTGTGTGTGTGTGTGTGAGAGAGAGAGAGAGAGAGGGAGAGAGATTCCATTTTCAGAAGCAATTTCCAAAGGCAGGTAGCCGATGTACAGTTTTTCTTCAGTGTTTCCAGAAACACCCCAGGCCTTCGACTTCCATTACCTGATAAGGCAGTTCGCCAGCAGATAACGCGGCTCCTTTAAGATACAAGTATTAGTAATCTCTTTTCTTTGAGCTAGTGAAGGATATATGCTCACAGTGTAATAGAAACGCGTAGGACCCAACATGAATTGTACCATTATTTGAGAAGAAAAATCTGAACAAATGAAGTATTTTCCCCCTTTAACTCTTTTGCTCGAGAGCAACACTGGCAGGTTTGGTAGATCTATCTGTCTTGAGCATATAACAAGACTCAGAGTGATGTTTAGACAAAGAATGTATAAAATTGAAAGTAGCACATTTCTAACATAAGCCATATTTGTAAATTATTGAGTAACTTCCTTCTAGTTTATTTCTGTTGAAATTTCTCAATAAAATTGTATTCTTGCAACCTCATGGAAAATGATGCAGGAGTGAAAGGGTTAATGTTTCATTTATTTATTTTTTTTTTGCCGAGAGCTTATGTATCCTCACTCGGAGATGAAAGCCGGATTAATATCCGGGTCTATATCTTCTCCGTTGGGAAGCAAGAAATAGAACAAAGTTTGTCTGAATAGAACAAAGAGTTGCTGGGCTTTTAAGGTGTGCTGCCAACTTCCGTAGGGAATATTAATGGCCAGCGTTGTCTCTCCTTTCCCATTCCTCAACACTTTCTTCATCCACTCCCACTCCTCCCCCCTCCATACTCCGGGTTAGAAGTGCTGTTCTTCCCCTGTTTGTGGCGCTGCAGTAGAGACGTTGGCGTCATCGATCACCTACATAATTTATAAGCACAAGTTTGATGCCTGTGATAAACTCAAGAACATTGTTTCATAATGGCGTGCTTCATAAATAGAACTTGTGAAACAGCAAGGGCAAGTCATTCTGTGCATAGAAGGGGGGGGGCCGGGCGGGATGCTGGGAGTATTGTTCATGCAGTAACACTTGGTTGTGGCTTCTTGAAAGGAGTGAAGTGAAGAGAGGCCCTCTTACAGTAAACTGTTAACCGGAATCTGAGTTTGCCATATACAGTCTCTACTGACATTTACAAGAAAACTTGTTATGGGCCACGTTGCGAGAGCTCATTATCTGCTGACGTGTTTTGCCTTTTAGTGGTGTCAAGTGATACATAATGCTCTGCCGTGAGTGATAAAGTAAACTCAGCGGGCAAGTAATTGTAGAGAGTGGGGAAAGTAATAGGCCGTACGCTAACTTGGCGATACACAACGTGAGACTGTTGAGTGATATCTACTCTGGTTTTGTCTTGTGATTCTTCGTTTCTCTCCTCTCCTGGATATTCCACCATCATCTGCTTCTTCTTCGTCTTGAAAATTGCGAGTTGTTGTTATGTGCAACCGATGCGGTTTTTAGAAAGGTTCATAATGGGGAAAAAGAAAGAGAGGAAGACCAAGGCGAATATGGTTGCAAGACATCGCTGATAATCTGCGAATGGAGGCATGAGCAGCAAGGCATCCTGCTCACAACCGAGAGGCCTACAGGAGAGCTGTTAGGGAGGCAAAGTCCCGTAAGGAATATGCAAATGCAGAGGCACAGCATAGTATCGGATTGGGAGAGAGTTGCAGCGGATGGTTTTTTTTTTTCAGTCCCGGAGTGGAGGTAAGAGACAAGAGGTGTGCAGTACTTTTTACAGACTCCACCACCATGGGGACTATGACGATTCCTGTCCTGTTAGTCAGATTTGGGCTGTTACTGGGGGGAGGGGGGTAGCAACGGATAAGTGGGACAGGGCATGTCCACCATAAAGAGCTGGTAAAGTGTCTCTGCAGGTTCGGTTGACCAACATCACGTTCCGCCGCTTGCTGCATGTGAGCACCTGCCACATATCCCAGTGAGACTGCAGAATAGGATCTTCGGAAATATATTCGACAAACATGCGCCTATCAAATGAACTCACAGCACCCGGGAGACGGAACATATGCAGAACTGTGGTAGTCGGAAAATCATTTCCCTAGCAGTCCGTGAAGTCTACAGCTATCATTTATAATTGAAAAACCACAGCGTACCAGGATTTCATCGATTTAACCGTGATAATCTCTTGCGTTTTTACGAAGGATCTGTCAGTGCATATAGAATCAGTGCATTACGATAAGAACGTTTCCTCTCTCTCTCTCCCACACACCCACATTCATTTCCTTCACCCTGCCCCCCCCCTTTCCCCGAAGCCATTATAAATACATTTAAATCTGGTTCACCTAGTGATATTCTCAAGCACAGGTCAATCTTTTATGAAAACTGTGAAAAGAACACAACATTGCGGCGAATTTGAAAGGAACTCTCGGTCGCTTACTAACAGACAGTAAGTCAGGTTTTACACCCAGTCATTTCAGACAAACGAACGAACGAACGAACAAACAAACAAACACGCATCGATCTTATAAAATATACTGTTAGTTATATCTTGTAGAAAGAAGATAGATAGTATAGTTATAAAGCATCACATAAAGTTTATCTGTGGTTGATAATGGTGGACTAGGAGATCCTATGCTTAATCCTCCACTCATTGCTGTCTTGTGCTGTCTCCCTGTAACTGCGAGCTGGTGTTCTTTGCAGTCGATGCTTTGAAGGTGTTGAGGCACATCATCGTATCGGCGTGGGAGCGGATTATGGCGACGATTTTTTCAGTCCCGACTGCAGCTAAAAAGCAGCGGGATATCCAATACTTCTTTAGCAGACTCCACCACCATGGGGACTGTGGCGATCCCTGGCCTGTTAGCCAGGCTAGGCCTGTTATTGAGGGTACCAACGGAGAGATGGGACAGGGTCTTGGTCATCTGTGTTTCGCTAACCATGACGCTAGTATATCAGCTATGGGTCGCTGATTGTCCAATCGGACAGCGTCTTGTGATTTTTTTTTCATAAAAAAAGGTTCAAAGGACTCTCATCGTGTCATCTTTTTTCTTTTCTTGTCTGAAAATCTCACTGTCTACTCCGTGACCGTAATGTTCTGTCTTTTAAATAAGGCATCTCATTGTTAAATGGGACATCTCATTGTTAAATGGGACATCTCATTGTTAAATGAGACATCTCATTGTTGTTATGTTTTTCTTCAAAAATATTTATATCGTAAATTGATTTTGAATGGCTTGAGACAGTGTCGAAGAGAGAGAGAGAGAGAGAGAGAGAGAGAGAGAGAGGAGTAAATGGAATGAATGAATGATATTTATTTTTAAAGGGTAAAGAATTGGGCGCGCAGGCCCGTCTTACATTCTGCCCAGACTCCATCTGTCATTTTCCCAACACACTCGATTTAATACAGGTATACAAATTACATTATGAAAAAAAAACATATCAAGAGAGTGTAAGATTAAACTATTACATTCAAAATAAAAGAGAAGAAGTAATTAACCTAATAAAATAGCTCTCACACACATACAACCACACACAGAGACATAAACATAAATACATTTTCAATACAGCTCTCCTAATATATGTTTTTTTAAAACAAACATTAAAATAATTTCTAACTATCTAACAAGTTACTTTTCGAACTTTGTCATTTTAGTACTTGATGGCTGGCGAGTCATGGGTTGAGAGAGAGCTGGTTATTCTATGGAGGCATATAATTAAAGCAAGTAAATAATGAAACAGGTTTGAGTTATAGGATGAAGTATTACTAATGGATTTTAAATGGTAGGGGAGGGTGTTCCAGAGCTGTACTGCAAGGCTTTTCTTGTACAGATCAATCCTGGGTTTAGGAAAAAGACACTTTTTAAAACAATGGCTATATTTAGTGTTATACGTAAAAACAGACAGACAGACAGGGAGGCAGGCAGACAGACAGGAAGGCAGGCAGACAGACACAGACAGAAAGGCAGGCAGGCAGACACACAGACAGGAAGGCAGACGGGCAGACACACAGACAGGAAGGCAGGCGGGCAGACACACAGACAGGAAGGCAGGCGGGCAGACACACAGACAGGAAGGCAGGCGGGCAGACACACAGACAGGAAGGCAGGCAGGCAGACACACAGACAGGAAGGCAGGCAGGCAGGCAGACGATAACCGTACGCGTGGAGTGATGGGTAGTTTAATAAGTCGCTTGCAAACTGTGGCTCACGAACCCCGAGGGGTCTCCTGGGGATCATTTAGGGGTTTTGATCGTGTACAATACTAAAAATGTTTAAAGATTTTAAAAAAAACACCACCACCAAATGTCTTGAAAGTATAGTAGACTCCACACAACAAATTGTCTTTGGATTTAGAGGTCCACAGTCTGAGAAGCTCGAAAACCGCTGGTATAGTGGATGTAACCGTTTCATTTATAACATTTTATTTATTGGCACCATTAAAAAAACCTAAGCTAAAACAAGCCGCCCCACCTCTTCGTGGTACCCCCAGTAACAGGCTAGTCTGGCTAACGGGGCAGGGATAGCTATAGTCCCTATGGTGGTGGAGTCTGCAAAAGAAGCAGTACACACCGCCTGCTTTTTAGCTGTACTCCGGGACGGAAAAGATAGCAACCATAACCCCGCTCACACGCTGATACGATGCTGTGCTCCAGCATCTTCACATCATCGGTTGCAAGGAACACCAGCTCGCAGTTACAGGGAGACATAGGACAAGATAAGACATCGAACCTGATACGCGTAGCTTAATATGCTTACTCGTTACTTTTATTGTTTTCATGGTCTGGAAAGCGTTCTCACTTTACGGATTTTATATTTGATAACCAACGTTTTTTTTTTAAAAACTGTTGCCTGAACAAGCTGTGGAAAAAAACAGGAAATATTGGAAATGAAAAACAGTGTCGTTATGTGTACATAAGACAGTCCATCTTTTGACTGCACTTGTCTGGTTTATTCATATGCGAGGGTCATACCGAAAGTCGTGAGCACATTTTTTTTTAAACTGAGAATTTAAATGTATAAGTAGCACAAAGTAAAATATTTATAACAATATTTATAAAATATAAATGTATCACCTTAAACTGCATCCTTTTCTTCACTTTTCAACATCATCTCCATTTCTCTGAACATATTTTTTCCCATCGCTCTGCAAGTTTGAAAATACCCTCCCGGTATAATTCCGTTCCAGCTGACCGATGGCACAGACGCACTTCTTTCCGGACGATCTCTCCCAGATGGCACAAACTTTTCTAATGCTTAAAGTTCCAATCATTTCATGTATTGCATTGTGTCCTATTCCAAGATTTACAACGATTTCAGACACTGTGACACGTCTGTCTTATTTAATGATGTCGTCAACCCTTTCCACGTTCCGTTCAGTGGAGGCAGTTCGAGGGTGACCGCTGCGAGGAATATCTTGGATGCTCGTGTTTCCATCTTTGAAATGTTTCACCCACCTTCTAACACTGCTAGCATCCACACGCACATTTCCATAAGCAAGTTGAAATCTCTGGTGAATTTCAGCAGCGGGGATTTCCTCTTTAACGATGAACTCAATAAGAGTACGCTGACTAAACGAAACTTCAGCACCCGTCATTTTGTTTATGCTCTGAGTGGTCATGTGACACAAGATGGCCACGTCATATGACCTTTACATGAAGTGCAAAGGATACAGTTTAAGATGATACATTTATATTTTTTGAATCTATAAATTCTGATTTAAAAAACATTTGCTCACGATTTTCGGTATGACCCTCGTATGTATGAAAGAGGAAAGAACTTTGTGCTAGAGCAAGAGATAGAAAAGGAGGAAAAACATTTACATTTGAGAAGGGGGCGGGGTGAGGGGGGTGGTGGGAAAAATTAGGGGTAGTAAAGGAACAACGATGAAGTACAGAAATAAGCTAAAGCGAGAAAGCTGTCTTCAGCAACTAGGGAGGCTCGACGCTAACGCCATAAACCGAGAGTCAGAGCTCTAAATCTCGTATGGGACTTAACTGTTCCTTCATTCAGCTTTCCGAGTCTTTGCGGCTCACTGCTGCGGACAAGACTTGCCTCCATTCCTCTCTGCTCTTAGTCTTCTCCTGCCGGTTTGTTCACTCCGAGGGCTAGTAGGTTTTCTTCCAAGCTTGTCGCGCCACCGTTGTCTTCGTTTGCCCCCCTTGTGGTCCGTCTCAGTTTATCGCTTCTATACAACCAGTTTTAAGCTGAAATATGATTAAGCGGAACAATTTTCGAAAATGTTACGGGTACCATGGACAACTAAGATGACAAACAGGGAATGTTTAACAAAAGTTAATGTAGAAAGGAATCATTATGGAAAACCGAGCGCCGTCATTCATCGAACATATAACAAGAACGGGAGGGCTTGGGAACATCATAACAACAGAAAAGATAAATGGGAAGAGAGGCAGAGGGAGAGCAAGAAGAAAAAGGGGGGGGGGGGGAGAAAAAGACTTTAACGCGATGCCACAATAAGAATCTGAGCTAGTGGAAAATATCAGTGACCGAGGTCTGTGTAGAAGCCCACCGGAACGGCAGATGATGATGATGATGATTAATACACTGTGATGTGTGTGACTTTAAAAAGATTTTTACTGTCTGTCTAGGTAGTTGTTAAAGGAGAAACAATCCATTGATAAGTCAGAAAGATCACCTGTGGACATGACCTGCTATACAAGGTACAAGGTAAGGTAAAGGTAAAATCCCCGTTCCTCTGCCATTAAGATATAATGGAGGCACGGTGTCATGTCCGATTTTCCTAGATCATCCGTACATGAAGGTGCGGTCACTATCATACCTGGCCGCTTTTACCTTCCCAGGTTTCTCTGGTACCCATTTTTAGAGACTGGGTGGACCTCGAAGCCTTTCTGGTGTGGTGGTTCATTCATTCGTTCATTTGCATGTCCCTTGCGGAACTTTGCCTCCCAAACAGCACTCCTGTAGGCCTCTCGGTTGTGTGCAAGATGGCCTGCTGCTGATACATCCATTTGCAGATCCTCAACGATGTCTTGCAACCATCTTCGCCTTGGTCTTCCTCTCTTTCTTTTTCTCATTGTGTACCCTTCCAGGTCGGTCTTCTTTAGATTATTATGACGTTTAATGTGTCCGAAATATTTAAGTTTTCTCTCTTTAATCCTCTTCACTAGCCAGCCTGCTTCAATATTAAGTAAAAATATTGGTAAATTATCTTCTGGAAATATACCAAGTAACCCAAACAGCAACATGGGTGTGGTGGTACTAGGAAAAAAAATACCCTCTGCTGGGACTTGAACCTAGTACCACCTAATTAGTAGACAGAGCGTCTGACCACTCATCCAAACAGGCTGCTATAAAAAATGTTCCAGAAATCTTCATTGAAAGTCCAGTTAACATGTAATAACATCAAATATGAACATGTCTTAACACCAAACATGCCTGTATGCACATCAAAAGTGAGTGACGTATCTGTATGTTTTTTTTAAGAAAGAAAAAGTAATCGTATAGACCAGGCATGTCAGACATTTGGGTCACATTTATTGTCAATGAGGGCCACACACGACAACTAATTGAAGTCATTTAATATAAATTAGTGCAGAAATGTTTGTAACTTAAACTTAGAAACATACAATGTGCATACAGATGGTTTAGCGGCTAACCACATGCGTGAATGCAAAGTAACGAAGTAGTTCAACAAAAGAAAAAAAAAGCGAAATTTTAAACCGCAACATAGACTTGTATTCAACAGCAACAAATACATTGTACAAAAATTACAACAGTTCAAAATGAACATTTATCTACGACTATTTTTTGTGTCTTGTCCTGAGGCTTGAGACCTCTTTTTAGTGACAATTGTTGCTATGTCTGGCTGAAATGTCCGTGCTGTTCCGACTTTGATCAGAAGTGACAAGTGTTGATCAGTCAGCCTTGTTCTCAGAGAAGTTTTTGTTGATTTCATGAAGGAAAATAACTGCTCACCCACATAGGTAGAACCGAACATTGCCATAATCCTTGTAGCAAACTTTCAGAAGTTTTAAAACTTTTCAGGAAGGTAAGAAAATAAAGCGGGTATCCCCACTTCAAGATACTTTGCTCTGAGTGTAGAATCCGACTGCATTTCTAATAGTTCCATATGCAGGCTTTCTTCTGCCTTGGCAACATCAAAGGTGAATGGTGCTGAGAATAATGCGAAGTGGTGCTCAGAAGATGAGAAATCACGAAATCTTTCCTGAAATTCTTTTGACAACAGTTCCAGGTGACTGCCATACTTAGCAAAGCTAAGTAGAAACCCAGTATTGACAGTGCTTTTCAGCTCCTTGCACTTAAGAAAATGAACAGAATTTTCATTTGACAACTGTGACTTCCATAAGCTTAATTTTATAATGAACCCTTGATGTCATCATACAACTGAGTGATGAATTTGTTTTTACCATGCGATTTCAAATTAAGATCAGTTAAGTGTACAGTAATGTCCATAGCAAAAGCCAGATCTTGGAGCCAACTTTCATCTTTTATTTCATCTGTGTTTTGAGCTTTCATCACCAAAAAGATAAACATTTCTTGTCTCAACAAATAAAATCTTTTCAGCACTTTGTGACATGACAGCCAGCGGACTTGTGTGTAGAATGGAACATCGGTAAACTGATTATCCATAATCTTCCAACAACTGGCCTCTGATATAGTTCACTGTCTTGGTGACCAAACTAAGCACATGATCAATTTTGAAATGTTTGAACACAAATTTCGCAGTGAAAATGTGCAAATGATGAATCGGGATGCGAGTTTTCTATTTCTGTTCGTAACATGGCAGCAACAGCATTATGTCCGCCAACCATATTCACAGCATAGTCGGTAGATAAGTATGCAAGTTTACCGGCTTGCTGTAGTGCCATGCATGGTGATCAGTTCAGTCAGTTTTTCATTCATTCATTCATTCATTTACATGTCCCTTGCGGAACTTTGCTTCCCAAACAGCACTCCTGTAGGCCTCTCGGTTGTGAGCAAGGTGGCCTGCTGGTGCTGCATCCATTTGCAGATCGTCAACGATGTCGTGCAGTTTTTCATCAGTTTTTCATAAATATTAAATTGACTGTCACAAGCCCTGATGAAAACTGCAAGCTGTGCTATTCTAGTGATGTCAACGGTCTCATCAATAGCAATAGAAAAAATGTTCAAGTCTTGATGGTGTGGTCTTCAACTGTTGTTTCAAACCACTTGACATTTCATCAGTCAGTTCAGCAACAGTGTTCCTGGTTAATGAAATATCAATGAATAAGTGTGCTTTCTCTGGGCACACAATTGGAGCCGTTTTTACGAGATCTCCTTCACTGTAAGATTTCCCACTCATGGCAACCATATAAGATACTATAGGAGAACATCTATCGCTCTTCAGAATGTAAAACAACAAAAGAATCTGTGGAGAGGAGCAGACAGAACCACAAAAATAAGATGTTTAAGGGCATGCATCTTTCCCATCGCAGCATATGCCTGTGAGACCTGGACACTTAACAAAACAGCTGAGAAACACATAAATGCCTTTGAATGTAAATGCTACAGAAGAGCTCTACAAATATCGTGGACACAAAAAAGAACAAATATATCTATACCACAAGAGCTTAATATTGAAGAAGGCTGGCTAGTAAAGAGGATTAAAGAGAGAAAACTTAAATATTTTGGACATATTAAACGTCATGATAATCTAGAGAAGACTGTCTTGGAAGGGTACATAATGGGAAAAAGAAAGAGAGGAAGACCAATGCCAAGATGGCTGCAAGACATCGTTGACGATCTGCAAATGGATGCATCAGCGGCAGGCCACCTTGCTCACAACCGAGAGGCTTACAGGAGTGCTGTTAGGTAGGCAAAGTTCCGCAAAGGACATGCAAATGAGTAAATGAATGAATGGCGATCATTCGGCTGAGTCCATAGCCTGCAGTAACGGAAGCGACATCCCCTTTCTCAGTTTTCGTAAAACAGGTCTGTTGCTGTCTCAAGTTAGCCTTCAGTTCCTTGAGTTTTGAGACACGCACTGGGCCTTCATATTTATCGTAAGACCGATGTCTCGTTTCATAATGTCTTTTCAAGTTGTACTCTTTTGGCATGGCACTGCTGTTGTTGCAAATTAAACAATATATCTTTCCATTCACCGGGTGCACAAATACTGTAAGTCCCATTTTTCTCGAAACACTCGTCCTTCTTCGTTCACTTTCCTTTTTCTCTTAGCTGGAGGAGCACTAGCCATTTTAAATATGATGTAGAATCTGAACAATTTTAAAAAAATTAAAAAGAAAATAACCGGTTAAAAAACTGAAACAAAATTTATATAACAATATATTGGGAAATTTCGTAGAATGTTTACGTAGAATTAAAAAAATATTTTGGCCAAACACCATAAGAAATAACATCTTATTGGCAGAAATGCAGATGAAACCACTGACAACAATTATTGAGGAAAGACGCTGGCGGTGGTTGGGACATGTGCTCCGAATGACTGACAACTCACTACCAAAAATAGCACTAAGATGGACACCACAGGGGAGCAGAAGTAAGGGTAGACCAAAAGAGACATGGAGAAGAACAACAGAAAGGATGTTGAGCAATAGAGGGCTCACATGGGCAAGAGCAGAAAAAAAGGCGAAAGACAGGCATTTGTGGAAAACCCTTGCGGAAGCCCCATGTGCCCTGGGCACTTAAGGTTCAGAGAGAGAGAGAGAGAGAGAGATATTGGGAAATTTACTGTTACGGTGGTTGGATTGTCATAAAATAGTTATATATTCCGGGGAATTTTAATATTTTGACCATTTGATTTAAAACCCTAGGTATTTTTTGTTGTATAAGAGCAATTAAAAGGTCACGGTTGAGACATTAAACTCCACGAGATTTTTTTATGAACTTAGCCTTGACATGTTAGTAACAGAAGAGTTATTTTCGGGATGAAGGTTGTAAACAGGTAGAATCACGGGCTGATTCTCGGGATAGAAACTTTGGGAAGATTTATGAATAGGAATTGTGGTTGATATTTAAGGACCAAACTCTAACACAGAGAAAAAAAGGATTAGATTGATAGGTAGCTTGAGAGGCATTATGATTGTAAATTCATTATGTAGAGGTTGGCTGAGAAGGAGGTTTCAGATAGGTTGCTAGGATGTGAACTGTTAGTTTTTTTTTCTTCCTCATGGATCCAATGTATAAAATTTTGATGCAGCTACGAGTTGTTAGAAATAGTTTGTAACAGAAGAAATGTGAAATATTGAGATTTTTGAGGACTTTAAGTCCGATATTTTTTGATAATGTGAAGTTGTATATAAGGATCCATGTAATTTTCAGTGAGCTAGTAAGTTGGTTCTTATTCCATCATGTTGAATGCCTGTTTTTCCTAGCTGAGAGTAGTGACTGTTGCCACTCCCTCCCTACATGGCGAATTAGTTCTCGTCTGGAGAGGAGTTTGCTTATTCATCTGTTTACTCAGTTTATTGCTACATCCTCACTTATTCACGACTCATTTTTCCCATAATAAATATGTGAAATTGCTATTATCAATTTGAGTGTTAGTGGTTCTCAAACTGTTGAGATGTGTTCGTTCTCAGTTACACATTAAAATTCCTCAGATGTAATCAGAAGATAGAGTAAGGAAAAGTAGTACAGTTTACCATTTGGGTGGCGGCTTTACACATTTGCAAAGTACTTTCATTATTGCCGTGTCTGTAACTAGCAGACAGATGCACGGTACATCTAATAGTGGTGCAGTACGGCTATATTTAGTCCAGCTTATGTATACTTTGTGTGGGGTCCAGGTGTGCTTGCAAAGGGCCGCATGTTTGACATACCTGACCTATAGGACTTTATAATCTGATACTATGAACATGATACAGGTGTGCTGTCAGCAGCGTGCGGCGTGAACACGGTGTGAAGTTACTGTACAAGCGGGAGTTTAGTGAATCGGGCTTGAGAAGTTGTAAATGTGATGTTCCTGTACAAGTGGGGGAGTTACAGTATGAGACTTTAACAGCTTTAAGTATAAGTTACTGTGCACGTATGTAGTTACAGTGTGGAACATCAACAAAGTGTGAAGTTACTGTATAGTTATGTAGTTACAGTGTGAAGCATGAATAGAGTGTGAAGTTACTATCTAAGTATGTAGTTACAGTGTGGGACATCAACAAAATTTGAAGTTACTGTACAAGCGAGAAGTTACAGTGTGGCGCATGAGCAAACTGTAAAATTATTGTGCATATTGAAGGTTTTTGCATGAGCCTGGAACATCTTTAAGTGTGAATTTGCTGTACACGCAGGAAGGTTCAATGTGGGGCATGAACAGAGTGCGAAGTTATTGTACAAGCGAGAAGTTACAGTGTAAGGCATGATCAAAGTGCAAAGTTATGTACAAGCAAGAAGTAACAGTGTGAGGCATAGTTCTAAGGACTGTTATAGCCTGAGGTGGGGTGGGGGATACGCTCTCCACTCCAGTAAAATGTCTCGAAGGCGTGCGTCTCAAATAGCCTCTGACAGTCAAGTCCAGCTCCTGGCCATTTCGTGGCAGAACTGTTCACACTGACAGGAGAAGGGGCGAAGGCGAATATCTGGCGCCTGAAAACCAGACGCTACGGGTAGATGAGTCATGTTTGGTAGCTCATCTACCGCTGCTGGCGAGATTCTTCAGCTGCCGTGCGTGGAGTGGGGCTCCTCCCGGCCAGTGAAGAAAGATGCGAATGGAGTTGCCGCTCGGCGCCACTGTGGAAAAGATGAAAGAAAGGATTAAATGAAGTAATCAGTATTCTCGAGGTCAGGACTGCTCAAATCACGGCACCTCTTCTCTGGACTTCGGCCACGACCTGTGTGCACTCATACTGGGCGAATTGCTTGAACCGGCTTAACCAAAGGGTGAAGACACTTCTGGCGAGATTCTTCGGATTCCGCGCGTGGAGTGAAACTCCTTCCGGCCAATGAAGAAAATACGATAAAGCAATTAGGGTTTCCGTGCGGCGCCAATGTGAAAAGGTGATGGAAAGGATAAATGAAGCTTAATCAGTATGTCCGGTAGTCTCGCGGCGAGAGCTGCTCATACCACGGCACCTCTGCTCTAGAGGCCGGCCACGTCCGATATATACCCATACTGGTGAAATATGCCTAAACCGGCTTAAACCAGGGGTGAAACTTGATGGCTACTTATGTCACGGTACCTCCGCTCTAGAGGTCGGTCACGTCATAAACACACCCATATTGGGATAATACGCCTAAACCGGCTGAACCCAGGGGTGAAACTCACTAGTGGCGAGGATTCGTCCTCTTGGACAAAAACTCCGTCCTGGTCACAACTAGGAAGGATAGCGGCCACGACCACAAAATGCTGAAGTCGGAGACTCTGGACCAGTGCAATCTAGATAGGCAACCACCTCTCACCCGGCGGGGATGTATGCGTATTCTAATCACGCTGAGGTTTTCCGGTGAGAAAGTCCAACGCTGGACTGGATGGACAACCACCCCTCACCCGCCGGGGATACACGGGTATCCAAAAACACGTTGAGGTTTTTCAGTTAGAAAGTCCACCTCTAGGCTGGATGGGCAACCGCCACTCACCCGGCGGAGATATACTGATCATCTCAGACCCAGAATACAAAACTTACTTTCCACGTGCAACGAATGGCTTGAAAATCACGAACTCTGACAGAGAAAACACTTTAATTTAGAGCTAGATACCATTGACCAAATACTGTCGTAGTTAATGTATACTTGAAAAGTTACAGTTTTAAGCGTGAACAAGAAGTGTGATATTATTTTACACTTGGGAAGTTACAATATGAGGTTTGAGGAACTTTGAATGCGAAGCTACTGTACAAGTGTAAAGTTGCAGTATACAACATCAGCAGCTGTAGTGTAAAGCTGCTACACATATATAAATGATGTTTGAGGAACTTTGAATGCGAAGCTACTGTACAAGTGTAAAGTTGCCATAAACAACACGAGCAACTTTAGTGTGAGCCCACCATCTTCTTCAACTTTCCGAGCCATTTAAAGCTCATTGCTGTAGAAGAAGTTCGCCTCCATTCCGCTCTACTCCTAATCTCTCTCCTGTTGCTGGCATTAATTTTCTTTATATCATCTTCTGTGTCGTCTTTCCATCTCTGTCTTGGTTTTGTTTTCTTCATCTCGTGTACATACATTACTGTGAAGCGACTATGGCCATATAAAATTACACTATGAATCTATAAACAGTTTTCAAAGTAAGAAATTACACATTGCCCTGTGAACATAGTACGGCCGTGAACTTGTTATGGTTGTGAAGGATCAGTGTTGAGTGACATGTAGGAAATGCTGGCAAATGCACCAACATTATCATTAAATGTTGCCTCCCTTGTCTGCACTATCATCTTTAATGCCCCATTCCAGCATTCGTGTTCTTTGCTAATATAAAAAGTTTATATTCTCTTGTAGTTTTCAACCATCACCAGTAACTTTCTCTTGTCTGGTTACATGTCCTGGTCGTATTTGGTGAATTACATTTATGATTTACTTGTTCTAAAAAAGTGCTTTAAAATGTGTTTCTCACGGGAGCATGTTACTGATATTTTCCTTTACTAGCTCTTTTTTTTTCCTCGTGTTATTTTAAATCCATTCAGTGTACCACTTGACCACTGGTCACTTTCACTATATCATCTGACCACTGGTCAATTCATTATGTACCATGTGACCACTGGCAGTATGTACTTCGTTATACCATTTGATCACAGGTCAGCTCATTATGTACCATGTGACCACTGGTCAGTCTCATTATGTACCATCTGATCACTGGTCAGCTTCGTTATACCATCTGATCACTGGTCAACTTCACTATACCATCTGATCACTAGTCAAGTTCGTTATACCATCTGATCACTAGTCAAGTTCGTTATACCATCTGATCACTGATCAACTTCAACGTATAATTTGAACTTTGCTCACCTTCAATATACTATATGGACGTTGGTCAACGTCACTGAACAGTTTGGAGATTTGTCGGGCTATCTGTTGGTCAGTGGAATTCGTTGTGCTTTTGCCGCCCAACATCTGGAAGACATTGCAGTTTCTTACTTATTTGTCCGTTCTCCACAATCTGTAAGTCGGCGCATGGCCGTATTGTAAAGAGACAATCCAACTCGGGATTTCGAAATCAGTCACTTGAATCTGACTTCTGTCTGCCGATCACACTTCTGGAACTGGCGTTATAGAACTGCTAGTCATAGCTTAGTTTTGTTTTTTTTTTAATGACAGGTACAAGGGAGACGGCTAGAGAAAACGTGAGAAGGCAAAATGTTCAACATCCTTCGTATTTACAAAGTAAAGTGTTCAGGTGAGATTTCTTTCGTTTACTATAACCCTACAAGAGAGAGTTTTTTAAAATCCACCAATAGTCTTTTTTTTTAATGTAAAACGCCAACTTCTTACTGGGTCACTCCATAGTTGGAGATTGGCTGTTGTGGATTTCCAGAACTCTGTCTCTTTTGGCAGCAGTAGATTCCTAGCAGTCTGTATCTCTGTTGGCAGCAGTAGATTCCTAGCAGTCTGTATCTCTGTTGGCTGCAGTAGATTCCTAGCAGTCTGTATCTCTGTTGACAGCAGTAGATTCCTAGCAGTCTGTATCTCTGTTGGCAGCAGTAGATTCCTAGCAGTCTGTATCTCTGTTGACAGCAGTAGATTCCTAGCAGTCTGTATCTCTGTTGGCAGCAGTAGATTCCTAGTAGTCTGTATCTCTGTTGGCTGCAGTAGATTCCTAGCAGTCTGTACATCTGTTGGCTGCAGTAGATTCCTAGCAGTCTGTATCTCTGTTGACAGCAGTAGATTCCTAGCAGTCTGTATCTCTGTTGGCAGCAGTAGATTCCTAGCAGTCTGTATCTCTGTTGGCAGCAGTAGATTCCTAGCAGTCTGTATCTCTGTTGGCAGCAGTAGATTCCTAGCAGTCTGTATCTCTGTTGGCAGCAGTAGATTCCTAGCAGTCTGTATCTCTGGTGGCTGCAGTAGATTCCTAGCAGTCTGTACATCTGTTGGCTGCAGTAGATTCCTAGCAGTCTGTATCTCTGTTGGCTGCAGTAGATTCCTAGCAGTCTGTACATCTGTTGGCAGCAGTAGATTCCTAGCAGTCTGTACATCTGTTGGCTGCAGTAGATTCCTAGCAGTCTGTATCTCTGTTGGCAGCAGTAGATTCCTAGCAGTCTGTATCTCTGGTGGCTGCAGCAGATCTCTAGCAGTCTGTATCTCCAGTAATTTGAATACTGGTGCATCACCTTTCTGTGGTTTACTTTTTATATTTTGGGTCATTATCGTCTTCTAGGTCTTTTTGTTTGATTGATTTCTGTTTTTTTAGTAATATATTTAGTAATATATTTAGTAATTTATTCTGTTTTTGGCTAGCTTTTCAGCCTCATCAAGGGATGTTATGCCTATTAATTTGACCAAATTAACAGGCATAAAATCTCTTGGTGAGGTTGGAAGACTCGCCGAAGACAGGAAAAATTGGCGAACTACCTTGCGAGCCCCATGTGACGTTTAACGGCACGGGAAGGATATAAGATAAGATAATTTGGCCTCTCTTAACAATGTACTCTTTAAGAGTTTGACGTAGTCTGCCTCTTTTTCTTCGGCCTGTTGTGTTCCACTTGTTAGCTTGTTTTGGGATTCTCTGATCGTTTCTTCTCATCACGTGACCAACATATGTCCATCTCCTGATCACCCATGAGACTGGTTGTTGTTTAGTCATCTGTCTTATATCTGCATTGTTCTTGAATTCGTTCCACTTGATGCTGAGTATTTTCCTTAGGCCTTTGTTTTCAAAAGAGTCTAATTTTTTGTTTGTTTCTTTAGTTTTCCAGCTTTCGCATGCATAAATGAGGGTCGATATTACATTTTTGAATTGAGTAGTCTTAACTTGGTTTTTGTGCTTATAACTTTTGAATTCCATATGTTCGCAAGATTCTTTTGCAATTCTAATTCTAACTTCCTTTCTGGTGTCACCATCCTGGTCTATGTAGCTGCCAAGGTATACAAATTAATTGACTTCATCTGTCCCGTCTACGTGTATTTTTTCATTTTGATTAATGGGAAGTTTCATCATTTTTGTTTTGTCCTTGTTAATTTCAAGTCCTATTTTGCTAGCCAGTGGAGACAGGATATTTGGTTTTTCTTGCATGGAATTCACATTGTTACTGATAAGAGTTATGTCATCAGCAAAATCAAGATCTTCTAGTTGGGTCCCATGTACATAGTGTTACCTGTACAGCATTTTTTTCATTATGAAATCTGTTGTAATTCCAAAAAGCAAAGGAGACAGTATAAATCCTTGTTTCACGCCTGTTTCAATCTGGAACCATTCGCTCATCCCTTCTTCTGTTTTGTTCTTCTTTGCACAAACATATCCATTGTAGAAGTCCTTAATGATGTTGACCCTTTTAGATGGTATTCCATATAGACTTAAAATTCTCCACAATGAATCTCTGTGTATGCTGTCAAATGCCTTTTTAAAGTCTATGAAATTCAGTATTAATGGTTTCTGCTTTTCGGTATGTTCTTCAAGTATTATTCTTAGAGTAAAGATCTGATCGAGACAGCTTCTCCCGTTTTTCGAAATCCTGCTTGTTCGTCTCTCATTGCGGCATCCATTATATCTTTAAGTCTATTCAAAATGACCTTGCAAAATACTTTTGACACAACTCATATTAATGTTACTCTTCTCCAATTGTTATAGTCACTAAGGTTGCCTCTTTTTCTTCGGCCTGTTGTGTTCCACTTGTTAGCTTGTTTTGGGATTCTCTGATCGTTTCTTCTCATCACGTGACCAACATATGTCCATCTCCTGATCACCCATGAGACTGGTTGTTGTTTAGTCATCTGTCTTATATCTGCATTGTTCTTGAATTCGTTCCACTTGATGCTGAGTATTTTCCTTAGGCCTTTGTTTTCAAAAGAGTCTAATTTTTTGTTTGTTTCTTTAGTTTTCCAGCTTTCGCATGCATAAATGAGGGTCGATATTACATTTTTGAATTGAGTAGTCTTAACTTGGTTTTTGTGCTTATAACTTTTGAATTCCATATGTTCGCAAGATTCTTTTGCAATTCTAATTCTAACTTCCTTTCTGGTGTCACCATCCTGGTCTATGTAGCTGCCAAGGTATACAAATTAATTGACTTCATCTGTCCCGTCTACGTGTATTTTTTCATTTTGATTAATGGGAAGTTTCATCATTTTTGTTTTGTCCTTGTTAATTTCAAGTCCTATTTTGCTAGCCAGTGGAGACAGGATATTTGGTTTTTCTTGCATGGAATTCACATTGTTACTGATAAGAGTTATGTCATCAGCAAAATCAAGATCTTCTAGTTGGGTCCCATGTACATAGTGTTACCTGTACAGCATTTTTTTCATTATGAAATCTGTTGTAATTCCAAAAAGCAAAGGAGACAGTATAAATCCTTGTTTCACGCCTGTTTCAATCTGGAACCATTCGCTCATCCCTTCTTCTGTTTTGTTCTTCTTTGCACAAACATATCCATTGTAGAAGTCCTTAATGATGTTGACCCTTTTAGATGGTATTCCATATAGACTTAAAATTCTCCACAATGAATCTCTGTGTATGCTGTCAAATGCCTTTTTAAAGTCTATGAAATTCAGTATTAATGGTTTCTGCTTTTCGGTATGTTCTTCAAGTATTATTCTTAGAGTAAAGATCTGATCGAGACAGCTTCTCCCGTTTTTCGAAATCCTGCTTGTTCGTCTCTCATTGCGGCATCCATTATATCTTTAAGTCTATTCAAAATGACCTTGCAAAATACTTTTGACACAACTCATATTAATGTTACTCTTCTCCAATTGTTATAGTCACTAAGGTTGCCCCTTTTTTTTGTATTTTAACAATTATTCCTTTTTTCCATTTAGAAGGGACCTTTTCTTCTTTCTAAATCTTGTTAAACATCCTCTGTAGTTGTCTCATGTTGTCACTGTTGTTAGCTTTTAACATTTTGGGTGTTATTTCATCTTCACCTGCAGATTTGTTGTTAGCCATTAAATTCACTGCTGTTTCAGTTTCATGCAATGTAATTTCATCTAGGCTGACATTTAGTTGTGGGGTTGGTAAGTCGGTTTCAAGTTTTATCAGTTCTTTTGGGTGTGGTCGATTAAGCATTTATTGGAAGTGTTCAGCCCATCTTTGCTTTTAGCCTTTACTTGGTTAATAGGGTTCCAGTTTTGCTAAGGATTGATCTTTCTTTAGATATAATAGTACCTGTTAGCCTCTTTTGTATGTTATATAAAGTTTTGCTGTCTCTTGTTTTTGCTGCTTTCTCTGCCTCTTTCGCCATATATATATATATATATATATATATATATATATATATATATATAAGTAAGTGAGGGACGTTCAGAAAATAATGCACCACATGGTTTTTCTCAGGAGCTGTTTATTTTAAAAAATCATGAAATTTATACAAAATATACATGGATATGTCATGTACATATCGGTATTATTCAACATAATCCCCATCAACGTGTACGGCTTTACGCCAGAGCGAAACAAGTGCATATATTCCTAGCCCGTACCACATATTCTCTTGATTATGTAGCCATTTCTTCGCAGCATGAATCTCATCTTCAAATCTTACCCCTCAGAGTGCATCTTTAAGTGGACCAAACAGATGGAAATCAGAGGGTGCCAAATCAGGTCTATAGGGTGGATGGGGGTAGTACAGTCCAACCCAATTTGATGATTGCTTTCCGTGTTGCCAGACTTGTGTGAGGTCGCGCATTGTCGTGAAGGAGAAGCAGGTCTGGTGGATTTTTGTGCGGCCGAACTGTGCGAAAAAGTTGATTGAGTTTTTTTCACTGTCTTAATGTAAGCTTACGAATTGATTGTCTCTCCTCTTGGCATAACGTCCACAAGAATCACACCTTTAATGTCCCAAAAGACAGTGATCATGAGCTTTTGCAGCTGAAGAAGTTGTGTTGAATTTCTTTCTTCGTGGTGACTGCGGATGATGCCACTCCATTGACTGTCTTTTTGTCTCAGGTTAAAAATGATGTGCCCAGGTTTCGTCATCTGTTATGATCTTAGCCAAAAAGTTCTCTCCCTCAGCATTTAAACGCTCGAACAATTCAGAAGAAATTGCTTTCCTTTGCAATCGATAGTCATTTGTGAGGCTTCGAGGAACCCATCTTGCGCAAACTTTAGAAAATCCGGGAGCTTTTATAACTGCATTTGCACTGCTATTGCTGACCGACAGCTTTAAGGCCAACTGTTGAGTAATGATACGCCTGTCAGTAAGAGTAATGTCCTCATCGAATTTCAACATTTCTGCCTTGGTGGCTGTGGCAGGACGTCCACAGGGGAAAACAGAACATTTCTGTTAGTCCGATCCGCTCTTGTTCTGCTGATGTACGATCTCGGAGGGTCCTAGAACAGTGCCTTATTTTCCAGGCTGGCTGTCTCCACCCAGCTGGAATTAACAATATCTTCAGCTTTCTGTAAATTCTTTAGCCCCCCCTCCTTTTTTTTACTCTACTTTCTTTCTCCTAGCTACCCCTCCCTACCACCACCCTCTTTTCTTCTCTGGCAACATATTGGTGTTTATAGGGTTTTGTCCTATTCACCAGTTTCACATTTTCTCTCTGCAGGTGTTTATGTTCTTCAGTCATTATCTCTCCCCTTCCCTTTCCTTCCCCCCCCCCCCCACACCTCTTCTAGCGGCTGTCATGTTTCTATTGCCTTTCCCCCCACCCCTTTCTACCACTTGTTTTCCTCCTCTTTCTCCGCCTCTTCTTTATGATTGGCTCTATCGGCGTATCCTTTGTGTGGCCCGCGTGGTCCTTATGCATCTTCTAAGACACGCAGTTCTGTTTCCTACCTCTGGAGGTAGTAATATAAGTTCTTCGTTTAGTTATTTGTTTTTGTCTCGTTGTGCATGTAATCCTCGAAAAAGCCTTACGCCGAAATATCGGATGTTGTATGTTTTTCATTTATACATTCTCATACTTTCTATTCGTTTTTTCTCACTTTACGTACTCCCTCTGCCACTTTGTAAAACTACACCATACACCTCTATCTAACTCCATTACTATTCAACCTAGTACTAGAAACGGTAATAAAAAAGTGAAAGAAGAAAGCAGTTCAGAAGAACAAGACAAAATACTAGGATACGCAGATGACATCGACGTGGTGGGGGAAAGTATACAAGATGTCATCAATACCTGCATACACCTGAGAGATGTGGCACTAAAAGTGGGCTTGACCATTAATCAAGATAAGACAGAGTGTATGAAGATATCAAAAGACCAGAGGCAGAATGATCCAGATTATATAAATGTTGGAAAGATGATTATTAGGAAAGTACAGATATCTAGGCACAACATTCAACAGAAGCAACATATTAAGCGAAGACATTAAAAGCAGAGTTCAGATAGGGAATAAGATATACTTTGCCTTGCAACACCTGTTAAAATCCAAAATCCTGTCATAGAACACCAAAATAACAATCTACACAAATATAATAAGACCATCTGTCATGTATGGATCAGAAATGTGGAGTACAATAAAGAAAGATGAACAACAATTGCGGATCTTTGAGAACAAGATCCTAAGAAGAATCTTTTGGGCCCATAAAGGATACCAGCAGTGGAGAATGGAAAGCTAGAAAGAACACTGAACTGAACAGCTTATTTAAATCCCAACGAATTATAAATGTCTTGAAACTGAACAGACTACGCTGGGTGGGGCATGTAGAAGGAACAGAAGAGAACAGACAAACGAAAATGATGTATGCACAAGAGATGAGGGAAACAAGACCAAGGGGTAGACTAAGACAGAGATGGAAAGACAATTTAGAAGATGATATAAAAGAAATTGATGTCACCAACTGGAGAGAGAAGATTAGGAATAGAGAGGAATGGAGGCGAACTTTATCTGCCCCAATGAGCTTTAATGGCTCGGAAGTTGAAGAAGAAGAATATAATGACCCTGATAGATTAATGTCTGTGTATTATAGCTTTGATGAATTTGCATCTCTGAATTATAAATGTGATAGATTTGTATCACTGTATTATGGCTTTGATAGCTTTCTGTCTCTGTATTATAGCTTTGATAGATATGTGTCTGTGTATTATAGCTTTGATCGATTTGTGTCTCTGTATTATAGCTTTGATATATTTGTATCTCTCTGTATTATAGCATTGATATTTTTCTGTCTGTATATTATAGCTTTCATAAATTTGTGTCTATGTATTATAGCTTTGATGGATTTGTTTCTCTCTGTATTATAGCTTCGACAGGTTTATTTCTCTGTGTATTAAAGCTTTGATAGATTTGTGTCTCTCTGTATTATACTTGTGTTAAATTTGTTTCTCTCTGTGTTATAGCTTTGATAGATTTTGTCTCTCTGCATTATAGCTTTGATAGATGTGTGTCTCTCTGTATTAAAGCTTTGATAGATTTGCCTATCTCTGCATTATAGCGTTGATAGATTTTGTCTGTCTGTTTTATAGTTGTGATATATTTGTTTCTCTCTGTATTATAGCTTTGATAGATTTGTTTCTATCTGTATTATAGCTTTAATAGATTTCTCTCTGTATTATAGCTGTGATAGATTTCTTTTTCTCTATATTATAGCTTTGATAGATTTGTTCCTCTCTCTGTATTATAGCTTTGATAGATTTGTTTCTATCTGTATTATAGCTTTGATAGATTTGCATCTCTCTGTGTTATAGTTTTGATAGATTTGTTTCTCCATGTATTATAGCTTTGATAGATTTGTTTCTCTGTATGTTATAGCTTTGATAGATTTGTTTCTCTCTATATTATAGCTTTGATAGATTTTTTTCTATCTGCATTAGAACTTACATAGATTTGTTTCTCTCTGTATTATAGCTTATGTGCACACTTTTTCTTTTTTTCTTTCTCTCCAGGTTTGGTTTGATATTTCTCCATTTCATCAGCCGTTTCTACATTGTAACTTTGATCTTTGGATTCTCTCGCAAATGGCTGTCTTTTGTTGTTGTTGTTGTTATTGTTGTTAGCTGTCTTTGATATACTTGTGATCTTTTTATTTCTGCATCAGTGGTGACGTTTGATGTTATCATTTTCAAGTATGTTATGACTTGCAAGAAATATTGTGCCTTTGGTCCTTTACTTCTCTTTATTATGCTTTGTTTAGTTGTGTGTATGTGCGCGCGCGACTTCTTTGCATATATACTGTGACTTTGGTCTTTCTGATATCATGTTGGGGTGGCTTTGCTTTGTTCTTTAGCTTTTTCTCTTTCACGTGGCGTAGGACTTCGTCTTTGTTCTCTGACGTGGGTTTTTTTTTTCTTGATATACCAGGAGGGGCCATGGGGCTTCCGATTTGACAGTCGCTGACCAAGACCCTGTCCCACCTCTCCTTTGGTAACTCCCCCACCCCCACAACAGACCCAGTCTGGCTAATGGGGCGATGATCGTCGTAGTCCCCCGGTTAGGTGGTCTCTTGCACATCCACTTTTTGTTTTAGCTTCACTCAGGGAGTGGAAAAAATAGACGCCATAACCCACTCTCAATCCGACACAGTGCTGTGCTTCAACACCTTCACCGCATCGGCTGCAAAGAACACCAGCTCGCAGTATCAGGGAGACAGAAGAATAGAAAGGCTTAACCTTTCAGTATATCTTAAATGTCAAAAAGATACATTTATCTGTCCCGATTCTAATATTCTTCATCATTTCCCTTCAGAAGGTGAGCTATTTCAATCTTTCATTCTTTTTCATTCGATTCTCTTTGTTAACATAAATCAGATTCTTTCTTGTTTTCACAAACACAGCACGTGTTTTTTTGGTACGGTTACCTGTGATGATTTCCCACTTATTTGTTAGCATTTAGTCCTGCGCACAATAGTTTCTGGATTAATGCATGCTTTCTTTATCCATGCTTTTGTTTCGCTTTTTCTCTTCGCATTAAGCATGCATCTTTCGTGTAGGTTTTGTGATGGTGTGGCTGCTTTCATAACAGCTGATAATCTATTTACATTTGGTGTTGAGATTTGCATTAAAGGATGTGGATAGACGTTGTCCCTTTGATGGCGTTTTCTGGACATCTTGACAGATTCTCTACCCTTATGTCTTTTTATTTTAACTGTTTGAACGTACAGGTACATGTTTTCTGTTTATCTTCCCTTGTTCCTTTGTTTTCAGAGGTTTGTTTCTTTGGTCAAGTGTGGCTTGACCTAAGATGATCATGTCCAGCAAATCGCAAGAACGACTTTTGGTGGTTTTTAGAAAGAAAAAGAGACAACAATGAAGGAGAGTAGATCAGGTGAAAAAGGGGCGACAGGAACATGGGAGATCAGACAGACAGACAGGCACGCAGGCAGACAGACAGTCACGCAGACAGACAGCGGAGGTAAAATTTCATTGGTCGACGCCCTCACTGTAACTAGTTGTTGGAGGTATTTCAGCCTGACCAGGTGACAGAGACAGCCTTGTTCCCACCAGTGGTGGTGGAGCGTAATGAGGTGAAGCCGAAATCCAGTGTTTCAAAAGCCAGTCACAGTCCACTTCCTGTTGGACTGGATTGCTGTTTCAAAATCTTTACACTGAGGGTCAGCTGCAAGGAACTCAAGCTCCACTAGATGTTTTACAGTATCTTCCCTGAACAAGAAACCCCAATCGGAGATGTGTAATTCGTAGTGAAACTATGAATTACAAACCTCCAATTTAGTGGAACTGTAAAGAAGCTGCGGAGAGCAACGGACAGAACTAGAAAAGTAAGATTTTTTAAAGGGGCATGCATCTTTCCCGTCGCAGCATATGCCTATGAGACGTGGACACTTAACAAAACAGATGAGAGACACATAAAAGCCTTTGAATGTAAATGCTATAGAAGAGTCTTTAAATATCATGAACACAAAAAAGAACAAATATATCCATACTATGATAACTTAATATTGAAGAAGGCTGGCTAGCAAAGAATATTAAACAGATAAAACTTAAATATTTTGGACATATTAAAAACGTCATGATAATTTAGAGAAAATAATTTTGGAAAGGTTCGTAATGGGGAAAAAGAGAGAGAGGAAGACCAAGGCGAAGATGGCTGCAGGACATCGTTGATGATATGCGAATATGACGCATCAGAAGCAGGGCATCTTGCTTACAACCGAGAGGCCTACAGGAGAGCTGTTAGGGAGGCAGAGTTCCTTAAAGTACATGCAAGTGACTGACTGATTGACTGACTGAGTGGAACTATTGGCCCAGTCCGCTAAACGTTTGATTGTTCATGATTGAAACAGTACATAAGAAATTTGCGGTTCGTGGTTGGTGGAACTACTCATCAAAGATTGATATAGTTCGTGATGGAACCACAGATACAATACATCATAAATTGTTAGTTCATGATGGAACTACTGGCGCAGCCGCCCATCAAAGGTTGATAGTTCGTGCTGGAACCTCCTATACAGTACACCAGAAATTGGCAGTTCGTGATGGCGCAGATGCTGGGAAAACACCGGAGACCTTAATAAATACGGACAGAGTTTTACTTTGTCCCTGCGTGCTTAAAATAGCCACAAGGAAATACATAAAAGTACAGTCATTACCCAACGTTAGCTTTTGCTTTGCCCGACGCAGAAGTCAGAATTATGACAAAGCTTGGCCGGTGTTATATTGATCTTAGATTCATTATATCTGTCCTGGTACCAGTTATAGCCGACGGCGCTTGACTTGTGCCCTTATACGACAGGGCGCCAAGCTGTGAATTGAGCGAGCCCGTGGAACTCTGGGAGAGCCCGTGAAACTCTGAGAGAGCCCGTGAAACTCTGAGAGTGTTGAGGGAGCTACGGGAAGGTGGGAGAAAGACCAAACTAGTTTACCTTCAATGTTGTTTTTTTCTAGTCCAGCCGCGCGTAGACGTCATAAATCTTCCCCCACCTCATACCGACCTCTTTCTTAGTTTTCTTCCTGTTCTACAAACAGATCCCAGTGTTTCTCAGTCTGTTCGACTTGGATAAATGCCCTCCTCCACATTAACCCTAGCACTGTCTAATTTTTTTTTCTTTCGGTTATTTATCTCTTCATACCAATCTCGTAAATTATCTGTGATCCTCCTAGGAATTCTCCAAATAGGCCCTGAAAAGAGAGCGCAAGGAACTTGATCCCCAGGCCCATGTGTTTTGTTATCCAAGACAATGGTTCCTATATATTTTTGGGCTGCAGCCCACTTGCTACCCAAGTCACATCAATGACGTCCTCAGAAACTTTTTAGTTCGTCTCCGTCCTGTTGGTTCAGATGTTCAATTCCACTCCATTTTCCCGCAGCACCCACCTGAATTTTACAGAAGCTTCTAGGACGCCCATTTTGGGAACTGCTGCTCCATATAGACTTTATGAGTGCAGAAGGAACAGTGGAGTCAACGGGTAGGGAAAAGGACTGACCAGTAATGTCATACCTATTAAGGGAGCACCTGGCAACAGGCTGTTTTTTTATGGAAGGATGTCTTTTGGGGGAGGGAGGATAAAGATCTGCTTGTTTTTCTTGTGGTGTTGGAGAACCCACCTTTTGTCTTTCTCTCTCTTGCGAGTCTGCTCTGGGGACTGAAGCCACTTTTTGTTTTTCTCTCTTGGGAGTCCTCTCTGGGGACTGAAGCCACCTTTTGTTTTCCTCTCTTGCGAGCCCGCCCTGGCGACCGAAGCCACCTTTCGTCTTTCTCTCTCTTGCGAACCCGCTGTGGGGACTGAAGCCACCTTTTGTTTTCCTCTCTTGCGAGCCCGCTCTGGGGACCGAAGCCACCTTTTGTTTTTCTCTCTCTTGCGAGCCCGCTGTTGGGGACTGAAGCCACCTTTTGTCTTTCTCTCTCTTGCGAGCCCGCTGTGGGGACCGAAGCCACCTTTTGTCCTTCTCTCTCTCTTGCGAGCCCGCTGTGGAGACCGAAGCCACCTGTTGTCATTCTCTCTCTTGCGAGCCCGCTCTAGGAACTGAAGCCACCTTTTGTTTTCCTCTCTTGCGAGCCTGCTCTGGGGACCGAAGCCACCTTTTGTTTTCCTCTCTCTTGTGAGCCCGCTCTAGGGACCGAAGCCACCTTTTGTCTTTCTCTCTCTTGTGAGCCCGCTCTAGGGACTGAAGCCACCTTTTGTTTTCCTCTCTCTTGAGTCCACCCTAGGGACTAAAGCCACCTTTTGTTTTCCTCTCTTAGGAGCCCACTCTAGGGACTGAAGCCACCTTTTGTTTTCCTCTCTCTTGAGCCCACCCTAGGGACTAAAGCCACCTTTTGTTTTCCTCTCTTAGGAGCCCACTCTAGGGACTGAAGCCACCTTTTGTTTTCCTCTCTCTTGAGCCCACCCTAGGGACTGAAGCCACCTTTTGTTTTCCTATCTTAGGAGCCCACTCTAGGGACTGAAGCCACCTTTTGTTTTTCTCTCTTAGGAGCCCACTCTAGGAACTGAAGCCACCTTTTGTTTTCCTCTCTCTTGAGCCCACCCTAGGGACTGAAGCCACCTTTTGTTTTCCTCTCTCTTGAGCCCACCCTAGGGACTAAAGCCACCTTTTGTTTTCCTCTCTTAAGAGCCCACTCTAGGGACTGAAGCCACCTTTTGTTTTTCTCTCTCTTGAGTCCACCCTAGGGACTGAAGCCACCTTTTGTTTTCCTCTCTTAGGAGCCCACTCTAGGGACTGAAGCCACCTTTTGTTTTCCTCTCTCTTAGGAGCCCACTCTAGGGACTGAAGCCACCTTTTGTTTTCCTCTCTTAGGAGCCCGCTGTGGGGACTGAAGCCACCGACTCTGTGTCTGTTTTTTTCGTCAATGGCAGATTACTGGAGATAGTTTATCAAGCAGTCGTAATAACCAGGTTTACAGCACTGTGCGTACACACGTTTCCTGCCCTAAAAGTGCCCGACCATAGTGCCTGCAGATCTTGAACTTTCATTTATATAAGACTGCTTATCGCCTCGTATTTCGAAGCCAACAGCTAAACAGAAACTGACGAAGATGGAAGAACACGGAAGTCTACATCGAAATGCTCAGGACAAGAAGTCTTAAACTTGGCCCCTATTTCTCAGAGTTGGTTAAGGGCTAGAGGAGTCTAGAGGAAAAAAAAAAGAGCTTGTTAATGTTAAAAAATACAAAGCAGACTGCGTTAAAACGTAAAGAAAAAAAAAGAGGGGAGGGGGGCCTGCATTAGATGTAGCTTTCAGGATTTAAAACGAACAAATTTGGTAGCTGAATTTGTTAGATTAGGATCATCATCGCTGTGCAAGAGCTGGGCGTTGCTTCGGGTTTCTAGGAACCGAATCTTTCGGATACCCGTTTAAGAAGTACTCATTGGAACCGGTTCCTGGAGCTGATTCCTCGGGTTCTTGCCCTTGGTAAATTGCCGGTGGTGCATGTAAAACACATGACAATTTTCCCATGAGTTTTCGCGTGTCGTCACACAGAGCTGCTATTGGATCTTTGGGCCGTTGTTTACACGCAAGGTTCACAATAGAACACATCGATCCGTAGTGAATGGAGTATATCTAGAAGCAGTAATGCGAAGACAAAGAAATTATAGGCTTATAACGTGGACACTATATGAAGGGACACTAATATGTTCATCAACGTTAAAATATAAAATCAGGACAGTTATACTGCGCGGTATAGAAATATATGGTTTCTGTGTTTAAAATGGTTTAACAGTTAACTCTGAATTTTTAAAAAAAGGCTCTAGTGTTTATTGTAAAGGGAAAGGGATGCGAACGAACATACTTTACTTTCAAAGGGTTAAGAATTGGGCATGGAGACACTTCTGACTTTCTGCCTTTCATCATACAGCTTTCACTCAGTCACAGTCATTCAGCGTTTGTTTATTGAGCATAATAAGCGTGAAGAAACAATTAAATGACTACTTATATAAGTTCGAGGGTCATACCGAAAGTCATGAGCACATAATTTTTAAAAAATCAAAATTTATTAGAGAAAATATAAATGTATCACCTTAACTTGCATCCTTTGCACTTCATGTAGAGGTCTCATGACGTCACCATCATGTGTCATGTGACCACGCGGAGCATAAACAAAATGGCGGGTTCTGAAGTTTCGTTTAGTCAGCGTACTGTTATTGAGTTCATCGTTAAAGAGGAAATCCCCGCTGCTGAAATTCACCAGAGACTTCAACTTGCTTGTAGAGATGTGTATATGGGTGCTAGCAGTGTTAGGAGGTGGGTGAAACATTTCAAAGATGGAAACACAAGCATCCAATATATGCATCGCAGCGGTCGGCATCGAACTACCTCCACTGAACGCAACGTGGAAAGGGTTGACGACGACATTACAGAAGACTGACGTGTCACAGTATCTGAAATCGCTGTAAATCTTGGAATAGGACTCAGTGCAGTACAGGAAATGATTGAAACCCTAGGCTATAGAAAAGTTTGTGCCCGCTGTGTCCTACAGGAGAAAACGTCCAGAAAGCAGTGCGTCCGTTACGTCGGTCAGCTGGAACGGAATTCTACGGAGAGGGTATTTTTAAGGTTGCGGAGCGATGGGGGAAATGTGTGCAGAGAAATGGAGATTATATTGAAAAGTGAAGAAAAGGATGCAGATTAAAATGATACATTTATATTTTCTGTCTATAAATTTTGATTTAAAAAATTGCTCACGACTTTCGGTATGACTCTCGTAATAAACTATCTCTTTTCCATACAATCCACACTTTGATTTATGTAATTACATAAAATAAACTTACATTCATTCAAAACTAGCAAATTTATAGAAAAGCAGTAACAAATATACAACAATCAAGCCATACTTATATATATATATATCCATGTAACTATACTTTTAATATAAGCTTGTACATGCAGGTACATATATTCACATACACATGCAAGTATATGTCATAGTTGTCGATATTAGGACATAGTAGATCATAGGGTCAAGCTTCTCAGTGTTCCTATTATTTTCATATCGGGCCCTAGTACCGGAATCACTGAGGCTATGTCCTCTGCTGCGATGGACAACCGGTCAGCATGGATTCCTTTCACTAGGGAGCATTCAACCATCAAATGATTTGTTTTCTTTGATGTAGAAGTTGTGCTGGAGATTAGAATGCTGCTGTTGGTGATTTCGATATGAAGATTGCTGAGAGGAATGCTTGTGAACCATGTCTGGATTTAGAGATTTAGGCATCTGTTGGGTTGGTTTTAGTGATTTAGGCATCTGTTGGATGGTTTTAGTGATTTAGGCATCTGTTGGTTGGTTGCTGCTGAGCTGTCCCGTAGAACTCCGAACCTGTTGCCACAGTGTACATCGATGAGATATGTTATGTTAGCTTCTTTCCGCTCTTCTGATGATTTGTTACTGCCGCAGTCTGGATGTATGCTCAAGTTCCTGTCCAGGTTTGTTTGATGTGCTTGGTGACGCTGTCTGGATGTATGCTCAATTTCCTGTCCAGGTTTGTTTGATGTGCTTGGTGACGCTGTCTGGATGTATGCTCAAGTTCCTGTCCAGGTTTGTTTGATGTGCTTGGTGACGATGTCTGGATGTATGCTCAATTTCCTGTTAAGGTTTGTTTGATGTGCTTGGTGACGCTGTCTGGATGTATGCTCAATTTCCTGTCCAGGTTTGTTTGATGTGCTTGGTGACGCTGTCTGGATGTATGCTCAAGTTCCTGTCCAGGTTTGTTTGATGTGCTTGGTGACGATGTCTGGATGTATGCTCAATTTCCTGTTAAGGTTTGTTTGATGTGCTTGGTGACGATGTCTGGATGTATGCTCAATTTCCTGTCCAGGTTTGTTTGATGTGCTTGGTGACGATGTCTGGATGTATGCTCAATTTCCTGTTCAGGTTTGTTTGATGTGCTTGGTGACGCTGTCTGGATGTATGCTCAATTTCCTGTCCAGGTTTGTTTGATGTGTTTGGTTACGGTGTCTGGATGTATGCTCAATTTCCTATCCAGGTTTGTTTGATGTGCTTGGTGACGCTGTCTGGGTGTAAGCTCAAGTTCCTGTCCAGGTTTGTTTGATGTGCTTGATGACGCTGTCTGGTTGTAAGCTCAAGTTTTTGTCCAAGTTTGTTTGATGTGCTTGATGACGCTGTCTGGTTGTAAGCTCAAGTTCTTGTCCAAGTTTGTTTGATGTGTTTGGTGTCGCTGTTTGGGTGTAAGCTCAAGTTCTTGTCCAGGTTTGTTTGATGTGTTTGGTGACGCTGTCTGGGTGTAAAGCTCAAGTTCTTGTCCAGGTTTGTTTGATGTGTTTGGTGATGCTGTCTGGGTGTAAGCTCAAGTTCCTGTCCAGGTTTGTTTGATGTGTTTGGTGTCGCTGTCTGGGTGTAAGCTCAAGTTCTTGTCCAGGTTTGTTTGATGTGTTTGGTGACGCTGTCTGGGTGTAAGCCCAAGTTCTTGTCCAGGTTTGTTTGGTGTGTTTGGTGACGCTGTCTGGGTACAAGCCCAAGTTCTTGTCCAGGTTTGTTTGATGTGTTTGGTGACGCTGTCTGGGTGTAAGCCCAAGTTCTTGTCCAGGTTTGTTTGATGTGTTTGGTGACGCTGTCTGGGTGTAAGCCCAAGTTCTTGTCCAGGTTTGTTTGATGTGTATGGTGACGCTGTCTGGGTGTAAGCCCAAGTTCTTGTCCAGGTTTGTTTGATGTGTTTGGTGACGCTGTCTGGGTGTAAGCCCAAGTTCTTGTCCAGGTTTATTTGATGTTCTTAGTGACGGTGGCTCATCCTGTGATTTTATTTCCTGATTTGAGTCACTTTCTTGATTTGGGTCAGTTTCTGCATACTTTTTTCCTGAATTTTATTTTGGCGGAGAGTTTCTGACAGCATCAGATCAATAAGACATTTCATGCTTTGGTTTTCCTCTCTGAGAGTCGTGATTTCAATAAGACATTTCATGCTTTAGTTTTCCTCTCTGAGAGTCGTGATTTCAATAAGACATTTCATGCTTTAGATTTCCTCTCTGAGAGTCGTGATTTCAGTAAGACATTTCATGCTTTGGTTTTCCTCTCTGAGAGTCGTGATTTCAATAAGACATTTCATGCTTTGGTTTTCCTCTCTGAGAGTCGTGATTTCAATAAGACATTTCATGCTTTGGTTTTTCTCTGTGAGAGTCATGATTTCTCTCCCGAGACTGCCACTTTCGCTGCTGAGAGACATGTTTTATTTCAGTAGCCATGTATTTGATGAGGGTCTTTACCAACTCTTTGACAGCATTTATTAGTTCCTGGCTAAAAAGGAATTGATGGCCTTTCGCCAGAAGGTGAAGTTTCCTGAGAACTTCGATGATCAAGTGACTCTGGACAACTCTGATGCACACGATAATAGTAGGTAGGCCAGTAGATTTGGTATCCTGTGATTCCTGCACAGGGAGATTTACTTGCTGCCCTGTGTGGTGGTCGGTATGTGCAGGTGTCGACCCTGACACGACTGCTCCTGCATGTTCGGTGTCAGGATTGTCTTAATCAAGTCTTAATTTAGCGCCATGTTCTAAAGCTTCTGTTACGTCTTGGCGGTCTTCTGCTGCTAGAAGAGTTGTTGTGTCTTGTGGTATTTCTATCCTGGTGGCTGACTCATCAGACAACCAGTATTCAACAGCCTACGCTGTACCCTGTACCAATACTTTGCTTTTGGTGTGGTATAAGTGTATGATACGGTCTTGCGCTTTTATTGTTTTCTACACTTGCGCCATCTCTGTCTGCCTGTTTTTCCGTTGGCTGTAATACCGCTCGTCCAGGGCCTACTTCATACTCTCGTGCTGAAGAGTATTGTGAAAGTAGATGGTAACACATTAACCCTCATAAGATCTCTTTAATGTCACACCCGGCTGGTAGCTCCACCCTCAGGGCCTTCTGTTTTATTACGTGTAGTTTTTAGCAGCCGTGGTCCGTAGTCCATCACGGCGACTACACGGCCTCGTAATCTCACATAAAGTAAGAGAACACAGCTTTCTAGGATTAGACCTCGAAAAAATCGTAGACAAAGCACTTTAGTGAGACGTGAGAGAAAGAAAAATCACAAGAGAATTACCTGGGATTCGAACACGGACTCTGGTAGGACGAGCGGCCGTCTAGCCACGAGAGAACAGCGTACTACCCAACTCTGCCAACTGCTACCCCGAAAAAAAGAAGCTTATTGGCATAGTCATACTAAACTGTTCAGTAGACACGAGGGATCGTGACACCCGGAAAGAAATGAGGTCGTGACACAGGAAATCCGTAGCTTAGATTCAGTCTCTCTAGCAGGAATCAAATTTTAGACAAACATACACACGGTCTTCTGCCATATCTGGTGCATACTTGATCAACAATAACAAACTAACGAATACTTAATACATGAAGTTAGTTTCAGGAACAATTTTTTTTATAAATAGGAAACAACGAGGCTATACCGTACGAAAACCTCGTTGTTTCCTATTTATAAAAAATCGTAATCTCTTCCGCGTTGTTATCATCATACATATAGGTACTTAACAACAGGGCAGCAATAGATTGCCGCGCCCGTTGTCTGACTCTGGCTTTGTTTAATCAACGGATTAACTAGGCCAGGTCACGCTTCACCACGTGTGCAAAACAGCGAAAATAGGTGATCAGCGAGAGATGAATATAACTTACGATATTTCTGGAATTCAGTCAGTCAGGCATTTGCATGTCCCTTGCGGAACTTTGCCTCCCTAACAGCACTCATGTAGGCCTCTCGGTTGTAAGCAAGATGCCCTTCTGCTGGTGCGTCCGTTTGCGGATTATCAGCGATATCTTGCAACCATTTTCGCCTTAGTTTTCCTTTATTTCTTTTTCCCATTATGTATACTTCCAAGATGTTCTTCTCTAAATTTTCTTGACGTTAAATATGTCCAATCTATTTACATTTTCTCTTTTTAATCTTCCTTACTAGCTAACCTTCTTCAATATTAAGTTCTTGTAGAATGGATATATTTGTTCTTTTTTGTGTCCAAAGTATTTAAGGCCTCTTCTGTAGCATTTACATTCAAAGGCATTTATGTGTTTCTCAGCTGTTTTGTTAAGTGTCCAGTTCTCACTGGCATATGTTGCGATGGGAAAGATCCATGCCCTTAAAAATCTTATATGTGTAGTTCTGTCTGTTCCTCTCCACAGATTCTTTAGTTGTTTTACTCTTTGAAGAGCGATAGATTTTTAATTTCTCTCATTGTATCTCTATTATTAGTTAGTAATGATCCAAGATATTCAAAACTCTCCACCTCTTCCAATTTCCCCTCATTGATATATATTTCATCTGCCTTATTTTTTCTGTCATATGTCATTAATTTAGTTTTCTTTGCATTAGGACAAAGGTTCACTGTTCTTACGGACTGACATAATTAGTTTTTTTCCATTCCTTTTTGTATTGTTTATAATAATGCTGTGTCATCGGCATATATAATCTCTGGTATTTCATACCCTCCAATTGTTATGGCATCATAACATTCTTTGTCTACATCTTCTCTAACATTCCTCATTATATTTTCAGTATACAATTTAAATATGTAAAGTGACAGTATGCACTCCTGACGGACCCCTTGTTTTATGTCAGACCAAGTTGTTGTTTCATCATTTATTCTTACTGCTGCTTGTTGGTCTAGATACATCAGTGATGTTAATTGTATCAAATGTGTTGGAAATCCCGTGTTTTCCATTATTTCCCAAAGTTTCTGGTGTTGTACACACTCAAATGCCTTTGAGTAGTCTATAAAGGATAAATATAGATTCACATTAAACTCTCTGCATTTCTCTATTATTATTGAATAATATGATCTCTTGATCCTCTTCCTTGCCTGAAACCAGCTTGGACCATATTGACTTCTTCTTCTATTTTCTTTCGAAGTCTACCCATTATGATTTTTAATAGAATTTTACTGGCATGACTAATCAGGTCAACATTTCTGTAGTTTGTGCATAATTTCAAGTTACCTTTTTTTCGCAGTTCTTTTCCATTCTTTTGGCCAAATACCTGAATGGCATATCTTTTTACATAGAGCATGATAGATTGTTCCACATTCCTTTCCTCCTGCTTTAATAAGTTCAGCTGTTATCATCCTGGTGATTTACCATTTTTCAGCTTCTTTATTGCCCATAAAACTTCTTCTATTGTCGTTTCGGGTTCTTTCTCCTCCAATAATAATTCACACTGTTGGTTTCTCCTTTCACAGTCAGTTGTTTCACACATTCCTCTGCAATGTTCCTTCCATCTTTCTAGAATTTCCTCTGTTTCCGTCAAGGTATTCCCAATTTCGTCACAAATTACATGTAGCTTAGGTGTGACATTTCTCGTCAGTGTCTTCATTTCTTTAAACATTTCACTATCTCTCCCACACTTCTGATGTCCTTCTATTCTGTGTCAACAGTCCTGATATATCCAGCTATATTCTGGAATTATCCCAGAAAAAAAGCACAGAATTGATATTCCTGGCATATTTCATCATAATCACGACCACAAGATGAAGACCCTGTTTGAATATACATTTTCTTGTAAAACCACATAGAATATCCGGAAACTGGAAAAAAAACACGTCCTCAAGGTAGAAATAAAAAGAAAAGGCAGCTGGAGAGTGACACGGGGTGATGACGGTATCGTTCTGATGGCACGACTTTCAGACAGAATCTCCCGTCGTCAGATGCCATTCCATCTACACTGTCACCCGGCAGCAAACGGTTCAACTCGTATTTGGAGCCGGTTTGTTTTCTGTTTTCTAAAGTGGTTCCAAGTAGGTACTACTCGGTAACCGGTATTGGTTTGTATGAACCGGGTACCTGCTTTTACCGGAAGAACCGAAAGAACTGGTTCCTACTCCGGTTCCAGCCCAGCATTACTTTGTACAGAAGGGACTCCACAGATACTCCAGTCTCATACTGAAGTATCACGTTAACTAGTAACACCAGTCCCATGTTGGGTTACATATTTTCAACAACCGTTAACGTACTCTTTGCTACTAACATCACAGTTTACTCCAGAATCGTTCATTCCAAACAAAGATGCCGCGTCAGTGTGTATAGAAATTCTGTGACCTGGCAGTATCCATGAGTTCGTTAGCAATGTCTGGACGATCCATTATCTGTCCGTCAGAGACCATAGATGCGGCTAACGCCTGGTCTTTCATTTCTGGGAACGTCGACGTAGATGAAAACAAATATGAAAGTAATGTAACAAGTCGTTGAATATAGGATTGACCCAAGCCATCCATCCACCCACATAAGTATTGAGCATGCATGACATTTTTTTTCTAGCTACATTCAATGAGTTGCTCAAATTATGCGTCTCAGAGACGGTGAAACATGCAAGCTACATGCAAGGATAATAGAACATACTTTAGGGATTTTGTGGGGAGAGAAATGATTTGTGGTAATTATTTTATAGCTTGTCTTCTGCCATGGTTTTTATTCTCTTTTTTCTCTCTTTTCACAGAGAGCGCCAGACATGTCTGTAATTTGTTAGTCAAATCATGAGAGGTTGTGGGCAGCATTTATTTCGTGGAATTGAGAAGAGTGTAATGACATTTCAGGTTAAAAAAAAAGGTACTCTGCTTGTAATGATGTCCCGTTTTTTACGGTCATCTGTATGATAGTACTTGCAGCGATGTCGCGTTTTACGGTCGTGTGTCTGACAGTACTAGCAGTGATGGCACGTTTTACGGTCAATGAGTCTGGCAATACTTCTAGTGATGATATATTTTGCGGTCAATGAGTCTGGCAGTACTTCCAGTGATGGCACGTTTTACGAATGTCTGACAATATTTTCAGTGATGTCGCGTTTTACGCAAATATTTTTATTTATAATCGCCTTCCCGTCGTTCATCGACCTAGTAAACATGTTTATTTGTGTCATGCTCAATGGTCTGCAGCGTTTTCTCTCATCTCCCCCCCCCTCCCCCTGCTGATAGGATATATATTTCTTTGTATTCATGTTTTATGCTCACAGCGGCGGATGTACGAGCATATATCCTAGTGCTCAGTTTTCCGCTGAAAGAACTGGTAATACTGTGTGGACGTACGTTTCTTGACGCTTATAACAAGCCCTCCCACAGCGCTTTATTTCTTTCTACCCTTGGCGATGCCTGTTAAAATCAGATCGTGTCTGATTTGCTTGGTTTTTTTTTTCTTTCTTTTCTTTTTTCTTTAAATATTTGAACTGTTTGTCGAAAGCTAGATAACTGTTTTCAGGCAGAGAGCGGACGCTTGTAGAACACTTCCGGTAAAAAGGACATCGCAGACGCGCTAATGAAAAACCCACAACGGATGTCTTAGGTCGATAAAAAAAAATGTTGGATTGGAACAGTGCGTACGTATTAGTTTTACAAAACATAAAGAAGCTAAAGTGTAAATAGTAATAATAAGTGAATTTTGACGGTAGACCCTTCATAACACAAATAAAAAGCAGTGGAAAAAAAACGCTTCAGTGAAAATAATTTAAACATGAAAAAAGAAACAAACTACAATACAAATAAAACCAGCAGCGGACAGTTAGATAATATTTTATTTCTTGATCTCTCTGTAAAACTCCACATAAAATTAGATAATATTATTATGTTCTCCTCACAGAAATTGCAAATTATATATATATATATATATATATATATATATATATATATATATATATATATTGGTCTTCCTGTAACAGCAGATAAATAGATGATATGTTGATCTTCCTGTAGTTGCAGATAATAAGATGATATATTGATCTTCCTCTAGCTGCAGATAATTAGATGATGTGTTGATCTTTCTGTAGCTGTAGATAATTAGATGATGTGTTGATCTTTCTGTAGCTACAGATAATTAGATGATGTGTTGATCTCCCTGCAGCTGTAAATAATTAGATGGTATGTTGATCTCCCTGCAGCTGTAGATAAAATAGGTACTATTGATATGTTGATATCCCTGCAGCTGTAGATAAATAGGTAATATTGATATGTTGATCTCCTTGCAACTGTAGATAATTAGATAATAATAAAATGTTGGTCTCCCTGCAACTGTAGATAATTAGATAATACTGCAATGTTTGTCTGCCTGCAACTGTAGATAATTAGATAATACTGAAATGTTGGTCTGCCTGCAACTGTAGATAATTAGATAATACTGAAATGTTGGTCTGCCTGCAACTGTAGATAATTAGATAATACTGAAATGTTGGTCTCCCTGCAACTGTAGATAATTAGATAATACTGAAATGTTGGTCTCCCTGCTGCTGTAAATAAATAGGTAATATTGATATGTTAATCTCACATAAACTGCAAATAATTAAATTAGACTGATATGTCTATCTCATTGCAACCGCAAACTAATTAGGTAATACTGATATTTTGATCGCCCTGCAACTGTTGATAATTAGATGATATTGACATGTTGATCTCCCTGCACTTGTAAATAGATAATATTGGTATGTTGATCTGTATGCAGCTGTAGATAATTAAATAGTATTGATAGGTTATTTCCCCTCTCGACCATCAGTAGATGTCTTGGCCCAAGTCACATTGAAAGAACTTGCAAACACCAGCAAATTCGAACTGTAAACTTGTACTTTTATTGCCTAAGGAAAATACTTGGTATAAAGTTGAACGAATTCAGGAACAACTCAGAGATAATGCAGATGAGCATGGGTGATCAGAAAAAAGGACATTTGTCGATCACGTGATGAGAAGAAACAAGTCAGAGAATCCCAAAACAGGCTATCAAGTGGAACACAACAGGCCGAAGGAAAAGAGGTCGGCCATGCGAAAACTCTAAAGAGGATATTGTTAAGGGAGGTCAAATTAGTAGACATAAAATCCCTTGATGATGTTGAAAATCTCGCCGAAAACAGGAAAACGTGGCGAACTACGATGCGAGCCCTAAGTGATGTTTAACGGCACGGAAAGGATTGTAAGACTGTCATATTTGTATGTCACAGGTTAAAATTAGCACATACCTTACTTTTAAGTGAAATGATCGAACTCTGTATGCAAGGTAATAAAGAACGATAAATTGGAATGTTCGTCGTCGTCATTGTTGTTCTTGATCTGCCAGGAACTTTGAGCATGATGTTCTTTGCAGCCAACGAGGTGGGGATGTTGGAAGTTACGGTGTCGTGTTGAAATAGGAGCGGGTTACGGCGGCTATTTTTGGGTCGGCCCCAGATAGGAGCTGAAAGCAGGAGGTGTGCAGTCCTTTAGCAAGACTCCACCACCACCACAGGCAAGGTGAGGGACTTGAGTGTGAAATCATTCGTCAGCCCTGGGACAAGTGTGTCAGCTGTCGGTCGGTGAGTCCCACATCAGACATTGGAAAGTTTAAAAAACGGAACAGATGCGAGAGGTACCAGTCGCTCTGTGTGTGTTGGGGGTGGGAAGTAGTAGTTGTTTCTGTTTAAATCAGCCAAGACGTCTGCACATTTCTGCTGTTTGTTTCTGTTTAAATCAGCCAAGAAGTCTGCACATTTCTGCTGTTTGTGTTTAAATCAGCCAAGACTTCTGCGCATTTCTGCTGTTTATGTTTAAATCAGCCAAGACGTCGGCATATTTCTACTGTTTGTTTCTGTTTAAATCAGCCAAGAAGTCTGCACATTTCTGCTGTTTCTGTTTAAATCAGCCAAGACGTCTACACATTTCTGCTGTTTCTGTTTAAATCAGCCAAGAAGTCTGCACATTTCTGCTGTTTCTGTTTAAATCAGCCAAGAAGTCTGCACATTTCTGCTGTTTCTGTTTAAATCAGCCAAGACGTCTGCACATGTCTGCTGTTTGTTTCTGTTTAAATCAGCCAAGACGTCTGCACATTTCTGTTGTTCTGTTTAAATCAGCCAAGACGTCTGCACATTTCTGTTGTTCTGTTTAAATCAGCCAAGAAGTATGTACATTTCCTATGACCTTAACCGGCCGATTTAAATTTTCTGGGCGGGCGATTGCCGTCTTGTCCACACGAAAGTCAAATGTGGCGTGTATTTGGAATGCGTCCGTTGTTCACTGATCCCTGAGAATGTTTGCAAGCCACGTTTCCCAACATGGTAACGTCACAACTGCCATGGCATTGGGCGCCCTGTCACGGACGTCACCCGCTGTTCGCCTCAGCTTATTATCTACTTTGTTTTCTTTAACAAGGATATTTCCGGATGACGTCTAGGGTCACATGTGGACATTACACAGCTCACGGAAGTTCTTATGTCGACTGTTGGTCTTTTTTTTATATATATAACCACCTCCAAACACTAATGGTCACGTACGGTTACTATCATATTTCTAACATGTCGCTAAGTCTCTTCTCTTGTCAAGTTTGTTATGTAAAGCTTGCAGTGTAGAAAAGGCCGCGCTTAAGGATAACAGACGGCTTTGGATTTACGAAGACAAAAGTGTTATGTTGGGAACAGCGCATACACATTCGAAGTTAAGCTGTCATAGATTGGGTAGAACACACAGTTGCATTTACTTAATATGCAAGACAGTGCCGTCATCATAATGCAAAGCAAAATTCAAATATTGTGTTATAAATTAACAACAACGAAGAAGAAGAATGTATGACACTAACCAGAAAAGAAAGAAGAGCATAAGCTCCGAACCCAAGCGCCCAAAAGCTGGAAGTAGTGAGCATACCTGTCAAGATGTTAGCATTCTTCTTCAGAGTTCTTAAGGCTAAAGCTTGTGGCACAGCAGCCTAACGAAAGAAGATAAATGTGATCTTGGTCATGTGAAGTCGTGCACTTCAGCGCCATAGGATGATATCGATTCATCGTGTTCTTCGTTCAGTGAATGACGAAAGTCTTGAGCGTCCAGCTTTTTTCATTACATATCAGGAAGAATATTACTGCCTTAAATGGGCAGAAGAGCAGGCCGCTTCATCACGTAACATTTGGATGGGCGAACGAAGAACATGTTTACCCCAGACAGAGACAGTCAGGTTTTCAAGTGAAGAACTATCACTCAAGTTTTCAAGTGAAGAACTATCAGTCAGATTTTCAAGTGAAGAACTATCAGTCAAGTTATCAAGTGAAGAACTATTCAAGTTTTCAAGTGAAGAACTATCACTCAAGTTTTCAAGTGAAGAACCATCAGTCAAGTTATCAAGTGAAGAACTATTCAAGTTTTCAAGTGAAGAACTATCACTCAAGTTTTCAAGTGAAGAACTATCAGTCAGATTTTCAAGTGAAGAACTATCAGTCAAGTTATCAAGTGAAGAACTATACGTGAAGAATTATAAGTAAGCGGTGTCAGTTTCATGGAAGGCGACCAACCGGATGAAGGAGGAGGTGTGTTTCTGAGTCACAGTGACTGACAGCAGTAATGCCCAGGCTGAAGGTATTTGACAGCAACATTATCACCACGAGTTTGCTACTGACAGAAGGTAAATTCAGAATACTGAAAAAAAGTGAATTCTGAAGCATTTTGGCTGACGCCAGACAAGCTGGAGTCTTCAGAGATGAAAAGAAGAAACAAAAAAGTGTCTTCTGGGACTAATTCAGGCGAACTCGTGGTCATGTTTACCTCATGTAACAGTAAACAGAAAACTACAAGACAAAAAAAAAATGTAAAGAAACATCAGAGAAGGCGTGGTCACAGAGGAAAATATCATCTTAGCTTGGATGACTCTATGAAACGCAGGGGAAACAATCGCAGCGGAGGTCCATTGTAATGGAGAGAACTTAGGATCACGAAGAATAAATGAATATATGAAGTATTCACGATGCCTGCAGCCCTAGTGTTTGAGAGTTGCGTGTAAAGGGGATATTACAGTGATGATGTTATGCAGATTTAAAGATAGCTTACACTGAAGAAAGGATTGAAGTGGTCCGTACAAGAGATAGCTTACACTGAAGAAAGGATTGAAGTGCCCCGTACAAGAGATAGCTTACACTGAAGAAATGATTGAAGTGGCTCGTACAAGAGATAGCTTACACCGAAGAAAGGATTGAAGTGGTCCGTACAAGAGATAGCTTACACTGAAGAAAGGATTGAAGTGCCCCGTACAAGAGATAGCTTACACTGAAGAAAGGATTGAAGTGGTCCGTACAAGAGATAGCTTACACCGAAGAAAGGATTGAAGTGCCCCGTACAAGTGATATGAGGAATCATTGAAGCCAGCAGTATGAGTTTTGGAACTAAAAATAAATAGAAATATAACTTTAGTGTTGGACTAGAAGCAGCTAGAGCACGATTTCTCAACCCCGGATCCGGCGGAGTCTGCACAGCATCTGCCAGAGATCGTGACTTAAAAATATCCCTACTAAGCACTTGTCGCGGAACCCTTAGGGCATCGCTACATGCTTTTGCTTTTTTGTTCAAGAAAGGTTGCCCAAGAAAGTCATTTTAGTTCTACACAAAGGGGGAAAATACACCGACTCTTGTACACGCCATATACCGTTAGGCCATACCTGATTAACAATTTATATACTATACGTTTGTTATTATTCTTTTCAACCATGGCTACGGCGGCCTCTACTAGGTAAACTAAAGGGAAACGCCCCTCCTTTTCCCCCGCCTACTCTTGTTACTTTATTACAATTGGTACATTTTGTGGTTGTGGAGGGGGAGGCCACGAGATGGCAGCTATAGCTGGGAGGAGATGGAGTGGGGGAGTTATATGAAGCGAAATATTTTATATGGAGTCCAGACTCCAGAACTTATCCTACAAGAGTGCCCTAACCATTTAGACCTGAGGCGTGAGACATGGCCAGAGGACACAAGCTTGGGGCAAAAGCTTTGGGGCTCCTATCAGGATCTGGAGAGGACTGCGGGCTTTGCCAAGCCGACAGGGATCAGGATGTGAAGTGACCAACAACCTCGAACGCAGAAGAAGAAGAAGATGATGACGCGAAAAATGAATGCGGTAGATATTAAAATGTAGAGGTACCGTGAGTTTTTTTACAAAAATAAGTCATGGGTTCCGCCAGGGCAAACAGGTTGAGAAAGGCTGATCTAGACGTTAAACATGCCTTCTTTTGTGCCACATATACCTTTGTCTGACAGGCGTGAATCTGGGTCAACCAGCGGCACGCGCATACAACTCGGGGAAAACATCTGGATATAGGGCGCGAGGACGGCCAAGGGGAAGGTGGATAGATGGAATGAAAGACGTGCTGAGGAAACATAACGTGACAGATACCCAGCCCTCTCACCATGCTTTGGACCGATGTCTGAAATTCTTTTCAGTGCTACTAATGTCATAAGCAGACTGATAAGAAGAAGAAGATGATGATAATGAAGAAGAAGAAGAAGATACAGCTGTTGCATATAGCATGACCCCAAAATCGTAGGAATGCACTTTCAAGTATTAAGGAAACAATCGCTTTAGTTTTATGAATCAGTAACACACGAATAATTATATATATTTTTTTTAAAAATAATGTATAAGTATACACAACTAAAGTATATAACTATACACCTGGCCATTGCAGTAAAGCTGTGACAAGAAGATGTATAAACACGGAAGAAAGTAGGAACAGCTTTATTAATTAACGACCACACAGTTGAGACGTTTCGGTGCGAATCTTACACACACGGCGAAGAAATAGAGAAAGAAGATGAAATACGAATTCACGTGAATGCTATGTAAAAAGTAGGAATGTAAAATAAAAAAAATAAATGGAGTATTTAGCTGTGACTTGTAAGAGACTGTGTCCAGAGATGCACATTTATCCACAGCTAAGTGCTCCATTTATTTATTTTTGTAAATTCTGTTTTTTCCCTTCCTGCTTTTTACATAGCATTCACGTCAATTAAAAAATTTTTAATCTTTTCTCTCTACTTCTTCGTCCTGATTGATTTTGTATGATTAAGGCTCACACCGAAACATCACAACTGTGTACTCGTTAATTAACAAAGCTGTTCCTACCTTCCCCCCCCCCCTAGTTTATAGATTTAGTTTTATGAGTTATGAGTTTGGACTGAGCTTTGCAGGGGAGGGGGGTTGTACTGTGAAAACGAAGAACAGAACAAGTTGGAAGACAACTGCAAGCAACTTTCCATGAGTTAGAGGGCACATGATGATGTGCTGATGGTGCTGGTAGTGGTTGGTTATTCAGTGCCGGATGTGTCGTTGCTGACTGATGGTTTCTAGTAGACAAAGTCTGGCCAGTTTCTCTGAGACTTGATGGCGGCGTCCGGGACCTCGTAGCCTGTTTTTGAGACCTTACGACCCCGTTTTTTTTTTTTTTGAGACCTTATGGCCGGTCTCCGAGACTTTGTGGCCGATTTCCACGATCAAGGAATATGGGCATAGAGACGAGATGCCCAGCTCGTAAACTTCCACAGAAGCCTCTTGAGATCAGTGGAAACGCCAGCAGATTATTTTATTCATACCAACCAGCCACCTCTGAAAGCAGCCGTTCCTTATATTTATGCACCCATTTGGCAGCCTTCTTTTAGGTGTTCATCTTTCGCTGTCGTTCCTTCAGATTTGATTTTCCTTTCAATAAATTCGGGGATCCAAGCTTTTTATTTATGTCTCGGGAAAATAATATGTTCTCGGGTATTTCCAATACCGGAGTGTTCGGAATCCGGGAAGACTTGATGATTATAGGTATCGATTTGTCTTTTCATCGATCTCCCCGTCGGTTTATATATTTGTATTCGGAATTATTATTATTGTTATTATTATTCATAGACCAACACAAAGATACAAAGACAACATAGAAGAGGATATAAAAGAAATTGGTGTCACCAACTGAAGAGAGAAGATTAGGAATAGAGAGGAATGTAGGCGAATTCTATCTGCAGCAGTGGAGCCTTAATGCCTCGGAAAGCTGAAGAAGAAGAAGAAGAGGAAGAAGAAGAATATTATCCATGGGTAATTCATGTGTGGTGACTCCTGAGAAATATAAAACTCTACAGACAAAACCCTCAAGGAAACCAGCTACTAAATTCGCATTGACGAAAGTGTGGGAAAGCAGTGTGGCATACAGACAGCTAACATGGCTCTGAGCAAACTTCTCAGTGAAAACAGGTATACATCACGGAAACCTGCACGGAACTATACAAACAGAGATGAGAACTAAACAAATAGAAATTAATATAATAAGGATTGCCAAACATGCCACCAGTTCTTCACCTTTGATCTCTATTTTTTTTTCGTCTCCAAATCTGAATAAACCCATGTTGAAGGACTTCGCGGATTTGTATGTTTTTCACGTGTTCCGCATGAAAGTTTCCTTTAAAATATACGTGAAATGGTGACTGTAATAGAAGTGCAACAGCAATAGTAAGCTAGATGGGGAAAAACAAAAGAAAGAAAAGAAATGCAGACCTTGATATAAATGGACATCGTGACTTTTATTGTGTTGTCGTCTCTCTTATTCCCGAAGAAAACTTTTTTGCCGAAATATTGACTGTTTACATTGATTTTTAGTGCAGTTTTTTTTCTTATTTTTTTTCCGTTGTGTTTCTAAGAGATTTAGCTCGTGCACATCCGTATAAAAAAGTCTGTCCTGTGACATTTTTCATGCGACACAGGTGTGGAGTGTTAGTGCCTTCACATTTCTAGGCCACAACAGCATTTGAGGTAGGGATGCCAGCACCTGTCCTCGTTGCCTTTGTTTTCCTAAGAAAACTCCAGGTACCCATTTTTTTTTTTTTGGAGGCCGGGTTGATCCCAGTGACGGTCGGTCATAAAAAAATTTCTGCCTGAGTGCGAAATCGAACCAGGAACCTTTCTGGTCGACAGGCACGTGCACTAACCACTACACCACCCGCGGCACCAAATTTGCATAACAGACACTTATCTGTGCGAGGTTCTTGGCTGCTGTTTGCTGTGTGTTTCTTTCTTTTACTTTCTGATCTGTAGACCTTTTAACTGAAGGTGATCATTCCCCATTTCAGTTTAGACTTGTGGCATTCCGTTTAAATCTATTACATTGTTTAGCTTTTCCTTGTATTTTGATGTTGTCGCCATCATTATCCGATGTTATAGCCATCATTAGCCGAAGTTGTAGCCATCATTACCCGATGTTGTAGCCATCATTACCCGATGTTGTAACCATCATTAGCCGATGTTGTAGCCATCATTAGCCGACGTTGTATCCATTAGCCGATGTTGTAACCATGATTAGACGACGTTGTAACCATCATTAATCGATGTTGTAGCCATCATTGCCGACGTTGCAACCGTCATTAGGCGACGTTGCAGCCATCATTAGCCGACGTTGTAGCCATCATTAGCCGATTTCGTTTCTGTCCGGATGGAACGAGAAAGCCCTGTCCTGGATGATTCCCCGAGGGCGAAGATGCCGCTTGATTTGCCAGTCATCGACCGATGTCTGTCTGTCCGTCCATCTGTCTGTCCGTCCGTCTGTCTGTCTGTCCGTCCGTCCGCCCGTCAGTCTGTCTGTCTATCCGTCCGTCTGTCTGTCTGTATGTCCGTCCCAACATCTGTCCTTCCGTCCGTCCGTCTGTCTGTCTGTCTGTCCGTCTGTCTAGAAGACGGATCTGCTTTAGCATTCAGCGATCCACAGCTGGCATGCTAAACGTCAGGGTTAGCGAACAGTAGCTGATGAAGACTCTGTCCAACCTCTCCGTTGGTACACCCTCAGTAACAAGCCTAGCCTGGCTAACCGGGTAGGGATCGCAGTACCCCCCAATGACGGTGGAGTCTGCTAAAAAAAAAGTATTACAACCCCCCCCCCCTTCCACCCCGCTTTTTAACTCCATTCAGGAACTGAAAAAGATAGCTGCTGTAACCCGCTCCCATTCCGACACTAGTCTGTGCCTCAATATCTCCATCACATCGACTGCAAACAACAGCAACTCGCAGTTTCAGGAGATAGAAAAATAAAAAGGATGATTCCCTGTCCGAGAACTGATGTTTTTGTTGTCCCCTCATTGTTCTTATTGATTCTCCACCTGTGTTGTGTGTAACATTTGTCACATTAAGAACCGATATGACAAATCAGTTTCACTTCTCCAAACCCAGTTCATGTCCGCTGAAACAACAAAGGTAAATGGGAACTCCTCACTGGTTCGGGCTTACAGACAGAGAAGTATGACAGAGAAGTTCAGAATCTCCATACGTGAGGGAGCACTGAAGAAAGGGATTAGTTCATTGACATTGTTCTCCCCCCCCCCCCCCCCCCCCAACTCTTCAGTTTTCTTACATCTGGGACAAGAGAGAAGTGATAACTGACGAGCCAGTTTGCTTGGTTTGTTCTTTTGGGACTTTTCTCCAGTGAGAGTTCCGTTAACCCTTTATCATTCGTCGTCGTAAATTATGGTTTCCAAGACTTGATGCTTGAAACAATTGGCTTCCTTGTGAGCGGGATATTAGCAGACCATTAAACTTCCCCCAGTTATTTAACTATTAAGAACAGGCGGAATTTAGCAAATTTGGATGCAATACCAGGACCCCCCAACCCCCCCCCCCCCCCCCAAATACCTTGCGTACGTCAAGTATACATTGTCGTCCGACTGTCAAGTTTATTTGTTCTCTTGTAGGTCGTCTTCAAGGACCGTCAGGGTTGAATTCGTAGTAATTCTCTCTATACAGAAATTTTTTTTTTCTGTGTTACTTTTCTTTGTTCTGTCTACATCCCTTGTTCAGACTTTCGATAGCTCTTCGTGCGACGTTTAATCTCTTTTGGTATTTTCTGAGACTATATAGAGAAAACGCTGGAACTAGGAAATGGAAATCAGGAGAGGAGAATTATTGATCATCCCCGTCCTCTCTATCTCTCGTAACTCTACTGTGTGTCTTCCTCTCTCTCTCTCTCTCTCTCTCTCTCTCTCTCTCTCTCTCTGCCTTATTTAACATCATCGACCTGTCTCGTTTATCTACAGTCCTTCCATTATTGTCGCGATTGTCATAGACCACGGCACGGTATCGATCAAGCGCAAGAGCTCCGTGCTTGTACTATTCACTTGTGTGTCGGAGCGTCTACAGAATACCGCTAATATGTCTGGGGGAGGTTTTCTTCTTCTTTTTTTCTGCTTCATATAAGCAGGAGCCCTATGGCTTCACTTCATACGCGGAATATTGCATGAGATGGTATTAGTTTCTGCACCCACGAACGATGAGTTCCGCTGCCTCCGAGTTGATTACTTTGGTCCGCCAGCTGCTTGACGTAGTCTTTGCTCCTGAACATCTTTCCTATTGTTTCATTTTCTGTTTGCATGTAGAGTCATTCTGCCGTAAATTCTTCTGTTTTTTTCCCCCTATTTCTCTCACCCGCTGTAGCTACATTTGATTATTTTCTACATTGGCTGTTGTATATAATTGACACTTAAATTGTATGTCAGCGTCTTAATATCGACCCAGCTCTGCAGATCGATGCTGCCGTATATTTGTTATTTTTAGAGTAAATGTGTTTAGAGCAGTTTAGATTGCGCACGTTATAATGAGAAAACTTTGGATTTTATAGAACACTTGTAGCTTGTGATTGTCATGTGACCTAAGCATGCTTTCTGTCAGGTTAGATTTTTCCGTTGAAATATAAATTAAATTGGATATGTTTACACAAAAATTGCGTTGTATTAGTATCCCCCGTGATAGATGGAGAAGTCTCTCTTCGTTATTGAGCATAAATCTTTTCGGAGAAATCTCTTTTAGAGGCCGTGTACATATCTGTTCATAGAAGTCTCTCATAGATATTGTGCTCATAAGTTTTTGAAGAAATTTTGATTAGATATTATGAACACATCTTTCTTTTTTTTTACGAACAACCCGCTTTTACTGTAGATACAGTGAACGTAATTTTAGACAAATCTCTCTCAGATATCATACGCAAATGGAAAACGGTAAAGGTAAACAACGATTATGATTGAAGGTAAAGGTTACGCTATTATTCCATAGAGACTTCCTCTTCCTTCTTCTTCTTCTTCGTGTTGGTTGGTCATGCTTTATCCGCAGCCCTGTCGCCTGGACGAAGCTACCGTCTTCTCATTGTCTTGATTGGAACCCCCCATAGGTTTTGTTTCAGTTATTATACCTCGGGCCAGATCTGTGCTCGAATGTTTGAGTATGCTGGACAGGTTTTGCAGTGTATGCTCTGGCGTTTGGGCAGCAAAACCGCACGGACATGAATTTGTTTCTTTGTGTCATGGAATCATCTAGGGGATATGGTGTTAGTCTATATTTTCCTCGACATCGACATACCAGAGAGTAATGTGGTCAGCCTAGTCATCTTTCCTTCCCAAGCTTCGGGCAGGCTCTAGAAGAAGTCGGGCAAGCTCTAGAGGAGGCCGGGAAAGCTCTAGAGGAAGTCGGGCAAGCTCGAGAGGAAGCCAGGAAAGCTCTAGAAGAGGTCGGGCAAGCTCTAGAAGTCGGGCAAGCTCTAGAAGAAGTCGGGAAAGTTATAGAGGAAGCCAGTCAAGCTCTAGAAAAAGTCGGGAAAGCTCCAGAAATCGGACAAGCTCTAGAAGAAGTCGGGCAGGCTCTAGAAGAAGTCGCTCTAGAAGAAGTCGGGCAAGCTCTAGAAGAAGCCGGGCAGGCTCTAGAAGAAGTCGCTCTAGAAGAAGTCGGGCAAGCTCTAGAAGAAGTCGAGCAAGCTCTAGAAGATGTCGGACAGGCTGTAGAAGATGTCGGGCAGGCTGTAGAAGATGTCGGGCAGGCTGTAGAAGATGTCGGGCAAGCTCTATAAGAAGTCTGGGAAACTCTAGAAGAAACCGGCCAGGCTACAGAGGAAGTCTGGCAGGCTCTAGAAGAAGTCGGGCAAGCTCTAGAAGTCAGGCAGGCTCTAGAAGATGTCTGGCAAACTCTAAAAGAAGCCAGGCAGGTTCTAGAGGTAGTCGGGCAGGCTCTAGAAGAAGTCTGGCAAACTCTAGAAGAAGCCGGGCAGGCTCTAGAAGAAGTCTGGCAGGCTCTAGAAGAAGTCAGACAGGCTCTAGAAGAAGTCTGGCAAACTCTAGAAGAAGTCTGGCAAGCTCAGGAAGAAGTTGGGCAGGCTCTAGAAGAAGTCGGGCAAGCTCTAGAAGTATATAACATTGTATAAATGTGCTGTCATATTATTGATGAAGTCGAAGTTCTTTGTTATTTGATAGAGCACGTAGAGGTTTCACGAAGATTTTACCACTTCACTAGATCAGAGCAAGTCCGATGAACTATTCCTCCATTATTTAATTCTGATAAATAAGTTCAAGATGTATTGTCGACAGCATCACTAGAACTGAATCACTTAATCATTGTTCACAATATCAAACTCTATCTACCTGCAGCATTCAAATTCACAATATACTACACTTGATACGAGAACATTTCCTATCTCAGTATTATATCAGTTGTGCAACACGTGGTCAACTAGTTTCTCGTCTAAAATCACTGTGCTCGAAGTTTCAAAAGTGTCAATTCTTCTTAATCACTTGACTCACTTGAAAACCATCTTCCGTCTAACACTACTTCTGATTTTATATCGTCTTGTCCTCTTTCTTCTCTTGTCTATCTTCTGATTCCTTCTGACGGTCTTCCTCTGCCGTCTCTCAATCGCAGTGTACTAACGAGCAAAGTCTACTGGCCTCTTCTCTGGACTTCTGTTCTTATCTCTCATCTGATGGCTTCTCGGCTGTTCTGGTCGGACCTTCTTTCCTCACTCTTGACTGTCCACGTGCACTGACCATCATTCTTGCAGTTCTGCTCAGTCGCTACTTGCGGGACCGACGGTGTACTGACGATCTCCCTCCTCTGTCTCCTCTCTCTTCTACTTCCGTACTTCTTGGTCTTAGATTGTCTGTTTTTTCGTCTTCTGGCTCCCTCCTCTGTCTTCTCTCCTCTACTTCCGTACTTCTTCATTTTTCTTGGTTTGTTCTTCCGTCTTCGGGCTCCGTCCTCTGTCTCCTCTCTCCAGGACTTCTGTACCTCGTCCTAGATCGTCTGTTCTTCCGTCTTCGGGCTCCCTCCTCTGTACTTCCGTACTTCTTCGTCCTCTCCTGTACTTCCGTACTTCTCCATCCTCTCTTGTCTCTCCGCTCGCGTTTTTATTTTCAAGTCTAGCCTGATGGACTAACAAATAAGTATTTTGGCCCAACCCTTCAGATGTCCACTGGTTCCCATGAGCGTTCTGATTGTCCGTCATTCAAATTGCCCCATGGTGTATATGTCGTAAGTCAGTTGTCCAATAGGGCACGCCTCTAAATATTTAATTGGTCAGCTGGTCGAGCTGGTCATCCTTTATTTAAAAACCGTGTGCAATAGCGTCATAAAAGCATCCTAACACGTGTCACATAACAGGTGTTGTGCGTGTCAGTCTATGTCAGTTTCGTCTATACAGTTGTTATTTACCTAAGTCATTATCTTGCTCTTTCATGTCGGAGGTTTTATTGTGTCCTCGCTTTTCATGTGTCTGCCTTTTCTATTCGTCTTTTCTATTTTGTTTACACGTGTCAACGTCCAGTCACCGCTTTGTTATCACTGGACCATCCTACTTTCTGGCATCCATCCTTTGTATTACCTAAATCTCAACGTCACTGAGTCTCGTATTTTTCTATTCACTGTTTCCACTGTTTACTTTTGTCCATGTCTTGTTCTAGTGTAATGGAAGTTTTATACCTTTCTCTTCCTTTCCTACCTACTTTTCCCTGTCTTTATTCAATGTTACAATTTTGTTTACAGAATTTTTTTCACAGTCATAATCATTAATAATAATAATAACAACTATAATCATTACTTACAAGGCCATGCTACAGAAGAAGTCGGGCAGGCTCTAGAAGAAGCCGGGCAAGCTCTAGAAGAAGTCGAGCAAGCTCTAGTGGAAGCCGGGAAGGTCCAGAAGAACCCAGGTACCCATGTCTTTGGCTGGGTAACTGGGGTGCATTCGGCCGAGTTAGAACTGAGAAACTTCTCCAGGAGAGACTAGTACAGAAATCACTTCGTCACTTAAGCACACAGTCTTTTCTACCCCATTTTATTATCTTCAAATTTTATTCTCGTTTCCTCCTCATATGTCACCGGACCCTTACACAAGGTCGCTCCTAATCTTTCACCAATTCTCCATTGTCGTCATGGCTTGTGGAAAATTAAAGAAGGGGTGTATACAGGGTGTTCCAAAAAGTATCTTTACAATTTCAGGAGGTCATTCTAGGAAGACAGAAGCGGTTATTTTGGAGAATATATGTGTTATTTTGTAGAGTTTTAGACATAATTACAGGGACTCAGTGTGACACCCCCCCCCCCTTGCTGACACAGCACACGTCTTGCGGTAATCGAGTTTCTCACCGGTTCTGTATAGGTCATCTAGAGTAACAGATGCAGAGATAGTGAGCAGTGATTCGCTGCTTCGGGATGTTCAGGTCCCGTGGAAGATGGGGCACGTAAACACTGTCTTTAGTGTAACCCCTCCCCCCCCCGCCCACAAAGAAAAAAGCCACAAGATGTCAGGTCGGGGAATTTATAGGGTAGCCAGCAATGACCTCTGGAAAAGTGTAAAGGAACTTTTGGAACACCCTGGGAAAGTTTATTATGGTTGCTTATTAGGGTTGTGATCAGAAAACTGTAAAACTCGCCCAGTTCCTTCATATGGGGGGTGGAGGGGGGGGACGAGGACAACTTAATTTGCTACCTCGTATCCGGCTATACAGTAAACGGAACGCTCGCGGGGAAGATGGATGGATACCGTTAAATGAAGCGTGGAGGAAATGAATAACCCCGTTGTACCACATCTGTACCACATATTTTACCTAATATATATATATATATATATGACAAAAACGGCAATGAAAATATAAGTAAGGTAGTAAAGGTAATCCTGTCATGCCTTGGAGGCACATAGGGATATGGTGTTAGTGCCCATATTTTCCTTGACCTGTCAGCACACTAGAGGGTGATATGGTCAGTATCACGCCTGGCTGCCTTTTCCTTCCCCAACTCCAGAAGAAGTCGTGTACCCATTTCTACAGCTGGGTAACTGGGATGCCGCCAGCGAACCCCCGACCTTCGGCACGTGAGACCAGTGCACTAACCACTTCGCCACTCAGACACCTATGGCAGTGGTGTATGCTAAAGAAGTGTTCCTTCCCCCCCCCCCCCTTTTCAATCCGATATTTAGTTCAACCCAGGGACTGAAAAAAATATCCGCCGTAATCAGTCTCTGATCTGATACGATACATTGTTGTGCCTCAACATCTTCACCACATAGGCTGCAAATAACACCAGCCCGCAGTTTCAGGAAGACAGAAGAAGAAGAAGAAAGCGTGCTTTCCTAGCTACCGCATATAAGACGAGCATAGAAGGTTGTGAGTCCACAGAATTACGTATCGATGACATGAGCAGCAGCCGCGTACTGGCACATGATGATTGTACTGGAGCTAATCCTTTTCTCTCGAGTCTCATATGTCAATCTTCAGATACTGTCGTCTATCCCCCGCCCAGTTTAGCTGTGTGCCCCACATTTCCGAGTTAACGGTCGGTAGAGAAAACGAGCTCTTGACATACCGTTCGTCAGAAACCGACTGACGCAGCTGCGAAGTGAAATGTCACGAGATCAGCTGGAAGTGTTCTATCCATGGAGTCAATTCGGATGATTAAGCGAAATGGCCAGTCACTGTTGTTATTACCGTGTTAACTCCCACAGCGGTGTTTTGTTTTGTTTTTTCTGTCGACTTATAGATTTTCAGCAAAAGTGTCAATAAACACATTTGTGAAAAAGGACTGTCTCCGCGTTGTCAGTCAATTGCATGTCCCCTGCGAACTTTGCCTCCCTAACAGCTCTTCTGTAGGCCTCTCGGTTGTAAGCAAGATGCCCTGCTGCTGATGCATCCATTTGCAGATTATCAACGATGTCTTGCAGCCATCTTCGCCTTGGTCTTTCTCTCTTTCTTTTTTCCCATTATGTACTCTTCCAAGTCGGTCTTCTCTAAATCATCATGATGTTTAATATGTCCAAAATATTTAAGTTTTCTCTTTAATCTTCCTTACTAGCCAATTTTCTTTAATATTAAGTTCTTGTAGTATGGATATGTTTGTTCTTTTATTTTTGTGTCCATGATATCTGAAAAAAAATTGGCGAACTACTTTGCGAGCCCTATGTGATGTTTAACGGCACGGGAAGGATATAAGATAAGATGATATCTGAAGGACTCTTCTGTAGCATTTACATTCAAAGGCATTTATGTGTTTCTCAGCTGTTTTGTTAAGTCATCTCACAGACATATGTTGCGATGGGAAAAGTGCATGCCCTTAAAAATCTTATTTTTGTAGTTCTGTCTGTTCCTCTCCACAGCTTCTTTAGTTGTGTTACCTTCTGAAGAGCGGCTGCTGTCCTCCTTTTTAATCTCCCTCATTGTTTCTCCATTATTAGTTAGCAGTGATCCAATATATTCAGAATTCTCCACTTCTTTCAATTTTTTTCTCATTGAATTGATACATACATATTTCAGCTGCTTTATTTGTTTTGTCAATATACCTGGATAGGTACAGCAACACACACACACACACACACACATATATATATATACCACCGAATGGTCGAGGGTTCGAATCCCCAGCTGAGCGGGATTTTTTTTCCCACCAGTAAGTCCTGGATGTCGACCCAGCCTCATAAAATGGGTACCAGAGAAAATCTGGGAAGGAAAGGCAGCGAGGAAAGGAACTGGCCACCCTACCTCATACGCTGATGGCCCAGCATAATGAGGTCTCTAACGCTTCATCCCCTACAGCATTATAGGACTAGCTTTACTTTACTGCACTGTAAAAAAGGAAAGAAAAATATACATAAGAAAATTTTATGAACATAAATCAGAGGCATTATGCGTATCCGGCTTCTATTATATACGGTTTTTTTTCTTTCCTTGTAAATATGAGACGTTCTAACTTGCATTTTCATTTTTTTTTTCATTACGTGTATTCATAATTTTTTTTATCAATATTTATTTAACTTGTATACTGAAAATATAATGAGTTATGTTAGAGAAGATGTAAACAAAGAATATTACTATGCCATACAGTTGGAGGCTATAAAATACCAGAGATTAGATATGCTGATGACACAGTATTACTGTCCACAACACACAAACGAATGGAAAAACTAATTATGCCAGTCCGTAAGAACAGCGAAGAGCAAAACATCTATCTTAATGCAAAGAAAACTAAATTGATGACAACTGACAAAACAAATAAGGCAGATGAAATATATATCAATGAGGAAAAATAGGAAAAGGTGAAGAAGTTTGGATATCTTGGATCATTGCTAACTAATAATGGACACACAATAAGGGGTATAACAACTAAAGAAGCTGTGGAGAGGAACAGACAGAACAACAAAAATAAGATTTTTAAGGGCATGCATCTTTCCCATCGCAACATATGCCTGTGAGACCTGGACACTTAACAAAACAGCTGAGAAACACAAAAATATCTTTGAGTGTAAATGCTACAGAAGAGTCCTTCAAATATCATGGACACACATAAAAAAAAAGAACAAACATATCCATACTACAAGAATTTAATATTGAAGAAGGTCGGTTATTAAGGAAGATTAAAGAGAAAACTTAAATATTTTGGACATATTAAACATCATGATGACTTAGAGAAGACCGTCTTGGAAGGGTACATAATGGGAAAAAAAGAGAGGAAGACCAAGGCGAAGATGGTTGCAAGACATCGTTGATGATCTGGGAATGGACGCATCAGCAGTAGGTCATCTTGCTTCACAACCGAGAGGCCTGCAAGAGAGCTGTTAGGGAGGCAAAGTTCCTCAAGGGACAGGCAAATAACTGACTGTATTTATAATTTTGTCAACTCTACATTCCTATACTGCTCGATGACGTAATACTTTTTTGTTTTTTGTTTTTTTTTAAATCTTTCTTATTTTTAAATTCTTCCACATTCAGGACACGAGTGTTTTTTTTTTTTTAAATGGCCCATCTTCCCCTCCCACGTTTAGAAAGTAGGGCCCTGAGTCGTGACTGCTTTTCCGAGGTTAAAAAATAAGTTAATTCATGCTCTATGCTCTTCATGTATATTAATGACATGCTGTTGCTGCATATATTTTCTTTGCTCTGTCGATACACTAGAGGGTTATATAGGCGTCATCTTTGCTCTGTCGGTATACTAGAGTGTTATATGGTTGTCATCTTTGCTCTGTCGGTACACTAGAGGGTTATATGGTCGTCATCTTAGGTTATATGGTCGTCATCTTTGCTCTGTCGGTACACTAGAGGGTTATATGGTCGTCATCTTTGCTCTGTCGGTACACTAGAGGGTTATATGGTCGTCATCTTTGCTCTGTCGGTACACTAGAGGGTTATATGGTCGTCATCTTCAATTCTTGGCATTGCTGTGACGGGCGGACAAAAGGGTTGCTAAGGAAGATTGAGGGAAAAAAATGTCTTCCAAGAGAATGTGATGATGCTGGATTCTGATTTCTGAATGTGCTCGGAGTCTTTCATCATGTCAGTGTTTAATTATACCAGAGCTCTGACCTCTCTCTATCTCCCCTCTCCTCCCCCCCCCCCCCCATTTACTGCTTTTGTTGTAGTTTATTATTAGTTGTCTCTTTTCTTCAGTGTTTTTTTTCTTGTTCAATTATTTATTGAGAGCATTTCGCCATCAATACGTTTTTTTTCACTTGCCAGCAATTTGAGCTTATTTCGTCTGTCGTTTTTTTTTCAATCAGTGTTTTTAACCTTTCCAAGTCTCTCTCTCTCTCTCTCTCTCTCTCTCTCTCTGTGTGTGTGTGTGTGTGAGTAGTTTTGCTGCAAAATGTCGTCTGCTATCCATATCAGTTATCTTGCTCTTATTTGCCATTTCTATAATTATGTTAGACGCGGAAGTTGGGCGAAAATAACTCTCATAGCACAAGATTGGCTTGTGAGGTTGTGATCGGAAGTCTCCTGCGGTAGTTTCTGGGACGAGGATTTCTGTTTGGTACCATATTTGCTTTATACGAGTTTGTCTGGTGGTCGGTCACATTTACGGTTTCTGGCATTTTTTTTTGGGGGGGGGGTTCTCTCTCTCTCTCTTTTCTTCTCTTCTCTTCTCTTTTCTCGTCAATCGGCATTTCGTTTCCAGATCTATCTGTCTGTCTGTCTGTCTGTCCGTCCGTCCGTCCGTCCGTCCATCCATCCATCCGCCGGCCCACCCATCTATCTATCTGTCTGTCTGCCTGCCTGCCTGCCTGTCTGCCTGCCTTCCCCCCCCCCCCGTCCTTCCTTTCGTCCTTCCCATCCCTCCTCCTCCTCCTCCCTGACTACCTGACTGCAGGAATCTGTGCATACATTTACAAATAGGATATTCATGTTGTAAGCATTCACCTGTACAAGCATCACAAGGGGCCAGGTCGAAAGTTCCGACTCATTTTTCTTTGTAAACATGACTCTTCGGGCTTGTGACATTGTATAGCTATTTAACATTTCACGTATAAATCACAGCCAGTGTCAGCAACTCTTTCCGCCTGTTAACCCTTTGTTGCTTTCACAATTTATGACATAAAGCGGAAGGGGTTTTATGCCATTTTCTCACAAGGGAAGTAACATATAGCCCGAATCATGATATATATATATATATATATATATATATATATATATATATATATATATATATCTTGTTTGTGGAAAGGACGGAAGAAAAAGAAACCATGCTCCATGTGTATATTAATGACATGCTGGTGGTGCATATACTTTCCTTGATCTGTCGCTACATTAGAAGGGTTATGTGGTCGTCATCTTCCCCTCCCCCCTCCCTTATCCTTATGCAACTGCAAGGGTATCTGTGCACTCGTTTTTACTTCTCTGTTGACTGAAGAGATTCATGAGAAGTGAATGCATTGGCTACTGCGCTGCTTAGGAACATATTCTCTCCTTCCTCCTCCTTCTTCTTCTTATTATTATTCCTTTTCTTCTTCTTCTTCGTATACTCAGCTTTATAAATGGGAGCTGGATCGCCTTCATGAATCCTGCTCTCAGTAAGGAGGTCTTCGTAGAAACTCTGAGATTCTCCTCCGTGCTTCTCTCTCGGGAGCAGCACCTGGACTCTTTGAGTTACATGTTTAGAAATGGATGTTGTTTGTCCGCGCAGACATATTTTATTTATGATAAACAAACCTGTTGTCATCACAGTTACTAGTAATGACCTCTGTCTCACACTCTTCCCCAGTGTTAAAATTAGATCTGTTTGGCCTTGGGGTCTAGCAGCGAGATCTTGTTTCTGTACTAGACCTGGACACTTAACAAAACAGCTGAGAAACACACAGATGCCTTTGAATGTAAGTGCTATAGAAGAGTCCTTCAAATAGCATGTACATAAAAAACGAACAAGTACATCCATACTACAAGAACTTAATATTGAAGAAGGTTGGCTCTTAAGGATGATTAAACAGAGAAAACTGAAATATTTTAGACATATTAAATGCAACGAGAGGTTAAAGAAGATAGTCTTGAAAGGGTACATAACGGGAAAAAGAAAGAGAGGAAGACCAAGGCTAAGATGGTTGCAAGACATCGTTGATGATCTGCGAATGGACGCATCAGTAGCAGGGCATCTTGCTTACAACCGAGAGGCCTACAGGAGAGCTGTTAGGGAGGCAAAGTTCCGCAAGAGACATGCAACTAACTGAAACCTGCTGTAGTTATTGATAATTGCTGCACATTAAGTCTTTTTGATCATGGAATTCTGTGTGTTATATTGTAAGCGATATTCAGTAACAGGTGGAGTTTTCATTGTTGGATCACAGCGCCACTTGAAGCTAATGCCAGGATGAAGATCTTAGTAATTGAGGCATCGAGTGGAGAGCAGATTGTTATATGCCACTTTCAGATGCGACCTAAGAAGATCTTCTTTTTTTTTTCAGCAAGTTCCAACTTCCATCGGGAGTATATAGATCCTGTACCTTTGTGGTCAGGACGTTGTAACAGCCTTTTGCTGCAGAACATTCCTGGAGTGGGATAGGGTGTTGAGCCTAACTGAATGTGAGATATAAGAGAAATGACGACTGCGGATAAACTGGTTCTAGTAATGAAGGTAGATAGAGGTGTATGGTTCAGTTTTACAAATAGATAGAAAAAAAAAGTGGACAGAAACAAGAATGGCGGGAATTAAGACGAGCAGCTGTAAATGGAGAACAATATTTCGACAAAAGCCTTTCTTTCAATGATCACATACAAAAAAGGCGCCAACAGTTATAAACACGAAAAAAATAGACGAAAACATTAAACACTTAGCTTTTGTTGTGGTCGCTTCCTTGTAAGAAAGACGGGCACAAAATTCTTGACAGAGTGCCATACGTGGCAATCATTGCAGCTACCGAACTGAACAATGTTACAGAAACGCATGTACAGCTCAAAGACCGCAGGCACTGTTACAGCGAATACGCCTACCAACGCTGGCTTTTATTGTCAGACAACAGACAAGGCCGTTAAGATAACGCGCAGGGTTGCTAACTCCTGCAGGCGCCGGTAAAGTAAAAAAAAGGTAAAAGTGACCCTGTCCTGCCTTAGAGGCACATAGAGATATGGTGTTAGTGCCCATATTTTCATTGACCTGTCAGCACACTAGAGGGTGATGTGGTCAGTATCACGCCTGGCTGCCTTTCCTTCCCCAACTCCAGAAGAAGTCGGGTACCCATTTCTACAGCTGGGTGACTGGGGTGCCGCCGGCCGGATTCGAACCCCCGACCTTCGCCGTGAGAGACTAGTGCACTAACCACTTCGCCATTCAGACACCCGCCGGTAAAGTAGTACACAATAAAACATAACAGGAGAGCAAAGCAAGAACAAAACTGTAAGTCAGCATTCTGGTCAAGGAAGAAGGAGCCAGGGAACTTGGTGCGACGGAACGTGGACACGCTAAATAAAAGCACTGACATAATAATCAGTCAACACAGGAAGCGTCTTGTTAGTCGGTGTTTGTTGATGGGGGGAATACTGAAGAAGAGATCAGAGCACCGGTGTACGTCTTCGTAGTAGTACGATAATCATGAAAGTATACGGTAAAAATCACCGTTTCTATTTCATTAAGGCAGTGTTTCCCAAAATGAGATGTAAGGCCCTCAGGGGTGCAGTTTGAATATGGGGGGGGGGGGGGGGAATTAGGATATATTTATATTATTTGTATTATAGTTTTCAAGATCTTGGTTGACTTACGCTGTAGTGGGAGGGGGCATCAAAATTTTTTGAGTAGGGGCATGATCCAGTAAAGGTTTGAAAACACTGCATTAAAGCATGTTGGAGATACTGTGTTAGGCCCGTATTTCCAAGACCATCGGCACATGAAAGTCTGGCGCGGTCAGCATCACGCCCTGGCCCTATGTGACATCCCAGATTTCTATGGTGTCCGTTTTTTAGAGGCTGGGTAGATCCCGGGATAAGAATGATGGTCCTTTCTGTCTAAGAAAACAAAAAGCTTATCTGGCAGTTTTGTTTAGATCGGCGAGTTCGTGGCAAGAACGTGTAGTCTTGGAGATTCATCGCGTTTTTGCGACATCAAACGTTGCTAGGTAAGACGTGCTTCCGTGGTTTCAGGGGGCCGAAACACAAAATCACGTGACACGAACCGTAGCGGGCAGTTATCGTACCTCGATCTACGGTCCCGGAAACAGGCTGTCGCGTCAGCCTGGCCAATGAAGTAATAATTGACGTGACGTTGAGTTTATCAAGAAACTGGAACTAGTTTGTGTGTGTGGGGGGGGGGGGTTGGGGGGAGAAGAAGAGGGGAAACCGTGAGGAGGAGGAAGGGAAGGGGGAGAGAAAAAATAGGAGAGGGGGGGCAACAGCGATACCATTCTCTTATGCAGGTTTGGATCAGGTCAGACAGACCACCTCGTCCCCTTATCATCATTATCATCAAATAGGCCACGGTATCCGATTATCATCATTATCATCAAATAGGCCACGGTATCCGCTTATCATCATTGTCATCGAATAGGCCACAGTATCACCATATCATCATTATCATCAGATAGGCCACAGTATACCTTTATCATCATTATCATCAGATAGGTCACAGTATCCTCTTATCATCATTATCATCAAATAGGTCCAGTATCCTCTTACCATCATTATCATCAAATAGGCCACGGTATCCGCTTATCATTATCATTAAATAGGCCACAGTATCACATTATCATCATTATCATCAAATAGGCCACAACATCCCCTTATCGTCATTATCATCAAATAGGCCCCAGCATCCCCTTATCGCCATTATCATGACACACATCATGATCATCATCTTTTGGGAGTATTACTGAACTGAACGAATCTCTTCGCACATCATTGGAAAGGAGAAATTTTAAAAAAAAAGATTTAACAGTTTGGATTTATATCATTAAATTTAATAAGTAACGGCAGTGATTTCCCACACACTTTCAAGGGGCGGATAAGAAGGCAATTAGGCGTCTTTTCCCCCATTATTTGGTAACTGAACACATCCTTGGTCCATCTGCCGCCTGCCCAGCCCACAAGTCCCTTCCCAGTCGCTGAATTCTCATAGAGCCTCTGTGATCCGCTTTGCAAGCCGTGGCTGGCGTGGAGATCGACCGCTAAATGAGTTTAGAAATCCCGGAGTTAAAGTTGATGTCTTCATGCTGGCTGTGTCAGGCTTCTAGGATGCGGAGCTGTGTGGTCCGCTTGCACGGGCACTTGAGGGTGGAGACATTAATTGTTTGCTATTTTCCTTGGGCTTGATTCTTCTTAGAAATACGACAAACTATGTTGTTTGCAGCCGATGCTGTTGCGATCTTCAGACCATGGCCTTCGAGTCGGATGAGGAATGGGTTAAAAAAAAAATAGAACGATGAAAATCGCCAGAAAGAAAAAGTCTCAGGGCAAACGCTTTGACTAAAAGGTTTTCTTCGCGATTGGTTGGATGGCGGTTTCTCTGTTAAGTACCAGGTTGAGCTCTTAATAATCGACAACAAGAATCTTGAAACATTCAAGTCGGATTAAGAGTAGGTCGAGGTGGTATTCATTAATTCTCGGAATGTACTCAAGAAGTTGTTTCTTTGCAGACTTTAGCCACCACGATGAACACTTCGATCTCCGGGTCATTTTTTTTTTCCTAGAAGCAGGATGACCACTGGTGTGATTCACCAACATTGCATTTGTATAGAGCTATATCAGCTTCGCCCTAGCATCACAAAAAAAAATAGTAAATGATAAGTAAGAAGATAAAGGTAAAGGCAAAATACCCGTTTCCATACCAGTATGACATAGTGGGGATACGGTGTTAGGTCCGTATTTCCAATATCCTTGATACATGAAAGTGTGATGTGGTCAGTATCACGTCTGGCCGCATTTACTTTCCCAGATTTCTCTGGTACCCGTTTCTAGAGCCTGGGTGGACCCCGGGGCCCTTATTGGTGTGGCGGTACCAGAAAAAAAATCCCCATTGAACCCGGTAACACCGGATTAGTAGACCAAACTCCTAAGCAAACCAGGCCGAGAGGATTACCAAAATTAATATAAACTTATGTTACTTTTCACACAGCGTAGACTGACAAATTTTTTACCTATATCTCGGCAGCTACATAGACCAGTATGGTGACACCAGAAAGGAAGTTAGAATTCGAATTGCAAAAGCAGCATTGACCTAAGAATCTAGAGAACATATGGCATTCAAAAGTTATAAGCACAAAAATCAAGTTAAGATTATTCAATTCAAATGTAATATCCACCCTCATTTATGCATGTGAAAGCTGGAAAACAACTAAAGAAATAGACAAGAAGTTAGACTCTTTTGAAAACAAATGCCTAAGGAAAATACTCGATATAAAGTGGAACGAATTCAAGAACAACGCAGAGATAAGACAGATGAGCAAACAGCAACTTATCTCATAGGTGGTCAGAAAAAGATGGGCATATGTCGGTCACATGATGAGAAAAAAAAACAACCAGAGGATCTCCAAAAAGCTATCACGTGAAACACAACAGGCCGAAGAAAAAGAGTTCGACCACGTGAAACTCTAAAGAGGACATTGGTAAGAGAGGCCAGTTCAGTGGGCATAACATCCCTTGATGAGATTGAAAAAGTCGCCGAAGACGGGACATCTTAGCGAACTACTAAGCGGGCCCTATGTGACGTTTAGCGGCACGGGAAAGATGTAAGATGTAAGACTGAACTAATCCATTTGAACATACAACTTGAAGTGAATAAAGTGCGTGTGTTCAGCAAGTACGCTGCCACTAATCACAGACGGTTACTTTCATTTAGACATAATTATTTTATATCACAGAAAAGACGCCCGGTCTCCAGAATTCTTTAATCTAGCCAGACAAAGAAGACAATTTTTTTTTAAATGTGTGCGGATGACATAGATTTAGTAATGTGTCTTAAGTGCTTGAAATGTGTGTCAGAGAGAGAGAGAGAGAGTTAAAAATATAATAATGAATTTAAGAAACGCCTCACAAAGTTTCAAAAATGATAAAGAAAAACATAAATGATTGGCTGAACTAGTTTAAGGTTGAATAGTTTATGACGTGTCACTTTTGTCATGTGATTTGTATCTGGGTGTGGCTGGGTGGTATCATGTCACAGGTCCTCGCTCGTTATTTCTCTAGCATGGATTTTAAAATTGAATACGTGTCGTGGCAGCGAACATAGATTTGATACGTCTGTGTAAAGAGCTTTGGACAAGCGTGACCATCGCTTCCTCTTGGCTAGTCGATTTGTGACTGGTTTACAGATCCTTGTGACCTGAGTGGAGTGGTGCCAGCCGCGTTTCCAGTATATCATCCTTCAAAAACTAAAACTGACTCACAGGGCCCACACCTCAGACAAAAGCTGTAACGCCTCTGTCAAACTGACCATAAGTCTTACACCTCAGACAAAAGCTATAACGCTGCTACCAAACTGGCCACAGGTCCCACACCTCAGACAAAAGCTATAACGCTGCTACCAAACTAACCACAAGGTCACACACCTCAGAAAAAAGCTATAACGCTGCTACCAAACTGACCACAAGGTCACACACCTCAGACAAAAGCTATAACGCTGCTACCAAACTGACCACAGGTCACATATCTCAGACAAAAGCTATAACGCTGCTACCAAACTGGCCACAGGTCCCACATCTCAGACAAAAGCTATAACGCTGCTACCAAACTGGCCACAGGTCCCACATCTCAGACAAAAGCTATAACGCTGCTACCAAACTGACCACAAGGTCCCACACCTCAGACAAAAGCTATAACGCTACTACCAAACTGACCACAAGGTCCACACTTCAGACAGAAGCTATAACGCTACCAGCATAATATCAGCAAAAACTCCAGATTTACCAGTGATCCAACACTTCGACGCTGAAGGAGAGAAGCTGACAGCAGAGTTCCAGCTAACTAAGCTTACATATGTTAACCTCATGAAAACACAAACACTAAAAATAAACAACAACAAAAAAAACAACAAAACCCAGCTGATAGTAATTTTCAGCTTCTGAATCTAGAGGGACCTTCCAGCTAATTAAGACTGGCCATTGATTAATGATAGCTGCTGAATTCTGGGACTCCGTGTTGTCGGTAGTGTTTAATCTCTGTGTTGACCCAGCTGTAATTGATCTAAGGCAACAAGGGCGTGGTATGACAGGTTTGGGAATTTTGCACGTCACTCAGTCTAAAAAAAAATCTGGTGGCGCTTTTATTATATCAGGATATTATAGATCTGTATATTATAGATAATATGTTAGCATTTAGAAATACCCGTTCTGCCTTGTTTTTTTTTTTCGTTTTTTTTCCTGTCTTTCTTTGCTGTACATATACCACCATAGAAAATCGGATTGGCATGGTTTTATGCTGTCGAGTATACCTTTGAGGCATGATATCACGTAACATTTTGTTTCTTGAACTCTAGGCTCATCCTTTTCATTAAGTCTCCATTTTATTCCTATCAGCACCGTTCCCTTGGTACACGCTGTTTTCTCCTGTTCTCTTGCTACACGCTGTTTTCTCCTGTTCTCTTGCTACACGCTGTTTTCTCCTGTTCTCTAGGTACACGCTCTTTTCTCCTGTTCTCTAGGTACACGCTCTGTTTTCTCTTGCTACACGTTCTATTCTCCTGTTCTCTTGCTACGCCCTCTGTTCTCCTGTTATCTTGCTACACGCTCTGTTCTCCTGTTCTCTTGCTACACGCTCTTTTCTCCTGTTCTCTTGCTACACGTTCTATTCTCCTGTTCTCTTGCTACACGCTCTTTTCTCCTGTTCTGTTGCTACACGCTCTTTTCTCCTGTTCTCTTGCTACACGCTCTTTTCTCCTGTTCTCTTGCTACACGCTCTTTTCTCCTGTTCTGTTGCTACACGCTCTTTTCTCCTGTTCTCTTGCTACACGCTCTTTTCTCCTGTTCTGTTGCTACACGCTCTTTTCTCCTGTTCTGTTGCTACACGCTCTTTTCTCCTGTTCTGTTGCTACACGCTCTTTTCTCCTGTTCTCTTGCTAAACGCTATTTTCTCCTGTTCTCATGGTGTACACGCTCTGTTTTCCTGTTCTCTTGCTAAACGCTATTTTCTCCTGTTCTCTTGCTAAACTCTATTTTCTCCTGTTCTCTTGCTAAACGCTATTTTCTCCTGTTCTCTTGGTGTACACGCTCTGTTTTCCTGTTCTCTTGGTACACGCCAACGCCTCCCTTTGACCAGATGTTGTATTTGTGATGTTGGCATGATAAATTAATTTTAATAAGTTCTTGTAAAGATCTGCTTATAACTAATAAAAGTTGATTTATTACTCAGACTGACAGGCGCACCGGACGTATTCAACAAAACAGGTGGTAGGTTACTTTTCTATAATGATTGGAAATCAAAAGAACACACGAAATTGACGTCTGAGTAGCGATTATGAAGTTGACGATCTGACTGAGAGAGTTTCTTACTAAATAATTACTTCAGGTTACTTCAGATTCACATAGTTTAGTATGACATGGCCAGAAGATACAAGGTTGGGGTAGAAGCTTTGGCTCTGCTATCAGGATCTGTAGAGGATTGCGGGCTTTGCCATGTCGACAGGGATCCGGATCTGATATGACCAACCACCTCGAACGAAGAAGAAGAAGAAGTTTGCGACTTTCTGCTCGGCTCTCCAGGCGTAGACTGGACTCGAGTAACAGCAGACCTTCTGATTTTTGACAGAGCTTATCTTGTCAGAAAGAACCTGATAACCCTCCTTGGTTAGACCTGATTTTTGACAGAGCTTATCTGGTCAGAAAGAACCTGATAACCCTCCTTGGCTAGACCTGATTTTTGACAGAGCTTATCTGGTCAGAAAGAACCTGATAACCCTCCTTGGCTAGACCTGATTCACCGCGGTATCAGGTCACAAGTATGAACTCCTGGACCTTGTTCTTAAGACATCAGAGAGATTTTGCCCACTATACTGACCGCCTGCTTCTGTCAGTCAGAGAGATTTTGTCCAATATACTGACCGCCTGCATCTGTCAGTCAGATTTTACCCACTATACTGACCGCCTGCATCTGTCAGTCAGAGAGATTTTTCCCAATATACTGACCGGCTGCATCTGTCAGTCAGATTTTGCCCAATGTACTGACCGCCTGCATCTGTCAGTCAGAGAGATTCTCCCCCAATATACTGACCGCCTGTATCTGTCAGTCAGAGAGATTCTCCCCCAATATACTGACCGCCTGCATCTGTCAGTCAGAGAGATTCTCCCCCAATATACTGACCGCCTGCATCTGTCAGTCAGAGAGATTTTCCCCCAATATACTGACCGCCTGCATCTGTCAGTCAGAGAGATTTTCCCCCAATATGCCTGCATCTGTCAGTCAGAGAGATTTTCCCCCAATATACTGACCGCCTGCATCTGTCAGTCAGAGAGATTTTCCCCCAATATACTGACCGCCTGCATCTGTCAGTCAGAGAGATTTTCCCCCAATATACTGATCGCCTGCATCTGTCAGTCAGAGAGATTTTCCCCCAATATACTGACCGCCTGCATCTGTCAGTCAGAGAGATTTTTGCCCAATATACTGACCGCCTGCATCTGTCAGTCAGAGAGATTGTCCCCCAATATACTGACCGCCTGCTTCTGTCAGTCAGAAAGATTTTTGCCCAATATACTGATCGCCTGCATCTGTCAGTCAGAAAGATTTTTGCCCAATATACTGACCGCCTGCATCTGTCAGTCAGAGAGATTGTCCCCCAATATACTGACCGCCTGCTTCTGTCAGTCAGAGAGATTTTTGCCCAATATACTGATCGCCTGCATCTGTCAGTCAGAGAGATTTTCTCGAATATACCGACCGCCTGCATCTGTCAGTCAGAGAGATAGCCATCTTCACCGTTCCACCTCTTCCCATTCCCCCGGGTAGGATTAGAATACTCAAAAGCTCTAAATCAGCATAACTGTCATCTCTCTGTTCTTTCATCACTTTTTGGGGGGCTTGCCATAGACTTAATAATGAATAAATGCAGCACGGGTAAAAATGAGCAGTGATTGGGTACATGGGATTCAATTAGAGGATCTTGATTTTTCCGACGGCATAGTGTGAATTTGATACCCTGTCTTCATTAGCTAGATGAATAGCACTTGAAATTAATAAGGACAAAATGAAAATAATGAAATTTCCCATTACTCAAGAAGGAAAAAGTATGCATAGAAGGAACAGCTGTTGAAGAAGTAAACCAGTTTGCGTACATCGGCAGCTGTATAGACCAGGATGGCAACAGCAGAAAAGATGTTAGAATTGCAAAGGCAGCACAGACCTCTGAAAATTTTGAAAAGATAAGGCAATCAAAAGTTATAAGCATGAAAACAATGTTAAGATTGCTCATCTGAAGTGTTATCCTCCCTTATTTAAACGTGCGAAAACTGGAAAACAGCTAAAGAAATAGAAAAAAAAAACATTATTCACACTTGAAAACAAATGTTGAAAGGAAAACACTCTGTATACAGTGGAACGAAATCATGACCACCGCAGGATTAAAGAAGATAGCACACAGCAGTCTGTGTCATCAGTAATCAGAAGAGAAAAAAAACGGAGATAGATATATATCGGCAACGTGATGAAAAGGGAGGGAGGGAGGGAGAGAGAGAGGTAAGGAGTTAGAGAGAGGGAGATTCAGTTCAAGGTGGCCTAATTGGCTGAGTAGTTAGGCGCTTAGTCTACTAATCCGGTGGTATCGGGTTCAGATCCCAGCAGTTGGGGATTTTTTCTGGTACCACCACACGAAAAATGCCCCGGTGTCAACCCAGCATGTAGAAATTGGTACTAGAGAAATCTGGAAAGGCACATGCGGCCACATCTTACTTTCATATTGTGAAGAACGTGGAAATACGGGCCTAACACTGTATGCCCAATATGCCTTAATGGCAAGGAAACGGAGGATTTTACCTTTTATTACTATTACATTCATTCATTCATTTGCATGTCCCTTGCGGAACTTTGCCTCCCAAACAGCACTCCTGTAGGCCTCTCGGTTGTGAGCAAGATGGCCTGCTGCTGATCCATCCATTTCCAGATCGTCAACGATGTCTTGCAGCCATCTTCGTTTCGGTCTTCCTCTTTTTCTTTTTCCCATTATGTATCCTTCCAATACGGTCTTCTCTAAATTATCATGACGTTTAATGTGTCCAAAATATTTCAGTTTTCTCTCTTTAATCCTCTTTACTAGCCAGCCTTCTTCAATACTAAGCTCTTGTAGTATAGATATATTTGTTCTTTTTTGTGTCCACGATATTTGGAGAACTCTTACTATTACATAGAAAATTAATAAGCACAACTGAACAACACTTTGTCTTCATATAACAAGTATCGGCACGTTCCTGGTGATTGTCCATGCTGTAGATCTCTGCACTTGGTTTTTCTCTTTAGTAATTAAATATAAGACGCATCAGCAGCAGGGCATTTTGCTTACAACCGAGAGGCCTACAGGAGAGCTGTTAGGGAGGCAAAGTTTCGCAAGGGACATGCAAATGACTGACTGAATTAAATATATGATAGTGAAGGAAGCAGCTCGGCCACCCCAAACCTTGTTGATGCTGTTTTGTTGTTATTGTTGCTGTTATTGTTAAACGACTTGTGTCTTGAGATAAACCAAGCGAATTGGATATCATAAGATCCTGTAGCATGCTTCTCCCGTGCACATGGTGTTGGGAAAACGTGTTGTTGCGTATTCTGTTTACTGCGACTGTGCTAATCAGCTTCAGATGAAAGACAGTGTCTGCACTTCTCACAATCCAGTAAAGATGTGAGGAGAAACCAAAAGATGGCCTGAAAAAGTATAATTTCCATAAGTTGCCAAAAGGTATTTTCAGTCTTCAACTCTCTCTCTCTCTCTGTGTGTGTGGTTTTTTTTTACGGTCCTTACCACACCTGGAGCAAGTTCTTCTCAGGCGCTTGGAGTAGCCTTTGACTCTTCAGAGTCCTCTATAAGACAGTGACGGCGACAGCTTTCTGCCATAGGTTAGCGGGGATTCTGCTTGGTTACGTACTGTTCAGTAGAAGAAGAAGAGCATAGGTTACTTCAGATAGTAGACAAGCCTCTGTTCTTTCATCACTTTTTGGGGGGCTTGCCATAGACTTAATAATGAATAAATGCAGCACGGGTAAAAATGAGCAGTGATTGGGTACATGGGATTCAATTAGAGGATCTTGATTTTTCCGACGGCATAGTGTGAATTTGATACCCTGTCTTCATTAGCTAGATGAATAGCACTTGAAATTAATAAGGACAAAATGAAAATAATGAAATTTCCCATTACTCAAGAAGGAAAAAGTATGCATAGAAGGAACAGCTGTTGAAGAAGTAAACCAGTTTGCGTACATCGGCAGCTGTATAGACCAGGATGGCAACAGCAGAAAAGATGTTAGAATTGCAAAGGCAGCACAGACCTCTGAAAATTTTGAAAAGATAAGGCAATCAAAAGTTATAAGCATGAAAACAATGTTAAGATTGCTCATCTGAAGTGTTATCCTCCCTTATTTAAACGTGCGAAAACTGGAAAACAGCTAAAGAAATAGAAAAAAAAAACATTATTCACACTTGAAAACAAATGTTGAAAGGAAAACACTCTGTATACAGTGGAACGAAATCATGACCACCGCAGGATTAAAGAAGATAGCACACAGCAGTCTGTGTCATCAGTAATCAGAAGAGAAAAAAAACGGAGATAGATATATATCGGCAACGTGATGAAAAGGGAGGGAGGGAGGGAGAGAGAGAGGTAAGGAGTTAGAGAGAGGGAGATTCAGTTCAAGGTGGCCTAATTGGCTGAGTAGTTAGGCGCTTAGTCTACTAATCCGGTGGTATCGGGTTCAGATCCCAGCAGTTGGGGATTTTTTCTGGTACCACCACACGAAAAATGCCCCGGTGTCAACCCAGCATGTAGAAATTGGTACTAGAGAAATCTGGAAAGGCACATGCGGCCACATCTTACTTTCATATTGTGAAGAACGTGGAAATACGGGCCTAACACTGTATGCCCAATATGCCTTAATGGCAAGGAAACGGAGGATTTTACCTTTTATTACTATTACATTCATTCATTCATTTGCATGTCCCTTGCGGAACTTTGCCTCCCAAACAGCACTCCTGTAGGCCTCTCGGTTGTGAGCAAGATGGCCTGCTGCTGATCCATCCATTTCCAGATCGTCAACGATGTCTTGCAGCCATCTTCGTTTCGGTCTTCCTCTTTTTCTTTTTCCCATTATGTATCCTTCCAATACGGTCTTCTCTAAATTATCATGACGTTTAATGTGTCCAAAATATTTCAGTTTTCTCTCTTTAATCCTCTTTACTAGCCAGCCTTCTTCAATACTAAGCTCTTGTAGTATAGATATATTTGTTCTTTTTTGTGTCCACGATATTTGGAGAACTCTTACTATTACATAGAAAATTAATAAGCACAACTGAACAACACTTTGTCTTCATATAACAAGTATCGGCACGTTCCTGGTGATTGTCCATGCTGTAGATCTCTGCACTTGGTTTTTCTCTTTAGTAATTAAATATAAGACGCATCAGCAGCAGGGCATTTTGCTTACAACCGAGAGGCCTACAGGAGAGCTGTTAGGGAGGCAAAGTTTCGCAAGGGACATGCAAATGACTGACTGAATTAAATATATGATAGTGAAGGAAGCAGCTCGGCCACCCCAAACCTTGTTGATGCTGTTTTGTTGTTATTGTTGCTGTTATTGTTAAACGACTTGTGTCTTGAGATAAACCAAGCGAATTGGATATCATAAGATCCTGTAGCATGCTTCTCCCGTGCACATGGTGTTGGGAAAACGTGTTGTTGCGTATTCTGTTTACTGCGACTGTGCTAATCAGCTTCAGATGAAAGACAGTGTCTGCACTTCTCACAATCCAGTAAAGATGTGAGGAGAAACCAAAAGATGGCCTGAAAAAGTATAATTTCCATAAGTTGCCAAAAGGTATTTTCAGTCTTCAACTCTCTCTCTCTCTCTGTGTGTGTGGTTTTTTTTTACGGTCCTTACCACACCTGGAGCAAGTTCTTCTCAGGCGCTTGGAGTAGCCTTTGACTCTTCAGAGTCCTCTATAAGACAGTGACGGCGACAGCTTTCTGCCATAGGTTAGCGGGGATTCTGCTTGGTTACGTACTGTTCAGTAGAAGAAGAAGAGCATAGGTTACTTCAGATAGTAGACAAGCCTGGGTGAAAAGAAAGAGGATGACTGAACGGGGGAATTGAGAAAGAAAGAGAACTTCCCCCCCCCCCCCAAAAAAAAAAAGTAACTTAAGATTGAGAGTTTGTGGTCTCCCTTTTCTACGCTTGTAGGCTGAGAAGACTGTATCTTTGCGTGAGTTCACTTCCATGTTCTCGGCCACCTAGACAAGAAGACACACTGCTTCGTCCATAGCTTTCTTTCTGTCTGTGGTTTTTTGTTCCGTTGACAGGTTTGGACTCAACACAGAAGAGTCCGTTCCGAGAGAGGAAGTCTCCACGGAGAGTACATATTTTTGTAAGGTGTACAGTCTAGAGAGACCATTTTGGCCTGTTGCAAACAGAGAGAGGATTTTGTCTGGATTCAGTCTGTATAGATGAGCTTATGGTCTAGAGCAGTGATTCCCAAACTTTTCTGGATCATGCCCCACCTCAACGCCTCACAGATTTGTATCCCTTCCTCCTCCCTCCCTCCCCCTCCCCCGCAACATAATAGTCAACGAAGTTCTTTTTAAAAAGTATAATATTAATGTATCCTAATTGCCCTTCCCCCCCCCCAAAAAAAAAATCGCCTCCCCCTTCTCCCCACTTTGGGAAACACTGGTCTAGAGCATGTATGAACAGCTTTTTTTGTTCGGCTACGGGCCATAAGAAGAAGAAGAAGACTAAGCCACGGAATAAGGGTTGCCCACATGACATGAGTGTTATTAACTTTCACACAGATTCGCATCAGTCACCGAATTCACTCCCCTGATATCTTCATTGTGCACTGTTCATGATTAGTTCGAATTGTCTGTGCTGGCCGTGTCGGCATAGTTCGTTTATGCAGTTTTGCTATCACTTCACACAGTCGAAGGGGGGTGGGGGGGAGGAGGGGGAATCAGGACTTGCCTGCTGTGAGATACAGGCCAGCCAAAGGTCAGACACGAGTCCGTTCTGTGTGATATCAGTTCATCGTCCATGGCTTGTTCGGATCACCTAGTACTTTACAGATGTCTCACGTAGATTGGAGTTTATATAATGTGTATTTTGAGCGTGGTGTCGGAAACATATAGTCGTCGTAGTGGATTTTTTTTTTTAACTCGGGCTAAAATGTTCAAGGAAAGTAATCAGCTAGAAACGTTGGTGCTTTGCTGGGGGTTGTCTGCCCCTACTCGTCCATCCGACTATCAGGTGTACTTCGCTTCTGGCTGGTCATAGCTGTACTTTTAAAAGTAGACAGACGGCTTAAAGATGATGTTGATCATAGACTGTGTGGATGCGAAACACAATGCACGTAAATGTTGACTATCCAGGTAGTCGACAGTGGCGTACGACAGTGGCAGATCGTCAAAGTCTGAGACGCTGATAAGTATACAGGGGTAGGTTTGTTTTTGCGCGCCACACGATGATGATGGATATGGTCGAAGTGAGGAAAAATTATGAAACAGCATATCAAATTCCGGCGTGATGTGCAAGATGACGGACGTTATTTTAGCGCTCTCGCCGGCATGCAGAAATCAGCGGAATTCCGCTTGATCTGTCACATATCATGTACCAGGAGTTGGGCATAAGGCTAACAGCCTTATCCTGGGACCTATCTAGAGGAAAAAAAGATATTGTTAAGGAAACTCGCAGAGAAACCAACCGAGCATCAAGACATATGTTGATCACTTGATGAGAAGAAATGATCAGAGAATCCCAAAACAAGCTATCAAGTGGAACACAACAGGCCGAAGAAAAAGAGGCAGACCACGTGAAACGCTGAAGAGGACATTGTTAAGAGAGGCCAAATTAACAGGCATACAATCCTTTGATGAGGTTGAAAGACTCGCCGAAGACAGGAAAAATTGGCGAACTACTTTGCGAGCCCTATGTGACGTTTAACGGCACGGGAAGGATATAAGATATAAGATAAGATATCAAATTACAGAGCACGACATGATGAATTGAAAGTTCGCGCTTTTTTAACCAATTAGAATTAATACTGCCGCCATTGGAACTAAACAAAACCAACTTGCAAAACTACATTTCTTACACGCGAGAACAAATCATAAGTTAACATTCTAACGACTCCAGTCTACATTCTAGCACATGACTCCAGTCTACATTCTAGCACATGACTCCAGTCTACATTCTAGCACATGACTCCAGTCTACATTCTAGCACACACTATGATTCTCGAAATGTCCAGCGAGACTTAAAATTCTCATTGTTTCACTCTCCCCCCCCCCTTTTTTTTTTACACAAGGCGCAAATATCCCGTGCAAAACACAACTCAGGGTCGAGTAACCGTGAGAACTTAAATAATATCTACAAACAAGCGGGGGAATCAAATCCCAAAACTTGCAGTAAAGTTATCTACCCTGTAGCACTCCGGTACAGTACTATTACATCTATCTGTATATGTCTGTCTGTCATCTCGGTGTTAATTATCTCTCGCTGTCTTCACGTCGCTCATTCCCCTCCTCCAGTCCGAGAACTTTCGAGTTGTTTGTGCCTCTGCCTGTTTGTTTAACGAACACAAAGTCCTCATCCACAGCTCCCTTGCAGACCAACAAGAATGAGCAATGTATTTCTTGAATCAACACTGTCTCCCCCACGGGGGGGAGGGGTGGCTTGCATTCTGTGGGTTGTAACGTGAGCTAGGGGATGATACTGAGTTTCTAAATACTGCAGACCGGCAAAACAGGGGATGTGTTGTTCTGGGTTGTCCTCAGAAATATTGATTCTCATGATTGAAACTCTAAGGAATTCTCCTTTTGGGGAGGGGAAGGGGTAGGGAGCATGCGTGTTATGACTCGCTAAGGAAAAGTAGTGTATCCCTGCTTCTGTAACGCTTTGCTACAAAAACATTATAGATAAAATAAAGGTGAACGTAGGCGTAATCCAACTATTAGGTGGTCTAAAAAAAAGTTGTTCCTTCAAGAGCATACATTACAAAGAAGTTGAAATAAATGGCACTTAGTTTTAATTTTAAAACTTCCCCACAGAGATATTTTCTACAGTTCATTTTATGTGATAAGCAAAAGGGTTAAGTTAACTTCAGTCATTTGCATGTCCCTTGCTGAACTTTGGCTCCCTAACATCTCTGCTGTAGGCCTCTCGGTTGTAAGCAAGATGCCCCTGCCTGTTGCATCCATTTAACTTGACACAGCACATTTTACGTGGAAACCCTGTTCATACCCGTCTGTCTGTGGGAGGATGGGGCACAGGCGAACATTCAGGATGTTCTGGGTGGTTCATTTCTCAGGTATTTCAGTACGTTCCCCCCCCCCCCGTAGTTTTTTGTTTAAAGTATTTAGATTTCTTTTTCTCTCTCTCTTACCCTTTCTTTCTCTTTCACTCCTCTCCTAGTCTTTATTTCTCATACTCTCTCCTACTCTCTCTTTCTCTCGCTTATCTCTCTCTCTCTTTCCTAGTCTTTCTTTCTCTTTCTCTCTCCTACTCTCTCTTTCTCTCGCTTAATCTCTCTCTCTCTCTCTCACTCTCTCTCCTACTCTCTTTTTTTCTCTCGCTTATCTCTCTCTCTCTCTTCCTAGTCTTTCTTTCTCTTTCTCTCTCCTACTCTCTCTTTCTCTCGCTTAATCTCTCTCTCTCTCTCTCACTCTCTCTCCTACTCTCTTTTTTTCTCTCGCTTATCTCTCTCCTACTCTTTCTTTCTCTTTCTTTCTCTCTTACTCTCGCTTAATCTCTCTCTCTCTCTCTCTCTTTCCTAGTCTTTCTTTCTCTTTCTCTCTCCTACTCTCTCTTTCTCTCGCTTAATCTCTCACTCTCTCTCACTCTCTCTCCTACTCTCTTTTTTTCTCGCTTATCTCTCTCCTACTCTTTCTTTCTCTTTCTTTCTCTCTTACTCTCGCTTAATCTCTCTCTCTCTCTCTCTCTCTCTTTCCTAGTCTTTCTTTCTCTTTCTCTCTCCTACTGTCTCTTTCTTTGGCGTAATCTATTTCTCGCCAAGTCTTTCTCTCTTTCTTTCTCCTGCTCCTCTCTCTCTCTCTCTGGCCTGCTATGACATGTGCACATAGTTACTAGATTCCTTCCTTTACACTTTTCTATCCTATGTACGCATCGAGTAGACCGGAAGCGTCATTATTATGACCAAAAGCACGGAAAGAGTTAAAAACCCACCATTAGTGTATTCATGTTATGAATGTATGTTTGCTAAGTTTTCATTATCAGTCGCAGACGAGTATTTCCTTTTTCTACGTTGACTTTCATATACTTAGTTATCTAAACAGTGAGACGGGTCACCCTCCATTAATGGAGTTAACAGGACTTTCTCATGTGTCCCCAGTGTGTGCATCTTGTTCATGTATGTTCTTTTCCTAGGGACAGTTGTGGACTCAGTAGGCAGTACAGGTTTTCATGACGTTTTCTGGAGTCTGGGGGTCGTGTTGACACGTGCATAGCGAAGTATGACAGTGACCTGGAGTGACCTTGAGTTTGGTATAGATAGGCCTATAACCCGTAATGTCCTGATTGGAGCCTGAAAATTGTGGATCTTTTTGGTGTTTTGTTTAGCTTTATGATGGAGTTTTTTAAAGTATCTGCCATCTTTTGTTTAGCTTTATAGTGGAGTTTTTGAAGTAACTATCATCTTTTGTTTAGATTTATAATGGAGTTTTTGAAGTAACTATCAACTTTTGTTTAGATTTATAATGGAGTTTTTGAAGTAACTATCATCTTTTGTTTAGCTTTATAGTGGAGTTTGTGAAGTAACTATCATCTTTTGTTTAGCTTTATAAAGCAGTTTGTGAGGTATCTGCGATCTGTTTTTTTTTTTTTTTTGTCTTAACGCAGTGTTGCATTTTTCTTGGTGGGGCATTTTTCACACTGTAAATGATACCAAATATCGGCATTGTTATTTATTTATTTATTTTGTGGTGCTCGCGTTTGTAAGTTTGTCAGTTGTTTCCTTTTCTCCAGTATACATCAGCAGGCAGGGATCTTCTTACATTTTACATCCTTCCTGTGCCGTTAAACGCCACATCGTAGTTCGCCAAGTTCTCCTGTTTTCGGCGAAGCTTTTCAACCTCATCAAGGGATTTTATGCCAACTGATTTGGCCTCTCTTAACAGTGTCCTCCTTAGAGTTTCACGTGGTCGACCTGAAATCTTCGGCCTGTTGTGTTCTATTTGATAGGTTGTTTTTGGGATTCTCTGACTGTTACTTCTCATTACATGACCGACATATATGGAAAGTATTGGTAAGTTTCTTAGCTGAGCACAGAAGATCTGATGTGAAAGAATGTAGCCATTTTCTAAATTGTGTTATTGTTCTCTCTCCCCGGAACTGTTGTAATGGTGTTTTCTTCGTGCTGGTGGCTGTAGGGCGCCTTGAACGTTTTGGGTAAATCCCATGACATCATGACCCCTTGCCTCACTTGGTTACATTGATATGCTCTATGCAACTTCTTTTTTTGATCACCCATGAGACAGGTTTGCTCCTATGTCTTATCTCTGCATTGTTCTTGAGTTTGTTCCACTTTATACCGAGTATTTTCCTTAGGCGTTTGTTTTCATAAGAGTCTAATTTGTTGTCTGCTAAAGTGTTAATTAATTTTTGATAAATGTATACGTGCGGATGTGAAGAAGGATGGAGCTGATGAAGTGGTCCTGGGAAAGCAAGTTTGTCCCTACACCAGTCCCAGAAGTTCATCCTTATGCTTCAGCAGAGCTGATATATGGTCTGATCTGAACTGATGTTATGCTGCCAAGTGTCTGTAGAAGCTGTAGTGTATAGGAACGAGAAGGCCTGGGACATGGCTGGACAAGATCAGGAACGAGAAGGTCTGGGAAAGGGCAGGACAAGATCAGGAACGAGAAGGTCTGGGAAAGGGCAGGACAAGATCAGGAACGAGAAGGTCTGGGAAAGGGCAGGACAAGATCAGGAACGAGAAGGTCTGGGAAAGGGCAGGACAAGATCAGGAACGAGAAGGTCTGGGAAAGGGCAGGACAAGATCAGGAACGAGAAGGTCTGGGAAAAGGCAGGACAAGATCAGGAACGAGAAGGTCTGGGAAAGGGCAGGACAAGATCAGGAACGAGAAGGTCTGGGAAAGGGCAGGACAAGAACCTGTGAACCTGCAAATCATGTCTAGAAAATGGAGGTGGATTGGCCACACTCCGAGGAAACCCGACGCCAGCATAGCAAGACAGGCACTGACATGGAATCCTCAAGAAAATAGAAAACGAGGAAAACTTAAACTTACTTGGAGAAGAGAAATTATGACAGTGCTCAGAGACTAAGGATGCACATGGAAGGAAGCAGAGAATAATTCCAAGAACAGAGATGACTGGAGAGCCTTTATCCGTGGCATATGCTGTGAAAGGAGTGATAGACGATGATGATGATGATGTATCCCCTCATTTTGTGGCATCTGTCCTGGGTGTGCGTTACCGAAATTCCGAAACATTCAACCATTCTAAAGTGCGGAAACGTGATGCATAATCGATGTTTTTTCCCCTCCCTCACTTCCGTCTTCTTCTTCTTCTTCTCATCACAATGCATGAAAAAAAGGGGGTGGGCGAAAAGGAAGTGGCAAAAAAAAACAAAACAAAACCAAATGAAGTGGAGTGAATGGTCTTTGGCATACGCACCCGATGGAATCAGTGGGCTAAATGAAGCGGACTGAATGCGTGGATACATTACGTCTGGTGGTCTCCAGTCAGACGTAAGACGGGGGAAAAGGACAAATTAGGAGGGACATTTTAACCGCGGGGAATGTGTGTGGAATTGGGGGATTGGCGTGTCTATCATTTTGTAAAGGAAAAGCAGATTGGAAGGTTGGCAGATGTGGAGACAGGGCGGTTCGCGTGAGAAAAATATCCAGAATGAAGAAATAGAACTGAGATCTGAAAGTTGTTTTTTTTTTTTTTATTTGCAGGCAACATTTTTTAGTAATAATTATAAAAGTTGTTTTTCTCAAAATAAGTAAAGATTGGGAATATCAGACACGCATGTCTATAGCGTCTCCGCTTGCGTAAGACGTACAAACTAATTCACTAACAAACTGGGCATGGCCGGAGTTTTATAGATGTACGAGGGTCATACCGAAAATCGTGAGCAAACGTTTTTAAGTAATCAGAATTTATAGATTGAGAAAATATAAATGTGTATCACCTTAACTGCATCCTTTGCACTTCATGTATAGGTTCCATGACGTCACCGTCATATGTCACCTGACCATGCGAAATATAAACAAAATGGCTGGTGCTGAAGTTTCGTTTCGTCAGCGTGTTGTTGTTGAGTTCCTCGTTAAAGAGGAAATCCCCACTGCTGAAATTCACCAAAGACTTCAACTTGCTTATGGAGATGTGTATTTGGGTGTTAGCAGTGTTAGGAGGTGGGTGAAACATTTCAAAGATGGAAACACGAGCACTTAAGATATGCTTCGCAGCGGTCGCCCTCGAACTGCCTCCACTGAACCCAACGTGGAAAGGGTTGACGACATCATTAAAGAAGACAGACGTGTCCGAAATCGCTGTAAATCTTGGGATAGGACACAGTGCAGTACAGGAAATGATTGAAACAATAGGCTATAGAAACGTTTGTGCCCGCTGGGTCCCACGTTTGTTAACTGAAGAGAAAACCATCACTCAACTGAGGAAGTTCAGAAAACAGGTTGGAAAATCCTTTCACACCCTGCTTATAGCCCTTACCTGGCACCCAGTGATTACCATCTTTTCGGTTTTGTGAAAGAACAAATGCGAGACCATCACTACGACACAGGAGAGAACGTCCAGAAAGCAGTGCGTCTGTGCCTTCGGTCAGCTGGAACGGAATTCTACCCGGAAGGTATTTTCAAACTTGCAGAGCGATGGGGAAAATGTGTGCAGAGAAAATGGAGATTATGCTGAACAGTGAAGAAAATGATGCAGTTTAATGTGATACATTTATATTTTCTCTATCTATAAACCCTGATTAAAAAAATTGTGCTCACGACTTTCGGTATGACCCTCGTAGATAAGTCAACCTCTGTTTTAGGGGTAATGATTGTATTTATGTTTTAACAAGTGTTTTTAAAAAAAGCCGTTAAGTGAAAGCCCAACAAGCTATACTGTTTTCACGAATTATTTTCTTCATAAAAAAGACGCAGGCGGTTCTAAGGTTCACAGGCAGAAATATGATATTTCGCCTTCTTTCCCCCCCTGTTTGTTTTTCTTTGTCTGGCATAGGAGTTCTATACTGCGGGTATCCTTCTCTCTTGGGAGCGTGGAGACCAGATGGGGGGGGGGGGGGGAGGAGGGTGGGGGGATATAGTATTCGGTCACTGAAATAATTTTTATTTAAATTGTGGGAGTGGAATTTTCTTTCAGCTTTTTCTTATAACAGAATGAGTACCTGCTATGAAATTTATGGAGGAGAAAAACTAAAGATGGCACCGAGACAGAGAGAAAAGGGGGGACGGGGGCTCCATAAAAGGTCAGGTGACCATAAAAAATAGAGGGAGAGAGAGAGAGAAAAGCAAAACAGTGAGTCTTAACTGTAGCATAATCCGATATGTTTCTTGTGGATAATTAAGGTGATCAGGTCGTGAAGTCTGAAGATTCTGTACGCCTGAAGTACGTTGGGCATAAGGAAGAAGTTGCTTCCTTAAAGGCTTTGTTTTTACCGCATGTGAGGTATGACTGGCTGACACCTTAACATAATTCTTATACTTACCCTACTTAGTTTTACTCTGACTGGGAAGAAAAAGATCTACAAGAGCGGCTAGATATAATAGTGGCAGAAACTGAATGTAAAGGATTGTCACAGAACAGTAATAAAACAGAAACTGAATGTAAAAGATTGTCGCAGAACAGTAATAAAACAGAAACTGAATGTAAAAGATTGTCGCAGAACAGTAATAAAACAGAAACTGAATGTAAAAGATTGTCGCAGAACAGTAATAAAACAGAAACGACGGCCGTGCCCGGAAAGAAATCTGTACCAGAATGAAACGTAAAAATCGAAAGAATAGCATTGAAATAAGTGCATAAATTCAAATATCTTTGTTCACCGATAACATCAGATGGTGGGTGTACCACAGAGATTTTAAAAAAAAAACATGCCAGGCAAACGTAGCAGTTCAGAAAATGAAATCTATTTTGTGTAGTCCATCTTTGTCAATAAATACTAGGAAAAGTCTTGAAAAAAAGGTTAAAACCTGTAGTTTAGCAGCTGTAGTTAGATAAAAAAAACAAAAACCTCTGGACGCAGCATGCACATTAGAAAACATTTAGCCAGGGATCGTACTTTGATCTTTCATTTGCGTGTGTGTGTGTGTGATTTCTTAGAAATGAGGATCACTGTACACACACAAACACGCACACACTAATGTTTTCAGCAGCAGATGTGCACAGTACGTCACTTTCACAACTTTCTAAAACATGACGGAAAGATTTAGTTGTGTTTTGTTCTAACATTGAGAAAACAAGGAATTGTTTAAAGAAAGCAAATATTAAATTTCTCTTGTTTTTAGAACAAGGAAAGGATTTTTCTGGTTTGTCTGAGTGTTGCTTGAGAGGTCATCTGTCTGCTTGCCTGTTCACAAGTTTAAATCTGTATGTAATTTACCACTCTGCTGTCCTGCTCTTTTCTGTCTGTCAGTCAGTCCACCTGTCTGGCTGTATGTCTGACTAATCACTCAGTCAGTCCACCTGTCTGCCTAGCTGTATGTCTGGCTAGTCAGTCCGCCTGTCTGCCTAGCTGTATGTCTGACTAGTCAGTCCACCTGTCTGCCTAGCTGTATGTCTGACTAGTCAGTCCGCCTGTCTGCCTAGCTATATGTCTGACTAGTCATTTAGTCAGTCCACCTGTCTGCCTAGCTATATGTCTGACTAGTCACTTAGTCAGTCCACCTGTCTGCCTAGCTATATGTCTGACTAGTCACTTAGTCAGTCCGCCTGTCTGCCTAGCTTTATGTCTGACTAGTCACTTAGTCAGTCCACCTGTCTGCCTAGCTGTATGTCTGACTAGTCACTTAGTCAGTCCACCTGTCTGCCTAGCTGTATGTCTGACTAGTCATTTAGTCAGTCCGCCTGTCTGCCTAGCTATATGTCTGACTAGTCATTTAGTCAGTCCGCCTGTCTGCCTAGCTATATGTCTGACTAGTCACTTAGTCAGTCCACCTGTCTGCCTAGCTATATGTCTGACTAGTCACTTAGTCAGTCCGCCTGTCTGCCTAGCTTTATGTCTGACTAGTCACTTAGTCAGTCCACCTGTCTGCCTAGCTGTATGTCTGACTAGTCACTTAGTCAGTCCACCTGTCTGCCTAGCTGTATGTCTGACTAGTCACTTAGTCAGTCCGCCTGTCTGTCTAGCTATATGTCTGACTAGTCACTTAGTCAGTCCGCCTGTCTGTCTAGCTTTATGTGTGACTAGTCACTTAGTCAGTCCGCCTGTCTGTCTAGCTATATGTCTGACTAGTCATTTAGTCAGTCCGCCTGTCTGTCTAGCTATATGTCTGACTAGTCATTTAGTCAGTCCACCTGTCTGTCTAGCTATATGTCTGACTAGTCACTTAGTCAGTCCACCTGTCTGCCTAACTGTATGTCTGATTAGTCACTTAGTCCGCCTGTCTGTCTAGCTATATGTCTGACTAGTCAGTCCACCTGTTTGTCTGGCTCTGTATCTATTTCTTCCTTTCTCCCAGTCACGCTTCTCAGACAATCAATAGTGAGGGCTCTGTCTCTTTCTCAGTATAAATCTTGTATCTTCTTTTGTTATCAAGCACGTGACCTCTTTTCCTGTTTTCCACTTTGTTTCAGAGTGGAGAAGTCCACAGACCAAGTCATCAAGCCAGTCAACATTGAAGCCTTGTCTAAGTGGGTCGGTGCTATACCTGATGATGTACTGAAAGATATGGAAAGTATTGGTAAGTTTCTTATCTGAGCACAGAAGATCTGATGTGAAAGAATGTAGCCATTGTCTAAATTTTGTTATTGTTCTGTCTCCCCGGAACTGTTGTAATGGTGTTTTCTTCTTGCTGGTGGCTGTAGGGCGCCTTGAACGTTTTGGGTAAATCCCATGACATCATGACCCCTTGCCTCACTTGGTTACATTGATATGCTCTGTGCACCTTCGTCTAACCCAGGATCACTAAACAAGAGCTCATACACGACTTGTGAACTATTAGAATAAAATCGGCAGATCATTCCAACTGCACAGTTGCGATAGAAAATTTAAGTCAACAATCACCTAACTCCGGACGTTACATTAGAACAGATTTATTTGATGAAACCAGATTTGTTGGTGGATGTTGTCAAATGGAAGTGGCGTGAAAAGACTGATGGAATTCACGAATACATGAAAGAGTGTCCGTCAGGTCGCCATGGCACGACCTCTCACACAGCAGGATGTTGAAGGGCATTTTTTGCTTCTTGTTGTAGACAATGCCACATACTCTCTCAAAAACTGAATTCAGAAGAAACTGCCCTTTTTTAAAAAAAGACAAATTTAACCCATACTGCGCATTCCTACAAAGGACAGAATACAATGTTACGTTCTACTATTTAGAAGCCCAACTAAAATATTGACTCTGGAGAAAGATTTGCTTGCCTACATTTCTGGAACCTACTTTCTTGCCCGTCCATGCCGTTTTGTTTTTTTTTTTTTCTTCATCTGCCTCTTTTCCGTGCGTCTCGTTGACTATGAGAGCAAATACGTGCGAGCTTTTAAAACAGATTTATCCCGCTGCGCACGCTTATAAATATTCAAAATGAACTCTCTTCAGGGAAGACTTTTATTTCTATCCAACCCAGTTACCGATCCTGTTCTGTTACACTGTGAGCACAGTGTTCTTTACAGCCAGTGCACTGAAGATGTTGTGATGCAGCATTGCTTTGAAAGGGGAGTAGGTTATGGGCAGCTTTTTTTCAGTCCCTAGGTACAGCAAAGCAAACAAAAAAAAAAAAAACAGGGGATGTGCAAGACTTCTTTAGCAGACTCCACTGCCATGGGGAGTGTAGTGATCCCTGTCCCATTAGCCTAACCTGGCCTATTGTTGAGAATACTAATGGAGAGGTCTTTGCTACAGAAGAATCCTTCAAATATCATGGACACAAAAAAAAGAACAAATATATCCATACTACAAGAACTTAATATTGAAGAAGGCTGGCTAGTAAATAGGATTAAATAGAGAAAACTTACATATTTTGGACACATTAAACGTCACGATAATCTAGAGAAGACCATCTTGGAAAGATAATAATGGTAAGAAGAAATAGACCAAGGCGAAGCTGGCTGCAAGACATCGTTGATAACCAGCATCTTGCAGGGCATCTTGCTGACAACCGAGAGGCCTGCAGGAGAGCTGCTAGGGAGGCAAAGTTCCGCAAGGGACATGCAAATGACTGACTGACTGGAAAGGTGAATCTGGTCCTGGTCGGCTATGGTCCCCCAACCCAGGTACAAAGTATATCAGCCTCTTCATAACCACCATTTTCAGAATAACCAAGAATCAAATCATTAATGGTCTGCAGCACATGGTGTTTGATTAGACCATGTTCATGTATACCTACAAAAGATAAGTGCAGTCTGTGTGTGTGAGGCTGCTTTACAGGATAGAAGGTCGGTCAGTGGTTTCAGGACTGAACTAGACACAGAGGCTGACGCAGAATGAATGGAATAGATATTCAGGCATTGGGAATGAACATAACAGATATTCAGTTAATTGGAAACTTAACACTGAAACATTGTGGAACAACAGGAACAGAAGTTTCTCACATGAATTTGCCATTACACACTGTGAGATCTGGCACCGCAGGAGGTGTAATCACAGTGTTCTTTTACAATTTCTGTGTTTATATATCATATTCTGAAGTTGCTCATCCTCGGAATAACCCTTTTTTTATGTACTTTATTAGGCTGACTGTTTTGATGTTGATGATATAGTTCTGCTGTTCCAACTTACTTTAGCAGTGTGTGCCAAAAAAAAAAAAACCCCAAAAAACTGACCTCCGCAGTTAGATGGTATTTGTCCTGCCTTGTAGACTGTCTTTATAGCAATGATACCCTTTCTAGGGTAACATGAACGGAAGCCATGATTATCTGTCTTGTCAGTTATCCAGGTATGGGTGTTTTCCTGGCCCTGCCATCCATTTCATTCGATTTATGTCATCAGTTTATAGTGCTAGCAGTCGTTCATGACTATTGTTGATATTCATTTCGTTCGTTTCTATGGTCTCATGTCAGTTCTGACAGTCTATTCATCATCTCCTTATTATCCATAACTTTTTCCTCTATTGAAGTTTGAAAACAAGTTACAAGCCTTGCTCTTCTTTTCCCTTGTAAAATTATTTTTTTTTTTTTTTGTATATTAAAATTTTTCCCACTGCAGAATTGCTTTATTTTGCCTTTGTTAATGTCTTTTTTTTACATTGCGTAATTAACTTTGCACTTTATTTTACTAATTTTTCTGTTACACGTTTCCCTGCTCTGGCATTTAAATCTTCCTTTATAGCAAATATTTCTGATTATTTACACTGATTTAGTGCATTGACTAGATTAACATAAAATTCCACTGATTCAACTTCTGGCCACGTGTTGTTGGGATATCTCTGGACCTTTAGGTGGCCAAGGCACATTGGGGCTTCTGCAAGTTTTACATAAAAGCTGTCCTTCACTTTTTTTGTCTGTTCTTGCCCATGTGAGTCCTCTGTTACCGAACATCCTCTCTCTTGTTCCTCAGTATATCTCTTCTGGTCTATCCTTACTCCTGTTTCCCTGAGGTGACCAGTTCAGTTCTGTTTTTGGTAAATGAGTCCACCTGAAGTACATGCCCCATCCATCGTCAATGTCTTTCTTCAGTAATCGAAGTCAGTGGCTTCATCTGCTTTGTTGGAATATAGACCAGTATAATATCAATATTTATGGGCTTACCATGTATTAGAAAATGGAGACAGCACAGAGGACATCAACAGCAGACTTACTAGAGCAAACCAGGCTTTTGCAATGCTGCAGACTATATGGAAATCAAAAAAACTAAGCATAAATATGAAAATCAGGATATTTAAGAGTAATGTTCTAAGTGTACTACTCTATGGAAATGAATGCTGGAAAATCACCAAAACCATAGAAAACAAGTTGAATTCTTTCCAGACTAAATGTTTACTAAGAATTAGAAAAATATTTTGGCCAAACACCATAAGAAATAACGTCTTGTTGGCAGAAATTATTGAGGAAAGACGCTGGCGATGGTTGGGACATGTGCTTCAAATGACTGACAGCTCACTACCAAAAATAGCACTAAGATGGACACCACAGGGGAGCAGAAGTAATGGTAGACCAAAAGAGACATGGAGAAGAACAACAGAGAGGATGTTGAGCAATAGAGGGCTCACCTGAGCAAGAGCAGAAAAAAGCAAAGGACAGGCATTTGTGGAAAACCCTTGCGGAAGCCCCATGTGCCCTGGGCACTTAAGGTTCAGAGAGAGAGAGAGGTATTTTATTGAGCAGGACTCTTGTCTACAGTTTTTGTTCAATGTCCTGTACCAAAAAGGAATGGAAAAACTAATTATGTCAGTCCGTAAGAACAGCGAAGAGCAGAACCTCTATCTTAATGCAAAGAAAACTAAATTGATGACAACTGACAAAACAAACAAGGCAGCTATAATATGTATCAATGAGGAAAAACTGGAAGAAGTGGAGAGTTTTGAATATCTTGGATCACTACTAACTAATAATGGAGATACAATGAGGGAAATTAAAAGGAGGACATCTATCGCTCTTCAGAAAGTAAAACAACTAAAGAATATGTGGAGAGGAGCAGACAGAACCACAAAAATAAGATTTTTAAGGGCATGCATCTTTCCCATCGCAACATATGCCTGTGAGACCTGGACACTTAACAAAACAGCTGAGAAACACATAAATGCCTTTGAATGTAAATGCTACAGAAGAGTTCTCCAAATATCGTGGACACAAAAAAAAAACAAATACATCTATACTACAAGAGCTTAATATTGAAGAAGGCTGGCTAGTAAAGAGGATTAAAGAGAGAAAACTTAAATATTTTGGACACATTAAACGTCATGATAATTTAGAGAAGACCGTATTGGAAGGATACATAATGTGAAAAAGAAAGAGAGGAAGACCAAAACGAAGATGGCTGCAAGACATCGTTGAGGATCTGCAGATGGATGCAGCAGCGGCAGGCCATCTTGCTCACAACCGAGAGACCTACAGGAGTGCTGTTTGGGAGGCAAAGTTCCGCAAGGGACATACAACTGAATGAACGTACCAGTGTTTGCATCTGTCTTCTTTGTGCTCAGTGCAAAACTTCTTCAACTCTAATGAAGTGTCTAGGTAAAATAAAGATGGATAATGACGGAGGAAACCTGTGGTAGTAGTTTCCAAACACTTTCAGACAGCAGAACACTTGCTAATGCAAATTTCTGTTGTGGTACACCTGAGTCCTTAATGCTTGACTCTTCTGGAATTCGTGGAGTTAACCATATAATTTTAACATTTTCCAAGTTCAATATATATATATATATGGTAATCCTGTCATGCTTTAGAGGCACGTAGGGATATGGTAATAGTGCCCATATTTTCCTTGACCTGTCAGCACACTAGAGGGTGATATGGTCAGTATCACGCCTGGCCGCCTTTCCTTCCCCAACTCCAGAAGAAGTCGGGTACTCATTTCTACAGCTGGGTGACTGGGGGTGCCTCCGACCGGATTCGAACCCCCGACATTTGCCATGAGAGGCCAGTGCACTAACCACTATGCCATGTGTATGTGCATGCATGTGTGTGTGTTTTTTTTTTTTCTGCAAGCTTTTCAACCTCATCAAGGGATCTTATGGCTTCTAATTTGGCCTCTCTTAACAATTTCCTCTTTAGAGTTTCACGTCGTCGACATCTTTGTCTTCGACCTGTTGTGATCCACTTGATAGCTTGTTTTGGGATTCTCTGACTGTTTCTTCTCATCACATGACCGACATATGTCCATCTCCTTTTTCTGATCACCCATGAGACAGGTTGTTGTTCACTCATCTGCCTTATCTGTGCGTTGTTATATATATATATATATAATTGAGTCATTTTAAGCTTTATTATACAAGGCAGTCTTTGCCGTATGAAATATGAGCCAGCATAGAGACACAGATCTCTGGCCATTTCATTGGACTTCCATATAATAACTAAATTCTGTGTGTTCTCTACCAGACAAAAAAAAGAGGACATCCAATGTCCTTCAGAGAGTAAAACAGCTAAAGAATATGTGGAGAGGAACAGACAGAACTACAAAAATAAAATTTTTAAGGGCATGCATTGTTCCCATCGAAACATATGCCTGTGAGATCTGGACACTTAACAAAACAGCTGAGAAACACATAAATGCCTTTGAATGTAAATGCTACAGAAGAGTCCTTCAAATATCATGGATACAAAAAAAAGAACAAATATATCCATACTACAAGAACCTAATATTGAAGAAGGTTGGCTAGTAAGGAAGATAAAACAGAGAAAACTTATACTTTGGACATATTAAAGGTCATGATAATCTAGAGAAGACAGTCTTGGAAGGGTACATAATGGGAAAAAGAAAGAGAGGAAGACCAAGGTGAAGATGGCTGCAAGACATGGTTGATAATCTGCGAAAGGACGTATCGGCAGCAGGCCATCTTGCTTAGAGCCGAGAGGCCTACAGGAGAGCTGTTAGGGAGGCAAAGATTCCCAAGGGACATGCAAATGACTGTCTGTACCTGACAGGTGTTTATCATATAAATGTTCAAAAATGTGCTGTAATTAGGTCAGATATATTTTGTACTGTAAGAATTTGGTGACGCACCATATTAGAAACTATGACCTACAGAATGTGGTGTTGGTGTCCATATTTTCTGTAACCTGTCAACACATTAGAGAGTGACACGATCAGCGCTATAGCTGGGTGAGTGAAGTGCCTCTAGCAGATCTGAACCCCCAGCCTTCACAATGAGAAGCTAATACACCTGTTATTATAGCTGAGTGAGTGAGGTACCTCTAGCAGATTTGAACCGCCCCCCTCTCCAACCTTCACCATGAGAAGCTAATACACCTGTTATTATAGCTGGGTGAGTGAGGTGCCTCTAGCAGATTTGAACCCTCAGCCTTCACCATGAGAAGCTAATAGACCTGTTTCTATAGGTGGGTGAGTGAGGTGCCTCTAGCAGATTTGAACCCCCAGCCTTCACCATGAGAAGCTAATACACTAACAACTTGACCACCAGTTGGGTGCTTCCTGAGATGCTCTTATACGAAGCACAGCCCACTGTAATGTATCTCGCATCCCGGCAGCAACATGAATGAGCTAGCTTCATATTCTTTTAAACGTACATTTTTTTTAACTTTGCTCTTTCAGCTCCGATGCTTCGCACTTTGGGATATGACCCTCAAGCAAATCCACCCAACTATGGGAAACCTGACCCCAATGTGGCGGACAACACAATCCACATAAAGAAGAATGCAGACTTCTGGAAGCAGCGAGAGCAGGATGTGTTGAGCCACGGTGCGGATGACAGCCTCCAGGAGCCACAGCCACAACCGCAACAGCAGCAGCAGGAACAAGGGGCACAGGATACAGATACAGGCTCTGTGTATAAGCTGCCACAGAAGGAAGCGGAGTCTGAGAGATGACACTGACAAGGCTGATGTCTGCCAACCATTTCATCCGTTGTTTTTTTTTTTTGTGTGTATTGTATTTGACTTGGGTGTGTGAATATTTTAAGGTGAGAGTTTTGTTAATATGAGTAATTGCAGTTTTTTTGTTTCTTTGTTCCTCAGTGGGGGTGATGAGATGATCGTGAAATCTTCGTTATTATTAGATTTGTTGTTGTTGGTTTTTTTGGGTTTTTTTTGCAGTTTTCTTACAGAATTTTTTTTTCTTCCTTGATTATATGGCTGTCATCCTTTAACACAAAATCTTTTCTCTTCTTCACAGCACAGCTCCTTTTATAAAAGATTTTTTTTTCCTTCTTCTTCAGAGTAGGACCCCTTTTTATAAATGATTTTTCTATTCTTCAAAACATGGTCCCCCCTTTTTTTTAAAAAAAAAGATTTTCTTCTTCTTCATAGCAGGACTCCTTTTATAAAAGATGTTTTTTCTATTTTTCACAAAAGGCCTCCTTTTTATACAAAATTTTTCTCTTCTTCACAAGAGGGCCCATCTTATACAAGATTTTTCTTTTTTATAGAAGATTTTTCTCTTCTTCACAGCAGGACCCGTTGTATACAGTAGTTTTCCCTTCTTCACAGCAGGGCCCCTTTTAAACAAAATTTTCTCTTCTTCACAATAGGGCCCCTTTAATACTTTAATATTTGTCTCTTCTTCACAGTATTTATACAGTATTTTCTCTTCTTCACAACAGGGCCCCTTTTATACAATATTTTCTCTTCTTCACAGTAGGGCCCCTTTTATACAATATTTTTCTCTTCTTCACAGTAGGGCCTCTTTTATACAATATTTTTCTCTTCTTCACAGTAGGGCCTCTTTTGTACAATATTTTTCCCTTCTTCACAGCAGGGCCACTTTTAAACAATATTTTTCTTTTCCTCACAGTAGGGCCCCTTTAATAAAAATTTCTTTTTAAATTTGTCTATTTTTCACAGTATTTATACAATATCTTTCTCTTCTTCACAGTGGGTACCCTTTTATACAATATATTTTTCACTTCTTCACAGTATTTTTACAATATTTTTCTCTTCTTCACAGTATTTAAACAATATTTTTTTCTCTTCTTCACAGTATGGTCCCTTTTATACAATATTTTTCTCTTTTTCACAGTAGGGCCCCTTTTATGCAATATATTTTTCTCTTCTTCACAGTATTTATACATTATTTTTCTATTCTTCACAATAGGGCCCCATTTGTACAACATTTATTTTCTTCTTTGCAGCAGAACTCCCTCCCTTCTCATACCCCAGATCCATTCTGTAGAATAAACCACCCTTTTGTTTTTATGGTGCAACATTTAAAAACAGCACATAAAGTTTACCAAATTTTTAACAGTTAACTGAATCATTTCCCAGTGCTAAGAATTTCTGAAGTGTACCAGTCAACTGAGACTGCCTTGATCTCCGGACACATGTTCCTTACATAAAGTCCCTCATTTTCAAGCAAAAGTGCAGTTTAGATCCCATATTAGGTTTTTATTGTCTTCCTGTAATCTGCTCGTCATTTGTCTGTTGCCTTTTTTTTTTTTTTCCCTTCCCTTGGATCTGAAACAGAGTTTACAAGGGAAAAAGAAAATAATCCATTTCTGTTTAGTGCTGTTGGTTATATGCTTTGTTTAAAGTCCGTATCTTCTTTTAGAATGGGCTTGCCAGTATATCACTCTTTGTATTCTGTTACCATTGGTTTTTTGGTTGGGTTTTTTTTTTTTTTCAGATGGTGAAAAAGATCTGCCGTGTTTTATTTGTTTGTTGTGTTCTATCTAAATGTTTAAAAGACGTTTGAAATCATGTATACATAGCTTTATAAACGTGATTTGATTGCTCCAAGCATGTGATTTGTTGGTTCCAAAGATGTGGTTTGTTGGCACCAAAGATGTGGTTTGTTGGCACCAAAGATGTGGTTTGTTGGCACCAAAGATGTGGTTTTGCTAAATCAAAACAACAACAAAAAAAGATGTTATTTGTCAGTCTATAACTTTTTTTTTTTTTAAATCATCATCAGCTTCAGAAATGAGTTTGGGAGGGGCCAATAGGGGCCAGCGGGGGTGGGGGGCGCAGAAGTGCTCTTAGACCAAATAATTCTGAATTCATTATCAAAATTAGCCTTGTTTTAAATGGAGAACAATAATTTACTGATTGGCTTTTAAACAGCCATGTGATCCAGGTGATTTGCAGTATATACTGTTCAAAAAAAAAGAAACACAACACTGTTGTAGTCCAAATGGACGCCAAATTTTAAACTTGCATCAAAATTGTATTTTATGGAATTAATTCTAATTAAAATTAATTCTGGCATGAAGAAACTTTAAGACTTTAACAATGAAATGATGTTCATTAAATTTGGTTTGTACTTTTATTCTTGCGGCTGAGGCATTCGCATCAGTAAGGTGTATGGCCTCCTCTGGCCTGTATCAGAGAAATACATCTCCTTGACATGGATCCGATTAGTCATTGGATCTGTTGTTGTGGGATGGCTGCCCACTCTTCCCGCAGTGCAAGAGACGACTGTCGGAGATTGGTTAGCGCCACATCTCGCTGGTGGACTTGTCTGTTGAATTCATCCCATAAATTTTCTATTGGGTTCGTTTCTGATGACATGGATGGTCACGGAATGGTCTGGATGTTATTGTCAGCGAGGAACTGGGTGCTGAGTTGTGCCACATGAGGTGAAGTGTTATCCTGCTGAAAAATCGACCCTGCTGCAGCCAGAAGTGGAAGGACATGAGGATGAAGAATTTCAGCGACGTATCATTGGACATTCAGGCATCTTTCAATTTTCAACAGGTCACTTCTTCCCATGAAGTTGATCGTCCCCCACACCAGTACACCTCTAGCACCATGTGGAGGAGCCTCATCCACACAGTTCTTGGCATAGTGCTCATTGACTCTACGGTAAACTCTTCTCTGTCTGTTGTGTCACTTGAGCAGAAAGAATGATTCATCACTAAACCAAACCCTTCTAAAATCATTCACAACGGTCTTTTGACGATGCTGGTTCACCCACTGCAGTTGGTTCTGGCATTGCCGGTCCATAAGAACAGGACTTCGGTAGGGTCTTTTAGTCCAAAGACCAGCATCATGCAGCCGGTTCCTGACCGTTTGATCTGAAATTCAATGAGCTGCTGTTATTGACTGGACTGTTGAGGACACAGATGCAAATTGATTCCTGAGGTGACGCAGCCATATGAAGCGTCTTAGGCAGGAGTTGTGACTATGGGTCTTCCACTGTGTGGCCGGTCTGTAACTGAGCCAGTTTCTTGAAATTGTCTCCAAAGGCGACTAATGGTGCTTCTTATCACATTAAATTGTCTGTCCACTACACTTTGTGACTGTCCAGTGATGATGAGTCGTTGTTCTTTAGTGAGATGAGCCATATTTGCGCATTGAATTTTCAAATGAATTGATTCGAGGAGCGTCAATCTTTTATAGGCATTCAGTAACATGGTCAGTGAGTTTTGTGTTCAGTAAGTTTCATGGGATTCTCCTGAACCTGTCGTGAGTTATTATCAAAAATTCTGTTTTGACTAGTGTCACTTTTCTGTTCTCATGAATCTCTGCTGGGTACATTTCAGGTCACCATGTGAAACTGATGTCCAAGTGAAAGTTTCAGGCAATTTGCCCTTGTCTAGTTAGCAAACTTCAGTTTAAATCACAACATCGTATTTGTTGCGTGTTTTTTTTTTTAACAGTATAGTTTACCATCTGGGTTTGCTACAGCCGTATAATCTAGGTGATTCACGATATAGTTTATCATTTGGCTTTAATACAGCCATGTAATCCATTTGATTTATAGTATAGTTTACCAAATGGCTTTGATACAGCCATGTGATCCAGGTGATTCACAACATAGTTTACCATTTGGTTTTGATACAGCCATGTGATCCAGGTGATTCACAACATAGTTTACCATTTGGCTTTAATACAGCCATGTGATCCAGGTGATTCACAATATAGTTTATCATTTGGCTTTGATGCGGCCATGTGATCCAGTTGATTCACAATATAATTTACTGGTTGGTAAATTAATTGGAATACATTAGTAAAGTACCATGTAGACATTTGGTAGGACTGTACTGGATGTCATGGTATTCAAGATGGAGAGGACAGGAAATTGTTATGGACTCTTTTCCTCATTCATTGATGAGGTATGCTTTGATGAAGGCCAGTCATGTTATTTATATGCACATGAAAGGTTACTGTGGAGATGTTCAGTTCTAGTCTCTGTGTGAGAGTATTGACATTTTGATGCATGTTTTCTCTGTTGCGTTATTTTTTTTTTTTTTGCTGAGAAACTGTACAAATAAATAGAGAGAAGAATTTGTTTTCCCTTGTGTGTGTGTGTCAGGTGTAATTATGTAACTGAAGTGCAGCAGTAAATCTCATAATTTATTTGCATTTGAAGCTTAAATGTTGACTTGAATGTAAGTGATTTATAGAGATTTGACTGTCTCTTTTACAAAAGTTAGCCAAGTTACAGGTTGTATCTCTTTACAATATTTAGCCAAGCAACAGACCTATAATAATATATAAGTTTACGATGCCTCTGAAATGCCATTAAATACTAAACTGAGCATTTTCCTATAAGACTTCAACATTTTTGTATCATTCCTGGACATTCAGTGTTTATAGCTGAAACAGCATGTGGAATTTTTCAATTTTATTTTGAATGTTCGCTTTGTATTCTTGTATTTGTGTTTAATTATAAAATTATTGCTTTAACTGAGCACAGTGATAACATTTTGTTTTCATCTGCGTTAAGTGTTAGATCTGGTGCTCCCGTGTTGACATGTTGAGAGTTATTTTTGTTATATTTTTGTGTGCCGGCCAAGATTTTGCATTTGAATGAAGAAGATGACTCGCGCATCGGTTTGTCATTTGTTTATTCTTGTTTGTTTTATTTGATTGTCTGTATTTGCATTTTCTGTCTGTTACTTCCATTATGTTTCACTGATCAAAGTTGATGTATTGGTCTGAGACACGGATTGATTTGTTTGTTTTGTCGTAAAAGAGTTTTACATCAGATTACGCTGTGTGGTCTGCAACAGCGAAGAAGTGGCAGAACCATTAGTTAAAACCTTAGGGAGAAGTTAGAATTCTTTGGACTTGTGATTTACAGACATAAGAGGAAATGTAGGGTAGAGAACTTTGTGGTTTATGGACATAGGAGGAAACTTAGGGTAGGGAACTTTGTGGTTTATGGACATAGGAGGAAATGGGGTAGAGAATTTTGTGGTTTACAGACATAGGAGGAAACAGGATAGAGAACTTTGTGGTTTACAAACATAGGAGGAAACAGCATATAGAACTTTGTGGTTTACAGACATAGGAGGAAACAGGGTAGAGAACTTTGTGGTTTACAGACATAGGAGGAAACGTAGCATATAGAACTTTATGGTTTACAGACATAGGAAGAAACGTAGCATATAGAACTTTGTGGTATACAGACATAGGAAGAAACATAGCATATAGAACTTTTTGGTTTACAGACATAGGAGGAAACAGCGTATAGAACTTTTTGGTTTACAGACATAGGAGGAAACGTAGCATTTAGAACTTTTTGGTTTACAGACATAGGAGGAAACGTAGCATTTAGAACTTTTTGGTTTACAGACATAGGAAAAAGTAGCATATAGAACTTTATGGTTTACAGACATAGGAAGAAACGTAGGGTAGAGAACTTTGTGGTTTACAGACATAGTAGGAAACGTAGCATATAGAACTTTGTGGTTTACAGACATAGAAGGAAACATAGGGTAGAGAACATTTCTAGTCACTAGAAAATCTAAGGGAGACAAATTATAATACGAAGTGGGTTCAGAAACTAATGCATCACATCTTTTTTGTCAGCTAATAATGAAGACAGAAGCATGAAATTTTGCACACTTTAATATGGTATATGCCAATTGTGTGAACCAAATTGCACTGCAACCGGCCAAAGAATATGGCTGCCCTAACCGCTGAAATGGAGCGTGTTAGCAACTTGCGATATAAGTATCGAATTGTGATAGAATTTCTCGTTGTAGAGAAGAAAATGTTGTAAACATTCACAAGCGTCTATGTGATGTGTATGGAAGTTTTGCAGTCGATAGGAGTACAGTCAGTCGCTTGGTTCAGAGAATTAAAGAATCAATAACTGGAGATAAGGAGTTGCATTATAGGCCGCACTGTGGACGTCCTGCCACAGCCACCAAGGCAGAAATATTGAAATGCGCTGAGGGCATTATTCTTACTGATAGGCGGTATCACTACCCAACAAATGGCCTTAAAGTTGTCAGTCAGCAATAGTAGTGCAAATACAGTTTTAAAAGCTCTCGGATTTTCTAAAGTTTGCGCAAGATGGGTTCCTCGAAGTCTCACAAATGACCATAGATTGCAAAGGAAAGCAATTTCTTCTGAATTGTTAGAGCGTTTCGGTGCTGAGGGAGAGAACTTTTTGGCTAAGATCGTAACAGGTGACGAAAACTGGACACATCATTTTGAATCTGAGACAGAAAGACAGTCGATGGAATGGCATCATCCGCAATCACCACGAAGAAAGAAATTCAAGACAACTCCTTCAGCTGGAAAGGTCATGATCACTTTCTTTTGGGACATTTAAGATGTGATTCTTGTGGGTGTTATGCCAAGAGAAGAAACAATCAATTCGCAAGCTTAAATTAAGACACTGAAAAAACTCTTATCACCGTTTTCGCACAGTTCGGCCGCACCAGTTTTTCCTTCACGACAGTGCGCGCCTTCACACAAATCTGCAACACGGGAAGCAATCCCCAAATTGGCTTGGACTGTACTACCCCATCCACCCTATAGTCCCGATTTGGCACCCTCTGATTTCAATCTGTTTGGTCCACTTAAAGATGCATTCCGAATGGTAAGATTTGAAGATGGCGAAGGAGTGATTCATGCAGCGAAGAAATAGCTACATAATCAAGAGAAAATCTGATACGGGCTAGGAATACATGCACTTCTTTCGCGCTGGCGTAAAGTCGTACAAGTTGATGGGGATTATGTTGAATAATACCGATATTTACATGACATATCCGTGTATATTGTATATAAATTTCATGCTTTTTGAATAAACAGCTTCTGAGAAAAACGATGTAGTGCATTACTTTCTGAACGCCCCTCGCGTAAACACTAACACAGTATTCCCTAGGCGCCCTCATGGCATGATACGTTTATATATATATTCCCTAGGAGCCCTCATGGCATGATACGTTTATATATATACCCTAGGTGCCATCAGTGCATGATACAGTTGTATATATATATATATAATTTATATTTTATATAAATTATAATATACAATATATATTTAATAATATAATTTATATTATAAATATAATTATATATTTATAATTATTTATATATATATGTATTATAATATAATTATATATTTATAATTATTTATATATTATAAATATATTATATATATATTATATATATATATATATATATATAATTTATATTTTATATAAATTATAATATACAATATATATTTAATAATATAATTATATATATATAAATATAATTATATATTTATAATTATTTATATATATATTATATATATATTATATATATATATATAATATATATATATATATATATATATATATATATATATATATATATATATATATATAATATATATATATATATATATATATAATTGGTCGATGTCACATTTAAGTACTCGAAATCTTGTTTCCATTGATATGGATCTGTTGCACAAGATGTTTCTCATTTTCTGGAATGCTGACTTGGCCTGAGCGCGTCTGCTTTTTATTTCGTTGTGACATTTCCCATCAGCTGTTATAGTCGTTCCTAAGTGCTTGAATCTATCAACTTGTTTCAGATTTGTGCCATCGATGGTAATGCTGCATTTTAGTGGTATTCTTTTCTTTGAGATGACCATCACATCAGTCTTCTTTTTTATTCAGGCTGAGACCTTTACTTTTACTTTCACGAACCACAGTGTCCAGAAGGGCTAGTCATTAATTTTAAGCATATGTTTATTTTTATTGCTGTACTAAAACTGTAAATAAATTTATTGTAGAATCATGATTAAATTGCATTCTCAGGCAGTCCTCTATGCAGCCGGGGCATAAACAACACCAACTGTTCATCACAACAAGTGTAAAAATCACGTGCAGTAACATCGTCCTAGACAAAATGTTAGGGCATTTTTAAAAGTGTCAGCATGACTCAGCAGGTAATTAAATCGTGTTGATTTGTGCTGCACGTGCAAGGCATCCTTAGTGAACACTTCTCAACTTTTAAGCGTTTTTATTAAAGCGGTTTAGGGGTATTTTTGTCATTTGAAAAACTCCATGCCACCGCGAAGGCGTTTTAGCACCTGTGAGCGTCATCGGGTCATAGCCTTGGTTGAAAGCGGTTTATCTGGCCGTGAAGTTGCACGGCGTTCGAGGATGTCCCATTCTACCATCCAAACGGACAGTAACGTCTTCCACTCTCATAAACCAGCTAATGGATACGGCAAACGTCAATGTTAGCGGCAGGACAGTTCGCAGACTTTTAAGAAGATCTGGGCTGGCTTCACGACGACCGGCAATAAGAATACCAGAATGTATTAAATAGGAAAAAAGTAGGAGCAGCTTTATTACTTAACGATCACAAAGTTGTGACGTTTTGGCGTGAGCCTTAATCATACAAAAACATACAGGACGAAGAAATAAGAGAGTAGATAAAGTATAGATTCACATGAATACTATTTTTAAAAAAAACAAAACAAAACTTTTTTTACAAGGGTACTTAGCTGTAAATTGTAAGGTGTGGCTTGTCCGGCGGTGTGTGTCCTACTAAATCCATTCCTGACACACACCGCCGGACAAGTCACACCTTACAATTTACAGCTAAGTACTCTTGTAAAAAAAAATTTTTTTAAAATAGTATTCATGTGAATCTATACTTTATCTCCTCTCTCTATTTCTTCGTCCTGTATGTTTTTACATGATTAAAGCTCACGCCGAAACGTCACAACTTTGTAATCGTTAAGCAATATAGCTGCTCCTACTTTTTTCCTATTTTATACAATCTGGTATCACAGCTTTACTGCAGTGCTTCGTGTATAGTTAGATACTTATACACTAATTATTGTGTTAGCAATAAGAATACGTCCGACTCCAGCTCACCGCAGAGCTAGAGTTGGTGCCGGCAGTACATTCGTTGGGCGAGATGCCAGTTGGGTGAAATTCTTTTCACGGACGAATTCCGCTTCAGTATGTCCTTCTATGATGGCAGAATCCGTGTTTGGAGAAGGCCAGGGGAACGGTTCTATGACGCCACTCTCCAAGAGGTGGATCGTAACGGAGGGGTATCAATCATGGGATGGCATCAGCAGGCACGTCAGGACTCCCTTCCATGTCATTCATGCCACCCTAACCGCCAGCGATACCAGAATCAAATTCTGCAACCTATTGTCCAGCCTATCTTGCAAGCCATGGGTGCAGGGGCAATCCTACAAGACGATAACTCAAGACGACATCGGGGTTGTGTCGTAGATTTTCTTCAACAGCAAAGGATCATTATAATCGATTGGCCAGCTCGGTCGCCCGATCTGTCGTCCATTGAGCACATTTGGGATGTCCTAGGCAGACGGGTTTCGACAAACTCGTTGATGTCACCCAGCTGACCCTTTTCCTTCAAGAAGAGTGACAGGCCATTCCACAGAATGTCCTAACAACCCTGGTTAACTCGATGAGGCAATGGTGCGTCGAATGTCTGGCAGCAAACGGTGGCCACACGCGATACGGACATTTTTGTTGTTTGAAGACCACTGTTGTGAATTTTTGGACGAGGGGTGAGTGATTTCGCCAGCTTGATGTATGTGTATTCCTATTCCGATTTGCAAATGAATTTATTGAATTTGTCCAGTTTTAAATGCTGTTTTCTTTGGTACTAATGGCCTGTGTGTTAGTCAGTTGATTTTGTTTTTGTAAGAATTGAAAAGCCCTTAACTTTTGTCCAGTAGATATATATATATATATATATATATATATATATATATATATATATATATATATATATATATATATATATATATGCGTGCGTTATGAAAGACTTTGTCCTAAGAAAAGAAAGGCGAGAAGCCATTAGAAACATCTAGGACACGACACACCTGAAGAATAAGGTCGCCAGCACCTGTCAGTTCTGCGCATAAATCGCTCAGTAACGAAACCTCCTCTACTTGCAGTACTTCCTCCCAGGGTATGTTCTTATTTGCTGCTGATTGTTGCAGAATTAGTCGCGGGAGAAGCTGTCCAGAAGAGGTCATGCTCGCCAACTTCCACCTTCTGCCAAGCTTCAGAACTGTCTTGTCGGACGAAAAGTGCCATTATACAGTTACATTTTATTTATTTATTTATTTATTTTCCTGAACATATTTTCTTGGTGTAAATTCTTTCATTGTCGCCCTTGTTTGTAAACTTTCGGTTCGAGAGTTGGGAATCGGAGACTATGTTGTATAGCCATGTGTTATTTATGATGCCTTGTTAGTTGAGAACTCCTCCGTGATATCTAAAAAATGAGCTAAAACAGTGTCATTTTAAACATCATTATAAACGCAGGTTTCAATTTTTTAAACAGTTTCTGCTCACACAAAATTTGAAACTTTTCAGTAAATTACATGCTCAGTAATCAGTGTTTTTAAAATTTTACCTCTGTATGATTTGTTGATATTTCACGAAACATGAAATATTTGTCGCTGTTTTTTTTTTCTATTGTGGGCAAAGCAAATATATCTGTGGACGACCTCAATACATTGCGTAGCACAGAATGAGAAAACCTTATTGTCAACGCTTGTCGTCAGCATGATGATGATGATGATGAGGATGATGATGTGATGACAGAGAAGAAGAAAACACATCAAAGTTCAGTGAAACAACATTTGAATAATGTCATTCTAAAAATATAATAATACCTTTTACGAATATGAGAAAGAAAACAAAAACTTCTGCTTTTGTTATCTTTTCGTTCTTACAGTGAACAGATGATCGGAACGCGTGAGAGAGATTTGATTAAAATTTGAGTAAAGTATTGATGTCTTATCATTTTATGATGAAAATGTTTGAAGCACATATGGAGTGTGAATGTTATTAGTAAAATCCTGCAACTATACGACGGTGTTTGTTTTTTACAAGGTTTCCACTTGAAGAAAGGCAAGGAAGGCAAATGTGACCAGATATCTCCTTTACATACGGGAATAACTGACTCGGTCTAATGGGAATAACTGACTCGGTCTAGTCTTGTCTTCTCTCGTACTATCTCCCTGTAACTGCAAGCGGCTGTTCTTTGCAGCCGATGCTGTGAAGGTGTTGAGGTACAGCATCGTATCGGCGTGGGAGCGGGTCATGGCAGCCACTTTTTCAGCCCCCGGAGTACAGCTAAAAAAGCGGGGGGGGGGGGTGTGCAACGCTTCTTTAGGAGACTCCACCACCATGGGGACTAGGGCGATCCCTGGCCTGTTAGCCAGGCTATGCCTGTTACTGTGGGTACCGACGGGTGGACTCCAGTACTCATACTCAGGCTTACAAATCTTGACAGGGTAACAGGAAAAACTCATCCAAACTGTTGAAGTTGTCATCCTGCCAAGACGTGCTGAACATTCATAACTTTCATTCTACAGTTAACTTTGTTCATTACCGGCCACAAAAATGAAAACAAAAAACCCACCTCCGCTCAGTTTCAAAGCGTTCAGGTCATTTCCTTTTTTTTTTTTTTCCTCTCGTCTCACACAATCAGTGCTCACCCTCCACTCCTTCGACTTTTATGGGTTAGTCATTAGCACGGACTACATGAGATCCTTGCTTAAAGGGCAATAACTTGACAAACAAAATCATAGACAATTGCTTAGGGGATTTAATGCAGAGCACGCGTGGGTTAATGCCCTCGTCACACACTACTTTCTCAACAAGAACTAGGAGCTATACTGTTTAAAAAAAAATAAGAAACGCAACACTACTGTAGTCTGCATGGACACCAAATTTCAGACTTGTATCAAAATTTTATTTTACGGAATTAATGTTTCAGTTTTGGCATGAAGAAACTTTAAGACTTTAACAATGAAATGATGTTCATTAAATTTGGTTTGGACTTTTATTCTTTACGACTGAGGTCTCCGTTTCAGTAAGGTTTATGGCCTTCTCTGGCCTGTATCAGAGAATATCTCCTTGACATGGATCCGATTATCCGTTGGATCTGCTGTTGTGGGAAGGATGCCCACTCTTCCCGCAGTGCAAGAGACAACTGTCGGAGACTGGTTTGCGCCACGTCTCGCTGGCGGACTTGTCTGTTGAGTTCATCCCATAAGTGTTCTATTGGGTTAATGTCTGATGACATGGATAGCCACGGAATGGTCTGGACGTTGTTGTCAGCGAGGAACTGGGTGGTGAGTTGTGCCACATGAGGTCGAGTATTATCCTGCTGAAAAATCGACCCTGGTACAGCCAGAAGTGGAAGGACGTGACAACGAAAAATTTCAGCGACGATTCATTGGACAAAAATGAAAACAAAAAACCCACCGTTTGCACCAGGTCACTTCTTCCCATGAAGATGATCGTCCCCCACACCAGTACACCTTCAGCACCATGTGGAGAGCCTCATCTACGCAGTTCTAGGCGTAGCGCTCGTGGACTCTGCGGTAAACTTCTCCGTCTATCGTGTCGCTGGAGCAGAAAGAATGATTCATCACTAAACCAAACCCTTCTCAAATCATTCACAACGGTCCAATGACGATGCTGGTTCGCCCACTGCAGTTGGTTCTGGCGATTCCGGTCCGTAAGTGCAGGATCTCTGTACGGTCTTCTAGCCCAAAGACCAGCGTCGTGCTGCCGGTTCATGACCGTTTGATCTGAAATTCGACGAGCTGCTGTCATTGACTAGGCTGTTTAGGACGCAGATGCAAATCGATTCCGGAGGTGACGCAGCCGTATGAAGCGGTCTTCGGCAGGATTTGTGACTATGGGTCTTCCACTGCGCGGCCGGTCTGTAACTGAGCCAGTTTCTTGAAATCTTCTCCAAAGGCAACTAATGGTACTTCTAACCACATTAAATTGTCTGTCCACTACACTTTGAGACTGTCCAGTCTGTAAATATCGAGGAGATGAGCTGTACTTGCGCATTGAATTTTCAAATGAATTGATTCGAGGAGCGTCAATCTTTTATAGGCATTCAATAACATGGTCAGTGAGTTTTGTGTTCAGTAAGTTTCATGGAATTCTCATGAACCTGTTATGTGTTATTGTCAAAAATGCTGTTTTGACTAGTGTCGCTTTTCTGTGCTCATGAATCATCTGCTGAGTACAATTCATGAGTACGTGAATTTGATGTCCAAATGAACTTTTCAGCTACTTGCCCATGTCTGCTCAGCAAACTTCAGTTTAAATCACAACATCATATTTGTTGCGTTTCTTTTTTTTTTTTTAACAGTATATAAGGCATTGGCATTTTTTCACATGAATATTGCGGATCTGCTATAAGAAAAAAAGAAAAAGGTTACCCTGTTGTGGCACATAGAGTATATGGTGTTAGTGTCCAAGTATTTTCATTGACATGTCAACACACTAGAGGGTAGCGTGGTCAGTATCACACCTGGATGCCTTTCCAGAGACCGGGTACCCATTTCTACAACTGTGTGGGGGGGGGTGACTAAGTCGCCTCCGGCCAGATTTGAACATCCAGCCTTCCCCATAAGAGTCTAGTGCACTAACCACTTCGCTACTCAGACGCCCTGTGGATCTGAAACAACTGATAAAAACTTCTGGACAAATGCCATGAAAATGTCAGGATTCATCACGTACAGAAATATCAGAATCTCATCCCAAATGTCAAGAGAGTATTTCTTATTGACTTTGAGAAACGAAGAAATTCAAGATCGTTATGGAACTTAATGTGATAAAATAAAATTAAAATAAAAAACAGTGTAATTTGAAAACAAATATATTAGCCGATTCTGGAAGGTTCGAATTTAGCCAGATAATGAATAAACAAACTTCATTTGCAAAAGTGCCCATCTGACTTTCAGCCATTTATCACAATAACTTTCATTCTTCTGCAGACATTCTACTTTCGGTAGTACATATATAATTTCTGTATCACAAACGTAAACTAAAACTGAAATAACAAAACCGAAATGATAAAACTGAAATAACAAAACTTAATTTTCACTCTTACCCACGCGCTTAGTACATGAAATAACTACATACATTCATTCACTTGCAGATCCTTTGCGGAACTTTGCCTCCCTAACAGCACTCCTTGCAATATTTAAAGACATACATGCAGGAAATAACTGCACATATACATAAGAAGTAATTAGAGACATACATACAGGAAATAACTACAGACATACGAAAAAGCTTCTATCCCAGTCTTACACATTAAGGAATGTATACGGAAGTACTATGTAGTAATAGAATTCAGTTTCAAATCATTTACATTCAATGGTTACATAAAGAAATATGGACAGATGATCAGTTACGGGGGCATGTAATCGACATAAATTAAATATTCAAAAGTCTACAGTTGTAAGAAAGAACATAGCTTATACTTAAAAAAAAAAAGGAAAAAAGATAGGAGCGACCTCCAAGGATGAGCAGCAGAGTAAGCAAGGCTTTTCTCAAAAATATCAAGTCTAGATTTTTAGAAGAAGAATTGTGTTTAAAGCGTTGACTCAACATTGGGTTAGATTTAAATATTTTCCATACATAAGATGGAGCATTCTGAGATAAAAAAAAATTTGGTGAAATAACCTGGCTTTGCTGAACAGGAGCCTGTTTTCCGAGAAGTTTGTGCTGATCTGTGGTATGTGTGCAATTTTTTTCAATAATAAACTACAATTCTCTTCAGACGTGAACAAAGTGATAATAAAAGCAATGTGATAGTGTAAAAAAAAACAAGAGGGGTGTATTAATTAGACTGAAGAGCATTAGCGTGAATGAATATTGGTACTGCATTGAAGAGTTATTTATAATGCAATTATATTTGACGCATGTCCCTTGCGTAACTTTGCCTGCCTAACAACTCTCCTGTAGGCCTCTCGGTTGTAAGCAATATGCCCTCCTGCTGATGCGTCAATTCGCAGATTATCAACGATGTCTTGCAGCCATCTTCGCCTTGGTCTTCCTCTCTTTCTTTTACCCATTATGTACCGTTCCAAGACTGTCGTCTCTAAATTCTCATGACGTTTAATGTGTCCAGTTAAATGCCAGAAATGGCTGAAAGAGTGCTTCACATTATCCGCGAAGACTGTTATCAAACCATTGATGAAGTCAGTGCACTAGTGGGAACCAGTCATGGAAGCTGTCACAGAACTGACACGGAGGACTTGATGATGCGGTGCCTGGTATCTACGTTTATTGTCAGACTTCTGAGCACTGACCAGCAGCAACGACCTGACCTGTGCTCTGACGTCACAGCGCATGTTGCCGGTGACCCCCAGCTTTCTTTCAAATGTTATTACTGGTGACGAAACCTGGGCTTACCACTACGGCACAGAAACCAGATGGAAAAATTCGCGTTCACCTCGACCGAAGACAGCGAGACAAGCCAAGAACACTTGTTTTAATAACAAGGGAATTGTTGACATGGAATTTGTCCCCCCTGGTCACACTTTTAATTCTGCTTTCTACGTGGAGGTTTTGAAATGTCTACCAGGGAATGTGAGAAAAACAGCGAGCTGACAAATGGCGGAACACGACATGGCTTCTCCCCCCCCCCCCCCCCCCCCGGGACAATGCACTAGTCCATGTTGCCTTCCTACTCGACGGTTTTTAAACAGTAACAACGTGACTTTGGTGCCCCATCCTCCTTATTCACCAGACCTTTGCACCCTTCGACTTTTTTCTGGTTTCCGAAACTAAAAATGCAGCTGAAGAGGCGAAGATTTCAGACGATGGAGAATATTTAAAAGTCGTGGCCTGTTTTCAACGTTCTGGGAGAAATTAACTTTTAGGAATGATTTAGAAAATGACAGCTCGCCTGGGATCGATGCCATGACTCAGAAGTGTACTACTCTGAGGACGATGTTGGCCACTAATGTCTAAGGTGCACCTGTTTTTAAGTCTTCAATTTCGATATTTTTATTGCACCTCGTACAAATATGTACAACCATAACTAACAGCTCTAAGCCACACCAAGAAGGTCTTCAGTCAAGTTAACACCCTACCTCACCACCACCCCAAAAAAAACAAAACTGTATATTTATTTTATTCAATAATAAATAAGAGAGACATATAGACTGCGCTAAAGAGCAAATCAGGAAATATATATTGATTGCACAAAAGAGGGGAAACAAGATAGACGCATATATTGATAACAGAAATATAAGAACTATGTATTGATTACACAAATGAGCGACCTAACATACGAGTTGCACAAAGATCGATTTATTCATTTGCATGTCCCTTGCGGAACTTTGCCTCCCTAACAGCTCTCCTGTAGGCCTCTCGGTTGTGAGCAAGATGCCCTGCTGCTGATGCATCCATTTGCAGATCATCAACGATGTCTTGCAGCCATCTTCGCCTTGATCTTCCTCTCTTTCTTTTTCCTATTATGTACCCTTCCAAGCTGGTTTTCTCTAGATTATCGTGACGTTTAATGTGTCCAAAATATTTAAGTTTTCTCTCTTTAATCCTCTTTACTAGCCGCCTTCTTCAATATTAAGCTCTTGTAGTATGGGTATATTTGTTCTTACTTGTGTCCATGATATTTGAAGAAATCTTCTGTACCAAGTACATTCAAAGGTATTTATGTGTTTCTCGCCTGTTTTGTTAAGTTTCCAGGTCTCACAGGCATATGTTGCGATGGAAAAGATGCATGCCCTTAAAAATCTTATTTTTGTAGTTGTCTGTTCCTCTCCACAGATTCTTTAGTTGTTTTACTTTCTGAAAAGCGATAGATGTCCTTCTTTTAATTTCCCTCATTGTATCTTCATTTTAGTTAGCAGTGATTCAATATATTCAAAACTCTCCACTTCTTCCAGTTTTTCCTCATTGATACATATTTCAGCTGCCTTGTTTGTTTTGTCAGTTGTCATCAATTTAGTTTTCTTCGAATTAAGATAGAGGTTTTGCTCTTCACTATTCTTACGGACTGACATAATTAGGTTTTCCATTCCTTTTTGTGTACAAAGATAGATACGTAGATGCATTATTGATAAGAGAGAAAGAACAGAGTTAAACTAAATGTAAAGAAGCTAGATCATGTCTCTGAAAGGTTAGAAATATGACAGACTGTCTGACACGGAATTCATTTGTCCTACTTTATTAGGTTTTCTTTTAATTGTAAGATTCTAAACCGCACTTCATTACGTTTTTTTCTGGGATGCTGAAACCCCCGGAGATATCCCCCACAGAAGCAGCCTTATTTTGAAACAGTTCATACCCGGATGAGCGGAGCCTGGGAGCGGTACTAATGATTCTGTCATCGATAAATTGAGGAGATTCCTCCGTAAGGTGACCTTTATAAAGACACGCATTTGGGCTCATTATTACTTTCTGGGCAGCTGGAAATCAAATTACACTCTTGTTATTGTTTGCACTTTTGCGTTAAGTCCAGTCCAAACCCGGGGCATTTCTGGTGTGATTTTCGTCAAACATGTGGGAAGGAAATTAAAAGGAGGACATCTATCGCTCTTCACAAAAATAAAACAATTTAAAAAAGCTGTGGAGAGGAACAGACAGAACTACAAAAATAAGATTTTTAAGGGCATGAATCTTTCCCGTCGCAACATATGCCTGTGAGACCTGGACACTTAACAAAACAGGTGAGAAACACATAAATGCCTTTGAATGTAAATGCTACAGAAGAGTTCTTCAAATATCATGGACACACACACACACATACACACAAAACAACAAATATATCCATACTACAAGAACTTAATATCGAAGAAGGTTGGCTAGAAAGGAAGATTAAACAGAGAAAACTTAAATATTTTGGACACATTAAACGTCATGATAATTTATAGAAGACTTTCTTGCAAGTGTACATAATTGGAAAAAGAAAGAGAGGAAGAACAAAGCGAAGATGGCTGTAAGACATCGTTGATAATCTGCAAATGGATGCATCAGCAGCTGGGCATCTTACTTACAACTGAGAGGCCTATAGGAGACCTGTTAGGGAGGCAAAGTTCCGCATGGGACATGCAAATGACTGACTGACTGATTAATGTGTTAGGATTGTTCGGAGTTTCAAAAATGGATCTACAAGTAAGGACTAAATTCGGAACCTGAATTTCTTTAGTATTTTGAATAGTTCCTTTAAAAAAACATCATCGTATCGTGAATGAATCGATGAGGCCAAAGTACATCATAGTAAATCGAAGGAAATATGGCAGTGCTAGATAGCTGTACGCATAACGGGACCAAAGAAGTCGATCAAGAAAAAAGTAGATCATGGTTAATGTAGGACATATGAGCACTGTCATAATTTATATACATATAACAAAACCGAGGAACTATCAGTCAGTAGATATTTTTTTTCCTTGTTTTAAACTGTGCTTTTATTATCTCACTGCTTTGCTTCTGCTTGGCTCTACATGATCCCCATTGGTAATGGAATTTGCTGAAAAGATTGGTTTACTCGATCCACTAGCACACTGCAACGCAACCCACTCCCATCCAACATAAAGCCAGCGCTAAGTCCACCGACAGATTTTGCTATAGTTAGCACGAGATGTCTGCTCCAGAGAGGTCAAAACGAGGCAATTGCACCAGTAGATTTCATACATCCGTTGTTTATTTTGTGTTCTGCTGTATTCACAAACAGACGTTTATCTGTCTCTGATACAATGCAAGTTCTGCTGTCAGATACATCATTAAATGTGATCTCCAATCTTTCACACCATTTTTAACACACATCTATTACCTACATATTATGATTCGGAGACAATGAGTTATGACCAGACAATACAACAGAGAATACAAACATTCATGAACAATGCTTGATGAGGATTTTAAACATTAAATGGCAGGACAAGATCAGAAAAGAGAAGGTCTGTGAGAAGGCAGGAAAGAACCTATGAACCTACAAATCATGTCTAGGAAATAAAGGTGGATTGGCCACACTCTGAGAAAACCCGACACCAGCATAGCAAGACAGGCACTGACATGGAGAATCTTCAAGGAAATAGAAAACAAGGAAGACCTAGACTTACTTGGAGAAGAGAAAATATGACAGTGCTGAGAGACAAGGGATGCACATGGAAGGAAGCAGAGAATAATTCCAAGAACAGGGATGACTGGAGAGCCGCTATCCGTGGCCTATGCTCTCAAGGGAGTGGATGAAGATGATGATGATGATGATGATTACCCACCTCCGCTCGCTTCTTGGAAATTAAGCACAAAAGAAATAATTATTTCTGCAGACAGCCTCAAGCATTCTTGACCAATACTTTTCTAGATCTTGTCTGTTTGTAGACAAAACCTGGCAGATTTCCACGAGGATAAAGCATACTTATACAGATCGTGCCGACTGCGGTGTTTGTATGAGACTGATGTTGTACGAGCAGAATAGAAATGAATGTATTACTTGTAACGGAAGAGTCGCATCATCGGAACCAACATAACTGTAACAATAACTAACTAGGTACTCCAAACAAGACCCTATGTTGTTGCTGTTGTTGTTTTGCTGTTGTTTGAGAATGTAACATTCTGTCTTATTTGCTGGCTCGTAATAATACATCTTTTGAAACTGCAGCGACTTCGGAGTCCGGACAAGAGAGGATAACCAAGCCCGATGTGGTAATTTTTCAGCTCTGTTCTACGACGTCTGGACTTCTGAGCATTTCAGAGAGCGATCCAAATCTCAGGAAGCATTAGAAGCGTACGTACCTTAATACTTTTCCCTCCTCTTCCTCCTCCTCCTCCTGCTCCTCCTCCTACTACTACTACTACTATTACTACTACTACTACTACTACTACTACTACTACTCAGAAAGGCCACAAGCCCCATCCAGTCTCTAAAACTAGGTACCAGAGATATCTGGAAAGGTAAATGCGGCCGGACGTGATACTGACCACATCAGACTTTCATGTGCCGAAGGTCTTGGAAATAGGGGCCTAACACCATGTCCCATAAATGCCTTAATGACATGAAAACGGAGGTTTTAAATTTTTACTACAACTACTACTACTCCTGCTACTACTACTACTACTACTGCTGCTGCTGCTGCTGCTGCTACTGCTGCTACTACTACTGCTACTACTACTACTGCTGCTACTACTGCTACTAATACAACTACTGCTACTGCTGCTGCTGCTACTACTACTACTACTACTACTACTACTACTAATACTAATACTACTACTGCTACTGCTACTACTGCTGCTACTACAACTACTACTACTACTACTACTGCTGCTGCTGCTGCTACTGCTACAACTACTACTAATAATACTACTGCTGCTGCTGCTACTGCTACAACTACTACTAATAATACTACTGCTGCTGCTACTGCTAAAGCTACTACTAATACTACTACTACTGCTGCTGCTGCTGCTGCTAGAGGTTTGAGAACTGGAAAATAAATAATGCAGATGGCACAAAAGGCAAAGGTAAAAAGAGCCACAATAAAAGCATTACTGTAATCGCCGAATGGGAAACAGATTTCTAGGATCTCTCCACAAACAATCATTCTAACATAGCATTCTTCCGCCAATACATGGAGCCGGTAAAGTAACATCCACTCATGTGTTTATAGATGTTTACCATGATATATATATATATATATATATATATATATATATATATTCATTCATTCCTTTGCATGTCCCTTGCGGAACTTTGCCTCCCAAACAGCACTCCTGTAGGCCTCTCGGTCGTGAGCAAGATGGCCTGCTGCTGCTGCATCCATTTCCAGATCGTCAACGATGTCTTGCAGCCATCTTCGTTTCGGTCTTCCTCTTTTTCTTTTTCCCATTATGTATCCTTCCAATACGATCTTCTCTATATATATCTGAACCTTAAGTGCCCAGGGCACATGGGGCTTCCGCAAGGGTTTTCCACAAATGCCTGTCCTTCGCCTTTTTCTGCTCTTGCCCAGGTGAGCCCTCTATTGCTCAACATCCTTTCTGTTGTTCTTCTTCATGTCTCTTTTGGTCTACCCTTACTTCTGTTCCCCTGTGGTGTCCATCTTAGTGCTATTTTTGGTAGTGAGTTGTCAGTCATTCGGAGCATATGTCCCAACCATCGCCAGCGTCTTTCCTCAATAATTGTTGTCAGTGGCTTCATTTGCATTTCTGCCAATAAGATGTTATTTCTTATTGTGTTTGGCCAAAATATTTTTCTAATTCTTCGTAAACATTTAGTCTGGAAAGAATTCAACTTGTTTTCTATGGTTTTGGTGATTTTCCAGCAATCACTTCCATAGAGTAGTACACTTTGAACATTACTCTTAAATATCCTGATTTTCATATTTATGCTTAGTTTTTTTTATTTCCATATAGTCTGCAGCATTGCAAAAGCCTGGTTTGCTCTAGTAAGTCTGCTGTTGATGTCCTCTGTGCTGTCTCCATTTTCTACTACTCTGCTGCCAAGGTATACAAACTCTTTGACCTCCTCCACTAACTTGCTATCTACTCTGAGTACATTTCTGTTGTTCACATTTTGCTTCATTAACTTTGTCTTTCCTACGTTGATCTGTAGTCCTATGTTGTTTGCATTCTGAGTTAGCTTGTTTATTTTATCTTGCATATCTTTGTGACTGCTTGATAGTAGACAAATGTCGTCTGCAAAGTCAAGGTCCTCCAGCACTGTGTCAAGGGTCCATTGTAATCCTCTGCGTTTGTCTGATGGTGCCTCCTTCATTAACCAGTCTACAAATAATGTTGATGATAGTACACATCCCATATATATATATATATGTCAGACTAAACAGGAACATAATGTCTGATCTCCATATGTTTTATCTCAACAAAATAAACAGCAGTGCTTCACTATCCAAATCTCTGTTTGCTTAGAAATTGATAATGTCCGAGCTTTGCTGTAAGCATGAATCTTAATTTAAATCTAAGTCGCGTAAATGAAATTTGATAGAAAGCCTGTTATGTTCTGTGAAAAAAATATAAAGAAAGAATCGATGCTTCGAAAATTGAAATCTCATTTACAGGGAATGTTTCTTTTTCTAGAAATATATGGAATATTGAGTTTTATTTGCCCGGTCGAATATAATATTCTATTTCGTAAGTGGCATAAAAGAGTTCTGGATGCGACGTTGATTCACAGAAAGAGGAGATTAGAGACAGTCAGAGGCGTGAGGCGTTAGTTTTATAACAAAAACAAAAACTAGAAAAGAAGTAAAGGTGAAAAGGAATGGCAAAAGAAGCAATGAGATGAGCTTTTATATGTAAGGCAAACAGTTAACAAACCAATATTTCGGAGATATGCCTTTGTGCCGTGCTAAAATTACACGATGTGCCAGGAAACAGGTCCACGTGTGGCTGCCAAAACTTGGAAGCGCCTTGGAGCTAAAGCTAAACGGCTAAAGAGGAAAGTCATTAAAATAGCTTTTTTTCCCATACTCTTCTTTCCTGTAGTTTTTTCCTCGCATTTTCAAACATGCTGATTCTATGTATTTCCTTCTTCTTCTTCTTCTTGAAACTGCCAGCTGGTGTTCTTTTGCAGCCGATGCTGTGAATATGTTGAGGCACAACACTGTATCGGATTAGAAGCGGGTCATGACACCTACTTTTTCAGTATCTGAGGAGAACTAAAAAAAACATGGGGGTGGGGTTGTGCAATACTTCTTTAGACGACTCCACCACCATGGGGAATACGACTATCCCTGCCCCGTTAGTCAGGCTAGGCCTGTTACTGGGGATACCAACGGACTGATGTGGCAGGGTCTTGGTCAGCTATTGTTTGGCCAGCCCTGGTGCTAGATCAGCCACGGCTCACCGGCTTCTAAAACAGACAGCGTATTGCCTCCCTTTTCTCTATGTTTTAGTCATCCCAGCTCATTCAAGCAAGTCAAATCCAAATGTCTCAGTATCATCTGTAACATGTTTTTTTTTTTTGTAATCTTGACTGTCGCTCCAGTGATTTCCTTGTAACAAGCATATATGAAAGTCGTGATGATGACATGTCACATACTCCGGAGAAGTCTAACATTTTTAGCTTTCCGAGTCCACTATTAAAAAGCGAAATTCAAAAGCTGACGTTTCCATTAGTTTCTTGGCAAATGATAAATTATTTTTCTAGAAGAAAGGAAAAAAACTGCAGGAATCTCTAGAGAATTTTTTTTAAAAGACTCCTATATCCGGAAAAGGTTAGGAAATCATGTTTCTACTGTATTACACATCAGACACAGATTATACTCTGTTGATTAAGCATCCTATATAATCAATATTTTTCTTTAAACAGTGTTTAACGCGGCGAAAACTGTAGATTGTGAAGGCTGGTCCCAACGGTTTACATTTCGTATATCTCTGGTTATATTTCATCTGAATAGTCATTGTTGTCTGTAGTAGTTTCTCATCATTCTTCTGGGCCTTTGTGAAAAAAAAAGAAGCAGAAGTTGATGAAGAAAAAAAAGATAGTATCTAACAAAGATCAAGGAAAAAAAAGAAGCAAATGACAAGAAAAAGAGGAATATGTCACACGACTAATTCCAGGAGGCGCTTAAAGACTTCGAGTCACTATAGAACGCGCAGGGTCAAGGGCAGTCTGAAAAGTATTTTACAAAATCTGTTCATTTGCCACAAAAAATCTGTTAAATAAAAATCTTTGTGTTGGAGTCCCAATCATTGCTTTAAAAAAAAGCTCTGGTCTTGCTCAAGTCACAAGACTACACACAAGCATGTATCTTGAGCAACTCAGTGAACTTCAGTCAGTCAGTCATTTGCTTGTCCATTGCGGGATTTCGCCTCCCTAACACCTCTCCTGTAGGCCTCTCGGTTGTAAGCAAGATGCATTGCTGCGGATGCGTCCATTCGCAGATCATCAACGATGTCTTGCAGCCATCTTCGCCTTGGTCTTCTGTCTTTTCCCCATTATGTACCCTTTCAAGACAGTCTTTTCTAAATTATCAAAGAGTTCAAAGAAAGTTCAGGCTGGCTCTTTAAGGCAGCAGTGGCTCAGATCCCTGATGATATCACAGATCAATCAACTGACATCCATTTTTGTGTCAGGACATGCAAAAGCCAAGTGAAATGAAGAAGCAGATCAGGTGGCTGTCATAAAGGAAGGGGAGGCAATCAGGAAGGATTTCATAAACTAAGGAAAGGACATCATCTATTCTATAAGAGAAGCTGGTCGAAAAAAGACTTCACTGACAAGTGTGAATCGCCGAGGAAGGAATAGGGGGTAAAACTTGGGGTAAAACTAAAACTGAACGATTCGTCAAGAGCCCCAAATGGACGGTCAATCAACAAAGAACTGGTGTAATCAGTTATTATACACTGAAGGGGTTGTAATCTAATGCCGTGAGGAGTTTTTGAAATATGTGTAGTTCCTCTTCAACCCCTGTGACTATATCACTATCAATGATACTTTGTTTTGCCTGTTTGAGAATGGGTGATAGTTCTTTGTGTTCTATAGCGTGATCTCACTGGATAGACAAATACTAGTTGCACCTAACATTCCCCTCTCCAACAATCATATTCCCTCTGCGCCAATTTCCACTCCTTCCTCAGTTGCTACACATATTTCAAAAACTCCTCACGGCATCAGATTATAACCCCTCTACCCCAAACTGCAATCACCTATTCCACCTTCTTCCGGCTAGATTACCATTATACTGCTCTCTTCCCTTTCTGCGGCCCCCTACCTCACCCCCTTTACGACTCACCTATCACACACTACAAGTCTCCATTTAAACATTCTCAACACTCCACCATGCCCATTTCTGGTCACAGCCTCTTACAAGCCACAGCTAAATGCTCCATTTATGTTATTTTATTATGTTTTTTTTTCATTCCTACTTTTTACACAGCATTCATGCGAATTCATATTTGATCTTCTTTCTCTTTTTCTTCGCCCTGTGTGTTTTTGTATGATTAAGGCTCACACTGAAACGTCACAGCTGTGTGCTCGTTAATTAAAAAAGCTGTTCCTACTTTTTCCCTAGTTGATACATTTTGTTATCACAGCTTTACTGCAATGGCTTCGTGTATAGTTATATACTTAGCTGTGAATAATTATATACTAATTATTCTTGTAGACAAATACTGAATTTCATTTTGGAAGGTAAAGCAGAGTGTTATTCTGTGCTATTCCTTATTCTAAAACTACTGCTTGTCTATTGCATATATACTTTTAAAAATAAAATATTCTAATATGGGGGGGGGGGGAAGCATGAAAGAATGACGCACACTCCATGCTACATTTCTCAGGATTCTCATCAAACCTTAAAGTTGTGAGAAGAACAATGTAAGGTTTCAGCATCGCTCAGTTTCATCTATGGCATTTCATGGGAGTCGGTGAAATCTTCGAGACCCCCCCCCACCTCTCCCTCTCTCTTTCTCTTTCTCTCTCTCTCTCTCTCTCTATATATATATATATATATATATATATATATATATATATAATCAGGTGCCGTGCCGACTGGCGTTGGCTATTATGCTTCCCCAGAGTACCCGATCCTTCATGCAGGCCATCAGTTCAGTCGGTGATCTCCTCTCACACCATCCCGTCAGACTGTCCAGTATCATTTCTCTTGGTCTTCCTCTTGATCTTCTTCCTTCTATTTTTCCTGTTGTTATAATATTTTCAATGCCCCCTCTTCTCATTGCATGTCCTATGAAAGTACATTGTCTCTCTCTTATCTTTTTGACAAGATGTTTTGTCTCTCCAGCTCTTCTCATACATTCTTCATTAGTTATTTTTGCTGTCCAGGGGATTCGCAGCGTTCATCTAATAAACCACATTTATGGTTTTATATATATATATATATCAGAATGTACATATTCAAGCTCTGATCCAATTCCTGACCTCTGATACAAAAACAGAAAAAAACTATTTAACTGCTGACGGAAGCGACGCTAAGTTCAACCTCTTGGGGTTTTTTGTGGAAGTTTCAACAAAAGTAAGCAAATTCTATCCGAAGTCTGTGGCCTGGGGTCGGGTCTGGGGTGTGTCTTTCTTGACAGCGGAAAGATTTATCGCCAGCGTTTTGTATTTTTGTGGCCAAAACCATAGAAACTGCGTGTGTGTAGAAGGGGGGAAAATAGAGGGGGGGGATTGGAGAAAGCAAAATTTGTTTCATACAGAAGTGTTAAATCTTTACATTCGAATATAAGACCCACACAGTCCAAAACGTCTACTCTGAGCACTTTCTCCTGGATCTCTGTGTTAGAAAAAAGAAGTTTCCACAATTTTTTGCTTTGCAGTTCATGAATGTCTTTTTATTAAAGCACTCGCTTCCGTGGAGCTCTGAAGTACGCGATCAATAGCTGTGGCAAAATCTCTCATTTACAGGAGATTTAGCTAGAAAGAAGGATACTGGAGTTTTGCGCAGTAAAATAGCTAGGATCAGCCTCGAAAAAGTGCTGCGGTGGCGTAGTGGTTAGCGCACTAGCTTTCAGACCAGAAGGTCCCTGTTTCTCGAGTTGAATTTTTCCCGGACCTAACGGCACCGGGGTTCACCCACCCCATTGGGTACCTGGGGGTTCACAGGAAAACGACGGCAGCGAGGACAGATGCTGGCATCACTACCTCAAATGTTGCAGTGGCATAGAAATGAGAAGGCACTAATACTCCACAGCGTTACGACATGTTAATGCTACGGGACATGAATCAGCATCGAAAACTTGTAGAGAGACAAGTCGTTCGTCACAAGAAAATGACTGAACCTTAATCCCAGGATCCATAAAGTCGAGAAATCATCTAACCAAGCGGAGACAAGACACGAACTACTCGGTCGTGAAGCATCTCTCTAGAAACAGAGCACGTGAAATTGGCTTTCTTCTTCCTGTGACCTTTCACGTACCGTTAAACGCCACATAGGGCTCGCATGGTAGTTCGTCAAGTTTTCCTGTTTTCGGCGAGCCTCATCAAGGGATTTTTATGGCCACTAAACTGGCCTCTTCAGAGTTTCGCGTGATCGACCTATTTTTCTTCGGCAAGTTGTGTTCCACTTGATAGCTTGTTTTAGGATTCTCTGACCGTTTCTTCTCAAAACATGACCTACATATATCCATCTCCTTTTCCTGAGACAGGTTGTTATTTGCGCATCTGTCTTATCTCTGCGTTGTTCTTCAATGCGTTCCACCTTATACCGAGTATTTTCGTTTGGCATTTGTTTTCAAAATTGTCTTTAATGTATATCTAAGTCTGTTACACTCGGTGCGAAATCGACTCTCTGTAAACATAGAAATTCTGTCACTACAAATCAAGCTCATGGAATTTCCAGACTTTGAAGATCATGTGATCAGACACGCATTAATGACTTTGACCACTCGAGTATTTTTTTTTTTTTGTCATTTTTATTTTCCTCTCACTCATTTCTTTTCTATTATTTTCTAATTTCACTAGCGCTCGTTGTGTTTTTAGTACTCTTGTACCAAACTGAAAGTCTTGCAACAGCGCGGAAGCTGAGAGATAAAGGTAAAAAATATCAAACAAGCCTGAATAGGCAGTTCTTTACCATTACAAAACAAAGTTCTTTCGTTCGCTCAGACTTCGCTGTATACAAGCCTCGGTATTTCCAACTATTGATTACTACACTGAACTATCTCGTTCAGCATAAAACGACTGAATTCAATAACAAATTAAACAGGCGCTACTTCAGTGTGCGGAGAGTCAATCTCCCAGCGTGGCAGCAGCGAGAAGTCAATGATCATATTCATGCGCACGTTCGTCATTCTATACCAGACGCTTGTCATCTTGACTGAAGAAAAAAAAACAAACTAGTATTTGCGACTTCCTTAAGCTGCTTTTCTGCGAAAAGCTGATTCTGTTTCTTAATTCATCGCCGATTTCACAGATGAGCACCATTTGTTAAAAAGTATCACAACGATGTTTCACATAGTTGGGGAGATTATCATTCAGCAGAAAACGAACCAACCAACCCACAGTGAAATAAATGATAATGAAAAGACGCTGGAGGTGGACAGGATACACACCCAGTAAGCCTACCAGGAGCATAACCAGACAAGCTCTCACTTGGAATTCCCGGGAAAAGAGGAAACAAGGAAGACCTGATTAAGGAGTCTTGAAACAAGAGATTTTTTTAATCGGCTACAGCTGGAGACTGATAGAAGAAACAGTCCAGAATAGAAGTGGATGGACAGTCCTTGTTGATGGCCAGATATGGGGTAAAGAAGACAGATAGATTGTTATGGACAGATAGATTACTATGAACACGGCATCTGTATCTAGAAGCAAAGATGACGTTTTATATGTTTATAGAACCATTTTGGCCAACACGCCATTCCGACCACGGCCTATCTACATCCATGGAACTTTACCCGAAGCAGATTCCTGTGATACTCTGCCTCAATCAGCCCCATCAAACTCAACAAGAGGTGAAGCTTACTGGGACTAATCCTCTCTCTCTCTCTTTCTCTCTCTCTCTCTCTCTCTCTCTACCTTAAGTGCCCAAGGCACATGGGACTTCCGCAAGGGCTTTCCACAAACACCTGTCCTTTGCCTTTTATTCCCCTCTCGCTCAGGTGAGCCCTGTATTGCTCAGCATCCTCTCTATTGTTCTTCTCCACGTCTCCTTTGGTCTACCCTCACTTCTGTTCCCCTGTGTTGTCCATCTTAGTGCTATTTTTGGTAGTGAGTTGTCAGTCATCCAGAGCACATGTCCCAACCATCGCCGGTGTCTTTCGTCAATAATTGCTGTCGGTGGCTTCATCTGCATTTCTGCCAACAATATGTTATTTCTTACGGCGAATCGTGGCTACTGTCCTCAGAAATAAAGTCAGTACAACCACTCCTCACACTGGAGATCTCCACCTGGGAAATTTAGCCATTAAGTAATCAGTTTCTCCCTTTCACCAATATCATCAACTAACTTCTGCATGCCTGCTTTGTAGGTGCATGCCTTGTAGACACATGACAGCATTACACCTAACCTAAAGCATGCCTTGTTGACCCATGGCAACATCTTCAACTAACCTAAAGCACGACTTGTAGACCAATGACAACATCATCAACTAACCTAAAGCACGCCTTTTAGATCCATGACAACATCTTCAACTAACCTAAAGGACACCTATAGATGTGAAACTTGTAGTGCTGTGGCATCTATCTGAAAACAAGTGTTACTCGCCAACACAGAAAGTGCAGGAGTAGGCTTTCATTCGACCGTTGCCCGGTCTCAGTACTGTAGTTCGATCAGATTTGATTTTGATTACATCACACACAAGCGGGCGGTCTTGAAAACAGCGCGTTTTTTTGAACAGACGTGACTTGCCATATCCGGGCACACAAGACTTTGTACTGAGAGGGTTAAGCTTGACTAGAAGCCGTGGAGTCTTGTTTGTATTTTTCCTGTCTCTCTCTCCCTCTTTCTCTCTCTCTCTCTCTCTCTCTCTCTCACTCTGTATGTGATTGTATGGTCAGTATTACTTAAACTATTATTGATGTGCAAGGAACAATGTGTAAGTTTTAAAACTCGCCATTCTGTGTTAATCATATATCACCTTATCATCTTTCTCCCCGTTCTCTCTCTCTCTCTCTCTCACGCGTACACACGCACACACACACACACACACATATATATATATATATATTATATATATATATATATAAACATTCATTCATTTATTTGCATGTCCCTTGCGGAACTTTGCCTCCCTAACAGCACTCACGTAGGCCTCTCGGTTCTGAGCAAGATGGCCTGGTGCTGATGCATCCATTTGCAGATCATCAACAGTGTCTTGCAGCCATCTTCGCCTTGGTCTTCCGCTCTTTCTTTTTCCCATTATGTACCCTTCCAAGACGTTTTTTTTATAGATTATTTTGACGTTTAATGTGTCCAAAATATTTAAGTTTTCTCTATTTAATTCTCCTTACTAGTTTTTGTAGTATGGATATATTTGTTCTTTTTTTTGTGCCCACGATATTTGAAGAACTCTTCTGTAGCATTTACATTCAAAGGTATTTATGTGTCTCTCATCTGTTTTGTTAAGTGTCCAGGTCTCACAGGCATATGTTGTGATGGGAAAAATACATGCCCTTAAAAATCTTATTTTTGTAGTTGTCTGTTCCTCTCCACAGATTCTTTAGTTGTTTTACTTTCTGAAGAGCGATAGATGTCCTTCTTTTAATTTCCCTCATTGTATCTCTACTACTAGTTAGTAGTGATCCAAGATATTCAAAACTCTCCACTTCTTCCAGTTGCTCCTTATCGATACATATTTCAGCTGCCTTGTTTGTTTTGTCAGTTGTCATCAATTTAGTTTTCTTCGCATTAAAGATAAAGGTTTTGCTCTTCGCTGTTCTTACGGACTGACATAATTAGTTTTTCCATTCTTTTTTGTGTTGTGGACAGTAATACTGTGTCATCAGCATATCTAATCTCTGATATTTTATATCCTCCAATTGTTATGGCATCGTAATATTCTTTGTCTACATCTTCTCTAACATTCCTCATTATATTTTCAGTATACAAGTTAAATACGCAAGGTGACAATATACACCCCTGACGGACCCCTTGTTTTATGTCAAACCAAGTTGTTGTTTCACCATTTATTCTTACTGCTGCTTGTTGGTCTAGATACAGCAGTGATGTTAATTGTATCAAATGTGTTGGAAATCCAGTTTTTACCATTATTTCCCAAAGTCTCTGATGTTGTACACAATCAAATGCCTTTGAGTAGTCTATTAAGGCTAAATATAGATTCACATTAAACTCTCTGCATTTCTCTATTATTAATCTTAACTTGAGTTTATGATCTCTTGATCATCTTCTGAAACCAGCTTGGACCATATTTACTTCTTCTTCTATTTTCTTACGAAGTCTACCCATTATGAATTTTAACAGAATTTTACTGGCATGACTAATCAAGGGCAACAATTCTGTAGTTTGTGCATAATTTCAGACTACCCTTTTTTGGCAGTGGTATATATATATATATATATTTTTTTTTTCCTAGCTAATAATTCTTCATTGTTATTTCAGGATTTATAAATTCTGCTGAACACTTTTCCCGTTCGCAGACTTTAAAAAAATGTCTTACTATCATCTAGCATCTATCATCTATCATCTTTGTCGCTGTACTACTGTTGTAACAGCCTGGTTGGTCCTTGTTGACATTCTGTTGGAAGTTTTGTTAAGTTTAAAATTTTAACACAAATGTTAAACCAGTAGGTTAGGTTACTTACAGTTATGGCAGCCAGGCCTACTTGTTTTTCTCTACAGAGTGAATATTTTTCAGAATAACAAGTATTTCCACTAAGAAAACCTTTTAAGATTCTAGGTATTTCCGAACACACAGGGATCAAAGATAAGAATACTGGGCAGTATGGATCACTCGGCGTAAAAGTATAAGGGACATTTAGGCATTCCTGATCGAAGTTCTACGCAATCTCGGTACATAACCTTAAAATACTGGACAGTCCGGTATAACTGGACGCGATTTGTTACTTCATTGTTTGATATCTGTGCAAGCTCTGTGTTCTCCAATCTTTAGATGTCAGTCAGTCAGTCATTTGCATGTCCCTTGGCAAACTTTACCTCTCTAACAGCTCTCCTGTAGGCCTCTCGGTTGTAAGCAAGATGCCCCGCTGCTGATCTGATGAGTCCATCCTTGGACGTAGCTGTCTGTAATGTGTAAAGACTGCCCGAGACATCATGACACCATCACAATCGTCAGTTTTTTTTTTTCTTCACTGTGACGTCACAAGTCTGGCTCTGGAACTTCTTCTGTGCTGGGAAAGAAGCAAAGAATTTTAACAAGTTCCAAATATAAATCGCCAGTGACACAAAAAACGTTTTCTTCCGCGAATATCACATTATATATTAGACGTACACGTTCATCTGATAAATTCTATGATCTCCTCTCTACAAAAAGTCGTTACTTCAACTCCACAAAGGGGATACTCTTTTTTTTTTTTTAAACGAATTTTAGAACAAACATGATATTCATGAACGGCCTAGAACAATTGTTCTCATTTGGTGATTCGTGGAACCAGCCGTGGTCGCTCGTAGCAGAAACTCGTGGTCCTTTATTTGTATGTGTTTTTTTTTTCTTATTTTCAATGTGAAATGTTTAACAACCGATGTTTCGGTGAATCTTGTGTGCAGAAAAGAACTTTCTTTCACGTTTGAAAATAGGAAATATTGAACCAGATGTGAAAGCGATTGTTCGGAATAAAAAGAGCCATGATTTTCTTCGCCATCTTTAGACTGGTTAGCTGCAACGCATTTTTTATATTCTGCTCATTGGTCATAACAAGTAGGAATGTTAACTTCTGTCTATTTTTTTTCTTAGCTACATTATTGTTATTTTGAACGTTTCACCAAGTTTGTACCGTGTTTTTTCTTTGTAGAGTAGCGTTTTCTCATTAAAGGTTACCCACATTTTCTGAAAACAAAAAAGGATTTTGCATTTAACGCACCTAGCTACCATACAGATACTTTTCCTATGTATTAGAGGTCCAAGGACTAGATTTTGAAACAGCGAGGGTCCACAAACTTTTATTAATTGGGAACCACTGGTCAGGAATATTAAAAAAACATTAAAATAAAAAACAGAGAAGCACTTTTAATGAAAATAGCAAAAAGTAGGAAATCAATCAAAACAAGCGAAAGTATGTGTGAACAAAAGCAATATGAGACTTGTATCCATTTTCAAGCTCAGAATATGAGTTATTATAAATATTATCTGTTCTTAGTCTGTGATTACAGACTTTCCAGGTTAAGCTCAATTATTCTCTGCTGCAAATCTATCCCAAATACTCTGTTGCAAATCTATCCCAAATACTCTGTTGCAAATCTATCCCAAATACTCTGCTGCAAATCTATCCCAAATACTCTGCTGCAAATCTATCCCAAATACTCTGTTGCAAATCTATCCCAAATACTCTGTTGCAAATTTATCCCAAATACTCTGCTGCAAATCTATCCCAAATACTCTGTTGCAAATATATCCCAAATACTCTGCTGCAAATCTATCCCAAATACTCTGCTGCAAATCTATCCCAAATACTCTGTTGCAAATCTATCCCAAATACTCTCTGTTTCAAGTCTGTCACCCAATTACTCCCTGCTCCAGGTCTATCTTCAGATACACTTTAAATTCCAAGTCTATCCTCAGATATTCTCTGTTCCGGTGTCTCTACTACAAAATACCCTCTGTTCCAAGTCTATCCTCAAATACGTTCTGTTCAAAGTTTATCTTCCAATGTTTTCTGTTCCACGTCTATCTCCTAAGAGATTCTCCCAGCATGTTCATCCACGTTCACACAAAGGCCTGGACGCGCTGAAAATAATCTGAGGTAACTTTTCATGAACTTGACTGTTTACTTTTCTGTTTTAAATCTGTGGTACTTGAGTCTTTTATTCTGCTTCTTCTTCGTTCTCTTCTAACATGTTCATCACTGGATTTTTGTCCTAAGCTTTTCAGGAAGTGTTGATCACTGAATTTTAGTCCTAAACTTTTCAGGAATAGTTCATCACTGGATTTTAGTTCTAAACTTTTCAGGAATAGTTCATCACTGGAAATTAGTCCCAAGCTTTTCAGAAATAATTTATCACTGGATTATAGAACTAAACTTTTCAGAAATTATTCATCACTGGATTTTAGTCCTAAACTTTTCAAGAATAATTCATCACTTGATTTTAGTCCTAAACTTTTCAGAAATAGTTCATCACTGGATTTTAGCCATAAGCTTTTCAGAAATAGTCCATCGCTGGATTTTAGCCATAAGCTTTTAGGAATTATTTCATCACTGGATTTTACTCATAAGCTTTTCAGAATTAGTTCATCACTGGATTTTAGCCATAAGCTTTTCAGAAATGGTTCATCACTGGATTTTAGTCATAAGCTTTTCAGAATTAGTTCACAGCTGATTTTTAGACCTAAACTCACTTTATTTTGTTGCTTTGGAATCCTATATTTATTGGCACCGTCTGTTTGTCTGTCTGCCTGTCTGGTTATCTATCTGCATATGTATATTCTTACTTCTCTCTGTCTTTCTGTCTATTAGTGTGTCTATCTATTTATCCGTTTCACTTCGTCTTTGCAGCTGTTTTATTTATATCCCGTGTCCTACACACTAAAATTTCTATACCTCTCCTCCCTCAAACTTCAGTCCTGCCTCCTCCTTATCCTGATTTTGCTCTGCCTATCCACCTTAACCAGAATTTATGAGTCTAATCTAGTTTCAATTTGCGATGCGGGCCCGGAAAATGTTCCTGGTTAATTCTCTCTTTGGGAGCTTCTGCTGTTACAAGAGTCACGGGTGGAATCTTCTATCGTGTACTCACGACAACGTTTATACCTTCTCTGGCCAGCTCGTAATTTGAGTCTGAGCGGGATTACCTAAAAAGAAAAAAAGCCCATTAAGTCATGGTTTTCGTTTATTTTTTTTTTCTGCTACAGGTTTTAAATGGTAATCTTGTAATAGTTTTGTAACACTTAAGTTAACGTAGTGAACACTTGAAATATCTACAAAATATAAACTGACTTTTATTTGTATTCTCTCTCTCTCTCTCTCCCTCTCTCTCTCTCTGAACCTTTTTGCCGCAAGGGTTTTCCACAAACGGTTGTCTTTCGCCCAAATGAGCTGAGCAATTATTAGTCGACGGCCTCTCTGTTGTTCATCTTCATGTCTCCTATGGACTTCCCTGGCACCCGTTCCCTTGAGGTGTCCATCTCTATGTTATTTTTGGTAATGAGTCGTCAGTCATCAGGAGCACATGCCCCAACCATCGCCACCATCTTTCCTCAACAATCGAAATCAATCTCTTCATTCACATTTCTGCCAGCAAATCAGAACTTCTTATGTTATTTGGGCCAAAATATTAGTCTAATCGTACATAAACATGTAGTCTGGAAGGGATTCAGTCTGTTTTCTATAGTTCTGGTGGTTTTCCAGCATTCACTTATCTATATTATCACACACAGGACATTGCTCTTAAATATCCTGATTCTTGTTTTCGTGTTAAGCTTTTTCGATTTTCAAAACAGTATTACATATAGCGGTTTTTTTCTGTTTTATATCTGTGATACTTGAATGTTTTCTTTTCTGTTTTATATCTGTGGTATTTGAATGTTTTCTTTTCTGTTTTATATCTGTGGTATTTGAATGTTTTCTTTTCTGTTTTATATCTGTGGTATTTGAATGTTTTCTTTTCTGTTTTATATCTGTGGTATTTGAATGTTTTCTTTTCTGTTTTATATCTGTGGTATTTGAATGTTTTCTTTTCTGTTTTATATCTGTGGTATTTGAATGTTTTCTTTTCTGTTTTATATCTGTGGTATTTGAATGTTTTCTTTTCTGTTTTATATCTGTGGTATTTGAATGTTTTCTTTTCTGTTTTATCTGTGGTATTGAATGTTTTCTTTTCTGTTTTATATCTGTGGTATTTGAATGTTTTCTTTTCTGTTTTATATCTGTGATACTTGAATGTTTTCTTTTCTGTTTTATATCTGTGGTACTTGAATGTTTTCTTTTCTGTTTTATATCTGTGGTATTTGAATGTTTTCTTTTCTGTTTTATATCTGTGGTATTTGAATGTTTTCTTTTCTGTTTTATATCTGTGGTATTTGAATGTTTTCTTTTCTGTTTTATATCTGTGATACTTGAATGTTTTCTTTTCTGTTTTATATCTGTGGTACTTGAGTGTTTTCTATTGTGTGTCTGTGATACTTGAGTGTTTTCTATTTTATATGAATGATACTTGAGTGTTTACTTTTCTGCTTTATATCTGTAGTACTTGAGTGTTTTCTATTTTATATATATATATATGATACTTGAGTGTTTACTTTTCTATTTTATATCTGTGGTACTTGAAAGTTTTCTATTGTATGTCTGTGATACTTGAGTGTTTTCTATTTTATATATATGATACTTGAGTGTTTACTTTTCCTTTTTAAATCTGTTGTACTTGAGTCTTTTCTTCTGCTTCTTCTTCTTCGTTCGCTTCTAACACGAAAGATCGCCCCTTGATCCTACTGAATTTACTCCTGTGGTTCTCGCGCTAGTCTCATTTAGGATGGAGGCTCAGAGCATCGCGGAGCTTGGGCTTATATTCTCGGTGGGTCACAGAAGCGGCATTGCATGACACTGTGGTTTTCGTTGCACCAGTTTAGTCTAGAGTTGGACTTTCCTCACTGGAAAACCTCGACGTGGCTTGAATATGAATATATCCCCGCTGGGTGAAGGTGGTTGCCCATCCAGCCTAGAGTTAGACTTTCTCACAGGAAAACCTCGACGTATTTTGGATATCAGCATGTCCCCGCTGGGTGAGAGGTGGTTGCCCATCCAGCGAATCCTCGCCACTAGTGAGTTTCACCACTAGGTTAAGCCGGTTTAGACGTATTATCCCAGTATGGGTGTATTATAGGACGTGACCGGCCTCTAGAGCGGAGATACCGTGATATGCGTAGCTTTCAAGTTTCACTCCTGAGTTAAGTCGGTTTTAGGCATATTGCCCTAGTATGGGTGTATATAGGATGTGGCCGGCCTCTTGAGCAGAGGTGCCCTGGTATGAGTAACCCTAACCCCCTAGTTTACTGGCCATACCGATTAAACGTCACTTAATCCTTTCCATAACCTTTTTCACTTCGGCGCCGCGCGACAACCCTAATCGCATTTTGCTTCACTGGCCGGGAGGAGTTTCACCCCACGCACGGCAGCTGAAGAATCTTGCCAGCAGCGTGTTGTACTTGAGTGTGTTCTATTTTATATCTGTGGTACTTGGGTGTTTTCTGTATTATATTTGTAGTACTTGAGTGTTTCCTATTTTATATCCGCGGTACTTGAGTGCTTTCTATTTTATATCTGTGGTACTTGAGTGGTTTTTTTTGTGTGAGATATTCTATGCCTCTCGCCCTCAAGATCCGACCCTGGCCAAAAATCGCCATGTTCGTAACACTATCAACGAACTCATCCACAAGACTGGTGTTTCTCCCTCTGCTACTCATCTATACATCCGCGACAGCTGATTAGGGAAGCCATTCTTTTATCTACTCCTTAAGATACACAAACCAGGCATCCCTGGAAGGCCTGTAGTGTCTGCTTGTTCCTGGCCTACAGAACAAATCTCTGACTTTCTTGACAGTATCTTTCAACCTCCTATCATTAGTCTGTCCACTTATCTTAAGGACACGAATCACGCTCTCACTGCTTTTGGTACCCTTACACTCCTGCCTGGTCACACCTACCGTATCTTCAACCTTGATTTAGTGTCCTTATACACATCCATCCCGCATGATCAGGCACTTCAGGCTGTTAAGTTCCGTCTGAACAAAAGACACCATCCCTCTATTCCTACGTCCGCTGTTCTGCGCCTTACACGACTTGTCATCCAACTCAATTCGTTTGAATTCAATGGCCTGTACTTCGACCAGATTAGTGGTGTGGCCATGGGTACTAAAATGGGCCCCAGTTACGCATCTTTTCATGGGCCACTTCGAACACAAGGTTCTGAGAGCCCATGCAGGCCCTTTTCCAGCCCTCTATAGACGCTGCATAGATGACGGCACTGGGGTCACATTAATGCCAGAGGAAGATCTTGACAACTTCATCAGTTTTGTCAAGGAGTACAGTCCTGTCATTACTTTCACCTCACCGTGTCTCTACGACTGCTGCTAACTTTCTCGATATTGCCGTCACTATCGGCCTTGGCTTCCTACCTCTGTCCAATATAAACCTACAGCTATCTTCCTCCCATTCTGGATCTTGTAAAGACTATATTACTTTTCCCATGCTTCTTAGGTTGCGACGTTTGTGTGCTGAGGATGCTGACTTCCATGATCAAGCCAACAAAATGCTACATTTCTTCCGCCAATGCGGCTATCCAGAACACGTTCTCTCATCGTCTTGGAACCGCATCGGCCATATATCACGGCAGCAAGCCCTCTCTCCTAAACCGCACTGTAGCTCGGACAGAGTTAAACTAGTACTTACGCACCGCCTTCATAGTTTGGCAGTTAAGAACATACCGAGACTGCTACACGTGAACTCTCTGAGGAACCCTTATTGGTGGCCTACAGACTGGACAAGAACTTCAGGGACTTTCTAGTTCGTAGTCGCCTTAAGACAGATGACACTTTTTATGGTAGTACCAGACGTTGTAGATGCAACACTTTCCAGTTTGTTGTCGAGGCTAGCCAGATCTCCTTCCTTAAATCCATGTTATCAGTTCAGGAGGGCTTCACCCGCACTTCACGCAATGTTATTTATGCTATTATGTGCAAACGTTGTGATATGAAGTATCTAGAAGAGACCGGTTTACGCTTAGGAGATCGCTTTCGCCAACATCTTAACGACATTTCTAAGAGGGCTTGGACACCTGTGGATAAGCATTTTTGCCTTAGCAACCACAAGGGAAAGCAGGACATTTCTGTTAGTGTGATCCGCTCTTGTTCTGCTGATGCACGATCTCAGAGAGTCCCGGAACAGCGACTGGATGTCTCCACCCAGCTGGAATTAATAATGTCTTCAGCTCCCTTTAACTTCTTTAGCTTTCCGATTTTTCTGCGATTTATACTCTACTTTCTTGTTTCTTTCTCTTAGCCTCCCACTGCCACCTTCTCTGGCGACTTATAGGTGTTTATTGCCCCTCCGGGTCTGGTCCTATTCACCGGGTTTATTATCTCCCTGCTTTCCTCTCCCCCCTCCCCCCTCCCCTTTTGCGATTTCCGTCTCTAGAGTGCTACGTATGTTTACGGCACCTTCTTCTTGTTCCTAGTTCTTCTTCCATTATCTCTCCGCTTCCCATTCTTCTCCCCCTCCCCCCCCCCCCAAACCTGCGCTACAGGTGTCTATTTTCATTCCGTCTCTCCTTTTACCCGCCTCCTATTTCCTATTGGCTTCTTCTGGTTTCCTTTGCAGGCCCATTCGGTCTCTATGTCTAGTCAAAGGGACACGCATTCTTGTGTTGTTTCCTATGCAGGAGGACGCTACTAAGATAAGTTAAATATCGTTTTGTTTGTGCATGTAATCCTCGAAAAAGGCTCAGACTGAAATATCGGATGTTGTATGTTTTTCATTTATACATTCTCATCTTACTCTCATACTTTTCTATTCGTTTTTTTTTTCTCATTTTACTCACTCCTTCTGCCGCTTTGTAAAACAGCACCATACACTTCTATTTTTTTTTTAATGTTTGAAATCTATGGTACTTATTTCAAATCTGTGATACTTGAATGTTTTCTTTTCTGTTTTACATCTATGGTAATTGAGTGCAGTACAATCAAGAGTGAACAGGTTTCTGAAGTTTAGTTTGTGAACTGAATAGCCGCTGCTCTGGGCCTACGAGCAGTTCAGCTGTAGGCGCCTGACACAGCTTTCACAGAGAAAAACACAATATCAGCGCGAGAAGGCGGACAAGAGAGAAGGCTGCGCTTTTAGCCGTCAGTGCATGAATGATAAACTTCACATTCACTCAACAAAAAAAAACCATCAAATTTCATGCAGGATAAGGAAAATAAAACAAACAAAAAACACTTTATTTTATCTCACAGCCGACGGAAATGGCTGACAGATATTACCAGAGTAACATGACACGCGCAAGCTAGACATAAACATGGCTACAGGAAAAGGTCAGATCCCATGGGCGGATGGGGAGTTGGGGGCGGGGGGGTTGCTGGTTTAGCTGACAACATTGCCATCAGCGTTCCCGTTATAATTAAAAGATGTTTTTTAATATAATTCGTTGCTGTAAATCACGATATTTAATATAACATAACCTCATATATATATACTCTTTTATGTGGGTGGTGTAAACTTTGTGTGGTTGGTGATTTTAAACTTTGTGTATGATCTTTGTGGTGGTGGTGGTATGAATGTTTGCGTGAGTAGTATGTTCTTTTATGTGGGTGGTAGGAACTTTTGTGTGGGTGGCATAAACTTTTATGTGGACGGTAGGAGCTTTTGTGTGGGTGACACAAGCTTTTGTGTGGGCGGTATAAACTTGTGTGTGTGTGTGTGTGTGTGTGTGTGTGGTATAAACGTTTGTGTGGGTGCTGGAAATTATTGTGTTAGCCGTTTACGATATTCTAGCACCCACACAAACGCTTATATATCGTCTACGGCTAACACAATTAAGTTCTAGCATCCACACAAACGTTTATACCACCCACACACAAGTTTATATCGCCCACACAAAAGCGTGTACACAAAAGTTTAGACATCCCACACACAAGTTTTGTTTGTTTTTTTTTTTTTTGTAAAGAAAAATGGAATCCTGTTCACAAAGCGATTTGGCGTCCATGTAATTCTCTTAATGAAATAGACATGCTTTCCTTTTATCCCGCGCACATAACGTTAAGGAGAATATAAACAATGATTCTTTAGCGCTGATTTATAGCTGACAGTTTAATTCCTGATTCTCTCCATTTCTTTAACCATTTCAATATCCCGATATCAGAAAGCATGAGAAGAAATAATGACATGATAAACGGCCTGTCATGATTTTGTTTTCTCATGTCTGAACAGGATAGACTAGCGGGAGGAGAATGCAACGAAAACGATTTGGAAAGAAACAAAGAAATAGAAAGAGAAAAAAAATACCAGCAAAGAGGACAGAAGAATGAAGGGTTAAATGAAATAAGAAAGTAATGATGAGAGAGAAAAGGAAGAAAAATAATATGCAAGAGAACAAAAAACAAAAAGAAAAGAAAAACAAAAAAACTATATTTCTTCCCTTACATTAAAAACGCCATTGACGGGCCTTCCATGCCGGTATCCAATCATTCTGTGTTCGTTTTTTTTTTTTTTTTGCCAATACAATCAGGAACGGGACTCAATTAATTATCAGTCAGATCTCTTGACTGTTTATTGGCAGAGTCAATATCGGCGGCGTTTAGCTCGAAGAGGCTTCCAAGGTTTAGGCTCAGTACGACCGAAAACCGAAGAATCGTGAATCTATTGCAGTTGTTAGGCTTTGTAATATTGTTTCTGATCGAGCTTTTATAACAGCGTGGGAGTTGCAGCCTCCTCATATATACTGATAGCACAAGAGATTCATGAAGTATGGGCTCATAGAAGTTCCAGCCTCCTCACATATTGATAGCACAAGAGATTCATGAATTATGGGCTCATAGAAGTTCCAGCCTCCTCACATATTGATAGCACAAGAGATTCATGAATTATGGGCTCATAGAAGTTCCAGCCTCCTCATATATATTGATAGCACAAGAGATACATGAAGTGTGGACTCATAGAAGTTCCAGCCTCCTCACATATTGGTAGCGCAAGAGATTCATGAAATGTAGACTCATAGAAGTTCCAGCCTCCTCACATATTGGTAGCACAAGAGATTCATGAAATGTAGACTCATAGAAGTTCCAGCCTCCTCACATATTGATAGCACAAGAGATTCATGAAGTGTGGACTCATAGAAGTTCCAGCCTCCTCACATATTGGTAGCACAAGAGATTCATGAAATGTAGACTCATAGAAGTTCCAGCCTCCTCATATATATTGATAGCACAAGAGATTCATTAAGTGTGGACTCATAGAAGTTCCAGCCTCCTCACATATTGATAGCACAAGAGATTCATGAAGTGTGGACTCATAGAAGTTCCAGCCTCCTCACATATTGGTAGCACAAGAGATTCATGAAATGTAGACTCATAGAAGTTCCAGCCTCCTCATATATATTGATAGCACAAGAGATTCATGAAGTGTGAACTCATAGAAGTTCCAGCTTCCTCATATATATTGATAGCACAAGAGATTCATGAAGTGTGGACTCATAGAAGTTCCAGCCTCCTCATATATATTGATAGCACAAGAGATTCATGAAGTGTGGACTCATAGAAGTTCCAGCCTCCTCATATATATTGATAGCACAAGAGATTCATGAAGTGTGGACTCATAGAAGTTCCAGCCTCCTCACATATTGATAGCACAAGAGATTCATGAAGTGTGGACTCATAGAAGTTCCAGCCTCCTCACAAACTGATAACACAAGGGATTCTTGAAGTGAACACAAATAAGGATCTTACATTTTTTTCTTGGCTCAGGTTCCGACGTAACAAAATGACCTGAAAACTGTTAATATAGAAAAATTAAACAGCTTTTAATTTTTTTTTCAAACTGCTCAAAATCTTACTTTATTGTAGCTAAGAACACTAAGTGATGCTAAAATTGGGCCGCTGTACCTCGTGGACGTCTTTGTTCTAATCTTTAAATTGACAGAATAAAACGGAGTCGAATTCTGAAGAAAAGACAGTCCTTCTGTTTTTTCTCCACTTCTCCTTCTCTCTCTCTCTCTCTCTTGTTTCCATGGCCATCTTCTTCTCTCATTCACGGATGTCATGCCAAGACTTTCTCTTTCAGATATTTTAACACTGCCTCGTACTGTTATACTTTGTTTAAGCATTTTCCCTTTTTTTTTTTTCATCTAAAAACTCCGAGAATCCAATAGACTTTCTGTAGGATCTCAATCCAGCCATATGAAGCCAACGCTTATATTTTCGCCAGACCTTAAGTCCGCACTAGCAAGAATTATTATGCACAACAATCCCATAACCACTTTACTCTACACGTTGTTGTTGCAATTCAGGTGTATGACATTTCTCGGTTAAAATTGCCTTGTTATTCTAATTCTTCTAACAAGTGTTTCTACTGGAAAATATCAAAGATCTCAACCCGCTCAAATTACTTTTAAAACTCCATTTATTTTCTGAAGTGCTGTCACGTCCCGTGTGACATGTTAAATTACAACCATTATTTCTTTTCCCCTTTTTTTCTTATTGATCAAAGTCATTCTTTTGCAGTATTCTGTCACATTCCCTGGGTTTATTATTATGTTGTTTGTTTTTGTTTTTGTTTTTTTTTTTTTGTTCAGTTATCTTCTGTAATTAGTTTCGCTGATTTAGTAATGTTATTTCTGGACAATCTTGGATGATTCTGTGTCAAGAGGAAAGAAATTGAATATCTTTTTAGCGGCTTTGTATTCATTGTTCCACATGTAGATGTAGTGACTTTTACAAGTATGTATTCATTGTTCTATATTACATAGTTTTGTGGTTTTGTATTTCTTGTTCAATAATTAGTTTTAGTGTTTTGTATTCATATATATATATATACTTTAGTCATTGTTCTATTTATAGTTTATCAGTTTTGTGTTTAGTGTTCTACATGGTTTCATTACATACAGAACAATGACTATAAAAGCACTAAAACTAGAAATACAACAATGAACAAAGAAGCCGTAGAATAATTTGGAATAGGGAAGATCACAGGTTTGTGCGGTGATGTATACAACAAAAAGGATACCTACCACTGAAAAATTCAGTATTTATAGCACTACTAAAAGAGATTCATGAAGTGTGGACTCATAGAAGTTCCAGCCTCCTCATATATATTGATAGCACAAGAGATTCATGAAGTGTGGACTCATAGAAGTTCCAGCCTCCTCACAAACTGATAACACAAGGGATTCTTGAAGTGAACACAAATAAGGATCTTACATTTTTTTCTTGGCTCAGGTTCCGACGTAACAAAATGACCTGAAAACTGTTAATATAGAAAAATTAAACAGCTTTTAATTTTTTTTTCAAACTGCTCAAAATCTTACTTTATTGTAGCTAAGAACACTAAGTGATGCTAAAATTGGGCCGCTGTACCTCGTGGACGTCTTTGTTCTAATTTTTAAATTGACAGAATAAAACGGAGTCGAATTCTGAAGAAAAGACAGTCCTTCTGTTTTTTCTCCACTTCTCCTTCTCTCTCTCTCTCTCTCTCTTGTTTCCATGGCCATCTTCTTCTCTCATTCACGGATGTCATGCCAAGACTTTCTCTTCCAGATATTTTAACACTGCCTCGTACTGTTATACTTTGTTTAAGCATTTTCCCTTTTTTTTTTCATCTAAAAACTCCGAGAATCCAATAGACTTTCTGTAGGATCTCAATCCAGCCATATGAAGCCAACGCTTATATTTTCGCCAGACCTTAAGTCCGCACTAGCAAGAATTATTATGCACAACAATCCCATAACCACTTTACTCTACACGTTGTTGTTGCAATTCAGGTGTATGACATTTCTCGGTTAAAATTGCCTTGTTATTCTAATTCTTCTAACAAGTGTTTCTACTGGAAAATATCAAAGATCTCAACCCGCTCAAATTACTTTTAAAACTCCATTTATTTTCTGAAGTGCTGTCACGTCCCGTGTGACATGTTAAATTACAACCATTATTTCTTTTCCACTTTTTTTCTTATTGATCAAAGTCATTCTTTTGCAGTATTCTGTCACATTCCCTGGGTTTATTATTATGTTGTTTGTTTTTTTTTTGTTCAGTTATCTTCTGTAATTAGTTTCGCTGATTTAGTAATGTTATTTCTGGACAATCTTGGATGATTCTGTGTCAAGAGGAAAGAAATTGAATATCTTTTTAGCGGCTTTGTATTCATTGTTCCACATGTAGATGTAATGACTTTTACAAGTATGTATTCATTGTTCTATATTACATAGTTTTGTGGTTTTGTATTTCTTGTTCAATAATTAGTTTTAGTGTTTTGTATTCATATATATATATACTTTAGTCATTGTTCTATTTATAGTTTATCAGTTTTGTGTTTAGTGTTCTACATGGTTTCATTACATACAGAACAATAACTATAAAAGCACTAAAACTAGAAATACAACAATGAACAAAGAAGCCGTAGAATAATTTGGAATAGGGAAGATCACAGGTTTGTGCGGTGATGTATACAACAAAAAGGATACCTACCACTGAAAAATTCAGTATTTATCTCTCTCTCTCTGAACCTTAAGTGCCCAGGGCACATGGGGCTTCCGCAAGGGTTTTCCACAAATGCCTGTCTTTCGCCTTTTTTTCTGCTCTTGCCCAGGTGAGCCCTCTATTGCTCAACATCCTTTCTGTTGTTCTTCTCCATGTCTCTTTTGGTCTACCCTTACTTCTGCTCCCCTGTGGTGTCCATCTTAGTGCTATTTTTGGTAGTGAGTTGTCAGTCATTCGGAGCACATGTCCCAACCATCGCCGCGTCTTTCCTCAATAATTGTTGTCAGTGGTTTCATCTGCATTTCTGCCAATAAGATGTTATTTCTTATGGTGTTTGGCCAAAATATTTTTTTAATTCTACGTAAACATTTAGTCTGGAAAGAATTCAACTTGTTTTCTATGGTTTTGGTGATTTTCCAGCATTCACTTCCACAGAGTAGTACACTTAGAACATTACTCTTAAATATCCTGATTTTCATATTTATGCTTAGTTTATTTGATTTCCATATATTCTGTAGCATTGCAAAAGCCTGTTTTGCTCTAGTAAGTCTGCTGTTGATGTCCTCTGTGCTGTCTCCATTTTCTACTACTCTGCTGCCAAGGTATACAAATTCGTTGACCTCCTCCACTAACTTGTTATCTACTCTGAGTACATTTCTGTTGTTCACATTTTGCTTCATTAACTTTGTCTTTCCTACGTTGATCTTTAGTCCTATGTTGTTTGCATTCTGGGTTAACTTGTTATTTTATCTTGCATATCTTTGTGACTGCTTGATAATAGACAAATGTCGTCCGCAAAGTCAAGGTCCTCCAGCACTGTGTTAAGGGTCCATTGTAATCCTCTGCGTTTGTCTGATGTTGCCTCCTTCATTAACCAGTCTACTGCCAAGATAATAATGTTGGTGATAGTACACATCCCTGTTTCACTCCTGTTTGTACCCTAAAGCTGCTGGAGGTATGTTCTCCACAGATAACTTTGCACTGAAAACCCTCGTATAGGGCTTTGATTACATTAACTATTTTATGGGGGAGGCCATGCCATCTTAGGATTTTCCACAGTGCATCTCTGTTGACACTGTCGAAGGCTTTCTCAAAATCTATGAATAATGCATATGTTGTGCTATGCCATTCATTTGCCTGTTCTAATATTTGTCTAAGTACAAATATATGGTCTATGCATGATCTTCCTTTCCTAAATCCTGCCTGCTCTTTCCGAAGTTTTTCTTCAAGTGTTGGTACAATTCTGTTGATGATTATTCTGCAAAATACTTTACTAGTGAGTGGCAGTAGGGTAATGCCTCTCCAGTTCCCGCAATCTCTGAGGTCACCCTTCTTTGGTAGTTTTACTATAAGACCAGTTTTCCACTCCTCTGGGGCTTTTTCTAAATCCCAGATTTGTTGTAATATCCGGCAAAGTTGTTTTGGTGTTTCTGTTTCTTCTGCTTTCAACATCTCAGCAGTCACTTCATCTTCACCTGGTGCCCTGTCTGATTTTAGCATCTTTATCGCCTCTTTTACTTCATTTATTGTTATTGGTCCTGTATTGATGTTTAGTTCCGCTTTTGCTTCAGGTATATCTATTGCTTGTGCTGCTTGTGTTCTGTTTAGTAGGGTGTTAAAGTGTTCCCTCCATCTTTCAATTTTTTCTCTTTCTCCACTGACCAGTTGCCCATTTTGTGTTCTTACTGCACTTTCACATCTTGTATTGAAGTTACCTGTCATCTGCTTTGTGATTTTATATATGGTTTTCATGTCATTTGTTTTAGCACTACTAAAAAAACTCATTAGAATCTATAGATTTTAGAACCATCAGTTTACTGAGTCATGTGACAAAGATATGTAAAATACTTCTAGAGAGAATCATAAATAAAATAAATGTTAAAATCTGTGATCAGCAATTTGGATTTAGAAGAAATATAGAAACAAGAGAAGCAATATTCAGCATTATTTTACTTAGCAGAATAAAGTAACATTAAGAAAAAAAGGATTAAACAAAGAAAACTTAAATATTTTGGACACATTAAATGTCATGATAATCTAGAGAAGACCGTCTTGGAAGGGTACATAATGGGAAAAAGAAAGAGAGGAAGACCAAGGTGAAGATGGCTGCAAGACATCGTTGATGATCTGCAAATGGATGCATCAGCACCAGGCCATCTTGCTCACAACCAAGAGGCCTACAGGAGTGCTGTTTGGGAGGCAAAGTTCCGCAAGGGACATGCAAATGAATGATTGAAAGAATAAAGTAAGTAAAAAAGTGCTGAATTAGTTAAGTAAAATAATATGAGTGGTGAAACAAATGGAGAAAATGTGACGATGGGGATTGCTCTCTCTCTCTCTCTCTCTCTCTCTCTCTCTCTCTAGACACTCTGGCGCAAACTTCTCATTCCGTCTATTCAAGGCCATTGTCGTAGCACGCCCTTCCATTCTGTACAGTTACAATGACTATATTTAGAAACTGGTTATAGATGTTTTCACGTTTTCTTCACCATTATTCCACATATTGACACGCTTTTGTAATAAAAGGCAAACCTAGCCAAACCACTATAATAAATAAATATATACTGGCTTTAGAAAAAAATATTCAGCATTAGGATGATAAGTGAGAAGTATACATAAGTTAAAAAGGACATCTATGCTTGTTTGATAGATTACTTTGACAGAGCCAGGCACGAGCAGCTGTTGGAGTGTCTGAAAGAGATTAATGTTAATGGCAAATACAGCAAAATAATAAGCAAGGTATACTGGAAACAGACAACAATTGTGCAGTCCAATACACCCTACTCAGTACCATGTCTGCTTAACCTTTATACAGGGAAGTATTCAGAGAAACTAGCGGGATGCCTGGATTAAACTTTAATGGAATAGGAATCAGTAACCTAAGATATGTAGATGACGCCGTGCTGATGGCAGAGAACAAAAAAAAAAAAAGCCTACAGAATCTAGTAACGCGAAAAAACGATGAAAGTCAAGATTACAGACTAGAAATAAATATCAGAAAGACAAATGTCACAGTAATCAGCAGAGAAGAAAGAAAGCCAGCAGTAAAAAAAAAAAATGAATGGAGAATTACAGGGAACAGATGAAAAAGTTTCAGGTATTTGGGGAAAATGATAACAGAGGACGGAAAATGTGAAACGAAAATTAACAGAAGAATAGGAATGGCAAAAACACCATCAGCAGAATGAGACAGATTCTTACATCAAAACAAATATCACAGCAACTGAGATTACGAATCGTGATATGCTACATATATTCAGAATTCCTTTATGGTGTAGAAGTCTCGACATAGAATAAGACAACAGAAAAGAGAAACGAGGCCCCATAAACGTGGATATACAGAAGCATAGGGCGTATCCCACGAACAGAAAAGAAAACAAACAAAGAACTGCTAAACCAACTGGAAGTGAGATAAGAAATATTGAAAATAATAAAATCAAGACAGTTAAGACACTTCGGGCATGTCAAGAGGCACTGTAAGAGTAAAGACCGAAGGGAAAGCAACGAGAGGACGACTGCGACATAGATGGGAGGGACAACACCAAGAGATGGACAGGGACCAGCTTGACCGAATGCTCCACGAAGACAAGAAACATCAGAGTGGAGATTCATTACAGCCAACCTTCCATGGGGAGATGGCATGACATAATGAATTATGATGATAGTTTCAGTGGCCTTATATTCGTTACTCTGTACATATATATTTTTTAATCATTAGTTTTTTCATTCTCTTAGTCTTATTTGTTCAACAGAGATGCACTGTGGAAAATCCTAAGATGGCATGGCCTCCCCCACAAGATAGTAAATGTAATCAAAGCCCTATATGAGGGTTTTCAGTGCAAAGTGATCTGTGGAGAACATACCTCCAGCAGCTTTAGGGTACAAACAGGAGTGAAACAGGGATGTGTACTATCACAAACATTATTTATCTTGGCAATAGATTGGTTAATGGAGGAGGCAACATCAGACAAACGCAGAGGATTACAATGGACCCTTGACACAGTGCTGGAGGACCTTGACTTTGCGGACGACATTTGTCTATTATCAAGCAGTCACAAAGATATGCAAGATAAAATAAACAAGCTAACTCAGAATGCAAACAACATAGGACTAAAGATCAACGTAGGAAAGACAAAGTTAATGAAGCAAAATGTGAACAACAGAAATGTACTCAGAGTAGATAGCAAGTTAGTGGAGGAGGTCAAGGAGTTTGTATACCTTGGCAGCAGAGTAGTAGAAAATGGAGACAGCACAGAGGACATCAACAGCAGACTTACTAGAGCAAACCAGGCTTTTGCAATGCTACAGACTATATGGAAATCATAAAAACTAAGCATAAATATGAAAATCAGGATATTTAAGAGTAATGTTCTAAGTGTACTACTCTATGGAAGTGAATGCTGGAAAATCACCAAAACCATAGAAAACAAGTTGAATTCTTTCCAGACTAAATGTTTACGAAGAATTAGAAAAATATTTTGGCCAAACACCATAAGAAATAACATCTTATTGGCAGAAATGCAGATGAAGCCACTGACAACAATTATTGAGGAAAGACGCTGGCGATGGTTGGGACATGTGCTCCGAATGACTGACAACTCATTACCAAAAATAGCACCAAGATGGACACCACAGGGGAACAGAAGTAAGGGTAGGCCAAAAGAGACACGGAGAAGAACAACAGAAAGGATGTTGAGCAATAGAGGGCTCACCTGGGCAAGAGCATAAAAAAAAGGCGAAGGACAGGCATTTGTGGAAAACCCTTGCGGAAGCCCCATGTGCCCTGGGCACTTAAGGTTGAGAGAGAGAGAGAGAGAGAGAGAGAGAGAGAGTCTTATTCGTACTTTTATGTTTATATGAGTCCTTTCTAAACAATTGCCTCATATAATAAATCTGTAAAATAAAAAATGATAAGAGAACAATGAGTAAAAAACATGTAAGGGAGAGTGCACTAGTAAATTCTTAAGGAGTGAACTGTCTGTGATGACTGCAAGAATCACGATTTCGCCTCTGAATAAGACAAAAGAAATGAAATCCAGTAAAATGAAAGTAAGTAAAAAACAAAAATTAAGATGAGAACTGAGATTGCGTTAAACGAATCATTGATTTCTGTCTCTAAGGACGCTTCCTGTCTGCCAGGGGATGCCTGGCCCGAGGAACTTCCTTGGATACAGTAATTAACATGCCAAGCTCATCTTCTGAAGTGATAGCTCTGTCTTGGACGTCTTATTCTGATGGGACTTTTTGTCAAGACGTACACGGTATTTTTGGAGCTATCAAACTCGTCGTTGCCGGTTTCTCCAGGATTTTCTTGGTAATAGCATCGCCTTCATGATCTCTGCTACGTCTAGCCGTGGAAGTGAGAAGTAATGAAGTTCATAATGAGAAGAGAAAAAACAGGAAAATTCATAAGAACTGAGAGAGCAATGAATACATAAAAACGTGGAGAAATAAGACAGACAGGCAGACAGACAGACAGACAGACAGGCAGACAGACAGAATGAATGAATGAATGAATGAATAATCTTTATTTTTAAAGGGTAAAGAATTGGGCACGCAGGCCCGTCTTACATTCTGCCCTTCATCACTCCATCTTTCATTCTTCTCACACACTCGATTTAGTACAAATATACAAATTAAATTAGGAAAAAACATATCAAAAGAGTGTAAGATTTAACTACTACATTCAAAGTAAAAGAGAAGTAATTAACCTAATAAAATATGTCCGAGTAGGGTAGATAGATGGATGGATAGGTAGGTAGGTAGGTAAGTAGACGGGTAGGTAAGCAGACGAGTGGGTAGGTAGTTAGATGGACAGTTAGGTACATTGGTCAGTATGTAGCATGTAGTTAGGTATTCGGTAGATTGGTAGGTAGGTAGTTAGACGGATAGTTAGATAGATGTGTCAGCAGGTATTATGTAGATAGGTAGATGTGTGAATAGGTAGTAGGTAAATAGGTATATTGGTAGGTAGATAGGTAGATGGATGAGTAGGATATGTAGATGGGTGGGTAAGTAGGTAGGTACATGATTGAGTAGGTAGACTGGTGGGTAGGTAGTTTGATGAGTAGGTAGGTAGATGGGTGAGTAGGTAGGTAGGTAAGTAGGTAGGTAAGTAGGTAGGCAGATAGAATGGTGAGTAGGTCAATACGTAGGTAGGTAGGTAGTTGAGTGGGCAGGGTAAGCAGATAAGATGGTAGATAGGTAGATAGACGGGTGGGTGGGTAGATGGGTGTGTAATAGATAATTAGAAAACTATTACCCAGACATAAAATCAAGGCTAACCTAGAGAGGAACGTACAGCAACGAAACATAGAATATTAGAATGCCATTTCCTACAAGTCATTCCTCTGTCACGTCAGTCAAACTGACTGATTTCATCATCATCTAATGATATAAAAAACTGAAACTCTAAACCAGATCATTGACTTCCACTCCAGTTCTTGATATCAGAGACCAGGCCTCAAAACAGGATAACCAGTTTAAACCATTAGAAAATATTGATGCTTCAAACTGGATGACCAGTTTAGAACATTATAAAGTGTTGGTACTCCAAACTGTATGACCAGTTTAAAACATTATAAAGTATTGCTACTCCAAACTGGATGACCAGTTTAAAACATTATAAAGTATTGGTACTCCAAACTGGATGACCAGTTTAAAAAAGTATTGGTGCACCAAAGTGGATGACCAGCCGGGGGTGAAGACGCCGGCTGAGGCAATCAGCAAATCATAGCTGACCAAGACCCGGTCCCACCTCTCCGTGGTACCCCCAGTAACAGCCCTAGCCTGGCTAACGGGGCAGGGATCATCACAGTCCCCATGGTGGTGGAGTCTGCTAAAGAATCATTGCACACCTTCTGCTTTTTAGCTGTATTCCGGGACTGAAAAATTAGCCGCCATAACCCGCTCCCACGCCGATACGATGCTGTGCCTCAACATTTCTACAACATCGGCTGCAAAGAACAACAGCTCGCATTTACAGGGGGTTCGTACAACTACAAGTACAAGGATGACCAGCCTAACACAGTATAACGTAGTGGGACTCCTAATGAATTTGAGGTCCAAATTGGATCACCAGCATAACATAATACAGGCTTATTCATGAGTTCGTGAAACATTTTTTAAAAATCGCAACAAATAAACTACTAATAGATTATGATTATTCTTAAGCCAAGAGAGAGAGAGAGAGAGAGAGAGTAGGGTAGAGATAAGAACATACCAAACCTAGGTTGACTGATAATCCTAGCGTTAGAAATAATGGGCCAGAGACAGGCTGGTGCGCAACTCTGGGAAGGTCCGTTTCTGGCCAGGTGTATAAAGAAAACATACTATAATTTTAATAGGTCGGGATTTGTACGCTGAGGGAGCAGCGGGTCGGAGGAAGGTCATTTGTCGTGCAAGCGTGAATGAGATGTTTATTGTCGGTGGAAAACCATGTACATGTAAGTTAGTAATCGGTTTATACTTTTGTGACGTGGATGCGTGCAAGCTGTGTCCATTCTGTGCTGTCCTCCTCCGACCAGGCCCGACCTAACTTAGGTATGATTTAGATAATATAAATAGACATTGAATGATCAGAATTCTATATTAACACAATTATTCTATGTAAGATGTTCTTGTTTAGCAACGCGCAAAATATAGGTTCCGTATGTGCTCATTATTATGTATTACTGTGTTCTAAACCAGATCATTGACTTCCACTCCAGTTCTTGATATCAGAGACCAGGCCTCAAAACAGGATAACCAGTTTAAACCATTAGAAAATATTGATGCTTCAAACTGGATGACCAGATTAAAACATTAGAAAGTATTGGTACTCCAAACTGGATGACCAGATTAAAACATTAGAAAGTATTGGTACTCCAAACTGGATGACCAGATTAAAACATTAGAAAGTATTGGTACTCCAAACTGGATGACCAGATTAAAACATTAGAAAGTATTGGTACTCCAAACTGGATGACCCGCCGGAGGTGAAGACGCCCGCTGAGGCAATCAGCAAACCATAGCTGACCAAGACCCGGTCCCACTTCTCCGTGGTACCCCCAGAAACAGACCTAGCCTGGCTAACGGGGCAGGGATCGCCACAGTCCCCATGGTGGTGGAGTCTGCTAAAGAAGCATTGCACACCCCCTGCTTTTCAGCTGTACTCTGGGACTGAAAAATCAGCCATCATATCTCCGCTCCCACGCTGATACGATGATGTGCCTCAACATCTCCTCTACAGCATCGGCTGCAAAGAACACCAGCTCCCAGTTACAGGGAGGTCGTACAAGTACAAGTACAAGGATGACCAGCCTAACACAGTATAACATAGTGGGACTCCTAATACAGTATAATGAATTTGAGGTCCAAACTGGATCACCAGCATAACATAATATAGGCTTAATCATGAGTCCGTGAAATATTTTTTTAAAAATCGCAACAAATAAACTACTAATAGATTATGATTATTCTTAAGCCAAGAGAGAAAGAGAGAAAGAGAGAGAGAGAGAGAGAGAGAGAGACTATGGTAGAGATAAGAACATAGCAAACCTAGGTTGACTGACAATCCTAGCGTAAGAAATAATGGGCCAGAGACAGGCTGGTGCGCAACTCTGGGAAAGGTCCGTTTCTGGCCAGGTATATAAAGAAAGGCGAAGGACAGGCATTTGTGGAAAACCCTTGCGGAAGCCCCATGTGCACTGGGCACTTAAGGTTCAGATATATATATATATATATATATATATATATATATATATAAAGAAACATAATAGAATTTTAATAGGTCGGGATTTGTACGCTGAGCACGTAGGAGCTTCCTGGTCGAAGGAAGGTCATTTGTCGTGCAAGCGTGAACGAGATGTTTATTGTCGGTGGAAAACCATGTACATGTAAGTTAGTAATCGGTTATACTTTTGTGACGTGGATGCATGCAAGCTGTGTCCATTCTGTGCTGTCCTCCTCCGACCAGGCCCCGACCTAACTTAGGTATGATTTAGATTATAGAAATAGACATTGAATGATCAGCATTCCATATTAACATAATTTTTCTGTGTAAGATGTTCATGTTTAGCAACGCGCAAAATATAGGTTCTTTGTGTGCACATGATTATATATTACTGTGTTCTATGCAAGAGCATGTTGAATAAAATATATGCCAATTAGTTAATTTATGATTACAGTCAGAATCTTAATCTTCTTAGTATGATTATTGTGAGATTTTATGCAGAGAAAGGGGTTTTGTTGCAAATCAAACTAACATACATATGTAAGATTGTTTTACTGACCTTTGTTAATTTATCGTTGATTTATTTTTGTAATATTCAAAATATTGAAAGGCGTTGTTTTAATTATTTTGTTGATAGATGTATGAGCCGATATAAAATGATGATCCCTTGTTTGGTTTTGCTAACTATGTGAAAAGATAATTTAACAACAATATAAGTTTTATAATTATTTGAAGAAGTAGTTTTGACTGCGTTTGTTTTCTTTCATCGGTGTAATGTGTGAATGTTGTAGTTTGTGCAATCTTTATTCTTCGCGTGTCTAATAAAGATAAGATACGAACACATAAAAATACAACATGACACTTATAAATTACAAACAATTATTACCCCACATTTTAGAACCTTTTAATATTCCTAGAAAGAGAGAGAGAGAGAGAGAGAGAGAGAGAGAGAGAGAGAAAGAGACTCTTCAAGTTTAAAAAAAAAATAAAGCCCGAACGCAGAGCTCCGGTGGTTTGCCGCTAGGGGGTAGCAGTAGCAAATATGGCGCTCAGTAAACATAACCAGTCATTTTGTGTTTTGGAATTCGCAAAAGCCTCGTCCGTTTTAACTGCGCAGAGACGGTTTCGAGCGGAACTCCAGAAGGCAGCACCTGTTTTCAATAGTACATTGTACCTCGGATCACGAACTTAATTTGACTCCTTTCGCGAACCGAAACAATTTTTTCCATTTAAATTAATGCAAATCCAATTAATCCGTTCGCCCGTCCCAGAAACATATTGTTTTTGACTTTTTCAAGTGGATTTATGTGTGGCAAAAATATATAATATAAAATATACAGTATAACTTTACCTTTGTGATTGATAGTTGCTGGCACAGGCAGATGGTAGAGGAGGAGGAAGACTACTCCTTTGAAGGAGAGTCCCATTCTATAATAACGTCGGGCAACTGTGTAGGTATTTCTGGTGTTTTTTAAAATCTTGTTTGTATCCTGGGAAGTGGTTCGATTGCTGGCTCGGTGGCTGATGTTTTCACAAGATAACTATCCAGAGATATTTATCTCCAGCAAGCCGCTTTTCATTAATCCAAACTAATAATAATTTTTCTACTTCTTCTAACTCTTGAGACCTTTGCTTAGTTAAAATAGACACTCCTTTAGCCACATCGGCAGTCTTTACCGCATCTTTGTTCTTTAAGATCGTACAGGTCGTAGATTTAGCCATGTCGTACTGCTTGGCGAGATCAGAAACACGAACACCATTCTCATGTTTAGTTATTATTTTCTTCTCGTTTCTACTGTAATACGCTTAGGTTTCTTTACATACTGTCACTTTCACTTTCGTGGACACCATAATAAGGGTTAATTTGATGCAAAAAGCAAACCTGAGTACAACTGATGCTGTTCGCCAGCCGAAAACATGGCGCCAAAGCCATGTTTGTGCGGTCGTGCGCCGAGGCATTGTTCGCGGGTCGAGTCAAAATGTGTTTGGAAATTGTGTTCGTTGGGCCGATTTGTTCGTGACCCGAAGTACCGCTGTATCAAGAAATGGTATGCCAAATTCCTGGATGAAGATTGTCTGTGCACAGCTCCTCGGTAGGGACGTCCAGAACCAAGCGAAGAAACTGTGAATCATGTTAGAGAAGCTTACCTGCGAAGATAAAGCCTTGCATTAAATTCACATTGTCACTGATAAGAGTTATATCATCTGCAAAAGCACGATTTTCTGCTTGGGTCCCATGTATCCAGTCAATGCTCGTTTTACCTGTGAAGCATTTGTTTCAATATTGAAGTCTATGGCAATTCCAAAAAGCAAGACAGATGGTATAAATCCTTTTTTCATGCTTGTTTCAGTCTGGAGCCATACGCGCATTATTTTTTCTATGATGAAATTAGTTACACAATAAAAACTATTAAATCAATTTATTACGCAATCAAAAAGTAAAAAAAAAGATGTATGTTCACAATCATTTTTTCCCTTACAGCTGCATAAAATGATAAAAATAAACGTGTAGTTAAACGATATCAAGAAAATGTAATGCTAAATGTAATATATCCATTTTTTAGAAGTTATAGAAATTTCACCTGTATATCTAAACACGTATCATATCTCTTCTACCCATAAAACTGATTTCAGCAATTCTCTGAGCTCCTCTCTCCAAGTCTAAAATAGAACTAAAAGGGGAAATAAGACAATAAATATATATAAACTCCATTTCAAACTGGAATAGGATTTTGCTTTATTTTGGGACAGCATGTCCGATAATAGGAATACACTCATTTCTTTGCGGCACTGTGGTTTTAAATAAAGTAAAATAAAGGTTCGAATCTTGTGATTTCTCTTTCTCTCACGTCTGACTAAAGTGCTTTGTATACGATTTTTTTCCAGGTCTAATCCTACACAACTGTGTTCTCATACTTTACCGGACGAAATCCTCGTTGTTTCCTATTTATAAAAAAAAAAATTGTTCCTGATTTTACCCTTGTGTATTTCAAGTTACTGATAGGACACGCTGTAACAGTGGCACCATTTTAACAGCAGTACCAGTTCAACACCTGAGATCGTCTGTCTGCTGAAGTTCACTGTTCTAAGCAGAGCGCAGTATACTCAACAACAACAACAAAACGGTTGGGATGGAAGTGTGGTACTATCATCACTTCCCTTGTGCGAAACAACAATCACATGATCAACATTTTCGTAAGGCAAACATTTCAGATTAAACAGCCTTATTCAGACATACCCACCAATCTCTCTCACAAATGGCGGCAATTCGTCTCAAGTTTTTCAGATTCACCGCAGAGCTTCACTTATAGGGGGCTAGGGTCTGGCCCAGGTTCTTTGCCTGAATGGGCTGTGTAGCTGGCAACTCTGGATGATATGATTGTTATGTCACTTGCTCTTTGCTGCAGGCGCATAGATCTGTTGGGCCAATTTTCATTTTCTGGTATAGATGGTGTCTCAGCCTGCAATGCCCTGTTCTCAATGAGAAGGTTATCACTTGATCATTTCTTGAGAGTTTGTAGTATTCATAATCTGATGTGGATTGTTGTTTTTCCATTTGTCTTTAACTAATGAGTTTTATATTGTTTCTTTTTTCGTTTGTTTATATGGTGTGCTTCCATAAGTCTGCTGCATTCTTCTTCCTTCTTTTGCCAGTCTATCTGGATTTTCATTTTCTCGGACACTGCATAACAACGGATCAAACAGCGAAGGCAGGGGCGTATCATTCTCGGTGCCGTTTATTTTGATACCACTTATACGTCTCCTTCTTGCCCTTCCCGCCGTTTCATGCCCCTGATATCACACACATTCTTCATCTTCGGACGTGGCAAATACAGATATATTTTCAAAGACTCAAACACAAATATTTTACTTGCACTCAAGTAAAAACACGGCCGGTGTAACGCCTTCACGAAAAGTTAAGGCAACAGTGATTGTGGGAGTTATTAAATGCAAAATCCTATTTCCACACAAGAGGCGACCGGAGACAGGGCTGCTCACGCCTGTACCAGCACCACCATTCCTTACTGCTCATCTAAAGTCAGTTCCCGTTAGCGCACAGGTATACAAGCCTACAGGTAATCTGGTACAGGTTATATAGAGACCTAAAGGTATACAAATCTACATGTGTTCTTGTATAGGTAGACAAAGTTACAGGTATTCTTGTATAGGTATACAAACCAACAGGTATTCTTGTATAGGTATCCACACCAACAGGTATCTTACAGGTATTGTTGTATAGATTTACATGTGTTCTTTTATAGGTATACAGACTCACAGACATTCTTGTAAAGATATATAAACTTAAAAGTATACAGACTTACAGATATTCCTGTACAGGTATACATACCTACAAGTATTCTTGTACAGGTATACAGACCTAAAGGCATTCTTGCATAGGTAAACAGGCCTACAGGCCTTCTCTTCTATAGGTAAGGAGACATATACGCATTCTTGTAAAGGTATATAAATCGACAGGTATTCTTCTATTTACAGTTATTCTTGTATAGGTAAACAGACTTAAAATTATTCTTGTATTTGTAAGAAGACCTACAGGTATTCCTTGCGCAAAATTTTTTTAAAAATAGAGAAACTGATGAAAATCTTGGAGCAACTGATAAAAACATTGCAGGAACTGATAAAACATTTGGAGAAACTGATAAACACACTGGAGAAAGTGACCAAAACCTTGGAGAAACTGATCATAAACTTGAAGGGACTGATCAAAACCTTAGAGGAACTGATAAAATCCTTAGAGAAATTGACAAAAACTTTGGAGAAACTGATCAAATCCTTATAGGAACTGATCAAAACCTTGGAGAAACTGATAAAAACCATGACTAAACTGATAAAAGCCTTGCGTAAATTGATACAAAACATAAATAAACTGATTAAAAACCTTGAAGAAACTGAACAAAACCTTGGAGAAACCGAACAAAATCTTGGAGAAACTGATAACAATCAAAGAGGAACTGATACAAACGTTGAAGGAATAGTTAAAAACCTTATCGAAACTGATAAAAACCTTGCAGGAACAGATAAAAACCTTAGACGAACTGAATAGAAACTTGGAGGAACTGATTAAGTCCTTAGAGGAACTGATAAAATCCTTACAGGAACTGATAAAAACCTTGGAGAAACTGATAAAATCCTTGGAGAAACTGATAAAAATCTTGTAGAAACTGATCAAAACCTTGGAGAAACTGATAAAAATGCAGATCAAACTGGCAAATAACTTAGAGAAACTGATAAAAACCTTGGAGAAAAGGGTAAAAATCTTAGAAAAACTTATCACAACCGTGAAGAAACTGACAAAAACTTTGGATAAACTGATAAAAACCTTGGAGAAAGTGATCAAAACCTTGGAGAAATTGATCACGAACATGGAGAAACTGATAAAAACCTTGAACATACTGATAAAATGCTTGAAGAAAGTGATAAAAACATTGGAGAAAGTGATAAAAACCTTGAACATACTGATAAAAACCTTGGAGAAAGTGATAAAAACATTGGAGAAAGTGATAAAAACCTTGGAGATAATGATAAAAACCTTGGAGAAAGTAACGAAAACTTTGGAGAAATTGATATAAATCTTGGAGAAGCTGATAAAAACCATGGATGAATAGATAAAAACCTTGAAGAAAGTGATAAAAACATTGGAGAAAGTGATAAAAACCTTGAACATACTGATAAAAACCTTGGAAAAGTGATAAAAACTTTGGAGAAAGGGAACAAAACCTTGGAGAAAATGAACAAACCTTGGAGAAATTGAACAAAACCAAAGAGGAACTGATACAAACATTGAAGAAGTAGTTAAAAACTTCCTTTGGAGGAACAGATAAAAACCTTAGACGAACTGATAAAAACCTTGCAGAAACTGATAAAATTCATGGAGAAACTGATAAAAACATTGGATAAACTGATCAGAAACTTGGAGGAACTGATCAGATCCTTAGAGGAACTGATATAAAACCTTGGAGAAACTGATAAAATACTTGGGGAAACGGACAAAAATCTTTTAGAAACTGACCAAAACTTCGGAGAAACTAAAAAAAAAACATTGGAGAAACTAGAAATAAATTTTGCAGAAATTTAAAATTCAGATTGGAGAAATTGAAAAAAAAATTAAGAAAATGATTAAAACCTTTGAGAAACTGATCGAAACCTTGCAAAAAACTGATATAAATCTTGGGAAAACTGACAAAAACCTTCGAGGAGCCAATAAAAACCTTAGATGAACTAAACAGAACCTTGGAGGAATTGATCAAAACCTTGGAGAAAATGACCAAAACCTTGGAGGAATTGATCAAAACCTTGGAGAAACTGATACAAATACAGGAGAAACTGATAAATAACTTAGAGAAACTGATGAAAACTTTGGCGAAACTGATCAAAATCTTGGAGAACCTGATAAAAACCATGGAGAAAGTGATGAAATGCATGGAGACAGTGATAAAAAACTTGGAGAAAGTGATCAATACCTTAGCGAATGATCAAAATCATGGAGGAATTGATAACGACCGTTGAGAAACTGATCAAAACCCTGCAGAAACTGAAAAAATGGTTGGATAAAGAGATAAAAACCGTGGAGAAACTGATAACAACCTTGAAGAAAATAATAAAAACCATGGAGAAATTGATAAAAACGTTGGAGAAACTGATAAAAGCCTTGGAGAAAGTGATAAAAACCGTGGAGAAAGTGATCAAAACTGAAAAGAAACACTGAAGAAATTGAAAAAAAAAGTTGAGAAATTTTTGTTTAAATTGGATAAATTGGAAAAAAAAAGTTAGATAGTGATTAAAACCTTGGAGAAACTTATCAAAACCTTGCAGAAATTGAAAAAAACCTTGGAGGAACTGAAGAAACCATGGAGATACTGATAAAAATAATGGAGATAAAAAATCCATTGAGAAAATGATAAAAGCTTTGGAGAAACTGATAAGACCTTGGAGAAATTGAGAAAAACAATAGTGGAGCTGATCAAAACCTTAGAGAAACTGATCAAAACCTTTGAGAAAGTGATCAAAACTTTGGAGGAACTGATTAAAACCTAGCAGAAACTGATCAAACCTTGGAGTAACTGATAAAAACCTTGGAAAAAGTGATCTCAAAATCTTGGACGAAGTTCTTATCAAAGCCTTAGAGGAACTGATTAAAAAAAACCTCGAAGACAGAAAAAAAAATCCTTGGACAAACTGATAAAAACCTTGGAGAAACCGACCTTGGAGAACCTTACAGAAATCGTGGAGGAACGTTTCAAAAATCTTCGTGGAAATGATCATAAATCTTAGAGGAACATACAAAAACCTTGGAGGAAGTGTGAAAAAAATGAGGAAATCCTAAAAAAAAATATTGGATGAACTTGAAAAAAACATTGAAGAAACGAGAAAAGCCTTGTACAAACTGATAAAAACTTCAGAGATACAGATCAAAACCTGATCAAGACCTTGGAGAAGCTGATAAAAGCCTTGGAGAAACTGATCAAAATCTTGGAGAAACTGATAAAAATCTTGTAGAAACTGATCAAAACCTTAGAGAAACTGATCAAAACCTTTGAGAAAGTGATCAAAACTTTGGAGGAACTGATTAAAACCTAGCAGAAACTGATCAAAACCTTGGAGTAACTGATAAAAACCTTGGAAAAAGTGATCTCAAAATCTTGGACGAAGTTCTTATCAAAGCCTTAGAGGAACTGATTAAAAAAAACCTCGAAGACAGAAAAAAAAATCCTTGGACAAACTGATAAAAACCTTGGAGAAACCGACCTTGGAGAACCTTACAGAAATCGTGGAGGAACGTTTCAAAAATCTTCGTGGAAATGATCATAAATCTTAGAGGAACATACAAAAACCTTGGAGGAAGTGTGAAAAAAATGGAGGAAATCCTAAAAAAAAAATATTGGATGAACTTGAAAAAAACATTGAAGAAACGAGAAAAGCCTTGTACAAACTGATAAAAACTTCAGAGATACAGATCAAAACCTGATCAAGACCTTGGAGAAGCTGATAAAAGCCTTGGAGAAACTGATAAAAATCTCGGAAAGAATGATAAAAACCTTTTAGAAATTGACAAAACGTTGGAAAAATTGAGAAACACCTTGGAGGAACTGATAAAAACCTTGGAAAAATGATAAAAAACCTTGCAGCAAGTGGAAAGAAAAAAAAACCTGATAAAAAACCTTGCGGTAAGTGGAAAGATTTTCAATCCTAGAGGAAAAATAAAAATATTGAAGGAACTGATAAAAACTGTGGAGAGACTGATAAAAATTTTGGAGAAACTGATCAAAGCCTTGGAGAAACTGAATAAAACCTTGGAGAGTTTAAGATATAATCCTTGGAGAAACTAATACAAATCTTGGAGAAACTAATACAAACCGACGAAAAACTGATAAAAACACTGGGAAAACAAAAACAGTGGAGAAAGTAATAAAAACCTTAGCGAAACTCACGAAAGTCCTCCAAAAGTGATAAAAACCGTGCATTAACTGTTAAAAACCGTGGACAAACTAATAAAAATCGTGGAAAAACTGATAAAAACCTCGTGGAAACTCATGAAAAACTTGGAAACACTATTCAAAACCCGAGAAAGGGTGAGAAAATCCTTGGAGAAACTAATAAAAACCTTGGAGAAAATAATAAAAATAGGGGATAAACTGATAAAAACCTTTGTGAAACTCATGAAAAACTTGGAGAAACTGACCAAAACCTGCAAAAGCTGGTAAATACCTTGGAGAAATAAACAAAAACGTTGGTATGACTGATGAAAACCTTCGAGGAACTGATCAAAACCTTGGAAAAACTGGTAAAACCTTTGAATAAACAGATAAAAACCTTGGAGAAAATAATAAAAACCATGGAAAAACTGATAAAAACCTTAGGGAAATCGATGAAAATCCCTTAGAAATTTTTCAAAACCTGGGAAAAACTGATAAAAGCCGTGGAGAAATTAATAAAAAATCTTCGAGAAATTAATAAAAACAATAGCAAAACTGGTAACAATATTAGAGAAACTAATGAAAAACTTTTAGAAACTGTTCAAAACCTGGGAAAAACTGATAAAAGACGTGAAAAAACTAATAAAAACCTTCGAGAAACAAACGGTGGAAAATGTGATAAAAACATTGGGGAAACAGATTAAAACAATAGAGAAACTGATAAAAACATTGGCAAAACCCAGGAAGAACTTGAAGAAACTGATAAAAACCTGGAAAAGAACTGGTGAATACTTTGGAGAACCTGAAACAAAAAAGCTTGGAGAGATTGATAAAAGCCTTCGGGAAACTGACCAAAACATTATATAAATTGATTAAAACCTTCGAGGAACTGATAAAAACTTTCCAGAAACTGACAAAAACCTTGCAGTAACTTGTCATAGAGGAGCAGATAAAATCCTTGGAGAAAATGATAAAGCACTCATCAAGACATTGGAGAAACTGATAAAAACCTTGGAGAAATTGATCAAAAAGTAATGATCAAAACCTAGGAGAAAGTGAAAAAAAAACCTTGGAGAACTGATAAAAACTTTCGAAGAAACTGATAAAAACCTTGTAGTAACCTATCTTAGAGAAACAGATAAAAACCTTGGAGAAATTGATAAATACCTTGGAGGAACTAATAAAAACAGTATAGAAGCTAATCAAACCCTGGAAGAATTGATAAAAACCTTGGAGAAACTAATCAAACCCTTGGAGAAACTAATAAAAACCTTAGAAAAAAAACCTGATAAAAAATTGGGGAAACAGAAAAAATGCAGAAACTGATTAAAAAAAAAACCTTATCGAAACTCACGAAAAACTTGGAGAAAGTGATCAAAACCTCGGAAAAAAACTGGTAAATACCGTGGAGAAAGTGAAAAAAAACATTGGAGAGACTGATAAAAGCTTTGCATTGACTGTTTAAAATCCTAGAGGAACAGATAGAAACCTTGGACAAACTGATAAAAACCTCAGAGGAACAGATCAAAATTGTAGAGAAACTGATCAAACCCGGGAGAAACTGATAAAAACCTTGGAGGAACTAATAAACACCGTGGAGAAACTGATAAAATTGTTGGGGAAACAGATAAAAATATTATAGTAAAAAAACGTGGCGAAAGTCATAAAAAAACTTTGAGAAACTGACCCCAACGTGGAAAAAACTTATAAATACCTTGGAAAAATTGATAACAACTTTAGTGAAACAGATAAAAATAATGGAGAAAATGAAAAAAAAATCTTAGCGAAAGTGAAAACAAAAAATTGGATAAACTGATAAAAACCTTCGAGGAACTAATCAAAATCTTGGAAAAACTGATAAAATCTTGGAGAAACTAATAAAACCTTTAGCGAAACTGATAAAAACTTCCACTAACTATTATAATCTTAGAGAAACAGTTAAAAATCTTGAGGAAATAGATAAAAACAATGGAGAAACTGATAAAAACCTCGACAAAAGTGAAAAAAAATAAAATTGAAGGAACAGATAGAAAACTTCGAGGAACTGATTCACACTTTGCAAAAACTGATTAAAACCTTGGCAGAACAGATAAAAATTCTGGATAAACCGATAAATACCTTACAGTAACTGTTAAAATTTAAGAGGAACAGATAAAAATCTTAGAAGAACTAATAAAAACCTTCGTGAAACTAATAAAAATCATGCAAGAACCAATAGAAACCTTGGGGCAACTCATGAAACACTTTTAGAATGTTCAAAACCTGGAAAAAGCTGATAAAAGGTTTGAAGAAACTGATAAAAACCTTGGAGGAACTAATAAACACCGTGGAGAAACTGATAAAATTGTTGGGGAAACAGATAAAAATATTATAGTAAAAAAACGTGGCGAAAGTCATAAAAAAACTTTGAGAAACTGACCCCAACGTGGAAAAAACTTATAAATACCTTGGAAAAATTGATAACAACTTTAGTGAAACAGATAAAAATAATGGAGAAAATGAAAAAAAAATCTTAGCGAAAGTGAAAACAAAAAATTGGATAAACTGATAAAAACCTTCGAGGAACTAATCAAAATCTTGGAAAAACTGATAAAATCTTGGAGAAACTAATAAAACCTTTAGCGAAACTGATAAAAACTTCCACTAACTATTATAATCTTAGAGAAACAGTTAAAAATCTTGAGGAAATAGATAAAAACAATGGAGAAACTGATAAAAACCTCGACAAAAGTGAAAAAAAATAAAATTGAAGGAACAGATAGAAAACTTCGAGGAACTGATTCAAACCTTGCAAAAACTGAATGAAACCTTGGCGGAACAGATAAAAATTCTGGATAAACCGATAAATACCTTACAGTAACTGTTAAAAATTTAAGAGGAACAGATAAAAATCTTAGAAGAACTAATAAAAACCTTCGTGAAACTAATAAAAATCATGCAAGAACCAATAGAAACCTTGGGGCAACTCATGAAACACTTTTAGAATGTTCAAAACCTTGAAAAAGCTGATAAAAGGTTTGAAGAAATTAATAAAAACCTTCGAAAAACTAATAAAACCGTGAAAAACTGATAAATACTTGGGGAATAGATGAAAACAGTGAAGAAACATATAAAAACCTTGCCAAAAAACGTGGATAAACTGATCAAAACCTGGGAAAAGCTGGTAAATACTTTGGAGAAAGTAAAAAAAAAAAGCCTAGGAGAGAATAATAAAAGCCTTCGAGGAACTGATCAGAACCTTTGAAAGCTGATTAAAATCTTGAAGGAACTGATAAAAACTTTGGAGAAAGCGATAAAAACCTTAGAGGAACTGATATAAAACAGTAGAGAAACTAATCAAACCCTGGAAAATCTGATAAAAATCTTGGATAAAGTGATCAAGCCCTTGAGGAAATGATTAAAATATTGGAGAAACTGATTAAAGCCTAGGAGAAACTAATAAAAACCTTGGAGGAACTAATAAAAACCGCGGAAAAACTGATAAAAACCTTGGGGAAACAGATAAAAAAACATTGTCGAAACTCACGGAAAACTTCGAGGAAGTGATCAAAACCTCGGAAAAACTAAATACTGCAGAAAGTAAAAAAAAAACACTTGGAGAGACTGATAAAAACTTTGGATAAACTGATAAAAACCTTGCATTAACTGTTAAAAATCCTAGAGGAACAGATAAAAACCTTGGAGAACTGATAAAAACCTCAGAGGAACAGATCAAAATTGTAGAGAAAATGATCAAACCCTGGAGAAACTGATAAACAGCTTGAAGAAACTGATCAAACCCGGGAGAAACTGATAAAAACCTTGGAGGAACTAATAAACACCGTGGAGAAACTGATAAAATTGTTGGGGAAACAGATAAAAATATTATAGTAAAAAAACGTGGCGAAAGTCATAAAAAAACTTTGAGAAACTGACCCCAACGTGGAAAAAACTTATAAATACCTTGGAAAAATTGATAACAACTTTAGTGAAACAGATAAAAATAATGGAGAAAATGAAAAAAAAATCTTAGCGAAAGTGAAAACAAAAAATTGGATAAACTGATAAAAACCTTCGAGGAACTAATCAAAATCTTGGAAAAACTGATAAAATCTTGGAGAAACTAATAAAACCTTTAGCGAAACTGATAAAAACTTCCACTAACTATTATAATCTTAGAGAAACAGTTAAAAATCTTGAGGAAATAGATAAAAACAATGGAGAAACTGATAAAAACCTCGACAAAAGTGAAAAAAAAAATTGAAGGAACAGATAGAAAACTTCGAGGAACTGATTCAAACCTTGCAAAAACTGAATGAAACCTTGGCGGAACAGATAAAAATTCTGGATAAACCGATAAATACCTTACAGTAACTGTTAAAAATTTAAGAGGAACAGATAAAAATCTTAGAAGAACTAATAAAAACCTTCGTGAAACTAATAAAAATCATGCAAGAACCAATAGAAACCTTGGGGCAACTCATGAAACACTTTTAGAATGTTCAAAACCTGGAAAAAGCTGATAAAAGGTTTGAAGAAATTAATAAAAACCTTCGAAAAACTAATAAAACCGTGAAAAACTGATAAATACTTGGGGAATAGATGAAAACAGTGAAGAAACATAAAAACCTTGCCAAAAAACGTGGATAAACTGATCAAAACCTGGGAAAAGCTGGTAAATACTTTGGAGAAAGTAAAAAAAAAAAGCCTAGGAGAGAATAATAAAAGCCTTCGAGGAACTGATCAGAACCTTTGAAAGCTGATTAAAATCTTGAAGGAACTGATAAAAACTTTGGAGAAAGCGATAAAAACCTTAGAGGAACTGACATAAAACAGTGGAGAAACTAATCAAACCCTGGAAGATCTGATAAAAATCTTGGATAAAGTGATCAAGCCCTTGAGGAAATGATTAAAATATTGGAGAAACTGATTAAAGCCTAGGAGAAACTAATAAAAACCTTGGAGGAACAAATAAAAACCGCGGAAAAACTGATAAAAACCTTGGGGAAACAGATAAAAAAACCTTGTCGAAACTCACGGAAAACTTCGAGGAAGTGATCAAAACCTCGGAAAAACTAAATACTGTGCAGAAAGTAAAAAAAAAACACTTGGAGAGACTGATAAAAACTTTGGATAAACTGATAAAAACCTTGCATTAACTGGTAAAAATCTTAGAAGAACAGATAGAAACCTTGGACAAACTAATAAAAACTTTGGAGGAACAGATAAAAATCCTGGAGAAACTGATCAAACCTATTGAGAAACTGATAAAAACTTTGGAGAAACTAATAACAAATCTTGGGGAAACAAATAAAACAACAGAGTAATTGATAGAAACATCGGCGAAAGTGAAAAAAATAACCTTGCAGGAATTGATCAAAACCTTGAAAAGACTGACTAAAACCTTCGCGGAACCTATAAAAACCTTGGAGAAACTAATAAAAACGTAGCAGTAACTGTTAATAATCTTCGAGGAACAGATAAAAACCTTGGATAAACTAATAAAAAAACTGTGGGAAAACTGACAAACACCTTGGGGAAAGTGAAAAAAATAACCTCGGAGTAACTGATAGAAAACTTCCAGGAACTGATCCAAACCTTGAAAAAACTGATTATAACCTTGACGGAACTGATAAAAACCCTGGATAAACCGATAAAAACCTTGCAGTAACTGTTAAAAATCTAAGAGGAACAGATAAAAATCTTAGAGAAACTAATAAAAACCTTTGAGAAGCTAATAAAAACCGTGGAAGAACTATTATAAACATTGGTGAAACTCATGAAAAACTTTAATGTTCAAAACCTGAGAAAAACTGATAAAAAATTTGGAGAAACTAATACAAGCATTCGAAAAACTAATAAAAATCATGCAAAAACTTATAAAAACTTTGGGGAAACAGATGAAAACACTGGAGAAACTAATAAAAACTTTGGAGAAACTCATGAAAAACTTGCATAAACTTATCAAAACCTGGGAAAAACTGGTCAATAGCTTGGAGAAAGTTAACAAAAACCTTGGAGAGACTGATAAAAATATTAGAGGAACTAATCAAAACCTTGCAAAAACTGATAAAAACAAGACAGTTACTGTTAAAAATCTTAGAAGAACAGACGGAAATCTTGGACAAACTGGTAGAAACCTTGGATAATCTGATCAAAACAGTGGAGAAACTGATAAAACCCTGGAGAAACTGATAAAAACCTTGAAGAACCCTATAAAAATCGTGGAAAAACTGATAAAAATCTTGGAGAAACAGATAAAAACAATGGAGAAACTGATAAAAAATTCAGAGTGATTAAAAAAAAAACCTTGGAGGAACTAATAGATATCTTCGAGGAACTCATCGAAATCTTGAAAAAACTGGTTAAAATCTTGAAGGAACTGATAAAAACCTTGGAGAAACTAATAAAAACTTTGCAGTAAATATCTTAGGGAAGCTCATGAAAATCTTTTAGAAAGTGTTCAAAACCTGGGAATAACAAATAAAAGCCGTGGAGAAACTAATAAAAACTGACAAGAAACTAATAAAAACCGTGGAAAAACTGATAAAAACCTTGGTGAAATTCATGAAAAATTTAGATAAATTGATCAAAACTTCGGAAAAACTGGTAAATAACTTGGAGAAAGTGAAAAAAAATTGGATAGACTGATAAAAACCTTCGAGGAACTGATAAAAACAGTGGAGAAACTGATAAAAAAATACAGTAAATTATTATAAAGGAAGAGATACAAACTTGGAGAAACTGATGAAAACCGTGCATGAACTGATCAAAACCTTGGAGAAAATGATCAAACCCTAGAGTAACTGACAAAGCCATGGAGAAATTCATAGAAGCGTTGGATAAACTAATAAAAACCTTCGAGAAGCTAATAGAAACCGTGGAAAACTGATGAAACCTTGCGGAAACAGATACAAACAATGGAGAAACTGATAAAAACGAAAGTGAAAAAAAAACGCTTGGAGCAACTGATACAATCCTTCGAGGTATTGATTCAAACCATTGAAAAATTGATTAAAACCTTGGAGTAACTGATAAGACCTTGGACAAACTGGTCAAAACCTTGGAAGAACTGATAAAAAACTTAAAGGAACTGATGTAACCTTGGAGAAACTGATATAAACATTGGAGAAACTGAGCAAAACTTTGGAGAAACTGATAAAAAAAATCTTGCTGAAATTGATAATAATCTTGGAGAAACTGATGGAAAACTTGGAACTGATCAAACCCTGGAGGAACTGATAAAACCCCAGGAGAAACTGATAAAAAGCACAGAGAAATTAATAAAATCCTTTAAAAAATTAATACAAAGTGTGGGAAAATTGATAAAAACCTTGATAAAACAGATAAAAACATTGGAGAAACTGATAGAAAGGTTGGCGAAAGTCATGAAAAACTTGAAGAAACTGATCAAAACCTTGAATAAACTGATATAAACCTTTTAGAAACTGATGAAACCTGGGAAAAATTGATAAATAGCTTGGGAAACTTATAAAAACCTAGGAGAAACCAATAAAAACGTTGAAAAAGTGATTAAAAACCCTGTTCAGAATCTGGGAAAAGCTGATAGATGCTTGGAGTAACTAATAAAAACCGTGAAGAAAATAACAAAAACCGGGCGAAAATTAATAAATACCTTGGAGAAACTAATCGAAACCTTGGGAAAATTATAAAAGCCACGGATAAACTAATAAAAACCTTGGAGAAACTAAAAAAAAACTATGGAAAAACTGATAAAAATCTTGGGGAAATACATGAAAACCCTGGAGAAACTGATATAAACCTTGGAGAAACTGATACAAACCTTCGATAAACTGATCAAAACCGGGGAGAAACTGACCAAAACTATGGAAAAACTGATCAAAACCTTGGATGGATTGATATAAACCTCGGAGAAATTGATATAAATCTTGGATAATCTGAGAAAAACCTTGGGAAACTGATATAAACCTAGGAGAAACTGAGCAAAACATTTGGAGAAACTGAGCAAAACATTTGGAAAAACTGATCAAACCTATTGAGAAACTGATCAAAACCTTGGAGAAACTGATCAAAACTTTGAAGGAACTGATAAAATCTTTCGAGTAACTGTTCACAACCTTGGTGAACTGATCACAATCTTAGAGGAACTGATCAAATTCTTGGAGGAACTGATCAAAACCTTGGAAGAACTGATCAAAAACTTAAAAGGACTAATGTAAATCTTGGAGAAACTGATAAAAATCTTGTTACAATTGATAATAACCTTGGAAAAACTGATATAAGACTTGGAGAAACTGAGCAAAACCTAGGAGAACTGATAAAAATCTTGTTGAACTGATAAAAATATTGTTGCAATTGATAATAACATTGAAAAAAAACTGATATAAAACTTGGAGAAACTGAGCAAAACCTAAGAGAACTGATAAAAATCTTGTTGCAATTGATAATAACCTTGGAGAAAATGATATAAAACTTAGAGAAACTGATCAAACATTGGAGAAACTGATCAAAACCCAGGATAAATTGATAAAAATCATGGAGAAACTAACAAAATTCTTAGAGAAATTAATACAAATTGTGAAAAAAATTGATAAAAGATCTTGATGTAATAGATAAAAACAGTCGAGAAACTGATAAAATATGATGGCGAAACTCATGAAAAACCTGAAGAAACTGATCAAAACATTGGATAAAATGATGTAAACCTTGGAGAAATTGATGAAAACCTGGGAAAAACTGATAAAAACGTGAAAAGGCTGATAAACACCTTTGAGAAACCCATGAAAAACTTGGGGAAACTTCAGAATCTGGGAAAAGCTGATAAAAGCCTTGGGGTAACTAATAAAAACCGTGGCGAAAATAATAAAAACCGTGGAAAAACCGATAAATACCTTGGAGAGAAACTTTGGGAAAATGATAAAAGCCACGTGAGAAACTAATAAAAACCTTGGAGAAACTAATAAAAACCGACGAAAAACTGAAAAAAACCTTCAGGAAAAAGATAAAAACAGTGTAGAAAGTAATAAAAAGCTTGGCGAAACTCATGAAAAAACTCGGAGAAAGTAATAAAAACCGTGGAAAACCCGATAAAAAAAACTTGGATAAAGTAAAAAAACCTAGTAAAAACTGATAAAAACCACGGGGAAACTCACGAAAAACTTGGAGAAACTTATGAAAACTTGGGAAAAAACTGATAAAAATCTCGAGGAAATGCATGAAAACTTGGAGAAATTGTTCAAAATCTGGGAAAAGCCTCGGAGTAACTAATAAAAACCGTGGAAAAACTGATAAAAATCTTGAGTGAACAAATAAAAACAATGGAGTAATTGATAAAAACCTAGGCAAAAGCGAAAAAAATAACCTTGCAGGAACTGACAGAAAACTTCGAGGAACTGATCAAAACCTTGAAAAGACTGATTTAAAACCTTCGCGGAACTGATAAAAACCTTGGAGAAACTGATCAAAACTATGTAGAAACTGTGATCGCAACATCGAAAAAAACTAATATAAACCTTGGAAAAACTGATAAAAACTGTGGAGAAACTTATCAAAACTATGAAGAAATTGATCAAAACGTTGGATAAACTGATATAAACCTTATAAAAAGTGATATAAATCTTGCAGAATCTGAGCAAAACCTTGGGAAACTAATAAAACGTAGGAGAAACTGAGCAAAACCTTGGAGAAACCAATCAAAGCTACGGAAAAATTAATCAAAACCTTGAAGAAACTGATAAAATCATTGGAGAAACTCATGAAAAAGTTTTTGAAACTGATGAAAACCTCTGAGAAAGGGATAAAGACCTTGGAGAAACTGCTCCAACCTATGGAGAAACTGAAAAAACCTTGCAGGAACTGATAAAATCTTTAGAGTAACTGACCAAAACCTTGGAGAAACTGATAAAAGCCTTGGAGAAACTATTAAGAACCTAGGATAAACTAATAAAAACCGTGAATAAATTGATAAAATCCCTTGGTTAAATAGAAAAAAACAATATAGAAACTTATTTTTAACAAAACGTGGCGAAAGTCATGAAAAACTTTGAAAAACTGACCATAACCTGGCGAAAAAATAGCTTCCAAAAATGTATAATAACCGTAGTGAAACAATATATCTTAGAGAAACAGTTGTAAACCTTGGTGATAAAACCTTTGAGAAACTAATACAAACCGTGGAAAAACTACTAAAAATACATTAGAGAAACAGATAAAAACAGTGATAAGAATCTTGACGAAAGTGAAAAAAAAACTTGGAGAAACTGATAAAGACCTACGAGGAGCGGACCAATACCTTGGAAAAATTGATAAAAACCTTGGATGAACTGATAAAAACTTTGGCGAAATTGATGAAAAAAAAACTTGCATGAATTATTAGAAATCTTAGAGTAACAGATAAAAACCTTGCAGAAACTGATAAAAAAAACCTTGGAGAAACTGATAAAAAAATCTTGGAAAAACTGATAAAAGCCTTTGAGAAACTGATAAGACCTTGAAGAAGTTGAGAAAAATCATGGTGAAACTGATCAAAACCTTGGAGAAACCGATAAAAGCCTTGAAAAAAGTGATAAACATTTCCAGAAACTGGTAAAAACCGCGTAGAAATTGATTAAAACCTTGAAGGAACTGATAAAAAACCCTAGGAAAACGAATAAAAACCTTGGAGAAACTGATCAAAACCTTGGAGAAACTGATCAAAACCTTGAAGGAACTGATGAAATCTTTGGAGTAACTGATAAAAACCTAGGAGAAACTAATAAACACCATGGAGAAACTGATAAAATACTTTGGGAAACAGATAAAAGCAATATAGTCTTCTTATATCGTATATCCCTCCCGTGCCGTTAAACGTCACATAGGGCTCGCAAAGTAGTTCGCCAATTTTTCCTGTCTTCGGCGAGTCTTTCAACCTCATCAAGGGATTTTATGCCTGCTAATTTGGCCTCTCTTAACAATGACCTCTTCAGAGTTTCACACGGTCTGCCTCTTTTTCTTTGGCCTGTTGTGTTCCACGTGATAGCTTGTTTTTGGATTCTCTGATCATTTCTTCTCATCAAATGACCAACATATGTCCATCTCCTTTCCCTGATCACCCATGAGACTGGTTGTTGTTCAGTCATCTGTCTTATCTCTGCATTGTTCCTGAATTCGTTCCACTTGATGCCGAGTATTTTCCTTAGGCATTTGTTTTCAAAAGAGTCTAATCTCTTCTCTATTTCCGTAGTTGTTTTCCAGCTTTCGCATGCATAAATGAGGGTGGATATTACATTTGAATTGAATAGTCTTAACTTGGTTTTTGTGCTTGTAACTTTTGAATTCCATAAGTTCTCAAGATTCTTGAAGATCGATGCTGCTTTTGCAATTCTGATTCTAACTTCCTTTCTGGTATCACCATCCTGGTCTATGTAGCTGCCAAGGTATGCAAATTGATTGAAGACAGGCTATCTGTTTTTTCTTGCATGAAATTCACATTGTTACTGATAAGAGTTATGTCTTCAGCAGAATCAAGATCTTCTAGTTGGGTCCCTTAATGATGTTGACAATTTTAGATGGTATTCCATATAGACTTAAAATTCTCCACAATGAATCTCTGTGTATGCTATCAAATGCCTTTTTAAAGTCTATGAAGTTCAGTATTAATGGTTTCTGCTTTTCAATATGTTCTTCAAGTATTATTCTGAGAGTAAAGATCTGGTCGAGACAGCTTCTCCCTTTTCGAAATCCTGCTTGTTCTTCTCTCATTGCAGTATCCACTATATCTTTAAGTCTATTCAAAATTACCTTGCAAAATACTTTTGACACAACTGATATTAAGGTTACTCCTCTCCAATTGTTACAGTCACTAAGGTTGCCTTTTTTAAAGTATTTTAACAATGATTCCTTTTTTCCAATTAGAAGGGACCTTTTCTTCTTTCAAATCTTGTTAAACATTTTCTGTAGTTGTCTCATGTTGTCACTACTGATAGCTTTTAGCATTTCGGCTGTTATTTCATCTTCACCTGCTGTTTCAGTTTCATGCAATTTAATTTCATCTAGGTTGGCATTTAGTTGTGGGGCTGGTAAGTCGGTTTCAAGGTTTAACAATTCTTTTGGGTAAATATAGTAACTGATATAAAAAAAACGTGACGAAAGTCATAAAACACTTGACAAACTGACCAAAACCTTGGAAAACTGATAAATAGCTTGGAAAAATTGATAACAACTTTAGTCAAACAGATAAAACTAATGGAGAAAATGTTAGAAATCTCGGCGAAAGTGAAAAAAATCTTGGATAAACTGATAAAAACCTTGGAGGAACTAATCAAAATCGTGAAGAAACTGATCAAACTCTGAAGTAACTGATAAAAACCCTGGTGAAACTAATAAAAACAGTGGAAAAAATGATTAAAAATATTGGAGAAACAAATAAAAAGAATGGAGTAAATAATAGAAATCTCGGTGAAAGTGAAAAAATAACCTTGCAGAAACGGACAGAAAAATTCGAGGAACAGATCAAAACCTTGAAAAGACTGATTAAAACCTTGGCGGAACTGATAAAAACCTTGGAGAAACTAATAAAAACTGTGCAGTAACTATTAAACATCTTGGAGGAACAGATGCAAACAGTGAAGAAACTTATAAAAACCGTGAGGACACTCATGAAAAACTTTTAGAAACTGTTCACAACCCGAGAAAAGCTGATAAAAACTTTGGAGAAACTAATAAAAACCGAAGAATAACTGATAAAAACGTCGAGGAAACTCATGAAACATTTGCAGAAACTGAAGAAAAACTGGGGGAAAAAATATCTTGGGAAACTAAAAAAAGATCTAGGAGAAACCAGTTTTAAAAAACTGATAAAAACCTTGGGGAAACAGATGGAGAAACTCATCAAAACTTTGGAGAAACTGTTCAAAACCTGGGAAAAGCTGAAAAAGCCTGGAGTAACTAATAAAAACTGTGCAGAAACTAATAAAAACCGTGGAAACACGTATAAAAACCTTGGAGAAAATTATCAAAACTATAGAAAAACTGCTCAAAGCCTTGGAGGAACTGATATACACCTCAGACATATTGATATAGATCTTAGGTAGTCTCAACAAAACCTTGAGAAACTTATCTAAACCTAGGAGAAACTGATCAAACCTAGTGAGAAACTGATCAAAACCTTAGAGAAACTGATAAAAACCTTGAAGGAACTGATAAAAACTTAGGAGAAACTAATAAACACCATAGAAAAACTGATAAAAGTCTTGGGGAAAGAGATGAAAACAGTGACGAAACTATAAAAAACCAAGGCAAAAATCATGAAAAACATGGATAAACTGATCAAAACCTGGGAAAACTGGTAAAAAAACCTTGGATAAAATGAAAAAGAAACCTTAGAGAGACTGGTAAAAACTTTCCAGGAACGGATCAGAACATTGGATAAACTGATTGCAACCTTGGAGGAACTGATAAAACCTTGAAGAAACTGATAAAATCATTGGAGAAACTCATGAAAAACTTGTAGAAACTGATAAAAACCTTGGAGGAAGTGATAAAAACCTTGGAGAAACTGATCAAACCTATTGAGAAACTGAAAAAACCTTGCAGGAACTGATAAAATCATTGGAGAAACTGACCAAAACCTTGGAGAAACTGATAAAAGCCTTGGAGAAACTATTAAGAACCTAGGATAAACTAATAAAAACCGTGAATAAATTGATAAAATCCCTTGGTTAAATAGAAAAAACAATATAGAAACTTATTTTTAACAAAACGTGGCGAAAGTCATGAAAAACTTGGAGAAACTGACCAAAACCTTGGAGAAACTGATAAAAACCTTGAATGAACTGATAAAAACCATACCGAAAGTGAAAAAAAATCCTTGGAGAAAGCGATAAAAACCTTGGATAAACTGATAAAAACCTTTGAGAAACTAATACAAACCGTGGAAAAACTACTAAAAATACATTAGAGAAACAGATAAAAACAGTGATAAGAATCTTGACGAAAGTGAAAAAAAAACTTGGAGAAACTGATAAGACCTACGAGGAGCGGACCAATACCTTGGAGAAATTGATAAAAACCTTGGACGAACTGATAAAAACTTTGGCGAAATTGATGAAAAAAAAACTTGCATGAATTATTAGAAATCTTAGAGTAACAGATAAAAAACCTTGCAGTAACTCTTAGAGGAACAAATAAAAATCTTGGAGAAACTGACCAAAAAAAAAAAAAAAACTCAAATAAAACTGATAAAAATCTATGTGAAAATAATCAAAGCCTTGGAGAAAATAATCAAAACTTTGGATAATCTGATAAAAGCCTTGGAAAAACTAATAAGAACCTTGGAGAAACTAATAAAAACTGTTTAAAAACTGATAAAAACCCTAGAGAAAGAGATCAAAACAATGGAGAAACTGATTAAAACCTTAGTGAAACTAAAAACGAAACCTTGGAGGAACTGATAAGAACCTTGGAGGCACTGATCCAAACATTGGAAAACTGATTAAAATCTTGTAGAAACAAATAAAAACTTTGGAGAAATTGAGAAAAACTTTAGAGAAACTGATTAAAACCTGGTAAAAACTGATACATACTTTGGAGAAAGTGAAAAAAAATCCTTGGAGAAACTAATCAAAATCTTGGAAAAACTTATTTAAATCCTTGGATTAAGTAATAAAAACTAGAAAAGACGATTTAAAAACTTCGGTTAACTATTAAAAAACTTAGAGGAACAGATAAAAACATTGCAGAAACTGAAAAAACCTTGGAGGAACTGATACAAACCGCGGAGATACTAATCAAAGCCTGGAGGAACTGTCAAAAGCCTTGCAGAAACTGACCAAAACCTGGAGGAACTGATCAAAACCTTGGAGAAACTAATACACTCATTGAAGAAACTAATAAGAACAGTGGAAAAACTTGGAGAAACAGATAAAAATAAAAACAATGGAGGAACTGATAAAAACCTCCGAGGAACTGTTCCAAATCTTGTAAAAACTCATTAAAACCTCGGAGGAACTGATAAAAACTTTGCAGTAAATATTAAACATCTTAGAGGAAGAGATGAAAATCTTGAAGAAACAAGAGAAAAACTGATAAAAACCTTAGAGAAACTAATGAAAAACGTTTATAAACTGTTGAAAACCTGCGAAAAAAGTGATAAAATCCTTGGAGAAACTAATAAAAAAACCTTCGAGAAACTAATGAAAACAGTGGAAAAACTGTTTAAAACGTTTTGGAAACAACCTGTGAAACACTTGTTAATACCTTGGAGTAAATGAAAAACAACCTTGGAGAGACTGATCAAACCCTTACAGTAACTTACCATAGAGGAAAAAAAAAATTGAGAAACTGATAAAATCATTGCGGGCACTAATCAAATGCTGGAGGAACTGATAAAAACCTTGGAGAAAGTGATAAAAACCTTGGAGAAACAAATAAAAACCTTGGCGAAACTCATGAAAAACTTGTAGAAACTGATAAAAAAAACCTGTGAAAAACTGATATATACCTTAGAGAAAATAATAAAAACTTTGGAGAAACTAATAAAATCGAGGAAATACTGAAAAAAAAACCTTGGGGAAACTATGGAAAACGTGGAGAAACTTTTCAAAACCTGGGAAAAAGTGATAAAAACCTTGCGGACACAGATAAATACAGTGTAGAAGCTGATAAAAATCTTGGTGAAACTCACGAAAAACCTCTAAGAATGTAATAAAAAAGTATCTTCCTGCAACTGATCAAAACCTTGGAGAAACTGATAAAAACCATACCGAAAGTGAAAAAAAAAAACAAACTATTGGAGTAACTGGTTAAAATCTTCGAGGAACTGATCCAAGCCTTGGAAAAACATATTAAAACCTTGGAGAAACTGATAGCAACGTTGGATAAACTAATAAAAACCTTGTAGAAACTGATCAAAGCTTTGGAGAAACATATACAAACTTTAGAGAAACTGATAAAAACCGTGAAGAAACTGATAAGACCTTGGAGAAAATGAGAAAAACTTTGAAGAAACTGATCATAACGTTAGAAAAACTGATCAAAACGTTAGAGGAACTGATCAAAACCTTGGAAGAACTGACCAAAACCTTAAAGAAACGGATGTAAACCTTGAAGAAACTAATATAAACCTTTGAGAAACTGTTCAAAATCTTGGAGATACTGATAAACACCTTGGAGAACATAATAACTTAGGAGAAACTAATAAACACCATGGAAAAACTGATAAACAAATCTGCGGAAACAGATAAAAATAATGTAGAAACTGATAAGCACTATGTCAAAGTCATGAAAAACTTGGAGAAATTGATCAAAACCTGGCAAAAACTGAGACATCCCGTGGAGACAGTGAAAAAATCATTGGAGAAACTGATTAAAACCTTCCACTGATCAAAAATTTGGAAAAACTTATTTAAAACCTTGGAGGAACTAATAAAAACTAGAAAAACTAATATAAACCTTGGGGTGACTATTAAAAAAACTTAGAGGAACAGATGAAAACCGTGGAGAAACTGATAAAAACCGTGGAGAAACTGAGAATAACCGTGGAGAAACTAATCAAACCTCGGAGAAACTGATAAAAACCGTGGAGAAACTGAGAATAACAGTGGAGAAACTGAGAAAAACCGTGGAGAAACTAATCAAACCTTGGAGGAACTGATAAAAATCTTGGATAAACTGATCAAACCCTGGAGGAACTGATGAAAACTCCGGAGAAGTTGATAAAAATTGTAAGGAAACTAATAAAAACATTGGGAAAACAAATACAAACTGTGGAAAAAATGATAATAACATTGGTGAAACAGATAAAAAACCTTAGCGAAACTGATAAAAACCTTTGTGAAACTCATAAAAAACTTGAACTGATCAAAACCTGGAATAACTGATGAAAGCCTTGAAGAAACTAATATCCACTTTGGAGAAACTATTAAAATCACAGGAAAAACTGATAAAAATCTTGGGACAACAGACAAAATCGATCGAGAAACAGGTAAAAACCTTGGCAAACTCATGAAAAACTTGTATAAACTGATAAAAACCAGGGAAAAACTGATACATACTTTGGAAAAATTAATAGAAACCTTGGAGAAACTAATTTAAAAAAAGAGGAAAAACTGATTAAAACCTTGGGGAAACTCATGAACAACGTGGAGAAACTGTTCAAAACCTGCGAAAAAGTGATAAAAACATTGCGGAAAGAGATAAAAACAGTGGAGAAGCTGATAAAAAAATTGGCAAAACTCATGAAAAACCTCGAAGAAAGTAATAAAAAATTAACCTGCAGGAGCTGATCAAAACCTTGGATAAACTGATAGCAACGTTGGACAAACTGATAAAATCCTTGGAGAAACTGATCAAACCCTTAGAGAAACAGATAAAAACATTGGAGAAAGTGATAAAAATCGGTGAATAAACTTATAAGACCTTGGAGAAATTGAGAAAAACCTTGGAGAAACTGCTCAAAACGTCAGAGGAACTGACCAAAACGTTAGATGAACTGATCAAAACCTTGGAGGAATTGATCAAAACCTTAAAGGAACTGATGTAAACCTTGGAGAAACTGATAAAAACCTTGCAGAAACTATTCAAAATCTTGGATAAACTGAAACTGATAAAAACCTTGGAGAAACGTATCAAACCCTTAGAGAAACAGATAAAAACACTGGAGAACATGATAAAATCCATGAATAAACTTATAAGACCTTGGAGAAAATGAGAAAAACTTTGAAGAAACGGATCAAAACATTAGAAAAACTTATCAAAACGTTAAAAAAACGTATCACAACGGTAGAGGAACTGATCAAAACCATGGAGGAACTGATCAAACCCTTGAGAAACAGATAAAAACATTGGAGAAACTGATAAAATCCGTAAATAAATTTATAAGACCTTGGAGAAAATGATCAAAACGTTAGAGGAACTGATCAAAACCTTGGAGAAACTATTCAAACTGAAACTGATAAAAACCCTGGTGAAAATGATCAAAACCTCGGAGAAACTGAGCGAAACCTTGGAGAAACAGAGATAAACTTTGGAAAAACTGAGGAAAATCTTGGAGAAACTAACGTAACCCTTGGAAATACTGATATAAACCTTGGAGAAACTGATCAAAACCTTGGAGAAACTGATATAAACCTTGTAGAAATTGAGAAAAATCATGGAACACCAGATAAAAAACCTTGGGAAAGACAGATAAAAACTTTTGAGAAACTGATAAAATCCTTGGAGAAATTCACAAATACCTAGAGAAACTGATATAAACATCAGAAAAACGGATCAAATTTTGGATGAACTGATAAAAGCCATAGAGAAACTGATATAAACCTTGGAGAAACTGACAAAAACCTTGGAGGAGCTGATAAAAACAGTGGAGAAACTGATAAAAGCCTTGGCGAAACTCATGAAAAACTTGAAGAAACTGATCAAAACTTGAGGGAAACTGATAAATACCTTGTAAAACCTAATAGAAACTTTAGGGAACTGAGAAAGTAATAAAAATCTAGGAAAAAGTAATAAAAACCCTGGGGAAACGGATAAAAACAATGGAGAAACTTAGAGAAACCTTGGCAAAACTCATGAAAAACTTGGAGACACTGATCAAAATCTGGGAAAAACCTTGGACAAAGTGAAAAAAACCTTAAGAAACTGATAAAAACCTTCGAGGAACTGATCAAAAGTTTGGAAAAAGTCATTAAAACATTGGAGGAACTAATAAAAACTTTAGAGAAACTGATAAAAACCTTGCAGTAACTGTTAAATATCTTAAAGGAATAGATAAAAGCTTTGGAGAAACTGATAAAAACCTTAGAGAAACTGATAAAAACCTTGGAGAAACTGATCTAAACTTGGAAGAACTGATAAAAATCTTGGAGAAACTGATCAAAACCTTGAAGAAACTGATAAAAGCCATGGAGAAACTAAAAAAAAAAAAAGGTTTTTATCAGGTTGTCCAAGGATTTTATTAGTTTCTCCAATGTTTTTGTCAGTTTCTCCAAGGTTTTTTTTTTCAACAGTACCTCCAAGGTTTCTCTCAGTTTCTCCAAGTTTTGAAGAGTTTCTCCCAGGTTTTTTTTTCAGTTCTTTCAAAATTTTTTTTGTCAGTTTCTTCAAGGTTTTATTATCATTTCTTCCATGGTTTTTGATCAGTTCATCCAAGGTTTCCAAGGTGTTTATCGGTTTCTCGAAGGTTTTTATAATTTTCTCCAAGATTTTTAATCAGTTTCTTCAAGATTTTTGATCAGTTTCTGCAATGTTTTTTCCAAGATTTTTTTGTCCATTCTTCCACTGTTATTTATTAGTTCCTAAAATTTTTGTTATCACTTCCTGTAATGTTTTTATCACTTCCTACAATTTTTATCACTTCCTCCAAGTTTGTCCCAGGTTTCGATCAGTTTCTCCAATGTTTCGATCAGTTTCTCCACGGTTTTGATCCGTTTCTTCAAGGTTTTGTCAGTTCCTCCAATTTTTTTTATCAGTATCTCCAAGATTTTGATCAGCTTCTCCAAGGTTTTTATCATTTTATCTAAAGTTTTTATCAGTTTCTCCAGGCTTTTGGTCAGTTTCTGCAATATTTTGTTGATCAGTTTCTCCAAGGTTTTTAATCAGTTTCTACAAGGTTTTTATCAGTTTCTCCTTGGTCTTTATCAGTTTGTAATAGTTACTCCAAGGTTTTGAACAGTTACGTTAAGGATTTTTTTCATTTTTGTCCAAGGTTTTTATCAGTCGATCGATTTATCAGTTTCTCCAAGGTTTTGATCACATTATCCGAGGATTTGAATTTTTTCTACCAGGTTTTTTAATCATTTTCTCGAAGGTTTTTTACAGTTTCTTCACGGTTTTGATCAGTTTCTCTTAGCTTTTTTATGAGTTCCTCCAAAGTTTTTAATTGCCTCTAAGCTTATTCTCAGGTGATCTAAGAGTTTTATCAGTTTCTCTACGGTTTTTTTTTATCAGTTTTTCCACGTTTTTTGTAAGTTCAACAAAGTTTCTTTTTATCAGTTCCTCCGCGGGTTTTTTTTTTTTGTATCTTTTCCTCCAAGATTTTTTATCAATTTCTTCAGGATTTTTTATGAGTTCCTCCAAAATTGTTTTGATCAGTTCCTCCAGGGGTTTGATCAGTTTCTCCATGGTTTTATTATCATTTCTTTCATGGTTTTTTATCAGTTCATCCAAGGTGTCTATCAGTTTAACGAAAGTTGTGATCAGTTTCTCCAAGCTTTTATCAGTTCTCTCCCAGGTGTTGGTCAGTTCCTCCAGGGGTTTTATCAGTTGTTCGAAGATTTTTATCAGTTTATCGAAGGTTTTTATCAGTTTGTCCACTGTTTTTTATCAGTTTCTCCATGGTTTGTATCAGTTACGTTAAGGTTTTTATCATTTCCTCCAAGTTTTTTATTAGTTTCTATAAGATATTTAACACTTCCTACAAAGTTTCTATCAGTTTCTCCAGGGTTTTGATCAGTTTCTCCAAAGTTTTGAATAGTTTATCCAAGGCTTTTTTTTATTGTTCTCCAAGGTCTTGATCAATTTCTCCAAGGCTTTTAATCATTTTCTCCGAAGTTATTTTACAGTTTCTCCAAGGTTTTTATCAGTTTCTCCAAGCTTTTTTATAAGTTCCTCCAAGATTTTTATTTTCCTTCAAGCCTTTTTCTCTAAAATCTAAGAAGTTGATCAGTTTCTCCAAGATTTTTATCAGTTTCTCCAAGTTTTTTTTTATCAGTTTTTCCATGTTTTTTATTAGCTCATCCAAGGTTTTTATCAGTGTCTTCAAATTTTTAAAAAGTTACTCCAAGGTTTTGAACAGCTCAAAGCTTTTTTTTTTCACAGTTTCTCCAAAGTTTTTATGAGTTTTGTTAAAGGTTTTCGTCAGTTTCTCCCATGTTTTTTTGTTTTTCACTTCCTCGAAAGTTTGTTTCTTCAAGGTTTGTATTAATTTCTCTCAGGCTTATACCAGTTTCTCCAAGGTTTTGATCAGTTTCTCAAGGGTTTGATCAGTTTCTCTAAGGTTTTTATGAGTTTCCACAAGGTTTTTATCAGTTTTTCCATGGTTTTTATTTGTTTATGCAAGGTCTTTATCAGTTTCTCCACGTTTTTGCTCCGTATGTCCAAAGTTTTTATCATTTCCCGAAGATTTGTATCATTTTCTACAAAGTTTTCGGCAGTTTGTCTAAGGTTTTAATCAATTTCTCCAAGGTTTTTATCGGCTTCTCCAAGGTTTTTATCGGCTTCTCCAAGCTTGTTTTTCATTTTCTCCAAGGTATTTATCAGTTTCTCCCTATTTTTAATCAGTTTCTCGAAGTTTTTCATGAGTTCCCCGAAGGTTTCTATCAGTTTCTCCACGATTGTTATTAGCTTCCCCAAGGATTTTATCCGTTTTTCCACGGTTTTTATCAGTTTCTCCACGCTTTTGCTCCGTATGTCCACGGTTTTTATCATTTTATCGAGGGTTTTTATCAGTTTCTCCAAAATTGTTATCAATTTTCGCCAAGGTTTTTTTTCAGTTTCTCCAACGCTTTTTTTAAAAAGTTTCTCCCAGGTCTCAAACAATTTCATTTTGATAAGTTTCTGCTAAAGTTTTTATTATTTGTTTACAAAGTTTTTGTAACTTTCTCTAAGGTTTTGATCAGTTTCTTCAAGATTTTTATCAGTTTCCCCAAAGTTTTTATCAGTTTCTTCAAGATTGTGATTAGTTTCTCGAAGGTTATGTTAGTTTCTCCAAGTTTTTAAATAGTTTGTACACAGTTTTGAACAATTTCTCGATGCTGTATTTTCAGTTTCTCCACGATTTTTATCATTTCCCCATAATTTGTATCATTTTCTACAAAGTTTTCGGCAGTTTGTCTAAGGATTTTTTCATCATTTTCTCCAAGGTTTTGATCATTTTCTCCAAGGTTTTCATCAGTTTGTCCAGAGTTTTGAACAGTTTCTCCAAGGTTTCTATCAGTTTCTTCAAAGTTTTTGTCAGTTTCTCCATTGTGTTTATCAATTTCTCCAAAATTGTGATCAGTTTCTCGAAGGTTTGGATCAGTTTCTCCACGGTTTTTATCAGTTACTCCAAGAATTTTATCAGTTCCTACAATGTTTTTTTATCAGTTCCTTCAAGGTTTTGATCAGGTCTTCCAAGGTTTTGCTCAGTTTTTTGCTCAATTTCTCCAAGGTTTTATCAGTTTCGCCAAGGTTCTTATCAGTTACTCCAAAGTTTATATCAGTGTCTCCAAAATTTTAATCAGTTTCTGCAAGATTTTTATGTTCCTCGAAGCTTTTTATCAGTTCTTCAACGTTTTGAAGAGTCTCTCATGTTTTTTTTCAGTTTCTCCAAGATTTTTATCAGTTTTTCAGAGGTTCTGATAAGTTCCTTCAAGGTTTTTTCTCATTCTCCAAGGTTTTTTATCATTTCCTGCATGGTGTTTGATCAGTTACTTCAAGGTTTTTATCAGTTCAACGAAGGTTGTGATCAGTTTCTCCATGATTTTGATCAGTTCCTCCAATTTTTTGTATCAGTACCTCCAAAGTTTTTCTCGGTTGTTCTCAATTTGTCCAAGGTATTTGTCAGTTTCTCCAAGGCTTGTACCTGTTTCTCCAAGGATTTTTATCAGATTCTGCAAGGTTTTGATCAGTTTCTTCAAGGTTTTTATCATGTTGTCAGTTTCTCCTACTTTTTATTCAATAATACCTCCAAGGTTTCTCTCAGTTTCTCCGTGGTTTTTCTCAATTTCTCCAAGGTTTTTGTCAGTTTATGCATGGTTTTTATTAGTTTCTGCAAGATTTTTTTCTCAGTTTCTTCACTTTTTTGATCAGTCTTTCCAAAGTTTTTGTCAGTTTCGTCAAGGTTTTAATCAGTTTCTCCTAGGTTTTTTTCCATTTTTCAAATTTTAAAAAAATTTTCTCCAAGATTTTAATAATAAAGGTGGATAGAGGCGTATGTCTAGTTTTACAAAGTGACAGAGGAAGTGAGTAAAGTGAGAAAAACCGAATAGAAAGTATGAGAATGTATACATGAAAAACATACATCCGATATTTCGGCGTGAACCTTTTTCGAGGATTACATGCACAAACGAGACAAAAAAACAAATAACTAAACGAATAACTTATCTTAATACAGCCTCCTCCGGACGTAGGAAACAGAGAAATGCATGTCCACAAGAAGATGCATAGAGAACACGAGGGCCACACAAAGGATAAACCGATAGAGCCAATTGTAAAGAAGAGCTGGAGAGAGGGAGGAAAACAGGCTGTTGAAGGGGGGGGGGTAAGGGCAATAGAAACATGATAGCCGTTAGAGGAGAAGGTGTCGGGGGGGGGGGGAGGGGGAAAGGGGACGCAGAGAGATAATGATTGAAGAACATAAACACCTGCAAGGAGAAAATATGAAACTGGTGGATAGGACACGATCCTATAAATACCAATATGTTGCCAGAGAACAAAAGAGGGTAGTGGTAGGGAGGGGTAGATAGGAGAAAGAAAGTAGAGTAAAAAAAAGGGTGGAGGGGGGTGGAAAACTAAAGAAGTTACAGAAACCTGAAGACATTGTTAATTCCAGCTGGGTGGAGACAGCCAGTCTGGAAAATAAAGCGCTGTTCTAGGACCCTCCGAGATCGTACATCAGCAGAACAAGAGCGGATCGCACTAACAGAAATGTCCTGTTTTCCCATGTGGTTGCTAAGGCAAAAATGTTTAGCCACAGGTGTCCAGGCCCTCTTAAAATATCATTAAGATGTTGGCGAAAACGATCTCCTAAGCGTACACCTGTCTCCCCTATGTACTTCATACCACAACCAAGATTTCGATCAGTTTCTCCAGCTTTGTTATACGTTCCTCCAAGGTGTTATTTTCCTCCAAGGATCAGTTTCTCCAAGGTTTTGATCAGTTCATCCAAGGTTTTTATTAGTTCAACGAAGGGTGCTATCAGTTTCTGCAAGGTTTTGATCAGTTCGACCAATTTTTAAAATAGTTTCTGCAAGGTTTTGAAGAATTTCTCCACGGTTTTCAATAGTTTCTCTAAGGTTTTGATCAGTTCCTCCATGATTTTTATCAGTTTCTCCAGGTTTTTTTTTCACTTTCTCCAAGGTGTTTATCAGTTTCTCCCTGGTTTTGATCAGTTTCTCCAAGTTTTTCATGAGTTTCGCCAAGGCTTTTGTCAGTGTTACAAAGTTTTGTCAGCTTCTCAAAGGTTATTATCAGTTTCCCGAAGGATTTATCAGTTTTCCCAGGTTGTTATCAGTTTCTTCAAAGTTTTTATGAGTTTGTCCAACGTTTTGGTCAGTTTCTCCCAGTTTTTTTTTTTACCACTTTCTCGAAGGTTTCAATCAGTGTCTCAAAGACTGTGATAAGTTTCTCCAAAGTTTTGACCAGTTTCTTCAATGTTTTTTTTTCAGTTTCTCTAAGGTTTTTATCTGTTTCTCCAAGGTTTTTATCAATTCCTCCAAGTTTTTTATCATTCTTCCATGGTGTTTACCAGTGTCTCCAATTTTTTTAATCAGTTCCTCCAAGATTGTATCAGTTCCTCCAACGTTTTTATCAGTTTATCGAAGGTTTTGATCACTTTATCCAAGATTTCGATCATTTTCTCCAAAGTGTGATCAATTTATCCAAGGTTCTGATCACTTTCTCCAAGGTTTTGGTCAGTTACTCCAACGTTTTGATCATTTTATCCGGTTTTGATAAGTTTCTACCAGATTTTTATCAGTTTCTCAAAGGTTTTAAACAGTGTCTCCAATGTTTTGTTCAGTTTCTTCAAGGTTTTAATCAGTTCCTCTAATGTTTTTACAGCTTGTCCAATATTTTTTTAATCAGTCAATTTCTCCAAGGTTTTTATCAGTTTTCACAAGGTTTTTATGAGTTTTCCACCGTTTTTATCAGTTTTTGCAAGGAATTTTATCAGTTTCTCCGCGCTTTAGCTCCGTATCTCCACAGTTTTTTTTCCACTTATCAAAGGTTTTTATCAGTTTCTCCAATTTTTTTTATCAGCTTTCCCAAGGTTTTTTTTTCAGCTTCTCCAATGTTTTTTTTATTATGTTTCTTCCAGTTCTCAAGCATTTTCTCAAAGATTTTGATTTTTAACACTTCCTACAAGAATTTAAACAGTTTCTCTCATCTTTTTTTTTTTTCAATTTCTCCAAGTTTTTTTTCCCCAATTTCTCCATGTTTTTATTTGCATCCAATGTTTTTATCAGCTCATCTAAGATATTTATCAGTTTCTCCAAGCTCTTGATAAGTTTCTCCAAGGTTTTTCTCTGTTCCTCCAAGGTTTCTTATCAGTTCCCCTAAGGTTTTTTTAATCAGTTTCTCCAAAGTTTATATCATTTTCTCCAAGGTTTTCATTAATTTGTCCAAGGTTTTGAACAGTTTTTTCCAAGGTTTCTATCAGTTTCTCCAATGTTTTTATCAATTTCTCAAAAATTGTGATCAGTTTTTCGAGGGTTTTGATCAGTTTATCCAAGGTCTTTATCAGCTTATCCAAAGTTTTCATCGGTTTCTCTAAGGTTTTCACCAGGTTCTACAAGATTTTTTCCGTTAATCGAAGTTTCTTTAAATCAGTTCCTCCAAGTTTTTTTTTTTTTTTGACAGTTCATCTAATTTTTTTATCAGTTCATCCAAGTTCTTGTTATGAGAAAAAAAAGATATTATTATCAGTTTATCCAAGGTTTTGATAACTTTCTCTAATGTTTTTATCAGTTACTCCAGGATTTTATCAGTTCCTACAATGTTTGCTTTTTATCAGTTCCTTCAAGGTTTTGATAAGTGTTTCCAATGTTTTTCTCAATTTCTCGAAGGTTTTATCAGTTTATCCAATGATTTTATCAGTTTCGCGAAGGTTTTTATCAGTTTCTTCAAGGTTTTTATCAGTTTTTCCAAGGTTTTTTTTACAGTTTCTCCAAGATTTTTATCAGTTCTCAAAGATTTGTATCAGTGTCTCCAAGGTTTTTCTATGTTCCTCCAATGTTTTTATCGGTAACTCCAAGTTTTATATAAGTTCCTCTAAGGTTTTTATAAGTTCCTCCAAGATTTTTATCAGTTCCTTCAAAGATTTTATCAGTTCCTATACGGTTGTAACAATTCCTACAAGTTTATTCAAGGTTTTGTTCAATTTTTCCGTTTATATCAGTTTCTCCAATGTTTTGATCAGTTTCTCCACAGTTTTTATCATTTCCTTCGAGGCTCTCATCAATATCAAGAAGATTTTGACCAGTTCCTCCAACAGTTACTCAATGTTTTTATCAGCTTCCCCGAGGTTTTTATCAGTTTTTCCACGGTTTTTATGAGTTTTTCCCCAAGGACATTATCAGTTTCTCAAATATTTTGGTCACTTTCTACAAGGTTTTCTTATCAGATTCTCCAAAATGTTTATCAGTTTCTAAACGGTTTTGATCAGGTCCTCCGAGGTTTTGATCTCTTTTTAAAGGTTTTGATAAGTTCCTTCACTGCTGTTTTTAAAAGTTCCTCCAAGTTTTTTCTCAATTTCCTCCAAGATTTTAAATCAGTTTCTTCAATATTTTTACAAGTTTCTCTCAGGTGTTTATCAGTTCCTCCAACGTTTTTATCAGTTTCTCCAATGTTTTTATCAGTTCCTCCAAAGTTTTTATCACCTCGTCCAAGATTTTTGTCAGTTCCTCCAAGGTTTTTATTAGTTTCTCCATGGCTTTTAACAGTTCATTAAAATTTTGATCATTTTCTCCAAGTTTTGATCAGTTTCTGCCAGGTTTTGGTTAGTTTCTCTAGGGTTTTTATCATTTTCTCCATCGTTTTTATCAGTTTGTCCAAGGTTGATACGAATCTTGGGGAAACTGATAAAAACAGCGGAGAAGATAATTAAAGACCTTGGCGAAACTCACGAAAAACTTAGAGAAGCTGATCACGACCTGGGACAAACTGATAAATACCTTGGAGAAAGTAATAACAACCTTCTAGAATCTAATAAAAGCCATGGAAAAAACTGATAAAAACATTTCGAGAAAACTATCAAAACCTTGGAGAAACTGCATAAATGCTAGGAGAAAGTGAATTTTTAAAAAAACTTTGGAAAACTGATACAAATCTTGCAGGAACTAATCAAAAGCTTGGATAAACCGATAAAAACCTTGGAGAAACTGATCAGTCTTGGAGAAGCTGATCAAAACCTTGGACAAACTGATCAAAACTTTAGATAAACTGATAAAACATTCCAGAAACAACCTAATCAAAATGATTAAAAACTTCAGAGAAACTGATCAAGACCTTGGAGAAACTGATAAAATTCGTGGATAAACTGACAAAAATCTTGGAGAAACTGAAAAAAAACCTTGGAGAAACTGATTAAAACCTTGGAGAAACTGATATAAACCTTGGAGAAACTGATCAAAGTCTTGGGGAAACTGATATAAAACCTTGGGAAACTGATAAAAAACCTTGGAGGAAGTGATAAAAAATTGGTGGAACTAATAAAAAACATTACAGGAAGTACAAAAATTCTAGGAGCTAATAAAAAACTTTGGAGGAACTGACAAAAAACCTTGGAGTCAATAATCAAAAACTTTGGAGGAACGGAAAAAACACCTGGGAGAAGCTCTTCAAAACGTTGGAGAAACTGATAAACACCTTAGAGAAACGGATAAAAACCTTGGAGAAATTTATAGAAACCTTGTAGGAATTGTTAAAAATCTTATAGAAACTAATAAAAGACTTGGAGAAACTGATAAAATAAACCTTGGAGGAACTGATTAAAAAACTTAAAATCACTGATAAAAAAACCTTGGAGGAACTGATGAAAAACTTAAAGAAACTCAAAACGTCAGAGGAACTGACCAAAACGTTAGATGAACTGATCAAAACCTTGGAGGAATTGATCAAAACCTTAAAGGAACTGATGTAAACCTTGGAGAAACTGATAAAAACCTTGCAGAAACTATTCAAAATCTTGGATAAACTGAAACTGATAAAAACCTTGGAGAAACGTATCAAACCCTTAGAGAAACAGATAAAAACACTGGAGAACATGATAAAATCCATGAATAAACTTATAAGACCTTGGAGAAAATGAGAAAAACTTGAAGAAACGGATCAAAACATTAGAAAAACTTATCAAAACGTTAAAAAAACGTATCACAACGGTAGAGGAACTGATCAAAACCATGGAGGAACTGATCAAACCCTTGAGAAACAGATAAAAACATTGGAGAAACTGATAAAATCCGTAAATAAATTTATAAGACCTTGGAGAAAATGATCAAAACGTTAGAGGAACTGATCAAAACCTTGGAGAAACTATTCAAACTGAAACTGATAAAAACCCTGGTGAAAATGATCAAAACCTCGGAGAAACTGAGCGAAACCTTGGAGAAACAGAGATAAACTTTGGAAAAACTGAGGAAAATCTTGGAGAAACTAACGTAACCCTTGGAAATACTGATATAAACCTTGGAGAAACTGATCAAAACCTTGGAGAAACTGATATAAACCTTGTAGAAATTGAGAAAAATCATGGAACACCAGATAAAAACCTTGGGAAAGACAGATAAAAACTTTTGAGAAACTGATAAAATCCTTGGAGAAATTCACAAATACCTAGAGAAACTGATATAAACATCAGAAAAACGGATCAAATTTTGGATGAACTGATAAAAGCCATAGAGAAACTGATATAAACCTTGGAGAAACTGACAAAAACCTTGGAGGAGCTGATAAAAACAGTGGAGAAACTGATAAAAGCCTTGGCGAAACTCATGAAAAACTTGAAGAAACTTGAGGGAAACTGATAAATACCTTGTAAAACCTAATAGAAACTTTAGGGAACTGAGAAAGTAATAAAAAATCTAGGAAAAAGTAATAAAAACCCTGGGGAAACGGATAAAAACAATGGAGAAACTTAGAGAAACCTTGGCAAAACTCATGAAAAACTTGGAGACACTGATCAAAATCTGGGAAAAACCTTGGACAAAGTGAAAAAAACCTTAAGAAACTGATAAAAACCTTCGAGGAACTGATCAAAAGTTTGGAAAAAGTCATTAAAACATTGGAGGAACTAATAAAAACTTTAGAGAAACTGATAAAAACCTTGCAGTAACTGTTAAATATCTTAAAGGAATAGATAAAAGCTTTGGAGAAACTGATAAAAACCTTAGAGAAACTGATAAAAACCTTGGAGAAACTGATCTAAACTTGGAAGAACTGATAAAAATCTTGGAGAAACTGATCAAAACCTTGAAGAAACTGATAAAAGCCATGGAGAAACTAAAAAAAAAAAAAGGTTCTTATCAGGTTGTCCAAGGATTTTATTAGTTTCTCCAATGTTTTTGTCAGTTTCTCCAAGGTTTTTTTTTTCAACAGTACCTCCAAGGTTTCTCTCAGTTTCTCCAAGTTTTGAAGAGTTTCTCCCAGGTTTTTTTTTCAGTTCTTTCAAAATTTTTTTGTCAGTTTCTTCAAGGTTTTATTATCATTTCTTCCATGGTTTTTGATCAGTTCATCCAAGGTTTCCAAGGTGTTTATCGGTTTCTCGAAGGTTTTTATAATTTTCTCCAAGATTTTTAATCAGTTTCTTCAAGATTTTGATCAGTTTCTGCAATGTTTTTTCCAAGATTTTTTTGTCCATTCTTCCACTGTTATTTATTAGTTCCTAAAATTTTTGTTATCACTTCCTGTAATGTTTTTATCACTTCCTACAATTTTTATCACTTCCTCCAAGTTTGTCCCAGGTTTCGATCAGTTTCTCCAATGTTTCGATCAGTTTCTCCACGGTTTTGATCCGTTTCTTCAAGGTTTTGTCAGTTCCTCCAATTTTTTTTATCAGTATCTCCAAGATTTTGATCAGCTTCTCCAAGGTTTTTATCATTTTATCTAAAGTTTTTATCAGTTTCTCCAGGCTTTTGGTCAGTTTCTGCAATATTTTGTTGATCAGTTTCTCCAAGGTTTTTAATCAGTTTCTCCAAAGTTTTTATCAGTTTTCCTTGGTCTTTATCAGTTTGTAATAGTTACTCCAAGGTTTTGAACAGTTACGTTAAGGATTTTTTTCATTTTGTCCAAGGTTTTTATCAGTCGATCGATTTATCAGTTTCTCCAAGGTTTTGATCACATTATCCAAGGATTAGAATTTTTTCTACCAGGTTTTTTAATCATTTTCTCCAAGGTTTTTTACAGTTTCTTCACGGTTTTGATCAGTTTCTCTTAGCTTTTTTATGAGTTCCTCCAAGTTTTTAATTGCCTCTAAGCTTATTCTCAGGTGATCTAAGAGTTTTATCAGTTTCTCTACGGTTTTTTTTTATCAGTTTTTCCACGTTTTTTGTAAGTTCAACAAAGTTTCTTTTTATCAGTTCCTCCGCGGGTTTTTTTTTTTTGTATCTTTTCCTCCAAGATTTTTATCAATTTCTTCAGGATTTTTTATGAGTTCCTCCAAAATTGTTTTGATCAGTTCCTCCAGGGGTTTGATCAGTTTCTCCATGGTTTTATTATCATTTCTTTCATGGTTTTTTATCAGTTCATCCAAGGTGTCTATCAGTTTAACGAAAGTTGTGATCAGTTTCTCCAAGCTTTTATCAGTTCTCTCCCAGGTGTTGGTCAGTTCCTCCAGGGGTTTTATCAGTTGTTCGAAGATTTTTATCAGTTTATCGAAGGTTTTTATCAGTTTGTCCACTGTTTTTTATCAGTTTCTCCATGGTTTGTATCAGTTACGTTAAGGTTTTTATCATTTCCTCCAAGTTTTTTATTAGTTTCTATAAGATATTTAACACTTCCTACAAAGTTTCTATCAGTTTCTCCAGGGTTTTGATCAGTTTCTCCAAAGTTTTGAATAGTTTATCCAAGGCTTTTTTTTATTGTTCTCCAAGGTCTTGATCAATTTCTCCAAGGCTTTTAATCATTTTCTCCGAAGTTATTTTACAGTTTCTCCAAGGTTTTTATCAGTTTCTCCAAGCTTTTTTATAAGTTCCTCCAAGATTTTTATTTTCCTTCAAGCCTTTTTCTCTAAAATCTAAGAAGTTGATCAGTTTCTCCAAGATTTTTATCAGTTTCTCCAAGTTTTTTTTTATCAGTTTTTCCATGTTTTTTATTAGCTCATCCAAGGTTTTTATCAGTGTCTTCAAATTTTTAAAAAGTTACTCCAAGGTTTTGAACAGCTCAAAGCTTTTTTTTTCACAGTTTCTCCAAAGTTTTTATGAGTTTTGTTAAAGGTTTTCGTCAGTTTCTCCCATGTTTTTTTGTTTTTCACTTCCTCGAAAGTTTGTTTCTTCAAGGTTTGTATTAATTTCTCTCAGGCTTATACCAGTTTCTCCAAGGTTTTGATCAGTTTCTCAAGGGTTTTGATCAGTTTCTCTAAGGTTTTTATGAGTTTCCACAAGGTTTTTATCAGTTTTTCCATGGTTTTTATTTGTTTATGCAAGGTCTTTATCAGTTTCTCCACGTTTTTGCTCCGTATGTCCAAAGTTTTTATCATTTCCCGAAGATTTGTATCATTTTCTACAAAGTTTTCGGCAGTTTGTCTAAGGTTTTAATCAATTTCTCCAAGGTTTTTATCGGCTTCTCCAAGGTTGTTTTTCATTTTCTCCAAGGTATTTATCAGTTTCTCCCTATTTTTAATCAGTTTCTCGAAGTTTTTCATGAGTTCCCCGAAGGTTTCTATCAGTTTCTCCACGATTGTTATTAGCTTCCCCAAGGATTTTATCCGTTTTTCCACGGTTTTTATCAGTTTCTCCACGCTTTTGCTCCGTATGTCCACGGTTTTTATCATTTTATCGAGGGTTTTTATCAGTTTCTCCAAAATTGTTATCAATTTTCGCCAAGGTTTTTTTTCAGTTTCTCCAACGCTTTTTTTAAAAAGTTTCTCCCAGGTCTCAAACAATTTCATTTTGATAAGTTTCTGCTAAAGTTTTTATTATTTGTTTACAAAGTTTTTGTAACTTTCTCTAAGGTTTTGATCAGTTTCTTCAAGATTTTTATCAGTTTCCCCAAAGTTTTTATCAGTTTCTTCAAGATTGTGATTAGTTTCTCGAAGGTTATGTTAGTTTCTCCAAGTTTTTAAATAGTTTGTACACAGTTTTGAACAATTTCTCGATGCTGTATTTTCAGTTTCTCCACGATTTTTATCATTTCCCCATAATTTGTATCATTTTCTACAAAGTTTTCGGCAGTTTGTCTAAGGATTTTTTCATCATTTTCTCCAAGGTTTTGATCATTTTCTCCAAGGTTTTCATCAGTTTGTCCAGAGTTTGAACAGTTTCTCCAAGGTTTCTATCAGTTTCTTCAAAGTTTTTGTCAGTTTCTCCATTGTGTTTATCAATTTCTCCAAAATTGTGATCAGTTTCTCGAAGGTTTGGATCAGTTTCTCCACGGTTTTTATCAGTTACTCCAAGAATTTTATCAGTTCCTACAATGTTTTTTATCAGTTCCTTCAAGGTTTTGATCAGGTCTTCCAAGGTTTTGCTCAGTTTTTTGCTCAATTTCTCCAAGGTTTATCAGTTTCGCCAAGGTTCTTATCAGTTACTCCAAAGTTTATATCAGTGTCTCCAAAATTTTAATCAGTTTCTGCAAGATTTTTATGTTCCTCGAAGCTTTTTATCAGTTCTTCAACGTTTTGAAGAGTCTCTCATGTTTTTTTTCAGTTTCTCCGTCAGTTTCGTCAAGGTTTTAATCAGTTTCTCCTAGGTTTTTTTCCATTTTTCAAATTTTAAAAAAATTTTCTCCAAGATTTTAATAATAAAGGTGGATAGAGGCGTATGTCTAGTTTTACAAAGTGACAGAGGAAGTGAGTAAAGTGAGAAAAACCGAATAGAAAGTATGAGAATGTATACATGAAAAACATACATCCGATATTTCGGCGTGAACCTTTTTCGAGGATTACATGCACAAACGAGACAAAAAAACAAATAACTAAACGAATAACTTATCTTAATACAGCCTCCTCCGGACGTAGGAAACAGAGAAATGCATGTCCACAAGAAGATGCATAGAGAACACGAGGGCCACACAAAGGATAAACCGATAGAGCCAATTGTAAAGAAGAGCTGGAGAGAGGGAGGAAAACAGGCTGTTGAAGGGGGGGGGGGTAAGGGCAATAGAAACATGATAGCCGTTAGAGGAGAAGGTGTCGGGGGGGGGGGGAGGGGGAAAGGGGACGCAGAGAGATAATGATTGAAGAACATAAACACCTGCAAGGAGAAAATATGAAACTGGTGGATAGGACACGATCCTATAAATACCAATATGTTGCCAGAGAACAAAAGAGGGTAGTGGTAGGGAGGGGTAGATAGGAGAAAGAAAGTAGAGTAAAAAAAAGGGTGGAGGGGGGTGGAAAACTAAAGAAGTTACAGAAACCTGAAGACATTGTTAATTCCAGCTGGGTGGAGACAGCCAGTCTGGAAAATAAAGCGCTGTTCTAGGACCCTCCGAGATCGTACATCAGCAGAACAAGAGCGGATCGCACTAACAGAAATGTCCTGTTTTCCCATGTGGTTGCTAAGGCAAAAATGTTTAGCCACAGGTGTCCAGGCCCTCTTAAAAATATCATTAAGATGTTGGCGAAAACGATCTCCTAAGCGTACACCTGTCTCCCCTATGTACTTCATACCACAACCAAGATTTCGATCAGTTTCTCCAAGCTTTGTTATACGTTCCTCCAAGGTGTTTATTTTCCTCCAAGGATCAGTTTCTCCAAGGTTTTTGATCAGTTCATCCAAGGTTTTTATTAGTTCAACGAAGGGTGTTATCAGTTTCTGCAAGGTTTTGATCAGTTCGACCAATTTTTAAAATAGTTTCTGCAAGGTTTTGAAGAATTTCTCCACGGTTTTCAATAGTTTCTCTAAGGTTTTGATCAGTTCCTCCATGATTTTCTCCAGGTTTTTTTTTTCACTTTCTCCAAGGTGTTTATCAGTTTCTCCCTGGTTTTGATCAGTTTCTCCAAGTTTTTCATGAGTTTCGCCAAGGTTTTTGTCAGTGTTACAAAGTTTTGTCAGCTTCTCAAAGGTTATTATCAGTTTCCCGAAGGATTTATCAGTTTTCCCAGGTTGTTATCAGTTTCTTCAAAGTTTTTATGAGTTTGTCCAACGTTTTGGTCAGTTTCTCCCAGTTTTTTTTTACCACTTTCTCGAAGGTTTCAATCAGTTTCTCAAAGACTGTGATAAGTTTCTCCAAAGTTTTGATCAGTTTCTTCAATGTTTTTTTTTTCAGTTTCTCTAAGGTTTTTATCTGTTTCTCCAAGGTTTCTATCAATTCCTCCAAGTTTTTTATCATTCTTCCATGGTGTTTACCAGTGTCTCCAAATTTTTTTTAATCAGTTCCTCCAAGATTGTATCAGTTCCTCCAACGTTTTTATCAGTTTATCGAAGGTTTTGATCACTTTATCCAAGATTTCGATCATTTTCTCCAAAGTGTGATCAATTTATCCAAGGTTCTGATCACTTTCTCCAAGGTTTTGGTCAGTTACTCCAACGTTTTGATCATTTTATCCGGTTTTGATAAGTTTCTACCAGATTTTTATCAGTTTCTCAAAGGTTTTAAACAGTGTCTCCAATGTTTTGTTCAGTTTCTTCAAGGTTTTAATCAGTTCCTCTAATGTTTTTACAGCTTGTCCAATATTTTTTTAATCAGTCAATTTCTCCAAGGTTTTTATCAGTTTTCACAAGGTTTTTATGAGTTTTCCACCGTTTTTATCAGTTTTTGCAAGGAATTTTATCAGTTTCTCCGCGCTTTAGCTCCGTATCTCCACAGTTTTTTTTCCACTTTATCAAAGGTTTTTATCAGTTTCTCCAATTTTTTTTTATCAGCTTTCCCAAGGTTTTTTTTTCAGCTTCTCCAATGTTTTTTTTATTATGTTTCTTCCAGTTCTCAAGCATTTTCTCAAAGATTTTGATTTTTAACACTTCCTACAAGAATTTAAACAGTTTCTCCCATCTTTTTTTTTTCAATTTCTCCAAGTTTTTTTTCCCAATTTCTCCATGTTTTTATTTGCATCCAATGTTTTTATCAGCTCATCTAAGATATTTATCAGTTTCTCCAAGCTCTTGATAAGTTTCTCCAAGGTTTTTCTCTGTTCCTCCAAGGTTTCTTATCAGTTCCCCTAAGGTTTTTTTTAATCAGTTTCTCCAAAGTTTATATCATTTTCTCCAAGGTTTTCATTAATTTGTCCAAGGTTTTGAACAGTTTTTTTCCAAGGTTTCTATCAGTTTCTCCAATGTTTTTATCAATTTCTCAAAAATTGTGATCAGTTTTTCGAGGGTTTTGATCAGTTTATCCAAGGTCTTTATCAGCTTATCCAAAGTTTTCATCGGTTTCTCTAAGGTTTTCACCAGGTTCTACAAGATTTTTTCCGTTAATCGAAGTTTCTTTAAATCAGTTCCTCCAAGTTTTTTTTTTTTTTGACAGTTCATCTAATTTTTTTTATCAGTTCATCCAAGTTCTTGTTATGAGAAAAAAGATATTATTATCAGTTTATCCAAGGTTTTGATAACTTTCTCTAATGTTTTTATCAGTTACTCCAGGATTTTATCAGTTCCTACAATGTTTGCTTTTTATCAGTTCCTTCAAGGTTTTGATAAGTGTTTCCAATGTTTTTCTCAATTTCTCGAAGGTTTTATCAGTTTATCCAATGATTTTATCAGTTTCGCGAAGGTTTTTATCAGTTTCTTCAAGGTTTTTTTTTTTACAGTTTCTCCAAGATTTTTATCAGTTCTCAAAGATTTGTATCAGTGTCTCCAAGGTTTTTCTATGTTCCTCCAATGTTTTTATCGGTTTTATATAAGTTCCTCTAAGGTTTTTATAAGTTCCTCCAAGATTTTTATCAGTTCCTTCAAAGATTTTATCAGTTCCTATACGGTTGTAACAATTCCTACAAGTTTATTCAAGGTTTTGTTCAATTTTTCCGTTTATATCAGTTTCTCCAATGTTTTGATCAGTTTCTCCACAGTTTTTATCATTTCCTTCGAGGCTCTCATCAATATCAAGAAGATTTTGACCAGTTCCTCCAACAGTTACTCAATGTTTTTATCAGCTTCCCCGAGGTTTTTATCAGTTTTTCCACGGTTTTTATGAGTTTTTCCCCAAGGACATTATCAGTTTCTCAAATATTTTGGTCACTTTCTACAAGGTTTTCTTATCAGATTCTCCAAAATGTTTATCAGTTTCTAAACGGTTTTGATCAGGTCCTCCGAGGTTTTGATCTCTTTTTAAAGGTTTTGATAAGTTCCTTCACTGCTGTTTTTAAAAGTTCCTCCAAGTTTTTTCTCAATTTCCTCCAAGATTTTAAATCAGTTTCTTCAATATTTTTACAAGTTTCTCTCAGGTGTTTATCAGTTCCTCCAACGTTTTTATCAGTTTCTCCAATGTTTTTATCAGTTCCTCCAAGGTTTTTATTAGTTTCTCCATGGCTTTTAACAGTTCATTAAAATTTTGATCATTTTCTCCAAGTTTTGATCAGTTTCTGCCAGGTTTTGGTTAGTTTCTCCAGGGTTTTTATCATTTTCTCCATCGTTTTTATCAGTTTGTCCAAGGTTGATACGAATCTTGGGGAAACTGATAAAAACAGCGGAGAAGATAATTAAAGACCTTGGCGAAACTCACGAAAAACTTAGAGAAGCTGATCACGACCTGGGACAAACTGATAAATACCTTGGAGAAAGTAATAACAACCTTCTAGAATCTAATAAAAGCCATGGAAAAAACTGATAAAAACATTTCGAGAAAACTATCAAAACCTTGGAGAAACTGCATAAATGCTAGGAGAAAGTGAATTTTTAAAAAAACTTTGGAAAACTGATACAAATCTTGCAGGAACTAATCAAAAGCTTGGATAAACCGATAAAAACCTTGGAGAAACTGATCAGTCTTGGAGAAGCTGATCAAAACCTTGGACAAACTGATCAAAACTTTAGATAAACTGATAAAACATTCCAGAAACAACCTAATCAAAATGATTAAAAACTTCAGAGAAACTGATCAAGACCTTGGAGAAACTGATAAAATTCGTGGATAAACTGACAAAAATCTTGGAGAAACTGAAAAAAAACCTTGGAGAAACTGATTAAAACCTTGGAGAAACTGATATAAACCTTGGAGAAACTGATCAAAGTCTTGGGGAAACTGATATAAAACCTTGGGAAACTGATAAAAAACCTTGGAGAAACTGATAAAAAACCTTGGAGGAACTGATGAAAAACTTAAAGAAACTGATACAAAAAATCTTGGAGAAACTGATAAAAAACCTTGGAGAAACTGAAAAAAACCTTGGAGTCAATAATCAAAAACTTTGGAGGAACGGAAAAAACACCTGGGAGAAGCTCTTCAAAACGTTGGAGAAACTGATAAACACCTTAGAGAAACGGATAAAAACCTTGGAGAAATTTATAGAAACCTTGTAGGAATTGTTAAAAATCTTATAGAAACTAATAAAAGACTTGGAGAAACTGATAAAATAAACCTTGGAGGAACTGATTAAAAAACTTAAAATCACTGATAAAAAAACCTTGGAGGAACTGATGAAAAACTTAAAGAAACTGATACAAAAATCTTGGAGGAACTATTCAAAAACATTCTAGGAACTGACTAAAAATATTGGAGGAACTAATAAAAAACCTTTCGAGGAATTGATAAAAAAAACTGTGCATTAACTGATAAAAAACCTTGGAGGAACTGCTAAAAAAATTGGACAAACTACTTCCACTTGGAGAAAGTACAAAAACCTTGGAGAAATTGAGAAAAAACTTCGAGAAAATGAGAGAAACCTTGAAGAAAATGATCACAACCTTATCTTATATCTTATCTTATATCTTATATCCTTCCCGTGCCGTTAAACGTCACATAGGGCTCACAAAGTAGTTCGCCAATTTTTCCTGTCTTCGGCGAATCTTTCAACCTCATCAAAGGAATTTATGCCTGTTAATTTGGCCTCCCTTAATAATGTCCTCTTCAGAGTTTCACGTGGTCTGCCTCTTTTTCTTCGGCCTGTTGTGTTCCACTTGATAGCTTGTTTTGGAATTCTCTGATCGTTTTTTCTCATCAAGTGACCAACATATGTCCATCTCCTTTTCCTGATCACCCATGAGACTGGTTGTTGGTCAGTCATCTGTCTTATCTCTGCATTGTTCTTGAATTCATTCCACTTGATGCCGAGTATTATCCTTAGGCATTTGTTTTCAAAAGAGTCTAATTTCTTTTCTATTTCTTTAGTTGTTTTCCAGCTTTCGCATGCATAAATGAGTGTGGATATTACATTTGAATTGAATAGTCCTAACGTGGTTTTTGTGCTTATAACGTTTGAATTCCATATGTTCTCAAGATTCTTGAAGATTGATGCTGCTTTTGCAATTCTGATCCTAACTTCCTTTCTAGTGTCACCATCCTGGTCTATGTAGCTGCCAAGGTATGCAAATTGATTGACTTTTTCAATATCTGTCCCTTCTATGTGTATTTTTCCATTTTGATTGAGAGGAATTTTCATTATTTTTGTTTTGTCCTTGTTAATTTCAAGTCCTATTTTGCTAGCCAATGAAGACAGACTAACTGTTTTTTTCTTGCATGGAATTCACATTATTACTGATAAGAGTTATGTCATCAGCAAAATCAAGATCTTCTAGTTGGGTCCCATGTACCCAGTCAATACCTGTGTTACCTGTGCAGCATTTTTTCATTATGAAGTCTATTGTAATCCCAAAAAGTAAAGGAGACAGTATACATCCTTCCTTCACGCCTGTTTCAATCTGGAACCATTCACTCATCCCTTCTTCTATCTTGACTGCACAAACATATCCATTGTATAAGTCCTTAATGATGTTGACAGTTTTAGATGGTATTCCATATAGACATAAAATTCTCCATAATGAATCTCTGTGTATGCTATCAAATGCCTTTTTTAAAATCTATGAAGTTCAGTATTAATGGTTTCTGCTTTTCAATATGTTCTTCAAGTATTATTCTGAAAGTAAAGATCTGGTCGAGACAGCTTCTCCCTTTTCGAAATCCTGCTTGTTCTTCTCTCATTGCAGTATCCACTATATCTTTGAGTCTATTCAAAATGACCTTGCAAAATACTTTTGACACAACTGATATTAAGGTTACTCCTCTCCAGTTGTTACAGTCATTAAGGTTGCCCTTTTTTGGTATTTTAACAATGATTCCTTTCTTCCAATTAGAAGGGACCTTTTCTTCTTTCCAAATCTTGTTAAACATTTTCTGTAGTTGTCTCATGTTGTCACTATTGATAGCTTTTAGCATTTCGGCTGTTATTTCATCTTCACCTGCAGCTTTGTTCCGGCGTGACGTGCAAGATGGCGGACGTTTTTTTAACGCTCTCGCCGGCATGCAGAAATCAGCGGACTTCCGCTTGATCTGTTACATATCATGTACCGGGAGTTGGGCATTAAGGCTACCAACCTTATCCTGGGACCTATCTAGAGGCAACTCCAGATGGGAAAAAAAGATATTGTTACGGAAACTCGCAGAGAAACCAACCGAGCATCATGGATGCCAACTCCGAGGAGCTCATTCGTCGGCCCCAAACAACTTTATAGAAACTGATAAAAACCTTGGAGAAACTCACCAAACTGTTACAGACCTACAGGTAAATGTACACATGTTTGGTAGGCAGGTAGACGGTAAATGCTAACTGAACTTGACGTTACAATAGCTGAAACTATACATCAGATTTTATACACTTTCACCTGATTCCAGAACTGACGAAACGGAGCGATGCCGGATCCTTACACCTGGGGATCTTAGGTGTTAACAGAAAGTAAGGTGGTTGAAGAGTTCTTCAAATATCATGGACTAAAAAAAAAAAAACCAAATATATCTATATTACAAGAACTTAATATCGAAGAAGCCGGCTAGTAAAGAGGATTAAACAAAGAAAACTTAAATATTTTGGACACATGGTAATCTAGAGAAGACTTTCTTGGAAGGATACATAATGGAAAAAAGAAAGAGAGAAAGACCAATGCGAAGATGGACATCGTTGATGATCCGCAAATGAATACATCAGCAGCAAGTCATATTGCTTACAGCCGAGAGGCCTACAGGAGAGCTGTTAGGGAGGCAAAGTTCCGCAAGAGACAGGCATCTAGGGGAAAAAACTCTGCAAATATGTTTTCCTATAACATTAAACACATTAATTCCCTTTATGTACGCTGCGGAGGCCCGCGAAATTTACGTTTTGAACAATAAACTTGGACCTGCAAATGACGATCCAATGGAAAGGAAGGCGTATATATCCAAGGGAATTAGATTTCATCTCATCGAATCCGTGCTTTTTGGACAGGTGGTTCATGGCAGACTTCGCTATACAGAGCAAAGATGAGGTGGACCAATACAGTTAACTGGTATACTGAGACAAACCCACTGAAATGGTGAAAGATTTCTATCACAAAATCGCCGGTGGGGCAAGACTTTAGGTGCACAGACAGAAAAAAGGGATCATTGAAGATTCATTTCTCACTCACATAATCAAAGATAATATGAGAAAAGAAGGTTTTTGTTCAAGCTGAGAAGATAGATAGATAGATAGATAGATAGATAGATAGATAGATAGATAAGATAGATAGATAGATAGATAGATAGATAGATAGATAGATAGATAGATAGATAGATAGATAGATAGATAGATTAGTCACGCGGTCAGACAGACAGATAAATAGATAGACAGATAGACGCTTATCTTAGCTAGTGAACAAAGACTGCTATATACAAGATATGACATTTAAGTAAGGAGACTAATTCCATAAAAAACATAAATAAACAGCAGTTGAAGATATACCGTGTGGTATCCGGGATCTGCAAAGAATAGGACCACTGTACCCTACCACGCATGATCGTAAAAGGCGACTAAAGGCGTAGGGCCAGCAACCCTATCTGGTAAAAAAGCTATCAGACTGCTACAGAAACAGAAGCAAGGGAAACAACTGAAGCCACTGGCAGCAATTATTGAGGAAAGACGCTGGCGATGGTTGGGACATGTGCTTCGAATGACTGACAACTCACTACCAAAAATAGCACTAAGATGGACACCACAGGGGAACAGAAGTAAGGGTAGACCAAAAGAGACATGGAGAAGAACAACAGAGAGGACGTTGAGCAATAGAGGGCTTACCTGGGCAAAAGCAGAAAAAAAGGCAAAGGACAGGCATTTGTGGAAAAATCTTACGGAAGCCCTATGCACTGTGCACCTAAGGTTCAGAGAGAGAGAGAGAGAGAGAGAGAGAGAGAGAGAGAGTTGAAGATATATCCTGTATTTTATTCAAAGTAAGCCCCTTGTGCATTGATACAGCAAGTGGCATGATCTAACAAACACTGGAACGACCTCTACAGTTCTTCTGTTGGTATGGCCCTTAAACTCGATGTTACGGCCCTTTGGATGTCATCATTATCGTCAAAGAATGGCAACTTTAATTTTGGGAATAGAAAATAATCGCAGGGAGACACATCTGGGGAATAGGGTGGATGGATGAGAACACACACTTGTTTTTGGACTACAAATTCCTGTACAACTACCGTCCGGTGAGCCGGTGCATTATCATGAAGAAGGAAAACAACTGTCAGGTATTGAATACTCGGGTAGGATTCGGAGAATCCTTTCCAACAGGCGTTTCAAAATACTTAAATAAACTTTGGCAATGACAGTAGGTCCCTCTGGAATAAATTCTTTGATATATCCGAGTGTAGGCTGTATGGGCATGAGATACGTGTATTATTTATTTATGTAATCATTTAATTGTGTCTTCATGATTATTATGCTCATTAACAGATGCTGAATGACTGTAACTGAGTGAAAGCTGTATGATGAAGTGCAGAATGTCAGTTGGGCCTGCGTGCCCAATTCTTAACCCTTTGAAAATAAAGTATGTTCGTTCATTCGTTCTTTGTGAATATCTCATTTGCTGTCGTAGAAGCACATCAACATTGTCTTCACTTTCGACTTGGAAGACGAAGTTTTCTGCCTTTTGGTGATGATGATGATGACTTCCACTGAGCACTTTGACGTTTAGTTGTGGGATCATGTTTCATCCTCTGCAACAATCAAATGTAAGAAATGTTTATTTCTGCGACACGTTTTGATGATGTCTTTTGCGTACTCAACACGCTGGTGTTTTTGGTCATCAGACAACTCATGTGGTACAAATCGATAAGCAACTTTTTTCTTGCCCAAATCTTCCACTAACATTTTACGAATGATTTCTCGGTTAACACCAAATTCATCTGCCATCATCCTCACAGTCAAACAACGATCTTCGTGTATCTGTTCTCTGACCTTTGCAATGGTTTCCTCATTATGAACAGAAATTCGCCGTCCATGTCTAGTTGCATTTGCAATCGTATCCACACTACTTTTGAATCGTGAATACCACCTGAATATCTGTGCACGAGACAAACAGTTATCCCCATAAACTTGTCGCATCAATTCAACTGTCTTAGTGGCACTTTTTCCGAATTTTAAACAGAATTTAATGTTAGCTTTTTGTTCTATGCTGATTACATGACAATGCGTCTCTAACTAGGTCAACAAAATGGCGGCTTGTTTGTCTTCTGCTTGTCTGGCGGCGATGAAAAGTTGTCAGATTATAAATAAAGAACGCCTCTTTGGATTCCATGGCATTTTTGTCTTGGTCATATTAAAATCAGTCTCATTACTTAATTGTCGGACCTTGTACAACCCTCATCTTCCTGGTACAAATACAAATGAAAAATATCACAAACAGGAAAATCTTGTGTCTTTTTGGTAATGAAAGGTAAACTTTAGATCTTTTTGCTCACATATATAAAATACAACTGACAAAGTTAAAATGCAGCAGCACAAGCTGTTGAATAATAAAAGTTATTTTATCACTGCTTCACTGCATTTATGAGAATGAAAAAAAAATACTATGTAATAAAGATCTGTTGATGAATACCAAAAAGAGAGATATTCAGTGTTACATAGGACCGGTCATGCTATATAGGTGCAAAGCAGGGACAGTAACCAGGACAACCAAGGAGACAAATGAAGAGATTCTAAGTGAGGCGGAGCAAAGGAGAGAAATTATGGCAAAATGCAGAAAACGACAGCCCAGATTAGTAGGACATGTTTTTGAGAATGGGAAAACTGGAACACCTGCTGACGACAGGAAAATTGAAGGGACAAAGAGACAGAGGAAGACAATGAAACAAGATAAATAACCGACTAAAATAAAGGCACAGGGCAGAGTCCAACACATATCTTATATAGAAAAAGTAAAGGACAGAGGCTTGTGGAAATCAATGACAAACAACGCCTGAATGGCATGGACCAGAGAGAGAGAGAGAGAGAGAGAGAGAGAGAGAGAATGAATGAATGAATGAATGAATGATCTTTATTTTCAAAGGGTAAAGAATTGGCCACACAGGCCCGTCTTACATTCTACCCTTTATCACTCCATCTTTCATTCTTCTCACACACTCGGTTTAATATAAATATACAAATTACATTATGAAAAAAACAACTTAAATAAACTTTGGCAGTGACAGTCTGTCCCTCAGGAATAAATTCTTTGATAGATCAGAGTGTAAGATTAAACTATTACATTCAAAGTAAAAGAGGAAAAGTAATTAACCTAATAAAATAGCTCTCACACACGCATACACGCCCACACATTCGCAGACACATACATAAACAAAAATACATTTTCAGTACAGATCTTCTAACATATGTTGTTTTTTTTAACAAACATTAAAATAATTTCTAACAATATCTAACAAATTACTTTTCTAACTACGAGGGGTGATTGATAAGTTCTCGGCATAAGGTACAAATACTTGAAACACACAGTTGATATTAAGTGCATTTGTAGATCAGGTTAATGTAAGATTAAAAACCAAGTTTCAAGAAATTAACTTCAACCATTTTTTTTTACAGGCTACTGGAATAATAAGGGGTGGCAGAAATTTGAGAAAATGAACACAATTTCTCATCGAGCAGTATTAGCTACCTCTGCATCAAGGGCTTATCATCGAAGGAGATCCATGAGGATATAGTCGATACTCTAGGGGAGAGAGGCCGTTCTTACAGCACAGTGAAGAAATGGGCAGTTCATTTCAAACATGGAAAGGAGTGTCTGGAAGATGATCCCCGTCCAGGAAGACCAAAAACGGTAACCATGGATGAAACCAACGCCAGAATCCATGACATGATAATGGAGGATCTACGACTAACTGAATTGGGCATCTCCCAGGAACGTGTTCATGCCATTATTCACAATGGTCTTCAAATGACAAAGGTCGATGGGTCCCGAAACTTCTTTGAGCTGATCACAAACGACAGCGTCTCAACATGTCAAGAGACAATCTTGACCATTTTTCTGCAGATCCTGAAAAGTTTAATAAGCAATTTGTGACTTAGGATGAGACATGTGTTCATCATTTTCAACAAGAAATCAAAGAATAGTCAAATTAGTGGAAATATCATGGATCACCACCTCCAAAGGAAGCAAGGGTAGTTCTGTCTGCAGGCAAAGTGATGGCTTCCATCTTTTGGGATTCAGAAGGTGTGCTATTGGTAGACTATCTTCAAAAGGGCAGAGCAGTCATCAGGGCCTATTACACTAAGCTTGTGAAGCAACTGCAGGTCAAATTGAAGGAAAAGCGTGGAGGGAAATTGACGAGAGGAGTCATCTTTCAGCAAGACAATGCTCCAGTTCACAAGTCGGCGGTGGCAATGGCTGCCATTGATGAATGCGGCTTCCAGCTTCTTTAACATCCTCCTTATTCCCCAGATTTGGCCCCTTCGGACTATTACCTGTTTACCAAACTCAAAAAAGAAAAAAAAACAACTCAGTGATCCCAAATTTACTTCAGATGACGATGTCATTTATGATGTAGAGCATTTTCTACTGACACAAGATACTGACTTTTACAAAGAAAGGATCCGTATGCTTGAACCTCGCTGGACTAAGTGTATAAACTTGCAAATGGACTATGTTGAGAAATAACCCAGAAAAGTTGTCCACAAATAATCTGTTGTACCTTAGGCCGAGAACTTATCAATCACCCCTCGTATGTCATGGGTTAAGAGAGTGCTGGTTATTCTATGGAGGCATGTAGTTACAAGCAAGTAAATAATGAAAAAGGTTTGGGTTAAAGGATGAAGTATTACTAATGGATTTTAAATTGTAGGGAAGGGTGTTCCAGAGCTGTACTGCAGAGTATGCAAGGCTTTTCTTGTACAGATAAAGCCTGGTTTTAAGAAGAAGAAAGTTTTTTAAACGTTGGCTATGTTTAGTGTTATAGGTAAACAGTGACCACATGTAAGGCGGAGCACTGTGCGACAGAAATCTATGTTAAAATCTATGTCAAAATCTTTGTTAAAAATGACTCTATATTTCAGGGATATAATGTTGAGTTGTTTGTGCTGATCTGCAGTTTGTACTGGGTGTTTGTCACAAATCAGATTTAATGCTCGTTTGTGAAGTGAGTGGGGCCTTTTTGTGTTTGAGACTGAGCATCCATGTCCGATGGATGAACAGTAATCTTAAGTGTGTTTGTATGTGTGATATGTAGTATATTTTTCTTGTGTATTTGTCTATAAAGTGTTTAATTTTGGCTAGATGGTAAACTTTCTATGCAATCAAGTATGTTAGGTTATGTACGTGAGAATTTCAAGTTAAATGTTGATCAATGATGAGTCCTAGAGTTTTATGTTCATGAACATTTTTATTGCCTTAGTCCCAGCTCAAAGCTGTAGTGAAGATGTTGTTGCATTCTGCAGTTTCTGTCTTGTAGTGATGAGCATGGATTTTGTTTTGTTGGTGTTTATCAACATACCATTTTATTACTCCATTTAATCACAATGTTTATATCGTTTTGGAGCGTTGTCTGTAGGTTATTGATGTCACAGTCACTATTGTAAACAGTACAGTCATCAGCAAAAAAGATCACATGAAGAGTGCTTTAAATGTAATGGTAAATCTTTAATATAGATAATGAATGAATGAATGAATAATCCTTATTTTTAAAGGGTAAATAATTGGGCACGCAGGCCCGTCTTACATTCTGCCTTTCATCACTCCATCTTTCATTCTTCCCATACACTTGATTTAGTACAAATATACAAATTAAATTAGGAAACAACATATCAAAAGAGTGTAAGATTTAACTACTACATTCAAAGTAAAAGAGAAGAAGTAATTAACCTAATAAAATAGCGCTCACGCACACATACACTCGCAGACATATACGTAAACAAAAATACATTGTAAATACAGATCTTCTAACATATGTTTTTTTAACAAACATTAAAATAATTTATAACAATATCTAACAAGTTGCTTTTCTAACTATGTCATTTTAGTTCTTGATGGCGAAAGAAAAAACTATCCGCAGAAGCTTGTGAACAGGATTACATTCATTCTCTTGTGAACAAGATTACTCAAGAGTGCAATAACAGGCCTAGCCTGGCTAACGAGACAGGGATCACCATAGTCCCCATGGTGGTGGAAGTATTGCACTCCCCCCCCCCCCCCCTGTTTTTAGCTGTACTCTGGGATTGAAAAAGGTAGCTGCCATAACCCGCTCCCACGCCGATACAATGCTGTGCATCAACAGCTCTACAGCATCGGCGGTGAAGACCGCCAGCTCCCAATTACAGGGAGATAGCACAAGACAGGACAAGACAAGACAAGACAAGATAATACAAGACAAGATAATACAAGACAAGACAAAACAAGGCAAGACATAAGACAAGGCAAGATAATACAAGACAATACAATACAAGACAAGACAAGGCAAGATAATACAAGACAAGACAAGACAAAACAAGGCAAGACATAAGACAAGACAAGGCAAGATAATACAAGACAATACAATACAAGACAAGACAAGGCAAGATAATACAAGACAAGATAATACAAGACAAGATAATACAAGACAAGATAAGACAAGGCAAGACAATACAAGATAAGGCACGATAATACAAGACAAGACAAGACAGGACAAGACAAAGCAAGGCAAGGCAGGGCAAGGCAAGACAAGACGAGGCAAGATAAGACTCCTCTCGTTGACTCTTTCACTCCTGAATTACTTTCCTTGCTATGGCAGAAAAAAAATTGGTTTGGAAGTTTCAGTACAAAAACAACAACAACAAAATGCTGGAAGGAATTTACTCCATAATTTAAAAAAAAACATGGCTTGGATTAGAAAGTTCTGCTTTTTTCCCTTTTCGTTAGACTTATAAATATTTTGTAAATATTACTATGAGCACTTATGTACTCCGAGTACTGATCTACTCTGATCATTTATGTACTCTGAGCACTGATGTTCTCTGTGAGCACTTATGTACTCTGAGCACTTATACACTGAGCACTGATGTACTGTAACTTTGGAAAGAAAACATCCCGACTTTTATCTGTGCTGTCAGCGCGAGGCCATGTCAGGCGATACCAGGCCAGCTTTCCCTCGCCGTCCTGTGTGTCCCAGAGATTCTCACGCAAAAGAAACTCAAGACCTGCCCAAACTTTCCCACCGAAAGCTAATCTCTTAACACACTCTCACAACAAGATAACATGACAAGAGCTTAATTTTCCACAAAATAAGAACAAACATTTTAGGAGCATATGCTTTCAATATGCCGTGTCCAGCATGTATCCACTCATTGTGGATATAAAAAAAAGAATAACAGAAATGATAGCGCAAGCAGATGGAAAAGAATTTAAAAGCTTTAGTTTTAAGAATTTAAAACTTTAGAGAATCACGCAGCAAATGACTGCGACGCATGACGAACATGCGAGAAGGAAGGGAATACACGACTGCCAGAATACGGGATACAAGAATTACAACAAGACATTGTCGTGTACTCTTGATCGTCCCAGAAACATATGATAATGAAGTTCCTACAATGGTTTTGGAGAGCAGATCACTGTCACGAGAGTTAAATACTTTGAATATGGTTACAGCAATTAAAGCCAGAAAGAAAAAGCGATCCGCAAAAACTTGTGAACAAGATTACATTCATTCTCTTGTGAACAAGATTACTGAAGAGTATAATAAAAGAGGCTTAGAGCTAAACAGCAATAAAGCAGAAACTTGTGAACAAGATTACTGAAGAGCGCAATAAAAGAGGCTTAGAGCTAAACAGCAATAAAGCAGAAACTTGTGAACAAGATTACTGAAGAGCGCAATAAAAGAGGCTTAGAGCTAAACAGCAATAAAGCAGAAACTTGTGAACAAGATTACTGAAGAGCGCACTAAAATAGGCTTAGAGCTAAACAGCAATAAAGGAGAAACTTGTGAACAAGATTACTGAAGAGCGCAATAAAAAAGAGGCTTAGAGTTAAACAGCAATAAAGCAGAAGCAGTGATAACATAAAAAAAAGAATACCAAAGTGCAACATCCTTTCACACGGGAAGACACACTGACGCAAGTAAGTAAATTCAATCATCTCAGAACAGCAGCTGATCACAAGCTCACAAATGAAATAAAATCACGAATAGGTAAGGTAAGGGCGACTTTCTTATGACACAAAGAAGAAGATATTTACAAATAAGAAAATGTTCCTAAAAGTGAGGGAAAGAGTACTACTGTGCTACACAGAGCCTATACAACTACATGGCTGAGAAACTCCGACGGGCAACAAAAAGATGTCGAAGAATCTGAAAGCAACAGGAATGTGGTTTTGGAGAAAGCTGCAACAAATACCCCGAACAAACAAAAAACAACACACAAAAAAAAAACAAAAAACAAACGAAGAGGTCCTCAAAGAAGTTTCAGAACAAAGAAAACTAGTTAGAATCAAAAGAAATAAAGACAATCACAAATCTGTTGGCATGTCATGAGAAGACAAGTTAGAGAACCTAATAACAACCTTAAAACTCAAGGGGAAACAGAAAACAAGGAAAGTCAAGTGAAAAATTTATCTCAATTGGCTGACCAAGTGGCGTGGAACGAGAGCAGTATCTGAACTTATATTAAACACCAAGGACCGCGCGAGATGGAGTAGCATGATCGCCAAAGCTATTCGGCACTTCACAAAATGATAATAATAATAATAATAAAGTAAGGCTAAAGTAGGAGCCTAGATGTGAGAATAAATGGCTAACATCGGCAAGCTGCTACAGGGACAAGCAAGATCAAGAATTCTGTGCAGCAAAGCGGCATTACAGCAGCAGCAACATACTTGGTGTTTTCCGTTCACTAAAGATCCATGTAGAGTTCTACTGCCACGCACGGGCTAATGTTAAAGATCCACATCAAGTTCTGCTGCCATGCATAGGCTAATGTTAAAAATACATGTAGAGTTCTGCTGCCATGCATGGGCTAATGTTAAAAATCCATGTAGAGTTCTGCTGCCATGCATGGGCTAATGTTAAAAATCCATGTAGAGTTCTGCTGCCATGCGTGGGCTAATGTTAAAGATTGATGTAGAGCTCTATTGCCATGCGTGGGCTAATGTTAAACTTCTGGAAAACCGTAAGACAAACAAGGCAGCAGGAAAGCGGCAACTGATAGAACGTAGAACATCATTATGCCTACTCTGTGTCACTAGTCTCAGACCAGGGAGCGAAAATAACAACCGCACTTCTGGCACACAGCCACACACAAATGCAAGACTTCAGATCTTAAGCAAAAATTCAGCTAAACTAGGAAGGACTATATATTAACAGACAAAAAAATAAAAATTAAGAAAAGTAATAGCGCAGACAATAGCCTCATTGCATCGAGGGAGTGACAGTTGAGGAAGTAGAGTATTTCACATATTTAGGCAGCATAGTGGTTAAATTATTGCAGCAGCAGCAGGCCATCTTGTTCACAACCGAGAAGCCTACAGGAGTGCTGTTTGGGAGGCAAAGTTCCGCAAGGGACATGCAAATGAATGAAGTGGTTAAATACGGGGAACAGAAAAGGATGTTAAAGCTAGAATAACCAAGGCCAGGACAACATTTGTCAAACTTAACAAAATATGGTCATCTAATATCATCAAAACAAGAACAAATCTTAGGCTTTACAATACAAACGTAAAGACTGTCCTGCTATATGGTTCGGAACATGGGTTATGAGCAAGACAATACAAAAGAGGACACAAACATTCAAGAAATACTGCTTTAGGAAGATTTTAAACATTAAATGCCAGGACAAGATCAGGAACGAGGAGGTCTGGGAAAGGGCAGGCCAAGAGCCTATGAACCTACAAGTCATGTCTAGGAAGTGGAGCTGGATTGGCCACACTGAGGAAACCTGACACCAGCACAGCGAGACAGGCACTGACATGGAATCCTCAAGGAAACAGAAAATTAAGAAGACCTAGACTTACCTGGAGAAGAGAAATTATGACAGTGCTCAGAGACAAGGGACACACATGGAAGGAAGCAGAGAATAATTCCAAGAACAGGGATGACTGGAGAGCCTTTATCCGTAGCCTATGCTCTGAAGGGAGTGAAAGGCGATGATGATGATGATGATGGAGTATTTATCTGACTCATCAGATGATCTGGGTAGCTGGTTCAGCTGTTCTCGTTGTTTACACAGCATCTGTCTGTCTCAGTGTAATAGAAGGAATAAACCGAAAAATAACTGAAATCTAAGGAATGCAACAAGCTCAAACAAGATGACGTTTTATAAAGGAACACACCGTAATTTTTGCAGATGAACTGCTTCGCTCGTTCGACTGAATGAATTTAAGATTGATTCTTTGAAAGTTTCTCCTGGCATCCTGGGGAAAAAAAATGTGAAAAGAGAAGAGAAAAAGTTTCGTGTTTTAGGAGCGCGAACAAAACGAGCGGAAGACTTGATTAGAGAGCACGTGACCTGGGCTCGTTTAATGACTGGTCAAAGTATGCGCTGGGGGGTGCAGCACTCTTATGTCGGACCTGCTTGTCTAACTTACTCGGCTAACGATAGTTGATGAAGTGTTGAGACGGCAATTATTTCTGTGGTCAGCTGCAGAGAATTAACTTACTTTTTTAGTATTTTGTTTAGAGAATTAACACTGTTAATAAGCAGCTACTTCGGTAGGCTTTTCACGAGTAACAAATCAGAACATACGAGGATGATTTGTGTAAAAAAAAAAGTAACAACAAATTGAAACTTTGAGGAAAGGAACGCCCATGGCGTATCAAACGTTCGTGCATGGAAGATACGTTGCTAGTGAAGATATTGACAATTTCCGAAGGACGGCATGGCGCGCTTAATCGGAAGGGCCAGTTTTTTCAACATGGCGGCATCCTTTGCTGTCTGCATCATAAAGGAGCAAAGAGCAGTCATCAGGTTTTCCTGGTTGGCGGGTGTTTAGCGTTGTGAATTTCATGGAATAACGGTGCAGTAGTACTTTAACTCTTTCCTATGTTCTGTCGGAATAAACTTCAATCAAAAAAAAAAGTTAGTAGAAAGAAACTGGAAAGAAGTTACTCTACAAGTTATACTCTATAAGTTATTACTCTACAAGTTATATAATACGTTATTTCTCACTATATTCAGACTTTGCCTAAATTCGCTGATTGGCACAGGCGTGCAAGATATAGCAGCCTTGCCAGTTTTCATTTAGAGTAAGACAGTGCTCAAGACGGCGAAACTTTCCTTAAAGGTGTTACAGACAGAAGATCTTACAGAGTATAAGAAAGCGTGATCGAAGTTGAACAGTTAACTTTCTCTTCTGATGTAACGAAAGGAAGCCTGCGCCTACACTCAGCTGTGCTAGATCAGTTCTTAAATCCATTTCTAGTCACAAGTTCCAGAACTGATCAAGGTAAACATGTGGTAGATACTGACTGTACTATCTTTAACAAGGCAAGAATCTATTTCACTTTTTTAGATTCCTCAGATTACAAAGATAAAAAGAAAATAACAGAAAGTTCATTTCAAATTAACAATAAAAAAAAAAAACATCAGGCATCCTCATGATTATTAGGAACACAATCTCTACTTGTCTTCACAGTGAAGGGGTAGCGTGAAGGGAGAGAACTTTAACAAATTGTGTGAAGTTTTCTATTCACATTTAGCCCGATAGTGAAAAATAACTTTATCTAATACCGTCTCATTTAGAATTCTGAATCTCTGTCATCATCACGGTTACAACTACCACTACCGCTCTATACCGACAAGTACCATCACCATCACAACTACCGCTATTACACTATACCTAAAGTACCATCACCATCACTATCACAACTACCGCTACTACCCTATACCTACAAGCACCATCACCATCACTATCACAACTACCGCTACCACGCTATATCTACAAATGTCACCACTGCTGTTATATTCACCACATCTTCCATCTTTACCACCTTCACCGATGCCTTCACCGTTACCACCACAGGAACAACTACCACCACCACCACCACCACCACTACCACTACCAGAATCACCATCACCACCATCACTACCACCATCATCACCACCACCACCACTACCACCATTTTCACCACCACCCACCATCACTACCACTACCACTACCACCATCAGCACCACCACCACCATCACCACCACCATCACCACCACCACCATCACCACCACTATCACCACTACCATCACCACCACCATCACCACCACCACCATCACCACCACTATCACCACCACCATCACTACCACCACCATCACCACCACCATCACCACTACCGTTACCACCACATCACCACCACCACCATCACCACCACCACTATCACCATCATCACTACCAACACCACTATCACCACTACCATCACCACCACCATCACCACCACCACTATCACCACCATCACCACCACCACCATCACCACCACCACCATCACCACCACCACTATCACCACCACCATCATCACCACCACTATCACCACCACTATCACCACCACCACCACCACTATCACCACCACCATCACCACCACCACCACCATCACCACCACTATCACCACTACCATCACCATCATCACCACCACTATCACCACCACTATCACCACCACCATCACCACCACCACCATCGCCACCACTACCATCACCACCACCATCACCACCACTATCACCACCACCACCACCACCAATACCGCTAAGTTCACGGAGCCGTGATCACTGCCATCAAAATCCATCACCACATCAAATGTCAAATATGCAGTGGCAACCACTACCACAACTGTTAAATTCACCCTGGCCTTCACCACTCCCATCCTTGCCATAACATTACTAAAGCAACCGTCAAATTCACAGTCGTAATCTTGTCCATTACTGCGAAGTTCACCGTAGTCTCCACCACTATCACTTTCACAACTACCACTACCACAACAACAATCACAATGGCATCACCAACAGATAACTAGAAAGAGTGAGGAAAACTTGTGAACGTATCACCTACGTTTTAATTTGAAAAAAAAAACAGAACTGAAGTGATTTGGGTACAGACTTAAGATCCATGTATTGTCTAAAACTATGAAATCTCGCCCCAAGGAATCTCCACCAATAATGCAATGCAAAGTGTAATCTACATTATCATCTTCTTACATCTTACATCATTCCCTGCCGTTAAACGTCACATAGGGCTCGCATTAGTAGTTCGCCACGTTTATTATTATCATACAGTTTCATTATCATGCATTATCACAAAGGCACATTAAAACACACATCAACCCTGCAACATACAAAGTCCTACAACTAAGTCATGAGACTGATTTTATTATGGCCAAGACAAATATGCCATCTTATGAAGCAAAGCATGGAATCCAAAGAGGCAACCTTCATCTATGATCTGGCAACTTTTCATCGCCACCCGATAAGCAGACGGCAAACAAGCCGCCATTTTGTTGACCTAGTTAGTGATGCAGTGTTACGTAATCAGCATGGAGCAAAAAGCTAACGTTAAATTCTGTTTAAAACTTGGAAAAAGTGCCATTGAGACAGTTGAATTGATGCGACAAGTTTATGGGGATAATTGTTTATCTCGTGCACAGATATTCAGATGGTATATATTCAAAAGTGGTGTGGAAACGATTGCAAATGCAACTAGACATGGCCGCCCAATTCCTGTTCATAATGAGGAACTCATTGCAAAAGTCAGAGAACGGATACAAGAAGATCGTTGTTTGACTGTGAGGATGGTGGCAGATGAATTTGGTGTTAATCAAAAGATCATTCGTAAAAAGTGAGTGGAAGATTTGGGCAAGAAAAAAGTTGCTTACCGGTTTGTACCACATGCGTTGTCTGATGACCAAAAAACATCAGCGTGTTGAGTGCGCAAAAGACATCATCAAAACGTGTCCTAGAAATAAACATTTCTTAAATTTGATTGTTGCAGAGTATGAAACATGGATTTTCTGCTATGATCCAACAACTAAACGCCAAAGTGCTCAGTGGAAGTCATCATCCTCACCAAAAGGCAGAAAATTTCTTCTTCAAAAGTCGAAAGTGAAGACAATGTTAGTGTGCTTCTACGACAGCAAATGAGTTATTCACAAAGAATTTATTCCAGGGAGACAGACTGTCACTGCCAAAGTTTATTTAAGTATTTTGAAGCGCCTGTTGAAAAGGATTCTCCAAGTTAGACCCGAGTATTCAACACCTGGCAGTTCTTTTACTTCTTTATGATAATGCACCGGCTCATCAGGCGGTAGTTGTACAGGAATTTGTGGCCCAAAAAACAAATGCGTGCTCTCAACCATTCACCCTATTCCCCAGATTTGTCTCCCTGCGATTATTTTCTATTTCTAAAATTAAAATTACCAGTTAAAGGACACTTCTTTGACGATACTGATGACATCCAAAGGGGCGTAACATCGACTTTATGGGCTATACCAACAGAAGAAATGCAGAGGTCGTTCCAGAGTTTGTTAGATCGTGCCACTCCCTGTATCAGTGCACAAGGGGGGTTACTTTGAATAAAATACGGGTTATATCTTCAACTGTTGTTTATTTTATTTTTTTTTTAATGGAATTAGTCTCATTACTTAATTGTCGGACCTTGTACATATGCTCTATTCCAACTGTTGGCCGTATACACGGCTTTCTAAAAGAAAGGTGCCAATAAAATATTTTACGATTACAAAATAATGAAAATAATGGGTTTGTGTACTATAAAATTGTCTGTGTTGCTTTGAAATTGTAGGCTGGTAACTAAAATGCCTGACTCTTGGAGGTCCTTAGGGTGGTTGAGTTTGTCCAGAAGAGTTAAATTAAGTCTAGAAACCAGTCTAATGACTAGTGTTGTAAGTATATAACTATACACGAAACCACCGAAGTAAAGCTGCTATAACAAAATGTATAAACGAGGCCAAAAGTAGAAGCAGCTTTATTATATGTGTGCTCGTTACCTTTTTCCTAGTTTATGCATTTAGAAACCACTCTGGGAGTTAGTCTAGAAACCACTCTGAGAGTTAGTCTAGAAACCACTCTGGGAGTTCGTCTAGAAACCACTCTGGGAGTTAGTCTAGAAACCACTCTGAGAGTTAGTCTTGAAACCACTCTGGGAGTTAGTCTAGAAACCACTCTGGGAGTTAGTCTAGAAACCACTCTGAGAGTTAGTCTTGAAACCACTCTGGGAGTTAGTCTAGAAACCACTCTGAGAGTTCGTCTAGAAACCACTCTGAGAGTTAGTCTAGAAACCACTCTGGGAGTTAGTCTAGAAACCACTCTGGGAGTTAAAATCTAGAAGCCTCTCTGAGAGTCTAGGTCTAGATCACAAGTAAGTCACTGCAGTCAACTCACCATCCAGCACCGCTGGATGTGTATCAAGATCCTCACCGCGTCTTAATGAAAATGGCAGCAACTGACCAACTGCATCTAAAGCGTTTACGGAGAACTAACTCTTTCTTTTTTTTAAACAAAGAAATTACAATCTACGGCATGAACATTACCCAAGTAATAAAAATGGTAGAATATAATCATCAAACAAATACGCAGCAGCCTGGGCAGTAGCCAAGCCTCCAAGTGGAAAATCAAATTACGAAATCGAGGTCGGTGTACGCCGAAAGCTCTTGTGGGAATGACCCACGTGGCGTTCTGTACAGGAAGTAGATATTGTATTTATGTTTGTGCCAGCACAATTACCATATTCCGTCCTTTTGGGGTCTGCAACGTCGCCAAGGGTTATTCAAATGTTCCTCAGACTGTTACCGTGAATATATATCTGGGTGACGTTCAGTGCGACATACGCCTTTCACTGCATGAAATATTACTTGGTACTATAGAAAGATGCCGGGTATTGTCGGGGTATACTGGTACTATAGAAAGATGCCGGGTATTGTCGGGGCATACTGGTACTATAGAAAGATGCCGGGTATTGTCGGGGCATACTGGTACTATAGAAAGATGCCGGGTATTGTCGGGGCATACCGGTACTATAGAAAGATGCCGGGTATTGTCGGGGCATACTGGTACTATAGAAGGATGCCGGGTATTGTCGGGGTATACTGGTACTATAGAAAGATGCCGGGTATTGTCGGGGCATACTGGTACTATAGAAAGATGCCGGGTATTGTCGGGGCATACCGGTACTATAGAAAGATGCCGGGTATTGTCGGGGCATACCGGTACTATAGAAAGATGCGGGTATTGTCGGGGCATACTGGTACTATAGAAAGATGCCGGGTATTGTCGGGGCATACTGGTACTATAGAAAGATGCCGGGTATTGTCGGGGCATACTGGTACTATAGAAAGATGCCGGGTATTGTCGGGGCATACTGGTACTATAGAAAGATGCCGGGTATTGTCGGGGCATACTGGTACGGGTGACCATGCTTTGCCTTAACCTCCGGTCCGTTTTGTGGACAATGAGGTTGTACGCAGAATTTTTCTTCCCCTCTTCTGTGAGTCTGCAATCATGGTGTAATAACCTAATGTAATTGTGGGGAGTTTCTGACAGAGCTAACAATCAGTGATGTAACTTTTAGAAGTTATATGCTCTGTTATGATAATAATTGATTTTAGCTCTATCAACTGATTTGATAGAGCTAAAATCAATTATGTAACTGTTAAGAGATCTGATAGAGCGAACAATCGGTGGCGTAACCGCTAATATATTTGACGGAGCTAACAATCAATGATTAACTGCTAACAGATGATATAGAGCTAACAGTCAGTGATGTAAGTGCTAAGAGATTTGAAAGAGCTTGTATAATGTGGTTTCTTTACTGCTCGATCACGCTTTTCATTTCCTTCTTGACACTTCCCCTTTGACCCCGCTCTAGGGGTGTTTTATTTCTGGCAGTCTCTCTTATCCCAAGTTTTAATCATCTGCCTGGAATTCTCGGGCTCTGTTTTGCGTAACTTTTTTTTTTTTCCAAACAATGCTCTCAGTGTTGCAACTCTGACCTCTGGTACTGCGCTGTATAACTCAGCCATTTCTTTGACCTCAGCCGCTAGAAGGCGATAACAGAAGCAGTAATGCCCAGATAATAACTGCAGCTTAATGTCTCCACAATTACATGCACAATAATTCTCCCCCTTTGTCATTACCAACATAGTAAAACTTAAGGGAAAGAAATCCGCAAAAATGTTACAAGTTCGAAAAAAACAGAAAACAACACTTCCATAGTTCGTATATTACTGGTGGAGGACTATTATATACAGAAAAAAAAGTAACGCTCACTGAAAGTCCAGCGTCATGAAATCGAGTACAAATTAATTTAATGGCGTCGGTGAATTCCTTTGGGAGTCTCAAAGACTGGCAGAGACTCCATCTCCTTACAGGGCTGTAAGATAACTGGATGCCAGTATTTCGTTATACATTTTAAAAAATAACTAGAGGGAAATGCTAGTCTGTCTATCTATCTTTTTGTAGGTATATGTGTATGCATATGTGTATATGTGCATGTGTGTATGTGTATACATGTATATCGGTATGTATGTATCTATATATGCACTTGTCTTTATGTGTGTGCATGCACATGTCTATGTGTATACATGTGAATGTGCATTTGTGCATGTGTGGATGTGTTTGTTTATACGTGGTATTAACGATATGCATTGCTTTAAGAAAAGTATATGTATATGTACTATCGAAGTCTAAAGTAATTTAATCTAAAATATGACTTGATTGTTGTATCTGTTATATTGCTGTTCCACAAATGTGTTAGTTTATAATTAATGTGAGAATGTAATAAAGTTTATTTCATGTAGCTTCATAAAGCAGAATGTGGAGTGTAAGGAATGAATTCATTCATTCATTTCATTCATTTGCATGTCCCTTGCGGAACTTTGCCTCCCTAACAGCTCTCCTGTAGGCCTCTCGGTTGTGAGTAAGATGGCCTGCTGCTGGTGCATCCATTTCCAGATCCTCATCTTCGCCTTGGTCTTCCTCTCTTTCTTTTTCCCACTATGTACCCTTCCAAGACGGTCTTCTCTAGATTATCATGACGTTTAATGTGTCAAAAATATTTAAGTTTGCTGTTTGGGTTTCTTGGTACATTTCCAGAAGAAATATATACAAGGAAAGAAAAGGTTTATTAATTAATAATTTTTTGCATTTTCATGCATATTATGTTAGTAGAAAATGTTCAAAAATCTGTGACTAAAAGAAAATTGTATGATGAAAGGCAGAATGGTAGGCGGCCCTGCGTGCCCAATTCTTAACTCTTCGAAAATAGTCCGTTCGTTCGTTCATTCTGTCTGTCTGTCTGTCTGTCTGCCTTTCACATAAAATTTCACAATTCGCAGTCTTGTGGGTTCACCGGAGACCCTGACACTAGCAAGTCAACTTTAGGCTCATGGTCAGATACGAACCTACGATCTTCGGTTGAGTATGCGATGCTCTAGTCTCGGGCCCACACACCTGTACACCTCTCCACCCTCACTCCGGTGCTGTTCCGATACTCATTAATGCTATGAGTATAAAATATTATTGCCAAGAGTGTGTAAAATAAAACACTTGAAGAAAATAACGAGAACTGCCGACAGGTAGGAGACACGTGACTGTTTTACACCTGTGGCTCACGCTCTCAGCATGTCTGGGGATAGATGGACAATTTTCTTCTCAACTCAGGATTCTCTCCAGATGTACAGAATCAACAGAAGCAGAGGACGAATGAACAAACGAATGAACATACTTTACTTTCAAAGTGTTAAGAATTGGCCCATCATTATACGGCATCATCATACAGCTTCATCATACAGCTTCATCATACAGCTTTCACTCAGTCACAGTCATTCAGCATGTGTTAATGAGCATAATAAGCACGAAGAAACAATTAAATTATTACATAAATAAGTAATAAACCATCTCTTGTCCATACACTCCACACTCTGATTTATGTAACTACTTGAGATAAACTTACATTCCTACATTCATTCAATATTAATAAATTTATAGAAAAGCAGTATAGAAAATACAGCAAACAAGCCATACTTTAAACTAATGTAGACTTTGATAAAATACATATACCTATGCTTTTCATATACGTAAGTACATGCAGATACATATATTCACACACAAATACAAGTACATGCCACAAATATACAACACATAGGCACACATATACATATATACACACATACGTATGTATACACATAAAAATATGCTGTCACATACGCACACATCACACATATAATGTATGTGTACACATATATGTATATATATACACATATACATCCTAATACGTATATATATATTTGTAATACATATACGTATATAATACACATACATATATATACACATATACACATATACACATACATATATATATATATATGCAAACACATACACACACATATATATATATATGTGCAAACACATACACACATATAGACATTCACGTATGTACAGTTTAAGGATGTATATAGCCCATATTAGGCACATTTTGACAAAGTTTGAAGTTATAAGAACGAATATTCCGTATACGTTTTACATAAGTGGCAGGGCATTCCAAAGGTGGCCAGCTGAGTATTATAAACTTTTTAAAAACATGTCAAGCCTTGGTTTTGGAAGAATACAATTGCTTAAGCGTTGGCTGTGTTTTAGGTTGGATTTGAACAACGACCACAGATAGGGTGCTATAGAATTTTATGAATTAACTTGGCTTTGTTGAAATGAAATCTCTTCTTGAGGGGTAGAATATCAATATGTTTGTCCTTATTTGCAAATATGTGCTGTATGATTGTCATCTATAAGCTTTACTGCTCGTTTTTGAAGTGTCTTCTCATGTTTGACATGGAACAACCATGTCAGATCGTTTGGAGCAGTAGTCAAAGCGTGTTTGTATTTGTGATATGTAGTATATTTTTATGGTGTCTGTGTCAAGAAAACGTTTAATTTTAGTAAACTGGTTCAACTGCGAGACACTGAGGAATAATTACTGGCCCAGTGAAACCACTACAGAAGATAAGCTCTACGGTTCCATACATGAATTACAAAAACAGTGAAATTTATCCAAGAGACAGGACTGCAGATATAGACAGACAATGCGAACGAAGAAGAAGAAGTAAACTGGTGAACTTTTTGTGCAGTGAGTTTGGTTAGATTGTCTATATGACGATTCCAGCTGAAGTGGTGGTCAATCTTGAGACCTAAAGTTTTATGTTCACTAAAATTCTCTATCTGTGAAGTTCCAGTATGGAGCTGTAGTGCTGCTACTGGTGAATTTGTTAATTTCTGTCTTGTTGTAATGAGCATGGATTTTGTTTATGAGGATTCTATTGTTGTTGCTCCAGTTAATTAGATTTTTTTTCCAGATTGAAGAGATGACTCAAGGTTAACATATTCGTTATCAGTCTATGCAATCATCAGCAAAAATATCACAAGATGATTTTTTTTAGATAAAGTGGACGACCTTTGATGTAGATAGCGGAAAGGAGAGGACCAAGAATAGATCCTTATGGAACACTTTTATAAACTACAGATAAACTTGACTTTTTTTAGGCAAACTAGCTGTTGTCTGTTGGAAAGAAAAGATGCAACAAATTTCGCCCTGACTTAAGTCAGAGAAATTACAGTAACCCTAAATATCTGAAATATCCTAAATATCTAAAATATCCAAAATATCTGAAATATCCTAAATGTGTGTAACAAATCATCAAGCTTTATCAAAAGATCTATTTGTCCCCTCAGCATTGAAATACATGTGAGGAAGGAGACAAGAAAAGACAAGACAAGATGGAAGAAATCAAAGAAAGTATTTAAATACCCGTACATCTTATATCCTTCCAGTGCCGTTAAAAGTCACTTAGGGCTCGCATGATAGTTTGCCAAGTTTTCAAGTTTTCGGCGATCTTTTCAACCTCATCAAGGAATTTTTGTGCCTACTAGTTTGGCCTCTCTTAACAACGCTCTCTTTCCCGTGGTCTGCCTCTTATTCTTCGGCCTGTTGTGTTCCACTTGATAGCTTGTTTAGGGATTCTCTCATTGTTACTTCTCGTCACGTGACCGACATATGCCCATCTGGTTTTTCTGATCACCCATGAGACAGGTTGTTGTTCACTATTCTGCCTTATCTCTGCGTTGTCCTTGAATTCGTTCCACTTTATACCGAGCATTTTCCTTACGCATTTGTTTTCAAAATAATCTAATTTCTTGTCAGTTTCTTTAGTTGTTTTCCAGCTTTCGCATGCATAAATGAGTGTGGATATTACATTTGAATCGAATAATCTTAGCTTGGTTGTTGAGCTTGTAACTATTGAGTGCCATATGTTCTCAAGATTCTTGAAGGTCAGATCAATGCTGCTTTTGCAATTCTAATTCTAACTTCCTTTCTGGTCCATGTAGCTGCCGAGGTATGCAAATTTGTGTACTTCTTCAACATATTTAAATATATAAATGGAGGGGAAAAAAGGCAGTAAAAGTGCTTATGTCGTCCACAAGCTCTTGGTAGATACTCTTGTTCATGAGGGTGTGTTTTCTCCGTTGCTAACGATCTATGCTTGTTTGTTGACACATCTTGTTCAAATCTTGTCCAAACTGGGCAAATATAGAAGAAGACACAAAACTGTTTTAACAAAAAGTGAGAAAAGCAGGAAACCGTTCTGTGCCTGATAAAATTACAGCTTAAAGTTAGGATTTTCGCCTGCTCGAAAGTTGTGAATAAAAGATGAGACATGCCAACATTCATTTCCTTGTTAGATAGTGAGCTGTAGTGTGTGCATGTGTGTGTATGTGTGTAGGGGGGCGGGGGAAGGGCTCTGAATTTGTCGTTGTGTGCTATGTGCAGGAGTAGTGACAGGAATTTGTAACCTGAAATGGTAGAGAGATGGACGACGACTTATGACTTGTTAAGGAAGCTGACATGTTTGACCTGTTGTCCCTACACGGCTGTCTTGTCCTGTCAGTTGCCAAAACCTTTTCTAGCGAAACTGAGGTATATGACCTATTTTTCCCTACACGTGTCGTTTCCTAAATCAGATTGGCCTGTGCTCTCACAAAAATAAATACAACAAAGACTTGAAATGTAAAAAGTCGTTATGAGGGGCAGCATCATCGTCTTCGTCGTCATCATCATCATCATCATCATCATGCCGACTGGCATTGATTGTTACGTTTCTCCACATTACTCGATCTATCATGCATGCCATCAGTTCATTTGGTGATCTCCTCCCACTCCATCTCCTCAGACTGTCCAGTATCATTTCTATCGGGCTTCCCCTGGCTCTTCTTCCCTCATCTTTTTCCTGCTGTTACAATATTTCAATGCCCTCTCTTCTCACTGCATGTCCTACGAAAGTAGATTGTCATTCTCGTATTTTTGTGACAAGATTTTTTTTCGGTCTCTCCTGCTCTTTTCATATGTTCTTTATTGGTAATCTTTGCTGTCCAGGGAATTGGCAACATTCTTCCTCTGATAAACCACATTTCTGTTGCTTCCAATGATCTTTATGCCGACCTTGGCTACTGTCCACAATTCACTTCCATATAATAAGATAGGTTCAATAAAGCAGTTTAGGACCCGTTTTCTAACATTCACTGATAAGGGTACGTTTCTCATTATCTGAAATGCAGCTTATTGGTGACAAAGATCCAGCACAAACAACTAAACAGCACAAACGTATCAAAATACTGCCTCTTAAGAACATGCTACTCTTCAACAAAGCCAAGTTGGTACATCAAATTCTTTCACAGCATGCTCCGCTTTATCTATGGAACCTGTTTAAATTTAACCCAAAGTGCAGCCAACGCTTGAACAACATAAGTCTTCCAAAACCTAGACTTGATCTTTACAAGAAAAGCTTTACTCATTCTGCTGCTTATCTTTGGAATACCCTCCCATCCTGTATAAAAAATATAAACCATACTCCTTCCTACAACTACAAACTTTTCCAATATCTATTTGATGTCGAATACATGCCTCCATGAATCGTAAAACTTAAAAAGTTATTTTAGACTGCTCTTACAGACACCGAACTCATTATTTTGAATAGTAATGAAATTTTTGTTTGGTAGATATTCATATGTATGTGTATGTAGTTAGTCATTTATATGTGTATGTAGTTACATTATTGTTAATTATGTTTTTATATGAGCAGCATATTTGTAGAATGTCTGGAACAGAGTGAAAGTTGTATGATGCAGGGCAGAATGTCAGACGGGCCTGCGTGCCTAATTCTTAACCCTTTTGAAATAAAGATCAATCAACCAATCAATCAATCAACCAATCAATCTTTGCTTAGCCTGTTCTGTTTCTAATTTCTGTTCTGCATTTCCCATCCGAAATTATTACCGTTCCAAGATATTTCTACACCTGATTTAGAATTGTTCGATCAGGGCAGCAGGTTTTGTTGTTCGAAAGACAGTTCTGTCATCAGTTTAACCAGTAGCTCTTAGATGGTCAGTCAGTCAGTCATTCAGTCAGTTAGTCAGTAAGTAAGTTAGTTAGTTAGTTAATTAGCTAGTTAGTAAGTTAGTCAGTCAGTTAGTTAGTTAGTTAGTCAGTTAGTTAGTTAGTTAGTTAGTTAGTTAGTTAGTCAGTAAATTAGTTAGTAAGTTATTCAGTAAGTTAGTTAGTTAGCTAGTTAGTCAGTCAGTAAATCTGTTAGTTAGTTAGTTAATTAGCTAGTTAGTAAGTTAGTCAGTCAGTTAATTAGTTAGTTAGTTATTTAGATAATTAGTCAGTAAGTTAGTTAGTCAGTCAGTTAGTTAGTTAGTTTGGTTGGCTGGTTGGTTGGTTAGTTAATAGTTAGTCAGTCAGTCAGTTAGTTAGTTAGTCGGTCAGTTAGTTAGTTAATTAGTCAGTCCGTCAGTCAGTTAGTTAGTTAGTTAGTCAGTTAGTCAGTCAGTCAGTCAGTTAGTTAGTTAAGTAGTTAGTGAGTTGGTTGGTTGGCTTGTGGTTGGTTGGTTGGTTGGTTTGTTGGTATGTTGGTTGATTGGTTGGTTGGTTGGTTGATTGGTTGGTTGGTTGATTGATTGGTTGGTTGGTTGGTTAGTTAGGAAGGAGCATCATCCAAGCACACGGGACACATCCACAGGTGAGCGATCTGTGTTCCCTATCGCTTTCATCCTACAGTAACAGATGGCATCCATTCTTTATTGGTTGACCATTAATCATGAGCTCTTGATGACCTTCACTTTTCCCCTTCCCAAATTTCATGCCCGCTCCTTTATTCTAAACAACGACATAGATTGACAGTTGTCAGTCGGGCCCTCTCTCCGCCCAGCTCCTATTGATGATGTCTACTCGATCTATTACCTTCTAACAACTTCTAAACGCTCCTGAACTCTTACCAAAACTCCTAAAACATCTGTAGAAAATATACAAAGATATGTTCACATGTATCTAAATTACTCCTGATACATCTAATCATGTGTGAGTCTCGAGTAATGTATGATCTTGAATGAGTCCTAATCAGACAGCTCTCGACCTAGGATAACTGCAGGTCATCTTGTGCTGGTTTTTATTTCTGAAAGTCGGAAACAAAATAAAGAGCCACATTAGATCAAGTTAAGCTAAATCGTATTTTAATTTTTTTGCATGTTTTAGCACTGAAGTTCTGGTTCCGGGGGGGGGGGGGAATCCTATTTTTACACAAAAATAGTATAAAATAATCTGAATAATCACACTAAAATATTATACATTGAAAGAAAACAGAGATACGGAAATTCCACCTTAAGTTCCGTGGAATATACAGTCGTCTAAACAATATACGGACAGGTAAGAGACACGTGGGCTGATTTTACACCAACGGCTTACACTCTCGGCCTGCGCCTCAGAAAGAAGATTGGGTGATTTCTTTCTCGACTCACGATTTTATGTAGATGGCCAAGCGACCTGAACCGCGACAGATCACGGGAAATTATATCTCGTCCAATCGCGCATCATTTCCTTCTTTATCATGCCCACGGATATAGTGTTTCGCGTAGAAACTAAGTGTCCACAATTTTAGATATTTCCTATAAAAGTTATAAAGCACAAACATCAAGGTAAGATTATTCAATTCAAATGTAATATCCACACTCATTTATGCATGCGAAAGCTGAAAAACAAAAAGACAACGAAGTAGACCCTTTAATGCCTAAGGAAAATACTCGGTATAAAGTGGAGCGAATTCAAGAACAACACAGAGATAAGGCAGATGAGCGAACAACAACCTGTCTCATGTGTGATCAGAAAAAAGGAGATGGACATATGTGGGTCTTGTGATGAGAAGAAACAGTCAGATAATCCCAAAACAAGCTATCAAATGGAACGCAAGAGGCCGAAGAAAAAGAGGTCGACCACGAGAAACTCTAAAGAGGACATTGTTAAGAGAGGCCAAATTAGTAGGCTCATCCCTTGATGAGTTTGAAAAGCTCGGCGAAAACTTGAAAACTTGGCAAACTACCATGCAAGGCCTATTAGACATTTAACGGAATGGGAAGGATGTAAGATGTACAAAATTTCATATATTTATAGACATCGATTAATAGAGGATTAAAGAGAGAAAACTTAAATATTTTGGACACATTAAACGTCATGATAATTTAGAGAAGACAGTATTGGAGGGATACATAATGGGAAAAAGAAAAAGAGGAAGACCAAAACGAAGATAGCTGCAAGACATCGTTGACGATCTGCAAATGGATACAGCAGCAGCAGCAGGCCATCTTGCTTACAACCGAGAGGCCTACAGGAGTGCTGTTTGGGAGGCAAAGTTCCGCAAGGGACATGCAAATGAATGAATGAATGAATGAATAGACATCGTTTGGCGAACTGTTTCATTATATATATATATATATATATATATATATATATATATATATATATAATAAAAGTTGACCAACTTTCAGTACCATATTTTCACTATATGCTCATATATGCACATCACACAAAGCGAGTTTGTTTTAAAGTCGTATTTATAGAAGCATAAGAATAGTCGATTTTCCCTGCTTGCGTCAGAGCCGCTGCAACCTTGCAGGACTTCTGTGATTGGTTCACTGAACTCGTAACTCCTGAAACGAATACAATAAAATTGTTAACAATATTTGTAAGGCATCCGAGAGGGATTTTTAAAAAAATCTGTTCAACAGCAAGGAATGATTGGAACCTAAGTGCTAAACCATGCTACATTTATTCCTTATGCCGTTATAGCAACGTTATGGCATTTAAGAGACAACTACAGAGTCAAAGCCGCAAGGAGACAGGATCTTCCAGTACAAACACTGGCTTATTGTTGTTGAGGTGGTATACCTGTACCAGTGAAAGATCTGAGAGACAGAACTAATGATGTTGTTTTAATAAAAAAAAGATGTCCTTAAAAGTGAGTAAAAGAATACTATAGTGCTATAGAGAACCAATAATGTTATATAACTGTGACACTTGGGCAATTAACAACCGTGCTTATATGGAACAAATATTGCATATATATAATTGTGACAATTGGACAATTAACAACTGTTCTATATAGAACAAATATTATATATATATCTAGCTGAGTACCCGACGTTGTCCAGGTATTTATTTATCCCAATCACGAAAGTTCTAGTCATTTCCACAACCTTCCAGACCGTTCTACAAACGTTCTATTAATTTCCACAGCCTTCTACAAGGTTCTACGGAGGTCTATTCAGTTCTACAATCTTCTAGAAGATTCTACAATGTTCTATTCATTTGCACAACCTTCTAGGAGGTTCTACAGAGTCTAGACGGTTTCATAAAATTGTCCGTGGGAGAACATGGCGATCTCAAATCTATCTCTCTACCTGACTCTCTCCCTCTCTTTCTCCCTCTCTATCTCTCTCCCTCTCTCTACCTCAATCTCTCCCCCTCTTTCCCTCTCTCTACCTCTCTCTCTCCCTCGCTCTCTTTCCCCGTCTCTGTCTCTCTCCCTACCTCTCATTCCCTCTCGTTCTCTCTCCCTCTCGCTCTTCCTCTCTCTCTCTCTCTCTCTCTCTCTCTCTCTCTTGAGCAAGCAACATAAAGTTGTCCGTGGGAGAAACATTGCGATCTGAAATCTATTTCTCTCCCTCTCTGTCTCTATCTTTCTCCCTCTCTGTCTCTATCTCTCTCCCTCTCTCTCCTTCTCTTTCTCCCTCTCTATCTCCCTCTCTCTCCCTCTCTCTCTACCTAATTCTCTCTTTCCCTCTCTCCCTCTCTCTCTCCCTCACGCTCTCTCTCCCTGTTTCTATTTCTCTCCCTACCTCTCTCCCTCTCGCTCTCGCTCTCCCTCTCTCCTCTCCCCTCTATTTTCCTCTTTCTCTCTCTCTCTAATTTGAAAAAGCTAATTTGAAATAATAAGAAAACGGCCCACTGTCACAGAACAATAAAATCTACTATAGAATACAATAAAACGCTAATATAAACATAAGGAGAAAATAAAGTTAAATTTTATTTTTACAAATATAATTAAAACAAAAAGAGACCATTAACTCAAAGAGCGAAATGACACTGTCACATTCCCTGAAAGATGATAAACTGGAAGACTTGCCGAAGTAGCTTACTACCATCTAAGATTCTCATGGGTGCTGGAAGTTTCTCGAACATCATGAGTCCAAGACCGCAGTCGTATCCACAACCTTCTAGAAGATCCCACTCCCACCCCTAGTTCCCCCCCCCCCCCGTTGGTAGCTGGTCAACCACTGTATGGGCGCTCTCTGTTATGAAATAAACACTCTGACCATTTTGTAAATGGACGCTGAGGTGAACAACAGTAGGGTGTCTTTCGTGAATCAGAAATCTGCTCCGTGTATCATGTTTCTCGTTATCAATGCCAACGGTTAGACACCTCAGCAGATATAACTTCATCGATTTGTGTGAGCGTGAGGTGATCTTTGTCCGTCACGGCGGACAATCCAAAGCAGGCATAAATATAACAAGAATTACTTCCCGTCGTTCAGTGGGGTTTTGTTTGCATCGTTCAGTTTCGATCCCACCCCCACCATCCAGACTTCCCTAGGGGTCACAGGGGTGATCTAACCCACGCGGTGCAGTTTCCAGTCTATATGTATGCCAGTTTTTGCTGAAATTGCTCCAGGCGTTCGAGCGTGATGCTCTACATACATACATACATACATACACACATATGTTCATTAATATATATATATATATATATATATATAGTGACACTTGGACAATTCGCAACTGTACTATATAGAGCCAATATTGTATATATAAATGTGAAACTTGAACACTTAAAAATAGTGCTATATAGAACCAATATTGCAATGCAATTGTGAAACTTGAAGAAGTAACAAACAGATGATAAAAATATTAGAAGTAACAGACAGATGATAAAGATATTAGAAGTAACAAACAGATGATAAAGATATTAGAAGTAACAAACAGATGATAAAGATATTAGAAGTAACAGAGACGTGTTTCTGGAGACGGATGGAACAAAATACTCTGCACAGACAGAAAAATAAACGAAGATGTCATCAAAGAAGTTTCAGAACAACGAAATCTAGCTTAAAATACTAAGAAAAAAAAGCAGTTAAAAATGTTTTTGGACTTGTCATGAGAAGGACAGAAGTTAGAGAACTTAGTAAGGAATATAGAGTTAAAGGGAAAAAAAAAACAAAGGCTCAATGGAAGACTAAGAGAAAGAAAAACATATCTCAGTGGATTAATCAAGCGCCATGGATAAAAAAGAAAAGCATCTGAACTGATCGGGTACACCCAAGGAACAAGCAAGATGGAGAAGCATGATTGCTAACGTTTGTCCGGCGTGACACATAACGTATATGTGAATGCAGTATTAAAACAAGTAATCAGATCTCACGCGAAATACGTGCGCTTCGTTTGAACTTTCGTTGTTGTTATATTTATCATTATTATTGTTCTTTTTTGTTGTATACTTATCATTATTATTGCTCTTGTTGTTGTTATACTTATCCTTATTAATGTTATTGTTGTTATTACACTTATCATTTATTATTCTTCTTGCTGCTGTTACACTTATCATTATTGTTCTTGTTGTTGTTACACTTATCATCACTATTATTGTTCTTCTTGTTGTTATACTTATCCTTAATATTGTTGTTGTTATTGTTGTTATTACACTTATCATTATTATTCTTCTTGCTGCTGTTACACTTATCATTATTATTCTTCTTGCTGCTGTTACACTTATCATTATTATTCTTCTTGCTGCTGTTACACTTATCATTACTATTCTTCTTGCTGCTGTTACACTTATCATAATTATTCTTCTTGCTGCTGTTACACTTATCATTATTATTCTTCTTGCTGCTGTTACACTTATCATTATTATTCTTCTTGCTGCTGTTACACTTATCATTATTATTCTTCTTGCTGCTGTTACAATTATCATTATTATTCTTCTTGCTGCTGTTACACTTATCATTATTATTCTTCTTCCTGTTGTTAATGATGGTGACGTGTTGCTTACTCTTGCTAATGATAAAGCGCTTATTTTCCCTTATCTCGCTGCTGGAGTACGGTTGCTTCTCCGTACAGTAAAGCAATCCCAGGAACTTACAGTGAACGTTAAAACTGAACCACCACAAATGAACCACCATTCATTCATTCATTTGCATGTCCCTTGCGGAACTTTGCCTCCCAAACAGCACTCCTGTAGGCCTCTCGGTTGTGAGCAAGACGGCCTGCTGCTGATGCATCCATTTGCAGATCATCAACGATGTCTTGCAGCCATCTTCGCCTTGGTCTTCCTCTCTTTCTTTTTCCCATTACGTACCCTTCCAAGACGGTCTTCTCTAGATTATTATGACGTTTAATGTGCCGAAAATATTTAAGTTTTCTCTTTAATGAACCACCAGTTAGCATTAAAAATGAACCACCAGTGAACATTAAAAATGAACCATCAGTCAACATTAAAAATGAACCACCAGTGAACGTTAAAACTGAACCACCAGTGAACATTAAAACTGAACTACCATCGCCATCATTTTGCTATGTATTTTGTTATATGAAATTCTCATCGTTACGTAATATAAGGGACATATAACGTGGCTGAGGATCTGCTGGTTACATCATACTTGAAGGTCTTGGCATTTGATGCTACAAACAGAAATCGTCCGTGATTTAGACATTAAAGAAATGAAATCACCACATCATAATGTAGACGTTAAGATTAAGTCACTACATCATGATTTAGTCATTAATCACTGCGTCTTGAATTAGGTTCTGATGTACGGAGTTTCTCAAAAGGGCACACACATGTAGTTGTCACAGGAGACCACATTCCACATATCATGTGTTAGATCATTTTATTCACTCATCAGTTACTGAACACACTGTCACTTGCATACTTCAATTGCCACTTTATTTAATGTATATGATTCACCCTATGAGTTTTTAGTGCAATATTCACGATTAGCAACAGTCTGTACGATGATACACATTGCTATCGGCCGCCATGCATATCTCTCTCTCTCTCTCTCTCTGGCGTCATACTTCCTGCCAGTCGCTCGCAGTCACTCGACACTTTCATTCGTTCTCCGTTCACTGAAACACCAAATGCGATCTGAGATTAATATTATAATGTATTAACATTACGAAAATCTGGGAGACTGATGGGTGTGGAGGTGGTGGGGTGGGGAAGAGAGAATAACGTAAAAAAAAAGATTGGATAACATTATGAAATTATATTTCAGAATAAATTTTCTTAGAAGCGAATATTCTGTGCTTGAGCACCTCATGTGTGGGCCTGTAACACCGCGTGTAACTAGTACCGCACGGAACCAAGCAATGACCATTATGACGTATAACTATTGAGCATAACTATGAAAAACAGTAAACAAATTTTGTGAAGTAACACTTCTGTAACGTGACTCTTTTGTGTGCCCGCGTGACTCTTGTGACGCATTGTGACTCTTGTGTACGCATTGTGACTCAGCCACATTTCCGCACAACATAAAGGGAACACCCCCCCCCCCCCCTTATAACCTAAAGATTTACCGCTTATTTTCATCATCTACGGACACCCCCTCCCCCCCCCCCCCACTTACAACCTAAAGATTTACCGCTTATTCTTCTTGCTGCTGTTACACTTATCATCACTATTATTGTTCTTCTTGTTGTTATACTTATCCTTAATATTGTTGTTGTTATTGTTGTTATTACACTTATCATTATTCTTCTTGCTGCTGTTACACTTATCATTATTATTCTTCTTGCTGCTGTTACACTTATCATTATTATTCTTCTTGCTGCTGTTACACTTATCATTACTATTCTTCTTGCTGCTGTTACACTTATCATAATTATTCTTCTTGCTGCTGTTACACTTATCATTATTATTCTTCTTGCTGCTGTTACACTTATCATTATTATTCTTCTTGCTGCTGTTACACTTATCATTATTATTCTTCTTGCTGCTGTTACAATTATCATTATTATTCTTCTTGCTGCTGTTACACTTATCATTATTATTCTTCTTCCTGTTGTTAATGATGGTGACGTGTTGCTTACTCTTGCTAATGATAAAGCGCTTATTTTCCCTTATCTCGCTGCTGGAGTACGGTTGCTTCTCCGTACAGTAAAGCAATCCCAGGAACTTACAGTGAACGTTAAAACTGAACCACCACAAATGAACCACCATTCATTCATTCATTTGCATGTCCCTTGCGGAACTTTGCCTCCCAAACAGCACTCCTGTAGGCCTCTCGGTTGTGAGCAAGACGGCCTGCTGCTGATGCATCCATTTGCAGATCATCAACGATGTCTTGCAGCCATCTTCGCCTTGGTCTTCCTCTCTTTCTTTTTCCCATTACGTACCCTTCCAAGACGGTCTTCTCTAGATTATTATGACGTTTAATGTGCCGAAAATATTTAAGTTTTCTCTTTAATGAACCACCAGTTAGCATTAAAAATGAACCACCAGTGAACATTAAAAATGAACCATCAGTCAACATTAAAAATGAACCACCAGTGAACGTTAAAACTGAACCACCAGTGAACATTAAAACTGAACTACCATCGCCATCATTTTGCTATGTATTTTGTTATATGAAATTCTCATCGTTACGTAATATAAGGGACATATAACGTGGCTGAGGATCTGCTGGTTACATCATACTTGAAGGTCTTGGTATTTGATGCTACAAACAGAAATCGTCCGTGATTTAGACATTAAAGAAATGAAATCACCACATCATAATGTAGACGTTAAGATTAAGTCACTACATCATGATTTAGTCATTAAATCACTGCGTCTTGAATTAGGTTCTGATGTACGGAGTTTCTCAAAAGGGCACACACATGTAGTTGTCACAGGAGACCACATTCCACATATCAGTGTGTTAGATCATTTTATTCACTCATCAGTTACTGAACACACTGTCACTTGCATACTTCAATTGCCACTTTATTTAATGTATATGATTCACCCTATGAGTTTTTAGTGCAATATTCACGATTAGCAACAGTCTGTACGATGATACACATTGCTATCGGCCGCCATGCATATCTCTCTCTCTCTCTCTCTCTGGCGTCATACTTCCTGCCAGTCGCTCGCAGTCACTCGACACTTTCATTCGTTCTCCGTTCACTGAAACACCAAATGCGATCTGAGATTAATATTATAATGTATTAACATTACGAAAATCTGGGAGACTGATGGGTGTGGAGGTGGTGGGGTGGGGAAGAGAGAATAACGTAAAAAAAAAGATTGGATAACATTATGAAATTATATTTCAGAATAAATTTTCTTAGAAGCGAATATTCTGTGCTTGAGCACCTCATGTGTGGGCCTGTAACGCCGCGTGTAACTAGTACCGCACGGAACCAAGCAATGACCATTATGACGTATAACTATTGAGCATAACTATGAAAAACAGTAAACAAATTTTGTGAAGTAACACTTCTGTAACGTGACTCTTTTGTGTGCCCGGCGTGACTCTTGTGTACGCATTGTGACTCTTGTGTACGCATTGTGACTCAGCCGCATTTCCGCACAACATAAAGGGAACCCCCCCCCCCCCACTTATAACCTAAAGATTTACCGCTTATTTTCATCATCTACGGACACCCCCTCCCCCCCCACTTACAACCTAAAGATTTACCGCTTATTTTCATCATCTACGGACACCCCCTCCCCCCCTACTTACAACCTAAAGATTTACCGCTTATTTTCATCATCTATGGACACCCCCCCTCCCCCCCCACTTATAACCTAAAGATTTACCGCTTATTTTCATCATCTATGGACACCCCCCCCCCCCCCCCACTTATAACCTAAAGATTTACCGCTTATTTTCATCATCTATGGACACCCCCCTCCCCCCCCCCCCCCCCCCCACTTATAACCTAAAGATTTACCGCTTATTTTCATCATCTATGGACACCCCCCCCCCCCCCCCACTTATAACCTAAAGATTTACCGCTTATTTTCATCATCTACGGACACCCCCCCCCCCCCACTTATAACCTAAAGATTTACCGCTTATTTTCATCATCTACGGACACCCCCCCCCCCTCCTACTTACAACCTAAAGATTTACCGCTTATTTTCATCATTTACGGATCCCCTCCCCTTCCAAGTAAATGAGGGAAATTCTTCAGGACCCTTTCGTAAAACAGAGAGGCTTTCCAATCCTAGATCAGCTCACTCACTGAAACTTGTTCTATATTTATATAACAGTTTATCATTTCACATATAAAATAACAAATATCATTCGATATAAGGCTTAACTTATTTATCAGGAAATCAAATTTCATAATATAAAAAGGGTAAAGGTAAAATTCCTTTTTCCATGGCATTAGGACATATTTGGGAATATTGTGTATACCCGTATTTTTAAAGACTTTCGGCACATGAAAGAATGATGTGGTCGGTATCACACCTGGCCGCTTTACCTTCCCAGATTTCTCTGGCACTCATTATATATAATAAAACCATAAAAACATATTTTTAAAAAGGTGATCTCAATTCATATACAGTCAGTCAGTCAGTCATTTGCATGTCCCTTGCGGAACTTTGCCTCCCTAACAGCTCTTCTGTAGGCCTCTCGGTTGTAAGCAAGATGCCCTGCTGCTGATGCATCCATTTGAAGATTATCAACGATGTCTTGCAGCCATCTTCGCCTTGGTCTTCCTTTACTTCTTTTTCCCATTATGTACCCTTCCAATACGGTCAACTGTAAATTCTCATGACGTTGATGTGTCCAAAATATTTAAGCTTTCTCTGTTTAATCTTCCTTACTAGCCAACCTTCTTCAATATTAAGTTCTTGGAGTATGGATATATATTTTCTTTTTTGTGTCCATAATATTTGAAGGACTCTTCTGTAGCATTTACATTCAAAGGCATTTATGTGTTTTTCAGCTGTTTTGTTAAGTGTCCAGGTCTCACAGGCGTTGGGAAAGATGCATGCTCTTAACAGTTTTATTTTTGTATCTGTTTGTTCCACCTCTTTAGTTGTTTTATTTTTTGAAGAGCGATAGATGTCCTCCTTGTCTTCTTCTTCTTCTTCTTCGTTCACTTCTACCACCAAAAACCGCACTGTGAACCTACTGAATTCACGCATGTGGTCCTCGTTAGGTCCCGTGGTCCCCTGTGTGGTCCAAAATAGACCACACGAGTTTCACGAAAGGACCACAAGGGGTTCAGAGTATCACAGTGCTTTAGCCTGTATTCTTGGTGGGTCTCGGAAGCGGGATTGCGTGACACCGTGGTTTTCATTGCACCAGTTTGGTCTAGGGTTGGACTTTCTCACCGGAAGACCTCGACGTGTTTGGAATATCAGTGCATCCCCGCTGGGTGAGAGGCGTAAGCCCACCCAGGCCAGAGTTGGACTTTCTCACCGGAAAACCTCGACGTGTTTTGAGATACCCGTGTATCACCGCCGGGTGAGAGGTGGTTGCCCATCCAGTCTAGGGTTGGACTTTCTCACCGGAAAACCTCAGCGTGATTAGGATACGCAGACATCCCCGCCGGGTGAGAGGTGGTTGCCTATCTAGACTTCCCTGGTCCAGTGTCTCCGACTTCAGCATTTTGCGGTCGTGGCCGCTACCCTTCCTAGTTGTGACCAGGATGGAGCTTTTGTCCAGGAGGACGAATCCTCGCCACTAGTGACTTCTACCCCTGGGTTGAGCCGGTTTAGGCATTTCCCAGTATGGGCGTGTTTGGGACGGGACCGACCTCTGGACAGAGGTACTGTGACATTCATAGCCTTCAAGATTCACCCCTGGTATGAGCCGGTTTAGGCAAAATTCACCAGTATGGGTGTTTATCAGGCGTTACCGACCTCTAGAGCGGAGGTGGCATGACATGTCTAGCCATCGAGTTCCACCCCTGGTGTGTGCCGGTTTAGGCATATTTCACCAGTGTAGGTGTATTTCGGACGTAGGCGGCCTCTAGAGCAGAGGCGCCGTGGTATAGCTCTCGTAGCGATACTACTGGACATACCAGGTTAAACTTCACTTTCCACCACCTTTTCCCATCGGCGCCGCACAGCAACCTTTATTTCCGCATTTACTTCCTTAACCGGGAGGAGCTTCACTCCACGCGCGGCATTTGAAGAGTCAAGCCAGCAGTGACTTAACCTCTGGGACAAGCCGGTTCATGCATTTCACCCGATATGACTGCACTCAGGACGTGGCCGACCTCCAGACCAGAAGTGCCGTGATTTGACTGTTTGCTTCGATTTATCCTTTCAACCACCTTTTCCACAGTGATGCTGCGCGGCAACCTCATTTGCAAATTTCTTCATTGGCCGGGAAGAGCACCGCTCCACGCACGGCAGCTGAAGATCTCGCCAACAGCGGCAGATGAGCTACCAAACGTGACACTCATCTACCCTAAGTAAATGAGGGAAATTCTTCAGGACCCTTTCGTAAAACAGAGAGGCTTTCCAATCCTAGATCAGCTCACTCACTGAAACTTGTTCTATATTTATATAACAGTTTATCATTTCACATATAAAATAACAAATATCATTCGATATAAGGCTTAACTTATATTTATCAGCAAATCAAATTTCATAATATAAAAAGGGTAAAGGTAAAATTCCTTTTTCCATGGCATTAGGACATATTTGGGAATATTGTGTATACCCGTATTTTTAAAGACTTTCGGCACATGAAAGAATGATGTGGTCGGTATCACACCTGGCCGCTTTACCTTCCCAGATTTCTCTGGCACTCATTATATATAATAAAACCATAAAAACATATTTTTAAAAAGGTGATCTCAATTCATATACAGTCAGTCAGTCAGTCATTTGCATGTCCCTTGCGGAACTTTGCCTCCCTAACAGCTCTTCTGTAGGCCTCTCGGTTGTAAGCAAGATGCCCTGCTGCTGATGCATCCATTTGAAGATTATCAACGATGTCTTGCAGCCATCTTCGCCTTGGTCTTCCTTTACTTCTTTTTCCCATTATGTACCCTTCCAATACGGTCAACTGTAAATTCTCATGACGTTTGATGTGTCCAAAATATTTAAGCTTTCTCTGTTTAATCTTCCTTACTAGCCAACCTTCTTCAATATTAAGTTCTTGGAGTATGGATATATATTTTCTTTTTTGTGTCCATAATATTTGAAGGACTCTTCTGTAGCATTTACATTCAAAGGCATTTATGTGTTTTTCAGCTGTTTTGTTAAGTGTCCAGGTCTCACAGGCGTTGGGAAAGATGCATGCTCTTAACAGTTTTATTTTTGTATCTGTTTGTTCCACCTCTTTAGTTGTTTTATTTTTTGAAGAGCGATAGATGTCCTCCTTGTCTTCTTCTTCTTCTTCTTCGTTCACTTCTACCACCAAAAACCGCACTGTGAACCTACTGAATTCACGCATGTGGTCCTCGTTAGGTCCCGTGGTCCCCTGTGTGGTCCAAAATAGACCACACGAGTTTCACGAAAGGACCACAAGGGGTTCAGAGTATCACAGTGCTTTAGCCTGTATTCTTGGTGGGTCTCGGAAGCGGGATTGCGTGACACCGTGGTTTTCATTGCACCAGTTTGGTCTAGGGTTGGACTTTCTCACCGGAAGACCTCGACGTGTTTGGAATATCAGTGCATCCCCGCTGGGTGAGAGGCGTAAGCCCACCCAGGCCAGAGTTGGACTTTCTCACCGGAAAACCTCGACGTGTTTTGAGATACCCGTGTATCACCGCCGGGTGAGAGGTGGTTGCCCATCCAGTCTAGGGTTGGACTTTCTCACCGGAAAACCTCAGCGTGATTAGGATACGCAGACATCCCCGCCGGGTGAGAGGTGGTTGCCTATCTAGACTTCCCTGGTCCAGTGTCTCCGACTTCAGCATTTTGCGGTCGTGGCCGCTACCCTTCCTAGTTGTGACCAGGATGGAGCTTTTGTCCAGGAGGACGAATCCTCGCCACTAGTGACTTCTACCCCTGGGTTGAGCCGGTTTAGGCATTTCCCAGTATGGGCGTGTTTGGGACGGGACCGACCTCTGGACAGAGGTACTGTGACATTCATAGCCTTCAAGATTCACCCCTGGTATGAGCCGGTTTAGGCAAAATTCACCAGTATGGGTGTTTATCAGGCGTTACCGACCTCTAGAGCGGAGGTGGCATGACATGTCTAGCCATCGAGTTCCACCCCTGGTGTGTGCCGGTTTAGGCATATTTCACCAGTGTAGGTGTATTTCGGACGTAGGCGGCCTCTAGAGCAGAGGCGCCGTGGTATAGCTCTCGTAGCGATACTACTGGACATACCAGGTTAAACTTCACTTTCCACCACCTTTTCCCATCGGCGCCGCACAGCAACCTTTATTTCCGCATTTACTTCCTTAACCGGGAGGAGCTTCACTCCACGCGCGGCATTTGAAGAGTCAAGCCAGCAGTGACTTAACCTCTGGGACAAGCCGGTTCATGCATTTCACCCGATATGACTGCACTCAGGACGTGGCCGACCTCCAGACCAGAAGTGCCGTGATTTGACTGTTTGCTTCGATTTATCCTTTCAACCACCTTTTCCACAGTGATGCTGCGCGGCAACCTCATTTGCAAATTTCTTCATTGGCCGGGAAGAGCACCGCTCCACGCACGGCAGCTGAAGATCTCGCCAACAGCGGCAGATGAGCTACCAAACGTGACACTCATCTACCCTAAGTAACTGGTTTTCAGGCGCCAGATATTCGCCCTCGCCCCTTCTCCTGTCAGTTTAAACAGTTCTGCCACGGGAAGGCCAGGAGCTGGACTTGACTGCCAGAGGCTGTTTGTGGCGCGTTTGCAGTCCTTAGAACCTGTCCTCCTTGAAATTTCCCTCATTGTATCTACATTTTTAGTGAGTAATGATCCAGGATATTCAAAACTAATTCAAATACAAAGATCAGTATTAACACAAATAAACCGAACTCATTTTATAATCTGAACTAAAAGTCAACTATTAATTTATATTAATAACTTATGTTACTATACACAGAGTTTACTTGTGAACTGAACTGAAACTAAATGTAGATTAAACTTATTCTACTAGTTAAAATGACCCCTTCAAAGTCTTTTCTATGAGTGTTACAGAAATCGCCCGTATGAACAGAAATATATGTGTCTTGAGCTGATCTCCTCTTACAGGTAAGCTAAGTGAAATTCTTTCATTCATTCATTTGCATGTCCCTTGCGGAACTTTGCCTCCCAAACAGCACTCCTGTAGGCCTCTCGGTTGTGAGCAAGATGTCCTGCTGCTGTTGCATCCATCTCCAGATCGTCAACGATGTCTTGCAGCCATCTTCGTCTTGGTCTTCCTCTTTTTCTTTTTCCCATTATGTATCCTTCCAATACGGTCTTCTCTAAATTATCATGACGTTTAATGTAAAGAGGATTAAAGAGAGAAAACTTAAATATTTTGGCCACATTAAACGTCATGATAATTTAGAGAAGACCGTATTGGAAGGATACATAATGGGAAAAAGAAAAAGAGGAAGACCGAAACGAAGATGGCTGCAAGACATCGTTGATGATCTGCAAATGGATGCAGCAGCAGCAGGCCATCTTGCTCACAACCGAGAGGCCTACAGGAGTGCTGTTTGGGAGGCAAAGTTCCGCAAGGGACATGCAAAGGAATGAATGAATGAATGAATGTAGTATAGATATATTTGTTCTTTTTTGTGTCCACGATATTTGGAGAACTCTTCTGTAGCATTTACATTCAAAGGCATTTATGTGTTTCTCAGCTGTTTTGTTAAGTGTCCAGGTCTCACAGGCATATGTTGCGATGGGAAAGATGCATGCCCTTAAAAATCTTATTTTTGTGGTTCTGTCTGCTCCTCTCCACAGATTCTTTATTTGTTTTACTTTCTGAAGAGCGATAGATGTCCTCCTTTTAATTTCCCTCATTGTATCTCCATTATTAGTTAGTAGCGATCCAAGATATTCAAAAGTCTCCACTTCTTCCAGTTTTTCCTCATTGATACATATTTCAGTTGTCTTGTTTGTTTTGTCAGTTGTCATCAATTTAGTTTTCTTTGCATTAAGATAGAGGTTCTGCTCTTCGCTGTTCTTGCAGACTGACATAATTAGTTTTTCCATTCCTTTTTGTGTTGTGGACAGCAATACTGTGTCATCAGCATATCTAATCTCTGGTATTTCATAACCTCCAACTGTTATGGCATCGTAATATTCTTTGTCTATATCTTCTCTAACATTCCTCATTATATTTTCAGTATACAAGTTAAATAAGTAGGGTGACAATATGCACCCCTGACGGACCCCTAAGTGAAATACAGACAAAAAAACTGGAGCATCTTTAAAATATTTAAACTTAACGAAACAAAACAAGTCTCCGGCTCAGTTGTTTTTTTTTAGGGGGGGGGGGGAGAGAAGGAAGACCGCTCCCCCTCCCCCTTTTTGGAGAATATCGCACGCAAAAATAGAACACTGAGAAGCAAAAGATTATAAACAATTAAACGAGAACAGAAATAATAAAACACAGTATTACAAATATCGCGCTTCATGCATTTTTAACGAAACAAAAGATTGCGTAAATTTCTTACGAAAAGGGAGAAGATAAGGATATGTTTAAAAACTAAGAATATTGTCAGGTCTGAAAAATGTGTGTAAGAGATTACACTACAAGCAGTGTTCCAGAATCTCTCAGGGAGAAGACAAAAGCGCTCAGAGAAAAAAAAAAAAAAACACAGAGAATACAAAGGATGATTATGAACGGGTTACTCATGGTTTTGTTACGGATGATAATGCTAACGTCAGTGAATCCGCTTAAACGTGGATAAGAATATAAAAAACAAATGTTCCTGAATTCTAAGATGCCGCATGGCAATAAAAGTGTATTGTCTAAATGCAGCCTACCCCCCCCCCCCTCCCCTCTCCCACCCTCCCTGTCTCTGCCCCTGTGATACGATAATCAATAAGACACGGGATTAAATGTCATTAACTTGACAACGCTTTTAGCTTCCCTGACGACCGGTTGTCGCTCTTTGTTGTATTGACTGTCAAAGCGTCTGCCATTCATTGTACAGCGACCCAGCGGTAGAAGTGTTTCACACCTACCTCCTTTGTGTCAAAATAACCTTCTGCATGTCCTGACGCCTTCCACTGGCGCTTTTTTGAGTGTTTGTGAGAAATTTATGAAGCTCTGTAACTAATCACAATCGGTTCACAGGAATCTACTCAGATGTAGATCACATCACATGAACCTATCTATTCAGACATAGATTACATCCCACAAGAATGTCTATTCGGATTTAGATCACACCTCAGGAATCTGTCTATTCAGGTATAGATCACATCACAGGGACGTATCTGTTTAGAAGATGTATATATATATATATATATATATATATATATATAATGTGGGTGTCTGAGTGGCGAAGTGGTTAGTGCACTGGTCTCTCATGGCGAAGGTCGGGGGTTCGAATCTGGCCGGCGGCACCAGTCACCCAGCTTTAGAAATGGGTACCCGGCTTCTTCTGGAGTTGAGGAAGGAAAAGGCAGCCAGGCCTGATACTGACCATATCATTCTCTAGTGTGCTGACTGGTCAAGGAAAAGATGGGCACTAACACCATATCCCTATGTGCCTCTAAGGCATGACATGATTACCTTTATATATATATATATATATATATATATATATATATATGCAAATAGGAAATAACGAAGCTTTCGCACAGTAGAGTAACAGAATACACTGTTGTGTGGTTTGGAGCTCTAAAAAAAAATAAAGGATAAAGCACTTTTTTAGACGTGAGATAAAGAAAAATGGTTAGGACGAGCAGCCGCCCAATCCACAAATGAACAACGCACTAATAAACTTCGCTATCTTGCGCCATTATCTTGAACTCTCTATCTGAAACCATAAACAGAAACTACCCCTATGTAAAGAGTATTAGTTTATTTGTCTCTGCCGTTGTCTAGCATGGATTAAACATTTGCAGGGTACCATATATAAGAACTGGTTTAAAACAAAGTGATACATTATCTCCATTACTATTCAGCCTAGTGCTAAGAAAGGTAATCAAACAAAGTGAAAGAAGAAAGCAGTACAGAAGAATAAGCTGAAATACTAGGATACGCTTGTGACATCGATCGAAGAGGACCGGGGGTGGGGGGCTATGCAAGAAGTCATCAATACCTGCATACACCTGAGAGATGTGGCACTAAAAGTTGGCTTGACCACTAACCAAGATAAGACAGAGATATCAAGAGACCAGAGGTAGAATGATCCAGATTATATAAATGTTGAAGATATGATCATTCATCATCATCATCATCAGGTGCCGTGCCGACTGGCGTTGGCTATTATGCTTCTCCAGATTACACAATCCTTCAAGCAGGCCATCAGCTCAGTTGGTGATCTCCTCTCACACCATCCCTTCAGACTGTCCAGTATCATTTCTCTTGATCTTTCTCTTGATATTCTTCATTCTATTTTTCCTGTTGTTACAATATTAGAAAATCAGAAATATACAACTATCTAGCCACAACCTTCAATAGAAGCAATATAGTAAGTGGGGAAATTAAAAGCAAAGTAAAGAGAGGGAATAAAATATACTTTGCCTTGCAACACCTGTTAAAATCCAAAATCCTGTACCAAAACACCAAGAATAACACTATAAAACTATAATAAGACCAGTCGTCATGTGTGGATCAGAAACAGGGAGTACGACAAAGAAAGATGAACAACAATTACAGATCTTTGAGAACAAGATCTAAGAAGAATCTTTGGGCCCATAAAGAGTATCAGCAATGGAGAATGGAGAGCTAGAAAGAACACTGAACTGGACAGCTTATTTAAATCCCAACGAATTACTGATGGTCTTGAAACTAAATAGATTATGCCGGATGAGCCATGTAGAGAGAATGGAAGAGAACAGACAAACGAAAATTATGTATGCACAAGAGATAAGGAAAACAATACCGAGGAGTAGACCAAGAGAGAATTGGAAAGACAACACAGAAGAGGATATAAAAGAAATTTGTATCACCAACTGGACAGAGAAGATTAGGAATAGAGATGAAAGGAGGCGAACTTTATCTGCGCAATGAGCCTTAATGGCTAGGAAAGCTGAAGAAGAAGAAGAAGAAAGAAAGAAAGAAAGAAAGAAAGAAAAAAGAAGAAGAAAGAAAGAAAGATACCATGTGTGTATGTCTATGTCTCAAATATTTTGGTACTTGCAGGAGACTGAATTTGAGGGACAAGAATTTCTGTATCATGACCTCGTTCCCTTTCCAGATGTCACAATTTCCAACCAGACAGGCGTGGATGACTTCACTGTCAAACACCGTTTCTTGGGAGTGCAAGATCGCGAGGTTTATTAATGCGCTGTTCTCTCGTGGTTAGACAGTTACTCGTCCTACCGGAGCCATTGATTCAAGTCCCAGGTATTTCTCTTGTCAATTTTCTTTCTCTCACGTCTAAAAGTGCTTTATGCATGATTTTTTTTAGGTCTAAGAATACATCAGAATTGCAAAAGAAGTATCAATCTTCAAGAATCTTGAGAACATATGGAATTCAAAAGTTATAAGCACACAAACCAAGTTAAGACTATTCAATTCAAATGTAATATCCACCCTCATTTATGCATGTGAAAGCTGGAAAACAACTAAAGAAATAGACAGGAAATTAGACTCTTTTGAAACAAATGCATAAGCAAAATATTCGGCATCAAGTGGAATGAATTCAAGAACAATGCAGAGATAAGACAGATGACTGAACAACAACCAGTCTCATGGGTGATCAGGAAAAGGAGACGGTCATATGTTGGTCACTTGATGAGAAGAAATGGTCAGAGAATCCCAAAACAAGCTATCAAGTGGAACACAACAGGCCAAAGAAAAAGAGGCACACCGTGTGAAACTCTGAAGAGGACATTGTTAAGAGAGGCCAAATTAACAGGCATAAAATCCTTTGATGAGGTTGAAAGACTCGCCGAAGACAGGAAAAATTGGTGAACTTCTTTGCGAGCCCTATGTGACGTCTAACGGCACGGGAAGGATATAAGATTTAAGATATAACACCGTGTTCTATTACTTTATTTTTTAAGAAAAAAACACATCACTTGTGAATACTTATTCAGACTAAGATCACATCTGAGAAACCTATCTGTTCATATGTAAATCAAAGGAATTGTCCAGATTTCATGAATGTGCAGATAGAACTGATCTATACAGTCTAGCATGACTGGATGTGCAGACAGAACTGATCTATACAGTCTGGCATGACCAGATGTGCAGATAGAACAGATCTATACAGCCTGGCATGACCAGATGTGCAGGTAGAACAGATCACATGAACAAAGGGAACTGATCAAACGCTTTTGTTTTCTAACAGTGAAAGGTTACATTCATTGCACACCGGACAAGTCTAATGGTGTTTTCACCCTCGTCGTGTGAAGGGGATTCTCTGCACTGTTGCACTATCCCGTAGCACCAGTGGGAACTCTGACGAATGATAGGATATAGGCGGGATTCGATCCCATGTCTTAAACCAGAGACAGACTGAGAGACCTCGATCTTATCGATCTGGCCGTGTTTTACTCCGTGGCTAAATGTAGAGCAAGCGAACGTGACAAATGATCAAATGTAAAGCACGCGAATAATGACAGAAGAGCAAATGTAAAGCACGCGAATAATGACAAAAGAGCAAATGTAAAGCACGCGAATAATGACAAAAGATCAAATGTAAAGCACGCGAATAATGACAAAAGAGCAAATGTAAAGCACGCGAATAATGACAAAAGAGCAAATGTAAAGCACGGGAATATGACAAAAGATCAAATGCAGAGCAAGCGAAACGTGGCAAATGATCACATGTAGATCAAGAGAACGTGACAAATAATCAGATGTAGATAAAGTGAATATGATAAATGATCGAATGAATATGACAAATGTAGATCAAGTAAGAATAAATGGAGAAACAACAACTTGGTTTGACATAAAACAATGGGTCCGTCATGGGTGCATACTGTCCCCTGACATATTTAACTTGTATCTTACATCTTACATCCTTCCCGTGCCGTTAAACATCACATAGGGCTCGCATGGTAGTTTGCCATGTTTTCCTGTTTTCTGCAAACTTTTCAACATCATCAAGGGATTTTATGCCCACTAACCTGGCCTCTCTTAACAATATCCTCTTTAGAGTTTCACGTGGTCGACCTGTTTTTCGTACGCCTGTTATGTTCCACCTGATAGCTTGTTTTGGGATTCTCTGTTTCTTCCCATCATATGACCGACATATGTCCATCTCCTTTTTCTGATCAACCATGAGACAGGTTGTTTGCTCACTTGTCTTATCTCTGCGTTGTTCTTGAATTCGTTCCACTTTATGTCGAGTATTTTTCTTAGGGATTTGTTTTCAAAAGAGTCTAATTTCTTGTCTATTTCTTTAGTTGCTTTCCAGCTTTCACATGCATAGATGAGGATGGATATTACATTTGAATTGAATAAACTTAACTGTTTTTGTGCTTATAACATATGAGTGCCATATGTTCTCAAGATTCTTGAAGGTCAATGCTGATTTTGCAATTCGAATTCTAACTTCCTTTCTGTTGTCAGCATCTTGGTCTATGAATGAATGAATGAATAATCTTTATTTTTAAAGGGTAAAGAAGCCCGTCTTACATTCTGCCCTTCATCACTCCATCTTTCATTCTTCCCACACACTCGAGTTAATACAAGTATACAAATTAAATTAGGAAAAAAACATCAAAGTAGTGTAAGATTAAACTATTACATTCAAAGTAAAAGAGAAGAAGTAATTAACCTAATAAAATAGCACTCACACACACATACACGCGCGCACACATACATATACATAATAAAAAATACATTGTCAGTACAGATCTTCTAACATATGTTTTTAACAAACATTAAAATAATTTCTAACAATATCTAACAAGTTACTTTTCGAACTATGTCATTGTAGTACTTGATGGCTGGCGAGTCATGGGTTGAGAAAGTACTGGTTATACTATGGAGGCATATAATCACAAGCAAGTAAATAATGAACCAGGTTTGAGTTAATGGATTTTAAGTGGTAGGGGTTCCAAAGCTATACTGCAGAGTATGCAAGGCTTTTCTTGTACAGATAAAGCCTGGGTTTAGGAAGAAGACAGTTTTTTTTAAACGTTGGCTATGTTTAGTATTATAGGTAAACAGTGACCAGAAGTAAGGCGGAGCATTGTGTAACAGAATTCTGTGAAAAAATTTAACTTTGTTAAAAATGACTCTATATCTGAGGGGTAGAATTTTAAGTTGTTTGTTCTAATTTACAGTCTGTACTGGTCACAAATCAGATTTAATGCTCGTTTGTGAAGTGAGTGGAGCTTTTTTTGTGTTTGAGACTGAGCATCCATCCCAGATTGTGGAACAGTAATCTAAGTGTGTTTGTATGTGTGATATGTAATATATCTTTTTTGTATCTTTGTCTTTCTGTGCAGTCAGGTTTGTTAGGTTATGTACGTGAGAATTCCAAGTTAAATGCTGATCAATGATGAGTCCTAGGGTTTTATGTTCATGAACATTTGCTATTGCCTTAGTCCCAGCACAAAGCTGTAGTGAAGTTTTTGTTGCATTCTGCAGTTTCTGTGTTGTAGTGATGAGCATGGATTTTGTTTTGTTGGTGTTTATCAACATACCATTTTATTACTCCATTTAATCAAAATGTTTATATCATTTTGGAGCATTGTCTGTAGGTTACTGATGTCATAGTCACTATTGTAAACAGTACAATCATCAGCAAAAGTATGAAGAGTGCTTTAAATGTATTGGTAAGTCGTTAATATAGATAGCAAAGAGAAGAGGACCAAGAATGGAGCCTTGAGGAATACCAGTATCAACCATAGAAGAGTCCATTATTTTGTTTCTAAAGCAAACTACTTGTTTTCTACCTGAGAGAAAAGATGTAATAAATTTTAGTTTTAATAAATGTTAGTTCAGGGTGTAATCTTCAGCTTTTTTGCAAGAATTTCATGATCAACCATATCGAAGACTTCCTTGAAATCAACAAAGACAGCACGACATAATTGGTCATCACTTACATTAGACAGCCAGCTTTCTGTCATTTTAGTTAATGCTGTGTGGCAGGAGTGATTTGGTCAGAAACCTGATTGGCTGTCTATTGGTAGATTGTTTTCATGTATGTGGAGCAGTGTTAACTTTTGTATATGTTTTTCAAGAGGTTTAGATAATAATGACAGAATGGATATGGGTCTATAGTTTGAGAGGTCACTAGTCTATCCAGATTTTAAAAGAGGAAACACTTTGGCGAGTTTAAAAGCGTTAGGGAAATTGTGTTTATCAATGCACAAATTTTATATATATGTTAGAGTGTCTGTGATAACTGATGCAGCGTAGCGTAGTATCTTGTTACGAATGTCATCACCTGCTGAGTTAGTGCTTTTTAAAGACCTGATGTAGTTATAAACCTCACCGACTGTGAGGAAAGGAATATTTAGTTTTAGCTTTACACATTTACTCTCGCTGTAAGTTTTCAACACACTCAGGTCGCAATTAGGGGTCGGTAATGAAGATTTTAGAAGACTAATTTCTTCCTTAAAATGTTCACTGAAGTTAGTGCAAGTATGTTCACCATTAAGTGTTTGTGGGTCAGATTGCTTCCTTTTATTTACAACAGAATTAATCGCTTCCCAAATTGATTTACTATCAGTTTTGACTTTCACTAAATTTCTGAAGTAATTTTTCTTTTCCTGCCTAATTAAATTGACTGATTGACATTCCTTTTGGGCCAGCATTGGCTCATAGGGCGGAAATCATATCTTTCCATGTCTGACCACTCGCCGCCGCCGGCTGTAGATCTTGGATGGACTTGAGTCCCAAAGTTGTACTCTCTCTAGTGATGGTTCTACGTAGTCTCCCTTGGCCTGCCTTGCTTGGCGAGGGAATCTACCTAATTAAATACTGCACCTTATTCCTAAGTGAACGATAGCTACTAAAATTTCTGCTTTAATGAGCTTCATCCCATTTCCTCATGAGTTGCAAGATATCAGGTGTTATCCACGGGGATTTCGTTACGTGCTTTACTCTCATTTCTTTGATGGGGACATCCTTGTCAAAAGTATTTCTAAAGATTTTAATCCAGTATTCGATAGCCTCGTCTGGACTGGTTAACTGGTAAAGGTACGTAAGAGGCGAAACTTTTAGATCAGTTAAAAATAATTCCAAGTTAAAGTTTTTATAGTTCCTATATCTGATGCTGGTATGTTTGTGTTTAGGAATTTTATACCCCTTATGTGACTACGTACAGCAGACCGGGTAGTGATCACTCAGCGACACATGAGGGACAGTACATTCAGTAATATTTCCTGGATCAGATACATAAATATGACCTATTAGTGTTGATGATGATTCAGTTACTCTAGTAGGTTTGTTAACAATTTGAGAGAAGTTGTAGGATGTTAAAATATTCTTCCATGTAGGATTGAGCTGATTGAGATCTATATTGAAGTCGCCTAGAATGACTGTGGTCCTCGAATTTATAGGTTAGAGCATCATCCATCATGGTCGTGAAGTGATCATACCACTCAGCTGAAGCATTTGGATTTCGGTATATAAAACTAATTAGAATTGGACTAAGACTTGGTATTTTAATTTCCAACATGATACATTCAACCTCTGATGTTTCCAGGTCTTCTCTTCTACAAAATTTAATTGTGTTAGAATTGTAAACGACTAAACCTGTCTCTAGCTTCCTAGCTAGGTCGTGCCTGATCAAATTAAAACCATCTATTCGTATATCGTTGTCAGTGATGTTTTTTTTTAATGTAATCTGTTTTCAGAGAAGCCAAAAACATGAAAATGTTGTTGAAGTATATGTGTAACCTCAGGGAGTATTCCTAACAAGTGATAAACATTTAAGTGCCCAACGTAAGCCATCGTGTCGCAGCCACTCCTCCGCTTTCTGTGTCATTATATAACAATGTAACAAATATTATATTTCAGTATAAATAAAATAATTGGTCAGACAGACTTACTCGTGCAACAATCAGACCCCAATCACATAATTATACGCGTACGTTTAAGCTAATAGAGATAATGAATCTAAATAAATTTATAATAACTGACAAACAAATAATGGAGAAAAAGTACAAAAATCAACAATGCAATGAACGTAAATTGTAAAAGACTTGATGACAATATTAGCTGTAAGCTAGCGCTTAGAAATTTGTGTTCTGCTGTAAGAAGTTCTGTGGTTTTTGTTTGTTTTTGTTTCAGTTTAGTTAGGTTTATCTACAGAAGTTAAAATGTGCTGGAAGTTTCAAATTATCTGGTGTCTGTATGTAGGTTTACGTGTTGATTGTATAGTAGGGACATCATATATGCGTGGCTCAGAGCTGCAGGACTAAACTGCTTTAGATATTGTAGCTGAAAGTTCCATGGATAATGATGCGGGGTTCTTGTGTCCTGTATAGTTGCTGTGGTATTCCTAAGTGGTGATTGTGCAGGAGTCTCCATGTTGTTAGCTGTACAAACTGTTGGTACAATTTGTTGAGCTTGCCGTGTAGGCAGGAGCGGGAACATGGAATCGTATGGCCAGTGCGGACAATGGTAGAGAGGCAGAGGGTGATGTTTCTGAGGGTCCTTGGAGTCTTGTAGTTGGTGTAGAGTGTGTGTTTCTGGAGCTACGAGATGTGGGTGGCTGTCTAAACTGTTTCTGGATATTTGAATGTGTTGTTATGTTCTGCTCAGTTCTTGCTGGGTATTTGATATTTTTGGCAAGGATGCTGCTGCAAGTCTTGTTAATGTGGATGTGGTCCCTGTAAAGACGTTTTTTTGGGAACACCTGTGGCTGAAGTAAAAAATGGTGTGTTGTTTATAAAAACTTTCGTGTTCTGTAGACAGAATGTTTGTAGTATTTTGTTGTTTATATCCACCATGCGACGTCCAGGACCAGAACAAGGTGGAATGATGGATGAAATGTTGATGGAAGTGTTGGGGTATTTCTTCTTGATGGTGGATATCAAGTCCTGTATATCAGAGGGCCGAAGACTCCGGCCGTTCATGCTGTCATTAATGCCAACATGTACGGTCGTTCTCCTCACTCTCAGATCGACGTCAAGTCGTCTCAGTGTTCGCGTTAGTTTTATAATACCAGCTCCAGGTACTGGCATGACTGAGACTGTGTCTTCAGAGGTAACTGACATCTATGTAGCTGTTGAGGTGTGCAAACTGGTTGACTTCTTCAATACCTGTTCTTTCTACGTATATTTTCCCTCGTGATTAATGAGAAGTTTCATTATTTTTGTTTTTTCCTTTAGAAATACATGCCCTTATAAATCTTGTTTTTGTAGCTCTGTACTTTCCATCGCAGCATATGCCTGTGAAACCTGAACAGTTTACAAAACAGTTGAGAAACACATAAATGCCTTTGAATGTAAATGCTATAGAAGAATCCTTCAAATATCATGGACGCAAAAAAGAACAAATATATCCATACTACAAGAACTTAATATTGAAGAAGGTTGGCTAGTATCGAAGATTACACAGAGAGAACTATTGTGGAGATATTAAATGTTATGAGAATTTAAGAAGACAGTTTTGGAAGGGTACATAATAGGAAAAAGAAAGAGAGGAAGAGAGGCTGCAAGACATCGTTGATGATCTACGAATGGACGCATCAGCAGAAGGTCCTCTTGCTTACACCCAAGAGGCCTACAAGAGAGCTGTTAGGGAGGCAAAGTTCCGCAAGGGACATGCAAATGACTGACTGACTGAGATCAAGGGAATGTGATAGATGATCATATATATAGTAAGAGAATGTGACAAATGATCAGATGTGGATCAAGCGAGTGTGACAAATAATTAGACACAAATCAACCAAACATGACAATCGACCAGATTTAGAACCAGTAAGGTATAACTGAACAGAGGCAAAAACAGACTTTTTTCTAGTCAGTCCCAACAGACACATACAAAAAAAACCACCACAACATAATGACTGGTGTGATATTGACAAAACACTTCAGGCAAGAAAAAAGTCATAAACAGCTGACATGTCAAGGGAAAATGCAACAAACAGTTGACATTAGAGCAACTGTCATAAAAATATGAGACACGATAAATTGTTGCGTTTTTTTGGTTTTTTTTGGCCAGAAAACTACAGAAAGGAAGAAGAAGCAAGAGAAGGCCATCATTTTGACCTAACTGGATTACTAACCACCAAGCCAGGCCTACAGTGTTTCCTAAGAGGCGATAGAAGACACATTATTGGCGGTACCCGACCTTGCCTTTGTCAGATTCGTTGACAGTAATATCCCGTGTAATCACGTCAAATCTCGTCGACGTGCAGACCGGAAGTTCTCAGACAACGAGATTTGTCTGTCGTCAAAGTTATTTTTAGCTTAACAAATCCCTTGTTCTTTTTTTTTCTAAAAAACAAAATTCCAAAATTTACAAATATTTTTTCAAATTTGTTTATGAATTTAGAGATCTTTCCGTCGAATTTTCTTTGCATCAGCTCAAGCAAGAGATGGGCATTAAATTCATGTGGCTCAGGATGAATTTTAAGGTAGGAAAGTTTCAGACTTTGTGTGCATATACATTTTCCACAGATATTTAGAGTTTTAAAAAGAGAATGAGTGGGGCTAGGAACTCACACAGCAGCTTCTGCCATTCCTTCTTCTTCTTCTTCTTTACACAGTATGCTTAACGTTATCCATCTTCTTTCTTTTTTAGCGATAAAATTGTCATTTCTTCTTTTAGTTTCAAAGATGTCTCAAATATAACTTCTAGACCAAATTTCTAACGTCATTTGCCCTATACTTTTTTTTTTAGTAAAGTCTTATTTACTTTACCTCAATGTCATAGAAGTTTGATTTCTTCTTTCTTCCAAGAAGCTCAAGAATTTGACTCATTCTTGATGTTTTAAAGATATTTGTATTTACTTTACAGAATACGTCAGGGATAGTCCTGTTCATGGAAAGTTATTTTTAGCTAAAATTGTCAAAGCCGTTTCAGTTTTTCTTAGAATTAATGCATTTGTTTTATCTCTCTAGTAACCCATAGTTCTTGTTTAGTCCATGTCAGACTATGCTCTTTATCCTAAATACGCCGTTGTCTAGTTTTGTTCCCCAATGAAAGTCTAAATTCATGCATTCTCCCCCATAGAAACACACCAGTTCAATGCACCAAAAATAAGCAACAGCAATATCTATTACAACTCTAATCATAGTTTGAATTCCTTTCGCCTGTTGTCTCTCTTAGAACTGCGGGTGGAAAAAAAGATGATCTTTACAGCCGACATCATGAATTTCCTGGATAACGGTATTGTGTCGGATTGGGAGGATAACTGTGCTTTAGAAGAATTGGACGTAAAAGGTGGAAGGAAATGCCTATCTTTCTCAGTTACAGAAGTCAATGGTCAGTATTCTGGGGCTAAAGCTCTGCAAGATCTTGTGATATGAAGCTAAACGTTCACATCTGTATTTTTAATCTGAGATAAAAATGTTGACATATGTATGTCTGATCTGAGACCAAATGTTGACATCTACATGTCTGATCTGGGAGCAAGTGTTGGCATCTGCATCTTTGATTAAATGTTGACATCTATATCTTTGATCTGCGACTAAATGGTGACAACTATATCCCTGATCAAATGTTGACATCCACACGTCTGATCTGAGACAAAATGTTGACATCTATATCTTTGATCAAATGTTGACATCCATATCTTTGATCTGAGACCAAATGTTGACAACTACATCTTTGATCAAATATTGACATCTACATGTTTGATCTGAGAGAAAATGTTGAAATCTATATATCTTTGATTAAATTTGACATCTGTATCTTTGATCAGAGACAAAATGCTGACATTTATATCTTTAATCAACATTTAGTCTCAGGCCAAAGATATAGATGTTATCTTTGGCCAGACTAAATATTGACATCTATCTTTGATCTGAATACTCTCGCGAAACTGCCTCTTATCGTATTCTTTGTGATCTGCAGATTAAACTCAACAAACAAAGCACGAAGACAGGCATGTCAGGCGCTCTTGATGCATCGCTTACGAAACATGACATGACTAATGCAAAACTATAGGGAAACACTAAAATACTGCAAAGCTATGACTCCGCAAGAGACATGGGCGGTCTCCTTTCAACTTGAAACCTTCAGATCGGAAGCTCAGTGGAACAGAATGATGCGATGACGTATCTGAAGCATTACTAATGTTTCTCCTAGTCCCATGCATTCATGCCTGAATTACTTCTCTTGTGTTTTCTTATCTCTGGAAAAAAGCGGTTAAAAATATTATAGTTTCAGCTGGAGAATGTTAAAAAAATCCTGTTTGTTTTACGGAGCATGTAACAATGCTTCGTAGTTAAAATTAGCGAGATGGGGAACAATGAATGTCAATTTAAATGCCGGGTTTCAACAAGTCGAGCAGAAAACCAAGCACTTTAATCTTGTGGGTTGTGTGGTCTTCAAGTTCTATAACTTGAGTCATTTCACAGCACCTCAGGGGCTAGTTAGAAAGGAACAACGCTCGAAATGAGGAAAAATTAACGCTTTTAACTGGTCAGTTTTGCTCTATGGAGAACTTATACAGACAGTGCCCACGTGACGCTTTTTCCAGTTGATATAGAAAAGTGAAGATGATTAAACATTGATGTTGGTAAAGAAGGAAATGTAATCCAGGGCGTGACAGCGTTTAAGCGAAATAGCAACTAGGTTTCGCTCAGCGCGATGAGATGGAAAGGAATAAAATGTCTCCATTGTATTTATTCTCAGTTTATAAACTAAAAAAAAAATGAAGAAGCGTACAGTAAAAGCTTGTTCTCAGCTTAATCTACGAGATAAATGAAGGCAGGTAAAATTCTTATATATCTTATATCTTATATCCTTCCCGTGCCGTTAAACGTCACATAGGGCTCGCAAAGTAGTTCGCCAATTTTCTTCGGCGAGTCTTTCAACCTCATCAAAGGATTTTATGCCTGTTAACAGGCAAAATTAGAGAAGATAAAAAAGCGCAATTGCTAGAGATAAAGAGGAAAGAAATATGAAAATACAATCAACCCTCTGTCGGGTAGTATACAAGGGTTGCATTGTTTATGTTTCTATGCTATTTTGTCTGATATGTCAGTGACTCGAAGGCAGGAGTAGACTAATCGATAGCGGCCTGTCCTCTCACCCAGAAGACTGGTTTCGTGGCTCTCTATTGGACCTTCCAGTCCATGCAGCTGTACCAATTAGGCACCTAACATTAATGTTAGGAAAACAACCTCTCTTGACGGATAATATATACCTGCAGTGCGGAGCACACCGAATGGCATGCACACACGGTTCTAAGGAACTGAAGAGAACGCATACAAAGTTCAGAGCACCTGAACTTATCACTTGTTTTCACAACATATACCGTGCACATCCTGGATCATGAGAAGACAAAGCTTCGTGTGTACAGATACTTCCAGGAGATAATGATGAAGCTAAACTAATCGACGAGAATATGCGGGGCTGTATTCCAAGAAAAGGAATGATAACACAGTCTCTAGCGCAAATAAGATTACCTCCGCATGTCGAAGACGCCCAAAAGGACTGTTTATACAGTGAATCAAAAGATTATTAATAACAATGTTATTCTGTTCCTTTACTCTGACATGAACGCTGTCTTACACACACGGAACTGATTATAACGTGGTATTCTTTTCTTGTAAAAAAAAAAAACAGCCAAGTCAATCTAGGATACTTTACCATATTGTCTCCGTTTCTCAAGGCAGTTTTGTTCCGAAAACTTTATGTGTTAAATTTCCACTTTTTTTCAAACAGCAGAGGTTTCCAACTATTTCTAACCCATTATAAGTTGGCTCGCTCCATTATGAAGTGGTTTGCAGTCCATTATAAGGTGGTTCATGACTGTGTTACTGATTTGATATTAAGTGCCACCTGTTGTATAAACCTAATTAAAGGTCTTCGACATTATGATATTACATATGAGATGGTGATCCGCAACTTTTATATAGCTGAAGTAGTGGTTCTTGGATGTGAAATGGTTGAGAAACACTAGGAAGGTCGATAACCGGTCATCAATTCCACAGTCTTCGTGAAGGTAAACAGTTCACAAGAGACAAATCAAGCCCAAAATTTTCGTATGGATACACAGCTCACATACGACTAATCAACCCACAACCTTCGTGTAGATAAACAGCTCATAAGCGACTAGTCAACCCACGATCTTCGTATAGATATACAGTTCACAAGCAACCATTACTCCAAGCCTGATAGAGAATCAACATTTAAGGGCGAAGGAACGAAAGAAAAAAAAGGAAGAAAAAATAAGCGTATACAAATGATGAAAAGCTGAATACTGAAGTCTGTCTGGATACACTGTCCTTTATCTGTCGATCACCATATTCTAGCTATCATCCAAGATTAAGTTCAATAACATTATAATATACACATAATGAATAGTAATAAAGTACAAAATTTTTAAAAATCTTTTATATTTAATGTCTTATCCACGCATTAAACAATACAACATAACACAGGTCATGCGGTATAACATAACACAGGTCATGCGGTATAACATAACACAGGTCATGCGGTAGAACCTTTAGTGGTTTAGTACCAGCGAAGCAGAGGAACAAATCCAAGAATAGAGACAACTGGAGAAAATTTATTCGTGGCCTCTACTCCCAAGAAGAAGAATAACAGAGAGGATAATGAGCAGTAAAGGGCTCACCAGGTCAAAAGCGGAAAAAAAAGGCAAAGGACATGTGCATATGGAAAACCCTTGCGGAAGCCCTATGTGCTTCGGGCACTTAAAGTTCAGAGAGAGAAGGAGAGAGAGAGAGAGAGAGGAGACATATACTCCCAAGGAGATACGGGCAATGATGATGATGATGATGGTACTTTGGTTGTAAGCGATCACATCTGTATATAGTTAACGTTGTATTCACTGCGACAGAAGACACTGGTTTCGGAAAGAGAGGAGAGACGATTCATTCATTCATTCATTCATTCATTCATTTGCATGTCCCTTGCGGAACTTTACTTCCCTAACAGCACTCCTCTGGGTTGTGAGCAAGATGGCCTGCTGATGAATAAACAAATGAAGACGTAGTCCTAGTTCAGCACAGTATCACGAAGATACTGAGAGGTTTCGGCTTTCCGAAAACGGTCGATTCAGAGGGTCGAAGTAAGCATGATCTCTGGTGTAGTCCAGCGTGAAAGTATGTAACAGATAAAAGGGTTGGCGACTGCAGTAAAACTGGTTTAAATAATAAAGGTAGATAGAGGTGTATGGTGCAGTTTTACAAAGTGAGGGAGGGAGTGAGTAAAGTGAAAAAAAAAACGAATAGAAAGTATGAGAATATATAAATGAAAAACATACAACATCCGATATTTCGGCGTGAGCCTTTTTCGAGGATTACATGCACAACGAGACACACACACACACACACACAAACAAAAACAAACGAAGAACTTATCTCAATGTGGCCTCCTCCAGAAGTAGGAAATGTGTGAAAGTATGTAGTGCGTAGCTGAGATTGGTCAGTATCATTTTTTTCGTTCGAGGCGATAGCCGGGTATCATGTTGTTTGGGGGAGCCGTTATCGTGCAATTATGTAGTATAATTAGGCCGCAATTAGGTTTTGTAAATTAGGATAGTATAATGATGATTATTATTATGAATGTTCTTCTTATTATTATTACTATTGGCATATTTAGTATAGTTTATTATTACTGACACATAGAAAGTAGGTCAGAAACGGTGGAAAATTCGAGAGGAACACTCCGACGTTATTAGTAGTAATATTAGAACAGGACGCCGACAATAATGGCAGATAAAGAGGATTTACTCAAATAACAATACAACAGACGGACACTGTGTAAAAAGATATGGACTAATCCCCTAAAAGTTATCATAAGCGCCTGATACGCGGGGAGAAAAGTGTATAGACGGATTTGACGCAACAGACTGACACGAGACGCATATTTGCTAATCCTAGGTCGCAATTTGCACACAGTTTTGAAAAATGGGAGTGGACCGACCAATGACAAGGAATAGGGGGTGTGGTCTATTGGACAGTTGACATATGACATATAAGCCAGGCATGCAGTTTTGGGAGGAGCACAGGAGGGATACAGAAGATACAGAAGACACACAAGGAGAAGTAGGTGAAGACGCAGAAGACAAGAGAGATACTCAGGAAAAACAGTTTATAACGAGAAGTAGTTTTAAGACAGACTGAAGATGTGTTTCAAGTGATTCACATGATTATGAAGATTTGATCCTTTTGAAACTTTGTGTAAAGTGATTCGGATGAGGAGTTGACCACGTGTTGCAGATCTATTTATAGCTGATAGCTTGAAATTGTTTTCGTATCACGCGTGGAGTATTTTGAAGCTGAGAACATTGCTGAAGTGCTGCATCTAGAACATGATAGAGTTTGATACTGTGAACAGTGATTATGTGCCTCAACGACGAAACTAACGAATTTTATGTCCTATTGCATCTTATTCGAAGTGATGTTATCAATATAATTTATTAATAAATGGGCTTGTAGTTGTTGAAGTGTTCTGATATTTTGATGTGGGTAAATAATTGATCTTTTGCAATGATCCCAAACTACCACGGCCGACCTTATGTAGCGTAAATCTTTTCTTCGTAAACTTTTGTAATTACCGAAAATCGTGAGCAAACATTTTTTTTAAAACAGAATTTATAGATAGAGAAAATATAAATGTATCACCTTAACCTGCATCCTTTGCACTTCATGTAGAGGCAATATAACGTCACCATCATGTGCCACGTGACCATGCGGAGCATAAATAAAATAGCGGTTGCTGAAGTTTCTTTTAGTCAACGTGCTGTTATTGAGTTCCTCGTTAAAGAGGAAATCCCAGCTGCTGAAATTCACCAAATACTTCAACGTGCTTATGGAGATGTGTGTATGGGTGCTAGCAGTGTCAGGAGGTGGGTCAAACATTTCAAAGATGGAAACAAATGCATCCAAGATATGCCTCGCAGCGGTCGCCCTCCAACTGCCTCCACTAAACGCAACGTGGAAAGGGTTGACGACATTATTAAAGAAGACAGACGTGTCACAGTATCTGTAAACCTTGGAATAGGACACAATGCCTTACATGAAATGATTGAAACCCTAGGCTATAGAAAAGTTTGTGCCCGCTGGGTCCCACAGGAGAGAACGTCCAGAAACCAGTGTGTCTGTGCCGTCGGTCAGCTCGAATGGAATTCTACCGGGAGGGTATTTTCAAACCTGTAGAGCGATGGGGTAAATGTGTGGAGAGAAATGGCGATTATGTTTAAATGTGAAGAGAAGGATGTAGTTTAAGCTGATACATTTTTTTTCTATCTATAAATTCTGATCTTTCAAAAGTTTTTTTTTCTAATGAGTTTCGGTATGACCCTCGTATAGCTTTGTGTGAGGTGTTATAAGCATGAGATATTGTACGTGAGATATTGTACGTTTTTTGTTTTAAAGTTTCGTTGTGTAGTCATTAGAACTGTCTCGTGCTTTTGTTACGTGGTAAATGTTCATAGTTAAGAAAGTGTTAGTGAGAAGTGAGGGTGGAAATGTAGTTAATAAGTCGCTGAGCATGTTGTACGTGTTATTTTGCTTTTTGTCACTTGCTGGCGCACTGATTTTTTGATACATGTAAATTATTGCTAAGCATCATAGTAATCATCCATGAGTATGGATGACTACGTTTTATAACTAATTGTTGTGTGATTTGCATTAATGAAGCTATTTGAGTGCTCTAGCAGAAGATTTAGATGTTTACTTCTGTTGTCGAGCATTTTGTCGAGCACAGAAGAGAGTGCTTATCGTAGTTAACGACTTGCACGAGATATTTGCCCTTTTGAGCGGCCTTGAGATGGCTGTTGTTAGGAAAGACCCATGAGAATGTTTAGCAAAGTAGTGTTTGCGAAAATGGGACACAAAAGTAATGATGACTTTGATCGCATGGTTCAGTTCTTGGATTTTGGACTATTTCTTTGCTGTCGCTGTTGTTCTATGTGTTTCATGTGTTTTAGTGTGTTTTGTCCGTACACTAGATTTGGTTATAACCCAGTCGAGGCCCTGTCATGTGACTGTCTGGTTTTCATTGTGGCTTTTTAAATGTAAAGTTAGTGATGTCCAGTGTTATACAATGTAAGAAAAAAATTAGCTGGGTAGTATGCAGCAACGTACATCTTAAATGAAAAGTTGGACATGGGATAAAAGATTTGTGGGCGCTGTTTAGTTTTTATTTGGTGCAATTTGTATAAAACAAGTGGGAAGCAGTTGCCAGTCAACGGAGCACATTAATAAGCATAAAAGATAAAAAAATACATATAAATATTTTACATTTTTGGGTGCCATGACCAGTATACAGTCACAGTTTAACAGATCATTGTAAAGATATTTAAGAGTTTAGCTACAACATCATAATAGTGCGGTAAATGTTTATCACAGCATCAAAACTGTCACTTTTTAACAGAACATCATAAATATCGCCACAATTTAACGTCACATAATAAGATTATTTCATTTTTAATAACATCACTCAAGGGGCATTACTCGGGATAAATTTCCCCCTAATCAATAAATGACATACCACGATCCTGCTGATGCTCCTGAGGATGATGATGTTGATGATGATGATGGTGATGGCGACGACGACGATGATGATGAATGATGATGATGATGATGACGATGACGACGGCGATGATGAATGATGATGATGATGATGATGACGATAACCATGAAGATAACGATGACGACGACGACGACGATGATGATGATGATATATCTTCAAGACCAGCGTCGGCAATTACGCTGAGAAATATGACTCAGACAGATTTACAAACCATTAAAGGCCAGACACATCATTCAAGAAAAGGCCATTTTAGAGCGACATTTAAAATGCCGTAATCCTTATCGTTAACATCGTTGCAAACGTCGATAGCGGAAAGGAGGTACTAGAGACGAAGTGCTGCAAGAAAGTACTACTAGAGAGATAGGAAGTACAATAATACCAAACTGTTTTTCATTTGGAAGAACAAATTTTTAAAAAAATAACTAAATAAAAGGAGGTACTACCTTAGGAAGAGCAACACAAGTGAGGAAATAATCTCCACTATAAAAAACATGGCAGTGCGAATCTAAAAAAATAAGCAAAGATGAAACGAAGATGAAAATCAGGATATTTTAAGAGTAATGTTTTAAGTGCACTACTCTATGCAAGTGAATACTGGAAAATCACTAAAACCATAGAAAACAAGCTGAATTCTTTCCAGACTAAATGTTTACGAAGAATCAGAAAAATATTTTGGCCAAACACCCTAAGAAATAACATCTTGTTGGCAGAAATGCAGATGAAGCCACTGACAGCAATTATTGAGGAAAGACGCTGGCGACGGTTGGGACATGTGCTACGAATGACTGACAACTCACTACCAAAAATAGCACTAAGATGGACACCACAGGGGAACAGAAGTAAGGGTAGACCAAAAGAGACATGGAGAAGAACAACAGAAAGGATGTTGACCAATAGAGGGCTCACCTGGGCAAGAGCGGAAAAAAATGCAAAGGACAGGCATTTGTGGAAAACCCTTGCGAAAGCCTCATGTGACTTGGGCACTTGAGATTCAAAGAGAGAGAGAGAGAGAGAGAGAGAGAGAGAGAGAGAGAGAACAATAGGAAGACCTAAACTTACTTGGAGAAGAGAAATTATGACAGTTTTCAGAGACAAGGGACACACATGGAAGGAAACAGAGAATAATTCCAAGAACAGGGATGACTGGAGAGCCTTTATCCGTGGCCTATGTTCTCAAAGGAGTGAAAGGTGGTGATGATGTAGATAGATAGATAGATAGATAGATAGATAGATAGATAGATAGATAGACAGACAGACAGATAGATAGATAGATAGATAGATAGATAGATAGATAGATAGATAGATAGATAGATAGATAGATAGATAGATAGATAGATAGATAGATAGATAGATAGATAGATAGATAGATAGATGGTGACTACGGAACAAATGGTTCTAGTAATAAAAGTAGACACAAATGTATGGTTCACCTTTAGACGCCAAAAAAAAACACATAGAAAAACAAGAGAGCAGGTGGAAACAACAATGTAAGATGAAAACGTTTAAATAAAGCACTTATAAATAAACCACATAGAAATAAACCACATTTACAACAATTCAATATTTCCGCGAAAGCCTTTTGTCTAGGATCACATAGAAAAACAAAACAGATAAAAACATCAAAAACAGGTGAAACAAAAGATGAAAAACTTACTTCTCTAATATTCTTGCTTCTCCTCACTCATATTAAAAAAAAAACATCCTTTAACTCAAACTTGTTTCATCATTTACTTGCTTGTAACTATATGCCTCCATAGAATAATCAGCACTCGCTCACTCCATGACCCGCCAGTCATCAAGTACTAAAATAACATAGTTCGAAAAATAACTTGTCAGATAGTGTTAGAAATTATTTTATTGACTGTTGAAAAATATATGCTAGAACATCTGTACTGAAAATGTATTTTTGTTTATGTATATGTCTGTGTGTGTGCGTGTATGCATGTGTGAGAGCTATTTTAATAAGTTAATTACTTCTTCTATTTTACTTTGAATGAATGTTAGAAAACGAGTCCTAAAATGCTATATTGAACCTATCTTGTTATATGGAAGTGAGCTTGGTCCCCAAAAGGACCATACGAGAACCTCGAGAGGACCACAAGAGGTTCAGAGTATCGCACGGCTTGAGCCTGTATTCTTGGTGGGTCTCAGAAGCGGGATTGCGTGACACCGTGGTTTTCGTTGCACCAGTTTAATCTAGAGTTGGACTTTCTCACCGGAAAACATCGACGTGTTTTGGATATCAGTATATCCCCGCTGGGTGAGAGGTGGTAGCCCATCCAGGCCAGAGTTGGACTTTCTCACCGGAAAACCTCGACGTGTTTTGAGATACCCGTGTATCACCGCCGGGTGAGAGGTGGTTGCCCATCTAGTCCAGAGTTGGACTTCCTCACCGGAAAACCTCAGCGTGATTAGGACACGCATACATCCCCGCCAGGTGAGAGGTGCTTGCCTGTCTAGACTGCCCTGCTCCAGTGTCTCCGACTTCAGCATTTTGTGGTCGTGGCCGCTACTCTTCCTAGTTGTGACTAGGATGGAGCTTTTGTCCAGGAGGATGAATCCTCGCCACTAGTGACTTCCACCTCTGGGTTGAGCCGGTTTAGGCATGTTATCCCAGTATGAAGGGGTCCGTCAGGGGTGCATATTGTCACCCTACTTATTTAACTTGTATACTGAAAATATAATGAGGAATGTTAGAGAAGATGTAGACAAAGAATATTACGATGCCATAACAGTTGGAGGTTATGAAATACCAGAGATTAGATATGCTGATGACACAGTATTGCTGTCCACAACACAAGAAGGAATGGAAAAACTAATTATGTCAGTCCGCAAGAACAGCGAAGAGCAGAACCTCTATCTTAATGCAAAGAAAACTAAAGTGATGACAACTGATAAAACAAACAAGGCAACTGAAATATGTATCAATGAGGAAAAACTGGAAGAAGTGGAGAGTTTTGAATATCTTGGATCACTACTAACTAATAATGGAGATACAATGCGGGAAATTAAAAGGAGGACATCTATTGCTCTTCAGAAAGTAAAACAAATAAAGAATCTGTGGAGAGGAGCAGACAGAACCACAAAAATAAGATTTTTAAGGGCATGCATCTTTCCTATCGCAACATATGCCTGTGAGACCTGGACACTTAACAAAACAGCTGAGAAGCACATAAATGCCTTTGAATGTAAATGCTATAGAAGAGTTCTCCAGATATCGTGGACACAAAAAAGAACAAATATATCTATACTACAAGAGCTTAATATTGAAGAAGGCTGGCTAGTAAAGAGGATTAAAGAGAGAAAACTTAAATATTTTGGCCACATTAAACGTCATGATAATTTAGAGAAGACCGTATTGGAAGGATACATAATGGGAAAAAGAAAAAGAGGAAGACCGAAACGAAGATGGCTGCAAGACATCGTTGATGATCTGGAAATGGATGCAGCAGCAGCAGGCCATCTTGCTCACAACCGAGAGGCCTACAGGAGTGCTGTTTGGGAGGCAAAGTTCCGCAAGGGACATGCAAAGGAAGGAATGAATGAATCCCAGTATGGGCGTGTTTAGGACGTGACCGACCTCTGGAGCAGAGGTACCGGTAACATGCGTAACCATCAAGTTTCACCCCTGGTGTAAGCCGGTTTCTATTTAATAAAGAGTTCTTTCAACGAAGGTTGGAGCTTGGTAAGCATGTATTAGCTCTAGAATTGCCACAGTTATCCAAGTAGGATCGTGTCATCTAAAGAACCTCGACTGATTTAATGAACCATTCGCGGTTTCACCGTGAGACAGTGTGAACTTAGACATGCATGGCTTAATCTTTGAGACAAGCATATGACTACTGGCAGGATCAACCAGATAGCTTTCTTCACCGAGCCTTCGTCGGATATGTGCCGACAAACCGACGCGGGGCAAGGGAGACAGCGCTCTGCTCAAAGCGGATCCCTTTCGACCCCGGCGGCGACGACGGCCGGTTCTCTCTGCTCTAACGAACGAGAATAAAGCCCGGCACCGGCAACCAACGCACATTACATACTGCAGACCCGATACTCTTTGCGAGAGATGGGCCAGTTTCGAGACCATCGGTCGACAAAACCGTAGTACACCGCTAGCACGAACCTGGCTGGCTACCCGTTTATAGGTTTCGCTCGACAGACACACCACTTGCTTCTGCATCGAAACACCTTAACTCTCGCCGTCCGGGAAGGGAGCGAAAGCCTTTCTCCCCACGCACGGAACTCGAGAGCGCTTTTTTCGCCAAAAGAAATTCATTCATTCACTTATCCCACTTTTTCCATCTTCATGTAAAACGAAACCATATACCTCTACTTACCACCACTACCACAAAAAAACAAAATCGTCATGGAAGTTAATAGAAATTATTTGTTGTAACTGGTAAAAAATAATACATACACAGACCTGTGAAATCTTATTTAGATAAATATTAAGGCCCAGATTTATTTTATTGCGCAAGCTAACTCATATACGAGGGGCGTTCAGAAAGTAATGCACCACATCGTTTTTCTCAGGAGCTGTTTATTAAAATGCATGAAATTTATACATAATATACATGGATATGTCATGCAAATATCTGTATTATTCAGCATAATCCCCATCAGCTTATACGGCTTTACGCCAGCGCGAAACAAGTGCACGTATTCCTAGCCCCTACCAGATTTTCTCTGTCATGTTTTCTCTGCATGAATCATTCCTTCGTCATTTTCAAATCTTACCCCTCGGAGTGCATCTTTAAGTGGACCAAAGAGATAGAAATCAGAGGCTGCCAAATCTGGACTATAGGGTGGATGGAGTAGTACAGTTCAGCCCAATTTGGTGATTGCTTCCTGTGTTGGCAGATTTGTGTGAGGGCCTGCATTGTTGTGAAGGAGAAGCAGCTCTGGTGGATTCTTGTGCGGTCGAACTCTGCGAAAACGTCGAATGAGTTTTTTTCAATGTTTTAATGTAAGCTTGCGAATTGATTGTCTCTCCTCTTGGCAAAACATCCACAAGAATCAAACCTTCAATATCCCAAAAGACAATGATCATGACCTTTCCAGCTGAAGGAGCTGTCTTGAATTTCTTTCTTCGTGGTGATTGCGGATGATGCCACTCCATTGACTGTCTTTTTGTCTCAGGTTCAAAATGATGTGTCCAGGTTTCGTCACCTGTTACGATCTCAGCCACAAAGTTCTCTCTCTCAGCATTGAAACGCTCCAACAATTCAGAAGAAATTGCATTCCTTTGCAATCGATGGTCATTTGTGAGACTTCGAGGAACCCATTTTGTGCAAACCTTAGAAAATTCGAGAGCTTTTATAACTGCATATGCACTACCATTGCTGACTGACAGCTTTAAGGCCAACTGTTGAGTAGTGATACGCCTATCAGTATGAATAATTCCCTCAGCGCATTTCAACATTTCTGCATTGTGGCAGGACGTCCACAGCGCGGCCGATCATGCAACTCCTTATCTCCACTTACTGATTCTTTCATTCTCTGAACCCAACGACTGATTGTACTCCTGTCGACTGTAAAACTTCCATACACATCACATAGACGCTTGTGAATGTTCACAACAGTTTCCTTCTCTACAACGAGAAATTCTATCACAATTCGCTGCTTATACCGCAAGTTGCTAACACTCTCCATACGGTTAGGGCAGTCATATTATTTGGCCGGTTGCGGTGCAATTTGGTTCACGTAATCGGCACATGCCATATTTAAAGTGTGCAAAATTTCACGCTTCTATCTTCATTATTAGCTGAAAAAAAAAGATTTTTTTTTCATTACTTTCTGAACGCCCGCAGTATTTTAAACGCGTATTCAATTTGTTTTTGGAAAAGTTCTTACATACTGCTCTTGTCTACTCCCGTGACGGGCAATTATATTTAAGCACTTTCAGATTCGATTATTGATACCAAGACATCACCTGAGAATTTATATGTGCTGTTTTATATAAGAAATATGAAAAAAATATATACTTGATGCAGACCCTCTTTCAGCTGTCTGTGATTCTTCCTCTATATAAGCTTACCCCCCCCCCCCCCACCATTTTTTTGGGATCATGCTTCACTTCAACTTCTCAAAGATTTTAATGCCCCCCGTGTAATACTCAAGAAAGTTCTGAAGAGGTATAATATAAATATATTCTAATTGCCCCCAACCAAACTTTTTTTTCCCAAAAAAATTTATTCAAATTCCACCCCCACCCCACCCCCTTGTGAGGTGTACGCCCCGCGTTAGGAAATAAATCTAGACACTACATCAATGGTTCTTAATCTGGGGATCTCAGACCCCTCCCCCCCCCCCTCCAAAAAAAACCAGAAGGTACATGGAAGAACTTTAGGGGAGTCCATGGGTCAGGAAATGAATTGACTCGATTAAGAGAAAAATGTAGCGCCACCTAGATTATTTTTAATGACCCCCACAGCTGTTCTCAGGCCGGAAAGAGGGTCTACTGCTGTTCTCAGGCCGGACAGAGGGTCTTCAACTGTTCTCAGGCCGGAAAGAGGGTCTACATCTGTTCTCAGGCCGGAAAGAGGGTCTACAGCTGTTCTCAGGCCGGAAAGAGGGTCTTCAACTGTTCTCAGGCCAGAAAGAGGGTCTACAGCTGTTCTCAGGGCGGAAAGAGGGTCTACAGCTGTTCTCAGGCCGGAAAGAGGGTCTACAGCTGTTCTCAGGCCGGAAAGAGGGTCTACAGCTGTTCTCAGGCCGGAAAGAGGGTCTACAGCTGTTCTCAGGCCGGAAAGAGGGTCTACAGCTGTTCTCAGGCCGGAAAGAGGGTCTACAGCTGTTCTCAGGCCGGAAAGAGGGTCTACAGCTGTTCTCAGGCCGGAAAGAGGGTCTACAGCTGTTCTCAGGCCGGAAAGAGGGTCTACAGCTGTTCTCATGCCGGAAAGAGGGTCTTCAACTGTTCTCAGGCCGGAAAGAGGGTCTACAGCCGTTCTCAGGCTAGAAAAGGAGTCTACAGCTGTTCTGAGACTGGAAAGGAATCCATGGCTGTTCTCGGGACCGGAAATAGGGGTCCACAGCCAAAAGAAGGTTAAGAAACACTGCTACAGATCACGCCTTGCTTTCAGATACATCAGTGAATCTTCTCACGTGATAGGAGCAACTGGGTAGCGGTGACCAGGATGCACGCTGCTGCCAGTAAAATAAAAGGGAACTTCATTTGATTTAGCTTCAAGAAAGATCTTGCTTCCAGTTTTTTTTTTCCTTTCTTCCTTGTCCTTTTTTTTATTAAGAATCCAAATTTCTCTTTCCTTTCTCTGTCCGTTTCTCCATTGTGTGCGTACATATTCATCCTCCCTCACCCCTCCCCCAGAATCCTGCACTTAAAACAGTGGATCTCCCCAGGGGACCCAGATCAATGCATCGACTGTGGACCACCCTTGTGCGCGCGCACGTGTGTGTGTATGGGGGGGGGGGGTGGGTGGGGTGCGCGCGAGCGCGTGTGCAAGAATGAACAATGAAATAATCACCAGTAATAAGTAATTAAAACAACAGAAGAAATATACCAGAAGGAACTTTTTAACAAGCATCAAACAATACAAGCTTAATAATGATAAAACGTAACAGTGCCCCTACATTGTACCCAAGGAAAATGAGAACACTGCCACTCAATGAGGGATAGGTCATATTCTTTTGAACAATTGTGACGCCAAACGCCCACAGATAACTCCCCCACACAGCGCTAGTATGGGGATCTTCTGTGAGCTTTCCTGGAAGCTGGTATCTAAGTTGCAGAGGATATACCATTCCAGCAGATAAATGTCAGTTGGAAGTGGCCTGTATGTTGTCAGAGAGTGCATATTCTAATGTACTCCAGACGATACTAAAAACGTTTAAACAACGATTATAGTGAAGTCAGTATGAACTGCTTCATTCCAGTCAGCGCTAACGCTGAAATTTTCATTTTTATGGACATGAATATACCGTACTGAATATTTTTCTGAGAAAAAGGTAGAAAAAAGGCGATAAGTCGACAGTTATATAGACTGGCGAACATAAAAAAAGATTATTCAGCAGCATGAATGGGGTAAATAATTAAATGGGTAGCTAGTTAGTTAGTTAGTCAGTTAGTTAGCTATTTAGCTATTTAGTTAGTTAGTTGTTAGTTGTTTATTTGGTTAATTAGTTAGTTAGCTAGTTAATTAATTGGTTAGTTAATTACTTAAGTAGTTAATTAGTTATCTAGTTAGTTACTTAGTTAATTAGTTAGCTAATTAGTTAGTTAGCTGGTTAATTAGTTAGCTAGCTAGTTAGTTTACTGGTTAATTATTTGGTTAATTAGTTAGCTAGCTAGTTAGTTAGTTATCTAGTTACTTAATTAGCTAGCTAGCTAGTTAGTTAGTTAGATTTAGAGCTAGTTAGTTAGTTAGTTTTAGTTACTTAGCTACTTAGTCGACAGACCATCATCTCTGCACATCGAACACATTGTCCATACTTTCTCATATCTCCTCTTTCAGTATATCCCCCAGTACATCCCCCCGCATATCCCACATATCCCCCAATATACCCCCAATATATCCCCAATAAATCCCCCGTATATCCCCCAGCATGCTTTGGCTGACGGCACCAGTTCTCTATTGACTGACTACCCTTCTGGTCTGCCACAACCGAAACACACATGGCACCACCGTTGCACACTAGAGAACTCACCCAAGAGGATTTCAGCTCAGATGCACGTAACTTCGTTGCACCGTAGAAGATCTTGAAAGAACTCTATCTCTTACTTCATAATTTGCCTTAACTATCTACATGAGAGAGTTGATATTACCATTCATTCACGCGCGGAGAAATGATTATCATGAGAAAAAAGCTCGCAAGTATACCGCCATCTTGACCGGAAGCCCAGCATGGTTGGATGGACTGTGAAAAAAAAAGAAGAACAAAGCAAGCTGTAGGACCAGTGCAGACAAACTATCATGAGGAGAAGGCACTGGCTATAATGGTGATTTAATATGCAGTGGAAACAGAAAAAGGAGATGGAAACATGTTGGTCACGTGATGAGAAGAAACAATCAGAGAATTCCAAAACAAGCTATCAAGTGGTTACACAACAGGCCGAAGAAAAACAGGTCGACCACGTGAAACTCTAAAAAAAAAAAAATGACATTGTTAAAGAAAGGGCAGTTTAGTAGGCATAAAATACCCTTGATGAGGTTGAAAAGGTCGCCAAGAACAGGAAAACTTGGCGAACTACCATGTGAGCCCTATGTGGCGTTTAACGGCACGGGAAGGATGTAAGACGTAAGAAACAGATTAGATCTCGAATATAAAGTATAACGGTTGTTTCTAAATTCTGTAAGATTAGCCTTCCCTAATACGACAACTTACATCTGATTACAAGCGCTTTCTTTGCAGAAGAAAAAAAAAACTGAGAAGGAAACCAAAAAAAAAAAAAAAGGCCTTGGAGTTGACATAAGCCACCAAAACGGACAAAATCGTATCTGGCAAGCGAAGCCAAACTTTCCTCTAACCCGGCATCACGCACGTCCGTACTGTCGGATGTCCCCCCAGGACAGCAAGACACGGTGATGTCCGTTTGATCGCCGGCGACTGCAGCTGCCAAATTCTGGAAACCTTTTCTCTACGGTTCGTGCTATCTTTTGTTTTGTTCTGTTCCGTTCAATCGATTCCGGGCGCCCAGGGAAGAAAGAGCGCTATTGAATGTATTTAAGACGTTGGCCCTCACAATTCCAGAGTGCGTAGGCCATAAGGAGATTAACTGAATAAAGCAAAATAGCTGTTTTAACGAAGCTTTCACCGTTTGGAATAAACCGCTCATCCAAAAAAGGTTAAATAAATGAAAACTAAATAATATTGAAAGCTTTTCTAGTGGGCGGCAACCCTTTTAAAACATATATACGAGTATATATATATATGTGTGTGTGTGTGTGCGCGTTTGTATGGGTAAAGACGCTGTCCGTTTTGGCAGTAAGCGACCCGTAGCTAATATGCTGTCCTCGGGGTTGGCGAACCATATCTGAACATGAACCCTGTCCAGTCCCCATGGTGGTGGAGTCCGATAAAGAAGTATTCCACATGCCCATGCTTTTTATTTGTACTCAAGGACTGAAAAACAAAAATAGCTGCCATAAGCTGCTCCCAAGCCGACAAGGTGCTGTGTCTCAACACGTTCACAGCATCTGCTGCAAATAACGCCAGCTCGCAGTTCCAGGAAGACAAGACAAGACAAGACCAGACATACTGTCCGCTGCTCTTCGTATCCGCGGAATCACTTCCCGCAGTTTAAAAAACAAATTTAAAGATAAAAGAAAAAATAAACAAAATTAGAAATGTATCAATTTGAAAGAATAAATATCGCACATGTCCACCTATGTGAGCCTCGTCATGCATCCAGTGGCACATGAAGTAGATCACTATTCTGACTTATCTTCAGAAAATCAACAGCCTATAAACTAGGAAAACAAGTAGGAACAGCTTTATTACTTAACGACTACAAAGTTGTGACGTTTCAGCATGAGCCTTAATCATACAAACACATACAGGACGAAGAATTAGAGAAAGGAGATAAAGTATAGATTCACATGAGTCCTATGTTTAAAAAAAATGAATAGAGCACTTAGCCCTATCATTACAATTAAAAAGCAGGGGGTGTGCAATGCTTCTTTAGCAGACTCCACCACCACGGGGACTATGGCGATCCCTGCCCCGTTGGCCAGGTTATGCCTGTTACCAGGGGCACCAACGGAGAGGTGAGACAGGGTCTTGGTCAGCTACGGTTCGCTAACCCTGACACTAGCATATCAGCTATGGGTAGCTGATTGCCTAATCGGACAGCCTTCACCCTCATCACATATTATTTGGAAAACGCTGGTCCGGCACTCTCTTTAATCCGGGAGAAATTACGCATCACGGTTTACTGGGCGGCCATTAGTTGCCACTATGTGTACCACATACAGCGCTTTACAGCGCGAGAGTCGCTTCCAGAAAATTGCGTCGGTTTTATCGTTTATATCGCATTTTGTGTAGAGTGGTCCGTTCTTCTACTGTACCAGATGCGGAGGCCACTGCATTGCGGACGATGGAATGACCTTCTAAATACAGAAGCCAGCAGTGAATATTTGAAACAGGAGATGAAAACAGGTACCTCTTTGCCTTGCAAGTTGTCCTTTTTTATTTTTTTTTTTAGATTAGTGGCTCTCAACTTTTATACATTCAAGGACCATATTTCCAACCACGTTTAAGTTAGGATTATTTGGTTATATGCAGTATCACAATGCCACAAAGGAAAGGTAGAATACCCGCTTTCATTCCATTAAGGCATATTGGGGATACGGTGTCAGGCCAGTGTTTCAAAAACCTTCGCACGTGAAAGTATGATGTGGTCAGTATACCACATGCCGCCAGTATATCTCAGTACATGTGTCAGTATATCCTGGCCGCATTTACCTTCCAAGATTTCTCTAGTAGCCATTTTTAGAAGCTAGGTGGACCAGGGGGCCTTTTCTGGTATGGTAGCACCAGATAACAAATCCCCACTGCGCTAAAAACCGTTCAGCCAGCCGGGCCACCACAATGCTTTTTGTTTTTAAAACATGACGCTTAATACAAAAACTGATAACTCAGCTTCACGTCACTTTCTAATGAACCACGGACCACATGTGGTTCGGACAGGTTGGGAAACACTGCCTGAGACGAAAGCTTACGAGGAAACCCAAATACAAACCAAACGGAAGAGCCTATTTTTTATTTTTCATCAGCCTATTTTTCATTCTCTTGTCAAATCATGCTTCACGAAAACGGATAAAGTAAGAGAACACAGCTTTGTAGGATTAGACCTCGAAAAAATCGTAGAAAAAGCACTTTAGTGAGACGTGAGAGAAAGAAAAATTACAAGAGAATTACCTAGGATTCGAACCACGGACTCCGGCAGGACGAGCGGTCGTCTAGCCGCGAGAGAACAGCGCACTAACGGACTGCGCTATCTCGCACCTCCAGAGAAATCTTGGAAGGTAAATGCGACCAGGAGTGAATACTGACCACATCATACTTTCATGTGCGAAGGTTTTTGAAACACCTTCTGGAGGTGCGAGTTAGCGCAGTTCGTTAGTGCGCTGTTCTCTCACGGCTAAAGGGCTGCTCGTCCAACCGGAGTCAGTGATTTGAATCCCAGGTAATTCTTTTGTGATTTTTCTTTCTCTTACGTCTCACTAAAGTGCATTGTATACGATTTTTTCGAGGTCTAATCCTGCAAAACTGTGTTCTCTTACTTTACAGTATGAAAGCCTCGTTGTTTCCTATTTATATAAAAAAAAAATTGTTCACGGAAACAGATGATCGCCAGTGCCCTCCGACGATGAACCTATTCAGTAAATGAACGAATATTTTTGTTCATGAAAAGTATAATATTGTGTACTACCTCTTTTGTTTATGATATGTAAGTTCATCTATGGCTATGGTTTTATGATGCTGTAAATGCTAATCTGTGATGCTAAACATAAACAAGTCATACCAAGTAAGGATTGATATAGTCAAAAGACTGAAGAAATGAGCTTCTGTAGGCAAAATGTTCGGTTTATTGCCTGTGGCAGTAGTGCAAGGAAGAGAGTGAGGGACTTATGGGAGTGGTAATTAAGTAATTAAGTTCTTCAAATAGCACAAACGTACTGTGCACCCCCGCCCTCCCCCAACCCTAATTTTGAAGAAAATCTGACCACTGCCATTCCGGTTCCAGAATCCTTGTTAGTCAACAGTTCAGCCTCTCTGCTTTCTCATCATCTCTCATACAATATGCAAAAAAAAAGATATCCCAGAATGCCTTAATGGCATGACAACGGGGATTTTTTAAAAGCTATGTTTTGTGAAATATTCTCCGATATTTGTATGAGAGGGAGAATCAGTTGCCTCTCTCTACTAAAACTTTCAATCGTTCCCCCTCCCCCTTTTTTTACTGTACTCATATGCAGTCTTCTTCTTCTTCTTCTTCCCTGGATCTCCGAACTGGTGCTCCTTGCAGTCGATGCGGTGATGATGTTGAGGTACAGCATTGCGTCGGCTTCAGGGCAGGTTATGGCGATTATTTTTTGTCAGTCCCTGAGATTATATAAAAGGCAGGGGGGTGTGCAAAACGTCTTTAGCAGACTCCACCACCATGGGGACTATGGCGATCCCTGCCCCATTTACCAGACTATGCCTGTTACGGGGAGGGGGGGGGAGTACCACTGAAGAGGTGAGACAAGGTCTTGGTCAGCTATAGTTCGCAAACCCTAATGTCTGCACGTCAGCTATGATTCGCAAACCCTAATGTCAGCACATTAGCTATGTTTCGAAAACTCTAACGTCAGCACATTAGCTGTGGTTGGAAAATCCTAATGTCAGCACGTCAGCTATGGTCCGAAAACTAACGTCAGCACGTCAGCTATGGTTCGAAAACCCTAATGTCAGCACATCAGCTATGGTTCGAAAATTCTAACGTCAGCTATGGTTCTAAAACCCTAACGTCAGCTATGGTTGGAAAACCCTAACGTCAGCAAGTCAGCTATAGTTCGAAAACCCTAACGTCAGCACATCAGCTATGGTTCGAAAACCCTAACGTTACCACATTAGCTATGGTTCGAAATCTCTAACGTCAGCACGTCAGCTATGGTTCGAAAACTCTAACGTCATCACATCAGCTATGGTTCGGAAACCCTAAGGTCAGTACGTCAGATATGGTTCGAAAACCCTAATGTCAGCACATCAGCTATGGTTCGAAAATTCTAACGTCAGCACGTCAGCTATGGTTCGAAAACTCTAACGTCAGTTATGGTTCGAAAACTCTAACGTCAGCACGTCAGCTATGGTTCGAAAACTCTGACGTCAGCACGTCAGCTATGGTTCGAAAACTCTGACGTCAGCTATGGTTCGAAAACTCTGACGTCAGCTATGGTTCGAAAACCCTAATGTCTGCACATCAGCTATGGTTCGAAAACTCTGACGTCAGCTATGGTTCGAAAACTCTAACGTCAGCACGTCAGCTATTGTTCGAAAACTCTAACGTCAGCTATGGTTCGAAAACTCTAACGTCAGCTATGGTTCGAAAACTCTAACGTCAGCACGTCAGCTATGGTTCGAAAACTCTAACGTCAGCACGTCAGCTATGGGTGGAAATCTCTAACGTCAGCACGTCAGCTATGGTTCGAAAACTCTAACGTCAGCACGTCAGCTATGGGTGGAAATCTCTAACGTCAGCTATGGTTCGAAAACTCTAACGTCAGCACGTCAGCTATGGGTGGAAATCTCTAACGTCAGCACGTCAGCTATGGGTGGAAATCTCTAACGTCAGCACGTCAGCTATGGGTGGAAATCTCTAACGTCAGCACGTCAGCTATGGGTGGAAATCTCTAACGTTAGCACGTCAGCTATGGGCCGCCGATTGCCAAGCTGAACAGTCGTCATCACTCCTTAGAAACGTTTCAAAACACGTCCAATATGTTACAAAAAAGTAGCTTATTGTTTTCACTTCAAGATAAAACTACAAGACACTGCAAAGTAAAACAGATAAGAAAATTTCACACGCGAGCGCGTATGAGCTGTTACCTTTAACCACCCACACTTCGAGTTCTCCCCGCCGAAAGAACTACCCTGCCGGTAACGAACATTCGTTTTGTATCGGCTCTACCCAGGGTTGTACATTGTTAGGACTGATAAGTCAAGAAAGGAAACACATGTAATCATTTCTTGCACGCGTTAGGAGAAGAAGAAGAAGTCAGGGAGAAAGATAAAGAATAAAAGATTCGGAACTTATCAAACCAAAGTCTAGGGCCGATAGGAACCTGAACAAGGGAGATAAGATCAAGCCAAATCGAAATGAGTAGAAATATCAGAGAAGCGATCAATAGTCCAGGCAGAGAACATGCCTGTGGCAAAGAGACTTAAGTAGCTCGAAATACACCCACTCAGTCATCCATCCCTCCATCCCTTTATCCACCCATCCCGTCACTCATTCATTCATCCACATGTACGAATGTATTCATCTGTCGTTCATTTTATTCATACTTCCATTTATCCGTCCATCTAAAGCTCCATGTTTCTGTGGTTCCGTCCATGAATTCGTTCATATATATATCGTTCTATCCATAGTCTATCTATCCGTCTATTTAGGCATCATCACATTTATTCATCCATCAGTTTTATTTGTCTAAAAGCTATCTGTCTTTTCGCTGGTGTGTCCGTCAACTTGTCTGATTATAACATAATCTGAGATTATATTATGATTTGGGCTATGTCAAGGCAATCTGAAGTGTGATCAATCTATCTATCTATCTATCTATCTATCTATCTATCTATCTATCTATCTATCTATCTATCTATCTATCTATCTATCTATCTATCTATCTATCTATCTATCTATCTATCTATCTATCTATTTGTCTGTCTGTCTGTTTACCTTTCTGGCTCTGTCTGTCACGATTCCCTCTATGCTTCACCTTGTATTACATCCCAACAGTTTTAATATCTACATTACACCTTAATAGTTTTACTAAATACATTACACCTTAACAGTTTTACCAACTGCGCTACACCCTAACAGTTTTACTAACTATATTACATCCTAACAGTTTTAATAACTATATTACACCCTAACAGTTTTAATAACTACATTACACCCTAACAATTTTATTAACTACATTACACCTTAACAGTTTCATTAACTATATTACATCCTAACAGTTTTACTAACTATATTACACCTTAACAGTTTCATTAACTATATTACATCCTAACAGTTTTACTAACTATATTACACCTTAACAGTTGTATTAACTATGCTACATCCTAACAGTTTTACTAACTACATTACACCTTAACAGTTGTATTAACTATATTACATCATAATAGTTTTACTAACTACATTACACCTTAACAGTTGTATTAAGAATATTACATCCTAACAGTTTTATTAACTATATTACATCCTAACAGTTTTATTAACTCTATTACATCCTAACAGTTTTATTAACTCTAATACATCCTAACAATTTTACATAAACAGCTCATGTTTTCCTGTCAAACAGGAAATGACTTCGAAACTGACATCTGTAAATACATTTTTAAAAAGTTAACTTCCTGTGACATTCCCTCCTAGGCGGTTTCTGGCTCCTTGGAGTATCAAGTTCGAAGCTTAGTTATTCTCCTTTTTTTACTATCGTGCCCTGCCTGGAGGCCTTCTACCCCCGTCTAATCCCCTTCGTCTCTGGCTTAATCTTGAACTGTGTCTCTACTACGTGGAAAGCGATGACCTGTGGTGGGAGTATAGATCTGTGGACTTCGTTAGGGATATGATCCTACCACAGAGACCAGCCTTGGGGTGGCTTTCTTTGATGAAGTGAGAATCGCAAGGTAAGGGGAGATAAATCAATGATAAGAAACTATATAGAGAACGAGAGAGAGAGAGAGAGAGTGAGAGAGGGAGGGAAGAGGTGATTAATAACTGATCTGTAGATACTGAAGTGTGAACAATATTTTTAAAAGATCCTATAATTATATTATTGAAATCTTTATTGTTTCATATGGGAAAGAAGAAAGGAGAACAAAGGAGGAGAAAGAACAGAATTCAGTGAAGGATATATATATATATATATATATATATATATATATATATATAAAGATTTAAACAAAGGAGAAAGACATATAGCTCTGAAAGATATCTCAGGATTTAAACAGAGAAAGCGTAGGTCCATGAAAGAACTGAAGATTATCTAAAGATTTAAATACGAAAAAAAACCGAAAGAACCAAGCGGATGACTGACTGCATGCTCAGTTTCTGGCAAGTTAGTTGGCTTTACCCAACCCTTTTTTATATGAAAAGAAAGTATATCATACCCCGGACATGGATTCGGGATAAGTAAGCCTTAGTTTGAATGAATATATCCCAGAGTTGTTAAGAAATATATAGAATAAATGAAACTGACATGTGCTTGAAAATCTCCTAACTTGTATCAAACTACATGTCGACATTTCACTCGTGTCGTTAACTCATTCAATCCAGAGTTATTATCTGTTCTCTACTAGAATAAATTTTGAAGAGAAATTTCGGTAAAAAGAAATTGGAAGGAAGTTAATCTAAAAAAAAAAAAATATGGGTTGAGTTACACATGAATAATTATTGTATATATATATATATATATATATAAAACTAAGTATATAACTATACACGGAGCCACTGCAGTAAAGCTGTGATAACAAAATCTATAAACTAGGAAAAAAGTAGGAACAACTTTATTAATTAACAAGCACACATTTGTGACGTTTCGGTGTAAAACTTAATCATACAAAAACACACAGGACGAAGAAATAGAGAGAGAGAGAGAAGATAAAATATAAATCCATATGAATGCTATATAAAAAATAGGAATGAAAAAAATAGAATAAAATAAAATGAATGGATCACTTAGCTGTGACTTGTTAGAAACTGTGAGACTGTGTTCAGAAGTGCGTATGGTGGAGTGTAGAGAATGTTTAAATGGAGACTTGTGATGTGTGATAAGTGGGTCGTAAATAAGGAGAAAGGAGGGGAAGGGATCGTGGAAAGGGGAGAGAGTGATACAATGGTAATCTAGCCGGGAGAAAATGGATTAGGCGACTATAGTTGGGGTACAGGGGTTATAATGTGATGCTATGAGGAGGTTCTGGGATACAGGGGTTAAAATCTGATGCTATGAGAAGGTTATTAACTATGTATTACAAGTGAGAAAGGAGTGGAACTTAGTGTAGAGTGATTATTATTGTGGAAGAGGGGAATGTTAGGTGCAGCTGAATAGCGAATTCAAACCATGTGGTTTCAGCATCCCATATTCCTGAATTTAGCGGTTCTCAAGCGTTAGGCGGCTTCTGTCATCAGCGTGTCATTGTTTGATGACTGTTACCAGAAAATCGTATTTGTCTCTGTGGTTAGGGGCATTGAAATGATTAGGGACTGGTATCGAAACATACTGGGTGATATCATACAGATGTCTTTGCATAAGGTCCCCTAATCTGAGGCCATTTTCACCAGTGTAAGTTACTCTGCATCTTTTGCATACAGTGGCATATATCACATTACAGGGCTCGTACGTGAATCGCTCTTCGAGAGTGAGGATAGTTTTGTGATAGATGATTGTTTTCGTTTCCCAGACTACAGGGCAGGTAACAGCGAAGGAGGGCGGTTACATTTTCTGGTGCCAACATATGCAAAGTTCTGTTTCTTCTCTCTCTCTCTATTTAATTGTCCTGTGTCTTTTTGGAGGATTAAGGTTCGCACCTTCATTTGTGACAAGATGGAGAATACCTTGACAGAGACAAAGGAAATTCTAGAAAGTTGGAAGGAATATTGCAGAGGAATGTATGAAACAACCGACTGTGAAAGCAGAAATCAACAGTGTGAGTTATTTACTGGAGGAGAAAGAACCCGAACCGACAATAGAATAAGTTTTATGGGCAATAAAGAATCTGAAAAACGGTAAATCATAAGGATGTGATGAGATAACTGAACTTATTAAAGCAGGAGGAAAGGAATGTGCAACAATCTATCATGCACTATGTAAAAAGATATGTCATTCAGGTATTTGGCCAAAAGAATGGAAAAGAACTATATTCATACCACTGCCAAAAAAGAGCAACAAGAAATTCTGCACAAACTACAGAACTGTTGCCCTGATTAGTCATGCCAGTAAAATTCTGTTAAAAATCATAATGGGTTGACTTCGTAAGAAAATAGGAGAGGAAGTAAATATAGTCCAAGCTGGTTTCAGGCAAGGAAAAGGATCAAGAGATCATATATTCAATATAAGAATAATAATAGAGAAATGCAGAGAGTTCAATGTAATCTATATTTATCGACTACTCAAAGGCAATTGATTGTGTACAACATCAGAAACTTTGGGAAATAATGGAAAAAAATGGGATTTCTAATACATTTGATACAATTAACATCACTGCTGTCCAACAAGCAGCAGTAAGAATAAATGGTGAAACAACAAGTTGGTTTGACATAAAACAAGGGGTCCGTCAGGGGTGCATATTGTCACCCTACTTATGTAACTTGTATACTGAAAATATAATGACGAATGTTAGAGAAGATGTAGACAAAGAATATTACAATGCCATAACAATTGGAGGTTATGAAATACCAGAGATTAGATATGCTGTTGACACAGTATTACTATCTAGAACACAAAAAAGGAATAGAAAGACTAATTATGTCAGTCCGTAAGAACAACGAAGAGCAAAACCTCTATCTTAATGAGAAGAAATCTAAATTGATGACAACTGACAAAACAAACAAGACAGCTGATATATGTATCAATGAACTGGAAAAAGTGGAGAGTTTTGAATATCTTGGATCACTACTAACTAATAATGGAGATACAATGAGGGAAATTAAAAGAAGGACATCTATCACTCTTCAGAAAGTAAAACAACTAAAGAATCTTTGGAGAGGAACAGACAGAACTACAAAAATAAGATTTTTAAGATAATGCATCTTTCCCATCGCAACATATGCCTGTGAGACCTGGACACTTAACAAAACAGCTGAGAAACACATAAATGCCTTTGAATGTAAATGCTACAGAAGAGTTCTTCAAATATCATGGACACAAAAAAGAATAAATATATCCATACTACAAGAACATAGTATTGAAGAAGGCTGGCTAGTAAAGAGTATTAAAGAGAGAAAACTTAAATATTTTGGACACATTAAACATCATGATAATCTAGAGAAAACCGTCTTGGAAGTGTATATATAACGGGAAAAAGAAAGAGAGGAAGACCAAGGCCAAGATGGCTGCAAGACATCGTTGATGATCTGCAAATGGATGCATCAGCAGCAAGCCATCTTGATCACAGCTGAGAGCCCTAGAGGAGAGCTGTTAGGGAGGCAAAGTTTCGCAAGGGACATGCAAATAAATGAATGAATGAATGAATAAGGTTCGCACCGGAACGTCACAACTGTGTGCTCGTTAAGTAATAAAGCTGTTCTTACTTTTTATCTAGTGTATACAAATCGGTTTAGTTAGTAATGTACTACTTTTCATTGTATCGATATTTTATCTAAATATCGCACTGAGTACTGATTTTCATTGGCGATCAAGATTTACCAACCCTATCAGTGCTGCTTTGTATTGAAAGTGTTAATAAATAATAGTAAATTGTGTATTTTATAATCATTTACGTAATATTTAGCGCGATTATTACAGTAAAGCTGTGGTTTAGTGGCTAAAAATAGGTTTTTCTTCTTCTTCTTCTACTTCTTCGTCGTCGTCGTCGGCCGCCTTCTAAAGGACGTTGGTTGCCTTGTACTGCAGCTATTTTGGCCCATCACATCCGATTTCGGCTGGACCCATATTTAGGGCCCGGCTCGTCTTCCCATTTGGACCCCTACTCACTTACCCGGGCTACTGTTTTCTTTCCAGTGCACTACCAGGAGGTAAAGTAGGGTCTTGATCGGCTTCATATATTCCTTTTGCCAGTTTTATTTTTTCTTGCAAAAAGTGTATTCCTTTTGTCAGTTCTATTTCTTTTGTGCCAGTTCTATTCCTTTGTTCGTTCCCTTCACGTTTGTTGCCAGTGTCTCCAAACATCTTTACTTTCTGTGCCCTTTCCAAAGAATTATAAATGTCTCCATGAGAAATAAGAGGAACAGTCGCTTCTTAGTTCGTGTGAATTTATGAATATCATTATTCCACGATCTTGTGATAGTTTCTCTTTATCATTTTATGAATCCCATTTTTCTATGCTCGCGTGTTAATTTCTATTTATCACTTTACGAATCTCATTCTTCCATGAATGTGTCATAATCTCTTTTTAGTAAAATTTTTGAATCTCATTATTTCATGGTAGCTTGATAATTTCTCTTTAGCAGTTTATGATTCCCATTATTCAGTGATCGCGTGATAATTTCTCTTTAGCAGTTTATGATTCCCATTATTCAGTGATCGCGTGATAATTTCTCTTTAGCAGTTTATGATTCCCATTATTCAGTGATCACGTGATAATTTCTCTTTAGCAGTTTATGATTCCCATTATTCAGTGATCGCGTGATAATTTCTCTTTAGCAGTTTATGATTCCCATTATTCAGTGATCACGGGATAAATTCTCTTTATCAGTTTATGAATCTCATTAAATCCTAACCGCTGTATCTAAAATATTCATTATTGTACTGACTGTACACATCTTATATTTGAGTGTACTATATGTACACAAAGTAAATCTATCTATCTATCTATCTATCTATCTATCTATCTATCTATCTATCTATCTATCTATCTATCTATCTATCTATCTATCTATCTGTCTGTCTGTTTACCTTTCTGGCTCTGTCTGTCTGTCTGTCTACCTAAACATCTTATTACATAAGATGTATTACATGTTAGATGTATTTTCTGCATACATTACATGAATACTTAAAGCATTTTGTACATTCATGGCATTAACACTGCATGCATTTCCCACATAAATTACACTAACTCATGATGCAGGAAGCACATACATTACAATGATTACATATTACACCAGTTCCTCCAAGAGAACATTATGTAAGCCGGTGCAGAACCTCCCCCTCCCCTAGAAGTCCTCTGGGCCCACCTGTAAAACAGGGGAGGTTCTCTGGATAGCGTAGCAATGCATCGGCTGGATACCCCCCCCCCCTCCTCAAATTGGGCTTGTATCACACTCATTTCAGTCAATCCAATAACACTTCTCGTCATAACCGCATGCATTTACACACAGAAGCATGTCTTGCAGCACTCTCCACAACAACAGCAACTAATTTATCCACGCGCATTTCATTACAAAACTCCCATTACTTAACACAGATATGAAGACAATGCCACGCTCACCGTACTCTTCATTTGAACAAATGATAAATATTTATAACCGAGATCAACAGAGAACACATTATAAGCCCCTGGTGCTGGAGGTTTGACTATAATTTGTTTTCTTTTTAATCTGGTATAATCTGTTATCAAATTATTATAATCATTCATTTCCTTCTCTCTCTTTCTCTCTCTCTCTCTCTCTCTTGTTAAAATTAATCACTCATTTACTCATTTTATCTCTACTTTGAACATTCCATTTTTTTTCCTTTTAAAGTTTCCATATTTCTTGAAATTTGGGCAATTAGTAAAAAAAAAAACAACCAGGTGGACATCTCTGGAGAAAGATGTAACACATATTTTGTTAGGCCAGAAAAACAAGTGCAGAGATCCTAAAGGAACCAACAAGCAATAGCAATAGCAAGGACCACTGAAAAGCTTTCAGAAATAGCACAAATGGCCTCATTCTAGCAGCGAAGAATACGAAATAACTATTCAGAGTTTAAATATTTTCACTTGTCACATCTGGTATCCGTACCCTGTGGTATTAACAGCTAAGAATGACTCCAGGGGCACAGTGCTGCTTGGAAGACCGAGGTTCAATTCCGGGACAGGATTTAAAAAAAACAAAAAAAAAACTAACAGATCCATGGAATTCATGACCCAGGGACCCCCCCCCCCACCACCCTAACGACTTTATAGTGTCAGGGGTCGAAACACTTGTCTGGAGGAGGAGGAGGAGGAGGAGGAGGAGGCGGAGGAGGAGGGGCATTTACTTACATCTAGGGAGTTGTGTTGTTATTCTGCTCTCTACAGTACAGTTTCCTGCCCATTCTGTTTGACCAGAAAACCAAATAGGTTCTCGAAGATGTCACAGGATGATGATGACAAAAAAAAAATCATAAACAAAAGACAATCAAAATTCCGTGGACATGTCAAGAGAAAGACAGAAGTTGTTAAAGGACTTGGTAAACAGGTAGAAAACTTTGAGGGGGGGGGGGGTCGGGAAAGGAAGCCGAGAAAAGCCAAGAAAGAAAAAAAAATATGTCAGTGGTCTTACCAAACGGTAAAAGGACAGGAACAACAACTGAAAGACCTAAGAAACAGCAAGTACAATAAAATGAGGAAAGCTTCTGAACACCAGCTCTTTTTTGCCACAGAATGTAATGAATAACCAACCAAGACAAGCAATGATCTGCCACAGCGATGAATAACCAACCAAGACAAGCAATGATCTGCCACAGCGATGAATAACCAACCAAGACAAGCAATGATCTGCCACAGTGATGAATAACCAACCAAGACAAGCAATGATCTGCCACAGCGATGAATAACCAACCAAGACAAGCAATGATCTGCCACAGCGATGAATAACCAACCAAGACAAACAGTGATCTGCCACAGCGATGAATAACCAACCAAGACAAACAATGATCTGCCATAGCGATGAATAACCAACCAAGACAAACAATGATCTGCCATAGCGATGAATAACCAACCAAGACAAACAATGATCTGCCATAGCGATGAATAACCAACCAAGACAAACAATGATCTGCCACAGCGATGAATAACCAACCAAGACAAACAATGATCTGCCACAGCGATGAATAACCAACCAAGACAAACAATGATCTGCCACAGCATGTAATGAATAACCAACCAAGACAAACAATGATCTGCCACAGCATGTAATGAATAACCAACCAAGACAAACAATGATCTGCCACAGCATGTAATGAATAACCAACCAAGACAAACAATGATCTGCCATAGCGATGAATAACCAACCAAGACAAACAATGATCTGCCACAGCATGTAATGAATAACCAACCAAGACAAGCAATGATCTGCCACAGCATGTAATGAATAACCAACCAAGACAAGCAATGATCTGCCACAGCATGTAATGAATAACCAACCAAGACAAACAATGATCTGCCACAGCATGTAATGAATAACCAACCAAGACAAGCAGTGATCAGGGCTTCTGACGGAGAAAGAGAATAGTTCTATGAAAAATACTCGTAAATTTGTTAGGTTCCACTGAAGAGTGCAGAGAAGACGAGAGGTTTGAAGAAAAGACAAAAATAGACAGGCATAAAGCGAATCAGGATAGGGAGTGTTTGTCTCTGCCGTGTCTACCCCTGTTACGACGAACATCGATGACGAGAGCAACTCTCCTTTCCTCTCTCTTTCTCTCTTTGTCTTTCTATTTAATTCTCTCTCTTTTTCTCTCTGTCTCTCTGTCTCTCTCTCTGACTATCTCTCTTTCTTTCTCGCTCTTTTTCTTTCTCTCTTTTCTCTCTCTATCTCTCTCTGTTTTTCTCTATTTCTCTTTCTCTGTCTCCCTCTCTTTGTCCCTCTCTTTCCTTATCTTTGTCTCTCCCCTTTGTCTCTATCTCTCTTTCTCAGTCTCCCTCTCCTTCTCTCGCTTTGTCCCTATCTTTTGTTTCTCTTTCTTTCTATCTCTCTTTCTCTGTCTCTGTCTCTCTTTCTCTGCCTCTCTCTTTCTTTCTCGCTCTTTTTCTTTCTCTCTCTCTCTGTTTTTTTTCTATATTTCTCTCTTTCTCTGTCTCCCTCTCTTTTTCTCTCTTTGTTCCTCTCTTTCTCTATCTTTGTCTCTCTCCTTTGCCTCTCTTTCTATCTCTCATTCTCTGTCTCTGTCTGTCTGTCTGTCTCTCTCTGTTTCTCTCTCTCTCTCTCTGTCCAGCGACAAAATAACGACCCGGCTGTGCTAAAAACCCCGACAGAAATAAAATCACTTTGGTCGTTTTTATGAAAACACCCTCAGTGCGCCCAAATATTTTGTCTTCCTACTTAACACAATAACTAGACAATATTACCGCCACGATAATACAGAAATCTGTTGACAAACCAGGCAATTTTGAGCTGATCTGTCCGGATTTTTGCTCCAGAGAAACCTCGGGTGAGAGAGCATGCTGGGAATTTGAAAGTTCCTTCTTTTCTTTTCGCAGTTTTTTTTTCCCTTCGCTTTTTAGTTGTTGCGAGAAGTAAAGTAGTGGAGTGATTACTTACAGAAAGGGCGGTGGAGTAGTGGAGTGATGACTTACAGAAAGGGCGGTGAAGTAGTGGAGTGATTACTTACAGAAAGGGCGATGGAGTAGTGGAGTGATTACTTACAGAAAGGGCGGTGAAGTAGTGGAGTGATTACTTACAGAAAGGGCGGTGAAGTAGTGGAGTGATTACTTACAGAAAGGGCGGTGGAGTAGTGGAGTGATGACTTACAGAAAGGGCGATGGAGTAGTAGAGTGATTACTTACAGAAAAGGGCGGAAGAGTAGTAGAATGATTACTTACAGCAAGGGCGGTGGAATAATAAGTGTTTACTAACAGCAAAAGGCGATGGGGCAGTAGAGTAAGTATTTCACTGAAGGTGACTAAGAGACTGCCAAGTCTTTATCTTGTTCACGCATGCCAGTGATCAACTAACGAGGTACAAGTGCCACATTTAACACCTGGAAGATATTTATTTCTCAGCTTTTGGGCCGGTGGGTGGAGTTAGCGCATATTATTGACGATATATGTACAAGCTGATATTGCAACCAGCAACTGAAAACATACACAGCGGAGTATCGTAGGTAGTAGGACTTTGAAAAAAAAATAGAAAAGGCATACAGCAGTGGCGGGGTGGGGTGGGGGGGGGGGGGAAATGGCCGCAAACAGAATAATTGAGAATAGGGTCTTGCGCACTAAGTCTGGCGAGACATTCTACTATCGCCCACGAGGTAACTGCAACATAGAGATGCCAATATCACTAGCTCCACTCTTTCAAGTCCCTAATCCCCAGAACTAGAATCTGGACCATTAAACTCCTTCAGGTTTTTCCAGGTTTTTTCTTTTTTTTTTCTTTTTTTACATTCCTCGTAGATCATTCTAAATGTTCAAACGAGCAACATGAAAAAGCTGCGCAAAGCTGACAGAACGGCCGTTATCGTGAAATAAGATGTTAAGACTTTTCGCAGATCTCACTCCAAAACTCCAAACATAAGCTATAGAATATGTAGCTTCCTTGATAACTCAAGTTTCCTTTTTAGATTCTGCCATTTACGACAAAGGTATTAAACGTCAAAGCATAATATTTATCTTCAGCGATAAGATAAAATAAGAATATAAATCTACCCAACATCGCTCTGATCCTGTCGTTACGTGATCATTATCTTAATGGTGGGCCTCGTGATCCGGTCATTATGTGGTCGTTATCTTAATGGTGGCTCTCATGATCCGATCATTATGTGATCGTTATCTTAATGGTGGCTCTCATGATCCGGTCATTATGTGATCGTTATCTTAATGGTGGCCCTCATGATCCGATCATTATGTGGTCGTTATCTTAATGGTGGCTCTCATGATCCGGTCATTATGTGATCGTTATCTTAATGGTGGCCCTCGTGATCCGGTCATTATTTGGTCGTTATCTTAATGGTGGCTCTCATGATCCGGTCATTATGTGATCGTTATCTTAATGGTGGCCCTCGTGATCCGGTCATTATGTGGTCGTTATCTTAATGGTGGCTCTCATGATCCGGTCATTATGTGGTCGTTATCTTAATGGTGGCTCTCATGATCCCGTCATTATGTGATCATTTTCTTAATGGTGGCCCTCATGATCCGGTCAATTAATGATCATTATCTTAATGGTAGTCCCCTTCATCCAGTCATTATGTAATCTTAAAGGCAGTCCCCATGATTATGTAATCTTTATCTGAATAGTTGTCCCCATGGTCCAGTCATTATGTAGTCGTTATCTTATTTTTCGTCCATGTGGTCCAGTCATTAATAATCTTTATCTTAATGTATGTCCCCATGGACAGTCATTATGTAATTGATATCTTAATGGTCGTCCCCGTGGTTCGGTCATTATGTAAGTAATCGTTATCTTAATATTCGTTTCCATGGGCCGATCATTGTGTAATCGTTATCTTAATGGTCGTCCCCATGATCCGGTCATTGTGTAATCGTTATCTTAATATTCGTTTCCATGGTCCGATCATTGTGTAATCGTTATCTTAATGGTCGTCCCCATGATCTGGTCATTGTGTAATCGTTATCTTAATATTCGTTTCCATGGCCCGGTTATTGTGTAATCGTTATCTTAATGGTCGTCCCCTTGGCCCGGCCATTATGTAGTTACCTTAATGGTAGTCCTCATACTATTTCTGCATATTTGTGTAAGAATTCATACTGCACAATAAATTCAATCACTGTACCTATCCAACAATAGTGTCTTTTATCTCTTACTTAATGAAACTTTCTGTAGCAGGAAACGATTTTTATTAAGGTCACATAATAATTAGAGTATGAGTATGTAACTATGCTCGGAGCCTCTGCAGAAAAGCTGTCATACCAAAATGTATAAACTAGGAACAAAAGCAGGAACAGCTTTATTACTTAACGAGGTCATGGCTGTTTCTTTCGCCACTCATCATCTCGCCAAGCAGGTTTCATCGTTACTGATAATAATTGGATTAATACTGGATTTGCATAATAACTGACCTCAATAATATCAACAGCATCAAACAGTGTTTGTCTTGCCTCAAGTTCAGTGTTTTACGCGGAATCAGTAGCCATACCGATGTGTTTTCTTGTGCTAATTTTCATATATATATGTATATATATATATATATACATATATAAAGACATCGTAACTTTTCTGTAAACAATCTAACTCGAGCGATTGCGGTACAGATATGTTATGCCATTCCTCTCTATGTGTATAGATGTGGAGGTGCGCATGCCATTTTGGAAATATAATATTAGCAGTTGGATCAAAAGTGGTCGCTCACTTGGAAACACGATGGAAACACCGCCCAAGTATATTCGTTCCTTGTGTGAAGGTAAGAAACCTGCAGAATTTTCGTCGCAGAATGAAGAAGCGGTCAGGGGACACGTGTAGGTCGCTTCAGTGGGTCTAAAAATGGTACAGGAAGTTTAAATAGGATGTTAAATTTATTTCAGGTAGTTCCCCCAAACTGCGAATAGACCTGACGCTTACGCTGAAGTGGAACGAATGATACGGGGAGACCGGCTAGTGATAATAATCGATGAGGTGACTGGAGAATTAACCATTGGTTATAGCTCGGCGCACCACGTCACTCACAAAGTCTACGACAGGTGGATACCAAAACAGCTTAGTCCAGATCTGAAAGAACGCCATAAGGATGTTTGTGACTCTTACGTTCTGAAGCTGAAAGAGAAGTCTTTCTACGACGTATAATCACTGGAGACGAATGCTAGGCAAATTACTTCCAGCCAAATACAAAGCGGGTCAACAAGGAGTTGCGGCATTCTTTATGGCCAAAACAAATGAAGTTTCGTAGAACTCTGTTAGTCGGAAATTTGATGCTCGCGCCTTTCTGGGACTGTAAATTTCAAATTCTGGAACATTGCATGCCCAGAGAAATTCACTGTCAACGGCGAAGCATACTGTGGTCTGTTCGAGAACCACATGAAGCCTTCAATCTAGTCATGACATCGCAGTTTGGTCAGTTTTAGTATAATGTTACAGCATGATAACGCAGTCTCACACACCAAGTGCATCAACACAATAAATTACGAACCTGCCTTTTGAGTGTCTTCTACATCCTACACATTCAACCGAGCTCGCACCATCATGTGTTTGGACTCCTCAAGGGGGTGCTGACTGGGAAGAAGTTCAGTACGGACGCAGAGATTAAAGAGACCTTGCTTAGTTGGCTACAAAATGAGTTAGAAGATTTTCCTTTTCTCGAAGAATCGTGGCATTCGTGAAGCGCTAGCAGACCTGCATTGAACGTGTTAAGGACTACGAGAACTATGTAAAGAAGTGATAAGGAATTTTCCAAATTTTCAAACAAAAATTAGGTTATATTTTGACTTACTCCTGTAATATGTGCGTGTATATGGTGTTGTGTGTGCATGTGTGTGTGTGTTTTCCATATTACAGGCTTATACATTGTATGAAATCTTGTGCATTACCAAGGAAAAACCCTATCTAGAAATCAATATCGATTAAATTTACCTAAAGGACGTGCACCTGGTGCACAGAATAACCCCATTAATCAAATGCAAAGAGCTGCAGTTTGGTCCCTAGCGTAAGATGTAGTCATTATTTTCAGGCACAATGTACCGTGAGGACTGGGAACAGAAATACTGAACATGTGAGGGCAATACAGTATTCAATTTGAGGGAATAGGAATCAGCAAGGATTCGAGTCCCAGTTTTCACATATTTTCACTATAGTGAAAAGAAGAAGAAGAAAAAGAAGAAAAAGAAGAAAACATTGATTTTAATGATTTGTCGCTGTGATCGATATTTTATTCTTTTATATGTTTGTGTATTAGACAGACAGATAGATAATGAATCTCTTCTATATACTCGAAATATCTTCTCTTTTTTTCGTATTATTAACTCTCTTTCTCTTATGTTTTCTGTTTTCCTATCATTAACCCTCTATCTCTCATAGTTTATTTATGTTTAGTGATGTTAAATCTATTTCTTTATGTCTTATTTTCCCTTATCATCACCTCTCATTTTTTTTCTTGTATTTCCATACTTGTGCCTGCGTGTGTCAACGTGAGTATGCACGTGTATGAGAGAAAGACAGAGAGTTGAAACAGAGCGAGACAGAAAGAGATAGAGACACACAGAGAGACACACAGAGAGACACACAGAGACACACAGAGAGACAGAGAGAGACACACAGAGAGACATACAGAGAGACAGAGAGAGACACACTGAGAGACACACAGAGAGACAGAGAGAGACACACAGAGACATACAGACAGAGACGGACAGACAGAGAGACAGAGACAGATACAGAGACACAGAGAGAGACAGTAGAGACAAAGAGACAGACAGAGAGACTGAGAGAGAGAGAGACAGGCGACTTAATGTAGCGAGAGATCTGCAGTCAGTAAAAACGATAACAGTGATGAAGTGGCCTATAAATAATTATGTAAACCACGGATGAAGTATGAGTTGCCTGAGGCTGTCCCTAGGATGGCTCACGTTTAGCGCGCGCGGGTGAGGCTGTCGGGTTGAGACGTAATCTAAGAGAGGCCACAAATGTGTGGAAATAGCTGCGAGAAATGAAAGAACAGACAAGGTATAGTCAAAGTGTGGGACGTATAGTCAACTGTGAATGACTGCCGATATGATGTCCTCGACAAGAAATGATGCATTAAAAACATTAATCTTCTTACTCGGAGTATGGGAGCCACCTATATCCAAAGAAAATGTTCACAGACTGCCGCATGAACTTTCACTGAACTAATAAAATTAATGTACACGGATGAACTTTCACTGAACTAATAAATTAAGAAACACAGATGAACTTTCACTAAATTATTTTCCCTTCGTGGTGATGGCTCATACGAAAAGTATTATTTAAACGGTAGCGTTTTTTTAAAATAAGTATTCCTTCATCGCCTCCCTATTTGGAACACTGACATCATCAAAGGCTCATCATTTATTTCTATCCTGGGCTGTTTCTTCTATCCGTCTCCATGTATAGTCTATTATTTTTCACTTCTACTTTCCGGCTTGGATCACTGCTAACTAATAATGGAGATACAATGAGGGAAATTAAAAGGAGGACGTCTATCGCTCTTCATAAAGTAAAACAACTAAAGAATCTGTGGAGAGGAACAGACAGAACTACAAAAATAAGATTTTTAAGGGCATACATCTTTCACATCGCAACATATGCCTGTGAGACCTGGACACTTAACAAAACAGCTGAGAAATACATAAATGCCTTTGAATGTAAATGCTACAGAAGAGTTCTTCAAATATCGTGGACACAAAAAAGAACAAATATATCTATACTACAAGAGCTTAATATTGAAGAGGCTGGCTAGTAAAGAGGATTAAAGAGAGAAAACTTAAATATTTTGGACACATTAAATGTCATGATAATCTAGAGAAGACAGTCTTGGAAGGGTACATAATGGGAAAAAGAAAGAGAGGAAGACCAAAACGAAGATGGCTGCAAGGCATCGTTGACGATCTGCAAATGGATGCATCGGCAGCAGGCCATCTTTCTCACAACCGAGAGGCCTACAGGAGTGCTGTTTGGGAGGCAAAGTTCCGCAAGGGGCATGCAAATGAATTAATGAACTTCCAGGCTCCTTGACCGGGTGTTTCTAGATCTTCCTTGTTTCCTCTTTCCCCCGGGGATTCTATGTGAGATCCTGTCTGGTAGGCTTTCCAAGTGCATGTTCTTATCCATCTCCAACATCTGTTCATTATCATTTCTTTCAATGTGTTTTCTGTCATGTTTTTGTACGTTTCTTTATACAATAAACTAACTTTTACTCTGTGTGAGTGAACCCATGAGGATTCTGAAGAAAACTAACATTCGGTCCAGGGGATCATACAGTCCTAGAGGCGCAGTGTACAGAACCACCTGGTTAGGAGATCAAGTAAGAGAACACAGGTTTGTAGGATTAGACCTCGAAAACAAATCGCAGACAAAGCAATTTGGTGAGAAAGAAAAATCACAAGAGAATTACCTGGGATTTGAACACGGACTCCGGTAGGACGAGCAGCCGTCTAGCCACGAGAGAACAGCGTACTATCGATTTAGCCAACAGCATTCCCCCCCCCCCCCAAAAAAAAAGGTGTTTTACTGACATAGTCTTAGTAACTGTTCAGTAGACACGAGGGATCGTGACACCTGGAAAGAAACGAGGTCGTGACAGACATTTCGTAGCTTAGATTCAGTATCTCTAGCAGGTACCAACTTTTAGACAAACATACACACGGTCTCTTGCCATGTCTGGTGCAAACTTGAACAACAATAACAAATGAATGAATACTTATTACATGAAGTTAGTTTCAGGTATAGTTTTAAGGAACAATGTTTTATAAATAGGAAACTACTAGGCTTTGGTAAGGTAAAGTAAGAGAACACAGTTTCGAAAGATTAGACCTCGAAAGAATCGTAGACAAAGCACTTTAGTGAAACGTGAGAGAAAGAAAAATCACAAGAGAATTACCTGGGATTCAAACACGGCCTCTGGTAGGACGAGCAGCCGTCTAACCACGAGAGAACAGCGTACTATCGACTTAGCCAATTAGCATCCCCCCCCCAAAAAAAAAGTTGTTTAACTGACATAGTCTTTAGTAACTGTTCAGTAGACACGAGGGATCGTGACACCCGGAAAGAAACGAGGTCATGACACAGATTAGGAGATCACTACACCACCCTCGTTCGGTCATCCATTTCGCTAGTTATGGCCATGCCCAAGTAAAACTGATGTATCACATCTCAACGCGCATGCTCTTTGGCACGAATGTCAAAACAGAAACAATCATCACAGTTTATTTTACAATATGCAAAGTACGAATGTAATTAAATAGTGTATCATATTTATGCATAAATTAAAACACCTCCCTATAAATAAGGCAATTCTTTCGCTTATTTTTCTTGTTCAACAACAAATATGAACTGCTCCATGCTTAAACTTTGAACATAGACGCAGAACAAAGCGTCCAATGATATAAATCAATGTTCGTTAAGTTTAATAAGTTATGACTTGACGAGCCTAATCTAGAGACGCTTCAGAGAAAGGACTTTGCTTAACCATAAGGCCCACAGGTGTATGAGACGCACCAGCATATAAGACGCACCGTCATATAAGACGAACCTACATATTAGACGCACAGCGTATAACACGCGCCTATAATTCGGCAAGTAATGCATTTCCAACAGAGCTGAAAGAAAAAAAATACTCACATTTCTCACGAACTTCATAGATCTCCCTACAATAGGGTTTTGATCTAAGATTATATTTGATGGATACTCTCCTATTAATTTGTCTTAAGCAAAATCTGCAATTAACTTTACAAATGCCAGTAAATACTTGTACGCACTCACAGCTAACTCCGCTTCCATTATGGCTACGACTTTAGTATAACATTATCCATTGCCTTAACAAATTTACAGAGGATTTTATTCTAAAAATAAGAAGCACGGGAATACCTGATCCAGGCATTTAACCATTTTAGCGAGGTTTTATTAACGCTTTTGTTTCCCACTGAAAATTGTATACACACGCGAGGTTTATGATGACGCCATTCTTCGTCCATACAAATGTTAGCATCTTTTAGCAATGCCTGTCTCGTATTTGCAGCATCAAGATACTGTAATAATCTTACAGATGTTATGTATATTTTTGGTTTTAATATTCAACCAATATTCAACCAACATGGAATCCTGGAGGAAATAGAAAATGAGGAAGACCTAGACTTACCTGGAGAAGAGAAATTATGACAGACATGGAAAGAAGCAGAGAATAATTCCAAGAACAGGGATAACTAGAGAGCCTTTGTCTGTGGCCTATGCTCTCAAGGGAGTGAAAGGCGATGATGATGATGATGAAACCATACACAAGAGTAAATAACAAAAAGTTACAGTAGATAAATACGTTACGTCAATAGGTATCCGAAAGCAAGTAAAAAGAGGCTATCAAACGATTTGCTGCTGGCTATCGTTTTTTTAAAAATATATTTTAAAATTGTTTCTGTCTATAATAATAATTTAATCATTTATAACCATTTATACTGCATTGTGGGTACTAAGGGAGAATAGCGTTTTAAACATGGATGTTTAGGTAGTAGTTTTATATCAGTAAACTTCAACTCCAAGGATTACCTAAATCTAACTGTTGGACACATTAAACGTCATGATAATTTAGAGAAGACCGTATTGGAAGGATACATAATGGGAAAAATAAAAAGAGGAAGACCAAAACGAAGATGGCTGCAAGACATCGTTGACGATCTGGAAATGGATGCAACAGCAGCAGTCCACCTTGCTCACAACCGAGAGGCCTACAGGAGTGCTGTTTGAGAGGCAAAGTTCCGCAAGGGACATGCAAATGAATGAATGAATGAACTGTTGGCGTGTATGAAGAAGAGAAGTTTTTAAAGTACGTCTTATATGAGGAAAAATAGAGTAAATGCACTTTACTTAACACCTCAGCCAAAGCGAAGCAACATTTTGATGCAGAGAATATCCACTGTTTTCTAATTTCCCAGCGTACTTTAAATTTTATTAATTATTGAAAGAGCATTCACAAGAAATAAGATATTTATCTGAGAAATGCAGTTCAGAATGTGAAAGTTTCCAAAAATGTAATTAAATGTATAAAAGCGATGGCTATTTTTCCACACTTTTATTGTATAGAATGGAAGTATTTTGTGCTCGTCTTTCTTACAAGGACAATGCAACAAAAAAAAAGTTTAATTTTTCATCTGTTATTAATGTTCTTATTTGTTGTATTGTTTTTGCATGTGATCCTTGAAAAAAAAAAGGTTTTACCCGAAATATTGGTTTGTTGTGTTGTTTATTTTAAACGTTTTTTAAACGTTTATTACTTTTCGCCATTCTTGTTTCTGCCCACTTTTTCTATCCTTTTTTCTAAAACTGAATCATACACCTCTATCTACTTTATTACTAGAACCAATTTTACCGCATTCGTCATTTCGCTTATCTCTCAGCGTGGTACAGAACCAACAGGCAAGTGATTACAGTCAGTTTAGCAAAAGCAAATCAGATCATTAAACTAACGACACCGTTTCTGAAAGACAAGTACATGTGCATCGCAACTGATTCAAGAAAACAGCACCGCACGGCACATCCCCTGTGATATCAATGCCACCCACGGATATTATCAGCGAAAAACAGAACGTGAAAATCATCACGTCGGAGATGAGATGTTTGAGCAGACCACCACATGTGACCAATCTACGTCCCCTAGCATTTGCACTCAATTTGGGTGTAAAGTGTTAGCGCCTTTACATTTCTGGACCACTATAGTTGTTGAGGTAGGGATGCCAACACCGAACTTCGCTTTGTCTTCCCTGGGGAAACCCCAGGTACCCCTTTTTTCAGCTGGAAATGTAACAAGAAGAAACACAAACAGGCCAAGGGTTGGAGCAACAGCAGAATTAAATTGCATCCAGAGACAGGTCAAATCACGTGACTATTTCAGTTACTGCACTACGGAATGAGAGGCCCATACAAGAGGTGAATGGCGGAAATAATCCTAAAATATTCATTTATGATAAACAAACCGCTGAGCCCTATCACGACGCCATTTTGTTCTCTCATCACGAGACATGAAAAGCTATTAACTCTAATATTCATTGGTTATCTTTCCTTCTTACAAGCTATGGTTAAATAAAAAAAAAAATAAGAGCAATCTGCACACTGAAAAAAGGACAAGTTCTGAAAGAGATTCGAAAGACATTATGAAAACAAATATCTGAAATCTTGTGACGATTTTTACGCCGGTGCTTAGCGTAAGACTGTGGTTGCCAACCTTTGTTTTTTTCTTTAGCGTGACCCTAAACCAGAACTAATTCGTAACCCGCAATCCTAAACCAACAGTGGAATGTGACCCACAATCCTAAGACCAGCAATGGTGAGTGACTCACAATCCAAAACCAGCAATAGTGAATGATCCACAATCCTAAACCAGGAATAGGTGAGCGACCCACAGTCCTAAACCAGCATTGGTGAGTGACCTACAGTCCTAAAACAGGAATGGTGAGTGACCCACAATCCTAAACCACCAGTGGTCAGAGACTCACAATCCTGAAACCACCATTGGTATGTGACCCGCGACACTAAACCAGCAATGGTCGTGACCTATCAAAAAGAAGAAAAAAAAAAGAAATTCAACATAAATTATAATATTACGCATCTATCGGCGACCTTACCTCATATCCTAATCTGAGTCGCTTCTTGAAGTTAGGAGCGACAGACACAAGGTAAAAGCACAAACAGAAACTGCCTAAGATATAATACTGTAGGTTATCCACTACAGTATAAACACTTGGCACGTACAAGAACTGCACCAATCTTTGCTCAGTTTAGAGCAGTGGTTCCCATTCTGGGGTTACTCGTACCCCTAGGAGTGTATGGGTACGCGATAAGAAGTAGGACAATGACAGAAAACATTTTTTTAAAGCAGCAATTCTAATATAGTGACAAACAATTTTATTAATATGTAGGGGTACAATTTATGGAAATAGGTTGTCAAAGGGTACGCAAGCGAAAGAAGAGATTTGGGAGCCATTGATTCAGAGGCATGGGTTTTTTTTCCTCTTGGTCACGTGTTATATCCCACAACGAAACAGCCACCATTTTATGAACTTTGTCACCATTTTATGAACTGTGAAAATAAAAGAACGTAGAAGAAACAAATATAATTGATAAAAGGTTATAGATCCGCAAGTAATTAATTGTTTTTTTTAAGATTCTGCATTGTTGCGCTGAACATTTTTGAAAGGCATGTTGTCTCCAGTATGGAGACCACGTGAAACTCTAAAGAGGACATTGTTAAGAGAGGCCAAATTAGTAGGCATAAAATCCCTTGATGAGGTTGAAAAGCTCGCCGAAAACAGGAAAACTTGGCGAACTACCATATGAGCCATAAGTGACGTTTAACGGCACGATAAGGATGTAAGATGTAAGACGTAAGATAGATGTAAGATTGTCTCAGACCTAGTTCTGCATAGATGCAGTTTTTTTTAAAAATATAACTGTAATCGTAGTCACATTTCTTTCAGCAGATCATTGCGACTGACTCCAGATTTCATGTTGATTTCTTCACACAGAAATAATGCCAAAAGATCTGCACATGAATATGAATTTGTATGACATGAGATGGCCAGAAGAATCAGTTTTAAAATACAATTCCCACATTATTGGCCTTGCAACACCTGTTAAAATCTAAAATCTTGTCACAGAATCTAAAATCTTGTCACAGAATCTAAAATCTTGTCCCAGAACAACAAGATAACAATCTACACAGCTATAATAGGACCAGCCGTCATATATAGATCAGAAATGTGGAGCACAACAAAGTAAGATGAACAACTACTGCAGATCTTTGAGAACAAGATCCTAAGAAGAAACTTTAGGCCCATAAAAGATACCAACAGTGGAGAATGGAGAGTTAGAGAGAACACTGAACTAAACAGCTTTTTTAAATCACAGCGGATTATAAATGTCTTGAAACTGAACAGACTACGCTGGCTGGGACACGTAGAAAGAATAGAATAAAACAGACAAACTGAAATGATTTATGTACAAGAGATGAAGGAAAGAAGGCCGAGAGGTAGACCAAGACAGAAATGAAGAGACAACATCAGAAGAGGATGTACAAGAAATTAATATCACCAGCTGGAGAGAGAAGATTAGGTATAGGGAGGAATGGAGGCGAACTTTATATCTGCAGCAATGAGCCTTAATGGTTTGAAAAGCCGAAGAAGAAGAAGAAGAAAAAATGCATTGTCTTGAAAAATTACACTGTTGTGTGAAAACCTAAAAAGAAGGTTTGGATAACACAATACATTTTTCTCACATTTTTCTTCATCATTGAAGCAATATATGGAGAAAACATTCCCATTAAGGCGTTAGTGATGCCTGATATTAGGCCGGGTCAGGCGGAAAATCTTGAAAGCGTTAAAAACTTGGGTTTTCATGTTGAGATCTTCCACCGAATGCCACAACTTTGATCCAGTCAAGAAGGGGAGATTTCTCTCCTAAATCAAAAGACATAATAATGCTACACTGAAGGAAAGGTGGAAGGAAAAAGAGCAAGAGGAAGACAGAGATGCAGGTGGGAAGATAACATGCGAGAATGGACAGGATACAGCCTGTCTGAATGCACAATCAGGGCCAGGGAGAGAAAACCTAGAGATTCATTTCCGTCAGACTTAGTACCAAAGACGGAACATGATGATGATAACGACGACGACGACAACGATGATGATGATGAGAAAGTTATTTCTAACTTCAAACCCTATAACCTTCAACGACATTACAAAAATTGGTCAATACTAATGATAAGAAGATAAAGAAACTAACAGAATCTTATATTTTGAATAAAAAAATAACACACTGGAAGCCATAAAATATATTATATTATGTATGGGATGATGTACCATAAGTGCATGAATGGTACGTGGAGGAAGTGTTTGCTGAACTGTAAAGCTTGATCAAGCAATGTTAGAAAATGGGAGATGTTAAGGAGGTACAGTTTCATACTGAGAGATAAATTAGTCACTCAGTCATTTGCATGTCCCTTGCGGAACTTTGCCTCCGTAACAGCTCTCCTGTAGGCCTCTCGGTTGTAAGAAAGATGCCCTGCTGCTGATGTATCCATCTGCAGATTATTAACGATGTCTTGCAGCCATCTTCGCCTTGGTCTTCCTCTCTTTCCTTTTATGTACGCTTTCAAGACTCTTCTTTAAATTATCATGACGTTTAATATGTCCAAAATATTTAAGTTTTCTGTTTAATCTTCCTTACTAGCCAACCTTCTTCAGTATTAAGTTCTTATAGTATGGATATATATATTTTTTGTGTCCATGATATTTAAAGAACTCTCTGTAGCACTTACATTCAAAGGCAGTCTATATGTTTCTTGGCTGTTTTGTTAGGTGTTCAGGTCTCACAGGCATATGTTGCAATGGAAAAGATGCATGCCCTTGAAAATTTTATTTTTGTAGTTCTGTCTGTTCCTCTCCACAGCTTCTTTAGTTGTTTTACTTTATAAAGAGCGATAGATGTCTTCCTTTTAATATCCCTCATAGTGTCTCCGTTAATGGGAAAAAGAAAAAGAGGAAGACCAAAACGAAGATGGCTGCAAGACATCGTTGACGATCTGCAAATGGATGCAGCAGCAGCAGGCCATCTTTCTCACAACCGAGAGGCCTACAGGAGAGCTGTTTGGGAAGCAAAGTTCCGCAAGGGACATGCAAATGAATGAATGAGTGTCTCTGTTATTAGTTACTAATGGTTCAAGATATTTTAAAAATTCCAATTTTTCCTCATTGATATATACACATACTTCAGCTGCCTTATTAATAGACTATTAGAGTTATAAAAAGTAACACAGTCATGCCTTGTCTTGCACAATCTCCCTGTAACTGCGAGCTGTTGTTCTTTGCAGCCGATGTTGTTGAGGTGTTGGACTACAGCAGCGTATCGCCGTGGCAGCTATTTTTTCAGTTCTGGAGTACAGCTAAAAAGCAGGGGGTGTGCAATGCTTCTTTAGCAGACTCCACCACCATGGGGACTATGGCGGCCCCTGCCTCGTTAGCCAGGCTAGACCTGTTACTAGGTGTACCAGGCTGAGAGGTGGGACAGGGTCTTGGTCAGCTTTGGTTCGCTAACCCTGACTAGCATATCAGCTATAGGTGGTTGATTGTCTCGTCGGACAAGCTTCTTCCCCCCTCCACCCCCCGCCTTTTTTTAACACAGCAAGACAGTATGAAGATAAAGATTGAGATCTTAAAGAACTCCATAGGAAAGCCTCACAATTAATGTTTCTCAGTGACAGTATTGCTAAGACAACAGAAATCATGAATCAATTTGTTGTAGAAACGGCCTGATGGTATATGCAGCAGTAGAGCAACGTGAAGCGTCACTGGAAACCATGCTTTATCACGGTTCATTGGTTCGAGAGAAAGAAGCCACAGAAACCCAAAACTCTTAACATTCTCTTCAAAAAGAGACAAGAAAATGAGCAACATTCACAATCTGGATCTTTCTCTCAAATGTTTGTTATGTACATGACAATATCAACAAACCTGTCATTTTCATGAACTGCTAATTCATTTCCCATTTTGTGTTCAGATTTATACATTTGTTATGAAATAAACATTTTAAAATTTAATCCCTTCATTAATTATACATTTTCCCCCTTAAATATCCCCCGCTGAAATGAGCAGAATTTCAAAATCTGAATTAACACGAACGGTGGAAGCATATTTGAAATTACATTAATCTTCTGCGTACATCGCCGTCTAATACAGTTCATTAATGACCTCTTTTAACGCTATTTCACTTAACGCTCTTTTCTTCTTCGGAATATATCACGAATGTTCATCGAGGTATCCTGTTGCAGTTTGCCTGATAATTCAGAGACTGATAAACATCAGAAGATGTAGAGACCCCTATTAGACAAAACCAGATTTCAGTATGTGAGCTCACAGAACTTTATTCTGTACTTGTACAAACTCTCTGTAACTGCGAGCTGGTGTTCTTTGCAGCCGATGCTGTAGAGGTGTTGAGGCAAAGCATCGTATCGGCGTGGGAGCGGGTTAGGCGGCCACTTTTTCAGTCCCGGAATACAGCTAAAAAGCAGGGGGGGGGGGGAATGGGGTGTGCAATGCTTCTTTAACAGACTCCACCACCATGGGGACTATGGCGATCCCTGGCCCGTTAGCCAGACTAGGCCTGTTACTGGGGGTACCAACGGAGAGGTGGGACAGGGTCTTGGTCAGCTATGGTTCTCTAACCCTGACGCTAGCATATCAGCTATGGGTCGCTGATTGCCTCTTCGGACAGCGTCTCCACACCCCCACCCCCACCACCCCTCCCCACCCCCCGGAACTATGATGGTTAACATAAGTCGAAAATAAGAACAAATGCAGACAGAACGGAAACCTGGGGCCGTACAAATGTATCCGTTACTTGCATTGCAGACCTCCGTGAGGCTGTCTCATCCGGCATACCCCATGCTGTCATGAGTAATTACCCAGATCACGTGATCAAAGTTTGTAATTTCATGACTGAAATTGAGGCAGACTCCCTGGACCAGCCTTCTCTCTGCTCAGCAGTCAGAATTTGTTCTCCTGCAGCCGACAGTTTGTTCGGTTTTTTTTTTCTTTCTTTTTGTTCAATACACGACACCACGTGGAAGACAGAAAAAAAAGAGCTAGAGGGGAGAGAGGTGATGAGGGAGAGAACGAAGAAGGATGAAATACTGTAGAGAGAAGAAGAAAAGGTTCAATACAAGGGAAAAAGAAAAAAAGGAAATTAAAGAAAATTAGAGAATGAGACGGGAATGAGAGAAGATTTGTAACAACTTTACGATCTCGTGGCAGTGCTTGGCGGACAGGGGAGGGAGGATGGGCGAAGAGAGAGAGAGAGAGAGAGAGAGAGAGAGAGAGAGAGAGATTTCTAGCATCTAGTATAAGTAATCATGTAGTTTGTTTTTTTTTAACATAAGAAAAAAGCTACTTCATTTAACGATAATAAATGTTATCTGTGAACTTCCCACAATTCAGTGATCAAGTATTCTTTGTTTGTTTATTTTTTGTTATATATGTAACATTTATCCATGAACTCTCAGTTTACTTTACTACTACTCTTACTTCAAACATTTCAATGAAACCTGGTCAAAGAACATCCATAAATTACACTAGCTAGAAAGGAAAAAACTTGTTTTAACTAAATGGTGAAAACTTCCAGAATCCCTAATTAACATGCATGACATACATGTAAGGGGAAAAAAGAGAGGGGAATGTCTGGGTAGGGAGGTAAGGAGAGGGTAAGAGTTACTTATCTCACGACCTGTATCCGAGATAAATTACCAACCCCTACCTCCTTGTTTTCTTTTCTTCCCTTCTTGTATGTTGCATGCATTCATTCATTTGCATGTCCCTTGCGGAACTTTGCCTCCCTAACAGCACTCCTGTAGGCCTCTCGGTTGTGAGAAATATGGTCTGCTGCTGATGCATCCTTTGCAGATCATCAAAGATGTCTTGCAGCCATCTTCACCTTGGTCTTCCTCTTTTTCTTTTTCCCATTATGTACTCGTCCAAGGCGGTGTTCTGATGTTTAATGTGTCCAAAATATTTAAGTTTAATCCTCTTTACTAGCCACCCTTCTTCAATATTTTTGTAGTATGGATATATTTTTTCTTTTTTGTGTCCATGATATTTGAAGAACTCTTCTGAAGCATTTACATTCAAAGGCATTTATGTGTTTCTCAGCTGTTTTGTTAAGTATCCAGGTCTCACAGGCATATGTTGCGATGGGAAAGATGCATGCCCTTAAAAATCTTACTTTTGTGGTTCTGTCTGCTCCTCTCCACAGATTCTTTAGTTGTTTTACTTTCTGAAGAGTAATAGATATCCTCCTTTGTGTTCCCTCATTGTATTTCTATTATTAGTTAATAGTGATAAAAGATATTCAAAACTCTCCACTTCTTCCAGTTTTTCCTCATTAATACATATTTCAGCTGCCTTGTTTGTTTTCTCAGTTGTCATCAATTTAGTTCTCTTTGCATTTTCTTCACTGTTCTTACGGACTGACATAATTAGTTTTTCATTTCCTTTTTGTGTTGTGGACAGTAATACTGTGTCATCAGCATATCTAATCTCTGGTATTTCATAACCTCCAATTGTTATGGCATCGTAATATTATTTGCCTACATCTTCTCTAACATTCTTCATTATATTTTCAGTATGCAAGTTAAATAAGTAAGGCGACAATATGCACCCCTGACGGAACCAAGTTGTAATGTGTGTGCGATACACGCTAATTTAGACTTTTCTCCTCTTTTCTTACCTCTTCCACCTGTATGTTCTTGTACGAATAAAGGTGTAAGCAGAAATGCTATAGTTGTGTACTTAGTTAATGAATAAAGCTTTTTTTAAAGTCTTAACTCTTTGTTACCAAAACTTTACCGCAGCGACTGTGCGCATGCATGCACACACACACACACACACACATATATATATATATATATATATATATATTAATATAAACGTATAACTGTTACAATTCTGCATAACAAATTGCGCACGGCACGCACTAATCTAGAAGATTTTCAAAATCCTGTAAAAAAGAGCTAATTATTCGAAAAGAATTTGTGCATATTGATAACCAGATACACATATTAATAACAACATTGCACGCAAATGGAGCGTAAAGAGTTAATTAAGCTTAGCGTGTTGAGACAAAGGAACACATGGCTCAGAGCAGACAAAACGAAAAACTTAATTACGGCCGCGAGAACAGAACTACTGCTCCAGAAGCCATTCCGGCTAATTTGTGGATCCATATCGGCCAGCTTTGACAATGCCGCATCCATGCAAGTGTGGCTAAACTATGTTACACCCAAACGCGCGCGCGCGTGCGCGTGTGTGTTAGCGTGTGTGTGTGTGTGTGTCGTAGGATTAATTTGTGCTTTGTAAAGTATGAGCCAACCGCTGGGGTTAGGATAATGTATTACAGAAGTTGCCAGTAGCACATCTTTTCCTGGTTGACAGCCCGTCCCAATGGTTCCAAACCTTTTTTTGCCATAAGAGAAAATATAGATCTTCCATCTCTTTCCCACCCCTCCCGTACCCCCTTCCATAGCATTCACCGTTTTTCCAAGATTATGTATACAATCTATATAATTGTAGTTTGTAGAAAAATCAATATTCCATCAATTTCATTGTATCAATCTTTGATTGAAAACTTATACTGTAGAATAATTAGTATTCCAACAGAGTTTTATTCTGTCAGTCTGTGTTCCCAAGGTGTAATGTGTAGAAAAAAATCAATATTCTAACAGTTTGATTATATTAGTCTGTGATCACAATTTGTAATTTGTAGAAAAAAAAACAGGATTCCAACAATTTGATTCTGTCAATCTGTGATCCCAGTTTCTCCCTTGAAACTTTGAAATGTTTCCACAGGTTGAGAACACACCCCCCCCCCACCCCCTCCCTTCCGGCCTAGCCAATCAGAAAAGATGCAGCTACTCTCATCCAGTGTGAACTTATAGCTGAAACAAGGTCTCTAGTATTATATTCAATCAATTGAACGGTACAAATAATTCAGTCACGTAAGTAAGCGTGAAGATACGTGGTTACTGCCTTTCTCATTACAGGCAACATAGAATCAAATTCGATAGCGCATTTTCTTGGCGAAAGATCGCCCTTTGCGTGTGCACAACTCATAAATTTACACTTAATTTGGAAGCAATCAAGGCTAAATAAAACTTCGTCCGTACCAGGACTGGCATTATTTGAAATAACGGGACTACTGAAAGCTCTGAGATATCGACAAGGTATTGCCTCAACTGACTATGCTGTATGCGAGGCATGCGCGGTATGCGAGGTCTGCGCGGTATGCGAGGTGTGCGCGGTATGCCATGTGCACGTGGTATGCAAGGCGTATGTGGTATGTGAGATGTGCGCGGTATACGTGAAAAGTATTGGTCACTAACAGTTTTGGTTAGCTATCGTAGATTCTGATGAGATAATTGTTAGCTTGATATTAAGGATATTTTATTATCAAAAATACAAAAAGATGCTTTTTGTCCTTTTTTTTCCTCCATTAACAAATCCCGTGATATTAAAGATATCGTAAAATACAATGGAGAATAAGAAAGTAAAAAAACAACATACTGTGAGTAAATATATAACGGTCGAATCACTTTCCCACATACTCCTACTGCAGGTCGATGCATTTCTGGTATTCTTCCACTACCTTTTTCATTTATTTGGAGAAGAAGCCTTTAAGGTGCTCCCGAATCAAGGTCTGCACAGCTTCTTTAACCTCATCATCAGAGGCGAGCCTGGACTGAAGACGTGAGAATCGCGTGGCACCAGATCAGGGCTTTACAGGAGATAAGGAAGACGCTCAGACTACAGCTTTTGCAGTGCCTCCAACTGTTGTGCCGGCTGCATGGTACTATGTGCTGTCACAGTGCAGCAAGACTTTTTTTCTTACAGTATTCTTCTTATTTTGTGGCGAATTATAGGCTTCAGTCCCTCTCTAAGCTTATCACAAGACATTGCACTGGTCACTCTATGGCCGTGTTCTGAGCATGCATCAGAAGAGGACATTTTACGTCTAAAAAAAGAGGATGAGCGGAGAGATATTGTCTGAGTTTCTCCTTTGCTGGGAAAACTGGTGTTTCCGCTGCGTTCTTTATCTCCTGCTTTCTGGTTCTCAGTGATGGACCTATATCTTGTTATCGATGACAGTCGGCTCCAAAACACACGGATCTTCTTTATAATGTTTCTGGAACTGGGTCGCAAACTGCGCGCGCTGTTGCTTGATCAGATCAGAAAGGTGTTTGGGTACCCATTTTGCCCGAACTTTACAGCACCCTCAAGTCATCATGAACAATGGCATATAAGGATCCATAGCTGATATCCAAATGTGCAGCAACAGACGGCAGCGTAATCCATCGGTGGTCTCTAATCAAGACTTGCGCCCCCTGTCGATGTGGGCCTCTGAGGGCGATGTTGATGCCGCCCAGGTCGAGTGCTTACATTTGTTCTTCCCGCTTTCCCTCTTTAAACCTTTATAAGGATCCCACCATAATTCAGTATAAAATTAAACAGGACTATTCTAAGCAAGTCCATAAATTCAAATATCATCATCATCATCAGGTGCTGTGCCGACTGGCGTTGGCTATTATGCTTCTCCAGAGTACACGATCCTTCATGCAGGCCATCAGCTCAGTTGGTGATCTCTTCTCAGACCATCCTGTCAAACTAAGAGAACAAATATTGCAGGATTAAACCTCGAAAAAATCGTAGACAAAGCACTTTTAGTGAGACGTGAGAGAAAGAAAAATCACAAGAGAATTACATGGGATTCGAACACGGACTCCGGTAGGACGAGCAGCCGTCTAGCACGAGAGAACAGCGTACTATCGACTTAGCCAACTAGCACCCCAAATCACAACATAGTATTTAAGGTGGATAATTTACATTATATGGGGTGCTAGTAAGTGGAGAGTTTTGAATATCTTGGATCGCTACTAACTAATAATGGAGATACAATGAGGGAAATTAAAAGGAGACATCTATCGCTCTTCAGAAAGTAAAACAAATAAAGAATCTGTGGAGAGGAGCAGACAGAACCACAAAAATAAGATATTTAAGGGCATGCATCTTTCCCATAGCAACATATGCCTGTGAGACCTGGACACTTAACAAAACAGCTGAGAAACACATAAATGCCTTTGAATGTAAATGCTACAGAAGAGTTCTCCAAATATCGTGGACACAAAAAAGAACAAATATATCTATACTACAAGAGCTTAATATTGAAGAAGGCTGGCTAGTAAAGAGGATTAAAGAGAGAAAACTGAAATATTTTGGACACATTAAACGTCATGATAATTTAGAGAAGACCGTATTGGAAGGATACATAATGGGAAAAAGAAAAAGAGGAAGACCAAGACGAAGATGGCTGCAAGACATCGTTGACGATCTGGAAATGGATGTAACAGCAGCAGGCCATCTTGCTCACAACCGAGAGGCCTACAGGAGTGCTGTTTGGGAGGCAAAGTTCCGCAAGGGACATGCAAATGAATGAATGAATGAATGGGGTGCTAGTTGGCTAAGTCGATAGTACGCTGTTCTCTCGTGGCTAGACGGCTGCTCGTCCTACCGGAGTCCGTGTTCGAATCCCAGGTAATTCTCTTGTGATTTTTCTTTCTCTCACGTCTCACTAAAAGTGCTTTGTCTACGATTTTTCCGAGGTTTAATCCTACAATATTTGTTTTCTTACTTTACCGTACCTAAACCTCGTAGTTTCCTATTTACAAAAAATTGCATCCTGTCAAACTGTCCAGTATCATTTCTCTTGGTCTTCCTCTTGATATTCTTCCTTCTATTTTTCCTGTTGTTATAATATTTTCAATGCCCCCTCTTCTCATGCAATCATATGAAAGTACATTGTCGCTCTCTTATCTTTTTGACAAAATTTTTTGTCTCTCCAGCTCTTCTCATACATTCTTCATTATTTATTTTTGCTGTCCAGGGGATTAGCAACATTCTTCTAATAAACCACATTTCTGCTTGAAATTTACATACGCTGGAGTGGTAATAACTTCAGATGAGGAATGTAGAACAGAAATTAGGAACAGAATAGACCAAGTAAAGACTGCATTTCAGAGAATGAGAAACATATTAACCAACACATCCTTATCAATGAATGTTAGAAAACGAGTCCTAAGATGCTATATTGAACCTATTTTGTTATATGGAAGTGAATCATGGACAATAGGCAGGTCTGCACAAGAGTCATTGGAAGCAATAGAAATGTGCTTTATTAGAAGAATGATGTGAATTTCCTGGACAGCAAAAATAACTAATGGATCTAATATGAAAAGAGCTGGAGAGAAAAAAAAATTATTGTAAAATAAAAATACGAGAGAGACAATGTACTTTCACAGGTTACGCAATGAGAATAAGGGACATTGAAAATATGTATCAACAGGAAAAATAGAAGGAAGAAGATCCAGGGGAAGACCAAGAGAAATGATACTGGACAATCTGGCGAGATGGTGTAAGAGGATATCAGCAACTGAGCTGATGGTCTGAATGAAGGATTGTGTACTCTGGAGAAGCATAATAGCCAACGCCAATCGGCACGATACATGATGATGATGATGATGGTCAATGTATAAACTTTTTGTTAAGTTATGCTGTTTTCACCTCTGTTCTGAGTCAACATTATTCAGTGGTTTCAGCATATCTAACTCCCTTCCATCGAAAGAAATCTCACTACCGCGCGATGTTCAACAACGGTGCAATCCCGAAGGGGAGTATGCATGTGAATTTCATCTTGTTTTCAATTAGACTAATAGCAGAGCGCTGCACTGTGCGTGTTCGAACCACCTGTCAGCCATTGTGAAAGTGTTACATTGCGTCATCGTCTATCCGTTGTGGTTACGGCGCTAATTTTCAAATTACTTTTACGTTTTTTCTAAACATTCTCCCTCGCATAATTGCTTTTATTTGTGACAACGATTGACTGCTGCGTGTGTTTGTTTAATACAGATTTATAGGCACCAGTTTATAGCATAACTGTTGAATAAATGCACTGTTAAATACTGTAAGGCATAATTTAATTAATACACTTCTGTAAAGTTCTAGTGTCCGCAATAGAAGTGAGCATCTGCTAAGTCGTGCATTCATTGGCTCGTGTGAGCTCCATACAGAAAAGAAAGCATGAAATAATATGTATTCTTAAAGACGCTTCTATGAGAATGATACAAAAGAACAACAAGAGGTATCTAAAAAAAATATATATATATATATATATATATATATAAGACCAGCTGCGCTGTCTAGCGTTACTGAAATTATTGTTCCAAATCCCATCTTCTGTTGTTTTTTTTTCCAAGGGGAAAAGCTGTTATCTACGACGGCTATATTTCCAGTTTTATATCATTGGTTTTAAATAACCCTCTCAACACCATCTTTATTTCCTAACCCGTCTATAATTTCTATTAATGCTTCTAGAATTCCCTCTCTCTCTCTCTCTCTTCCCAACCCCGCCCCCACGCCATCGAAACAATATTTCGACTTCCGCAAGCAGATCAGGCGCTTGCCACACACGGGGACGCGCCACACTATCAAGTGGCTGCACAGCCGCACTTGTTTTGCATCACAAATTACATCATCTTTTATTTTGGGGGGGGGGGTGGGGAGACCATATGCGGGCCTGCTTGGAGACGAGTGTCTTGATGGTCTATCCTGCTGCAATACTGAACCCGTTTAGTGGCTAACAAAATACCCTCACTTACTAGCTAGTTTCCAGAAGATAAATCAGCTTTATCAGTCAGTCAGTCAGTCAGTCATTTGCATGTCCCTTGCGGAACTCTGCCTCCCTAACAGCTCTGAAGCATAAGCCTCTCGGCTGTAAACAAGATGCCCTGCTGCTGATGCATCCAAATCAGCTTTTTACTATGAGGATATTCTTTAATTTCTGTTCCCCCATTCCTGATGCAGCAGATAAGAAGAAACTATTCTCTCCTCTCAATTTGGAAAGCCATAAATACCCTATCAAATAAAAGGAAAGAATTCGACTTTCAAGCCGGTAATCATGCATACACTAGCGCACAAATCAACACTCACTGCAGAGAAAATAATCAATGCTTTTAAATCCTCGATACCAGCTCCAGTATGCGACTTACGTGAATTACAAACATTCCTGTACAGCAGATGTATTGAATTTAAACAGTTACACATTCCGTTCTTAATAGTTAATGAAGTTTACAAGTATCTCTTATCCTTGTTAAAAGCAACAATACAGCTGGGCTTGACGATATTAGCAATAATATCTTACATTATAGCGCACCTGTAATTTCACATACACTAACATACATTTGCAACCAGTGCATTGCAAAATGTGATTTCCATGAGGCTTTTAAAACAGCTAAAGTGTATCCTTTCTTTAAATCTGGCTCACCCAACAATCTTATCTCCTATAGACCAGTATCCATACTATCTTCACTATCAAAACCACTCGAACAACACATACACAAAATAGCTCTATTACACATACACTAGAACAATTTACTCATAGACAGTCAGTAAGGCTTTAGATCCAATCATTCCTGCCACACAGCTCTCACCAAAATGACAGAAAACTGGTTAGTAAACATAAATGACGACAGACTATCGTATACCATCTTTGTCGACTTTAAAAAGGCATTTGACATGACTAACCATGATATTCTTGTAAAAAAAAAAATAAAGACTTATAGACTGCACCCTGACTGAATAAAATTAATTGCATCATTTATTTCAGATAGACAACAATTCTCTATCAAATTCTGCTATAGTTGACTTTGATGTTCCGCGAGGTTCTATTCTAGGCCCGTTGCTCTTTGCTATCCATATCAGTGATCTTAAACTTCATCTTAAACACTCTTTTTGTGACCTTTTTGCCGATGATTGCACAGTCTACACAATTGACTACGAATGTATTAACTTAGACTCAACTCTTCAGGTCGAGTTAAACAATCTATTTAAATGGAGCAACAACAATGGCATGATTATAAATACTGATAAAACAAAATCAATGCTCATAACAACAAGGCAGAAACTACAAAACGACCAAAAAAAAAAACCACTTCGGCTGTGTATGGAAACATCACAGATAGAAAACGTTAGCGAGCTCAAAACACTAGGTTTTATTATTGACCAACATCGACCTGGAACTCTCACGTGCAAGGCCTAACAAAACTCATTGCACAAAAAGTATACAAATTAGCTAAAATTAAACACTTCACCGGCCAAGACACAAGGAAGATATACTACATATCACATATACAAACATATTTAGACTACTGATCAACAATCTGGGATGGTTATTCAATATCAAATACAAAGAAGCTTTACTCACTTCAAAAGCGAGCAGTAAAATTTATTAGTGACAAAGATCAAGCACAAGAAACTAATCAGCACAAACTTATTAGAATACTGCCTCTTAAGAACAGGTGACTTTAACAAAGCCACTTTAGTACACCAAATTCTTTCACAACATGCTCCGCTTTATCTATGGACCATGTTTAGATTTAGCCCAAAGTATAGCCAACGCTTCAACAACTTATGTCTTCCAAAATTAGATCTTTACAAGAAAAGCTTTACTTATTCTGCTGCTCATCTTTGGAATACCCTCCCATCCTATATATATAAAAAAACTATACTCCTTTCTACAACTACAAACTCTTCCAATATCTGTTTGATGTCGATTACATGCTTTCATGATTAACAAAAGTTATTCTAGACTGCTCTTACAGACACCGAACTCGGTCAATTGTTTATTATGAACAGTATCAAAATTCTGTTTGGTAGATAGTCATTTATATATATATATATATAGTTACTTTCTGTAGTCATTTATATATGCATGTAGTTACTTTCTGTATTGAGTGCATGGATAAGAGTGAAATGTAAATGTTATACTTTTTATTTTATTTTTTGTCTCTCAGATTTCCTTAGTTAGTTATGATTGATTATATGAGCGGAATATTTGTAGAATGTCTAGAACAGAGTGAAATTTGTATGATAAGGAGCAGAACGTCAGGCAGGTCTGCATGACCAATTCTTAACCTTTTGGAAATCAATCAATCAATCAATCTCTCTGGTGTCTTCTCAGTGCCTATGAAATTCGCTTTTCGCTGACAGTTTTCTTCCTGTGTGTTTCTAATCTTATATCTTATCTTATATCCTTCCCGTGCCGTTAGACGTCACATAGGGCTCGCAAAGTAGTTCGCCAATTTTTCCTGTCTTCGGCGAGTCTTTCAACCTCATCAAAGGATTTTATGCCTGTTAACTTGGCCTCTCTTAATAATGTTCTCTTCAGAGTTTCACGCGGTCTGCCCCTTTTTCTTCGGCCTGTTGTGTTCTCCTTGATAGCTTGTTTTGGGATTCTCTGCTCATTTCTTCTCATCAAGTGGCCAACATATGTCCATCTCCTTTTCCTGATCACCCGTGAGACTGGTTGTTGTTCAGTCATCTGTCTTATCTCTGCATTGTTCTTGAATTCATTCCACTTGATGCCGAGTATTTTCCTTAGGCATTTGTTTTCAAAAGAGTGTTTCTAATACCACCAGAAAAAAAACCCCAGCTTCCTCTACAAAAAAAAGGTCCCACATTTCTCTACAGAAGATCACGTGAACTCCACTGTTTTTCTACATCGGTAGCGAGGCTTGCCCAAGATCTTGGTGTCAAGTCTTTGAAGGCCCTTGCTTTCTTGAAGTAGTCTTTGGAGATTATATCCAGGATCGTATTCTGTAGACGAAGTGTTAGTGCCTTCAGATTTCTAGGCAACTACAGCATTTGAGGTAGGGATGCCATCACATTGTCCTCGCTGTCTTTGTTTTCCTAGGGAAACCCCAGGTACTTAGTTTTTTTAGGCTGGGTTGACCCCGGTACCGGTCGATCGGAAAAATTCCGCCCGAGTGCGAAATCGAACCAGGGACCTTCTGATCGACAAGCGAGTGCACTAACCAATGCACCACGCGGCACTTATTATTATTATTATTAGTAGTAGCAGTAGTAGTAGTAGTAGTAGTAGTAGTAGTAGTAGTAGTAGTAGTAGTATTTAAACTTTTTTTTTTACAAAATTAAGAATTATTGTTTCCTTTTCAGAGTTGTTATTGATCCATGACTGGACTTGAAGAGAAAGTAAAACTATTCTTTTGCTGAGTGTTTGAATAAGCAGTAGTCTGTACATGTCCCCATAGAAATAGAACCAGTGAGGTCAAACCTAGTGATCGTCGAGGCCAAGAGAATTGCCCATCTCTTTCAATCCATGTGTTTGGGAATTTTTTTTAACATAGAAACTGTTTAACCTCTGAGCACAAAGTGATAAAGAAATTTCTGTGTGCGCATCTTTCTAGCAATGGCTTTTAAAACCTTCTTCGGTCTGCGATGATAGATTTTAGCTCAACCAGCCAAAGAGTACAATTTACTTTCTCTTCAAGTGAAACCATGGGTAATACACACTTTCTCTTCTAGTGAAGCCATAGGTTGACATACACTTTCTCCTCTATTGAAACATGAGTTAACACACACTTTATCTTCTAGTGAAGCCATGGGTTAACATACATTTTCTCTTCTAGTTAAGCCATGGGTTAACACATACTTTCTCTTCTAGTGAAGCCACGGGTTAACACACACTTTTTCTTCTAGTGAAGTCATTGGTTAATACATACTGTCTCTTCATGTGAAGCCATGCGTTAGCACAGTTTCTCTTCAGGTAAAGCCATAGGTTAACACACACTTTCTCTTCAAGTGAAGCATGGTTTAATACACTTTCTCTTCAAGTGAAGCCATGGGTTAATACATTTTCTCTTCAAGCGAAGCATGGGTTAATACACTTTCTCTTCAGGTAAAGGCATGGATTAACATTAACCCTGAAAAAAAGTAGTATTTATTGAACTTTTTGAAACAAATAATAATAATATATTTTCGGAAGACGACAAAAAACTAGACACACCAGGCTTCTAAATATTTTGCATATTGATTCTGTCATGCATAGATCCAAAGTCATAAATATTTAAAACTGCACACGAACTTTATAGACAGGCTTAACAATTTTTGTCCCTATTTTGCTGTTTCCATTTCTTTGCTTGTCGTAAAGAACCAGATATAGTATAAAGTTATACCAGAAGTAGCATAAAGTTATACCAGATGTAGTATAAAGTTATACCAGAAAGTTTTACCAGATTTAGTATAAAGATATACCAGATGTAGTATAAAGTTATACCAGAAGTAGTATAAAGATATACCAGATGTAGTATAAAGTTATATCTCCACTGAGAGCTTGAAGCGAGATGAAACTTTTCGTTTGACTTACAAGTCGTATCTTAGAGGGCGGACTAGTTTGAAGCACATATTTACGGCACTGCTTAAAAAAGGAAAATACAGTACCTCAAATTATAATTCTCTAAATCTCCAAAACTTTATTTATACTTCGTGTTTTTTTCGTTTTAATTTAGTTATACGAATTAATTTGTCAAATACAGAAGTAGGCATCGTATTTTTGTAAGATTCTGACAAAAACAATAATAAAAATTAATAAAAGTAAACCACTACTGAGTTTCGAAGAAAACAGAAATTAGGGCTCTGTTTTGTGTGTGTGTGTGTGTGTGCACAGAAGTTTATATTATTGGTTGAGAGATGGTTGAGAGGTGGTTATGAGGTGGTGGAGAGGTGGCTGAGAGATGGTTGAGAAGCCGTTGAGAGGTGTCTGAGAGTGTGCCTGAGTGGTGGTTAAGAGGTGGTTAAGAGGTGATTGACCGATGATTGAGAGGTGGCCGAAAGGTGATTGACTGCTGACTGAGAGGTGGTTGAGAGGTGGTTAAGAGTTCGTTGAGAGGTGGCTGAGAGATGGTTGAGAAGCCGTTGAGAGGTGTCTGAGTGGTGGTTAAGAGGTGGTTGACCGATGATTGAGAGGTGGCCGAAAGGTGATTGACTGCTGACTGAGAGGTGGTTGAGAGGTGGTTAAGAGTTCGTTGAGAGGTGGCCGAAATGTGGTTGAGAAGTGATTGACAGGTGTTTGAGAGTTGGCTGAGAATTGGCTAAGAGGTGGCTGAGAGGTTGAGAATTAATTGAGAGCTGTTGGAAAATTTGCTGAGAGGTGGTTGAGAATTGGCTGAAAGGTGGTTGAGAATTGTCTAAGAGATGGTTCAGAATTGTCAGAGAGTTGGTTGAGAATTGTCAGAGAGTTGGTTGAGAATTGTCTGAGAGTTAGCTGAGAATTGTCTGAGAGTTAGCTGAGAATTGTCTGAGAGTTGGCTGAGAATTGTCTGAGAGTTGGTTGAGAATTGTCTGAGAGTTAGCTGAGAATTGTCTTAGAGTTGACTGAGAACTGGGTGAGAGCTGGTTGACTAATAATCTTTCGGACAACAGAACGGACTTGAAATTAAACCAGGAAAGTATAGAGACACAAGAAAGAGAGAGAAGGAGAGGGGGGGGGGGGTGGGCGAGACACAAGAAATGAGAAAAGGAAAGAGAAGACAGGACAAAACAAAATAAGATAAACGAAGACAAGACAAGACAAAAGTTAACCGTTGTTACGCGTAAACATTTGACAATTTTTCATTTTCCGAAATCACGAGGGTGATTCAAAAATTGAAGGCAAATTGACCATTTGAAATATATATATACAATTCAGTTACAAGTATGAGTCATTATGTAATTTGTTATTACACAGCCACTCTCCTTTTCAGTACACTTCTCATATTGGTTCATCAACTTCTTGATTCCATTAGAAAACAAATCGTTTGTGCCCTCAGCTAGGAATGCACCGTTTCTTTGACCTCGATCATCATCATCATCATCATCGCCTTTCGCTCCCTTGAAAGCATAAGCCACGGATAAAGGCTCTCCAGTCATCCCTGTTCTTGGAATTATTCTCTGCTTCCTTCCATGTGCATCCCTAGTCTCTGAGCTCTGTCATAATTTCTCTTCTCCAAGTAAGTCTAGGTCTTCCTCGTTTACATTTCCTTGAGGATTCCATGTCAGTGCGTGTCTTGCTATGTTGGCGTCGGGTTTTCTCAGAGTGTGGCAAATCCACCTCCATTTCCTAGACACGAATACATGAACCTGCAGATTACCCAAACAACATAAAATTCAAACGGTTATCCCAACATTTAGTGCAAACGTTAACAAATCAGATATAGAGCAGGCAACACTTGGACCAATCTATATCATCTGGCAGTTTTTCCCTCCAGCTTACATTATCACGTTATCTAACCTCGGAGCCCTTGGGAACACTTAAAGAAAACATAATAAAACATTCCATCTTGCTCATCTCTCTATATCGCTATCTTATTTTCCCCGCACTTGGGAATTCTTTGCGGCAGACTCAACCTAATGCTCCACAAGGTATGTCTGGTCTTTCCCGTTCTCAAGAGGGTTTGTATTGGTCGTCGGGTCTACATGTTTATGGGCAGCACCACAGTGTGACAGATCAGCCCCACTGGCTCTGCTTTATCTCAGTGCTTAAACCACATATTCCTGTATGTTCTTGAATATTAATGCTCCTGTATCCATCATATCTTTCCAAATATTGTTTGTCAAATCTTGCTATTGAATGCTAGTCCATGCTTTCTGTTTGTTTCATCAGTAACTTTGTTTTTGTTTTCATTCCGCACAGGAAAAAAGAGTACCGGGGAGCTGTGTTACCGCAATGGATTAGACACTCGTTTGCCAACCAGGCGACCCGGTTTAGATTTCCAATCGTTGCTCGCAAAAAAAAACTTCCGGGGTTCGCTCAAACTCAAGGAAATAACGGGCACCAAGGCCAGCGCTCTCGGTGGGAAGAGGAATGACGTCGCTAGCTACGGAGTTCGGGCTGATGGCGACACTAGTTGGCAGTTTCTGGTCAACTGTTCACTAGGCAGCGGAGCACTTATGGTTAGACCGTGTGCAAATGACGTTGAATCATTCATACCTTTACCTTTAAAGAATACCAAAGTAAATTATGAAGTTGCGTTGTTCAAGAGGTACTGTCCCACATACGTATTACTTCACTGTCAACTTTTACTATTTGTACTTGCCTTATCTTCTTGATATAAAATTTACTTATTTTACAGCTGGATATTTGTTACATCATTTATCCTCTCGTTTTACGTCAGCTTATGTCACATCTAAGCATTCTTGTATTCCGCTATACAACTCTTCTTCATGTCCGTGATCTTCTAAAGTTCTGTACTCCACGGTTCATCTCTGATACTCTGGCTGAAATAGTTGGCCTTTCTCTACCGGGAATTGGTGCCCAAAGATTACAGCTGTGCCTGGAACACCCTGGGTAGCGGTACCCAACAGACGATCTTCTACCCCGGGTTCTCCCTCTTCCAGTCGTCGTCCAGCAATGCTCCCCAGCTCAGATGTTAAAGAATGTAGTCACCAGTTCTACTTTCACTCTCTCTGTCTCCACCAACAAGTAATGATCACTCCGAAAATCAGACATTTTGATATCAAGGAAAAATAGAAAGATTTGTTGACTTCACAAGACGTCACGCTGGACTACGCCATATAACACTGCGACACAGAACAATCTCTTCTACAGCACACATATAAGTTATAGGGAATACTAATTTATAACACAACTAATAGAATACAGATACAATACAACAAAAGCGCCACCTAGTGACGCCTATCTGCAAATACTACTTGAAGGCACAACTTCTAAGTTCTTATTTCAATTCCTGTGCTAATTGCTTCTTCTTTCAATTTCTTAATTACGCCTTCTATACTTCCATATTCTTTTGGCACGCTTTACTTAAGCTCACAAAAGTCACGTGCTCACACACACAAGAACACTTAATAACGCAGCGCATTGAACTGCGTCAACATATAACATTTAATATGAAGAGCAAAATATCAATGACAAATGAAAATCAATTAATCTATTGCAAACTGACACACGAAATGAGCATCAACATAATAATGAAATTCCTCATACAAGAACATTTATAACGCAGAGCATTTGAACTGCGTCAAGACATAACATTTAACATGTAGAGCAATTATCAATGACAAATGACGATCAAATGAATGCATTGCAAAATAACTTATGAAATGTGGATCAAATATAATAACGTAAGTGAAACATTCTCCTATCCTTTACTACTAATTCCACCTTTACACTTAACACCCTTACACTGAGCTCTGTTCACCATGTATACTTACAGAACACTCCACGTCTGATATACGAAAACTTACAAGAAATATACGTTACCACAAATAGCGCCGGCTGGTCAGCAGTCTGGGGTCAAGACATTCCATTCACCCGACATGATGACAAATACACTAATTGAAGCACAAATACATCAGATACATGGCATGACACGATCCCCCATGCTGCCGCCACAAGCATAACACACAAGACTGAAAAAAACTCAATACATTCTACTCTTTACCTGACGCACAATCACATGAGCCGGACACGATCCAGTCCCCCTTTCACTCACTGATAAATGCGAAAGTGGATGACGACTTGACCATTCAAACCGGACGCGTTTAAACAATCAAGCCAGCCCTCTTCACATTGAGGACTGAATCAAAGAGTGTGAATATTATCTTTTTAAAGTAATATGTAACAAAAGCAGATTAGCAATGTTACTTAGGAAACACCCTGAACACGTCCTAGGTGCTCCAATATTCTCTTCAGTATCTCCTTCAGCGTACAGTAACTGATTACAGCCGTTCGTTGATGGCTGACCATCCGTCTGGAGCTTTGGATGAACCGTTCATTTTTCGCCATCCCAACTCCCTCATTCTTGACAACGAAGCCGATGCACATTTGTCAGTGAAGAGCCCCTTTGTTCGAGCAACATCTCCCATAGCGCTTATGATGCCTGCTTGATCCACTGTGTATACATGTAATGTATCAGTGAAGGACGAGTACATAAACATGTTTTATTATAGATGTTTTATTTGGTGGAGACTTTTTAAAAGGTATGCTCACAGTCCTAGAAAAACGTGTACTTGTACTATCTCCCTGTAACTGTGAGCTAATGTTCTTTGCAGACGATGCTGTGGAGGTGTTGAGGCAAAGCATCGTATCGGCGCGGGAGCAGGTTATGGCAGCTATTTTTTTTTCATTCCTGGAGTAGAGCTAAAAAGGAGGGGGGAAGGGGGTGGTGCAGTGCTTCTTTAGCAGACTCCACCATCATGGAGACTACGGCGATCCCTGCCCCGTTAGCCAGGCTAGGCCTGTTACTAGGGGTACCAACGGAAGGGTGAGACAGGGCCTTGGTCAGCTATGAGTCGCTAACCCTGATGCTAATATATCAGCTATGGGTCGCTGACTGCCTCATCGGACAGCGTCTTCACACCCCCCCCCCCCACACACACACACACTTTTTTTCTAGAAAAAAAAAACTAAACAAAAAACTCGGAAAATCTGAAATATTAGCAAACATAAATCAGGAGCTGCAGTTGCTGAAACAGCGCCAGTGAAACAACAAAACTCGTGACAGTCTTTACACCTGCAGGGTGGGCTTTTGGCAATCGGCGGCCATTAGCTGTCCTTCCGAAGTCCCTTAGCTGTCCTGCCGGCGTCCCTTAGCTGTCCTGCCGGTGTCAGAGTTGGCAAATCATAGCTTTCTATGGTCCTGTCAGATCTCTCCTTTTGTAATCCCAGTAACAGGCATAGCCTGGATTAAAAAAAAAACTTTGAGAACCATTGATCTTGAGTATAGAAACATTTGAGCTACGGTATGGAAACCACTGAGTGGAGTGTATGAACCAGCAAACTAGAGTGTAGAAACCATTGAGCTGGAGTGTAAGAACTATTAAGCTAAAGTATAGGAATATGTGAGATAGATTGTAGAAAGCATTGAACTAGAGTGTATGAACCATTGAATTAGAGTGTAGGAACCATAGAACTAGAGTGTAGGAATCATAGAACTAGAGTGTAGGCACCACTGAACCAGAGTGTAGGAACCATAGAACTAGAGTGTAGGAACCAGTGAGCTATAGACGTTTGAAAATTCTGACAGACAGAAACTTCAGACGAACACAGCGGAGATGCACGCCAGAGAAAGTCCTGTTACATTAGATAAGCTGAATGTTAATACAACGCCTTTCCAGAACACTGCTCGATTCGCAGAACAGTACTCGGAGACTGTGTAATATCTCATGATTGTATCAGACTGAAATACAACTTTATAACAAATTAAAAGAGACAGAAGCGATTTAACAATTACAAGGAGAAGCGAGATGTGGTTGGGGAGAAGGGAGGGTCGTCTCCCTCGTGGGCGTTATCTGCTTAGAGCACGCTATATTCGTACTATATCGACTACAGAAACTATAGATTAGAGAGAAAATGCGTTGCAAATCACTAAATGAATTCCATGATCGGTGTATTGTTTCCAGGCTTTCTATGTGGACTCCAGGCTCACTGTGTGGACTCTAGACTCATTATGTGGACTCCAGTCTCATTGTGTGGACTCCAGACTCATTATGTTGACTCTAGTCTCACTGTGTGGACTTTAGCTCTTTATGTGGACTCCAGTCTCATTGTGTGGACTCAAGGCTCGCTATGTGGATTCCAGGCTCACTATGTGGACTCCAGGCTCGCTATGTGGATTCCAGGCTCGCTATGTGGATTCCAGGCTCGCTATGTGGATTCCAGGCTGGCTATGTGGATTCCAGGCTCGCTATGTGGATTCCAGGCTCGCTATGTGGATTCCAGGCTCACTGTGCAGATTCCTGGCTAGTAGATCAATCTCCTGTCTACAACTTCAAGAGAAATTCAAACGGTACAAAATCGTTCTCTGGATCTATCAGTCTTACTAAAGTTGTAATGCTGGTCATCAGAGTTGCTGTCTTTAAATTTATTTCTCAGAATGAGCTACCATAATAACTGATGAAATTTATGAAGTCACTTCACAAAAATAATCCACTATGAAGAAAAGACACCTCAGATCTCCATACACAGTGACATTAAGTCCGGCTTGTTTCAGCTCCAACCCTCTCTCTAGTACTATTTGCACTTTCCGAAACAAATACTTGAAGGATACAACAAATATAACTGGCCTACTGGAATGTGCGTAGATAAGGCAGATGAGCAAACAACAACCTGTCTCATGGGTGATCATAAAAAGGAGATGGACATATCGGGCATGTGATGAGAAGAAACAGTCAGAGGATCCCAAAACAAGCTATCAAGAGGAACACAACAGGCCGAAGAAAAAGAAGTCGGCCACGTGAAACTCTAAAGAGGACGTTGTTAAAGAGAGGCCAAATTGGTAGACATAAAATCCGATGATGAGGCTGAAAAGCTCGCCGAAAATGAAAACTTGGCGAACTACCATGCGAGCTCTATGTGACGTTTAACGGCACGGGAAGGATGTAAGATGTAAGATGTGGACTGTGCGCTGTTTTCTCACGACAGGGGGAGGGGGGGGGCCGTTCGTCTTACCAGATTCATTCTCTTGTCTTTTTTCTTTGGCTCACATCTGAAGTGCTTTGTTCACTCTTTTTTTCCGAAGGCCAGCCATACATCTTACTTACATCTTACATACATCTTACTTACATCTTACTTACATCTTACATCTTACTTACATCTTACATCCTTCCCGTGCTGTTAAACGTCACAAGGTAGTTCGCCAAGTTTTCCTATTTTCGGCGAGCTTTTCACCTCATCAAAGAATTTTATGTCTACTAATTTGGCCTCTCTTTAACAATGTCCTCTTTAGAGTTTCACATGGTCGATCTCTCTTTCTTCGGCCTGTTGTGTTCCATTTGATAGCTTGTTTTGGGATTCTCTAGCTATGCAGCACTGTGCTAATTAGCTTCTGTGCGAAAGCTTCGTTGTCTGTCACGTGAAAATCTTGGTACCCCATACGCACTTTCAGTGCTCACAGTTAGCTCCGTCTAGTATCTTAGTGATGAGTCACAGTTAAAAAATGTCACTCTTTGTTTTAGACATTTAAAAAAATGAAATTTGTCTTCCCAATCACCGTCAGGGTGAGAACACAACATTTCTCTTTACTTCTTGCCCATGAATTGTCTTGTTTCTGCGCATTCTTGTGTCAATACTTTTCGCTGTTCTAATATTTTCAAGTTTCCCAGCCTCATAAAAATGTAAAAGTGGTCAGTCAGTCGGTCATTTGCATGTCCCTTGCGGAACTCTGCCTACCTAACATCTCTCCTGTAGGCCTCTCGGGTGTAACCCTGCTACTGATGCATCCATTTGAAGATTATCAACGCTTTGGTCTTCCTCTCTTTCTTGTTCCCATTATGTACCATTCCAATACGGTCTTCTCTGAATTATCATGATGTTCGATGTATCCTAAATAGTTAAGTTTTCTCATAACAATGTAAAAGTGGCACTGTTTTTAGTTGTCTTATCTTTGTAACTAGCGATTTATTAATCTGATTATTCTGAAAAAACGTTTTATATTCCTCACTTTTGTATCAGTTAAATTCACATTAATGATTTACTTTACGTTATGTTTCTTTACCTTATTTTATCTTTCCTGTTGTATCATGAGGTGTCGAGAGGAGATGCAGTTGGCGTTTTTGGGTCATACGAGTGACCTCAGTAATGTTCGTGCCGTAATTAATGAGTGTGTCTTTGTAACTTCATCTATCCCAAATTTCCGGGGCCTTCCTCTTGACCTGTGTCCTATAGTCTCTGGGCCCCCGTAGCTAGCTGTGTATGTATCATTCTCATTGAGTGGCCTTAATTCTTTATTTCTATATGTATTATAAGCATGCTGAAGTTCCTACCAACTGTCTTATGTCGTCATTTCTTATCTTGCGCCTCCTAGCTTTTCTTAAGCACCTCATTTCGCAGGTACATATTTTTTATCTTGCTTTTTATTGGTTAATGCCCATGTTTGGCATTGGTAGCACCGCGCTGGTATAAATATGCTATCAGCTAACTGTCTCTTGCTATCAATTGGTATGTTAGGGTGAGAAAGCAGCGGGGATAGCTGGTATGTAACGGCATTTGCTCCGTGTGTCTTAACGTCAGCTTCTCTATCAAGCCTCCTTCTGTCAACATACAACCAAGAACTCCTACAAGAAAAATACAAGATACCTAAATACCGATGCAGACAAGAACTTCCACATCTTCTAAGGGAGATCACTGCTGATTCCGCGTAAATAATAATCATGTACTTCGTTGCTTTTTAAAAACTTTCCTTGTCCGTCTTTTGTTTTCAAATATTTTTTTTTAAGTTTGAAACTATATTTCTTCTAAACTATTTTAGTACCCAGCAACAGGCCTAGCCTGGCTAACGGGGCAGGGATCGCCACAGTCCACACGGTGGTGGAGCCTACTAAAGAAGCATTGTGCACCCCCCCCCCTTGCTTTTAGTCTCCACTCAGAGAAGAAAAAAAAATAGCCGCCATAACCCGCTCCCAGTCCAATATAATGATGTGCCTCGACGTCCTCACTGCATCGACCGTAAAAGAATGCAAGCTCGCAATTCTAAGGAGATCCAAAAAAAAGAAGAATCTACAATTTATTCAAGTGAAGAAGCCATACAGTTCGTACCTAACTCTGTGTTACAGATTGCCAGTAAAACCCGCTATTGTAATGCTCTAGCTGGACCAGCAAAACAACAGATACTGTACTTGATATAATTTGCGCTAGGGAAGTTGCACGTGAAATAAGAGAAACTCCACACGTAAAGTGGAAGCACACCAAAGTACACTGTACACACGGCCGTAAGTGCATCAAGGGATAAAGAGGTATTCTCGTGTAAAGAAATCTTCTTTTCCGAACGGATGAATCGAGAAGAAATGTTTTCCTCGATCGCAGAAACTGTACTTGGGGGAAACAGATTGTATTCAAAACAGATTCAGTTGACTAGGAACACACAACTCCAGATCAGATGATACAAGAAAAATATACAAACCTGAATATTTCATGTTGTGAGACTGGACGCGAAACTGGAACAACTTGTCAGAGTCTGAAATCGCGAACAAAGTACTGAGAGAAGATATTTGAAAACGAGCTCTGGATAAATATTGAAAGTACACACGGCACACAGGGCATGGGCTACAAGTGGACAAACCCCGGGACACGCATTGCTATATTCACATCAGAAACTGTGTTGATGAACCAACAGACACAAGAGTCCTCACATTCTCACACAGCACACAATCCATACACGGCCATATGGACCAAAACCTTGTCATTATCTCCACTTGCTCTTAGCCCTTTTGCTTTTGCAACGTGTATAAAAAATAAAAAAAATACAGAACAAACTTAACAGACTTCATCCGGGTCTTCAGCAAAAGAACTAGGCGGTAGTCAACGATCGCTTCAACAAGCAGCCGGTTATTTGGAGCGATAGCCAACACAGTTTGTTCTTTTCTTTTCATAGAAACAAGAAAGGAAAAATTCATTGAGTATTGCTGGCTAATTTCATTACCGCTTTCGGTTGGCAAAAGAGACATATAGGCCGAAGCTTCGGAAGACAAACTCATTCTCGTTCTGGGTCCTGCAGGCGGTTCCCTAGGGGACACAATTGGGGTGGGGGGGGGGGGACGCACATGAATGACGGGCGAGGTGTTGGCAAAGAGAAAGAGAAATATTTGGTAGGCTAAAATGAGTTATGTATAGAGTAATAAATTCATGCAAGTCCCGAGCAGTGGGAGCTCTTGTAAGGAAAGTACGTTTATCATACAGCAAATTAACAATCAATTTACTTTTTTGTATAGACAAACAGACAGACAGACAGACAGACAGACAGACAGATAGATAGATAGATAGATAGATAGATAGATAGATAGATAGATAGATAGATAGATAGATAGATAGATGGATGGATGGATGGATGGATGGATGGATGGATGGATGGATGGATGGATGGATGGATGGATGGATGGATAGATAGATAGATAGATAGATAGATAGATAGATAGATAGATAGATAGATAGATAGATAGATAGATAGATAGATAGATAAGATTAGTCACTATTATTCAATAAGACAGACAGCTTGAGGTTAAATAAAGGCAGTCGTGAATGTAAAAACAGGAAACAGATTTTCACTACAAGACAAACTATCTACTCGGGTCATCACAGGTCCGCTACAGAGAGAAGTATGTCGCGAACACAATGTAGACTCTCAGCTGGAGAATCAACAGTGGACGCAGTCTTCTCTGTTTGAGAATTTTCAGGACAAATTCAAGTAACAAAATCAGCCTCTTTATATTGCCTTCATCGATCTCCCGGAAGCTTTTGGGGCTGGTCAGTGGAGATGAGCTGTTTAAATACGTTCCTCAATTTGTACTTCCCTGACAAAAAAAAAATATTGCAGAACTTTGTGAGGCCCTTTCATGAAGACAGGAAGGGAACAATCCAATATGTGGGCAGCATATCACAGCCTTGTCATGTACAGCAGAAAATGGAATAACCCTCTGCTCTGTTTCAGCTATAGACCTGTGTGGAGGTTCTTTGGCCTTAGTTTTCAAGCAGGTATTTGGGATGGGGCAGAAGGAATGTGTCTTCGCATCAAGTCTGAAGGCCTGATACTGAATCCTGTGGACTGCCAAAGCAAAAGAAGACGCTGTGTGAGATCGTCTATTTGCTGTCTGCGCGCCTGGCGTCAGTCATTGCTTAAAAGCGTTTCAGAAAAAAGTCGAGACATTGACATGAAGCTACAAAAAGCTAACACAAGGCAAGTTTAAAAAAAGAAACATCAGTTTTGCCCCGAGTAGCAGACAATTGCAGTACAAATATCTTCTGACATTTCTCTCTCTCTAAACTTATGTATGCTGACACAAGTCGACCAATTTGAAAATATTACGTCAACAGATTGCTTCCTTGGAAACATGCACGAGAGAGGAACATCTTTCATGGTGTTCGTTTCTTAGGTATGTAGGTGAGAAAACTTCAGATATTAATCGCAGAACGAAGAAGCGGTATGGGGACAGATGTGTTTAGTTTCAGCAGGTACGTGAATAGCACAGAAGGTTTAAAAGCGGGGGTGTTAAATGTGGCACGCATCTTTCTCCTGCCGGCCTAACGCTGAGAACAGCACTGACGCTAACGCTGAAATGGAACGAATGATACAGAAAAACCGGCGGGTAACAATCGATGAAGTGTATAGAAAATAGAAGATTTGTAATGACTTGGCGCACCATATCATTCATGAAGTGCTACAGTATTGAAAAGTCTCCGTCAGGGGGTTCAAAACAACTCACTCCTGATTTGAAAGAACGTGATGAGGTTTGTGAAACTCTTTTACGGCGTTTTGAAGCTGCATGAAATTGCTTTCTACGATGTATAGTCATTGCAAGCGAGTGCTTCCAGCCAGAAACAAAGTGAACTTGCAAGGAGTGGAGTCCCCATCAAAATCAGAGAAGTTCTGTACAGCCTCGTGGGCCGAATTATTGATGCTTACTCTTTTCTGGAATTGTAAATGTCAATCCTGGAACATTATGTGCCAATAAAAATCACTATCAATAACGAAGCATGCCGTGATCTGCTTGAGAACACTTGAAACTTTCAATCAAGTCAAAACGTTGCGGTTTGCTCAGCTTTGATGTGTTGTTTACAGCATGATAACAATCGGCCTCACACAGCTCTGCACAAATTACGAATCTTCCTTTGAATGTCCTCCACATCCTACATGTTCATCCGACCTCATACCATGTGATTATCATAAATTTTGACCCCTCAGGTACGTACTGTATGGGAGAAAATTCAATAATGACGAAGAGTTTACAGGGTGGGTCGAATGATAATTTTTAAATTTAGGGATTCAGACATTAGTGAAGTGGTGGAAGACTTGCATGGAATGTGCTGAGAATTATGATGATAAAGTGATAATGAATTTTTAATCATTTCTTTGTATATTGTATGTTAATAAAAGAAAAATTAAGGTTACTTTTAGACTTACCCTTGTATATCTGGGATATGTTGTTCCTTACCAGTCATAATGATTCACAAATATGACCTAAAGGTAGTATAGAAAAACGTGAAATTCATAATAAATAGTATATAAATTTACCAGTGATAGACAATATTACTGGCAGATAAAAGAGCTATTCAACTACGCCACAAAATAAACGGTTCTTTTTTTTTTAACTGGAGCTGCAACAGAAAATATTGCTGTTAGTAATCTACATCCAGAATGAACAACAATTATTTTATTTATTTGTTTGCACTCACATTGTAATTCTTGTTTTCATGTTTTCCTTCATGATGCATTGAGTTTTTCCACATATTTTCATGTTTTCCTTCGTGATGCATTAAGTTTCTCCACATGTTTTCATGTTTTCTTTCATGATGCATTGAGTTTTTGCACATGTTTTCATGTTTTCTTTCCTTGTGCATTGAGTTTCTGCACATGTTTTCATGTTTTCCTTCATGATGCACTGAGTTTCTGCACATATTTTCATGTTTTCCTTAATGATACATTGAGTTTTTGCACATGTTTTCATGCCTTCCTTCACGATGCATTACGTTTTTGCGCATGTGTTTTCCTTCACGATGCATTGAGTTTCTTCACATGTTTTCCTGTTTTCTTTCATGATGCATTGAGTTTTTTCACATGTTTTCATGTATGTTTTATTGAGCTTCTGCACACGTTTTCATGTTTTCCTTCGTGATCTATTGAGCTTCTCCACATGTTTTCATGTTTTCCTTCGTGATCTATTGAGCGTCTCCACATGTTTTCAGTATTTTTTTTCATCTCCTGCAGTTATTCAGTAAATTCCAGCTAGAAGTATATTTTATTAGTCTAATAACTCGTCTACGAGATATATTGATTGCCGAGGTCCCCCTGTTTTCACAAGAAGGCTCCCTCTATGACAAATTTATACAGCACCAGCAATGCACTTTGCTGTTTCAAATAGTACATAACTTTGGTTATCAGTATTATCGTTTCTGAATAATAGTCTCTATATAACATTACCTAAGCAGGATCATTATAACCGATCAGTAGCAAGAAGCAATCATAACTGATAAAATATAACAATAACAGTGAGACGTGGATTCTAAATAATGCATCATTAATAACAGCCAGAAGGCTGTGATAGAAATATAATGCCGCCACAAAAGTAGCCGGGAAGAAAGAGAGTCTCCACACAATGATGTGCGTACGGGTTTTATTAATGGTAATATCCTCCATAACGCATAAATCTACACATCCCTAGAGGTTCGCGTACGTATATTTCTTTATAGCAGTGGCTGAATTTTATTCACATTATTGGGTAAATGGATCTAATTATTCACACAGTGGGCTACGTTCCAATACTGATGTAAAAACCCGTAGTCGCTGTGTTACACTGGATATAACTAGGAATGTGATGGCAGTGTGATGATCAATGGTTTTCAAACTTATGTTTTTTGTTTTGTTTTTTTTTTGACGTCCCATTTCGTATAAGCCCCTCTCTGATGTTAGTATCAGAAGAAGACTTTGGTACATTTAACATAAATTACTTGTACCGTCTCTTTCTGAAGTTGAACAGACTCAACAATACAATGAAAAAAAGGAAGGTAGGAGCAGATTCATTCGGTAAAAATACGGACTCGCGTCTTCTTCAAACAAATAGCGGAAATAGAACAAGGAAATAAGAGATTTTACAATGACGTAAATTCTATGGAAAGTAGGACATAACTGTCAGTGGAGGGGGAGGGGACCTCCCACCAAGCCTCAAACGTTTGGTCATCCGAAATAATTAAAAGCAAGGCCTTAAATGATCATATACATGGAGTACAGCTAATCAAGATCAAAACCAAATATAAACATGTGAGAACAGAATCCCGAGAAGAATTTATGGACCAGTAAGAGATCATGTAACACAACAATGGAAGATAAGAAATAATACAGAAATCTACAAGTATATGTTGTTTTTAATTTTCCGCTTATAATAACGATTATGAACAATAGCAGACTAAGGCGACTCAGACATTTAGGGGAAATGGAAGAGAATAGATAAAGATGGCCTATACAGACGTCATGAAAGGGAATAGACCAAGAGCCAGACCTAGGCAACGACTGCCAGACAGCCTAGAAGAAGATATGCGCTCTCTTGGGAATCAACAGAAAGATCAAGAACAGAGAGGAATGGAGATGTGTATTGCCCACAGCAATGAGGCTCAGTGACTCAAAAAGCTGCAGAATTCAACACTTCTCACAGAAGAAGAAGAAGAAAAATATTTAATGATCATGTAGAACTGGAACATCTGACTCTCTATTTATCCGCATTTTAAACTTGACATTGGACCGACATTTGGCAAGATGTGACATCTTGCGAACACGTTATTCAGAATTTAGGTTCCAAAATGTAACAATGCTGAAATTTAATGTGTTATTTTTCGGTTTTTTTTCCCCTTAACTTCGCAAATAACAACAGTCCCCAAATCCAGCCATAGCGCTGACTGCATGAGGCTTAAAACAGTTTCCCCGCTGTGCGAAACAGCGCTGTTCGGCGATCTAACGTATTCCGAGGCAACGAAGTGTGACATTCGAATGAAGATGATCCACCATGTAAAATTGCACTTTCTTAATGGAAAATAGATGATAACAGAATAGAAAATTGCCTATAGAGGACAATAAACACAGTCAACATTTCAGCACAAGTACCTTCTCCAAAGACAACATAAAAAGCAAAAGAACAATTGAATGCAGAGATAGCCCAACCAGGAAAAAAAACCGTGCGACTAGTGAGGGGAAGAAACATCACGATAGTACGGAGTGATTGATGAAGTGGGAAAGATAAGGGGCAGAAGATTACAAATGAGCAGGCATTTAATATTTTAGATGTATGGGAACACAGTACTGCACATTGTTCCCTAGAGTGTTTTGACTAGTCCAGCTCATCTGTAACCCGGCGACTTAAGACATCCAGCCCAGGCTTCGGCTTTTACCCCTCCCCCCTCACCCCTTGTCTTCATTCTCCCCCAGGGAATTTAAACGTTTTGTGTCATTTAAGGGCAGTAAATTGATGTGGCACGTGGTCCGTCGCGCCCACCTCAGCTCAAACACAGCGTTGCTGCCCCTTATGTAACACACAGCTTCTCTCGGCGGCTGCAGGGAATTATATCATAGTCACGTGACTTCAGATAAGAGCAGTCATTGGCTACAACTCCTAACCTTCTCTGCTGTACTCGTTTTAATATTTAACATCGATTTTAAAAAAAACAGAAAGTTTATTTGTTGAGCCAGCGTTAATCCTCTTCTAATTTACTTTACAAGGAACGCAAATGCTTGTATAAGCAGATAACAAGTGGTGCAGGTTCTTGACCAGTTCTGGTTCACTCCCCACTCCCCACTCACCCCCCCCCCAACACACACACAGATACAGTCACGCCGTATTTCAACACTGTGATCCCTGTTCCCTTCTCTAATGTCTTAAAACGAGTTAACTTTAAAAAAAACATGACGTTTCACCAGATGACTCAACAAGCTTCTTAAAACACTCCCGTCTTAAAATAGTCTTGTGTCATTTAACTCTCTTGCACTAAAACAGCACCAGGTAGGCCTGGCACGCCTCAGAATGATATTTACACAAAAGTCTAAATACAATGAAACGTTGCATATTTCTATCCCAACCCATGTGTTTTTTTTTTCAGAATCAAAGAGTTAACTTCCTTCCAGTTTCTTTCTACCGAAAGTTTTCATCAAAATTTCTTCTGTCATAGCGTGGGAAAAACAATTCAGGAGCGAAAGAGTTAAATGGCTTTTTCTGTATATGAACATTTTATTTTAAATAATAATAATAACAATCTGGAGTTTGCTGCAGCACTCGTGCTGAAGCAAATCTAGGATTAAGCTCTCTAGTTCCCAACGCTTTACCCCCATGATACCACGGCCAAACTGATAAGCTTGGAAGCTATTTTTCAGTATTAGAGTTTTCTTGTGTAACTTTTTAAGGTATCATTTCCAAGCTGATGGTTTAGTCTCGAGGGTACACGGGGAGACTGTGATATGTGTTTCTCCCAGAGTCGACTTCCTGCTTCTTTTTTTTTTTTTGTCCGCCATTAGCTGTTCTACTCATTGATTTATTTCCCAGTTTGCCTTGAGCACAGTGTGTGCATGTGTGTAGGGTGAGTGGTACTTCTGGGTTCACGACTGTCTCCACGAATATAGCGATCAGTCAGTGACGATTACAGAGTAAATTACTGACTCCACGAATATAGCGATCAGTCAGTGACGATTATAGAGTTAATTAGTGACAATATAGCGATCAGTCAGTGACAGTTATAGAGTTAATTACTGACTCCACGAATACAGTGATCAGTCAGTGACTATTATAGGTTTAATTACCGACTCCATGAATATAATGATCAGTCAGTGACTATTATAGGTTTAATTACTGACTCCACGAATATAATGATCAGTCAGTGACTATTATACTACTCTATGGAAGTGAATGCTGGAAAATCACCAAAACCATAGAAAACAAGTTGAATTCTTTCCAGGCTAAATGTTTACGAAGAATTAGAAAAATATTTTGGCCAAACACCATAAGAAATAACATCTTATTGGAAGAAATGCAGATGAATCCACTGACAACAATTATTGAGTAAAGACGCTGGCGATGGTTGTGACATGTGCTCCGAATGACTGACAACTCACTACCAAAAATAGCACTAAGATGGACACCACAGGGGAACAGAAGTAAGGGTAGACCAAAAGAGACATGGAGAAGAACAACAGAAAGGATGTTGAGCAATAGAAGGCTTGCCTGGACAAGAGCAGAAAAAAAAGGCGAAGGACAGGCATTTCTGGAAAACCCTTGCGGAAGCCCCATGTGCCCTGGGCAATTAAGGTTCAGAGAGAGAGAGAGAGAGAGAGAGAGAGAGAGAGAGTGACTATTATAGGGTTAATGACTGACTCCACGAATATAATGATCAGTCATTGACTATTATAGGGTTAATGACTGACTCCACGAATATAATGATCAGTCAGTGACTATTATAGGGTTAATGACTGACTCCACGAATATAATGATTAGTCAGTGACTGTTATAGGGTTAATGACTGACTCCACGAATATAATGATCAGTAAGTGACTATTATAGGGTTAATGACTGACTCCACGAATATAATGGTCAGTCAGTGACTATTATAGGGTTACTGACTGACTCCACGAATATAATGATCAGTCAGTGACTATTATAGGGTTAATGACTGACTCCACTCTATTTTTGACGATCGCAGAGTTGATGACTGTTCCCCCCCCCATTATTATAAGTTTCTTTCTATGGTTTCGATTTCACACGTTCTGTCACCCAGACGAAAAAAATCTAGGTAGCCTTCCAGAGTCCCGCTGTCAGCAGGAGGTCTTCTATTTGCCCCACAGTTCTCCGTCAATATTCTCTCTCTCTCTCTCTCTCTTCCTGTGACCAGGTTTAGAACGTGTCTGTGCAAAAAGCACAGTTTTGGAGATTGTGTTATGAATGTTATGGCATAAGCACAGTTTTAAAGGAAATTGTGTTCTTTATTTTATGGCATGAGCACATTTTTAAAGGAGATTGTGTTCTTTATTTTATGGCATAAGCACAGTTTTAAAGGAGTTTGTGTTCTGGATTTTATGGCAGAGCACAGTTTTAAAGGAGATTGTATTCTGGATTTTATGGCAGAGCACAGTTTTAAAGGAGATTGTGTTCTTTATTTTATGGCATGAGCACAGTTTTAAAGGAGATTGTGTTCTGTATTTTATGGCATGACCACATTTTTAAAGGAGATTGTGTTCTGGATTTTATGGCAGAGCACAGTTTTAAAGGAGTTTGTGTTCTGGATTTTATGGCAGAGCACAGTTTTAAAGGAGATTGTGTTCTTTATTTTATGGCAGAGCACATTTTTAAAGGAGATTGTGTTCTGGATTTTATGGACCACCATCATGAGCTGAATGGGTTCATTTTTAGGGAGGAGTGTTGGTGGCGTCACTTCAGGCAGGTCGACTGTGCCACAGTCTTTGGGGATGTCTTAGTCAAATTTGCGTACTAAGATCTTTTTATCTCTCAGTTTTTCTTTTCAGTCCTGAGACACATCATTAATTCGAATTTTGTTTCTTCGAATAAAATTGCATTCACAATTTGTTTAGCAGCGCACGTCGAATCAATAATGAAGATAAAATCTGCAGTCGCCCCAAAGAATAGTTTCATCTGCAACATTATCAGCTTTTTTTTTCCTCTGCACAGACAACAGTTACGACTTTTATATCAAATAACAAGTTCGTTTGATGAGATTTTGCACGTTTAGAAATGGCCTTTGCCTGAAATCTCACATTAACAAGTGTCACTATGGGAGTTTTATGAAAGATTTTTTTAAAAAAAAGTTCTTTTCTTCCTCCTTCTGCTCTCCCTTCCTCCCTGCATTCCTCAATGAGTCCCTTTCTGAAAAAAAAAAAACCAACTACAATCTTGACACAATGAGTAATCGCGTGATTTGCATAGATCTACGACGTTTTTCCACTGCCTGTTTCCGGTCTGGAAACCTTTCCCGGAGGAAGGAGGTCAGAGACCAGTGAGTAGTTGTCCCGACCCCCGTTCCACCCCCATCCTAATTTTCCCTCATAAACATATGAAAAAAAAAAATGACCAATCGCATGAAGGAGGGCATAAAACCGATCCCTTGTCACCGAGTACGGCCTGCACTGGTCTTTCCACGCACTCACGTGCATTTGTCGATGGGCGATTTTATCGGGCGGCTCCCGTTAGCCGTGCTCACGTGAGCAAACAGTCGAGCACAAACAAGTGGGTTTCATGTGCCCGCTGTTCATTAAAAGTTTAGTTTGTTCCCACACTAAACATTTTAGCCTGAAGTTTTTTTTTGTTTCGTCTCTCTCTCCCTCCCTTTACCTCACAGCAGCGCTCACCAGCTGCTACCTAGTTTGTTGTCATAACATCTGCCCTGACAATTGTGCGGGAATAGTTTGTTGTCATAACATCTGCCCCGGCAATCGTGCAAGAATAGTTTGTTGTTGTCATAATATATGCCCTGACAATCGTGCAAGATAAGTTTGTTTCATAATATCTGCCCCCCCCCCCCCCGACAATCGTGGAAGAATAGTTTGTTTCGTAATATCTACACCCCCCGACAATCGTTTCTGGAACTTTATCAGATCTAGGCTTCACCTACCACAAGTTCGTTTATCAGATTCAGATCTGAGGTGGCTTTACGCAGTGTTAAAATTTTAACTCAGTGGCTAATTGTAAACTTAACGTCTCAGTAAGTAACCAGATTTTAACTCTTTTGTGCCGCATGTGAGCAATGGCGGAGGAAATGGTACAGAACAGCACAGTTCCCAGCCAGCAGACAGAAAGTACCTTGGAAGTGCCATGCTCAGTGAGTCCGAGATAAACAATAGAGTCCTGATGTTGGATGAAGGCGATCTGCTGAAAGGACTATAACCTACAGGTAAGTTTTTTGTTTTGTCTCTCTCTCCCTCCCTTTACTTCACAGCAGCGCTCACCAGCTGCTACCTAGTTTGTTGTCATAACATCTGCCCTGACAATTGTGCGGGAATAGTTTGTTGTCATAACATCTGCCCCGGCAATCGTGCAAGAATAGTTTGTTGTTGTCATAATATATGCCCTGACAATCGTGCAAGATAAGTTTGTTTCATAATATCTGCCCCCCCCCCCCCCGACAATCGTGGAAGAATAGTTTGTTTCGTAATATCTACACCCCCCGACAATCGTTTCTGGAACTTTATCAGATCTAGGCTTCACCTACCACAGGTTCGTTTATCAGATTCAGATCTGAGGTGGCTTTACGCAGTGTTAAAATTTTAACTCAGTGGCTAATTGTAAACTTAACGTCTCAGTAGAGTAACCAGATTTTAACTCTTTTGTGCCGCATGTGAGCAATGGCGGAGGAAATGGTACAGAACAGCACAGTTCCCAGCCAGCAGACAGAAAGTACCTTGGAAGTGCCATGCTCAGTGAGTCCGAGATAAACAATAGAGTCCTGATGTTGGATGAAGGCGATCTGCTGAAAGGACTATAACCTACAGGTAAGTTTTTTGTGTGTCTTTGGTGTGTTCCTTGTTTACGGGTGTACCAGCGAACGACTGCTTGATTTCTGCAAACGCTGAAGAATTCTCCAACTGCTTGAAGTGTACTTATGTTTATTATTATTATTATTATTATTATTTGTAGCAGTAGTAGTAGTAGTAATAGTAGTAGTAGTAGTAGTACTAGTAGTATTTTAGTTTTAATAAAGATATAAATATCTATCTATCTATCTATCTATCTATCTATCTATCTATCTATCTATCTATCTATCTATCTGTCCGTCCGTCCGTCCGTCCGTCCGTCCGTCCGTCCGTCCGTCCGTCCGTCCGTCCGTCCGTCCGTCCGTCCGTCCGTCCGTCCGTCCGTCCGTCCGTCCGTCCGTCCGTCCGTCCGTCCGTCTGTCTGTCTGTCTGTCTGTCTGTCTGTCTGTCTGTCTGTCTGTCTGTCTGTCTGTCTGTCTGTCTGTCTGTCTGTCTGTCTGTCTGTCTGTCTGTCTGTCTGTCTGTCTGTCTGTCTGTCTGTCTGTCTGTCTGTCTGTCTGTCTGTCTGTCTGTCTGTCTGTCTGTCTGTCTGTCTGTCTGTCTGTCTGTCTGTCTGTCTGTCTGTCTGTCTGTCTGTCTGTCTGTCTGTCTGTCTGTCTGTCTGTCGTCTGTCTGTCTGTCGTCTGTCTGTCTGTCTGTCTGTCTGTCTGTCTGTCTGTCTGTCTGTCTGTCTGTCTGTCTGTCTGTCTGTCTGTCTGTCTGTGTCTGTCTGTCTGTCTGTCTGTCTGTCTGTCTGTCTGTCTGTCTGTCTGTCTGTCTGTCTGTCTGTCTGTCTGTCTGTCTGTCTGTCTGTCTGTCTGTCTGTCTGTCTGTCTGTCTGTCTGTCTGTCTGTCTGTCTGTCTGTCTGTCTGTCTGTCTGTCTGTCTGTCTGTCTGTCTGTCTGTCTGTCTGTCTGTCTGTCTGTCTGTCTGTCTGTCTGTCTGTCTGTCTGTCTGTCTGTCTGTCTGTCTGTCTGTCTGTCTGTCTGTCTGTCTGTCTGTCTGTCTGTCTGTCTGTCTGTCTGTCTGTCTGGGCTCAACCCTTGTTCCGCCCACACACACCCATACCTTATTCTGCACTTACTAAAATGATGTACTATAAACTGGGAGTATGGATAAAATAACAAACAGAACAATTAGATGTATCTCTTACATAACATTAGCATTAACAGAGCTGTAGATGTATCTCTTACATAACATTAGCATTGTATATTAGCTCTAAAGCCTTTTCACGGCGAGGCCGGTTGTATCATTATGCAAGCTAGGCAGTCGCCTATTTAGCAGATCTTAGAGGGACGCAGTATACACCTCTGAGATATATAACGTATATTGAGGTCAAATCTTCAAATTTTGAGACAGATCTCCTTCTTCTTTTTCTTCTTCCTCTAAAATATACTAAGTCAGATCTTCAAATCTTGAGATAGATCTCCTTCTTCTAAAGTAGATTGAGGTCATATCTTCAAATCTTGAGATAGATCTTCTTCTTATTCTTCTTCTTCAACGTCTTCTTCTTGAACTGCTAGCTGGTGTTCTTTGCACCTTCGAAGCGGTGAAGATATTGAGGCACAGCATCGTGTCGGATTGGAAGCGGGTTACAGTGGCTATTTTTTTTCCCAGTCCCTGAATGGACCTAGAAAGCAGGGGCGTGTGTAGTACTTCTTTACCAGATCCCGCCGTCACGGTGTAGCATGGCCTTGTAAGTAATGATTATAGTTGTTATTATTATTATTAATGAATATGATTATGAAAATATACTGTACACAAAATAGTAACATCGAACAGCGACAGAGAAAAGTATATAGAAAAAGGAAGAGAAAGGTATAAAACTTCTCTGACACTAGAACAAGACGCAGACAAAAGTAAACAAACAGTGAATAGAAAAAGACGAGTCTCTGTGACGCTGAGATATAGGTAATGCAAAGGTATGGCCGCCAGAAAGTAGGATGGTCCAGTTATAACAAAGCAATGACTGGTCGTTGACATGTGTAAACAAAATAGAAACGACGAATAGAAAAGGCAGACACAATGAAAAGCGAGGACACAATAAAACGTCCGACATGAAAGAGCAAGATACTGTCTTTGGTAAATGACAATTGTATAGACGGAGTTGATACTTTAACACCTGTTAGGTGACGCGCGTTAGGACGCTTTTATGATGCTTTTGCACACGGTTTTTAAATAAAAGAGTAACTAGTTCGGCCAGCTGATCAATTAAATATTTAGAGGCGTGGCCTGTTGAACAATTGACTTACGAGAGATAAGTCACGGGGCAGTTTGAATGACGGACAATCAGAACGCTCATGGGAACCAGTGGAAATCTGAAGGATGGAGCCAAAATAAATATTGGTTAATCCGTCAAGGTGGACTTGAAGATAAAAAGGTGAGCGGAGAGACAAGAGGAACAAAGAAAAACCAAGAAGTTCGGAAGCAGAGAAAAAGGAAGAAGTACAGAAGTAGAGGAGAGAAGACAGAGGAGGAAGCCCGAAGACGGAAGAACAGATAATCTAAGACAAAGAAGTACAGAAGTAGAAGAGAGAGGAAACAGAGGAGGGAGATCGTCAGTACACCGTCGGTCCAGCAAGTAGCGACTGACCAGAACTGCAAGAAGGATGGTCAGTGCAAGTGGAGAGTCAAGAGTGAAGAAAGAAGGTCTGACCAGAACAGCCGAGAAGCCATCAGATGAGAGATAAGAAGTCCAGAGAAGAGGCAAGTAGACTTTGCTCGTTAGTACACTGCGATTGAGAGACGGCAGAAGAAGACCGTCAGAAGAAATCAGAAGACAGACAAGAGAAGAAAGAGGACGAGGCGATATAAAATCAGATGTAGTGTTAGACGGAAGATGGTTTTTCAAGTGATTCAAGTGATTAAGAAGAATTGACACTTTCGAAACTTCGAGTACATTGATTTTAGAGGAGAAACTAGTTGACCGCATGTTGCAGATGTGATATAATACTGAGATAGGAAATGTTCTTGTATCAAGTATAGAATATTGTGAAATTGAGAAATGCTGGATGCAGAATATGACAGAGTTTGATATTTAGAACAAATGATTAAGTGTTTCAATCCAAGTGACGTAGGCGACAATACATCTTGAACTTATTTGTTAGAATTAAATAAATAATGTAGGGAACATTTCATCGGACCTGCTCTGATTAATGAAGTGGTAATGTAATGTGAAACCTGTGATGTGTTAATCAAAGAGCATCTTTAAGCTTCAATTCTATAATATGGAACTAATCAGAAATAAATAATTCACAATCGAAAATATTATAATGGCGGCTATGGCGATCTCTGCCCCGTTAGCCAGGCTAGGTCTATTACTGGGGCTAACAGGACATGGGTGGACAGGGTCTTGGTCGGATATGGTTCACCAACCCTGACGCTATCATAACAGCTATGGGTCACTGACTGCTAAACTGAAGAGCGTCTTCACTGCCCATGCGCAAAGGGGGAACTCTTAGGGCGAAGAATAAAACAATTCGCCTGCGACAGGAAGGAAAGAAGAGATAAATGTAAAAAAACAGAGAGCAGAATCGTTGTTTTAATGGGAAAGTCTGCGAGATGTCACAACCCTTGTACACTTGTCCATCATTTTCTATGATTAAAAAAAAGGAAACCATAAACCAGCCGTAAAAGTCCACAGATCGTACAGTTGTCGATCAACTGACCTTTTCAACGGCTGCTCAGACCTAGAAATTCTACTCTTTAAAAATGGAAACTTGGGGGATATACATTTATGACTGGTTCAGCTCACCAACTGGAGAAAGATTAGGAACAGAGAGGAAAGGAGAAGAACTTTATCTGCAGCAATGAGCCTTAATGGTTTAGAAAGCTGATGGAAGAAGAAGAATAAGAAGTATAGAAGAAGATACAGAATTAGACAAGGCTACCCTCTCCCCCCCCCCCCCACCCGGGAACAACTGTGTTAAGAAAACACTTATCTTAACATAATCTTTGTGAGGCAGGGAACATATTTGCTTAAAAACTGACCTACTTCTGTAGCCCAGAAACCTGCAACAATCAACACTAATTGTAATTGTTATTTTTGCAAAATGTAATGTCAGGTTGGTGGACGGATGGGGACATGGAGATCGCCGGGAGAGAGAGAGAAGGGGGGGGGGGAATGACGAAAGTTTATGTGAAACCATTGAATCCAGGACAAGCCTGTGGATCTCTACAACAACGGCTACCAGAATGAGATAAACAGAAACAGAGCCAGCAGACTATAGGTGGCGGGGAATGGATATCGTTGAAGCACTCATCGGATTCCTCATCCCAAAGTCGGAATATCTCCGTGGATCGGTTTCAAAGCCGTCTGGCCAGCCAGCGTTGCATGCTGGATCTGACATGGAGAAGGCACTTAAGTACAGGCCACCAGAGACTGGAAAACAAAGTTTTGGCCAGGCCAGCCTACACCACTGTCTTCATGGCAGTCCGAGCAAGACCACAGTCTGCCCTAGCAAGGAAAGCTACTACAGTCTCACCTAGAAGACGCATCGCAAAAATCAGAGTACCTCGCATTATCGCTAAAAATGCGTACACAGAAGAACAAGACAAGGCTAACAGTTTCTGTAATCTGAGATCTGGGAGGTAAAGGTGGAAAAAAAAAGTAAGATTCCCGTTTCCGCGCCATTAAGGCATATTGGGGAATACGGTGTTAGGTCCGTATTTTCCGTGACCCTCAGCACATGAAAGTCTGATGTGTAGTGAGAGCTTGTGTACAAATTGAAGCAAGCCACTGCAGCTCCTCCCCTCCCCCCCCCCCCCCCCCGCATGTAACATGAAGCTCGTGCTACAGAAGACTACCATGTTTCTGCACCAAAGAACGAGAAGTTTACACTTACAAAAGAATCTTTTATCAACATTTACAGCAGGCAGTGTTCCACGTCACAAACTACATTCACGCACCACCATACTTTAAAGCACAAGAAAATCGAAAGTTTTTTTTTTCTGATTAGAAGAAAATTTGCAGAAACTCGTACATTGGAACACAAAGAAATGATAAGTGTCGCAGATTTGATATTGAAGGTTTTTGTACAGCGTAAAAAAGCACCCAAAAAAAACATGTTTTCAAAGTTTAGAAAAAAGAAAAGACCCACAGAAAAGACCAAAAGAAAAAGGTCAGCCAAGTCTTGACAGTTTTGTTCTTTTCGTTTAAAAAAAAAACTATGAATGCAAATTTAGAACAAATGCCAAGCCTCACAGCTTGCTCAAGATGAGAACAAATTAATTTTATTTTCTTAAGGTTTGTTGCAGTACGCGGCCCGGCATAAAACATAGCTGAATTTTAAAAATGGAAAATAAATAAGCGTTATATATGTTTTAGGTAAAAAAAAAAGTGAAATGAAATTCAGAAAAGTGTATATTTTTATTATTACTGACAATCATATTTAGGTTTTGAAAATTACGCCGGTTAGATGCCCGCCATTACATTTGATACATTCAGCCAGGCGTCTGGAAAATTCCTGCATAACACCATTTAACATGTTCAAAGGGATATTTTGAATGTAGTGTCGGATTCGATCTTTTAGGTCTGCAATTGACTGTGGTCGAGTAGCATACACTGTGTTCTTGAGATACCCCCACAAAAAGAAGTCTGCGGCCGATAAATTCGGTGACCTTGCCGGCCAATGAATATCTCCAAATCTGGAAAAAAGACGATTGGGAAATGCTTGTCGCAGCATGGCCATGGACTGACGGGCTGTGTGGGCAATTGCTCCATCTTGTTGAAACCATATTAGTCTCTTATTTCTAGTGGCCAAATCTGCAATGAAGTATTCATTTAACATCTGCACATAAAGATCACTATTAACAGTAATAGGATGCCAGGTGCCAAAACATTCCTAACAGCTGATCACCGAGGACTACTCAGCAATGCGTTGCGGACTTCTTGACTTCGTTCAGGTGTCTGTTGAGTTCTTGGACGACCAGTAGACTTGTTATTAAGGCAATTAGCGGTTTCCTTAAATTTTTGGACCCACCTCAAAACTGTCTTCCGATCGGGAACATTATCACGGGGATGCAACTCAAAATGGCGATGAAACCTTCATTGTACAGTAATAGACGATTCTCCACTTTTAGAATAAGTTTCAACAGTGAATGCGGGATGTTAGATTTGCTAAGAAGCCATTGTTAAAAATGACCGTTTGTCTGCTTCATCTCTGACGTCATTTTTTTTCGCACGTATTCAGTTTCTGCGCCCTACGTCAGTTAAATCCAGCTATGCTTTATGCCGGACCCCGTATTTTCCTTTCCAGTACTTATCAGTAACAGCACAGACCAACAAAGCTCTGATACATACCGGTGTTCTCCCTTCCCCACACCTCCCTTCATTCATCTCTCCCTTAAAGAAAAAAATGTCGTACTTCCATAAAGCCGTTCTTCTTATCTGTAGTTTGAGAGTAGCTTGAGTGTAGCGTGAGAGTAGTATGAGAGTAATGTAGGTAGGATTACCCTGCAAAGCTCCGCCCCGTGGCTCGAACATCTGCTCCATATGAGAACTGGAAACAACACAAACTGGCTATTTCGAGCACGTAAACAGTTACTGAATGAAGAAATATTTTGCTAAATTTGGTGTTAGATTTCGCTATATAAAGTTCTAGATTTCACACCCCTTGCACAAAGTGACCACACAAATAAGATATAATGATAAAACCAACTGGAAAACATTTGGGAACATGCAATAAAGAAAGGCATAATGGCTGTCATTCTACAATAAAAATAAATTTTAAAAAAATTCCCGTGGAGTACTAAGGCTGTAAGAGCTGCCATGGCAGACTTCTGGCTGGGACTTGGATGCCTACCTTGCGAACTACCATAACAAACTCTCAGAAAGCTCCACCACTGCCGAGAGAACAAACAAACGATGGAACAAATGTTGAATGATACAGGCTAAAGCTTGGTTCTTTGTTTGTACAGGGTGTTTTATGACCCCTGTATTCATTGGCGGATTAGAAAGCCATTAGGCTGAAAAGGATTAAGCGTAATGGTCAGGAAAGGGGTGGGGGGCTGGGTGGGGAGGGGGTGTGGCGCTGTGTAAACAAACTCAGCAAATACAGATTATTGTTTCATGTGACAATCAGTTATAACTTTTACTGCTGTACCAGCGCATTGCTATCCAAAAGACAGTGACATATCAGCAGTGCTTGATCTGTGTAATGTCTCTCTCTCTCTCTCTCTCTCTCTCTCTCTTTCTCATCCTAGTCTATGCCAATCAGGCGTTGGGCGTCATTGATTTTCACATTCACCTATACTTTGATCTTTCTATAAGAAATGTTTTTGGACCGCGTTCTGTGCCACTCTTTTAGCGCGTCACGTACCTTGTTTCTTTGTCTTCCTCTGTCCCTTTCCCCCCCCCCTCCAGTTTTTCCTGTTGCAACTAGCAGTTCCAGTTAGCCCCTCCTTAAAACATGTCATACAAATCTGGACTGTCGTGTTCTAAATTTGGTCTGTGTAATTGTATAGTAATAGTCAATCAGTTAATCATTTGCATGTACCTTGCGGAACTTTGCCTCCCTAACAGCACTCCTGTAGGCCTCTCGATTGTAAGCAAGATGCCCTGCTGCTGATGAGTCCATTCGCACATCATCAATGATGTCTTGCAGCCATCTTCGCCTTGGTCTTCCTCTCTTTCTTTTTCCCATTATGTACCCTTCCAAGACTGTCTTCTCTACATTATTATGATGTTTAATATGACCAAAATTTTAAAGTTTTCTCTGTTTTATCTTCCTTACTAGCTAATCTTCTTCAATATTAAGTTCTTGTAGCATGGATATATTTGTTTTTTTTGTGTCCATGATATTTGACGGTCTCTTCTGTAGCATTTACATTCAAAGGCATTTATGTATTTCTCAGCTGTTTTGTAAAGTGTCCAGGTCTCACAGGCATATGTTGCGATGGGAAAGATGCATGCCCTTAAAAATCTTATTTGTGTAGTTCTATCTGTTCCTCTCTTTGGCTTCTTTAGTTATTTTACTTTTTGAAGAGCAATAGATGCCCTCCTTTTAATTTCCCTCATTTTATCTTCATTATTAGTTAATAGTGATCCAAGATATTCAAAACTCTCTTCTTCGAATTTTTCCTCATTGATGCATATTTCAGCTGCTTTATTTGTTTTGTCAGTTGTCATCAATTTAGTTTTCTTCACCTTACGGACTGACATAATTAGTTTTTCCATTTCTTTTTGTGTTGTGGACAGTAATACTGTGTCATTAGCGTGTCCAATCTCTGGTATTTCATAACCTCCAATTTTTATGCCATCGTAATATTCTTTGTCTATATTACTATAGTAATAGTAGAGATCACAATTAGAGGGAAATCATTATATATATATATATATATATATATATATATATATATATATATATATACACATATACACACACACACGAGGGGTGATTGATAAGTTCTCGGCATAGGGCACAAATACTTGAAACGCACAGTTGATATTAGGTGCATTTGTAGTTCAGGTTAGTGTAAGATTAAACACCAAGTTTCAAGAAATTAACTGCAACCAATTTTTTTACAGGCTAATGAAGTGGTAAGGGGTGACAGAAATTTAGAAAATGGATAAAATTTCTCATCGAGCAGTCATTCGCTACCTCTGCATCAAGGGTTTATTGAAGGAGATTCAAGAAGATATGGTAGAGACTCTAGGGGAGAGTGTCCCTTCTTACAGCACAGTGAAGAAATGGGCAGCTCAGTCATGGAAGGGAGAGTCTGGAAGATGATCCCCGCCCAAGAAGACCAAGAGCGGTAACCACCGATGAAACCACCGGCAGAATCCATGACATGATAATGGAGGACTGACAGCTAACTGAGCGGTACATTGTTACTGAGTTGGCCATCTCCCAGGAACGTGTTCATGCCATTATTCACAATGATCTTCAAATGACAAAGATCTCTTCTCGATGGGTCCCGAAACCTCTTGGAGCTGATCACATACGAGAGTGTCTCTACATGTCACGAGAGAATCTTGGCCATTTTTATGCAGATCCTGAAAAGTTTCTTCAGCAATTTGTGATTATGGATGAGACTTGGGTTCATGATTTTCAACCAGAAACCAAACAACAGTCAAAGCAGTGGAAACATCATTTATCACCACCTCCAAAGAAAGCAAGGGTGGTTCTGTCTGCAGGCAAAGTGATGACTTCCATCTTTTGGGATTCAGAAGGTGTGCTATTGATAGACTATCTTCAAAAGGGCAGAACGGTCACCGGGGCCTACTACGCTAATGTTATGAAGCAACTACGGGTCAAATTGAAGGAAAAGCGTTGAGGGAAATTGACGAGAGGAGTCATCTTTCATCAGGACAATGCTCCAGTTCACAAGTCGGCGGTAGCAATTGCTGCCATTGATGAATGCTGCTTCCAGCTTCTTGAACATCATCCTTATTCCCCAGATTTGGCCCCTTCGGACTACTACCTGTTTAGGAAACTAAAAAAGGAGCTCAGTAATCGCAAATTTGCTTCAGATGATGACGTCGTTCATTCCGTAGACCACTTTCTACTGGCACAAGATGCTGACTTTTACAAAGAAGGGATCCGTATGCTCCAGGATCGCTGGACTAAGTGCATAAACTTGCAAGGGGACAAGGGGACTATGTTGAGAAATAACCCAAAAAAAGTTGTCCACAAATATTCGTTGTACCTTATGTACCCCTCGTATACATATATATATATATATATAACACCCCATATTTTATGTGTGGATATTATGATTTGTACAAAATGTAATGAATAAGCAAGGCAACTAAGTGAATCTGAACTAAAAAAGACAAAAACAAAGAGAGAGAGAGAGCGAGAGAGAGCGAGAGAGAAAGAGAGAGAAACCCTTACAGGCAAACCAGACCTGGAAGGGAGCAGGGGTGTACGAGTAAATACTAGCTCTTTTATCGATTTATGACGGGTTTAATGTTTCATTCCAAAAGCTGCGGTTGTGCTGTCATATCCTGCGCTGGCAGGTGGGAGGTTGGCGTAAAGACACTTTATGAGACGGCTCAGGGTAGTGACAGATGGAGCACTGAGCTGGCTACCCGTCCAAGGATTTGACAGTTTCTTCATCTGCTGGAAATGTAGCATTTCAGAAATTGAAAACCATCTTGTCATTGCCTTTGAACGTAAGAAAGAAACTATTACAGTGATATATTGAACCTGTTTTGCTATACAGATGTGAATTATGCACTGTTTGCAGGCAAATGAGTAAATCATTGGAGTCAACAGGAAAATGAGTAAATCATTGGAGCCAACAGGAAAATGAGTAAATCATTGGAGGCAATAGGCAAATGAGTAAATCATTAGAAGCAACAGGCAAATGAGTAAATCATTGGAGGCAACAGAAAATGAGTAAATCATTGGAGGCAACTTGCAAATGAGTAAATCGTTGGAGGCAACAGGCAAATGAGTAAATCATTGGAGGCAACAGAGATGTGATTCCTGGGAAGAATGATGAGGATCTCATGGACAGCCAAGATAATGCATGAGAAGTGTTTGAGACAAGCTAAGGAAAAACATAGAATAATAACAAAGATAAGGAAAAGGTAATCATCATTCTTGGGGCATGTGATGATGAGAAGAGAGAAACTGGAGAACATCGTAGCAACGGGGAAAAACTGAAGACATCGGTCATCCTCTGCCTCTGCTGCCTTCAGTTTTTTTAGGGATCCAGTGATCCCTACTTTTGTAAAAACCCAAGGTAAAGTCTGCCTTTTTTAAAAAATCCTCTCTCTCTGACGAGTAAGGATGATTAACACTTCACATCCTCGTTCGATTACTTCCCTCGTGAGACGTTTCCCACAATATCTTCTACTTCGAGCCTCTAAGTTCAGAGGGTATACAATAGCAGACTCTACCGCCATGGGAATTATGACGATCCCTGACCCGTTAGCTAGCCTGTTACTAAGGGGCGCCAACGGGGAGATATGGCAGGGTCTTGGCCAGCTATCGTTCGCCAAGCCTGAAATTAGCATGTCTGCTGGGGGCCGCTGACTGTTAAATAGGACAGGGTTTTGTGTGGGTGTGTTTGTTTGTTCATTCGTTTATTTGTTGTTTTAGTTCTCTTTTTACTCTCCCCCACACACATTCCGAGAGAGATTTTTTTATGTATACAGTTTCTTTTAAGCATGAGATACGGGAGAGAGAGAGAAGGAGAGAGAGGGAGAGAAAGAGAGGGAGGGAGAGGGAGAGTGGGAGAGAAAGAGGGAGAGAGAGAGGAGAAAGGGAGAGAGAAGAGAAAGGGAGAGAGTGGAGAAAGGGAGAGAGTGGGAGAGAAAGATGGAGAGAGATAGGAAGAGAGAGAGCGGGAGAGAAGAAGAAAGGGGGAGGGAGAGAGAGAGGGAGAGAAAGAGGGAGAGAGAGGAGAAAGAGAGAGAGAGGAGAAAGGGAGAGTGGGAGAGAGAGATAGGAAGAGAGAGAGCGGGAGAGAGAGGGAGAGAGAGAAGAAAGGGAGAGAGAGAGGGAGAGAAAGAGGGAGAGAGAGGAGAAAGGGAGAGAGAGGAGAAAGGGAGAGAGTGGGAGAGAGAGATAGGAAGAGAGAGAGTGGAGAGAGGGGAGAGAGGAGAAAGGGAGAGAGAGGAGGAAGGGAGAGGGAGAGAGAGGGAGAGAAAGAAGGAGAGAGAGATAGGAAGAGAGAGAGGGAGAGAGAGAGGAGAAAGGGAGAGAGAGGAGAAAAGGAGAGAGTGGAGAAAGAGATGGAGAGAGAGAGATAGGAAGAGAGAGAGGGGGGAAAGAGAGAGGGGAGAGGGAGAGAGAAAGGGAGAGAGAGAGATAAAAGGAGAGAGAGAGGGAGAGAGAGAGGGGGAGAAAGAGTGAGCAGAGCGCCTATGATGTCATTATTCACGTTTGTTACCTGTGTCTTCCTACCGTGATTAAGAGAAGCTAGTAAAAAAAGTGGCAGCGACTGACACTGTTACACTCTAGTGGAAATGTTACATTGAGCTCGTGTGTGTGTGTAGGGGGGGGGGTTGTGAGGGGAATCCAGCCAGTCTAGCAAAACACCATCCAGAAAACTCACAAGTAACTTTACCTTATTTACTTATTCATTTACTTACCTGTCTTATTATATCTGTAAAATAACAACGTGTTATACACCATAAATAACTAATGAAGAATGTATGAGAAGAGCTGGAGAGACAAAAAAACCTTGTCAAAAAGATAAGAGAGAGACAATGTACTTTCATAGGACATGCAATGAGAAGAGGGGGCATTGAAAATATTATAACACCAGGAAAAATAGAAGGAAGAATATCAAGAGGAAGACCAAGAGAAATGATACTGGACAGTCTGACGGGATGGTGTGAGAGGAGATCACCAACTGAACTGATGGTCTGCATGAAGGATCGTGTACTCTGGAGAAGTATAATAGCCAACGCCAGTCGGCACGGCACATGATGATGATGATGATGATATACACCATAGGCCTTGGCTAAGATCCAGATAAATCACAGAACATCCCCTGACTTAAACCACTGAAACCTGCTTCTAGCCGCCTCTGTCTCTTGGTGTCCATTAACACGACGGTAGCCCACCAGAAATATTCTGCTTTCTGAGCTCGACGTTATGTACCTGCTCAGCTGGACGTCTGGTCTGCACCAAACATTCTGGTTTAAAAAATGTGAGGTTGGGGGGGGGGGGGGGTGGGGGTTTGGCATTTGTTTAAAGTGAGAAGTGTTAATAATTTAACTATTCCTTTCACGGAGTCTGAAAAATTTGAATTATTATGAAATGTTTGTTTTCTCTTAACTCGTCAGAAATAAATTTTTTGTTGTTGTTGAAAATGACAGATAACAGGAAGAAAAAAAAATATCGATGAAATAAAGGAAGAAAACGTTAATACATTAGTGAGACACGGAAACAAAAAAAAAAAAAGTTAAAACATAAGTGAGAAGATGGGTAGCTTTAAAACACTAGAAACCACAGAAAGATAACGTTAAACCACTGGTAAGATAGAAGGATAATGTTAAAACATTAGTAAGACACAGAAGGATAATGTTAAAACACCAATGAGACAAAGAAGGAGAACGTTAAAATACTAATAAGTCAAAGAAAGAGAAACAAGGAGAATCTTGAAACACTAGTAAGACAGAAGGAGAACGTTAAAACACTAGTAAGTCAAAGAAACAGAAACAATGAGCACGTTAAAACACTAATGAGACAAAGAAGAATAACATAAAAACATTTAACACAACGAGCGCCCCCCACGTTAGACAACAATTTAAAACGATAAAGATGGACATTTTGATATGAGATGTTATCTGAAAGTCGATAGACGCCTCTGATTGGGCTCGTCCAATCCGTCATTACAGGCTCACAGTCTGTTCATTAATCCCAGGATCTGAATGAATTATTTAGATCCCACAAGCAATTAAGCTTTCCTTTTGTGTGGGCCCGAGCCATGGCTGGGAGCGAACTTTTCATGAGAAACGATCACTGATTTTCATGGAACAAAGAAACGGTTGAATAAAATGGGCTCTGCTGCCTTTCAAGCTCATTCACGGCAGCACTGTTAAATATGCATTCACTTTCACTATCTTTCCGTTCATTCTTCAGTTAGGTCCCTAGAGTCACAGACTAATGTATTATCCGGTTTTCCTTTTGGCGCCAGCAGTGAGCCATGACTTCTACTTTTGCAATCGTAAAAGTACTATTTCTCTTTTGTTTTGTTTTGTTGTTGTTTTTTTTTTTCGCTCAGACGGTTAAAGAAAATTATTTCTAAACCAATATAGCGATGAAAATTATATTTCGGCTAATTTTTGGATGAGTCCTGGTTGGCTGAGTGGTTAGGCGCTCGGTCTGCTAATCCGGTGGTAAATGGTTCAATCCCGGCAGTAGGGTCTTTTCTGGCCGTCATAGTCATCAGGTGCCTTGCCGACTGGCGCTGGCTATTATGCTTCTCCAGAGTACACGATCCTTCATGCAGGCCATCAGCTCAGTTGGTGATCTCCTCTCACACCATCCCGTCAGACTGTCCAGTATCATTTCTCTTGGTCTTCCTCTTGATCTTCTTCCTTCTATTTTTCCTGTTGTTATATTTTCAATGCCCCCTCTTCTCATTGCATGTCCTATGAAAGTACATTGTCTCTCTCTTATCTTTTTGATAAGATTTTGTGTTGTCTCTCCAGCTCTTCTCATACATTCTTCATTATTTATTTTTGCTGTCCAGGGGATTCGCAACATTCTTCTAATAAACCACATTTCTGCTGCTTCCAATGATTTTTGTGCAGACTTGCCTATTGTCCATGATTCACTTCCATATAACAAGATAGGTTCAATATAGCATTTTAGGACTGGTTTTCTAACATTCATTGATAAGGATGTGTTGGCTAATATGTTTCTCATTCTCTGAAATGCAATCTTTTGCTTAGCCTATCTGTTCCTAATTTCTGTTCTGCATTTCCCATCTGAAGTTATTACTGCTCCAAGGTATTTGAATTTCTACACCTGCTTTAGAATAGTTCCGTTTGATTTTATACTACATGTTGGTGGATTCTGTTTCTTAGATATAACAACAGTCTCTGTCTTTTTTATGCTCAAAGTAAGGCCTTTCTGTTCACTTTCTGTGGCGACTTTATCCAAAAGATTTTGCAGGTCTTGTTGGTTCTCAGCTATCAGTACTGTGTCGTCATCATACCAAATGTTGTTAATATTGTATCCTCCAATTGTTATGCCTGGTTCTGTGATGATCGTTCTTAGAATATTCTCGCTGTACAGAGGAAAAAGGTCTGGAGATAGTACACATCCTTGTCGCACCCCTAGTTTTATAGGTTGATATTTTCCAGTTCTTTTTTCAACTCGGATTGCTGCTTCTTGTTGCCAGTATAGATATTTTACAATCCTCAGGTCTATGCCGTCTATATTGATGTCTTCAAGCATTTTAATAATTTCATTGTGTTTCACTTTGTCGAATGCCTTGATGTAATCAATGAAGCATAACTAGAGATCTTTCTGTACTTCTAAAGCTCCTTCTGTTAGTGTTCGTAAAGCATAAATGGCATTGTGTGTTTCCTTTTCTTCAACAAATCCAAACTGTTCATCTGCTATTTCCATTTTTATTTTTTCCCTTGTTCTTCTCATAATGATTCTCGGAAGTAGCTTCGTTATGTGACATAAGAGTCTGATAGTTCAGTGGTCATCACATTCCTTTGCACCTGGTTTCTTTGGTAGTGCTATAAACGTGGATTTAATTAGGTCACCGGGAATTTAACCACTTTTGTAAATGTCATTCAGTAATTTGGTTATTATTTTTATTCCTGTCTCCTCTAGTGCCTCTATTTCTTCTATTGCATTATTATCAGGCCCAGTCGCTTTTCCTTTCTTCATGTGTTTGATGGCATCTATGATTTCATCTTCAAGTATTGGTGGTCCATCACAGTTTTCAATATCTGATGTTAATTCTGGTCTTTCTCCTCCATATAGCTCACCAATGTACTCTGTCCACCAGTCCACTATGTCTTCTTTTCCCATTAACATTTTACCTTCTGTTGATTTCAGGCATCCTGTGGCATATTTTGTTTTTCTACCTGTGAGTTCACTAATTCGTTTGTGCATGTTTTTGCTGTCTTTATTATGAGAGTCCTCTATTTGTTTGCACTGTTCATTTAACCACACTTCCTTTGCTTGTCTGCATGTGCGTCTTATTTCTTTATTTATCTTGCTATATTTTTCTTGGTTCTTTTTACTCCTCCTCCTCTGGTTGTACTACACCAAAAAGACCCCGGTGTAGTCTCTAAATATTGGTACCAGAGAAATCAGGGAAGGTAAATGTGGCTAGACGTAATACTGATCACATCATACTTTTGTGGACGTTCTGTGTTTGGGTCGAGGTGCGTACGGCCTTGACCGAAACGTAATCGTCCAGTAGACTTAGTGGTGGTTCCGGGGTTCGTGTGTGATTAAACATTTTCTCTTGCATGAGTCGTATCTAAGGCATGGCCGGGGGATGTCGTGTTTTCGTTGTGCTTATGGATTGTGCTCTCATTTCCTGTGTATTATTGTGATAAGGAGGACTGATTGTTTCGAGTCAGTACGTGTAGTGACGTAATTTGTATGAAGGTTAAGTTCTGCTAATAGTTATGGCTGTAATGATATAGGATTTTATTAGAAATTGATTGCTTATTAAATATGTTATATCGTTGTGATTTTACCGTACCTAATTTCTGAAGCTAGGAAAAACTTTTTAAACATGTGGCGCCCACACGATCGCTACCGTCGCTGTGATTGGTGCGTTTCATCTTAAAGCAAGGAGAGGGGAGGGAAAAATAAAGCTGCCGGCACCAAATATTAACAATAAAGGAATCTGCGCCAAATTTTTAACAGTAAAGGAATCGTCACCAAATGTTAAAGGGAAGAGGAATCGGCACCAAATATTAACAATAGAGTACTCGACAACACATTTTAGCAATAGAGGAATAGGCACCACATGTTAGCACAACAGAGGAATCGGCAACAGCTGTTAACAATAGAGGAATCGGAAACAAATGTTAAAATAAAAAGAGGCATTTAATTTCAAGACAGTCCAAATTCTGCTACTAGTCACATGAATCACATGGCAGGCACCTGTTGATCATGAGCAAGGAAACTATTCTGTTCCATGTTCTCGCCACAACCTCTCTGAAAACGAGGTTCATGAGGCTTAATCATATTCTTACAAAACATAAAGACGAACATCTGTATGCACTACACTACAAAAGTTGTACGCTTCTTTTATATGTAAAATTACCTTTGGGATTATTATAAAAACACTTTATCGTTTTTATTTAAACAATGACATATTGTCATGTTTGTAACTGACCAAAACAGATAACACTCTTCGCCAGAAAGGTTCTTCAGCCACCGAAGTCCCGTCCACATGCGGACCAACAGTTCATGGCTCGTTCTCGTGACAACTCCTGTGCTGCGGCTAGTCTATATAAACCCTGTATATTCGTTGTGATCCAATTTTGATGATATTTGACTTTCCACTGTCGTTTACTTCCCATTTCGAGGATTTCCTGTCTATCTCATAACGCTACTAAGTTTTACAGAGACAGACCAAGAGAGACAGAGAAAGAGAGAGAGAGAGAGAAACTCTTCATATTTTTTAAATGAAGCCCGCGTGCTTAGCTGTCATGGTTTTCCGCTAGGACGCAGCAGTTGCAAATATGACGTTCAGTAAATGTGAGTAGTCATTTTGTGTTTTGGAATACCCAAGAACCTCCTCCATTGTGACTGTGCAGCGACGATTTCAAGCGGAATTCCAGAAGGCAACACCTGTTTTCAACAGTATCATGAATTACCAGGATGAAGACGGGGGCTTCGCTGGTAAGCTTCTCTAACACGATTCATAGTTTCTTCGCTTGGTCCTGGACGTCCCTGTCGAGGAGCTGTGCACAGACAGCCTTCATCCCAGAATTTTGCATACCACTTCTTGATAATGTTGAAAACGGGTGCTGCTTTCTGGAATTCCACTCGAAATCGTCGCTGCACAGTCACAACGCAAGAGGTTCTTGCGTATTCCAAAACACAAAATGACTGCTCACGTTTACTGAACGCCATATTTGCTACTGCTGCCTCCTAGCGGCAAACTACGGGAGAATTGCGCTTGGACTTTATTATTTTTTTAAACTTGAAGAGTTTCTCTCTCTCTCTCTCTCTCTCTCTCTCTCTCTTGGCGTAAAAAGAATAATGATCTGTTACGTAGTTTATTTGTTGCGAATTTTTTAAATGGTTCACGTAATTATGAATAACCCTGTATTACTTTTATAACATTTTTGCTCCCAAACAAAGGACAGCAGGTAAATCAGTGTTATGTGACAGTCAGCACCATCCTACAGTCAGCACCGTCCTACAGTCAGCACCGTCCTAACGCAAGGACACGTAGGACATTTGCCCAGGGGTCCTCACTATTCATCTATTGCCAGTGTAACTCTTCTTTATGTGGGTTAAGTAATGACCAGCCTGGGTTAAGGGCCACAGTGCATTGCTTTTCCAAGGGCCTACAATACTTGCTTAGACGGCCCTGATTACAATGCATGAGACCAGCAAGATATCGATTGGTTGATTTATTTATTGATTGATTGATTAGACGCAGACCTGATCATTCTGATCTTTATTATACAACTTTTTCTCGGTCTCAGACATTTGCATCAAGACAGTACAAAAACGTTATTCTTACAACAAACATGGTACAGATTGAAATAACAAAACTGAAATAAAAAGATGGAAATGGCAAACCTGTTACATTTCACTCCTACCCACACGCTTAGTATGGGAAATAGCTTCATACATGCAACAAATTACTCTGGTGGTCTAGTGGAGCCTTATAAGAATGTTAATGACATCATGGACGGCAACTAAATCAAATGAAGAAATGTTGAGAGAGACCTATTCAAGAAGCAAATAATTACAACAATAAGGGGAAAAAGAGTCTATATTTATAGGATATGTCAAGAAAAAAAACCCCAGCAAACTAGAACACATCGTGACAACAGGAAAGTTAGAGGGGAAAAGAGGGCGAGGTACACCAAGAGAGAAAATCCTGGATGGGTTGATAAAGAGGACACCAAAACAACTCATAGAGACTGCGCAAAACAGAGAGTCGTGGAGACTCACGACCAGTAGGCACGGCACTTGATAGACTGACAGTTTTAAACATTGATGAATACCTACCAAACTATGGCGTAGTAAGAGTTAAACTATTGCGTAGTAAGAGTTAAACTATTGCGTAGTAAGAGTTAAACTATTGCTTAGTAAGAGTTAAACTATTGCTTAGTAAGAGTTAAACTATTGTGCAGTAAGAGAGTTAAATATAAATTCATTTACTTTCAGTACTTGCAGTAGGAATGGAAAATGGAGAAGAAAAACAAACTAGTAATTATTTAAACCTAAATGTTTACGTAGAATTAAAAAAATATTTTAGCCAAACACCATAAGAAATAACATTTTATTGGCAGAAATGCAGATGAAACCACTGACAACAATTATTGAGGAAAGCTCCGAATGACTGACAACTCACTACCAAAAATAGCACTAAGATGGACACCACAGGGGAGCAGAAGTAAGGGTAGACCAAAAGAGACATGGAGAAGAACAACAGAAAGGATGTTGAGCAATAGAGGGCTCACCTGGGCAAGAGCAGAAAAAAAGGCGAAAGACAGGCATTTGTGGAAAACCCTTGCGGAAGCCCCATGTGCCCTGGGCACTTAAGGTTCAGAGAGAGAGAGAGAATTATTTAAACCGTTCTGCATCGTTCAGTGGGTGAAATGATGCCTGCGGTAAATCTAGGATTACGAAACAAAAGTGGGCCAAGCTGTTTCATGTTGTTTTATCACATTTAGGAAGAATTCCAGAGGAACAAGAAGTGAGGTGATGCGATAAAAAGCGGTAAGTACAACGAATATTTCACCACAATGCCTTCTTCAGAAAAGGCATGACAACAAAGCGCGCGGAAAGGAAAACATATGTACTTGTTAAAAGGATACAGATCTTGTGCATGTCAAATAGTCATAGATTAGTTAATTTATCCTCTCTGTATTCTTTATGAACGTAGGTGAGTGATCACAGACGTCCACACTTCATATCTCTAACAATCTGTGACCAGAGACGTGCAAACTTCATATCTCTAACAATCTGTTGTCACAGACGTCCAAACTTCATATCTATAACAATCTGTGGTCACAGATGTGCAAACGTCATATCTCTAACAGTGTGTGATCACAGGCTTCCAAACGTCATATCTCTAACAATATGTGGTCACAGGCTTCCAAACTTCATATCTCTAACAATCTGTGACCAGAGACGTGCAAACTTCATATCTATAACAATCTGTGACCAGAGACGTGCAAACTTCATATCTATAACAATGTGTGGTCACAGACGTCCAAACTTCATATCTCTAACAATGTGTGGTCACAGACGTCCAAACTTCATATCTATAACAGTGTGTGGTCACAGACGTGCAAACTTCATATCTATAACAATGTGTGGTCACAGACGTGCAAACTTCATATCTATAACAGTGTGTGGTCACAGACGTGCAAACTTCATATCTATAACAGTGTGTGGTCACAGACGTGCAAACTTCATATCTCTAACAATGTGTGGTCACAGACGTGCAAACTTCATATCTCTAACAATGTGTGGTCACAGACGTGCAAACTTCATATCTCTAACAGTCTGTGGTCACAGGCTTCCAAACTTCATATTTCTAACAATCGGTATACTCTCCCTGAGTCTACGAAGCTCTATTACATTCGTTATGTGTTTATCAGTGGATCGTTATTGACTGCCTTCGTAGCGCTACTACGTCTGGCCTTATCTGACAGCAAGAGAATTATGAGCAGACCACAACCAACCGTGTATACCACAGTCCGCCTTGCATACCACAATATGCCCTGTACACAACAATATGCCCTGCACACAACAATTTGCCCTGCATACAGTTAATCCGCTGCCCACCTTTCTCATTTTTTGTTAATTTATTATGGACCTGAAGGGACTCTCATTTAGATTTAGTTATAACCAGTTACGGCAACTCGTTCCAGACTTTACTTTTCTCTGTCTCCTGTTTTCTCCGAGTCTTTCCGGATCTTATCTTTCTTCATTGACTCCAAATATTAAGGCAAACTAAAGACCTCTTATCTTCTCCCTTAACAGGGTTAAAGTCGCCTATATCCACCCATAAAATCTGGAGGGAGAAAACAAGTACAGATTTTCTTTAACCTTTATCTGTCCTATGTGAGAGATTTAGTAGAAAACTGAGTTTTGCCATTCCAATCTCGTGTCAAAGATTTGTAAGACAAACTGCTCACTTCAGTAAGAAATTTTATTATGGATTATATTATACGGGAAAAACTTTTTCGTATAGGTTAGTTTTCAACGTATGCATTAAATTGATCTGTTGCAAACTTCATACAATATTCGACTGAGAAGGTAGGAAATATAAATGAAGCAAAACTGATAGTTGGCGATGGATAATACAGAATTTCTTTAGCTTCTTAAAATAAAATAAAAGACATTTGGAATGAGTATCATTAACAAAATATTCTCTCATTTTATCAATACAGCCCGAATCCTAGCCTTTGGTTTACATTTCTCATTATTTCAAAGTTGTTAAAATGTGTTAGTCCCACCTCTTTCTCCTCTTACTTTGTTGTTATTGTTGTTGTTGTTGTTGTTATTGTTGCTGTTGCTACACCAATAATCTGACAGAGATTTTTTTTTATTTCTATGACTTCATATCAGATTTTTCTTCCATATTTAAAAACCTTTCTTTAACAATGACCTGAATTCAGGTAAATTAAACGCTACAGTAATTTCGACAGCGCTGGGGACAATAACGCTGAGATGAAAAGATAAGGTTGGCAATTACTCTGGTATTGTTTGAGAAAGAATAATATCTTTCATAAACTACAACATGAGAATTCTCTGCAACTTTCCTTTTAAGGAAACCATTGTAGAAAAAAACAATTGTTCCAAGCAGATAATTTGGATGTTTTTAATATAATGTAGGTCATAAACTGTATGTTGTTGCGTTATTACCCATTCGGGACGTAGCATTAACTTTCCTGAACTTAATAGAATTTCTACAGTTTTACATTCTCTTTGTCTCCTGTTCCCTTGTGAAATAATTTGGCATTTCTAATTATTTGTTCATTGAAAAAAGAGTTAAACCATTACTGCTCTCTTGTATGTAGCTCCCCTGTTAGAATCTGGACAAACACGGTATCGCTGTTGTGCTTATAGTTTTCCCAAACGAAATAGGAAGATTTAATACTTTTTTCACTCCTGAATTAACTGCTTTCTTATATTTTATATCCTTCCCGTGCCGTTAAACGTCACATAGGGCTCGCAAAGTAGTTGGCCAATTTTTCCTGTCTTCGGCGAGTCTTTCAACCTCATCAGTTAACTGCTATGCTCTGCCAAAATAAATTATGATGAGATATTTTGGCTGAAAGAAACGGAAAGGAAGGTACTACACGAGTTTAAAAAAAAATTATGGTTTGAGTTAAATAGATGCGACTTTCCATTTTATTTAGATTTTACCTCAATATCTGAGTGTTGACTGGCACATATAAGCAAACTACAAGGTCTGATAACTAAGTAATGAGACTAATTCCATAAAAAATAAAATCAACAACGGTTGAAGATATAACCCGTATTTTATTCAAAGTAAGCCACTTGTGCATTGATACACAAGAGTGGCACGACCTAACAAACAATTGGAACGACCTCTGCAATTCTTCTGTTGGTATGGCCGTTAAACTCGATGTTACGGCCCTTTGGATGTTATCAGTATCGTCAAAGAAGCGTCCTTTCAATGGTAACTTTCATTTTAGGAACAGAAAATAATCGCAGTAAGACAAATCTAGGGAATAGGGTGGATGGTTGAGAAAACACACTTGTTTTTGTGCCACAAATTCCTGTACAACTACCGCCCGGTGAGCCGGTGCATTATCATGAAGAAGGAAAAAACTGCCAGGTGTTGAATACTCAGGTCGGACTCAGAGAATCCTTTTCAACAGGCGTTTCAAAATACTTAAATAAACTTTGGCAATGACAGTCTGTCCCTCTGGAATAAATTCTTTGTGAATAACTCATTTGCTGTCGTAGAAGCACACTAACATTGTCTTCACTTTCGACTTTTGAAGACGAACTGAAGAATTTTGGTGATGATGATGACTTCCACTGAGCACACTGGCGTTTAGTTGTGGGATCATAGCAGAAAATCCATGTTTCATCCTCTGCAATAATCAAATTTAAGAAATGTTTATTTCTGCGACACGTTTTGATGTCTTTTGCGTACTCACGCTGATGTTTTTGGTCATCAAACAACGAATGTGGTAGAAACCGGCAAGCAACTTTTTTCTTCCCCAAATCTTCCACTAAAACTTTACGAATGGTCTCTTGGTTAACACCAAATTCATCTGCCATCACCCTCACTGTAAAACAACGATCCTCTTGTATCCGTTCTCTGACTTTTGCAATGAGTTCCTCATTACGAACAGAAATTGGGCGTACATGTCTGGTTGAATTTGTAATCGTTTCCATACGTATTTTAAATCGTGAATACCACCTGAATATCTGTGCAGGAGATAAACAATTATCCCCATAAACTTACCGCATCATTTCAACTGTATAAACGGCATTTTGTTCGAGTTTTAAACAGAATTTACTGTTAACTTTTTTGCTCCATACTGATTACGTAACAATGCAGGTCTAACAAGGTCAACAAAATGGCGGCGTGTTTGTCATCTGCTTATCAGGCGCCGATGAAAAGTTGCCAGATCATAGATGAAGGCTGCCTCCTTGATTTCCATGCTTTGCTTCATAGATGTCATTTTTATCTTGGGCATAATAAAATCAGTCTCATTACTTAACTGGCGGGCCTTGTATAACAGCCTCGCCGGTGTTCTGTTGGAACGAACGAGTTATGTTTGCTATAATGAGAGATACTTCAGTTTGTTACATGTGTAAACATACACAAAACACTCACCAACTCATACATGCACCCAAACTCACATAAAAGCACATATTTGTAAATAAATACACTCATAAACACATATGGTTCTATACACACACACAGAAAAACACACATTGTAGTTTGATAAACAAGTGCCAACAAACATAATCCACAAACACACATAGTTCGATAAACAAGCAGAAACAAACATAATGTACGAACACAATATTGTTAGATAAACAGGTAGGAACGGACATAATCTACAAACACATATAGTCCGATACACAAGTAGTAACAGACGTAATCTACAAGCACATATACATATCCTTGTGTGGAAACACACCGATCTGTCCATGATATCCTACATGTATATGTCCATGACTTTTATCCTATTTTGGACAAAAACCGGTTATTTGTCAGCTTAGGGTATCGAGAATGGAATAGTGACATCTTCAAGACACATGCAGAAGGATCTGTAAGCGGTATACTTTTGCAGTAGAATCCTCAAGCAATCAACATACAATAGAGTCTCCATGCAACATACAGTAGAATCTCCAAACAACATACTGTGATATATCCAAGTAACATACAGTAGAATCTCCAAGCAACATACAGTAGAATCTCCAAGCAACATACAGTAGAATTTCCAAGCAACATATAGTAGAATCTCCATCCAAACATACAGTAGAATCTCCAAGCAACATACTGTGATATATCCAAGTAACATACAGTTGAATCTCCAAGCAACATACAGTAGAATCTCCAAACAACATACAGTAGAATCTCCAAGCAACATACAGTAGAATCTCCAAGCAACATACAGTAGAATCTCCAAGCAACATACTGTGATATATCCAAGTAACATACAGTAGAATATCCAAGCAACATACAGTAGAATCTCCAAACAACATACAGTAGAATCTCCAAGCAACATACAGTAGAATCTCCAAGTAACATACAGTAGAATATCCAAGCAACATACAGTAGAATCTCCAAGCAACATACTGTGATATATTCAAGTAACATACAGTAGAATCTCCAAACAACATATAGTAGAATCTCCAAGCAACATACAGTAGAATCTCCAAACAACATACTGTGATATCTCCAAGTAACATACAGTAGAATCTCCAAGCAGCATACAGTAAAATCTCCAAGCAACATACAGTGATATCTCCTAGCAATATACAATAGTATCTCTAAGTAATATACGGATATAATAAGATTTCCAAGCAACATACAGCAGGATCTCCAAGTGCCATAACTAGTCTCCCAACGACCCATAGCAGCCCCTCAGACTACATAGGACCTACAAAATGACATAGAACACTTATGCATGAAGTAAAATATCCAAGCTACCTACAATAGAATATCAAAGCAGCAGACAATAAGTTCTCTTAAGAATATTCGGGTGATAAAGGAAGCGAACTGTTTACCTTCACAATTTACCCTTTCTCATTTGGCTAAATCTGTACCATTAAAATTGTTCAATCCAGCCACTTTATTTCTCTGGCTTTAGCTAATTGTTCGTAATACGCTGTGCTCCATTGAATTCACCCCCCACCTTTTCTCTTCCAAACAAGATACAGCATATGCCACGTGTCTTCACGATAGCTTAATGTACGCTTTGTAAATTCACTGCTAGTTCGGAAGTGTAGTCCTGTGCCCCTATTGTTAGCTCGACCCGCCGGCAGCGGAAGTTCCCGCTAGTTTATACAAAGAACAGCTAGACCATTGTAGCAGACAAAAATGTTTTGTTGTGGCGTTGGTGGATTTCTGCCCATATCACATCTTTCTGATCTAGATGCGCGTATTTTATGCGTTTTGATTCTGGTATGGAGTGAAACATTCATTTGCTTGCTTTTTTTTTCATTTCAGTTTTTATTATTCATCGTTGACTGAATTTCCAGAAAAATAAAACATTTATTTTACCTGTCGTGATCGAAGCTTGTAAAGTGGCAATTTCTGGTGTAAGAGAACTGACTAGGGCGTGTCACGTGCACGTACAGGACCAGGGAGTTCCCAGTGCAAAAACAGCGCGGCCTCCGGCTATAAAAAAAAAAAAAAAACCCAGCAAACAATGACAGAATATTACCTTAAATTAAAAAAAAAAAACAAGGTAAAGTAGGCGAGAAATCAGGATTTCGCCGTCCTTGAATATTTTTGCTTGTTTACAATCACCGGCAAGTTTTGTGTGTGTGTGTGTGTGTGTGTGTTTTTTTTTTAATAAGCGCCGCTACATGAAACAAACAGCAGTTTAACTCTTCTGTCTGTTAAGTTTTTCTTTTCTTAACACTGTCTATATATATATTATATATTGTTAAGGGTGAAAGTTTGCGGCTGTGTGTCCGGTTGATGAAAACAGAGGTTCAGCGTGTTTACTTGATACTCGGGAACGGGTTGTTTTGCTTTTAACTAGAAAAGTGTGTTTGACTTTAATCACCATAGACTGTTGATTCTGTGTCTCGTGTAGTTTATGTACTTAATATTGAGGAAGGCTGGCTAGTAAAGAAGATTAAAGAGAGAAAACTTAAATATTTTGGACATAATAAACGTTATGAGAATTTAGAGAAGGTAGTCTTGGAAGGGTACATAATGGGAAAATGAAAGAGAGGAAGACCATGGCGAAGGTGGCTGCAAGACATCGTTGATAATCTGTAAATGGATGCATCAGCAGCAGGCCATCTTGCCTACAACCGATAAACCTACAGGAGAGCTGTTAGGGAGGCAAAGTTCCGCAAGAGACATGCAAATGATTGACTCATTCTTTAAATATACAGCAATTCCAGTGTTTCTTTCGGTCAGAAGTTCAGCTTTTAGTCCTTCTTCTTCTTCTTCTTTGACAAACATTAGTTTTTCCTCTTTTTAAATCTGGACAGACTAGTGACCTCTCACACTATATACCCATATCCATTCTGTCATCACTATCTAAACCTCTTGAAAAGCATATACAAAAGTTAACACTGCTCCACATGCAAGAAAACAATCTACTAATAGACAGTCAGTCAGATTTTAGACCAAATTACTCCTGCCACACAGCTTTAACTAAAATGACAGAAAGCTGGCTGTCTAATATAAATGATGACAAATTGTGTGGTGTTATCTCTGTTGATTTCAAGAAAGCCTTCAATATGACTGATCATGAAATTCTTGCGAAAAAGCTGGAAGGTTATAGATTACACCCTGACCTAACAAAATTTGTTACATCTTTTCTCTCAGGTAGAAAACAAGTAGTTTGCTTTAGAAACAAAATATCTGGCTCGTCTGTGGTTGATACTGGTATTCCTCAAGGCTCCATTCTTGGTCCTCTTCTCTTTGCTACCTATATTAACGACTTACCATTTACATTTAAAGCACTCTTCATGTGATCTTTTTGCTGACGATTGTACTGTTTACAATAGTGACTATGACATCAATAAACTACAGACAGCGCTCCAAAATGATATAAACAGTTTGATTAAATGGAGTAATAAAAATGGTATGTTGATAAACACCAACATAACAAAATCCATGCTCATCACTACAAGACAGAAACTGCAGAATGCAACAAAAACTTCACTACAGCTTTGTACTGGCACTAAGGCAATAGAAAATGTTCATGAACATAAAACTCAAGGACTCATCATTGATCAGCATTTAACTTGGAATTCTCACGTACATAACCTAACAAACTTGATTGCACAGAAAGTTGACCAATTAGCCAAAATTAAACACTTTATCGACAGAGACACAAGAAAGATATACTACATATCACACATAAAAGCACACTTAGATTACTGTTCCACAATCTGGGATGGATCCTCAGACTCAAACACAAAAAGGCTTCACTCACTTCACAAGCGAGCATTAAATCTGATTTGTGACAAACTCCCAGTACAGACTAGGGATCAAGACAAACAACTCAAAATTCTACCTCTCAAATATAGAACCATTTTTAACAAAGTTAAGTTTGTTCACAGAATTCTGTCGCACAATGCTTCGCCTTACTTGTGGTCACTGCTTACGTATAACACTAAACATAGCCAGCGTTTAAAAAACTGTCTTCTTCCTAAACCCAGGATTGATCTGTACAAGAAAAGCCTTGCATACTCTGCAGTACAGCTCTGGAACACCCTCCCCTACCATTTAAAATCCATTGGTAATACATCTTTTAACTCACCTGTTTCATTATTTACTTGCTTGTAATTATATGCCTCCATAGAATAACCAGCACTCTCTCAACACATGACTCGCCAACCATCAAGTACTAAAATGACGTAGTTCGAAAAGTAACTTGTTAGATATTGTTAGAAATTATTTTAATGTTTGTTAGAAAAAACATATGTTAGAAGATCTGTATTTACAATGTATTTTTGTTTATGTATATGTATGTGTGTATGTGTGGGTGAGAGCTATTTTATTAGGTTAATTACTTCTTCTCTTTTTTACTTTGAATGTAATAGTTAAATCTTACACTTTTTTGGTATGTTTTTTTCCTAATTTAATTTGCATATTTGTATTAAATCGAATGTGTGGGAAGGATGAAAGATGGTGTGATGAAGGGCAGAATGTAAAACGGGCCTGCGTGCCCAATTCTTTACCCTTTAAAAATAAAGATTATTGATTGATTGATTGATTCATTCATTCTTCTTCTGTCTCCCTGAAACAGTGAGCGTGATACTTTGATGCCAGGGAAAGTACTCACAACATCGTATCGGATTGGGAACGTGTTATGGTGGTTTTTCCTCAAGTCCTTGTACAGAATGTGTAGAGTATTTCGTTAGCAGACTCCACCGTCATGGGGACTATGGCGATCCCTTCCCTCTTTAACCAGTCCAGGCCTGTTATTGTGGAGTGGGGGTGAGGGCTAACAAACGGTAATGTGGGACAGGCTTTGGCTCACCAGCCCTGACGCTGTAGCATGTTAGCTATGGGTTGCTGATTGTCAGATCGGACAGTGTCTTCACCACCCAGTCCTCATTTATAATAAACCATATGCGAGTGTCAGAAATGACACACCGTAGACAACGAACTGTTCGACTGCGTCACAGATACAGCACACACAGGCTTTGAAACTGTAGAAATTGCGCAGCAGAATAAAACGCGAGCAACGAGTTTAAACAAACGCACGTTTTTTAGCTTTGCCTGATCACATCTATTAATCTAATCACATCTATTAACCTAATCATATCTATTAACCTAACCAAATTTGTTAATCTAATCATGTCTACTAATTCATGGCATTATCTCCCTTACCTCAGTTTTTTCTCCCCTTGCCTTCGCTATTATATTCAGGCTCTGGGGAGTTCGATGCTTCAAGGACAGTGTTTCTCTGACTTTGATGGCGTTGATGTGGGTGTTTGCGATCTGTTGTTGCATTGTATGCAATAGTTCTTTACGGTCTGTTGTTCCATTGTATGTAACAGGTCTTTTTGCGATCTGTTGTTCCATTGTATGCAATAGTTCTTTAAGATCTGTTGTTCTGTTGTACGCAACAGAACTAGGACGGCTTTTTGTGGTTGTTATATATTTTCCAAAGTTGTGGATTATTATTCACTGCACTTGGTGTGCGGGAAAAGTTTTCCTCTATCAGTCACTTCATTGCTATCATAAAAATAATAAAAATTCCTCTCAATCAAAATGGAAAAATACACATAGAAGGGACAGATATTGAAGAAGTCAATCAATTTGCATACCTTGGCAGCTACATAGACCAGGATGGTGACACTAGAAAGGAAGTTAGGATCAGAATTGCAAAAGCAGCATCAATCTTCAAGAATCTTGAGAACATATGGAATTCAAAAGTTAAAAGCACAAAAACTAAGTTAAGGCTATTCAATTCAAATTCCACCTTCATTTATACATGCGAAAGCTGGAAAACAACTAAAGAAATAGAAAAGAAATTAGACTCTTTTGAAAACAAATGCCTAAGAAAAATACTCGGCATCAAATGGAACGAACTCAAGAACAATGCAGAGATAAGACAGATGAGTGAACAACAACCAGTCTCATGGGTGATCAGGAAAAGGAGATGGACATATGTTGGTCACTTGATGAGAAGAAATGATCAGAGAATCCAAAAACAAGCTATCAAGTGGAACACAACAGGCCGAAGAAAAAGAGGCAGACCGCGCGAAACTCTGAAGAGGACATTATTAAGAGGCCAAATTAACAGGCATAAAATCCTTTGATGAGGTTGAAAGACTCGCCGAAGACAGGAAAAATTGGCGAACTACTTTGCGAGCCCTATGTGACGTTTGACGGCACGAGAAGGATATAAGATATATAAGATAAGATTGCTATCATTTATGTCAATGACTCTCATTTATGTTTGCTGACTCTTATTTATGCTGTCGACCCTTATTTATCCTGTCGACTGTCGTTTATGTTTTACCGGCTCTCTTTTATGCTGCCGACTATCATTTCTTTTCTGACTCACATTTATCTTTGCTGACTTATCATTTTCGCTACCAACTCATTTATGTTTCTTGACTATCATTTATGTTTGCTGACTCTCATTTATGCTGCCGACTCTTCTTTAAGCCGCTGACTATCATTTTCGCTACAGAATCATTCAACTTTAAATGTTTACTAAGAATTAGAAGAATATTTTGGCCAAACACCGTAATAAATAACATCTTGCTGGCAGAAATGCAGATGAAGCCACTGACAACAATTATTGAGGAAAGACGCTGGCGATGTTTGGGACATGTGCTCCGGATGACTGACAACTCACTACCAAAAATAGCACTAAGATGGACACCACAGGGGAACAGAAGTAAGGGTAGACCAAAAGAGACATGGAGAAGAACAATAGAAAGGATGTTGAGCAGTAGAGGAGGCGCACTTGAGCAAGAGCGGAAAAAATGCAAAGGATAAGCGTTTGTGGAAAACCCTTGCGGAAGCCTCATATGCCTTGGACACTTAAGGCTCAGTGAGGGAGAGAGAGAGAGAGAGAGAGAGAGAGAGAGAGAGAGAGAGAGAGAGAGAACTTTACAGTATTCATAAAACTAATCCCTACATTTACATTTTGTTTCGTTTGCTGAATATAAATTACAGCGAAACTACCTGCAGTAAGCTACAGATTTTTGTTGAAACTGCAGATCTACAGCGTTGTTAGTTTGCAACAGTTTATAACTAATAATGATAAAGACGTAACAGTAGTCCCCCGGAGGTGGGGGGCGGGGGGGGGGGCGGGGGCTGATTTGTCGGCCATTTTTGTTGTGTTGTGTTTGTTAGTTCGGGAAAAGAAAGAGGGGAAGACCAAGGCGAAGATGGCTGCAAGACATCGTTTATGATCTGCGAATAGACGTATCGGCGGCAGGGTATCTTGCTCACAACAGAGAGGCCTATAGGAGAGCTGTTAGGGAGGCAAAGTTCCACAAGGGACATGCAAATGACTGAATAATTGACTGACTTGTTAATTGGTGAACTGTAATTTCGACATTGAGGAAGAAAAATTTAAAAAAAAAATTTTTTTTTAATCCAATGAAAAAGAAGTGAAGAACAGGATTGTCTGTACTTGTATCCAGGTCACTACTAATTAGGTTTATGTCAAAATGGCAGATCGTCCGACTGACGTCATTGTCGTTGCTCGGCCGGTCGGCTTGTTGAGATAAGAGGTTTCTTCTATCCTTTCAAGTCACTTCATGTTGTGATTATTGCCGTCTCAGAAACTGTGCAGGTTTTTATTGGTAATTTAATACTTTAATAATGCGTGATTGATGATTTGAGTATTTATTGATATGTTCTGTAGTTGTCAATAAAGTTTCCATGGTGGCCGCGCCCACGCGCACGCGCGCACACACACACGCACATATGCACATGTCTGTTCTTCATACGTGTCTGGTGTGATCTAGTGGTGGATGAGTGTATGTGTGGGTGATAGCTCATATTGTAAATGCTGACAGCTCAACGTACAGCAGCATCCAAGCAGATGAACACTTTATTTCACGTTGACTTTGGCTGCAGCGACCTTTACATTGAAGAACAGATCCAAGCATAAATCCAGTGCCAACATCTCACATACATCTCTCTCTCTCTGAACCTTAAGTGCCCAGGGCACATGGGGCTTCCGCAAGGGTTTTCCACAAATGCCTGTCTTTCGCCTTTTTTTCTGCTCTTGCCCAGGTGAGCCCTCTATTGCTCAACATCTTTTCTGCTGTTCTTCTCCATGTCTCTTTTGGTCTACCCTTACTTCTGCTCCCCTGTGGTGTCCATCTTAGTGCTATTTTTGGTAGTGAGTTGTCTGTCATTCGGAGCACATGTCCCAACCATCGCCAGCGTCTTTCCTCAATAATTGTTGTCAGTGGTTTCATCTGCATTTCTGCCAATAAAATGTTATTTCTTATGGTGTTTGGCCAAAATATTTTTTTAATTCTACGTAAACATTTAGTCTGGAAAGAATTCAACTTGTTTTCTATGGTTTTGGTGATTTTCCAGCACTCACTTCCATAGAGTAGTACACTTAGAACATTACTCTTAAATATCCTGATTTTCATATTTATGCTTAGTTTATTTGATTTCCATATATTCTGTAGCATTGCAAAAGCCTGGTTTGCTCTAGTAAGTCTGCTGTTGATGTCCTCTGTGCTGTCTCCATTTTCTACTACTCTGCTGCCAAGGTATACAAATTCGTTGACCTCCTCCACTAACTTGTTATCTACTCTGAGTACATTTCTGTTGTTCACATTTTGCTTCATTAACTTTGTCTTTCCTACATTGATCTTTAGTCCTATGTTGTTTGCATTCTGGGTTAACTTGTTTATTTTATCTTGCATATCTTTGTGCTCACATACATACGCAATGTTTAACCACTTTCTCAGCATTCACGTAAACGGGAAAAGCCCTGGCGTACGTCCATACGTCCAACCTCTAGATTTCACGCCTGCTGTTCTCTCTCCAAAAATCTCGCCCGAAAACCCCTCTAATGATCAAGTTCTATAACAGCTTAAGTCACATGACCAAATGACCAACTCCCACCATCGCCTGCTTAAACGGCTGCTGTAGTAAGGTCACGACACACCTAGTAACCCACATACTGCTAAACACACACACGTACACGATAACCAAATGCAATATCATCATCAGTTATCTCTACTCCCAATGGAAAATAAGGCATCAATAAAGGTTCTCCAGCCAATCCTGTCTTAAGCAAATCCGGATACCATATGACTTTTTAAACAGAGATTGTAGGAAAAAAGTTTTTATTTCTGAGATATCAATATCTGTGTTGGCTGCATCAGCAACAGACAAAATATGTAGGCAGCATGCAACTTTATGGAATGGTGAAATCGAGAAAAGAACAAGGAAACATTTCAAAGTATCTTAATTTTTAAAAAGGCCATGTACATTTATGTATAATTATTAAAAGATAGTCAATATAATCTGACAAACAAATTATCTAGACGATATCTTCTAACCTTGCAAGCTTATACCTTCACTTATATATTCAGGCTTGCATGGGACTTTCAGATGGAACTGTCAGAGAAGTACAATTTCTCCACATGTAAAGTTGTTTTTGTTCTTCATTCGTTTTGCTCCATACATGATATCCCTGCAGTATCTAAAGTAATGACTTAATTGAAATTAAAAAAAATAAGCCAGAGCTCATTGTATCCAAGAAACAGGTAAGATAAGATAAGGTAAAATCCCCGTTTCCGTGCCATTAAGTATTGAGGATATGGTGTTAGGCCTGTATTTCCGCGACCTTCAGCACATGAAAGTGTGATGTGGTCAGTATCACGCCCTGGTCGCTTTACCTTCCCAGATTTCTCTGGTGCCCATTTTTAGAGGCTGGGTCGACCCGGGGCGGGGGGTGGGGGGGGGGGGACTTTTTTGGTGTGTACCAGAAAAAAATTCCACAGCTGGGACTTGAACCTACACCACATCCAAGAAAGACACACCAGCAAAATGTAACATCAAACTAAAAGGCACAAGGACAAATTCAAGCAGCTAGGAACAATAATAGCACAAAACGGAAGATGTGAAATGGAAATAAGGACTCAAGCCAGCATTTATGAAAATCAAAAATTCTGATGAATACCAAAAGAGAGAGAGAGTTATTCAGTGCTACACCGAACCCTTACATGGATGCGAAGCATGTACCGTAAACAAAAGCACTCAAAATCTACTGGAAGCGGCCGAGATGTGGATCCTAGGAAGAATGCTGAGAAAATACCATGGACAGCCAAGGAACACAAATGAAAGAATTCTAAGTGAGACTGGGCAAAAGAGATAAATTATGGCAAAATTCGGAACATAACAATCAGACTGATTTGTAGGACACGTTTTGAGAGGAGGCAAGCTGAAACAACTAGTGACAACGGAAAAAAATGGAGGGACAAAAGGGCAGAGGAAGACAAAGAAACAAGATACTTGACGGACAAAAAAAGAGCGCCACTGAACACGGTCCAGCACAAATCTTATAGAAAGAGCAAAGGATTAGATGGTTGTGGAAATCACTGATGGCCAACGCCTGATTGGCATGGGCCAGAGAGAGAGAGAGAGAGAGAGAGAGAGAGAGAGAGAGAGCTAAAATTATGAATTATACAGAAATTGCATTTGTTTGTTTTGTCATTTTGTGTCGAAGGGAAGAATTTTTCTGTTTCAATTTTCACAAGGTACAAGATCTTTGGTAATCTAGAGAAAACCGTCTTGGAAGGGTACATAATTTGGGAAAAGAAAGAGAGCAAGACCAAGGCGAAGATGGCTCCAAGACATCGTTGATGATCTGCACATGGATGCAACAGTAGCAGGGCATCTTGCTCACAACCGATAAACCTACAGGAAAGTTGTTAGGGAGGCAAAGTTCCGCAAGCTACACGCAAATGAATGAATGAATGAAAGAACAAGATCGGTGTCCTTTCTTTTCCCCCACGAACTTCATTCTATCAGAAACGCTACTACTTCATCCTTTCTCTCTCTCTCTCTCTCTCTCTCTCTCTCTCCCTTGGAAAGTTTCTCAAATGTAAAACCTCTCATACCACAACAACCGCGAAAGGAAAACTGAGTACTTCAACAAGTGGAAAATATTGCTCTTTTAGCTTTTTTTTTTTTAAACAAACACTTTCCCAGCACTTGCTCGCCAAGAGGCATTTCCCAAGCATGGATCGCAAGAGGCACTTTCCGGACACGGAAAGGACCACACGAGATCCCCGAGAGGACCACAGGGGGTTCAGAGTATCTCAGGGCTTGAGCCTGAAATTATTGGTGGATCTCAGAAGCGGGATTGCGTGACACCGTGGTTTTCGTTGCACAAGTTCTAGTCTAGAATTGGACTTTCTCACCGGAAGACCTCGACGTGTTTAGAATATCAGCATATCCCCGCTGGGTGAGAGGTGGTAGCCCACCCAGGCCAGAGTTGGACCTTCTCACTGGAAAACCTCGACGTGTTTTGAGATACCCGTGTATCACCGCCGGGTGAGAGGTGCTTGCCCATCCAGTCCAGTGTTGAACTTTCTCACCGGAAAACCTCAGCGTGATTGGGATATGCATACATCCCCGCCGGGTGAGAGGTGGTTGCCCATCTAGACTGTCCTGGTCCAATGTCTCCGACTTCAGCATTTTGTGGTCGTGGCCGCTACCCTTCCTAGTTGTGACCAGAATGGAGCTTTTGTCCAGGAGGACGAATCCTCGCCACTAGTGACTTCCACCCCTGGGCTGAGCCGGTTTAGGCATATTATCCCAGTATGGGCGTGTTTCGGACGTGACCGGCCTCTAGAGCAAAGGTACCGTGACATGCGTAGCCTTCAAGTTTCACCGCTGGAGTGAGCCGGTTTAGGCATATTTCACCAGTATGGGTGTATATCGGGCATGACCTACCTCTAGAGCGGAGGTGGTGTGACAACCCTGGCCATCAAGTTTCATCTCTGGTGTGTGCCGGTTTAGACATATTTCACCAGTGTAGGTGTATTTCGGACGTGGCCGACCTCTAGAGCATAGGCGCCCCTGGTATGTGTAGCTCTCATAGCGATACTACTGGACATACCGATTAAATTTCACTTTATCTTTTCCTTCAGCTTTTCACATCGGCACCGCACAGCAACCTTTATTTCTTTTCCGCATTTTCTTCCTTGACCGGGAGGAGCTTCACTCCACGCGCGGCATCCGAAGAGTCTCGCCAGCAGTGTATCAGCAATAGTAAAATCCATTTTAACTTCTGACACTATCAAACAATTATGTAATGCCCACTGTTTTCGTATTGTTACCTACGCTAGTGGCCATCATGTCGAGAAGACTTTCCCATTCAGTTCAGTACTTCAGTTCTAAAACTGGTATGACTATAAAAGAACTGGGTTCTTTAAAATGTGAAATTGCTTCTGAAATAAATATTACTGTGTTAATGTATTAGAAGAGAACAAGACTGATAAAAATAAATGCCTTGTGTTCTGTGGTGACAAAACGAATAGGAATTTCGGTGAAGTACGTCGAACAGGTGCGAACATTGTGTTCACAAAATTGAAGAGTGAACTAAATGAAAACCTTCTCGGTGTTTGATGCCTTGCGCACATGCTTTATAATACGGTAAAGGCAACAGCTGATGTTCTAAATGTAGATGTGGAAACTGTTCAAATATTTCTCGATGTATACCATACGCACAGAGCGCCTGGCAGAATTTCGCAAATCTATGTATGTAGAATATCGCAAATTTCTGTCACATACAAAAAAAAAAAAAAAAGAAAAAACCCAGGTGGTTATCTATGCTTCCTGCAGTTTAAACAGTATTACAATTTTATGAAACACTAAAATTGCTTTTTCTTTCAGAAGAAAAAGTACCAAAGGTTTTGATTATCCTATTTGAAAATCCAAAGCCAGATGAATGTATTTATAGACAAGTACGTAAACAGAAGAAGGCAGATTGTAGCGTCTTAGAAATAGGTGTAATTTTAGAGGAAACCCTTACATCGAAAAATCAGCGGAAAGAAGAGAGAGAGAGAGAGAGAGAGAGAGAGAGAGAGTTCTTCCGCTAAATGTTGAACCTATTGTGAAACAAGCAGAAATGAAGCCTATCAATAGAAGATATAAATAAATTTTATGTTGAGGTGGAAGAGTTTTATGAAACGTGTCTGTACACATGAGAAACAGATTTATTATAAATAAACAATATATAAAATAAACAATTTATGTCTTTATGAGAAACACATAAACGCCTTTGAATGTAAATGCTACAGAAGAGTTCTTCAGATATCATGGACACAAAAAAGAACAAATATATCCTTACTACAAGAACTTAATATTGAAGAAAGCTGGCTAGTAAAGAGGATTACGGAGAGAAAACTTAAATATTTTGGACACAATAAACGTCGTGATAATCCAGAGAAGACCGTCTTGGGAGGGTACATAATAGCAAAAAGAAAGAGAGGAAGATAAAGGCGAAGATGGCTGCAAGACATCGTTGATGATCTACACATGGACGCATCAGCAGTAGAGCATCTTGTTTACAACCGAGAGGCCTACGGGACAGCTGTTAGGGAGACAAGATGCAGCAAGGGACATGCAAATGACTGATTGACTGACTGTATGTACACATAAGTACAGAGGTGGATGACACCTTCGAATCAATTCTCCATCTGTAAGTGGATGCTCTTTGGCTCCGTTCCAGCATAGTATGAAGTGGAAGAGACTATGAAGTTTCTGCAAAGCAAGGGACAGTCAACTGACGATTCACTATTGTTCACCTCTGAAGCGCTGCACTGAAGCAGTACTCACAAATGAGAACAACTGGAACAGCAAATCCATCCAGGAGAAGTGGGCCTATTTCTTTGGACAGTCTGAACCTTTGACGCACTACTCAGAGTTACTAAAACTGTGTGAACTTATCTTCAGTGTTCCTGGACATAATGCAGATGTGGAAAAGTTAATTTCCCTTGTGAATGTGCAATGGTGACAGGAACGAAATCTCCTTTATTTCTCAACAGTTGAAGCAATCATTAAATATGCTTTTAATTATCGAATGAGCTGCTCAGAATTCTATGATTATGTCAATGAGCGGCAAGATCTTCTTTCCAGAACTTTGAAGACGGATAAGTACTAGGAGCAGGGACGGCAGGATAATGCAGGATCTTGAAGGTACATATCCAATGCATTCTTACTCTGATAAAGAATACCCCTTTGGGAACAACTGTGTTAAGAACACACTTATCTTAACATAGTCTTTGTGAGACAGGGAACATAGATCTGTTTGCTTAGAAATTCTGATCTACTTATGTAGCCCAGAAACCTGTAGCAATCAACACTAATTATATGTCAGGAAGGTGGACGGATAGAGACATGGAGATCGCCGGTAGGGATGAGGAAAGTCTGGTGTGAATCCATGACGTGACAAGCCTATGGGTCTCTACAGCAATGGCTACCAGAATGAGGTAAACAAAACAGACCCAGCAGACCATAGGTGACAGGGAATGGATATCGTTGAAGATTTATCGGATTCCTGATCCCAAAGTTGGAGTGTCTCTGTGGAACTGTCTCAAAGCCGTTGGGCCTGATGTGATGAAGGGGCTTAAGCACAGCCACCTGAAGCTGGAAAACAAAGAGGCCAGCCTACATCACTGTCTTCATGACAGTCCGAGCAAGACCACAGTCTGCCCTAGCAAGGAAAGTTGCTGAAGTCGGAGGTACCCAGCCAGAAGGCGCATCACAAAAATCAGGGTACCGTGCATTACCGCTAAATGCGTAAGAAGAAGAAGAAGATAAAAAAATATTCTACATCCCATGAATTAATTTTGAGCTATTTTAATTTCAGAATTCATGCAAAGTGTAAATAAAGCATTAGACATAGGTATTATAGATACATGAAATACAAATAATTTCTGGTCTTCTCAGCCGAACAACAACATTAGTATGACATAATTTATATTCATTCTTTCCTTGGATAAGCTATTTGAAAACACAATTCTTAGATCTTAGGGCATGTCTGCTATTGTTTAGTAGTAATACTCAAATAGCTTTTCTTTCTTCTGTATGAGAAAAATATCCCAGTTTTCATTTACAGAATGTGGTTCACCCAGCCTCTAAAAATGGGTACCAGAGAAATCTGGAAAGATGAATGCAGCCAGGCGTGATACTGACCACATCAGACTTTCGTGTACCAAAGGTCTTGGAAATACGGACCTAACATCGTATTCCCCAATATGACTTAAAGGCACGGAAACGGGAATTTTACCTTAACCACGAGCCCAACAATGTGAATTTTCTGACAAAGACTGCACGAGACCTCGACGGAAGTTGATGCTTTTTTTTTTCTAACCATTATACTGATCGATCATGAATGCTGTATACATCGAACAAGAAATTACGCCCATGATAAAACTTAAATACAGTAAAAAAGAAAAAAAAACATGGAAAATTATATGCTCCTACAGCTCATTTTCTGTCTAGGTAATTTTCCTTTAGTACGGCAATGTTTTCTTTTGTTTTCACCACACTCACACACGATTTATGGTTTAGACGGTTCACATAAAAACTTATCCTACGATATATAGATCGCTTTATCTTTCCAGAATTTTTTATTTCCGGTCCCTATATCACCCACTCTTCCCTTAAAATTACATCCACAACCTCAGTGTTATGTTAGACATGTCAGCTCTGGTATTTTCTGCCTCATTTTCCACCCAAGGGATTTACTAAAAGGGGGAGGGGGGAGGGATGGATAATTACATCTTCTGATATTATTTATTGTTTCCCCTATCCTCCCAGCCAATCTTTGCAGGGACTTTTTGCGCATGCACAGTCAGTGTTGTTTTTGTTTCCTCTTCCTGTTACTTGACCCACTTCACATCGACATCGTGTTTCCTGTGCTATTATATGCATGTTGTTTAGGGCAAGTCGCCAGAATACAACTGTCATTTAGGTGCAGTATTCCGAATATAATTGATATTTTGTGGTTATATTAAAAATATAATTGTCTTTTTGTACTCGAATAAAAATGTTACTTTAATTTAGTGCCTTTTTCGAAATATAAACGTCATTTAGTGCCTTGCTGGAAATGTAAGTGTTATTTAGTGCCTTGCTGGAAATGTAAGTGTTATTTAGTGCCTTCCTTTCTGAAAATGGAATTGTTATTTAGCCCATTGCTGGAAATGGAATTGTTATTTAGTCCATTCCTGGAAATGGAATTGTTATTTACTGCCTTCCTGGAAACATAATTGTTATTTAGTGCGTTGATGGAAATGGAATTTTCGTTTGGTGATTTCCTGGAAATATGATTTTCGTTTAGTGCTATATTCAAAATATAATTACCATTTAGTGCATATTCAAAGTATAATTATCATTTAGTTCTATATTCAAAATATAATTGTTATTCTGTGCTATATTCAAAATATAATTTTCATTTTGTGCTATACAGGTCATTGCATTCATTTTCATTAAGTGAATTTTCCTAAATATTTGCACCTCTCTTTATTCCCTTCTTTATCGACCTGTAACGAGTTTTCTCTCGAAGTATGAACTTTTTTCCGCAAATTTTTCTTTTGCATTTCTCTCCCTGGTGATTTTGTTTTTCACATTTTCATGGAGCTACGACACAAGCCTCTCCTCACTATTATCTTATAAAACTATTTTCACATCACGCACATTTTTCACTGCAAATACATCACACCAATCTAATAATGATAGTGAAAATATCTTTGTTTATCTTTTTTATAAATAATGTTTTAATTTTTCGTGTCTTTTTATCAAACAGCGTTTTAGTTGTTCATATCGCTTTATCAAACAGTGTTTTAGTTATTCATATCGTTTTATCAAACAGCGTTTTAGTTGTTCATATCGTTTTATCAAACAGTGTTTTAGTTGTTCATATCTTTTTATCAAACAGTGTTTTAGTTGTTCATATCTTTTTATGAAATAGTTGTTCATATCTTTTTATGAAACGGTGTTTTAGTTGTTCATATCTTTTTATGAAACGGTGTTTTAGTTGTTCATATCTTTTTATGAAATAGTGTTTTAGTTGTTCATATCTTTTTATCAAACAGTGTTTTAGTTGTTCATATCTTTTTATGAAATAGTTGTTCATATCTTTTTATGAAACGGTGTTTTAGTTGTTCATATCTTTTTATGAAACGGTGTTTTAGTTGTTCATATCTTTTTATGAAACAATGTTTTAGTTGTTCATGTCTTTTTATCAAACAGTGTTTTAGTTATTCTTATCTTTTTATCAAACAGTGTCTTAGTTGTTCACATATTTTTATCAAACAGTGTTCTAGTTGTTCATATCTTTTTACCAAACAGTGTTTTAGTTATTCATGTCTTTTTATCAAACAGTGTCTTAGTTGTTCACATATTTTTATCAAACAGTGTTCTAGTTGTTCACATATTTTTATCAAACAGTGTTCTAGTTGTTCATATCTTTTTACCAAACAGTGTTTTAGTTATTCATGTCTTTTTCTCAAACAATGTTTTAATTTTTCAAAGGAAACCTCGCAAGTACATCTCTTCACTTAGTGAACACTTCTATTTATGAAAACATCAGGCGAGTGTGGGCGTCTGCAGATTATGATCTGGCTTTGCGATGTTTTGTTCATGATCTTTTCTCTGCTTTTTTTTTTTCATTTTCTTCTTTGCCTTCAAAAGTCGGGGCCGAATAATTCCATTATGCAGATTGTGACATTCTGAATGCGTGGCACGATGCTTGTGACGATGAAATTATTACTGGTAATTTGTCAGTCATAGTTGCTGGAGCTGAACTGGCAAGATCTCCAGAACGGTCAGTGGAGATCTTGTATCCAGTCAGTTTTTATTGTTTGTAGGAGCCATGAAAGTGATGAGGCTATGGGGGTCTCACGATATTCATTTTTCATGCACTGTGTTTGTGTAAGGCACTGAGACACACAGAGTTAAGAGTTAAGGGTCGGATACAGCGAACGGGGGGGGGGGGGGGGGGGAAATTTGGGAGAAATGGTTGATTCCAGAGGAGTTAATGCAAATAAGACGGACATTTAAAAGCCAAAAGGACACTATAGACACTAAGCAGCGATTCACAACAGCAGTTTAGACTGGGAAGCCAAGTAGAGAAGGCGCTATGAAAATGAAACTATTTTTTGCATTATAACGAGGAGCCGTAACAATTGTTTTATATGCACTAGTTGTAACCACGCCAGAATATGACGAGAGAAAAAAACTACTTAAAACTGCAATGTTTATTGAACTAAGTAATCTCTCCTAATAAGAAAGATGAGTCAAATATTTCATAATTACCTGAATAATGTTTCCTTGCCTTAATATGATATAAATGATAAAAAAAATAGAGAAAATACTTCTAGTCACAGTATTTTCTTAATAACATAAGGATAATATTTTCTTAGTACCACACGGATAGTATTTTCTTGATAACATTTGGTTAATTTTTAAAGATGCAAATACTTTCTTTCAAAGTTTCATTGTATTACTTAACTTCGAATGTTTATCATGGACAAACAGAAATCTTCCAAGAAGTAAAACTGTTATTAATTTAAAAGACTGCTTTTCCTTGCAAATAAAGTATAGATGAGGTCAGATTCGCCCCTGTGACTCTGATGTTTTGTGACAGAGTGGGCACACTGGAGTCAGTGAGAATCCTGCTTCTTGAAGCCACTCTGAAACATCAAGGAAACCAAGTGTAATCAATTGTCCATCTGATACGATGATTCAAAGATGTTATGCCTTAGGTATACGCAATGGAAGAAAGAAAGAAAGAAAGAAATAAAGAGAGAGAGAGAGAGAGAGGAGGGAGAAAAAGAAATAGGCCAAAAACTTTTAAAAGCTGTACATAAGATAACATTGCGATTATTTTATAAGAGCATAATAAACATGAAACAAACTCGAGTGATTTAACAGCAAACTTATAAATAAATAACAGACATAAAAGACAACTAGCCGTAACCTGCAGGTATTACATGTTACCTGATCCATACCGCATATAAAGTACACAGATCATATTGCTTGGTTGTGTAACGATATTGTTTTTTTTACACAGTTAGATCTATGAAAAGCTTCCAGGAAGCGATGACAAGAAAATATGGCATTCTGTTTTGTTCAACTGGTCAAATGATATAAAATAACTGATTATTTATTCGTCAATAGCTGGTTAACTTCTCAAGGAAAACAAGAGGGAATCTAGAAAGGAAAAAAGATAAAGCAGGTGAGATCAAGAAAACCTTTTTTTTTTAATATGGCATCTCATTTGTTTAGAACATTCTTCTCTCTAAATACAAACATTCAGAACACATATCGCTCTTTAACCAAGACTCCCACTTCAGTGAATGTGGTATTTAACGTTTAGGTGATGTTCTAGGGCCCCATCGTCTCCTTGCTCGCCTCTCTTTATTGCTTCTCTTACCCGCCGTTAGTGTTCTCTCTATGTCTTTTATACCAAATCTGTTGCCCATGGTTCGGAGCATTATCAGGTGGTCATCGGTTGCATTGTCGAGTTGGTAGTAAGAGCCATAGTCTGAGAAAAAAAAATTAAGAATGTGAGGAGCCCAACTAGAGAAGGCTGTTATCCCTGGTTATTGCTCTTCTTCTTCTTCTTCTTCTTTTTCTTCTTCTTTTAAATGTATATCTGCAGTCCCGTCTCTTGGATAAATTCCACTATTTTTTAAAGTTCATGTATGAAACCGTAGAGCTTAACTTCTTTGGCGGTTTCACTGCGCCAGTAATTGCTACTTAGTTGATTAAAACCTGCAGATACAGACATTTCATTAGCGATAATGCGTGGTACTCTTTTTGCTACTCGCCTTCTGGCTAGGTACCTCCGACTTCAGCACCTTTCCTTGCTAGGGCAATCTGTGGTCTTGCTCGGACTGCCGTGATGACAATGGTGGCTGCACTTAAACCCCTTCTCTACCTCATTGCTGAAAGCCGTCTCCCGCATTGGCTGCTTTGTGTCACTGTGTTGAGAAGGCTAAAAACTGAGTTCACATTAACTGCAAAAGGAAAATAAACGTGCATTATAAAAGAGGGTGTTGAGCAATAGAGGGCTCCCTTTGGCAAGAGCGGGAAAAAAAGCAAAGGACAGGCGTTTGTGGAAAGCCCTTGAGGAAGCCCGATGTGCCTTAGGCATTTAAAATTCAGAGAGTGAGTGAGAGAGAGAGAGAGAGGGAGTGAGATAAAAGTGGGGTTCTCTGTATCTTCATGTGCCTTCTCCTACTCCATTTGTCTCCATGTTTTTTTTTCATTCTTCTCCCCAATCTGCTTATCTTCGTCTCTTATCTTTCTCTTCTCATCACACTGGTTTGTGTACCTACCTCCCCTTATATCTCAACTGGCTATTCGTCTTTCACCATCTACTTCTCTATCTGATCTGTTTTCCTCCTTCTGTCTGAATGTTTTCTTTGACTGTGTGTCTTTATTTGGTGTTACATTCCATCTATCCTATTTCCTTTTGTAACACAGTTTACAATTCCCTGTCGCGTAAAAATGTTTCAAATATGTTATTTCTCACTGTATTAACTACAGCTCTATTAATTGTCTTTTCTTTTGTTTACCCATAGTGAGTTTCTCCAGAAATTTAACATATTGTCATACTAAACGACGTGATTGTATAGAGCAGCAGTTCTCAAGCTTTTACATCCATGGTCCACTTTTCCAACTACATATATGTTGCGGTCCATCGCCTTATATATGTTTTGTTAAACGTCACATATGGCTCACATGGTAGTTCACCAAGTTCTCATGTTTTTGGCGAGTTTTTCAACCTCATCAAGGGATCCTATGCCCATTAATTTGGCCTCTCTCAGTAATTCTCTTTAGAATTTCACGTGGTCGACCTCTTTATCTTTATCCTGTTGCATACCGTCTTAATAGCTTGTTTTTGGTATTCCCTGATTGTTTCTTGTCATCACGTGACCGATATGTCACCGCATTCTTACACTGCACTATATGGAATATTCTTATACAGATTTCTTTTTAGAAAAGCACTGATCAGTATTTCAGACGAAGATGATGTTGTAAACGGTATTGAACAAATTCAGTCACTTAGTCATTTGCATGTCCCTTTCGAAACTTTGCCTCCCTAACAGCTCTCCTGTAGGTTTCTCGGTTGTAAGCAAGATGCCCTGCTGCTGATGCATCCATTTGCAGATTATCAACGATGTCTTGCAGCCATCTTCACCTTGGTCTTCCTCTCTTTCTTTTCTCAATTATGTACTCTTTCAAGACTGTCTTCTCTAAATTATCATGACGTTTAATGTGTCAAAAATATTTAAGCTTTCTCTGTTTAATCATCTTTACTAGCCAACCTTTTTTCATTACTAAGTTCTTATAATACAAATTACAAAACTAATTAAAGAAGAAAATGAAGACTGCAGTTAGATTTGATCTTATAAAACATTGATGAAGCTTCTTTCATAAATTGTTCTCAACATTTTCCAGTCCAATAAATTGGTGATATTTTTCTCGATATTTTCTGATCCAATAACTTGTTGATATATTTCTCGTTTTCTGGTCCAATAAATTCTTAATAAATTTCTCGACGTTTTCTGGTCCAAAAATTGATATATTTCCCGACGTTTTCTGGTCCAGTGAATTGTTGGTGTATTTCTCGACGTTTTCTAGTCCAATAAATTCTTGATATATTTCTGGACACTTTCTAGTTCAATCAACGGTAGATATATTTTCTCCACTGTCCATCATATCAACACTCCATGTCGAAATTTCTGTAAAGGTAGAAGTTTTATCGACCGTCACAAGGGAGACAATTTGTCAGGTACATTCACTTATATGGAGGCAGGTCATGGAGTAACAAAGAAAGGGTAATGAGTGTGATGAACACTTAACAAAACAGCTGAGAAACGCATAAATGCCTTTGAATGTAAATGCTACAGAAGAGTTCTTCAAATATCATGGACACAAAAAAGAACAAATATATCTATACTACAAGAACTTAATGTTGAAGAAGGCTGGCTAGTAAAGAGGATTAAAAAGAGAAAACTTAAAATTTTGGACACATTAAACGTCATGATAATCTAAAAAAGACCGTCTTGGAAGGGTACATAATGGGAAAAAGTAGGAGAGGAAGACCAAGGCGAAGATGGCTGCAAGACATCGTTGATGATCTGCAAATGGATGCATCAGCAGCAGGCCATCTTGGTCACAACTGAGAGGCCTACAGGAGTGCTGTTAGGGAGACAAAGTTCCGCAAGGGACATGCAAATGAATGAATGAATGGTCACTTTGGTGATCACTTTATGAATGTGATGGTCACTTCCTGAGTGTGATGGTAGCTTTATGAGTGTGATGGTCGCTTTATGAGTGTGATGGTAGCTTTATGAGTGTGATGGTCACTTTATGAGTTCGATGATCACTTTTTACGTGTGATGGTCAAGATGTGAGTGTTATGGCCATTTTGTGAGTGTATGGGCCAGAATGTAAGTGTAAGAGGCAACTGTAAAGAAATAAATGAATGCGAGGGTAAGCAGAGGTAGAGAAGGCGAACACTTCAGGCGAGCCAGGGAGTAAGCGAATTAAAGGAAGCGCCGGAGTGTGAAATAAATGAAAACATGAGAGAACAGAGGAAACATAAGTAACAGGAGTGAGAAGAAAAAGAATGAGAATATGAGGGTATATCACTGGGACTATGAGATACGAACCGATATAGAGAAAGATTTACAGAAACAGCTTCGAGTGGCAGGAGAACTGAAGTGGCAGAAGGACGGATAGAGAGAAGGAGGAAGGTTTTGTGTTTCTAGTGCCTTTATTGAAATGAGCTCTGTCCGCCAATATCGCCTGGCTGTAACAGGTCCCGACGCAGGGTCATAATTTTAGTTAATTGTGTTCTGTTTTGGGATCCCTGTTAGCCACGCAGCTACAGCGTCCCGCCTGCGTCATTGTCTTTCCAGACTGTAGCATCCTCACAGCGGACTCGGCCTTGGTGCGTTATCGTATGTCAGTTCCTTCACGTTGTCCCTTCTTTCTCAAGTTTGCCCTTTTCAAAGTCGGAACCGGTTTTTTTTTTTCATGCCAAGAAATTTGAGAGGAACTAGAAATTGAAAAAAATGCTTGATATAAAGTGGAATGAATTTAAGAACAACACAGAGATAAGACAGATGAGCAAACAACAACCTGTCTCATGGGTGATCAGAAAAAGAAGATAGACATATGTAGGCCATGTGATGAGAAGAAACAATCAGAGAATACTAAAACAAGCTATTAAGTGGGGCACAAGAGCCCGTAGGCAAAAAGAGATTGACCACGTGAAACTCTAAATAGGACATTGTTAAAAGAAGCCAGCTTAGTGTGCGTTAACATCCCTTGATGAAGTAGAAAAACTCGCCGAAAACATGAGAACTTGGCAAACATCTGTGCAAGTCCTATGTGACGTTTAGCGGCACGGGAAGGATGTAAGATGTGAGAAGAGATTGGAATATATATGTAACTAAATGTGCGACTAATTTGGAGGATACTTTACATAAGCACGCATCGCTGAGATGCTGTGGATGTTGTATATCTCTGTACGTAAACGCTTTCAGTTCAACTATTTCTTCTTCTCCTCCCTCTCTTCTTTTCTGTTCTTTTTCTTTTATTCTCTTTATCTTTTCTTTTTTTTTTCTTTTCCTTGTCTTTCCTTTCTGTTTGTCTGTCTGCCTATCTTTCTTCTTCTTTTTCTTCTTCTTCTTCTTCTTCTACTACTACTACTACTACTACTACTACTACTACACTACTACTACTACTACTACTACTACTACTACTACTTTTTCTTCCTCCATTACATTGTGAAACTATGAGAGTATATACAGTCAGAGTATTGCTTGATATATTTGTGATGCTGCAGCGCCGATGTTGAGCGAATGTCTGAATGAAAGCTGAGAAATGAGAAATAGACTGGGAGACCAAACTCTCCCACCCAGTTCTTCATTTTTTGAAAGTACTGTCCCTTCGTTCCTTCGTTCTCCCTGTAGATGAATGTTATTGTTCAGTTTTACGAAAAAAGAGATTTTGTACCGTATTTCTCTCAGTCAGTCATTTGTATGTCCCTTGCAGAACTTTGCTTCCCTTACAGCTGTCATGTAGACCTCTCGGTTGTGAGCAAGATGGCCTGCTGCTGATGCATCCATTTGGAGATTATCAACAATTTCTTGTAGCCATTTTCGCCTTGGTCTTCCTCTATTTTTTTCCCATTATGTACTCTTCCAAGACTGTCTTTTCTAAATTATCATGACATTTAATATGCCCAAAATATTTAAGTTTTCTTTGTTTAATCCCCTTTACTAGTCAGCCTTCTTCAATATTAAGCTCTTGTAGTATGGATATATTTTTTTCTCACAAGTAGGATAAAAAAAAACTGAGTATTTAATTTTTTTAAATCTATTTTTCGTGGTTTTTTTTTATCTTTTCTGTTTTTTTTTAATGTGAAAAGGGCTTTTGCTGAAATATTGGTTTGTTCTATGTTCTTTATTTATATGTGCTGATCGTACTTTCTGACATTATTGCTTCTGCCCACTTTTCTCACTCTTTCCATCTTTTCGTAAAACTGAACCATACACCGCTGTCTATCTTCATTACTAAAACCAGTTTCACCGCAGTCGTCATTTCTCTTATTTTCGTTTTCTCTGATACTGCCAGCAGGATGTTATCTGCAGCTTATGTGGTGAAGATGTGTATCTCTGAGATAAAGAGAGATATCTCATGCAGGCATACAGTGGCGCAGGTAACTATATTATGCCATGAGGGCAGGTAACCCTATTATATCATGAGAGTAGGTAACCCTATTATATCATGAGGGCAGGTAACTCTATTATGTCATGATGGCAAGTAACCTTATTATATTATGAGGGCAGATAACCCTATTATATCATGAGGGCAGGTAACCCTATTATATCATGAGGGCAGGTAGCCCTATTATATCATGAGCGCAGGTAACTCCATTATGTCATGAGGGCAGGTAACCCTATTCTATCATAAGCGCAGGTAACTCTAGTATGTCATGAGAGCATGTAACCCTATTTATGTAATGAAGGCATCTAGTAGATATGGTATTAGTGTCCATATTTTCCTTGACCTATCGGCGCGCTAGAGGATGATGTGGTCGGCCTGGCCACCCTTCCTTCCCCAAACCCCAGAAGAAGTCGGGTATCCATGTCTGCTGGAACGCCTCCGGATTCAAACCATTGACCTTCGCCACGAGAGACTAACACCAGTCTGCCGCTCAGGCGTCAAAATGATAAGTCCTAGAACCAGATCGTCTAATCGTTCTTCTCTTTAACCACCGTCTAATCGTTCTTCTCTTTAACCACCGTCTAATCGTTCTTCTCTTTAACCACCGTCTAATCGTTCTTCTCTTTAACCACCGTCTAATCGTTCTTCTCTTTAACCACCGTCTAATCGTTCTTCTCTTTAACCACTGTTTAATCGTTCTTCTCTTTAACCACTGTCTAATCGTTCTTCTCTTTAACCACTTTTCACGCTGAATGAAGCTCCTTGTCTCTGACCCGCTGTTACGATTTGTTTTTGTTTCTTTCATTACATCACTGGTATACTCTTGGTGAACATGGTGTAAAAGTAATGACAAAACTTGTTGAATGCCTTTACAACACTGCATATATACCCAATGATCTAACAGCTGGCCAAAGAAGCCAGGGACCAAAGACTGTGGCGACTAATTCACATAAAAAAAGCCCTTCTTGTCATATCATAAAAAGTTGCCGTTAAGAATTACTGTGAAAAGAACTAGACACAGAACATAGGCAGGGAAAGGTGATGAGCAATATGGATTTGTTGAAGGAAAAGGAACACATAAGGCCATATTTTCACTGAAACTGGGAGAGAAAACTTTATAAGCACAGGAAGACTTATTTTTATGCTTCATTGAAAGCATTTCTTGAAGTGAAACATGACGGAATCATGAAAATGTTGGAGGATATAGATACTGACGGCAAAGATCTGATAATAATACAGAACATGTGCTGGAATCAAGCAGCATTATAGTAGAAAATATGATAGGCAAATACGTATCAACTAATAAAGCAAGCACTTAGGCAAGGATGAGTTCAATGTACTTTGAAAATATCATCAAAGGAGTGAAACATAAACCAGGAATTCGAGTTGGAGCCCATAGATTGAACAACTTACCATATGCATACCATATTGTACAAATAACAGAAAATGAAAAGACACTATAGAAAGTATTAGATTTAGTAGTAAAATAAAAGGGAAAAGAAAGGATTCGCACTAAAATAGCAAGAAAACAGACATACTGTAGTTGTTGTATCACGAAAGAAGAAGCCACCTGAATGCAGTGTTAAAGTACAAGGAACAAACTTGAGACAAGTCCAAACATTTAAATCTCTGAGCACTTAAACATCATCTGAAGGGAAATGCACATCTGAAATCTAGAACAGAATATGCCAAGCCAAGACATCTTTCAGACAAATGAGAAACATCTTCTGCAATACATCTCTGTCACAGAATACCATAAAAAATAATTCTAAAATGCTACAATGAGCCCATCCTACTCTATGGAAGTGAGTCATGGATAATGAACAGATCAATGCAAAGATCATTAGAGGCAGCAGAGATGTGGTTTCTTAGAAGAATGTTAAGAATACCATGGACAGCTAAGACGACAAACGGGGAATGTCTGACAAAGGCAAATGAAGAAAGAAACCTAATTAGATCCATAAGAAAATGACAGTCATAATTCATTGGACATATTATGAGAATGGGAGGGCTCCAAAATATTGTAACAACAGGAAAGATAAATGGCAAGAGAGGCAGGGGAAAAAATCGTGGACAGTCTAACGTGATGGTACAATAAAAAAAAAATTAAAAAGTCACCAAAATGAGCTGATAGAATGTATCAAAGATCGAATTCTGTGAAGAAGCCAGGCCACCAGCGCTTACCGGCACGGCACCTGATGATGATGAATAATACGTGTTATACTGTACAACACTTGGCAGTATATTTTCATTGTTGTCTCAAATGTGTTTTATATCAGTTATACAGTGATGCCACAACGTGGCACAAACATGTTGATTGTGTCATAAATTTGATAGGAGAGAAATGCATCATGCATTTTCCAACAAATCACACTAACTGTAAATTCTATCTTACATCCTTCCTTTAACGTTAAACGTCACACAGGGCTCGCATGGTAATTCGCCAAGTTTTCCTGTTTTCGGCCAGTTTTTCAATCTCGTCAAGGGATTTTTTGCCTACTATTTTGGCTTCTCTTAACAATGTCCTCTTTAGAGTTTCACGTGGTCGACCTCTTTTTCTTTGGCCTGTTGTGTTCCACCTGATGGCTTGTTTTTGGTATTATCTTATTGTTTCTTCTCATCGCGTGACCGATATATGATATGATATATATATATGTGTGTGTGTGTTATTTTTATGTTATTATCAGTATTTATGTATTTACTATATATACTCGTATAGTATTAAGTGCATTATGTTATTCAATTACTTTATTCCCACGTATATTCAGCGATTTCAAAGCGTATTTATTGAATTCATGTTCCTGATCTATGTGGACGCCCTAGTGAAAATAGATTAGAAAATTATTCAATGCCACAAGCATTCCACTTTACGTGTTTTTATATACGAGTTTTTATATACGAGTTTCACAGTGGAAGAAATTAAACTCGTAAGTCAGGGAACCATGTATTACATCACTGCAGCCAGCTTCTCAAACACTTCTCTATACATACATTGTCTGTGAACATGCAGCGGAATATCCAAAGATGTTCCGTGGAGGCGTGAACGGAACCAATGGAACTGTATAGACGAGCGTTATTTCATTGTTGAATTATATTTTATATATGGGGTAATATTTTATTGCTGAAGTATATTTTATATATGGGGTAATATTTTATTGCTGACTTATATTTTATGTATGGGGTAATATTTTATTGCTGAATTCAATTCAATTCAATTCAACTTAAATGCTATGCCGCGTGGCGTAGGCGATCATTTCTCTCCACAATTCCCTGTCTTTAGACTTGATTATGAGATCCGCCCGTGACTTTATTCCTAGCCATACTGACAGCCCATCCAGTAACTTCTCTCTCTGTCTACCTCTGTCTCTTCTTCCTCCTTCAATTTTTCCACTTGCCACAATGTGTTCCAATTTTCCTCTTCTCAGGAAATGTCCTATAAATCTCTCTTGTCTGCCTGTGATCTTTGCTATAATTTGCTTTTTAACTCCAGCCTCTCTTAAGACTTCTTCATTGATTTTCTTGGCTGTCCATGGTACCTTCAACATCCTTCGTATAAACCATATCTCCATGGCCTCCATTTCTCGCTGTACTCTCTTATTTCATAGACCATGCTTCATACATAAAACAAAATTGGCTCGATGTAGCATTTAAGTACTCGGAATCTTGTTTCCATTGATACGGATCTGTTGCACAAGATGTTTCTCATTTTCTGGAATGCTGACTTGGCCTGAGCACGTCTGGTTTTTATTTCGTTGTGACATTTCCCATCAGCTGTTATAATCGTACCTAAGTACTTGAATCTATCAATTTGTTTCAGATTTGTGCCATCGATAGTAATGCTACATTTTGGTGGTATTCTTTTCTTTGAGATGATCATCACTTCAGTCTTCTTTTTGTTCAGGCTGAGACCTTTATTTGTACTTTCACGAACCACGATGTCCAGAAGAGCCTGTAGTTCCCCTCCACTTATAAGCAATCAGGACTGCGTCGTCTGCATATCTTCAGCTGTTAAGGTTGTACCCACCAGCTGATATTCATGGCATGTTCTCTATATTTCTCATTATGTTTTCGCTGTACAAGAAGAAGAGGTCAGGAGATAGAACACATCTTTGTTTCACTCCCAGTTTTATGTCTTGGAATGCTCCTATTTGGTTCTCAACCCTCATTGCTGCTGATTTCTGCCAGTATATGTTTTTGATAAGTTTCAGATCTTTTCCATCTATGTTGATGTCTTCCAGCATTCTTATAATTTCTGTGTGTCTCACTTTATCAAATGCTTTACAGTAGTCTATGAAGCATAAGATAGGTCCATCTTTTCCTCTGTTGATCTCTCCATCAATGTTCTTATTATATATATGGCGTTACTTGTACCTTTTCCTTCGACGAAGCCACATTGTTCTTCGGCGATTTCTGGTTTTATTTTGCTCCTGACTCTTCTTATAACAATATGACGCAGGATTTTGGTAGCATGGCTCACAAGACTAATGGTTCGATGGTCTTCACTTTCAACTGCACCTTGTTTCTTTGGTAGGGCAATGAAAATTGATTGCAAAAGTTATGATGGGACATAGTTACTGTTATAGATGTCAATCAACAATCTAGTAATTATTTCTATGCCAAGTTCTCCTACTGCTTCCAATTCTTCCTTGGTGATTTTATTTAGTCCTCGTGCTTTGTTGTTTTTCATGTGTTTGATGGCTTCTTTCACTTCTGCTTTTAATATAGGAGGCCCTTCATTATTATTTCGTATATCTATTTCACTTCTATTATAGAGTTCTCTAATGTATTCGCTCCATCTTGCCATTATTTTATCTTTGCCCATTATTGTATGCCCCTCCTTTGACTTCAGGCAACAACTCTTGTGGTATGTCCTTTTGTTTATTAACTCCATTATTTGCTTGTACATATCTCTTGCGTTTCCATGATGGTGTGTCTCTTTTTCATTACATTTCGTATTTAGCCACTCCTCTTTAGCTTTACTGCATTTATGTCTTATTTATTTATTTTGTCATATTCATCTTTATCTTCCTTAAAACTTCTTCTCCGATCCATTAGTTGTAAAATTTCTTCTGTCATCCACCCTGTTTAGCGTGTCTTTTATTTGGAGGTAGGATTTCGATAGATGTTTGCTGAATAGAGTCTTTGAGCATATTCCATTGTTCATCAGTCGTGTCAATCTTCTCTATAGCATTATATCTATTATGTACTATGGTCCTATATTGTTCTTGTATTGCTTTGTCTTTCCGTAACAGCTCTCTATCTAGTTCTTTGTTTTTAGCTGCTACTTTTAACCTCTTTAGCCTGATTCTCACTTTTCCTATGACTGGGATGTGATCACTGTTGCAATCTGCACTTGGTCTTGTTTTCGCAGATATTAGTGAGTTCCTGAATCTTCTGTTGATCATAATGTAATCTATCTGGTTACGTATGTTATTATTTAGACTTTTCTATGTCCATAGTCGCCTTGGATGTTGTTGAAACCAAGTATTTCCTATTATCATTTTATTCTTTTCTGCTCACTCAATCAATATCTCCCCTCTTTTGTTTCTGATTCCTAGTTCATACTTGCCAGTAGCTTCATTGTCTTGTTCACTCCCTACTTTCGCGTTTAAATCACTTGGCACAAAGTTTACTTCCCATGGTTTGCACTGTTTCATTGCTATGTCCATATTGTTGTAAAATTCTTTTATCTCATCATCAGAGCTTTCTGAAGTTGGTGCGTATACTTGGATGAGATTTGTGTCTATTGGATGGCCCTGTAGTTTAACCATTAACACTCTGTCTGATATGCACCAGAAGCCTTTCACAGTTCTTGCTGTCTTTTTATCAAATATTATGCCAGCTCCATTTCCATGCTGGTTTCCCCCGGAATATATTATTTTGAAGTCTTTATGATCTCTGCTTCCTGCTCCAGTCTATCTCATTTCACATAAACCAAGGATGTTAATTTCCATTCTTTTCATTTCTTGTTCGATGTTTTTCAGTTTTCCAAGTTCTGTTAATGTTCTGATGTTCAGTGTTGCAATTACTGTGGTGTTGCTTATATTTTCTTTGCGTACAGTAGTTGGATGACGATCTGGTATCACCTGTCGCAAGTGTTAGTCCCTGCCAGACAAGGTGGTTCCACTGGAACCCCCTTAACGTCGTTATGATTCAAAGAATTGTGGATTGTCATGATTGTTCTTGGGAATGTACAGTGTTGGTTTCCCCTTGCCTTCCACCGGTTTGTTTATGGTTTACTCCACTAGCCTTTGACTCTGGCCAGAACCTACCCTACAAGGCAGCAGGGGGTTTGAAATCAGAGTTTTCCTTCTCCTAGATGAGCTACCAACTAACGAGTCTCATCTACCTGAACCGTCTGGTTTTCAGGCGCCAGATACTCGCCTTTCGCCCCTTCTCCTGTCAGTTTAAACAGTTCCGCCACGTGAAGGCCAGGAGCTGGACTTGGACTGTCAGAGGCTATTTGAGATGCACGCCTTGGAGGCATTTAATTAGAGTGGAGAGTTTACCCTCCACCCCACCTCCGGCTATTTTAGCCCTTAGAACCGTTGCTGATTTATATTTTATGATATATGAATATAAATATTACACCATGTAATAAAACATATTTCGGCAATAAAATATTATTACATCTATAAAATATAATTCAGCAATAAAATATTGCCCCATATATAAAATAAAATACTGCTGAATATATTTATTGATGTTGTTGTTAGTTCCACTTTTGCTTCAGGTATATCTATTGCTTGTGCTGCTTGTGTTCTGTTTAGTAGGGTGTTAAATCAATACAGGACCAATAACAATAAATGAAGTAAAAGAGGCGATAAAGATGCTAAAATCAGACAGGGCACCAGGTGAAGATGAAGTGACTGCTGAGATGTTGAAAGCAGAAGAAACAGAAACACCAAAACAACTTTGCCGGATATTACAACAAATTTGGGATTTAGAAAAAGCCCCAGAGGAGTGGAAAACTGGTCTTATAGTAAAACTACCAAAGAAGGGTGACCTCAGAGATTGCGGGAACTGGAGAGGCATTACCCTACTGCCACTCACTAGTAAAGTATTTTGCAGAATAATCATCAACAGAATTGTACCAACACTTGAGGAAAAACTTCGGAAAGAGCAGGCAGGATTTAGGAAAGGAAGATCATGCATAGACCATATATTTGTACTTAGACAAATATTAGAACAGGCAAATGAATGGCATAGCACAACATATGCATTATTCATAGATTTTGAGAAAGCCTTTGACAGTGTCAACAGAGATGCACTGTGGAAAATCCTAAGATGGCATGGCCTCCCCCATAAAATAGTTAATGTAATCAAAGCCCTATACGAGGGTTTTCAGTGCAAAGTTATCTGTGGAGAACATACCTCCAGCAGCTTTAGGGTACAAACAGGAGTGAAACAGGGATGTGCACTATCACCAACATTATTTATCTTGGCAGTAGACTGGTTAATGAAGGAGGCAACATCAGACAAACGCAGAGGATTACAATGGACCCTTAACACAGTGCTGGAGGACCTTGACTTTGCGGACGACATTTGTCTATTATCAAGCAGTCACAAAGATATGCAAGATAAAATAAACAAGTTAACCCAGAATGCAAACAACATAGGACTAAAGATCAACGTAGGAAAGACAAAGTTAATGAAGCAAAATGTGAACAGCAGAAATGTACTCAGAGTAGATAACAAGTTAGTGGAGGAGGTCAACGAATTTGTATACCTTGGCAGCAGAGTAGTAGAAAATGGAGACAGCACAGAGGACATCAACAGCAGACTTACTCCACCCCACCTCCGGCTATTTTAGCCCTTAGAACCGTTGCTGATTTATATTTTATGATATGTGAATATAAATATTACACCATGTAATAAAACATATTTCGGCAATAAAATATTATTACATCTATAAAATATAATTCAGCAATAAAATATTGCCCCATATATAAAATAAAATACTGCTGAATATATTTATTGATAGCATAATATTTTAATGTTGAATTATATTTTATAGATGGCAGAATATTTTATTGCTGAATTATATTTTATGGATGGGGTAATATTTTATTGCTGAATAATATTTTATGGATGGGGTAATTTATTTCTGAATGATATTTTATGGGTGGGGTAATTTATTTCTGAATGATATTTTATGGATGGGGTGATTTATTGCCGAAAGATGTTTTGTGGATGGGGTAATTTATTGCAGAATGATATTTTACAGATGTAACAATACTTTATCTTTCGTTGAGTGTATCAGTTCACTACAGAGACCTGACACTCAGCCACTGTTGTCTTCGTTGTCCTGTCTTTGGCTGTCTCCAGCATCATCTGCAGTCATCTTTGTTTTCAGCCTATTGTTCCCCTCCATCTTTATATATATATATATATATATATTACCCATTGTCTACATATATTACCCATTGTCTCCGTTTTTCTCAGTCAGCGACCCGTAGCTAACAAGCTAGCTTCAGGGTTGGCGAACAATAACTGATTAAGGATCTTTCCAACCTTCCCGTTGGTACCCCCCCCCCCCCCAGTTAACAGGCCTAGTCTGGCTAACGGAGGAGCAGTGGCGGCCATAGTCTCCATGGACGCGGAGTCTGCTGAAGAAGTATTGCCACTTTTTAGCTGCACCCTGGAACTGAAAAAAAAAAATAACCTGTCATTACCCGCTCCCAATCCGACACAATGATGTGCCTCAACACTTACAACGACATCAGCTTGCAGGTCCAGGGAGATATAAGACAAGACAATTACCCTCTCTCTATCTCTGGCTCTCTCTCTCTCTCTCTCTCTCTTTGGCTCTCTCTATCTCTCTCTGGCTCTCTCTCTTGCTCTCTCTGACTCTCTCTCTTTGGCTCTCTCTCTTGCTCTCTCTGGTTCTCTCTCTTGCTCTCTCTGGCTCTCTCTCTCTTTGGCTCTCTCTGGCTCTCTCTCTTGCTCTCTCTGGCTCTCTCTCTGGCTCTCTCTCTCTTGCTCTCTCTCTCTCTAGCTTCCCTCCCCCTCCCCCACCCCACCCCCGTGCTAATGTACATCGACCAAAAAAAACAACAACAAAACAAAACACAATAATGGAATAGAAGAAACAACTGAAGCAATTGAAGAGAATTTAAAATTTAAAAGCTTTCAGGGGGAAACAGGCACATAACTCGACCCGCCAAACAATTAACAGTCCCCCGTCTACCGAGTCCCGTGCTCTATTAGATTTACTTACAGTAAATTAGACGGTGCAAGCGGTGGTTAGCCGACCAGGCAAAGAACATCCAACTAGCGCTGTAATGATACAAGGCCTACCAAAGAATACATAGCTAACGTTGTAATGATACAGGGCCTAGCAAAGAATACCCAGCTAGCGCTGTAATGATACAGGGCCTAGCAAAGAATACCCAGCTAGCATTGTAATGATACAGGGCCTAGCAAAAGAATACCCAGCTAGCGTTGTAATGATACAGGGCCTAGCAAAGAATACTCAGCTAGCGTTGTAATAATACAGAATATTTAGACACCCGTTACATGGGAATTATGGCTCTACTGTATACAGGATATTATTCTTAGAGTTATTAATACTGTTACTGATACGTCTTTTCTGGAGTTGTGCTCAAGGTGACATTGTATGTGAATATCGTTTCCTGATTAGAGTCATCACAACGAGTTATAGATTTTTTTTTCTTTTCCTAGAGTTTTTCGACAGCTGAAACCAAAAGTGTTTTGTAGCAGTCCTAGAGTTTCCCAACAGCTGAAACCAAAGGTGTTTTGTAGCCGTCCTAGAGTTTCCCAACAGCCGAAGCTAAAAGTGTTTTGTAGCAGTCCTAGAGTTTCCCAACAGCCGAAGCTAAAAGTGTTTTGTAGCAGTCCTAGAGTTTCCCAACAGCTGAAACCAAAAGTGCTTTGTAGCACTCCTAGAGTTTCCCTACAGCCGAAGCTAAACGTGTTTTGTAGCAGTCCTAGAGTTTCCCTACAGCCGAAGCTAAAAGTGTTTTCTAGCTTGAAGCGTGTAATGCGATTGCACAGTAAAAAGTCACCAACTTTACTGGCGAAAAATATAAAGGACTGAGATCTATGGAGATGGATCATCACCACCATCATCGTCATCATCATCATCATCATTATCATCGTCATCATCATCATCATCGCCTTTCACTCGATTGAGAGCATAGGCCACGGATAAAGGCTCTACGGTCATCCCGTTCTTAGAATTATTCTCTGATTCCTTCTATACGTATCCCTTGTCTCTGAGCACTGTCATAATTTCTCTTCTCCAAGTAAGTCTAGGTCTTCTTCGTTTTCTGTTTCCTTGAGGATTCCATGTCAGTGCCTGCCTTGCTCTGCTGGTGTCGGATTTCCTCAGAGTGTGGCCAATCCACATCCATTTCCTAGACATGATTAATGGAGAAACATGGCCGCCAAAAAATACTGGCACGGCACATCATGATGATGATGATGATGATTATTGCGGCAAATACTGTATTTCCCATCATATAAGGCATTGGTTGGTTGGTTGGTTGGTTGGTTGGTTGGTAAGTAAATAAGTAAGGACCATTACTCATAGGTCCACATATCTCCTCTTCAGTACATCTTTCAGTGTGCAAAAACTGATTACTCCTGTTCTTTTATTGGTTGACAGTCCTTCTAGAGTTCTTGATGAATCGTTCAGCAGGCGTGACAGTTAGAGGGTGTTTTTGTTTGTTTGTTTGCTTGTTTGTTTGTTTGGATTTTGCTGTATGTTGAGCTGTCATTATATATATATATATATATATATATATATATATATATATATATATATATATATATATAATATATATATATATATATATATATATATATCAGACAATTAAGTAATGAGACTGATTTTATTATGGCCAAGACAAAAATGTCATCTATGAAGCAAAGCATGGAATCCAAAGAGGCAACCTTCATCTATGATCTGGCAACTTTTCATCGCCGACCGATAAGCAGACGACAAACAAATCGCCATTTTGTTGACCTAGTTAGACATGCATTGTTACGTAATCAGCGTGGAGCAAAAAGCTAATATTAAATTCTGTTTTAAAATTGGAAAAACACCACAATAATTATCAACATGCTAAGGCCAAATTTCAGAGAGCCAAGCTGCAAGCCAGACGGGAAAGTTGGAGAGAGAAAATAGAGTCCCTAAACTTCGAAAAGGATGGAAGAAAACTGTGGAAACTAATCAAACAGTTAAATGATGAGAGTACTGGAAGAAGTACAAATATTACACTAATAGAAGATGGGAAAACTCTTACAGGTAAGCAGGTAGCAGATCACTTTGCTCGCATGTTTGCACAGGACTGCAACATTGATATCCATCCAGAGAAAGAGCGTACAGTGCGTACTGACCCACAGAAAAAAGAGGAACAAGTCAGAAAAGTGGAGGTCATGGATGTACCAATCACACGCAGCGAGTTAGACCTAGCAGTCAGTAAACTGAAACCAAGGAAATCACCAGGAGCAGATGGAGTGTCCAATGAAATGATCAAGAACCTGGGAATGGCAGCAATGGGAAAGCTGTTGGATATTTTCAATATGTGCTGGAGCATAGGTAAGTTACTTCAAATCTGGAAGGAAGCAAGCATGGTACCACTGCTAAAGCCAGGGAAAAATAGTGATACAGCCTCCAACTACATGCCAATCAGTTTCACTAGCTGCCTCTGCAAAACAATGGAACGCATCACTGACCTGAGGCTAAAGTGGTACCTAGAAAGTGAAAACCTTCTCATTCCATAACAAGCAGGATTTAGGCAGTAATACAGTACAGAAGATCAAGTGACCTATCTCTCTCAAGAGATTGAGGATGCATTCCAAGAGAAAAAACATTTTACTAGCAGCTTGGATAAACCTGAAGAAAGCCTTTGATAAAGTATGGAAAAAATGTCTGCTGTGGAAACTAAGAAACTGCAATGCAAATGGAAGACTGTACAACTGGATAAAGTCCTATTTACACAATAGAAGAGCTAGAGTAGTAATGAATAGACACAAAAGCCAGAAAGTACTGCTGCGACACAGTGTACCACAAGGAGGAGGGCTTTCACGTACACTGTTCCTGGTATTCATTAATGACCTGGTCAAGGAACTTACCTATGGAATCAAAGCGGCACTGTATGCAGATGATCTGGTCGTGTGGTGTACAGATGAATACGCGACAGTTGCTACACAGAGACTCCAGAGAGCAGCAGACATCTTGACATCATGGACAAACAAACGGTGTGTAAGTATAAACACAGAGAAATCAAGTACCACTCTGTTCACTCTCTCATCTAAACAGCAGGTAAGATGTTTGTAAATGAAATATCCTTAAGGATGGACAACCAACCCACTTACTTAGGAGTGACTCTTGACTCAAAACTGACCTGGAAGCAACACATCAGCAGTGCAGAAGCAAAAGCCAGAAGAAAACTAGCCATTAAGAAAATTAAGTGGAACCACATGGGGAGCTAGTGAAAGAATCCTCAAGAATGTATATCAGCAAAGTATTCTACCACATTTAGAATATGGCTCAAAATCTTGGTGCACAGCATCAACCACTACGTTGCATAATCTAGACAAGGTACAAAATCAGTCACTACGGATTATCACAGGTGCCATGAGGTCCACACCAATAGTAGAAATGCAGAAAATAGTTGGTGTTCAAGCGTTAAAGGAACGTAGAGACACAAAGGTCATGCCCTTGAGAGAGAAAGTCCTCAGCTCTGTAAGCCATCCCCTGAAGTAGAGATTCAATAACTTGCCACTAAGACGGCTTAAAAGAAGCAGCTTCATTCATCAGGCCAAGCGTATCCGTAAGCTGATACCTGACCTTCCAACTGTAGTCGCTCCATTATCATCTGTACCAGAGCATACACCATGAAAAGAAGCAGATTATACACAAATAACTATTCAGACTGAAGTGAAAAGTGTGCAGAATGATGAGATGCAGAGCAGTCTTGTAAGATCAACAGCCACACTTAGTGTTCTAGATGACAAATATCCATGTGACACCTGGATACGTATGTATACAGATGGATCTGCACATAATGCCATAAAGAATGGAGGGGCAGGAGCATATATTGAATATCCAAACAACACCACTGACAAGATGTTCATACCCACTGGTAAATACTGCAACAACTTTGATGCAGAAGTTAGGGCAATTATTGCTGCAGTTGAAAAACTATCAGACTCCAGAACTGATTCATGTCCTGCAGTAATTCTCACAGATGCAAGATCAGTACTAAAAGTTCTTCAGTGCAACAAACTACCAGACCTTAAGGATGCCTTATCAAAAATTGGCTTACAACATGGAGTCACTTTGCAGTGGATTCCCTTCCACGTGAGATACCAGGCAATGAGAAAGCTGACCATCTGGCCAAAGAGGGCACTGAAATGGAGCAACCAAACACACCAATCACCTATAATCAGAAGAAAAACATGATAAAAACCTACAGGAAGCCACAAACACCACCACATGATGACTATCACATGCTAAACAGAAAGGAACAAGTCACCATTTTCCGTCTCCGAACAGGACACAGCCGTCTCCGAAGTCATATGTACACAAAGTTTAAGGTTGGTACTACTAATCTATGTACATGTGCCCAAGTGCCCCAAACTGTGGAACATATCCTCCAAAATTGCACCAACTATGAGACACTGAGAAATAATTACTGGCCCAGTGAAACCACTAAAGAAGATAAGCTCTACGGTTCCATACATGAATTACAAAAAAACAAACAAACAAAACAGTGAAATTTGTCCAAGAGACATGACTGCAGATATAGACAGACAATGCGAACGAAGAAGAAGAAGAAACTCGGAAAAAGTGCCTCTCAGTGGATGTCATCATTATCACCAAAAGGCAAAAAAATTTCGTCTTCAAAAGTCGAAAGTGAAGGCAATGTTGGTGTGCTTCTACGACAGCAAAGGAGTTATTCACAAAGAATTTATTCCAGAGAGACAGACTGTCACTGCCAAAGTTTATTTAAGTATTTTGAAATGCCTATTGAAAAGGATTCTCCAAGTCCGACCCGAGTATTCAACACCTGGCAGTTTTTTTTTCCTTCTTCATGATAATGCACCAACTCACCGGGCGGTAGTTGTACAGGAATTCGTGTTGATCATCATCATTATCATCATCAGGTGCCCTGCCGACTGGCGTTGACTATTATGCTTCTCCAGACTACACGATCCTTCATGCAGGCCATCAGCTCAGTTGCTGATCTCCTCTCATACCATTTCGTCAGAATTTCAAGTATAGTTGCTCTTGGTCTTCCCCTGGCTCTTCTTCCCTCTATTTTTTCCTGTTGTTAAAATATTTTCACTGCCTCCTCTTCTCACTGCATTGTCTGTGAAAGTACATTCTCTCTCTCTCTCTCTCTCTCTCTCTCGTTTTGTTTTTTTTTTTTGACAAGAGGAAAAATGCCTGTCTGCAGTGCAGATCAGAATTCACGGTCTAAATATTTATCCGTGTTTTAAGGAAATAATTGATATTCACTACAAAATAAGCCCAGTCGGTTCACAACACATTTGATTGACGTCCATTGAGCGGGAAAGCAGCGCGGTACAGACCCGTAGACCGATGTTCAAGATCAGAAAAAGTGTCACAGTAAATACACGTAGCACAACAGAATGATGAAAAATAAAAGCTTTATTTGTTTTTGCCACTTTTTCTACGCCATATTTCTCGTTGTACAAGACGCACTTTTTCTATGCCATATTTCTCGCTGTATAAGACGCACTTTTTCTATGCCATATTTCTCGCTATATAAGACGCACTTTTTCTATGCCACATTTCTCGCTGCGTAAGAAGCACTTTCCTCCCTAAAATACCCTCCAAAAATCAACATGCGTCTTATACATCGACGATTTGGGTGGGTAGCCCTAAGGTAGAGGTTACTGTTATTAGACTAACACATAAACACCCGTCTTTAATACACTAGTGACCCTGAATGTAATATAATATATATATATATATATATATATATATATATATATATATGGGTGTGTGTGTGTGTATCGTTATAAAAACCAAGTTAAGACTATTCAATTCAAATGTAATATCCATCCTCATTTATACATGCGAAAGCTGGAAAACAACTAAAGAAATAGACAAGAAATTAGACTCTTTTGAAAACAAATGCCGAAGGAAAATACTCGGCATCAAATGGAACGAATTTAAGAACAATGCAGAGATATGACAGATGACTGAACAACAACCAGTCTCATAGGTGATCAGGAAAAGGAGATGGACATATGTTGGTCACTTGATGAGAAGAAATGATCAGAGAATCCCAAAACAAGCTATCAAGTGGAACACAACAGGCCAAAGAAAAAGAGGCAGACCGCGTGAAACTCTGAAGAGGACATTGTTAAGAGAGGCCAAATTAACAGGTATAAAATTCTTTGATGAGGTTGAAAGACTCGCCGAAGACAGGAAAAATTGGCGAACTACTTTGCGAGCCCTATGTGACGTTTAACGGCACGGGAAGGATATAAGATATAAGATAAGATCGTTATAAAAAAAGTTTAAATTGTCGTTTCCATATCATTACGGCATATCGGGGATACGATATTTGTACCTGTGTAGGGAATTATCTTGGCAGCTATATAGAGCACAATGGTGACACCAGAAATGAAGTTAGAATTTGAATTGCCAAGACACCACTGACCTTCAAGAATCTTGAGAACATATGGCATTCAAAAGTTATAAGCACAAAAACCAAGTTAAGACCATTCAATTCAAATGTAATATCCATCCTCATTTATGCATGTGAAAACTGGAAAACAACTAAAGAAATAGACATGAAATTAGATTCTTTCGAAAACACATGCCTAAGGAAAATACTCGGTATAAAGTGGAATGAATTCAAGAACAATGCAGAGCTCAGACAGATGAGCAGACAACAACCTGTCTCATGGTTGATCAGAAAAAGAAGATGGACATATGTCGGTCATGGGATGAGAAGAAACAATCAGAGAATCCCTAAAACAAGCTATCAAATGGAACACAACAGGCCGAAGAAAAAGCGGTCGACCACTTGAAACTTTAAAGAGGACCTTGTTAAGAAAAGCCAGTTCAGCAGGCATAACATCCCTTAATCAGGTTGAAAAACTCGCCGAAGACAGGACATCTTGGCGAACTACCATGCTGGCACTATATGACGTTTAACGGCATGGGAAGGATGTGTAGATGTGCAGTAGGGAATTAGACAAGCACATAGTTACCTGAGTTGGCTGGCAATCCTAAGCATAGGAATAATGGTCAGAGAGCAGCTAGCACCAAATGTGCGCAATTTTGGGAATTTCCTCCCCTTTCCCTAGATAACTATATGCTTATCTACTCACTGCACCATCAAGATCAATAATAATGTTATAGATTTTAGGTTGATTCGTTCATACTCGGAGGTAAACAACAAAATGTTACAGTAGATAAATAAGGAATGTCGCTAAGTGTCTAGATAAAGTAAGGCTATCTTGTGCCGAAGATTGTGGAAATACAGGCCCAACACCGTATCCCCGATATGCCGTAATGACATGGAAACGGGGATTTAAACTTTTGTATAACGATACACATATATATATATATATATATATATATATATATATATATATATATTACATTCAGGGTCACTAGTGTATTAAAGACGGGTGTTTATGTGTCAGTCTAATAACAGAAACCTCTACCGTAGGACTACCCACCCAGATCGTCGATGTATAAGACGCATGTTGATTTGTGAGGGTGTTTTAGGGATGAAAGTGCTTCTTACGCAGCGAGAAATATGGCATATAAAAAATGCGTCTTATACAGCGAGAAATATGGCATAGAAAGAGTGCGTCTTATGCAGCGAGAAATATGGCATAGAAAAAGTGCGTCTTATACAGCGAGAAATATGGCATAGAAAGAGTGCGTCTTATACAACGAGAAATATGGCGTAGAAAAAGTGGCAAAAACAAATAAAGCTTTTATTTCCTATCATTCTGTTGTGCTACGTGTATTTACTGTTACACTTTTTCTGATCTTGAACATCGGTCTACGGGTCTGTATCGCGCTGCTTTCCCGCTCAATGGACGTCAATCAAATGTGTTGTGAACACGACTGGGCTTATTTTGTAGTGAATATCAATTATTTCCTTAAAACATGGACAAATATTTAGACCATGAATTCTGATCTGCACTGGAGACAGACATTCTTCCTCTTGTAAACAAAAACAAACAAACAAAAACGAGAGAGACAATGTACTTTCATAGGACATGCAGTGAGAAGAGGGGGCATTGAAAATATTATAACAACAGGAAAAATAGAGGGAAGAAGAGCCAGGAGAAGACCAAGAGAAATGATGCTGGAAAGTCTGATGAGATGGTGTGAGAGGAGATCATCAACTGAGCTAATGGCCTTCATGAAGGATCGTGCAATCTGGAGAAGCATAATAGTCAACGCCAGTCGGCAGGGCACCTGATGATGATAATGATAAACACGGTTTTAGACTATAGCCTAATCCCCTCACGTTGAAAGCCTAGCTTGCTAACTGCTGTGCAACTTCTGCGCTCGTCTGCCTCCAACTGTTCCGAACCTCGGCCTCTCTTTAGAGAAGAAGAAGAAAAAAAAAAAGGTCATCACGCATGCGCACACATGCACACAAAGTGAACGGATCCCATTTCCAAAGTTCACGATTCGAAGATAACTCTCACACATTTCTTCTTTCAACCTTCCCAGCCATTACCTCCCCTACATGTACAAAGAAAATTTCTCACAATAAACTCAGTTCTCCTCGCTTCCTTCCGGTAACCACATACTTCCTGACACGGCTGAGTGGCACCGATGATGACTATGCTGCGGTGACGCATGGAGCCTCATAGAACATTACAATAACAAGTACAATTACTGCGGGTGGGGGTGGGGGGAGGTGTTCACGAGGGGGGAAAAAAACAAGAAAAGAAACCAGAAATAATAAAAATCTTGAACCCCTTGTCTCCCCACAAACGGGCTCTGTTGTCTGATTCATGTGATTGAGATCACCATCCATCCAGCCTTTCTACCGATTACTAGGACAATTATTTCCCTATCGATCTCCCATTGTCACCTATTTACTCGGCTCTTCCGCTCGCTAATTGAGTTAACTTATTTTGGCCACATTGTTTACAGCACAGTCGACCTGCAAGCCGCACAACCTTTCGTTCTCTGCTGCCATGAACGACCGACTGTCACAAACAAAAGTAGGAGAAGAGAAACAGAAATATCCTTCAGAGGTAGGCGATAAATCAGTAATTTGGGCTTATCCAGACCCGTAGGGGAAAATTGGAGATTTACGTGGTATGTTTTCACTTCACGGCACTTTGCTTTAAAACTCAGATCAAGAGAACTGACAAGGCCCAGCGCTGCACCAGACGTTCGGAAGTTTTTGTTTAGATCAAGAAGTCAGTTTAAAGTATTCTTGGGGTGGCTTTCTGTATAACCGTGGACTCGCTAAGCGTCAGTCACAATACATATAATCTCTGGGGCGTTGCTGCTCCAATACTGTCATTGACATTTGGGAGTCTTTGTAATTGTGTTTCACTTGCCCAGCTATCATAAGTATGTTCATAGCTTCCCGTAGTTAAAACGTGATGTTGTACGTGTATCTTTGTTGTAAATATCCGCCGTTTTTTTTTTTTTGGCTTCATCTCTACGTCTTTACATAGTTCAGTCAAATGTTTTGTATTTCCTTCATGCCAGATTCCTCGATCGGTTAAGTTTTGTTTGAAGAGTATTTGTACTAATGATATTTGTTATCTATCTCTTCTTCCTTAAGCAGCTGCTGAATTCAGCAGTTTTCTCCAGGCACTGAGGCTCACTGCTGGAAACAAGACATCTCTCCACCTGTCTCGGTTTTGTCTGCTATTTTTAAAAAAAATTGATTAAAATAATTTACCAACACGTGAAAATCAGACAAGCCTGGTGAAGCACACCAGATACCTGAAATAACCCCGTTATGAAGCTAAATAGAACGCGTAAAGCATAAATTAACAAATACATTTACAGAGCATGTGGGCTTCATTCTGTTCATGACTAGAACGTCTTGTTTCTGTACTACAGAACATAACGCTGCAAAACTGTACGCCTAACAGAGACTTGAGAGCCAAATCTGGCCTCAGGAAAAACTTAGGCACTTAAGAAGAAGAAAAAAAAAGATGATGATGATGATGATAATGAAAAGTAGTAGTAGTAGTAATTGTAGTAGTGGTAGTAGTAGTAGCAGCAACAGCACCCTTAGCAGTAGTAATAGTAGTAGCAGTAAAAGTAACAGTAGTAAAAGTAGTAGTAGTAGTAGTAGTAGTAAGCGTAATAGTAGTAGTTTACCAAAGAAGAAGACAGCTTCGATAGATTTCTTCGCGTCTTCAACAATGGATTTACCACTTATGACCGGTACACTGCCTTATCTGAGCAGAAGCATAGTTCAAATTCTGTAAATCAAAACAGAACATATAAACAGCCGTACCACTAACAACATACCACTTAACAACGCCTGATCTCACATAAAACAGAGCACAATTTCCAGACCATTTTGTTGTCTTTTTTTCGAACCAAGAAGAAAATATCACGAAAACATGAAGTGAATTCTTCACTTGAACAACCACACAAATGCTTTTGAAATGTCACGAGAACGTAGACGCAAGGAGTTGTATTTGTAACAATGACCTTTCCCAGTTTTTATTATACAATCGTACGTGATTTGGAATGAAATTGACAGTGCATATATACATACAGTTATAGATCAAGCACATGTGAGCTGAAAGGTGTTTCAAAATTAACTCAGAAACAATATAAAGCTGTTCGGCTTTCACAACAGGTGCAAGCACGAGGCAGCAACGATATCACATCGATGGTGTAATTATGTAGCACCCAGAATTCTCTACAGGAAGCATGTGACGTTGTAATTTTATACTCGAACGCGATTGGTTGGTTAACTCGACTTCTACTGGCCGGGTAACTAACTTTTTGGAGTAAAGGTGACTCACATTTCACCCGAATAATTCACATCTAAATTAGAGCTATTACATGTATAAAACAGATTACTGCAGGATTAGATCATAGTGACCATTAACACTAAAAAAAATATTACTTCTTTTCGAGAAGTATGACAAAAATTACAATGGGAATGGTGTAATGAGTAGGAGGATACAATATTTACAACCTTCGGTATGCTGACGACACAGTACTGATAGCTGAGAACCAGCAAGACCTGTATCTCTTGGATAAAGTCGCCAAAGAAAATGAACAGAAAGGCCTTACTTTGAACATCAAAAAGACAGAGACTATGGTTATATCTAAGAAACAGAATCCACCAAAATGAAGTACAAAATTAAACGGAACTATTCTAAAGCAGGTTCAGAAATTCAAATACCTTGGAGCAGTAATAACTTCAGATGGGAAATGTAGAATAGAAATTAAGAACTTAAGAACACAATAGGCCAAGCAAAGTCTGCATTTCAGAGAATGAGAAACATATTATCCACCACATCCTTATCAATGAATGTTAGAAAACGAGTCCTAAAATGCTGTATTGAACCTATCTTATTATATGGAAGAGAATCATGGACAGTAGGCAGGTCTGCACAAAAATCATTGGAAGCAGCAGAAATGTGGTTTATTAGAAGAATGTTGCGAATTCCCTGGACAGCAAAACCAAATTAATGGAGAATGTTTGATAAGAGCTGGAGATACAAAAAGTCTTGTAAAAAAATAAGAGAGAGACAATGTATTTTAATAGGACATGCAATGAGAAGATTGGGCATAGAAAATATTATAACAACAGGAAAAATAGAGGGAAGACGAGTCAGGGAAAGACCAAGAGAAATGATACTGAAAAGTCTGACGAGATGGTGTGAGAGGAGATCACCAACAGAGCTAATGGCCTGTATGAAGGATCGGGTAATCTGGAGAAGCATAATAGCCAACGCCAGTCGGCACGGCACATGATGATGATGATGATAATGATGATGATGATGCAGTAATCAGTGTAAAGACAGTATTCATTACATAACACTAGCAGTCTTGACGTGTGATCAAAGGTTCTGTGCTAATAGGTTCGTGCAGTTATCAGAGCAAGGAAACTTGTCCGACCACATGACAGTGCTGTTTGCAACAGGCTGTTGTCCTCATTGAGCTTGGAACCTAGGGCAGGCCTCACGATGGTCCCCACGGTAATGAAGCCTAGCAAAATGTCTGCTTCCTAGGCTTGCACTAAGGCTTCGACCAGTGTAACTCTGTCACTATCCAACACAATACTTGTATCACCACTGTGTTAACAACGGTTGTCGCCAGTGTTAATAAAGGTTATCGCAACTATGTTAAAAAAAGATATCATCACTATGTTAACAAAAGTTATCACCACTGTGTTAACGATCACCACTGTGTTAACGAAGATTATCGCCACTGTGTTAACAAGGGTTGTCACCACTCTGTGAACAAAGGTTATCACCACTATGTTAACAAAAGTTATCACCACTGTGTTAACAAACAAATGAAGATAGTTTATACATGGGCAGAAGAATTAGGATCCAGTTATTCCATACAGTCTACGTCTTGCAGTCATGTATCAGCTCAGCCTACTCTACATACTTATCGAGTAACTTTCTGTCTATGTTTCTCCCCTTCCCCTTTCTCTCTTTCTCTCTTTCCTCTCCCTTCTTCTTTCTCTCCTCCTCTCTTTCTCTCCCTTTCTCTCTCCTCTCCTGTCTCTCCCTTTCCCTCCTCTCTCTTCCCCTTCTTTATCCTCTCTCTCTCTCTTCCTCTCTCTCCACTTCTCACTCCACATCACTTTCTCTCTCTCTCTTTCGCCTACACAGAAAAACATACCAAAATTCACACACACACAGATGTAGGACGCGATCAACAACATATACATCACAATCTCACATATACTCTGGCACGCATATTTCACAAACGTCCTTATTTAAAAAACACATAATCATTATCATCAAGTTTATCACCGCTGTTACTTCAGTAGTACACTACCAAGGCAGTGGATTCTCACTTTGTTGACATCTTTGATTTGTAAATCTTGATCATCAAGAGAAACAAAAAAACTGAATAAAAAATAACGTTTGGATACAATTAGAAAAAAGGACAATTTTCAAAATCATTGCTTTACAATGTTTTTTTTAAGCTTTCATTAAGAAAAAATCAATGAATGCAATAAGAAATTGGCAATTTTAAAACACTTGAGACATGAATATCGAGATTCCTTTATGTAATTTATTCTAGGATAATTTGGATAAACTAGAACAATATCCATATTTTTCCTTATTGTTCATAACTCCCATCAGTTTAGATAAGCCGTCTTTTCTTCTGCCAAAACGCTTGTTAGACATTGATTTTCTTCTCAATGTCCAAAGATTGACAAGGATTTGACACACTCCTGGTGGCATAAAGACAACAACAACAACAACAACAACAAAAATGGGAACCTAGTGCGAAGAATGAGGGATCGCATTCAGAGAAAGAAAAAGTTATCGTCTCAGACAACTTATCACACGTGGTCGTTTCTTTGAAGTTACTGCCTATTTTCTCAGTGGCCTTAATTATACGCGTGCCCTAGTATGTTTGTGGCTTTTTAAATTCACTCGTTCGTGTTCTGTATTTTTACTACTAACATAAAGACAGGGGAAACAATTCATTTTCCCCTGCGCTATTCAGCTCCAAATTCACACCTGACATCATATGAATGATACATTTCAAAAGCTACCGCGGGCACTGTTTGGGACAAATCTCCCAGCATATTTTCGGACTGTTATTTGTCTCACTGGTTACAGACATAGAGAATCTATACATTTTATTGTGACGGTTAACTTGAAAGTTGGAAAACTCCACGCAGAGAACAACGTTATGTGTGGATGAAGATGAAATACACGTTCCTACTCGTGTACCTTGCAGAGAAGAGGGTCCACCGTGAAGAGAAGGAGGTCCACCGTGAAGAGAAGGGGGTCCATCGTGAAGAGAAGGAGGTCCACCGCGCAGATAAGGAGGTCCACCGTGAAGAGAAGGAGGTCCACCGTGAAGAGAAGGAGGTCCACCCTGAATAGAAGGAGGTCCATCGTGAAGAGAAGGAGGTCCACCGTGAAGAGAAGGAGGTCTACCGTGAAGAGAAAGAGGTCCACCGTGAAGAGAAGGAGGTCCATCGTGAAGAGAAGGAGGTCCACCGTGAAGAGAAGGAGGTCTACCGCGCAGATAAGAAGGTCCACTGTGAAGAGAAGGAGGTCCACCGTGAAGAGAAGGAGGTCCACCGTGAAGAGAAGGAGGTCCACCGTGAAGAGAAGGAGGTCCACCGTGAAGAGAAGGAGGTCCATCGTGAAGAGAAGGAGGTCCACCGTGAAGAGAAGGAGGTCTACCGCGCAGATAAGGAGGTCCACTGTGAATAGAAGGAGGTCCACCGCGCAGATAAGGAGGTCCACCTTGCAGTGAAAGAGGTTTACCATAGAGAAAAAAGAAGTTTTCCGTGCAGAGGAAGAGCTTTATCTGGTACAGGAAGAGATCCACCGTGCAGAGGATGAGTTTTAACTTAGAGAGGAAAAGGTTTACTGCGTAGACGAAGAAATTTACATTGCAGTGGAAGAGGTTTACCCTGCAGAGGTAAAGTTAACTGCACAGAAGAAGAGGTTCACCGTGGAGAAAAAGAGGTTTACCCTGCGAAGAAGAGGTTCACCATGAAAAAGAAAATGTCCCCGAAATCCTCTGCGATTTAAATCAATGATTGTCAATCTTGTTTAAACTTAGCGCACTGAACAAAGCTATCAAATTGACAAGCCATCAGTTTTTAAATGCAGATTTTTATCATTTAAAAGTGGATAAAACCATTCCCTTTTGACTTTCCCTCAAATTTTCCCCGGCACACCTGCGGACCCTTCACGGCATACCAGTTGGTAAACAAAGCCTTTTTGACTATTTCGTTTTTCGGTATATAAAAGGCAAATTGAACAATCCAAGAGTGTGTGGCAGAGGTAGATGTGACGTACCAGATCAATGACAGCATTTCCCTGTTCACGTCTCGGTCACAGTGTTGAGACAGGAGACCCAGAAGCCGTCCCAGCAGAGACTCCACCATCATCCATCACGCGTTCATTGACAGACCAGCAGGTGCTGGTGTTTACATGGACCAGAACAGCTGGAAAACTACATCCATATCATCGGTTCTACAGACAGCCAGGGAGCTGCCCAAATGTGCCCCCCTCGACTTTGGCTGGGTATAAAACTGTTGACACTAAACACATTGCCATATTTGTCCAGCGCTGGAGAGCATGAGATCTGTAGCGCGGGTGCTCATATTTTTGCTTCGATAAAATATGATTTGTGAATCCAGAGTTTGCATAGCACTTCATAGTTCATGTTTGATGAATGAAAGCCAGAGAAAGCAAGAGAACCGTTATTTAGCGTATACGACAAACATGTAAAAGGAATATACAATACAAAATCTCTTGAAAGCTTTCAACCGCATAAATCTACAAATCCGTGAGAGAATTCAAGAACACAGCAGAGATAAGGCAGATGAGCAAACAACAACCTATCTCATGGGTGATCAGAAAAAGGAGAGGGACATATGTTGGTCACGTGATGGGAAGAAACAATCAGAGAATCCCAAAAAACAAGCTATCAAGTGGAATACAACAGGCTAAAGAAAAAGAAGTCGACCACGTTAAACTCTAAAGAGGATATTGTTAAGAGAGGTCAAATTATTAGGCATAAATTCCTTTGATGATGTTGAAAACCTCGCCGAAAACAGGAAAACTTGGCGAACTACCATGCGAGCCCTGTATGACGTTTAATGGCGCGGGAAGGATGTAAGTATGTAAGATCTAAGATGAGAGAAATGTGCCTTATAAATATGTTATATTATCAGTCTTTTACTGTGGTCTGCAGTCAAAGTTTTCTTTTTATCTTCTTTTTTTTTATTTTCATATATTTTTTGAATGACTAAGAGCGAAAGCAAAACTCTACAACTCTTTGTTTCGTTGCTCAGTGACTCGATTCCTACCTTTTAACTAAATCTTTAACAATTACTTATTAGTCTTGACGCAATGGCGTCGCGTATATTTATGTGCTTGGGTACACAAACATATATAAATATATAAACATATATAAATATATAAACATATATAACTATTGTTTTTTTCTTTGAGTGTCTACCATTCTAGTTCAATGTTTTTCTTATGGCTCTGGAATTACCTAGTTTTGATATAATTTCAGTCGCACATTTATCATCTGATGTTACTTTGATATCATTTCAGTTGCACATTAACCATCTGATGTTACTTTGATATCATTTCAGTCGCACATTTACCATCTGATGTTATTTTGATACCTTTTATGTCACACATTTACCATCTGATGTTATTTTGATATCTTTTAAGTCGCACATTTGCCATCTGATGTTACTTTTATATCTTTCAAACCGCACATTTGCCATCTGATGCTGTTGTTACAGGAAAATGGACTGAAGTTCATCAACTTTCATCTACTGAATTATCTCAAAAGATCTGAAAATTATCTCAAAAGATCTGAAAAGTCTGAAAAATCTCTAAACTGTTAAACTTTTCTGAAACTTTTAAAATGATTACTTCAGTCCTCTCTCTCTCTCTCTCTCTCTCTCTCTCTCTCTCTCTCTCTTTCTCTCTCTCTCTCTCTCTCTCTCTCTCTCTCACTATATTTTTAGCGAGCAGCCACGCCTACGAATGGGCTAGAGAAAACCAGCAAACTCGAGAACGTGATTCAGCGCCCATAAATCTAATAAACACTGAAGTAATTTACACCTGAAACAAACCATCTTTTTTTTTTTACATTATTTCTTTTAGCAGAAAGAACCCAGCTTAAGCGCTAATTATGACTTGGGAAAATTCGAACAAAGCTGATCTGAGAAATCAAGCTATAGTATTTGTAATGTTCGTGAAAGGTTGTTTTTTTCGTCTTTTTAACTCTTTACCTTACAAAGAACTTTTTAAACGGCTTAAAATAATTTTAGAAAAATGATTATAGTCTTACGGTTTTGTTCGTTAGCCTGGAGTTTGGACTTCTAAAAACCTTAAATTATGAAAAAAGAGGACTTTTCCCAATAAAACAATATGAATAAGACTCTTTTTCTTCTTCTTCTTCTTCTTGTTCTGCTTCTTCTTCTTCTTGTAATTTGTATAATTGTATGAAATCGAGTGTGTGGGAAGAATTAAAGATGGAGTTATGAAGGACGAAATGTAAGACGGGCCTGCGTGTCCAATTCTTTACCCTTTAAAAATAAAGATTATTCCTTCCTTCCTTCCTTCTGTCCTTTCTTCCTTTCTTTCTTTCTTTCTTCCTAACCTGTCCCAGCCATTGAAGCTCATTGCTGCAGATAAAGTTCTCCATTCCTCCCTATTCCTAATCTTCTCTCCCCAGTTGATGACAGCAGTTTCCTGTATATCCTCTTCTGATGTTGTCTCTTCATCTCTGCCTCAGTCTGCCTCTAGGTCTTGTTTCCCCTCATCTCTTGTACATAATCATTTTCGCTTGTCCGCTCTTTTCCATTCCTTCTACGTGGCCCAACAAGCATAATCTGTTCAGTTTCCAGACGTTTATAATCCGCTGTGATTTAAATAAGCTGTATAATTCGGTCCTCTTTACAGCTTTCCATTCCCCACCGTTGGTATCCTTAATGAGCCCAGAAATTGTTCCTAGGATCTTGTTCTCAAAGACCTGCAATTGTTGGTCACCTTTCTTTGTTGCACTCTACCTTTTGTATCCATATAACGGGGGCTGATCTTATTGTTGTGTAGATTATTATGAGATTTTTTTACTGCCAAAAATTATCCTTAGGTCGTGACTGTTGTTTCGTGATATATTGTGAGTTAGACTGTACCCTCTCAACTTTTTTTTTTTAACTTGGAAAGAACAGACATACCCTACACGAAATAAATTTTCATCACATTGAATCTCTATACAAAACACGTACATTCAGTGGTCCCTAGCATAAACAGTAGGTTGTAGAAATAATTGTTCCAAAGTAGATGACAATCGTCCTTTTTTTTAAATTAGAAAAGAGATATCCTTATGTGGATCTGATTGTGACATACCAGCAGGTTTAAATGACTATCTCTCGCGGAATCCCTGGCGAACTTTTTAGATAAACCCTGATTTATGCTGATAGAGAAGCTGCTTATGGATTATATGACAATGTAAACCTTGGAATAACGGACAAGACCAGTTGCATGATTTTCTACACAGGAAGTTCCAGGAAGTTATTAGAGTCGAGGCGTGTGTGCTGATATAGTGACCAAAATGATATCCCATCTCACCGCCACGATAAAGCGCCGAAATCATCCTCCAGATCAGCGGTTCTCACTTTTCAGGGAACCAGCACACCAGCCTAATCTGATTACTCTTCTGCCAGCGCTAGCTGGACGACGGTCTCATGTCACCCGTGACTCATGAAGTTCACTGTTGGACCAGACTGTCACAGAACATCTCTTGATATCGTTTACAACGCATCGAGATGTGTGCTCCGGCGTGATTATTCTAGGATTTACAACAGTAATTTTTCCTTGCTTCCTGTCGAACTATTTACGGTGGATTCCTGTTAGCCTTACAAGGAGAGATTATAGTCCATCTTTCTCGCTGACGTCCATATTGTGACAGTATTACTATACTGCACTTGTCACTGTAAAATTTCTACTATTAAAGGTAACCAATCAAAGATAAATTTTAGTACTCTGACTAAATGATTAAAGCCCTTACTTAATTATGACGTAGATAGGTCAAGGTTAGTTTTGACACGTTAACTTTTCAAGAATTATTAATATATTTAGTGTGTCTTCTTATATCTTATATCCTTCCGAACCGTTAAACGTCACATAGGGCTCGCAAAGTAGTTCGCCAATTTTTCCTGTCTTCGGCGAGTATTTCAACCTCATCAAGGGATTTTATGCCTGTTAATTTGGCCTCTCTTAACAATGTCCTCTTCAGAGTTTCACGCGGCTGCCTCTTTTTCTTTGGCCTGTTGTATTCCACTTAATAGGTTGTGTCTAGACTAGCTAAATTTGGGAGCGGAAAATTTAGGTCTTGGAATGTTGGTTTTTTTTTTTTTTACTCAAGGTGAGTTATGACATGTAAGCTTCATGACACTTGGTGAGCTGTCTGTCCAGACTAGTTATATTTAATAACAGAATATTTAAACTATGGAATTTTTTTTTTACTCAAGGTTAGTTTTGACACTTTATTATCCAAGGTCAGTAGACAGACAATTTCGAGAAAGTTCAATTGTAGAAAATACAAAAAAGTCAATTTCTCGGACTCTCTGCGTACTGCCACAGAGGCACACGTCTATAGCTGATGCCGTGTTTGGATAAATAGTAAATCTGTCATTCCAAGATAACCTATTACATTAGTACTTGTCACCCTAGGCATAATACGAGTATAGTATCACTATTTAAAATGCATCGGTATTTTCTGATGTTAAGAGCCTGAATATTAAACGTCATGATAAATTAGAGAAGACAGTCTTGGAAATGTACACAATGTGAAAAAAGAGGAAGACTAAGGCGAAGATGGCTGCAAGACATCGTTGATGATCTGCGAATGGATGCATCAGCAGCAGGGCATCTTGCTTACAACCGAGAGGCCTACAGAAGAGCTGTTAGGGAAGCAAAGTTCCGCAAGAGACATACAAATGACTGGCTGAAGAGCCTGGAATTTGAGGATCCTCATGGATAGCCTAGACAACTAATGAGCAGTGTGTGAGAAAAACTAATGACAAACGAATATAATAACAAAGATAAGAGAAAAGGCGATTATCATTTTTGGGGCATGTAATGGCCAGAAAGAAACTGGAAAACATCATAACAGTGGGCAAAACGAAAGGCTGGAGAAGAAGCAGAGAACGACCGAGAGAACAGCTGTTAGAAGACCTGACATTGTGACACGGAAAGAAGTCAGCGACAGAGTTACTCAGAAATGTCAAGGACTGAGATTTGTAGAGGGGTATTGACCACTCATGTCGTCCGGCATGGCACGCTATGGTGATGATGATGATTAAACCAGCAATGATACGTGATCAGTTGTTCATAAAAAAGACAAATAATGTATTAGAATTCAACAATATATATGGTTCTAAGGACTGTTATTGCCGGAGGTGGGGTGGAGAATTCGCTCTCCACTCCAACGGCGTGCGACTCAAACAGCCTCGGGCGGTCAAGTCCAGCTCCTGGCCTTCCCGTGGCAGAACTGTTTAAACTGACAGGAGAAGGGGCGAAGGCGAATATCTAGTGCCTGAAAACCAGACACTTAGGGTAGATGAGTGGCACGTTTGGTAGCTCATCTACCGCTGCTGGCGAGATTCTTCAGCTGCTGTGCGTGGAGCGGTGCTCCTCCCGGCCAATGAAGAAAGGTGCAAAGGGTTGCCGCGCGGCACCACTGTGGAAAAGGTGGTAGAAAGGATAAAGCGAAGCAAACAGTCAAATCACAGCACCTCTGGTCTGGAGGTCGGCCACGTCCTAAGTGTATTCATATCGGGTGAAATTTTTGAACTGGCTTAACCTAGAGGTTAAGATACTGCTGGCGAGACTTTTCGGATGCCGTGCGTGGAGTGAAGCTTCTCCCGGCCAAGGAAGAAAATGCGGAAAAGCAATCAGGGTTGCTATGTGGCGTCGATGTGAAAAGGTGAAGGAAAAAGATGAAGTGAAGTTTAATCGGTATGTCCAGTAGTATCGCTGCGAGAGCTACACATACCACGGCACCTCTGCTCTAGAGGCCGGCCACGTCCGAAATGCACCTACACTGGTGAAATATGCCTAAACCGGCATGCACCAGGAGTGAAACTTGCTTGCTAGGCATGTCATGCCACCTCCGCTCTAGAGGTCGGTCAAGCCCGATATACACCCATACTGGTGAAATATGCCTAAACCGGCTCACTCCAGCGATGAAACTTGAAGGCTACGCATGCCATGGTACCTCTGCTCTAGAGGTCGGTCACGTCCCAAGCACGCCCATACTGGGATAATATGCCTAAATCGGCTCAACCCAAGGGTGGAAGTCATTAGTGGCGAGGATTCATCCTCCTGGACAAAAGCTCCATCCTGGTCACAACTAGGAAGGGTAGCGGCCACGACCACAAAATGCTGAAGTCGGAGACACTGGACCAGGGCAGTCTAGATACGCAACCACCTCTCACCCGGCGGGGATGTATGCATATCCTAATCGCGCTGAGGTTTTCCGGTAAGAAAGTTCAACACTGGACTGGATGGGCAACCACCTCTCACCCGGCGATGATACATGGGTATCTTAAAACACGTCGAGGTTTTCCGGTGAGAAAGTCCAACTCTGGCCTAGGTGGGCTAACACCTCTCACCCAGCAGGGATATACTGATATCCAAAACACGTCGAGGCCTTCCGGTGAGACAGTCCAACTCTAGACTAAACTGGTGCAACGAAAACCACGGTGTCACGCAATCCCGCTTCCGGGACCCACCAAGAATACAGGCTAAAGCCCTGAGATACTCTGAACCTCATGTGGTCTTCTCGGGGATCCCGTGTGGTCCTTTCGGGGACCACACGGGGAAACCACAGGACATAACGTGGACCACAGGCGCAAATTCAGTAGGATCGCGGGGCGGTCTTGGTGGTAGAAGTGAACGAAGAAGAAGAAGAAGAACTATATATATATATATATATATATTTCAATGACCAGCAACAAATATGATTGTTATTGTCATATTTACGTTTCAAAAACACAGAGCAGTAAGATTATCCTAAACGTCTACCGACTCTATCTCAAACCCTTGCCTCAACCACTACCACCACCACCACCACCACCACCAACACCAACACCATCACCACCACCATCATCACCATCACCACCACCACCATCATCACCATCACCATCACCATCATCACCATCATCACCATCATCACCACCATCATCACCACCACCATCATCATCATCACTATCATCATCACCACCACCAACATTATCACTACCACTATCACCACCATCACCACCACTACTATCATCACCACCAGCATCATCACCACCATTATCACCATCACCATCACCACCACTACCATCATCACCACCAGCATCATCACCACCATTATCACCATCACCACCACCACCAACACCATTATCACCACCACCATCATCAACAACACCACCATCATCACCACCACCATCATCATCACCATCATCATCATCATCATCACCACCACCATCACCACCAACATTATCACTACCACTATCACCACCATCACCACCACTACTATCATCACCACCAGCATCATCACCGCCATTATCACCATCACCATCACCACCACTACCATCATCACCACCAGCATCATCACCACCATTATCACCATCACCACCACCACCATCACCAACACTACCATTATCACCACCACCACCATCATCACCATCACCACCATCATAACCACCACCACCATCACCACCATCATCACCACCACCACCATCATCATCACCATCATCACCACCACCACCACCATCATCACCACCACCACGATATATCCCGTGGCCACAACTTGGGGCGTAGCCTGAGGCAGAGAACCACAGCTCTAAACATGCGCCACACAACCGCCTCGTCACTGATGTAGGAATCGATGCTGGGTTTTACAGGGAAGCAACCTCTTCCAGATCCCCTGGCATTAATTTAAAACCGGCGCACGTGCACTTAATGAAATCATAAACACGCACACAATAGTTTTATCACATACGAAGACATGAGATACTGATCTTTTGTTATCGATACCCACACATTACAAATGCCCAGTACAAGCTCTATCAGCGCCCCCCACCCAAGCCCCCAATCTAACAAATGTGAAAAGGATGCTTTCTACACGTCTCACATCCGGGCATTTACTAACAGCTTGAGTTTAACAACGCTCAGAAAACTCCTCCCTTTTTTTTTCATAAAGCTTTCGTCTCAGGGACGTAAGTATCGATTACATTTCCATCAATATTTTACTTTATAGCCCGATAATACTGTATGTTTTGGCCTCCTTCCCGTAATGGACTCTTGGCAAGCCACAGAAGCCATTAGAAGCTTTAGAAGGTAACTTATGGATTCCGCGCGGCAGTTGAACCTTCAGAGCTACGATAATTTCCAGTGAAATTGTGCACCTTGGGAAAAAAAAGGACTGAGTTTATACAAACCTGCGCTAGAATATAACTGAGTTATAAAAGAAGGTCTGGGAGAATAGAGCATAAAGATAGGAAGTCTGGGAGAATAGATCATAAAGAGAAAGTCTGGGAGAAGAGATCATAAAGAGAGGAAATCTGCGAGAACAGATCATGAAGAGAAACTCTGGGAGAACAGAGCATAAAGAGAAAGTCTGGGAGAATATATCATAAAGAGAAAGTCTGGGAGAAGAGAGCATGAAGAGAATGTCCGGTAGAACAAATCATAAAGAGAAAGTCTGGGAGATAAGAGCATAAATAGAAAGCCTGGGAGAACAGAGCATAAAGAGAAAGTCTGGGAGAACAGAGCATAAAGAGAAAATCTAGGAGAACAGAGCATAAAGAGAGAGTAAGTCTACACTTTAAATACAAAAAAATTCCTAGAGACACACACACTGGAGATATAAAAAGAAAAGGGGCATTTAAGAGAGTAGGGGGAGAGGTTTACCGACAAAGTGTCTTTTTACGTCGTAGGGCCCATGCCTGCGAGTGGGAGAATCCAAATTTTCCGAGTTTTTCTTTCGGTTAACCAGGCTTCTCTTTCAGCTAAGTTCTCTCTCTCTCTCTCTCTCTCTCTCTCTCTCTCTCTCTCTCTCTAAGTTCCATGCTGACAGGCGTAGGATATCATGTCCTTCCATAACCCTCGATACCATGTGCATCTCAACAGGCTTGTCACTGAGAATTTCCCGTGGCAGGATACCGGACATCTTCTCTCTCTGTCTACCTCTGTCTCTTCTACCTTAGATCTTCCCTGTTACCACTGGGTGATCTAGCCCGCCTCTCCTCCAAACATGCCCCACAAATTTAGATTGTCGTTTTCTGATCTTCGTTATTATTTTCTTTTTTTCTTGCGCCTCTTTCAGAACTTCTTCGTTCGATTTTCTCGCTGTCCATGTCACCTTCATCATTAGTCATCGCGACGCATGACAAGTATAAGAATGGAAAAGTCTTAATGTCAATGAAACAACATGTTTCCATTGGGGGGGGGGGGTGCTTAGTATATAAGGCTTAATAGACTAAGAAGTCTTCAGTCATGGGTCGGATGCTTATCTGAAATGGAGCGGTTCAGAGTTGGAAATGAGATGCTCCTGATTGAAAGAATGTTGTTGTTTGTAGACAGTGTTTAACCACTTGTGTAAATAGAAATTCGTGAGTTGTTGTGAGCGAGTTGAATGAAAAGAACTATGATTTCATTAACCCACTGACTCACGCGAGTAGATGTTATAGTATTTTGTATGTGTGTAGTTTATATCTGTCAGTACAGAATTAATGAGTACATCTTATCTTTTGTTGTACATGTAATCTGCAGTCTAGTGAGGCTAGAGTACACTGAGTACACATAAATGAAGAAGACGTGTAGTCGAGAAGAGAGCGGTGTAGTATAAATAATTAAATAGAAGAGACGTAAAGTCGAGTGAATTAGTTAAGAGACACGAAAAGCCTTGGTTGACTGGAAATATGGAATAGGGAGATGAAGTAGTGAGGTGAAGTATGATCATGAGAGGAGAGTAAGAGTATTAATTATGGGAGGTGTCAAAGAAACCGGCGGCCTCGGAAGAATAAGTATTAATTATATAGGTTTTATCGTACTAAAGTACATTAAGACAGAACCAACAGCAGAAAAGAATAAAGAATGGGTATCATACTTGCCGTACATTAAGGTAACCCAAAAAAGGAAGAGTGAGAGAGAAGAAAGAGAGAAATTAACAATACTAAATAACACTAAACCCTATCATATCTAGCATATATTCTTATCTTATCATATCTTATATCCTTCCCGTGCCGTTAAACGGCACATAGGGCTCGCAAGGTAGTTCGCCAATTTTTTTCTGTCTTCGGCGAGTCTTTCAACCTCATCAAGGGAATTTATGCCTGTTAATTTGGCCTCTCTTAACAATGTCCTCTTCAGAGTTTCACGCGGTCTGCCTCTTTTTCTTTGGTCTATTGTGTTCCACTTGATAGCTTGTTTTGGGATTCTTTGATCGTTTCTTCTCATCAAGTGACCAACATATGTCCATCTCCTTTTCCTGATCACCCATGAGACTGGTTGTTGTTCAGTCATCTGTCTTATCTCGGCATTGTTTTTGAATTCGTTCCACTTGATGCCGAGTATTTTCCTTCGGCATTTGTTTTCAAAAGAGTCTAATTTCTTGTCTATTTCTTTAGTTGTTTTCCAGCTTTCGCATGCATAAATGAGGGTGGATATTACATTTGAATTGAATAGTCTTAACTTTTGGTTTTTGTGCTTATAACTTTTGAATTCCATATGTTCTCAAGATTCTTGAAGATCGATGTTGCTTTTGCCATTCTGATTCTAACATCCTTTCTGGTGTCACCATCTTGGTCTATGTAGCTGCCAAGGTATGCACATTGATTGACTTCTTCAATATCTGACCCTTCTATGTGTATTTTTCCATTTTGATTAAGGGGAATTTTCATTACTTTTGTTATGTCCTTGTTAATTTCAAGTCCTATTTTGCTAGCCAGTGAAGACAGGCTATCTGTTGTTTTTTTTTTTTGCATGGAATTCACATTGTTACTGATAAGAGTTATGGCATCAGCAAAATCAAGATCTTCTAGCTGGGTCCCATGTACCCAGTCAATACCTGTGTTACCTGTGCATATATTATATACCTAGCATATATTACTACCACTAAATCAGATTGCGGACCGCAAAATCTGTCACGGACCAAAATAGTAGAAAGTATTAAGGTACAGCGCGATTGAAAATAACGATGCACTAACCCAGTTTCGATTCCGGTATCGTAGTGATATCTTAATGACTGCGGCAGGTAGATGTGCCTAGATACCGCGACATTAAAATATCACTACGATACTGGTATCGATACTGGGTTAGTGCACAGTTACTTATGGAACACCCTGTATATAACGAATAACCAACCACTCTCGTTTAAGAAATACATTTTAAGAATTACAAATAATCACTATAAAGTGGAAAATAAAATAAGTATAACTAATAGTGTAAATAGGAAATATATCTTTTTTTTCTTACAACATATAGTCCTCGTCATTCTCCATCACAAGCGCCTAGGTATTACATACAGTCAGCGCCACTATACGGTATAAACACATATTTAATCGCTATGAAAACTAGGAAAGGAATAAAGCCACTAGAAAAATGGAGGTAGAAATTTGGCGTCCGTCAAAAAAAGCAACAATTTGATTTTGAGTAAATATATGAAAAAAAAATATAATAGAAAACATTAAAACCAGACGGTTAAGGTCTACTGAGTGTAGATATACATTCTACTGAAAAAAAGTCCTAAACTAAAGAGGAAAAGGGGACAAATACAGCACGAATATCTTCGTTTTTTTTTTTTTTTGTAACTATGCAAACCTCCGATACAGAAGGTTGCTAATTTATCAAAAACATCGGAAAATGTATGGTCGATACGGCCATATTTAGCCCGCCCTTGTTGTCAGATGTTTGGCTGACAAGACGGGAGCACTTAATGCGGATAGTTCTCAGCTCATCATGGCCGATTTTCTGTCCAAAAATCCTCTCTGAGTGCGATTTGACCCATTGATCATCGCTCAGGTCTAGCGCGGGACATTGTTCTTTTGTTATTGTTAGAGAAATGAGAGTTAATAAGGAAGAAACTGTTTCAGTATTCTTCACGTTTTGTTCTTTTAACATACATCACACAATGTCTTTCTTCTAGGTAACCCCCGTCGTCGTGGAAAAGCTTGAAAAGTTCAGAAAACTCCTTTCATCTGTCTTGTTGTGACTTAAGACTAAGGACATATCTACCTGTTGCCCTGCCGGCTGGCGTTGGCTTTCATGTTTTTCCACAACTCCCAGCTCCGAGTGCTACTGATTACAAGCTGTGTTGATGTTCTTTGTTCATGCCATCTAGTTAGTCCATCCAGCTTTTTTTCCTCTCTCTTTCTGACAAGCTCGATCTCTTTTGCCTTCCATCTTTCCCGTCGTCGTAATGTACTCTAGCTTGCCTCATCGTAGAACGTGTTTTAAAAATCTGGATTGACTTTTCCTGACTCTTTCTTATTGTTTGTCTCGTCTCTCCTGCCTCTCTCGGAACCTCTTCGTGTGATTTCTTTGCTGCCCATTGTATTCGTAGCACTCCTTTAAGGAACCACATTACGGTGACTTCCAACTGGTGTTGTACTTCATTTGTGACCATGCCTCGCTTTCGTAAAATAAAATTGCCTCGGCGTAGCACTGGTGTACTCTTTTCCTCACTCCCAATCTTATCTTATATCTTATATCCTTCCCTTGTCGTTAAACGTCACATAGGGCTCGCAAGGTAGTTCGCCAATTTTTCCTGTCTTCGGCGAGTCTTTCAATCTCATCACAGGATTTTATGCCTGTCAATTTGGCATCTCTTAAACTTCAGAGTTTCACACAGTCTGCCTCTTTTTCTTTGGCCTGTTGTGTTCCACTTGATAGCTTCACTCCCAATGGCAATGATTTATTACACAGAGTTCTCTTCATTTTATGAAACATTATTTTGCCTTGCATTTGAATCTTTTTTTTTTAAATTGCCTTTTATCTAAATTAAGCTTCTTCCATCATAGGTCAGTACACGGATATTTACCTACATTTATCTGAACAGTTTGCTTTTTATTATGATTGTAAAGAAATTATCTTTAAAAGCTGAGGAAAAGAGTAATACAGCGCTATATAGAGCCACTATAGCTGTATTGTTGTAAAACTTGGACAGTCAATAAAAAAAAGATGACAAAGAAACTGGATGCAACAGAGATGTGGAAAGATGCAGCAAATGCACTGGACATACAGAAAAACTAACGATGATGTCCTCAAAGAAGTTTCAGAACAACTAAAACTAGTTAAAATGATAAGACAAAGACAGTCAGAATTTCTTGGACATGTTATGAAAAGACAGAAATTGGAGAACCTAGTAAAGAGTGGAAAATAAAAGGAAGGAGAGGAAGAGAGGAAGGCCAAGAGAAAGATATCTCAATGGACTGACCAAGTGGCATGGACAAAAAGACAGAAGCATGACTGCCAACGCTTTCCGGCACAGCACATAAAATAATAATAACAGTAATAATAAGAATAATAGATAATAGGAAACCACAGGAGGATAAATCAGATATAACCAAAATGAAAACACTGTTTAAAACAAAGAAACAAATAAATAAACAAGTAATTAAATAAATAAATAAATAAAGAAGTCATTTGCATGTCCATTGCGGAAATTTGCCTCTCTAACAGCTCTCCTGTAGGCCTCTCGGTTGTAAACAAGAGGCCCTGCTGCTGATGCGTCCATTTGCAGATCATCAACGATGTCTTGCAGCCATCTTCACCTTGGTCTTCCTCTCTTTCTTTTTCCCATTTGTACCCTTCCAAAGCGGTCTTCTCTACAGAAGTAAATAAACAAACAAAGAAACAAGTAAATAAATAAATAAACGTAGTCCTGTTCATTCCATCGACATCCAAAGGCATACATTTTTATCGTTCACAGTGTCCTTGACTCTGTCAACTCACCGAAGGATCACAAAGTCAACATAACTGCCCTTCCCTTCCCCAACTCCTGAAAAAGCCTGGTACCGTTTTCTGCAACTGCGTGCCCCTGGCGCTTCTAGTCGGATTCGAACCATCAATTGAATGCAGTAATCACTACACCACTCAAGCGACCATGTAACCTGACGTATATGGGAGCAGGACTTTAACTTGTAGAAACAGAATATTTTTGTAAAACAGGTGTAAGTACATTAGAAGTAGATAATAATTATCAGTTATAATGTAAATTAACATGTACATTCTTCCATATAATACCAAACATCCGTTCGTAATATTTGGCGCTTTTGAAAGTTCAGATTCTTTTTCTTTCAAAAGAAAAATCAAGTACTATATTTCCCAGTTAAACATTTTTTTCCAGCTGATAAAATGAACATACCGAGAGTTTTTACCCCTTCAAGTTTTGTGCCAAGCTGAAGTCCGCAAGCAGCATTACGGGGGATTTTGCTGTATTTCTAACTCCCAACATACTGAGAAGTGATGGTGGGGATGTGTGGTAATTTTCATTTTATTAAGACATTTTTCTCTGGAACTCGAAAAGCCAACGGTTATAGCCTACCTCCATAAAAATTATCTCCCTCTCTCTCTCTCTCTCTCTTTCTCTGAATCGAATCTTTAGGTAACAATGGGGCCATGCTACATGGGACTACCGCAAGGGTTTTCCTGCCGATACCTGTCCTTCGCCTTTCCTTCTACTCCTTCCCAACTGAGCCCCTCTGTAACCTCAACATTCTCTCTGTTCTTCCTCTCCATATCTCCTTTGCTCTATCCTTACCCCCGTGCCCTTGAGGTGTCCATCTCACTGCCATTTTTCCCGGTGAGTCACCAGTCATTCAGAGCACATGGCTCCAACCAACGCCAGCGTCTTTCCTCAATAACCGCAGTCAATGGCCTCATCTGCATATCTGCCAGCAAGGTGCCATTCCTTATGGTTATTTGGCTGCAATTTTCCTCTAATCCTGTGTAAAAATTTAGCATGAAAGGAAGAGTTTGTTATATATACTTTTGGTGGTTGTTCGGCATTCACTTTGGTAGAGTAGCACAGTTAGGACATTACTTTTTGTTTTCATGCTCAGCTTTTCTGGATGTCCATATATTGTGCAGGATTGCGATAGCCTGGTTTGCTTTGGTTAGCCTGTTGTTGATGTCCTAAAACTAAGAAATAGAGTAAACAAATGCAGCTAACCCCCTCCGCCCCCCCCCCCCTTGAAGTTGTACAAAATCATGATTATCGTGATGAAAGGAGTTGATACAATAATGGTACAGAGGTGTAGTGCAAGCGAACGGACAAAACTACAGGGACCGAGACTACAAAGATCTCTAAATCGATAACAATGGCGGTTTCTTCTGTTAATGATGTCATAAAAGCTGGCTTTCGGTTCTTGCCACATCTTCCTTTACTGTCTCTTGATCTCTTTTCATTCTCTCCCTCTCTCTCTTTCTCTCGCACTCTCTCCACTACATCCGTCTGTGTATGTGGTACGACTAAGACAAAGCCTGCTGTTACGTGAGCACAAAGCTTTGAGCCCGCCAATCATTAATACCGTGAAGAACGTAGCATGTCCAAGAAATGACCAATCACAGAATACCAGGGAGCTTTGCCACGGATCTGCTCCAAAGATCCGCACCAGAACGTCTACCAGTACGATGTGATAGATTGGACCATGATGTGGAGACCACAGACACCAAAAGCCTCGGGGAATCAATCAAGTTCTGGCTTAGGATCATGGCGAAGAGCTGTGCATAGTTAAAGACGGCAATGAAGGAAACAAAAGATGCAGATCTAAGCTTAGAAAACGACAGACGAATCAACATACAATTACAGCAGAATAATACAGTACCCTTTCAGGAATTAGAGCTATTGAAAGACGCTGACAATGGCTGGGATATGTGTAACATAATATCTTGTAAATTATGAAAGTATTATTATTAATGAATGTTATTATTATTATTATTATCATGTTCATGATTGTTTTGATTATTATTGTTCAGGCATGAGAGGACAGCGAGGAGGGAGAGATGGTAATGATGATGATAATGTAATAATCTAAAGATTGAAAGACTGATGATGTGCTACAGAGGAGTACGTGGTTGTCGTTGACGTGGTGTCAGTGAGTGGCGGCTGCAGGGATTTTGTAGACAAGATGGATAGCAGGGCGAGGACTGGTGACATATACCTTCTTCTAGAAGCTGAGGATTTTAGCCTGTTTTCACGTATATTGCCTAATCCCAACCAGGGGAACTCAAGTGTGTAACCTTTACGTTTCTACCTGCATCATAACCTCACGCAACTTTTTGTCTCCTCCATGCGCTCCACCACCACCACAAAAATAATAAATAAACCAAAATATAGAAAAAGAAAAACAAAAAAACAAATGGGTTGCTGCCAGCAGCAACAGGGTTTATTATGGTTTTACACAGACTTGCACCCAATTTGGCTAGAACTCTCTATGAAATACACAGGATTAACTGTTCATAATTCTGTATTATTCCCAAATGACAGCTCCTAAACCATCTGCTTAATAATATCCTCATACAAAAGAAGCCTGCCCTCATAAACATGGTTATCTCAAGCATATGAGTTATCTCCTCCTCGTGCTAAACCCCGACAATATCTTCCTCTAAACAAAGCATTATCTCCTCAACAAAATACAATTTCCTTATAACGCTAAACATGATGATTTCCTCATGAAACGAAACATAGCTTCCTTCTCATACCCAGGATAGCAAGCTACATTCTACAGAGCATGTCCTGAAAGTTGGAAACAAACAACTACGTTAGATTTCATTAAATAAATCTTACCACTAAATACCTCAGAGCTCTCCTAAACCAGAAAGCATTTACATGTGATAAATTTAGATTAAAGAAGCAACTGCATGAAGAACAACAGAAAAACACCTAATCTCGACAACACGTGACTCCTATTCCAAATGTAGGAGAACCTACTTCGCCATGTCTGATAAATGAAAATATAAAAACACTGGGTTCTACAACCGTCCTAATATCAATAGGTAATTTTCTAAGGCAGAAACAAATACGCCTATGAAATGTAGTACTGAAACTTTATAACAGAATGACTATTTGTCTATTCAAAAGGACCCACTGAAATAGTATTGGCGCCAACAAAAATAGTTTTCTTGGCTACATCTGAAATTGTTTTCTATTGGCCTGATTAAATCTTCTTGTGGAGTACAGTTTCAACTTATAAATTTCTTCTTGTTGCTGGTGTTCTAAAACCACCTAATTTTCTATATTATACACTGAGAAAATACAACAAGATACCTAGGCTTCCAACTCCACAGAATAATACAAATACAACAACTTAACATAACTTGGCAGTCTTCCAACCAAAACAAACTGGTCAACAATGAGAATTCCAACAAAGCCAATTGGTGTAGTTTATCATCAGACAACACACATTTATTAATGGACAAAATGAGGGGTGAAATCATGATGATGGGAATGTAGCCATCAGGCTGAACAAAATTCACAGTAACAAATGCCCGGCGTGAGAGAACTCTACGCCATATGGGCGAAAACCTTACAATGTCATATACACATAAAATCATACTTACAACGTTCCACCCAAAACCTCAGCCATCACAAGAAAAACTAAACCCTCCAACTAACTACCAACAAATTGCCACTGCTAGAAACTCTTCCTAAACGAGATTACATCAAAACTACTAAGGTTCTTCCTACAAAACAAACAAGTAAGGCTCCTGCTACAACAAACAAGTAAGGCTCTCCCCTTAGACTAATCGTGAGTGGTATTTATACTATCCCTACCCACTCAGTTTACTCCATGCTGCACGCTTTTCCCAAGACCCCCGCTCAATTGTCTCAACCAACCTACCATTCAAACAAGGGTACTCACTCTATTAATTATTTCCTAATTACCAATCCTGGTTATAACCCCTAGCCTATACTGCTATAACTTCATAAAAGGTTAAATAGCTCAGCCTACCACGTGGCGTGTCTTGACATTAAACTGACACCAGTCAGCTATTTATACAAAGGTTAAGACCCAAAATAGTACACAATAAATACCATATTCACATCAAGATGTTCTGGATGCTCAAGATTAACTAAAATATCGTAGATAACTTTTTCGCTTACTTCTTCTACTGGAGCATAGCCGACGGATTAAACCCGGGGAGCTCAGCTGAGATGCTTTCGCGTTGAAGAACTGCGATTGAACGAATTTGAATCTTCTTTCGGATAAGATCACGTGATCTCACATGCGCGTCTCGGGCGAAGGTACGTCACATCCAAACATGTCCCGGCTCTCTCCGTACTTCCTCAACTTCGGCAATTTAGACAACAATGTCCAATTTACGAGTCCTTTGCGACTAGCATTATTGAATAGCTAGAAACCAGATACTGGAAACTAACGAAGCAGGAAACTTTAGAACCAGCGGGGGAGAAACTCCCACGACATTTGTAAGTAATGTTACGACGCGACAGGACAAAGTAGACTGACAGTGATTGGGATGACAACTGAATAGACAGATGGACGCGTGGTTCACCTACTAATGTCGGACGGGCCTGATATGTTTATGACTCAAGACCCAATCAGTATGTAGACAGGAATCAACTAACCAATAGATTTAAAGGCGTGGCTTATCTATTGACTGGACGGAGGATAAAAAAAAGGGCTTATAAGGAGGAGAAACGATAACAAATGTAGTTAGAAGAGGCAGTAACAAAACAAAACAAAAAAAATGAAGAGCAGCAGTTTCAAGAGAAGATCAGACAAAGACAGAGATTCTGAGACTCACTTGGAACCTCGTTAGAAGCTGAACGTTGAAGTCGAAAGACGATGAGACATGTATAAGTAGATAGTCGACCCACGAATTATTAACTCTAGTCAGCGCTTGGAATTACATGGCAGTGTAGCACGTCGTGAGGAATGCAGTAAATATGTAGGTTTATGTGTAAAATGATTCAGAAAGAACTTTCTCCAGTTTGTAATATTTTATATGATTTGTTTCATATTTGAATAACCATTTTATATTGTTTTTGAATTTCACGCTCGTGAAAATTAAAAGTCAGCTAAAGTTTGAAGCAGCCGTTTCTGAATTTCATAATTCTGCGAGAATTGTATTCCCTGCATCGTGGTGATAATAGTTCGTGCAATGTGGTGCTAAATACTGTGTGGTGAAGTGAACCCGAAAAGAAAAAGTACATAGTACGAAGTACAAAAATTTCTAAGTATTCATTCATTCATTTGCATGTCCCTTGCGGAACTTTGTCTCCCTAACAGCACTCCTGTAGGCTTCTCGGTTATGAGCAAGATGGCCTGCTGCTGATGCATCCATTTGCAGAACGTCAACGATGTCTTGCAGCCATCTTCGCTTTGGTCTTCCTCTTTTTCTTTTTCCCATTATGTATCCTTCCAATACGGTCTTCTCTAGATTATCATGACGTTTAATGTGTCCAAAATATTTCTTCAATATTAAGCTCTTGTAGTATAGGAAATATTAAAACGGGAATTGAACATGCTCTCCGGATGACTGGTAACCCAGTATAAAAAAAAGCTGCACTGTAATGGACACCTCCGGTAAACAGGAGTATGGACAGAGAAAAGGAGGCATGGAGAAGAACAACAAAGAGGACGTTGAGTACTAAAACGCTCACCTGGAAAAGGGCAGATAAAAGGGCAAAGAACAGACGCTTGTGGGGAAAACCTTCGCGGAAGTCCCACGTGTCTTGAGCAGCTAAGGGTTAAGAGAGAGAAAATGTCCCCGTCTAACTGTGACTGACCTCTGCTGTTAATATGTGACTTTCCGTGTCAGCTTTGCTTGTTTTATTTCCAGTCCCTAACAGCTTGAATATTGATAAGGAGAATGTTTAATGTTTTTCATTTTTTCATTTTATGTTTGTTTGGTGTGGTGGACTTCATCTCGTGCTGGTAAGCCAGGCCACCTCCATAAACGCAAGAAACAGAGTAACCTGGAGAGATCCAGAGTGATGATTATGATGATGATGATGATGATGATGATGATGATGAAAAGAGTTAATACAAGAGAGGAAAGATGTGCAACGTAAGAGATCTTCTACAAGAATAGACAAGACTACAGAGATGTGGCTACTAGGGTTTCAGAAGCAATATACCAGGAAGCACACATAACAAGGAACTGATACGTCATCAGTTCTTCTTCTTCTTCTTCTTTTTCTTCTTCTTCGATCATTCTCAGACATTGACTTGTAGACTTCTAAAGTAATTGGTGGTCAGCTAGAGTTGATGTAAATCCCCATGCATCTTCTTGAACTGATATAGATGTCGCCCACATCTGTCTTCTCTGCATCTCATATGTTGGCCATGTCTGTCTTCTCTGCACCTCATATATTGGTCACATCTGTCTTCTCTGCACCTCATATGAACAATGATCGCCTGCTCTTCTCTGCCAAGCTGGGGTTATGACAGGCGCGGAGCTGAACAATGATCGCCTGCTCTTCTCTGCCAAGCTGGGGTTATGACAGGCGCGGAGCTGAACAATGATCGCCTGCTCTTCTCTGCCAAGCTGGAGTTATGACAGGCGCAGAGCTGAACAATGATCGCCTGCTCTTCTCTGCCAAGCTGGGGTTATGACAGGCGCGAAGCTGAGCAATGATCGCCTGCTCTTCTCTGCCAAGCTGGGGTTATGACAGGCGCGGAGCTGAACAATGATCGCCTGCTCTTCTCTGCCAAGCTGGAGTTATGACAGGCGCGGAGCTGAACAATGATCGCCTGCTCTTCTCTGCCAAGCTGGGGTTATGACAGGCGCGGAGCTGAACAATGATCGCCTGCTCTTCTCTGCCAAGCTGGGGTTATGACAGGCGCGGAGCTGAACAATGATCGCCTGCTCTTCTCTGCCAAGCTGGGGTTATGACAGGCGCGGAGCTGAACAATGATCGCCTGCTCTTCTCTGCCAAGCTGGGGCTAAGCATCACTTTTCTGGTAGCCAGGGTGTTATTTTGTTCGTTTATTCTTGAATGTTAATTCTTTTTTTTTAATCACAGGTTTAGCTTTCTCGCATTTGGAATAACAAAACATGCTAGCGCAGTAATAATAATTATAAATGACTGTCAAGTGAAACAATAATTTGTGTTTGTAATTATCATCATCATCATCAGGTGCAGTGCCGACTGGCGTTGCTATTATGTTTCTCCAGAGTACACGATCCTTCATGAAGGCCATTAGCTCAATTGGTGATCATCTCTCACAGCATCTCGTCAGACTGTGCAGTATCATTTCTCTTGGTTTTCCCCTGGCTCTTCTTCCCTCTATTTTTCTTTCCTGTTGCTATAATATTTTCAATGCCTCCTCTTCTCATTACATGTCCTATGAAAGTATATTGTCTCTCACGTATTTTTTGACAAGATTTTTTGTATCTCCAGCTCTTCTCAAACATTCTCCATTAGTTATTTTTGGTGTCCAGGGAATTCGCAATATTATTTTAATAAACCACATTTCTATCGCTTCCAATGATATTTGTGAAGACCTGTCTATTGTCCATGATTCTCTTCCATATAATAAGATAGGTTCAATGTAGCAATTTATAACTCGTTTTTTAACATTCATTGATAAGGATGTGTTGCATAATATTTTTCTCATTCTCTGAAATGCAGTCTTTGCTTGGCCTATTCTGTTCCTAATTTCTGCTCTGCATTTCCTATCTGAAGTTATTACTGCTCTGAGGTATTTGAATTTTTGCATTTGTAAGGGCGCCATTATTCCTTGATACCTATCTCTCTGCCCTTCTCGTCTCTCAGACTTAAGTCTATCGAGCTTTAAGGACAATCTGCTACTGGTCACATTCATGAAACTGACCAGTAAGAGACTGCTCAACGTCCAAGAATGAAATCTAAACACATCAAAACGCCTTTTGCTTTTACCACGACTAAATAAAAAAAAAATTGTTAAAGATGTATCTCCACGCAGGCGGTCCATGATACATAACTCGGGGCTGGACATGTTCGTGGCTTTAACACTTAATTCATTTTGATGAACCAAAGTCGACGATGTGTACATTCATACTGGAGATGCCGTGGGTTGTAATGATATCCAAACAGAAAAGAATGACAATAGCTGTTGTCTCATTATACCCCGTCCAACATCGATCAGATAGATATTTTTGGCCCTTTTGTCCAGAATCATCGTGCTCGCCTGCAGAATTTGGAGTCCAGACTTCTAGCCGGAAATTTACATAGCCATTTATATCAATACTTGAACCCTGTCCATACATGTTATGATTAATTAATCATTACAAAATTGTCAGCGCCCCCCAGTGGATTCTCCGACATCACGTGTACATTCAGCGCTGTGGCTTAATTTCATTACGTGACAGCCCGCTATGTTCGTGGATACGAGCTGTAAGCGAATGCCCTGTTTCACGAACGTTCTAACATACATATGTTCGTTTTCGGTGCATTTCTGCTCTGCTGGTATTCTTTAACGTTCATTTGTTGTAAAATTTGCGAGTAAAAGATATAAACAGTTATGGAAGACAAGCTAGCCACATGTTACATTTTTTTTTTAAACGGCCGCATTTCTATTACAAATAAAATTGGACAGAGAACTGCACGGAGAGAGCATTAATAGAATGTAATATACATTAAACTCATGGAGAGAGCATTAATAGAATGTAATGTACATTAAACTATCTTCTGAAAATATACCAAGAAACCCAAACAGCAACATGGTAGGTCAGATAGGAAAAGGATCTGGTGGCGAGCCCCCCAGGCCAGATAGATCTAATTTTAACACTGGGGAAGACTGTGAGTAGAGGTCAATACAAGTAATTGTGATGACGGACAAAATCCTGACAGTGTTACTAAGGAAAACTTCTGCATCAAACTAAATAGAAAAATAAGAGTAGGAACATGGAATGTGAAAAGTATGTATGAAGGAAAGTATCAAATAATAAGTGACGAGATGAAAAGAACGGGGATACACATTTTGGGAATCTGTGAACATCGATGGAAAGGATCAAGACACTTCAAGAGCGAGAATGATAATATCTTTATATACTCTGGTGGAGAATTAGGAGGAAAGAATGAAGTGGCTTTTTACTTGGACAAATCAACATGAAAAGCATTATTAGGTTACAATCCAGTAAGTGATAAAATCCTCACAACCAGACTTAAGGGCACTCCTTGAAATGTAACAATCATCCAGATATATGCACCTACATCAGCAGCAGAAGAAGAGAAATTAGAAGACTTTTATAATACACTGCAAACGACGATAGACCAGGTACGGAAAAATGATATTATATTAATAATGGGGGATTTTAATGCAAAGATTGGTACAGAAAGAACAGAAGATGAAGGACATGCTGTAGGGAAATTCAGCATAGGACATAGAAATGAGGCAGGTGACAATCTAATGGCTTTTTTCATGGAAAATCAGCTAATGATTGCTAACACACTTTTTAAACAACATCCAAGAAGACTTTACACATGGACATCCCTTGATGGGAAAACCAAGAATTAAATAGATTACATTTTAGTGCAAAGAAGGTGGAGATCATCAGCAAAAACTTTACCATGTGCTGATTGTGACACGGACCATGAGTTATTAATAGCATACATGAAGATAAAGATAAAAAAGACAGTTGCAGGATCAAGACCACTCCACTTTGATCTTACAAAAATACCAGAACAATATGGTATAGAAGTGAAGAACCATTTCGAAATCCTGATGGCTGTACAGGAGGAGATGACACCAGATGATTTGGCTACACAAGCTAAAGATATCTTAATGACAACATCTGAAGACATGGTTCCAGTAAAGAAATTACAAAAGAATGGATGGATTACAGCAGGCACACTAGAGCTGATAAAACAACGTAGAGAAATGAAGACACAATGGAAAGTTACAAACAACAACAAAGAGGAATATAAAACTTTAACAAAAGAAGTACGAAGAAACATAAGAAAAGACAAAAAATAAACAATACATACAGGATTGTTGTGAAAGAATAGGACATCAGAAGTGTGGAAGAGATAGTGAAATGTTTAAAGAAATGAAGACATTGACGAGAAATGTCACACCTAAGCTAAATGTAATTTGTGATGAGATGGGGAATACCTTGACAGAGACAGAGGAAATTCTAGAAAGATGGAAAGAATATTACAGAGGAATGTATGAAGCAACCGACTGTGGAAGCAGAAATCAACAGTATGAATTATTATTGGAGGAGAAAGAACTCGAACCGATAATAGAAGAAGTTTTATGGGGAATAAAGATTCTGAAAATTGGTAAATCACCAGGATGTGATGAGATAACAGCTGAATTTATTAAAGCAGGAGGAAAGGAATGTGCAACAATCTATCATGCACTATGTAAAAAGATATGGCATTCAGGTATTTGGCCAAAAGAATAGAAAAAAAAAGCTATATCAATACCACTACCAAAAAGGGTAACCTGAAAATATGCACAAACTACAGAACTGTTGCCATGATTAGTCATGCCAGTAAAATTCTGTTAAACATCATAATGTGTAGACTTCGTAAGAGAATAGAAGAAGAAGTCATTACGGTCCAAGCTGGTTTCAGGCAAGGAAGAGGATCAAGAGATCATATATTCAATATAAGATTAATAATAGAGAAATGCAGAGAGTTTAATGTGAATCTATATTTATCCTTTATAGACTACTCAAAGGCATTTGATTGTGTACAACACCAGAAACTTTGGGAAACAATGGAAAAAATGGGATTTTCAACACATTTGATACAATTAACATCATTGCTGTATCTAGACCAACAAGCATCAGTAAGAATAAATGGTGAAACAGCAACTTGGTTTGACATAAAACAAGGGGTCCGTCAGGTGTGCATATTGTCGCTTTACTTATTTAACTTGTATACTGAAAATATAATGAGGAATGTTAGAGAAGATGTAGACAAAGAATTTTAAGATGTCATAACAATTGGAGGTTATGAAATACCAGAGATCAGATATGCTGATGATACAGTATTACTGTCCACAACACAAAAAGGAATGGAAAACTTAATTATGTCAGTCCGTATGAATAGTGAAGAGCAAAACCTCTATCTTAATGCGAAGAAAACTAAATTGATGACAACTGACAAAACAAACAAGGCAGCTGATATATGTATAAATGAGGAAAGATTGGAAGAAGTGGAGAGTTTTGAATATCTTGGATCACAGCTAATAATAGAGATACAATGAGGGAAATTAAAAGGAGGACATCTATCGCTCTTCAGAGAGTAAAACAACTAAAGAATCTGTGGAGAGGAACAGACAGAACTACAAAAATAAGATTTTTAAGGGAATGCATCTTTCCCATCGCAACATATGCCTGTGAGACCTGGACACTTAACAAAACAGCTGAGAAACACATAAATGCCTTTGAATATACATGCTACAGAAGAGTTCTTCAAATATCATTGACACAAAAAAGAACAAATATATCCATACTACAAGAACTTAATATTGAAGAAGGCTGGCTAGTAAAGAAGATTAAACAGAGAAAACTTAAATATTTTGGACACATTAAACGTCATGATAATCTAGAGAAAACAGTCTTGGAAGGATACATAATGGGAAAAAGAAAGAGAGGAAGCCCAAGGCGAAGATGGGTACAAGACATCGTTGATGATCTGCAAATGGATGCACCCGCAGCAGTCCATCTTTCTCACAACCGAGAGGCCTACAGGTGTGCTGTTAGGGAGGCAAAGTTCCAGAAGGGACATACAAATAAATGAGTGAATGAATGTACATATCCTTACCAGCAGTAGAGATGGAATGTAATGTTCAAACAACGTGTAAACTGGCAGACTTAGCTGACCAATGTGTTACGTGTTACACGTTCTCACATTTTGAACACCTGCTCTGTTTTTGTTCTGTTTTATATTGTCATCATAATAGTCATCATCGGCATCGTTATCATCATTATCATTGTAACACACAACAGCGGGTAAATTTAGCAATAGAGAAACGAGGAGAAAGATCTTGCAAGACGGATTTAGCAAGTTCAGATATCAAATTTCTAAAAGCAGACAATCCATTCAGATGGGGAGCCGGTCTTTGCATTTTATTTTAACAAGTGAACGAAGAAGCATCACTCTGGTCATTTTGACTTCGGTATACTACAACACGAAGATTTTAGCGTAAGTAGAGTCGAGGGGAATGTTGTCAGTGTGGACTTGGGGTGCAAACTCGAATGTTTGCCAAAATGGTATTGTGGACTTCAGGTACACGCTAGAAATTGTCATTTGATACTGTGGACTTGAAGTGCACGCTCAAATATTGTCAGTTGATAGTGTGGACTTTGAGTGCACGCTAGAAATTGTCATTTGATACTGTGGACTTGAAGTGCACGCTCAAATATTGTCAGTTGATAGTGTGGACTTTGGGTGCACGCTAGAATATTGTCAGTTGATAGTGTGGACTTTGGGTGCACGCTAGAATATTGTCAGTTGATAGTGTGGACTTCAGGTACACGCTAGAAATTGTCATTTGATACTGTGGACTTGAAGTGCACGCTCAAATATTGTCAGTTGATAGTGTGGACTTTGAGTGCACGCTAGAATATTGTCAGTTGATAGTGTGGACTTTGGGTGCACGCTAGAATATTGTCAGTTGATAGTGTGGACTTTGGGTGCACGCTAGAATGTTGTCAGTTGATCGCATGGACTTGAGGTGCACACTCGAATATTGTCGGTTGATCGCGCGGAGTTGGGGTACCCGTTCGAATATTGTCAGTTGATCGCGCGGAGTTGGGGTACCCGTTCGAATATTGTCAGTTGATCGCGTGGACCTGAGGTGCACGCTAGAATATTGTCAGCTGCTAATGTGAAAATGAGGTGTGCGCCCGATTAACTATTTAGAATATCAGCAGTAGCTGGAAGATATATTGGGTTCTGGCCACGTCCGTAAACAATGAGATCTAAAACACTTTATTAAAAACCTCTTTCTCCACCTTGACAAAAAACAATATTAGAGTTTAAAATTGAACCCAGCGGTTGATGCAACTTTGTTTTCAGTCACTGTATTATTCACTACGCGCTGTAATATTCATTATCTACAAATACGGTTAAAAGATGTGAGAATCTTTCAGATCGAAGAATTTAAAAAAACCGAAGTGTACACAGAGAAACCTTCTCAACCGACTGTGTGCGATACAGAACGATTGGCAATATAAAAATTTAATTAAGAACAAGAGCAGATAATGCAGCAATATGATAATATCCTCATCATCATCATCATCAGAGTTGTCGTGTAAATAATGATGACTTGGATGACTTTCATCATCATATTCATTATTATCGTGATTATTCTCTTCATAGAAGTCAATCGTCATCATACTTGCCATTGTTATAATCATCATCGTCATCATCAGTCATAATCGTCATAGTCATCTTCGTCCTCATAGTCATCTCATCATAAGCATGATCTTAGTCATCGTCGTTTTCATCATAGTCATTGCAACAGTTATTATTACTGTTATAGTCATCATGGCCATGATCATTACAACCATCATCAAAACTGTCATCAGCTTCATAGTTATAGTTATCACAGTAATCATCATCATCATCATCACTTGCTTACAGTAGAAAGCTTTCAGAGAAATAATCAGATAGTCTCTACCACTCGCAACTGCGTATAAAACGTCACAGTCACCAGTGCAAGGCTAAATTGTTACTTCAGTCCTCGTCAGTGCTAGGCTAAATTGTTACTTTTGTTCCCGTCAGTGCTAGGCTAAATTGTTACTTTTGTTCCCGTCAGTGCTAGGCTAAATTGTTACTTTTGTTCCCGTCAGTTCTAGGTTAAATTGTTACTTCAGTCCCGTCAGTGCTAGGCTAAATTGTTACTTCAGTCCCCGTCAGTGCTAGGCTAAATTGTTACTTTTGTTCCCGTCAGTGCTAGGCTAAATTGTTACTTCAGTCCCCGTCAGTGCTAGGCTAAATTGTTACTTTTGTTCCTGTCAGTGCTAGGCTAAATTGTTACTTTTGTTCCTGTCAGTGCTAGGCTAAATTGTTACTTCAGTCCCCGTCAGTGCTAGGCTAAATTGTTACTTAAGTCCCGTCAGTGCTAGGCTAAATTGTTACTTCAGCCCGTGCTCCGTGGTGAGCACACTTCTAGACTATGGGGTTAAGCTACGACCGATTCTATGAGTTAAAACTATGGCACTGATTCCTTAAAAGTCATAAAAAAAGTTGTAGCCAATCCATTCAGATATTGTCCTCGAGAATAGAAGAGCAGTGGAGACTACAGAGATTTGACTCTTGTTACTTCTGTCCGCGTCAGTGCCAGGCAAAACTTTTACTTCAGTCCGCGTCATTGCCAGGCTAAATTGCTACCTCCGCGTCAGTGCAAGGCTGAAGTTTTACTTCAGTGCGCGCGTCCTGACAAAACTAACTAATTTAACACAATGTTTCAAAACCTTTCTTGGATCACGCCTCTCATCAATGTCTAAAATATTTTGATGTTCCCCCTCCGCCTCCGCAGCATAAATGTCAGCCAAGTTCTGAGAAGTATAACATACTTGCAAATATATTCTCCCCCCTCCCCGCAAATATTCAAATAGCTCCGCCCCACCCCCTGCATACTCCCCACGTTGGGAAACACTGCTCTAATACTGTGCTATTCAAAGGTCAGTACTAGTACTTGGGGGAGGGGGGGGGGGTTCCTGCGCCCGAGGCAGCTGCCTTAGATGGCCTAAAGGTATCACCAGTCTTAAATATAGGATCCTTGTTTTCCGTAATAGTTAAGCTGTCTTTTTCCTACCAGTTGGTTCTGTGATAACAGTTCTGGCACGAAGACGCGAAATCGGATAGTAGAACTGCCTCCACCACCCTCCGTCACAACAGCCTGTGACCAAGGACAGCACGGGGGGGGGGGCGCGGTTTTAGAACCTGGAGCTACATTTTTTTATGTTGACTCTGATGAAGTGACATCTGTGTTCAACGAAATGATATGTACAGGACAATTTGACATTTTTGCATGATAAAGTGACATATCTGTACACGATGGAATGACATCTGTGCCTGATGAAATGTCATCTATGTCGGATGAAATGACACCTGTGTCCTGTGAAATGACACTTCTTCGTGACGAAATGACATTTCTGCGCTTGATGAAATGACATCTCTGCCCGGGTCATGACAGCGTCAAGAAGTTTGCTTATTCAGAGCAACCTAAGAAATTTCACGAATCTCTACAGCTTTCATGTAAAACAACCAAGAATCTGTGGGGAGGAACAGACAGAACTACCAAAATAAGATTTGTAAGGGCATGCATTTTTCCCATCCAAATATATGCCTGTATGACCTGGACACTTAACAAAACAGCTGAGAAACACATAAATGCATTTGAACGTAAATGCTACAGAAGAGTCCTTCAAATATCATGGGCACAAAAAAGAACAAATATATCCATACTACAAGAACTTAATATTGAAGAAGGCTGGCCAGTAAAGAGGATTAGACAGAGAAAACTTAAATATTAAGTTGGTTGCCTACCCCTGACATAGAATATAGTTTAGTTAGCTATGAGTCAGAATAGTCTAGTTAGCTATGAGTCAGAATAGTCTAGTTAGCTATGGTCAGAATAGTCTAGTTAGCTATGAGTCAGAATAGTCTAGTTAGCTACGATGCAGAAAAGAGTTTAGTCAGCCACGTTATAGAATATACTTTGGTTAGTTATGAAACAGAATATAGTTCTGTTATGAGACAGAACAGAGTTTAGTTAGTTATAAGGTAGAACAGAGTTCAGTTAGCTGTAAAGTAGAACAGAGTTTAGTTAGCTGTAAAGTAGAACAAAGTTTAGTTAGCTGTAAAGTAGAACAGAATTTAGTTAGCTGTAAAGTAGAACAAAGTTTAGTTAGCTGTAAAGTAGAACAGTTAGCTGTAAAATAGAAGAGAGTTTAGTTAGCTGTAAAGTAGAACAGAGTTCAGTTAGCTGTAAAATAGAACAGAGCTCAGTTAATTAATAATCATGTTCATATCTTGAGTTTCGCGTTTTCGGCCTCCATTTCACCCCCTCTCCTCTATTCATATTTATACTGGTTGTCTTTCGTAGTTAAAGGCTTCAGAATTAAAAATTATCGTAAACATTGGATAAAATTCGTATCATTTCTAGATAAAACATGACCAGGTTCATGGAGTTTTGGTGTTTTTGGGGAAGATAAGAGTTTAATCATAAGGAAAGAACGAAAGGGTCAGTTCAGTATCATTTAAAAAACAAAAATAAAAATTGGAAATATGAATTACAGGTGGGTGTCTGAGTGGCGAAGTTGTTAGTGCACTGGTCTCTCATGGTGAAGGTCGGGGTTCGAATCCGGCCGGAGGCACCCCAGTAACCCAGCTGTAGAAATGGGTACCCGACTTCTTCTGGATTTGGGGAAGGAAAGGCGGCCAGGCGTGATGCTGGACATATCACTCTCTAGTGTGCTGACAGGTCAAGGAAAACATTCGGGCTTACACCATATCCCTATGTGCCTCTAAGGCATGACTGGATTACCTTTTACCTGCATAACGTCAATAAATAACTAAAAAGAGTTTTAAAAAATCTCTGTCGGAGGACAGGACGTACCCAACGTGGAGAACTCAATGGCTTCTCTTCATCTAGCACGCGTATCTCATTTCCTATGTATAGGGTGTATAATGGTACAGTACATTGTCAATACAGGTACACTTCATTATTCCATACAGCGTTATATCCTTTCCGTGCCGTTAAACGTCACATAGGGCTCGCATGGTAGTTCGCCAATTTTTCCTGTCTTTGGCGAGTCTTTGAACCTCATCAAGGGATTTTATGTCTGTTAATTTGGCCTCTTTTAGCAATGTCGTCTTCGGAGTTTCACGTGGTCTGCCTATTTTTCTTTGGCCTGTTATGGTCCATTTTATAACTTTTTTGGGATTCTCCGGGCATAAAAATTGGAGGATACAATATTAAAAACCTTTGGCATGCTGACGACACAGTAATGGTAGCTGAGAACCAATAAGACCTGCAAAATCTCTTGGATAAAGTCGCCAAAGAAAGGGAACAGAAAAGCCTTACTTTCAACACCAAAGAAACAGAATCCACCAGCATGCAGTATTAAATTAAACGGAACTATTCTAAAGCAGGTGCAGAAATTCAAATACCTTGGAGCAGTAATAACTTCAGATGGGAAATGCAGAACAGAAATTAGGAACATAATAGGCCAAGCAAAGACTGCAATTCAGAGAATAAGAAACATATTAGCCAACACATCAATGAATGTTAGAAAACGAGTCCTAAAATGCTATATTGAACCTATCTTGTTATATGGAACTGAATCGTGGACAATAGGCAGGTCTGCACAGAAATCATTAGAAGAAGCAGAAATGTGGTTTATTAGAAGAATGTTGCGAATCCCCTGGACAGCAAAAATAACTAATGAAGAATGTATGAGAAGAGCTGGAGAGAAAAAACAATCTTGTCAAAAAGATAAGAGAGAGATAATGTACTTTCATAAGACATGCAATGAGAAGAGGGGGCATTGAAAATATTATAAGAACAGGAAAAACAGAAGGAAGAAGATCAAGAGGAAGACAAGAGAAATGATACTGGACAGTCTGACGGGATGGTGTGAGAGGAGATCACCAACTGAGCTGATGGCCTGCATGAGGGATCGTGTACTCTGGAGAAGCATAATAACCAACGCCAGTCGGCACGGCACCTGATGATGATGATGATTGGGATTCTCCGACTATTTCTTCTCATGACGTGACCAACATATGTCCATCTCCTTTTCCTGATCACCCATGAGACTGGTTGTTGTTCAGTCATCTGTCTTATCTGCATCGCTCTTGATTTCGTTCCACTTGATGCCGAGTATTTTCCTCAGGCATTTGTTTTCAAAAGAGTCTAATTTCTTTTCTGTTTCTTTAGTTGTTTTCCAGCCTTCACATGCATAAATGAGGGTGGATATCACATTTGAATTGAATAGTCTTAACTTGGTTTTTGTGCTTATAACTTTTGAATGCCATATGTATTGCCATACACATTTTTGAATGCATACAGCGTTGCTAAGTATGTAATACTGTGTTCACACAACGTCCTGTTTCACACAACGTAACGTGGACGTTTTCGGGAGGGTGGGGGGGTGGTACCTGTAATATTGAATCGATGAGTAAATGGCTACTGTGGCTTAACCAGTGTTGTAGAGAGCAGATAAATCAAGAAAGGTCATGAGCTCTGCTCCGCGTAATCATCTCCCTGAAAATGTTCTATGGATCGACAAATTTTTAGCACCGGTCGCCGACGGCAGCAAATCGACATATCCATTGTGGGAAACTTCAGAAACTTCGTTGGGGGGGGGGGGGGGGGGAGGACGTGACTGGTTGTGCTTCACCTGATACAGGTTTACGCATAATGAAGAGGTTGACAACCTCGTGGGTTGTGTAACCTGCAGATTATCACATGATGTTTTCCCCTCTCTTCTCCTCGCCTCTTTATTCTTCTCCTCGCCTCTTTATTCTTCTCCCCCGCCTCTTTCTTCTTATCATTGCCTCTTTCTTCTTCTCCTCGCCTCTTTCTTCTTCTCCTCGCCTCTTTATTCTTCTCCCCGGCTCTTTCTTCTTCTCCTCGCCACTTTCTTCTTCTCCTCGCCACTTTCTTCTTCTCCTCGCCACTTTCTTCTTCTCCTCACCTCTTTCTTCTTCTCGCTTTCCTTCTTTCTATCTGAGGTTTCTCTTTTCCTGATCTTAATTTGAATTGTGCGCTCTTATTTCGTTTAATCTGTTTATGACTTTTTTCTTTCTTTTCAACGATTTTTTTCTTTCATTGCCCTAGTTCTCTGTTTTTATTTTGCTTCCTAATTTTCCCTTGTTCTATTTTCTATCTTTTTTCTTCCCTTAGTATTTTTTTCTTCCCTTTTTTTTTTGTGAAATTCTCTTTTCTGTCCCTCTTCTTCTTTCATGTCTAGCATATCTGTTATTATTATTTTTCATTTCTAACAGATTTTTCTTGTCTTTTCTAGCACATTCTTCTTCCTCCTACACATTTTTCTTCTTTTCTTATTTCTTTTCTAGCACATTTTTCTTCTTCTTACGTTTCTAGCACATTTTTCTTCTTCTTACGTTTGTAGCACATTTTCCTTCTTCTTACGTTTGTAGCACATTTTTCTTCTTCTTTAGTTTCTAGCACATTTGTCTTCTTTCGTTTCTAGCCCACTTTTCTTCTTCTTACGTTTGAAGCACATTTTTCTTCTTCTTACGTTTCTAGCACATTTCTCTTCCTCTTACGTTTCTAGCACATTCGTCTTCTTCTTACGTTTCTAGCACATTTCTCTTCTTCTTACGTTTCTAACACATTCGTCTTCTTCTTTCGTGTCTAGCCCACTTTTCTTCTTCCGTTTATTGCACATTTTGTTTCTTTCGTTTCTAGCCCACTATTCGTTATTTACCCAGCACCACATTGTAAAGCGCACTTTGTTGACTGATTCTGTGGCCCACTAAACGCACTATATTCTCTCCAAGCACTGTAAACCCGCCATAGTACACATTGTCAAACAGCTTTCATTACATCTTATAGTTTTTTTTTTGTTCTCTTTCTTTGTCTTGTTTTTTTTTCTTCTTTTATTATTTTCTGTTATTTCCCTTCACTCTTTATAATCTCACCCCCCACCCACCCACCCCCCAACACACACACACACACACACACTTTCCTTTCTCTGTTGTCCACACACAGCCACTGAATTAACCTTTTCAAAGGTTCAAAGATTCGAAGGTTCAAAATCAGACTCCGGGGTCACTGCAATCAGGACATTCCTGTATATGCCATGCCGCATACCGCAGCATCCATCCAAGAGAATGTTTGCTAACAGTTCCCTTCAAGTGCTGGTTGTTTACGGCGCGTTTTCCGCCACACAGTTCAGGTTTCCTGCCAGCGCCCTTAACTTGTTCCGGCTCCAGCAGTCGCTTCCCAGTTACTTTGTTCTTCCATTCCCCGTTCCTCATTTTCCCTTACTAACCTGTACAGGAAAATGTATAAACTAGGGAAAAAGAAAAGTAGGAAAAGTGATAAATCACTTCACGAGTACACGTGCACTAAAGTAATAAAGCTATTCCTACTTTTTTTTTCCCGTAGTTTGTACATTTTGGTATCACAGCTTCACTGCAGATGCTTCGTGTAGGGTTATATACATGTTCTTGTACACTAATTATTGTGTGACTTGTAAATGCTACAGAAGAGTTCTCCAAATATCGTGGACACAAAAAAGAACAAATATATCTATACTACAAGAGCTTAATATTGAAGAAGGCTGGCTAGTGAAGAGGATTAAAGAGAGAAAACTGAAATATTTTGGGCACATTAAACGTCATGATAATTTAGAGAAGACCGTATTGGAAGGATACATAATGGGAAAAAGAAAAAGAGGAAGACCAAGACGAAGATGGCTGCAAGACATCGTTGACGATCTGGAAATGGATGCAACAGCAGCAGGCCATCTTGCTCACAACCGAGAGGCCTACAGGAGTGCTGTTTGGGAGGCAAAGTTCCGCAAGGGACATGCAAATGAATGAATGAATGAACTTGTAGACGAGAGCTATTACTACTGCTGTTACAACTACTACTTCGGCAACATATGCAATTCTTCTGTAAGTACCACTACAACTTTACACTGCTGCAACTAGTGCTGTCTCCCAGTTCGCTCTCGTGCTTAGACTTAACAGCAACAGCAACAACGGAATAAGAAAAACTAAAGTTTACGACGTATTACTTTAGGGAAGCTAAACTATGGCAGCCCATTTTACTCAACTGTTTTATCTTATTGACAGCGCTGCATAGCTGGGTTGTTCAGGCGTGGAAAATTTGATTGCTTATAATAGGTTCTCGTATCACAATTTCTCCATCGACCGTCGCCAGACGTCACGCTGTTGCACTGTGTGGAAGGTTCATTTACTAAACTCCTTATGTCAGCGAATGACATATTTACATACATGTCCCATGGTATATAAAGTGGAGATTAAGCCAATGATAAGCAAGAAAACAGCGATAGAAATATCGATCGTATGCCTATTAAGTTCTGTTTCCGTATTTTTTTTTTTTTGGAAGGCATAGTGATGCACTGGAAAAATTGAGGGAAGAAGAGACAGGGGAATACACAGAGAGAAGTTTTACTGGATAGGCTATCAGTGTGGCTAGGAAGAATGTCACCGACGGATCTCATAATAAAGTCGTTTTATATCTTATATCTTTCCCGTGCCGTTAAACGTCACATAGGGCTCGCAAGGTAGTTCGCCAATTTTTCCCGTCTTCGGCGAGTCTTTCAACCTCAGTCAAGGGATTTTATGCCTGTTAATTTGGCCTCTCTTAACAATGTCCTCTTCAGAGTTTCACACGGTCTGCCTCTTTTGCTTTGGCCTGTTGTGTTCCACTTGATAGCTTGTTTTGGGATTCTCTGATCGTTTCTTCTCATAATAAAGTCTAAAGACAGGGAATTGTGGAGAGAAATGATCGCCTATCCCACGTGGCCCCCGTGTGGTACCCGGGATCTGCAAAGAATAGGACCACTGTACCCTACCACGCATGATCGTAAAAGGCGACTAAGGAGGGTTCGGCATAGGGCCAGCAACCCTATCTGGTAAAAAAAACTATCAGACTGCTACAGAAACGGAAGCATGGGAAAAAACAAATGCAGGTGGAAGGAGAAATGCTTATCAGGAAACTGACCCCATGAAGGTTGTGGATGAAAGCCAACCACTGGAAGTCCCCAGCCCGACTGCAGACCTCCTGGAACCTAAACACAAGATGCAAATAGGCAGCTGGAATGTAAGAACACTTAACCAGACTGGAAAACTAGCACAAACCATCAAGGAAATGCACAGATACAAACTAGACATACTAGGAATACAAGAAGCAAGATGGACAGGACAAGGCAGAAGGAAATTAACAACACAGCACACAGAAGATACAATAATATGGTCAGGTAAAGAAGATCTTCATGAAGGAGGAGTAGCATTAATTATAACAAAAGAAGCATCAAGAGCATTGCTGAAATGGACCCCAATAAATGAGAGATTATTATATGCACGCTTCAACTCAAGATTCACGAAGCTGTCTATTATAGTTTGTTATGCACCAACAGAAGCAGCTGAAGAAGAATTAAAAGAAGATTTTTACAACAGCCTCCAAGCCACAGTAGAAACAATACCCAAGCATGATATGCTACTCATCTTGGGCGACTTCAATGCAAAAGTAGGTGAAGGAAATGAAGATAGAAGAATAATCATGGGGAGAGAAGGAATTGGAGAAATAAATGAAAATGGAGAAAGACTGTGCAGTTTCTGTGAAGAAAACATGATGACCATCGGAGGGACAATTTTCCAACACAAAAACATCCATAAGGTGACTTGGACGTCACCAGATAAAACCACAGAAAACCAAATCGATCACATACTGATAAACAACAAGTGGAAACGGTCACTACAAGATGTGCGAGCAAGGAAAGGAGCAGATGTAGGAAGTGATCACAACCTTCTGGTAGCAAAAATAAAACTAAAATTAAGGAAAGCCAAAATCGGAGAACACAGAAAGATACATTTTGATACAAGAAAACTGAAAGACCAGCAAACAAGAAATGAATTCTCAATAGTACTTAAGAACCGCTTCAGTGTCCTACAAGACGAAGCAGAAATGTCCATATTAGAGTTCAATAAAACACTACAGGAAACAGCAAAAGAGGTGCTGGGATATCAGAAACGGAGAAAAGAAGAATGGATAAGCAAGACCACATGGGAAAAGATAGAGCAAAGAAAAGAAATCAAGAAAAAATTACTGAACACCAAATCACAACGGCTTAAAGAACAAGTTCTAAGTAATTATGCGCAAAAAGACAAAGAAGTGAAGGAATCATGCCGTCAAGATAAACGTCAGTACTATGACAACTTAGCAGAAACAGCAGAGAAAGCAGCATATACAATTGACATGAAAACCATATATAAAATCACAAAGCAGATGACAGGTAACTTCAACACAAGATGTGAAAGTGCAATAAGGACACAACATGGACAGCTGGTCAGTGGAGAAAGAGAAAAAATTGAAAGATGGAGGGAACACTTTAACACCCTACTAAACAGAACACAAGCAGCACAAACAATAGACATACCTGAAGCAAAAACGGAACTAAACATCAATACAGGACCAATAACAATAAGTGAAGTAAAGGAGGCAATAAAGAAGCTAAAATCAGACAGGGCACCAGGTGAAGATGAAGTGGCTGCTGAGATGTTGAAAGCAGAAGAAACAGAAACACCAAAACAACTTTGCCGGATATTACAACAAATTTGGGATCTAGAAAAAGCCCCAGATGAGTGGAAAACTGGGCTTATAGTAAAACTACCAAAGAAAGGTGACCTCAGAGATTGCGGGAACTGGAGAGGCATTACCCTACTGCCACTCACCAGTAAAGTATTTTGCAGAATAATCATCAACAGAATTGTACCAACGCTTGAGGAAAAACTTCGGAAAGAGCAGGCAGGATTTAGGAAAGGAAGATCATGCATAGACCACATATTTGTACTTAGACAAATATTAGAACAGGCAAATGAGTGGCATAGCACAACATATGCATTATTCATAGATTTTGAAAAAGGCTTTGACAGTGTCAACAGAGATGCACTGTGGAAAATCCTAAGATGGCATGGCCTCCCCCATAAGATAGTTAATGTAATCAAAGCCCTATACGAGGGTTTTCAGTGCAAAGTTATCTGTGGAGAACATACCTCCAGCAGCTTTAGGGTACAAACAGGAGTGAAGCAGGGATGTGTACTATCACCAACATTATTTATCTTGGCAGTAGACTGGTTAATGAAGGAGGCAACATCAGACAAACGCAGAGGATTACAATGGACCCTTGACACAGTGCTGGAGGACCTTGACTTTGCGGACATTTGTCTATTATCAAGCAGTCACAAAGATATGCAAGATAAAATAAACAAGCTAACTCAGAATGCAAACAACATAGGACTAAAGATCAACGTAGGAAAGACAAAGTTAATGAAGCAAAATGTGAACAACAGAAATGTACTCAGAGTAGATAGCAAATTAGTGGAGGAGGTCAACGAATTTGTATACCTTGGCAGCAGGGTAGTAGAAAATGGAGACAGCACAGAGGACATCAACAGCATACTTACTAGAGCAAACCAGGCTTTTGCAATGCTGCAGAATATATGGAAATAAAAAAAACTAAGCATAAATATGAAAATCAGGATATTTAAGAGTAATGTTCTAAGTGTACTACTCTATGGAAGTGAGTGCTGGAAAATCACCAAAACCATAGAAAACAAGTTGAATTCTTTCCAGACTAAATGTTTACGAAGAATTAGAAAAATATTTTGGCCAAACACCATAAGAAATAACATCTTATTGGCAGAAATGCAGATGAAGCCACTGACAACAATTATTGAGGAAAGACGCTGGCGATGGTTGGGACATGTGTTCCGAATGACTGATAACTCACTACCAAAAATAGCACTAAGATGGACACCACAGGGGAACAGAAGTAAGGGTAGACCAAAAGAGACATGGAGAAGAACAACAGAAAGGATGTTGAGCAATAGAGGGCTCACCTGGGCAAGAGCAGAAAAAAAGGCGAAGGACAGGCATTTGTGGAAAACCCTTGCGGAAGCCCCATGTGTCCTGGGCACTTAAGGTTCAGAGAGAGAGAGATCCCAGGTGGCACGGCACTTGATTGATTGATAGTGATGCAACCATAGGACAACAAGGCAGCTAGAACGCAGATCTCAGAGATATCTCGGTCCCGACCTTTGAAGAGCGCAGTTCTATAAAGATTAGTTAAGCCTTGCCTAACGTGCAAAATAACCGAGCAAAGAGTGCAGTCCATTATAACAGAATATCATTTTCTCATGAAAAAAGGGCGGTGACTATTTTATATCATGTATTAACATTTCAGCTTCAGTAATAATACCGTGTTTGTTAATGTATAGAAAGGGTGAATCGATTTTCCGTTAGGTGAAATAATGGGATAATAAGATGAAATGGAACATGAAATGAGAAAGGAATGGGTATATGGTATGGGAGTGTATTTTACATCTTAACACGGAACTTTGAAAATTAAGAATCTCTGCATGTGTAATTTGTGAGAAGAATCATTAAATTCTATGCTAAATAATCAACACTGCGTGATGAATTTAACTGAAATTTATTCTTTGAAAATGCATTTGGGGGAGGGGGGAGAGGAACAGACAGAGAAGAACACAGTAGCACATCCACCGTAGACTGAATTCCTAACAAAACTGGTGTAAGGAAAACACTAATCCTTTGATTACAGTATTTTTAAAGATAAATGATAAAGTCCCTGTTTACATGTCATTAAGGAGTATTGAGGAATACTGTGTTAGGCCCGTATTTTCCATGACCTTCGGCACATGAAAAGTCTGATGTGGTCGGTATCACGCTTGGCCGCATTTGCCTTCCCAGATTTCTCTGGGTACCCATTTTTGGAGGCTGGGCGGACCCTAGGGCCTTTATGATGTAGTTGTACTCGAAAAAAAATCCCCACTGCTGACACTTGAACCCAGTACTACAGGACTGGTAGACCAAGCGCCTAACCACTCAGCCAACCAGGCCGCAGTATATTTTAAAAAGATCATCAAATTACCGTAATCTGACCAAGTTAGCTATTGTCCTTTCTTGGGTGTCTGAGTGGCGAAGTAGTTAGTGCGCTGGTCTCTCATGGTGAAGGTCGGGGATTAGAATCAGGCCGGAGACACCCCAGTCACACAGCTGTAGAAATGGGTACCCGACTTCTTCTGGAGTTGGGGAAGGAAAGGCGGGCAGGCGTGATACTGACCATATCACCCACCCTCTGGTGTGCTGACAGGTCAAGGAAAATATGGGCACTAATACCATATCCCTATGTGCCTCTAAGGCATGACAGGATTACCTTTTTTCTTTAAATCCGTGATTTTGATCTAAGCAGGCCTGTCTGCTGGTGAAAGCGGTACGCCCTGCTACGGGCTGCACCCCAATTTTTGATGAGTTTGCGTACACTCGAGTATCACGGAATAACAAAACAACCGACATTAATGAACAATGAAAACGAAGGGCGATAACCAGTAAAATCAAATAATGAAATTGATAGACTGTTGCTGTAAGTTGAAGATCAGCACTCAGAGATACATAATAAATAAACCCGTCTCTCATTCATTACACAGATGTGTAGAACACCTTGTGTACTGAAGTTAACTAACATAAGATTCTTCGCAGTAGAAGCGTTATGTAAATCAATCTAGCTTTGTCATGTACAGGTTTTATTAATAAATTTAGATTTGTCACCAAAAAGGTTCCAAACGTGCAAGTTTTGTCATTGAATCTGGTTATGCCACCCACAGTGATATAAACGTACAGGTTTTGTGGGTAAACTTGAACTTGTCACCCAAAGTGATATAAATTTACAGATTTTGTCAAATAAATTTGGATTTTTTTTTTGCCACCCAAAGCGATAAAACGTAGAGGTTTAGTCAGTAAATTTGAACTTATCGAGTACACATTTTGTCAACAAATTTCAACAATTCGCCCAAAGAATATACCAATACCTAATCACTATATCAATAAAGATTAGGTATTGTGAGTGAATTTGGACTTGTCATGCAAAGTGGTATAAAAGTACATGCTTTTTTGTTCCCCAAATTTGGATTTATCACCCAAAGTGATATGAACGTGCAGGTTTTGTCAATAAATTTGGATTTATCACCCAAAGTGATATAAAGGTGCAGGTTGACTGAAAAACACACTAATGCTGAAATTACAGACGTGAAATCCGGTTTGATTCTCGAACACAGAACTCTTGACATTAACTTGGTCATTAAGTTAGTGCGTGCCCCACTGAGCATTGCAGATTGTATTCAGTATTAATAGCTACGAAAATGCCAACATTTTGCTCTGTGTGTGCTTCTAGCTTGTAGCCATGTCGCTCTGGTTGATGTGTTAAGTTATAAAAAGTACGCCTTATCTTGTAAAAAGTTTTCATCTTCACCATTATCGCGTGTCGTCTTCGGTACAAAGGTCGGCAGTTATATATATCTCCAGTTTTTATTAATATATTGCTTTTCAGTTCTTTCAACGAAATATTCATCACAAAAGTACCTCTTATCGTAATCTACTTTATCTTAACATAAGTCAGTCATTTGCATGTCCTCTGCGGAACGTTACCACTCTAACAGTTCTCCTGTAGGCTTCTCGGTTTGTAAGCAAGATGGCCCCTACTGCTGATGCATCCATTTACAGATAATCAACGATGTCATGCAGCCATTTTCTCCTTGGTCTTCCTCTCTTTCTTTTTCCCATTTTATACACCTTTTCAAGACTAAGTTATCATGATGTGTAATGTTTCCAAAATATTTAAGTTTTCTCTGTTTAATCCTCTTTACTATTCAACCTTCTTTAATATGTACCATGGATATATTTGTTCGTGTTAATATTTGAAGAGCCCTTCCATTATATTTCAAGAACTGTAGCATTTACATTCAACGGCATTTACGTATTTTTCAGTTGTTTTGTTAAGTGTCCAGGTATCACAGGCATACGTTGCGATGGGAAAGATGCATACCCTTAAAAATCTTAGTTTTGTAGTTCTGTCTGTTCCTCTCCACAGATTCTTTTGTTGTTTTACTTTCTGAAGAGCGATAGATGTCCTCCTTTTAATTTCTCTCATTGTATCTCCATTACTAGTTAGTAATGATCCAAGATATTTAAAACTCTCCATCTCTTACAATTTTTCCTCACTGATATACAAGGTCCGATAATTACGTAATGAGACTAATTACATAAAAAATAAAATAACTATCAATTGAAGATACAACCTGTATTTTATTAAAAGTAAGCCTTCTATGTATTGATACAGTGAGTGGCACGATCTAATAAACACTGGAACGACCTCTGCAGTTCTTCTGTTGGTATGGCCCTTAAACTCAATGTTACGGCCCTTTGGATGTTATCAGTATCGTCAGAGAAGCGTCCTTTCAATGGTAACTTTACTTTTAGAAATAGAAAATAACCGCAGGGAGACAAATCTGAGGAACAGAGTGGATGGTTGAGAACACACACTTGTTTTTGGGCCACAAATTCCTGTACAACTACCGCCCGGTGAGCCGGTGCAATCTCATGAAGAAGGAAAAAAACTGCCAGGTGTTGAATACTCGGGTCGGACTCTGAGAATCATTTTCACTAGGCATTTCAAAATACTGACATAAACTTTGGCAGTGACAGTCTGTCCCTCGGGAATAAATTCTCTGTGAATAACTCATTTGCTGTCTTAGAAGCACATCAACATTGTCTTCATTTTCGACGAAATTTTTTACATTTTGGTGATGGTGAGCACTTTGGATTTTATTTGCGGGATCATAGCGGAAAATTCATGTTTCATCCTTTGCAACAATCAAATTTAAGAAATGTTTATTTCAGCGACACGTTTTGATGATGTCTTTTGCGCACTCAACACGCTGATGTTTTGGTCATCAGACAATGCATGTGATACAAACCGGCAAGCAACTTTTTTCTTGCCGAAGCAACTTTTTTCTTGCCGAAGCAACTTTTTTCTTGCCCAAATCTTCCACTAAAATTTTACGTATGGTCTCTCAGTTAACACCAGATTCATCTGCTATCATCCTCAGAGTCAAACAAGGATCTTCTTGTATCCGTTCTCTGACGTTTGCAAAGAGCTTATCATTACGAACAGAAATTGGGCGTCTATGTCTAGTTGCATTTGTAATCGTTTCCACACCACTTTTGAATCGTGAATACTACCTAAGTATCTGTGCACGAGATAAACAATTATCCCCATAAACTTGTCGCACCAATTCAACTGTCTCAACTACACTTTTTCCGAGTTGTAAACAGAATTTAATGTTAACTTTTCCTTTATGCTGATTACGTGACAATTCACGTCTAACTAGGTAAAAAAATGGCGGCTTGTTTGTCGTCTGCTTATCAAGCGGCGATGAAAAGTTGCCAGATCATAGATGAAGGTTGCTTCTTTAGATTTCAAGCTTTGCTTCATAGATGACATTTTTGTCTTGGCCATAATAAAATCAGTCTCATTATTTAATCGTCGGACCTTGTATATTTGAGTTGCCTTATTTCTTTTGTCAGCTGTCATCAATTTAGTTTTCTTTGCATTAAGATAAAGATTTTGCTCTACACTATTCTTACGGACTGGCATAATTAGTTGTTCCATTTCTTTTTGTTTTATGGATAGTAATACGGTGTCATCAGCATATATAATCTCTGGTATTTCATAACCTCCAGTTTGTATGGCATCGTAGTATTCTTTTTTTTTAACATCGTCTCTAACATTTCTCATGATATTTTCAGAACACAAGTTAAATAAGTAATCTACTTTCTCTTGACATAAACAACTTACAAATGGAAAGTTTAAACCAGTGTTTCCCATGCTTGTTCGGGCTGCCATCCCCTTTTCTCTTAGACCACATCCTCAACGCCCCTCCCTTATGTACTATTCCTACAATGACCTATTAATCTAGGATATGCATTACCCAACTAAAAACTTCAGCTAGCAAACCAGTTTATTTAACAATGTGAAGTAGTACATTTATAAGCCCATCTATTGCATTCTTTTCTCAGCTTTTAATGTAAAGTTTGAGAATCATGTAGGGACACGAGTTTCTCAATATCAGGTTGAAAAGTGCTAAGAAGGGAGGTATTACTACCCCCGTCTGCTGCTTCGTTTTCCATCAATGCCCCCTATTGCCCCCTTTTCTTCCATCGCCCCCTACAGAGCCTTCTTTCTTTCACCGCTCCCGATGCTTCCAAAACCTACAAGGGCTTTAGCGCCCACTTTGGGAAGCACTGGTTTAAACAGTCCCAAGTTGTTTTCTGTCCTAATCCCTTGGTCAACCAGTTTTTCCACAGCTTTGTTAGAGAAGGGAGACAAGTAAAGAAAAAAAAAGGCTACTAAACAGCTGTATCGTTCTTTTTTTTTCTTTACAGGGGAAGATAATTTTTCTCTGCTAAAGTTACACGTTAGATCACAGCCTTTGGAAGACAGACAGGACATAGTAAATCAATACTCAAATTCTCTCTCATTGTTGTCTTCCCTGGAGCTTAGTGTTACGGGTCTTCAGGATGTGCGACAGGATTAGGTTACATGAGTTCCTGGACATGGTGGAGCGTGCTGAGAAACCTGCTACTAAAGTATGCTTTAATGAACTGAAAAAAAAAAGAAATCCATCGTAACTCACAAACTTCTTCTCCTTCTGCTTCTCTGAGCAGCTGTTGCTGAATTCAGCAGCTTTCCAGGCCACTAAGGCTCATTGCTGTAGACAAGACAAGTCTCCATTCTTCTCTGTTCTTGTCTTTTGCCAGTTGTCGATTCAAAAGCGCTTATATCTTCTAGATTGTCTCGCTATCGTTGTCTAGGTCTACCTCTTGGTCTATTCCCTTTCATCACTCCTGCGTAGACCATCTTTGTTTGTCTGTCCTCTTCCATTCTATCTAAATGCCCGAACCACCACAGTCTGTTTTTCACAATGGCTGTTATAAGCAATGTCTAGATTTCTTTGTTACTTCTCATCTTCCATTGTTTTGTTACATGGTCTCTTACTGGTCCAGAAATTCTTCTCAGGATTTTGTTCTCAAATGTTTGCATTTAATTTTCATCTTGTTTAATTGTACTCCATGTTTCTGTGCATCACAAACCACCCAACTTAATTGTTTGTCTGTTGCCAAGAACTCGAGTTTACGTTGAAGGGAAAAACCAGAAAAACACTGTCTCGAGGACAAGCAGTATTTTATTATGTGTTAGTTCATAGGACAAGTATTATTTTATTATGTGTTAGTTCAGAGGACAAGTATTATTTTATTATGTGTTAGTTCAGAGGACAAGTATTATTTTATTATGTGTTAGTTCATAGGACAAGTATTATTTTATTATGTGTTAGTTCAGAGGACAAGTATTATTTTATTATGTGTTAGTTCATAGGACAAGTATTATTTTATTATGTGTTAGTTCAGAGGACAAGTATTATTTTATTATGTGTTAGTTCATAGGACAAGTATTATTTTATTATGTGTTAGTTCAGAGGACAAGTATTATTTTATTATGTGTTAGTTCAGAGGACAAGTATTATTTTATTATGTGCTAGTTCAGAGGACAAGCATTATTTTATTATGTATTAGTTCAGAGGACAAGCATTATTTTATTATGTGTTAGTTCAGAATGAAAACTACCACACACAGGAACCAATTGGAAGATCTTGACTTTGCAGATGATGTGGCACTTCTGACACACAGCCAAACACAAATGCAAGAGAAACTTCAGATTTTAAGCAAGAATTCAGCTAAACTGGGACTATATATTAACAAACAAACAAACAAAAACAAAAATAATGAAAAGTAATAGTGCAAGCAATAGCCTCATTGTAATTGAGAGAGTGCCAATTGAGAAAGCAGATGATTTCACATATTTAGGCAGCATAGTGGATAAATACGGGGGGTGGGATGGAAAAGGATGTTAAAGCTAGAATAACCAAGGCCAGGACAGCATTTATCCAACTTAACAAAATATTGTCATCTAAGAACATCAAAATGAGAACCAAACTTAAGCTTTTCAGTACAAACGTAAAGACTGTCCTGCTATATGATTCGGAGACATGGGTTATGACCAAGACAATACAACAGAGGATACAAACATTCATAAACTACTGCTTGAGGAGGATTTTAAACATTAAATGGCAGGACAAGATCAGGAACGAGGAGATCTGGGAAAGGGCAGGACAAGAACCTATGAACCTACAAATCATGTCTACGAAGTGAAGGTGGATTGGCTACACTCTGAGGAAACCCGACACCAGCACAGCAAGACTGACATTTATATGGAATCCTGAAGGAAATAGAAAACGAGGAAGATCTAGACTTACTTGAAGAAGAGAAATTATGACAGTGCTCAGAGACAAGGGATACACATGGAAGGAAACAGAGAATAATTACAAGAACAGGGATGACTGGAGAACCTTTATTCGTGGCCTGTGCTCTCAAGGGGGTGAAAGGCAATGATGATTAGTTCAGAGGACGAACAATATTTTATTATATATTAGTTCAGATGACAAGCATTATTTTATTATGCGGAAATCTCTGAATGCAAACTGAAGTCATGAAACTTGTGAACGATAGCCAGAAGTATTGCCCAGTTCTGGGTCATCGTCAGAAATTGTAACAGGCGACATTGCTAAAGACGAAGTAATAAACTAATTATGTGGTCTAGAGCAATCGTTTTATTGTGGATCATTTCTTCTTCTTCTTCTTCAGCTTTCCGAGCCATTAAGGCTCATTGCTGCAGATAAAGTTCGCCTCCATTCCTCTCTATTCCTAATCTTCTCTCTCCAGTTGGTGAAACCAATTTCTTTTATATCCTCCTCTATGCTGTCTTTCCATCTATGTCCTGGTCTACCCCTTGGTCTTGTTTTACTCATCTTTTGTGCGTATATCACTTTCGTTTGTCTATTCCCTTCCATTCTTTCTACATGCCCCAGCCAGCGCAGACTGTTCAGTTTCAAGACATTTATAATTCGTTGGGATTTACATAAGCTGTTCAGTTCAGTGTTCTTTCTAGCTCTTCATTCTCCACTGTTGGTATCCTTTATCGGCCCAAAGATTCTTCTTAGGATCTTGTTCTCAAAGATCTGCAATTGTTGTTCATCATTCTTTGTCGTACTCCATGTTTCTGATCCATACATGACGGCTGGTCTTAATATATTTTTTATATCTGGTACAGATTTTCTCTTTATTATTTATCATGTTTCCATTATTATCCTTCAAGCTCTGCAGAGGTTGTTTATACCATAGATTTACTGTTCGCAAGTTTTTACAGAATTCCCTGCTTTTTTTTACTCTGATGGCGTGTCTGCTGATTCTTGCTTACCGTGTATTTCATATATTGTCGTTTGTGTTGACGAATAACTTTTTGAGTTTCTTTAAATTGTGTGTGTGGTACTTCTCCTCGTTTGTTTTGTTGTTCATGTCATTCAACCATATTTGTCTTGCTGTTCTTTTCTTTATGACTGACTCTCTGCAGACTTCATCGAACCAGTTCTTTTTTTTATATTTTATGATCTTGACTCCAAGGCATTCTCCCGCTATGTTCTTTATAATGATTTTATATCTTCCCATCTGACATCAAAGCTTTTAATTTCTTCATTCCTTCTTTAGTTTATCTTATGGTTTACCTCTTTTCTGAATTCTTCTTTAGTGTCGTCTCTTCTCAAAACATCCCTATTTATTACTGAGCCTTTATTTAACTGACTATAAAATGTTTTCTTCAGTCTGAATTTTAATTTAGCTCCAACAAGATAATGGTCGGTGCTGCATTCAGCCCCTGTGTAACTTGTGATCTGAAGTATGTTTGTTGTGTGCTTGGCATCAATTAAAACGTGGTCTGTCTGGTTGCATGTTAGATTATAGGGGGATTTCCATGTTTGTTTATGGATGTTCTTATTTTGAAAACTTGTGCTGCTTATTTTCATTCCATAAGCTTCTGCCATATTTATTAATCTCCATCCAGTATCATTGGATGTTTCATGCAGACTTTCTTTTCCTGTGATGTGTTTGTGTGACTCCCCCTTTCCTATCATTGAAATCTCCTAATATTATCAGTAAATCATGTTTCTGGGTCTTCTCTATCACCCTCTCTAACGTGTTGTAAAATTCTTGTTTGACTTCATCCTCTGTATCTTCTGTTGCCGCACGCACATTAATCATTGTTATATTTTTTCTTTGTTCCCTTGATGAGGAGGCTGCTGATTCTTTCATTGGTGGCACCGAAGTCCATCACTAAGTCCCATACTTTTCTCTTGACGGCAAAACCTGTCCCAAGTTCATGTCTTCCATTGGTAATACCTCCGTACACCAGTACCATTTCTCCTGTGAGACTCGTGGATCATCTACAAAAGTTTAAACTTTTAATTGTTAAGCTTAGCAATGACAAGCGTGGCCACACACTGAACTCGATCATTTCTCAGGATTGTGTCTCTATCCAATTCCCTCTCCCGTTCCTTAAAACCAGTCTTAAATTGTTGAAGTTTGAACTTTCGAAGACCAGCAGAATCTGACTAAGTTGTCTGGACATCACATGTCTGCTGTATTGTGGCCGGGATCACATAATGCCCTGCCAGGCAAAGTATCTCACACTTCCTGCAGCACAGACAATGGAATTTTAATATTTGAGTACCGTTGTACAGGCTTGTCTCACATTTACTGCGAGGAGAATAACTTATCGTCCTCTTCTCGATCTGCTATGAAAACAGCCCCCCACCTCCTCTTCTTCCCGTAAGCCAGTCTTTGGAAATTGGATCTCCACCAGAAGAATTGCTACATCTTCTGAGTGATGCAATATTTGAGAGAGGAGTACAGTTTTGTGTTTACACCGGGCGTCGTTGCCCTGGGATATGACCCACCAGGGAAATGGCTGCTCTCTACATCCGCCATCCACAGATGAAGAAATATATCTCAATTATTCATTGCAAATTCTAGTCAACTTTGTTACTGGGTGTTCGCCAAGACTCCCAACTCTTTACGTCTGAAGCTAAAGGGGGAAAACTGTAGAAATCTATGACGTAAAGTGGATGGGAATTGAACGGTTATTTTCTTGCAATTTTGTCATTTTATGTCTTGAAAGTGTAGACCGCAGAAGATATATCTCCATCAGATCCTTTTAAATGTTTACGCCGTCGTTTTACATCCATTCGATCTTACCAAGTTTTTATTTGATATTAAATTATTTCCATTATTAAATCGGATATATATATATATATATACATATATATATATATACTATAAATAAACTGCGTGTGAGTACAACAACTTGCGTGGTTTTTTTTTTTCGGTAACTAAACTTCAGATTAGAAAAGTATTTAGATGTTACGGAGAATGTAAATCTTATATGTTACATTACTACCATAATATATGTACACAAACTCAGTCATCGTTATCATTATCATCATTATTAGACACAATATCAAAACAATTGCTCTATCTAGCGTCTTTATTTCGTGGATTAGAGATTTATGGAATATATTATTGGAATTCATTTGTTTTTGTTTTGTTCTGTTTTGTTTTGTGTGTCAATTTTTTAAATGGAGAAAATGACAAATGCAAATATTCCCTTTAAAAACAATTTGAAATGATAAAAGGAACATTTCTCCTAAGATTGACGCGAAATTAATACATATTTTCTGTCAGATGTAGCAGGAGAATGTAATGTAAGTTGTAGTTATTATCTGCTGTCTCTGTAAGTCCAGCACTAACTACTGGGTTGAATCAAAAGTTCCTCACGTTCTTGCACTGTTTCGCTGCTGCACAAAACCAAGCAACATTGATGTAGACTTAGCAGTGTTCCCGGTGGTACATGTTGTTAATAAAGATGTAACTTCACTCTTCAGAACACAGTCCATAACTTTCGATAGTCTTCTGCCATCGCATAGCCAATGCGAAGAGTCCTTAGTATAGTACCACTCGGAAATATGTGAGGTCAAAAAATCTCTCATACGGCTTCAACTTCTTCCGGTGAACTGAATTCTCGCTCTTGAAGGAAGTGTGCCATCGCGCGGATCAGATGGTAATCAGAGGCTCCAATGTCGGGACTATACGGTGGATGGGGCAGGACCTATATTCCCTCCATTTCCGTGAGTTGTCCACGGACCTGGTTGGAAGTGTGCGCTGGAGCGATGTCGTTGCTGGAGATGTTATGCTGTTATGGTTCAGCTGCTCAGCATTCAGATTCCCGTCCACTGAGCAACCAAACTGAACCTATTCTCAGTGCAAGGGGCCCTCGAGGTTCCACTAGATGCAAAGCATAACCTTCTTCTCGAACAGGCCTCATTAGACAACCACCTCTGTCCCCTGGCATGGCTGTGTTGGGGTACCGCGGGAAAATCCACTTTTGATACCCAGTGACGGTGGAGAAACCTTTTGTCATGTAAGTTTGCCAACAGTTGGCGACATTTGTCAGCACATTTCTGCTCTTGCTGGAGAGTGGGATCATGGGGGACATGCTGAAGTGGAGGTCGTACAAATACCAAAGTATGGTGCTTTTCGAAAGACTCAAGCTGGGCTGACAAGCGCCGAGTCCTGGTACTGGGATTGTCTTCAACAGCTTGGTGCAGGACTTTATTATTGGTGATTGAGAGGTGCCCCGAACCAGGCCTGTCTTTGATGTCAGTGCCCCCAGACCTTTTGAACCACTTCCTTGCAGTGGTGCCTTCAATTATCCTTTCTCCTTCCCCCCCCCCCCCCGCCCACACTGCAAATTTCACGGGCAGCTGCAAATGCATTCAGCCCTCTCTTTCACTAATGCCTCAGGAGGGCGCGAACGACAAACCTTGCCGTCCGCCATATTTCCTTCTGTTGATCACTTACCTCGCGATTCGTTGACACTCACGTTTTCAGAATGTCGTAATACATGACGTCGACATGACGTTACAAAGGTCTTTACAACGTGTAAACACGGGAACCTAGAACGAAATTAGGGTATCGGAAAACGTGACGAATTTTTGACTCACCGCAATATACAAAAAGATTTAATGTCACACATGTAACAATAATTACAGAATCACTATAATTCTTTCATTCTTGCTCGGCCACGAAGAAAATCCAAAGTGCTACACGTTAATTTTTCATTTATTTTTCGTGCCTTTATCCGTTGTTGTCTTTTGTATATGGTTCTTGATTAAGCCATTTGCCGAAATATTGGATTGTTATATGCTCTTCATTAACACGTGCTTATCTTACTCTCTGCTACTCTCGTTCCTGCCCACTTTCATCATTCTTTCTGGGTTTTTTTTTTTAACTGAACCTAACACATCTGTCTACTTTTATCACTAGAACCAGTTTTTATCACAATCGCCATTTCTCTTATTTCTCACGAAGACAATTTCAGTATTCGTATTCGGCCGAATATATAACGGTCAAACGAGAGTGGGCCAACAAAACAAAACAAAAATGTCTGCATTTCAGTTAAAAGAAAACAAGTTTGTATAACTGAATAAAATGAAAGCAAAAGCATATTTGTAATTTGCTGCTGTAATGTTATATAATACTTTTCATCACAGTCTTTTCAAACTTCGATAACTTCTTACCTGTTCACCCCTTGTAATCTTGATTGCGTATTTTTAAAACAACCAGAACGTTGCTTTCGAGTCCAGTGAAGTATGACAAGCTTCACATCCTCGTTTGATGTGAAGTATTTATCTTCAGAGTATCACGCTGTTTCCCATAAAAAAAAAGCTTTTAACCGAGAGGCCTACAGGAGAGCTGCTAGGGGGGCAGAGTTCCGCAGGGACATGCAAATGTCTGACTGACACTGTTCATAGTTTTATGTTCATCTCTTTCCATGCCAAATTTACTGCAAGTCTGTTACAAAAGAGAAGTGGAATAAAGTTGTATATAAATTTATCTAAGTTTGCATTTTCTCTACATTGTTACTGAATGCTGAAAAGAGCACTAAGAAGTTTCGTCATCATCATCATCATCATCTTTGTCCGTCACTCCCCAGTGAGTATAGACCGCGGATAAAGTATTCTCCAGTAGTCCATATTCTTGGATTTCTTCTCTACTTCCTCCCATGTGTATTCCTTGTCTTTGAGCACTTTCATAATTTCTCTTCTCCAGGTACTTCTTGTCTTTGAGCACTTTCATAATTTCTCTTCTCCAGGTACTTCTTGTCTTTGAGCACTTTCATAATTTCTCTTCTCCAGGTACTTCTTGTCTTTGAGCACTTTCATAATTTCTCTTCTCCAGGTACTTCTTGGCCTTCCCTGATTCCTATTTCCCAGGAGTTTCCATGCCAGTGCCTGTCTTGCTATGCTGGTGTCTGGTTTTCTCAGCGTGTGGCCAATCCATCTCCATTTTCTAGGCAATTTGTAAGTTCATAGGTTCTTGTCCTGCCCGTACCCAGACCTCCTCGTCCCTGGTCGTATCCTGCCATATGATGCTAAACTCCTTCTCAAGTAGTAGTTCATGAATGTTTTTAATCCTCTGTCTTAGTCTTCACCCATGTCTCATATAATAGGACGGTCTCTGTCTTAGTCTTCACTCATGTCTCATATAATAGGACGGTCTCTGTATTAGTCTTCACCCATGTCTCATATAATAGGACGGCCTCTGTCTTAGTCTTCACCCATGTCTCATATAATAGGACGACCTTTACATCTGTATTACAGACCCCGAGTTTGGTTCCTGTTTCGATGCTCTTTGCTCTGGAATTCGAACATGCAACGTGTTCTTTTATCAGAGCCCCTTCCTCTCTAAGAAGCTTCCTTTAGACATTAGCCGCCTTGTTAGTAAAAGTAACTGTAATCAGAGAGTGATACCCCCGCACTCCGAGCATTCCCATACGTGTTCCGCCTTCCCTTCCAACACCCACTGAAATGTGCGCCTGCTGATGGAGCCAGTCATACACACACTGGTTGTGGGTAACGCGCTAAACCACTTTTTTTCAGAAAAACGTCCACTTCTCTTCTTCTCTCCCATTTCTATCATCCTCCTGATGTGATTGTCGGCATTCAGCCCAGTGCCGGCCTCCATATGCAAGCCTCATCTAAAGTGGCTCTTGCAATCTCCTCCTTGTTCATTTTTAGGGTTCCATGGATTGACGCCAGTGTGTCCATCTTTTCATTGCCTGCAACTCCCCACATTAACCGAGCAGTAGATCCACGTCAAACTTTAGTAAGTATCGAGCTTAAGCAGTTCACACTTATTTGCTTCTGCATATCACACAGAGGTCGCTGTTGGTTGGTCAAGCCAGGGGCCCAGAGAAGAATTCTGTAAGATGATGCAATAAATAATTGCCTCCTCCCCATCCCCGCCCCACCCCTTCTCTAGCTCACGTTGTTTATTACCCATTCTGTTTTCACCCACATCTTAAAACAAGGGAAACCACTCAGGGCTCGGCATGATGCAATGCCCGCAGTCCCTTCCTTTGGACATTAGTCAAGCTAAACTATGTGGAAACATTCTTTGATGATGGTCTTTAAAAATAACTGCCTCGTATTCTTTCCGTCTGAATAAAGTTTGAAATTCAGTATAATATTCTAGAACAGGTATAACCAACTGGCGACACGGGGACCGCATGCAGTCCGAGAATATTTTTTTTTTCTTTTAAGGCCCGCGGAGTAGTTATGAAAATTGAATTTATTTGATTAAAATGAACATTTCTGTTCCCCCAAACATATAAAAAATAAATAAACTGAAAAGCTACTTAAACGCTGTCAGCTCAAATTTACTTCATAGCTGTCACTTTTGTCTCATTTTCATGTTAGTTGATTGATCATCTTCATTGGACATCGGACAATTAGTCCATAAGTGCCCCGATCCCATCTTCAGTATTTCCACCAGTGTTTGACGGTTGACGATACCAGCCCTGTGTTGATCAACCAGTCTTCTTTGCTTGCCACTGCAGCGCTCTTGTCTGGCCACTCCATGTTCGACGAATGTTCCAGCCATCTGTTCATGGCTGCACACTAAGAACTGTTGCTTGAAACAGAGATTCGACCAGCTTCTCTGAGTACATTCAGGACATCAGCCTGGTCCATTGCCTGCCCACCCTCCACTGTGGCCATGCCAGCAAATCTATCTGCTCGTTCCTTTACCTCTCACTCCTCCCTTCCCCTCCCCCCTTCCGTATGACCTGGCACAAAAATGAAACAGATTTTTGTCAACCGTGATCTTCTCAGTTATTCCAACCAGTGCTTTCACATCCAACCCGTCTCAATCTTCCTAAGCATATTTATTGAGTAGCTAAGACTACATGCCTGCGTGAAGGTTTTTATGTATGTTGGTAAAAATTAGTCCATTTAGACCCTGCTCGACGCTAGATTTCCGTATGCATCCGTAGTCCTTTAAGGTCACTTTAGAGTGGGCACCATAGTTCTAGTAACAGTTGTCGACATTTCGAACAATTTTTCTTTAAGCACTGTTTTATAAGGATGATAAATACTAATGCGGATAATAATAATCATAATAATAAAAATAATAACAATAATAATAATGTCCTTGAACTTAACATTGCACTTGGCCAAGATGCGGCCTGTAAGGTAAAAGTAAAATTCCCGTTTCCATGCCATTAAGACATATTGGGAATGCGGTGTTAGATCCGTATTTCCATGACCTTTGACACATGAAAGTGTCATGTGTCATTACCACGCATACTATCACACTTACCTTCCCAGATTTCTCTGGTACCCATTTTTAGAGGTTGGGTCCACCCCGGGGACTTTCTTGGTGTGTACCAAGGACAAAAAAAAAAAAATCCCAATGCTGGGACTGAACCCGGTACCACCGGACTGGTAAACCGAGCGCCTAACCACTCTACTAACCAGGGAGATGCGGGCTGTAAATTTCTTTTAAAAGCTGTTCTCCTATCATCCTGTGCTACTGGTCTCTTTTTATTTTTTGTTGTTTTTGAAAACCATTACATGGCTGGTTTCATCTTCAAATGAAGTTTATTCTAGTACCCAGTCAATCAGTCAGATGTTGACCTGTTTAGATCGAAGGTTTGAATAACTGAAAGCCTGTGCCTTTACTAAACTACTACTATGCCAGTCCCTAAGCTCAGTTAAGTTGCCTAACAAAGACTAGCTCAGTGTCCTCACGTACAGCTTCCAGTAAGATGACACACAGTTACACATTCAGAACGTCATCAATCCTGCGTGTTACACGCCTGACGCGGGCCCAGATAAGACATCTCACGTACACAGCTGAACAGTTTATAGTCGCCATCGACCGGGGGATATCAGATGAATTTAATGACGGACTCATTATGATGATGATGATGAAGTTCAATACTGGATGAAACACACCGAGTTACGTGTCAAACTGCAGGTGACCTGACACAGATTACAAGTTCTGATGGCATATGCTACTACAGCTGACTGGAATCTACTAGGAAACAGTAAAACAAAAGTTGTGGGGACATATATGTTTGTCTTTCTCACTCTCTCTCACTCTCTCTCACTTTCTCTCACTCTATCTCTCTAATTCTCTTTCTCTCTCATTCTCTCTCAGTTTCTCTCATTCTAACTCTCTTTCTCTTTCACTCTCTCTCATTCTCTCTCACTCTATCTCTCTAACTCTCATTCTCTCTCTCTAACTCTCTTTCTCTCACTCTCTCTCATTCTCTCTCACTCTCTCTCACTCTGTCTCTCTAATTCTCTCTCACTCTGTCTCTCTCTTTCTCTCTCATTCTCTCTGACTCTCTCTGACTATCTCACTTCTCTCTCTGTCCTCTCTCTCACTCTCTGTCATTCACTTTCTCAAATACTCTCTCTCTCACTCTCAAATGACATAGATCGACTGTAATAACAGTATTACATCTTCGCAACAGTCGAAACCTTCCGTACTTGTCCAGCTAATGGTCAGTCCTTCACACAAATTCTGTGCCGGACACTTTAGCGCGCCAAAGAACTGAGTTCAACACCAGGGGCAATCACCCCGTTAGCCCGAGAATATATGTTTTCTTTTAACCAGGGACGTTAACTTACACGAGTTTGTGGAAAGTTGCATACCCTGACACACATATTCTGTTACACTTTAGTCTAGCCTCAAATTAGCCGCTGAGGAAATTCCGTAACATAACAACAAGGGTAACCTGAAAACAGCAAAAGAAAGCGCTATAAAATGAAATAAAAGTTAACACAGTCGTATCAGCTAACTTTATTAAAGTTAGCATAGTCGCATCAGCTAAGCTGTTAAAGTTAACGCAGTCGTATCAGATGAGCTATTAAAGTTAACACAGTCGTATCAACTAAGCTATTAAAGTTAACACAGCTGTATCAGATAAGCTATGAAAGTTAGCACAGTCGTATCAGAAAAGCTATGAAAATTAGCACAGCCGTACAGTTAACAGTTAACAAGACCAGGTAACTACGGCTAGACAAAGCATACCCTGGAGAACGGAACGTCAGACTAGCCTTCGTGTTCAGTTTTCAACTTTGTGAAAATAAATTCTATTTTTTTTTCCTTTTTGTATTATCATAGCTTCGACACCAACGTGAATAACGACTGTTCCCACTCCCACTCCCTTCTCCCACTCCCACTCTCTTCTCCCACTCCCACTCCCACTCCCTTTTCCCACTCCCACTCCCTACTCCTACTTCCTTTTCCTACTCCCACTCCTTTTTCCTACTCCCTTTTCCCATCCCTACTCCTACTCCCTTCTCCCACTCCCACTACCTTTTCCCACTCCCACTCCCTACTCCTACTCCCTTTTCCCACTCCCTACTCCTACTCCCTTTTCCCTTCTCCCACTCCCTTTTCCTACTCCCACTCCCTTTTCCTACTCCCACTCCCTTTTATCTCTTCCCAGGGGGTGGAGCTATGCTTTCTTTAGTCTGCTTCGAGAATTCATGAGAAGGCCCAACTCAACATTCAACACAGTATATACTGTATTAACCATAAGAACAAGACAACTGAGATACTATGGGCATGTCAATGGGTACTGAAAACTCCACTAGAGGGAAAGATCGGAGGAAAGAGAACTAAGAGTACAACAGCGACATAGACGGATGGACAACGTCAAGAAGAGGGATAGGAACCATCCTGGTCGGGTACACTGCAAAGACAAGAGACAGGACAGTTTCGAGTGTCATTGCGACCAACCTTTCGTGGGGAGATGGCAAGAGTTGATAATAATGATAATGGTGATCTCTCTCTCTCTCTCTCTCTCTCTCTCTCTCTCTCTCTCTCTCTCTCTTCTCTCTGAACCATAAGTGCCCAGGGCAAGGGTTTTCCACAAATGCCTGTCCTTTGCCTTTTTTCTGCTCTTGCCCAGGTGAGCCCTCTATTGCTCAACATCCTCACCGTTGTTCTTCTCCATGTCTCTTTTGGTCTACTCTTACTTCTGTTCCCCTGTGGTGTCCATCTTAGTGCTGCTTTTGATAGTGAGTTGTCAGTCATTCGGAGCACATGTCCCAACCATCGCCATCGTCTTTCCTCAATAATTGCTGTCAGTGGCTTCATCTGCATTTCCGCCAACAAGATGTTATTTCTTATGGTGTTTGGCCAAAATATTTTTCTAATTCTTCGTAAACATTTAGTCTGGAAAGAATTCAACTTGTTTTCTATGGTTTTGGTGATTTTCCAGCATTCAGTTCCATAGAGTAGTACACTTAGAACATTACTCTTAAATATCCTGATTTTCGTATTCATGCTTAGTTTTTTAGATTTCCATATAGTCTGCAGCATTGCAAAAGCCTGTTTGCTCTAGTGAGTCTGCTGTTGATGTCATCTGTGATGTCTCCATTTTCTACTATTTTACTGCCAAGGTATACAAATTCATTGACTTCTTTCACTAACTTGCTATCTACTCTCAGTACATTTCTATTGTTCACAGATAATGGTGATGGTGAGGATGATAATGATGATTGATTTAATTGATTGATTGAATCAACATCTAACACCTTCATCACGGCATTAACTGCTAAAGGTTTGGAATTCAAAGATATACAACATCAGAGCCAAAATCATCAACAACAACATCAACAACAACAACAGTATGAAAGCTCTTTTTTAGCAAAAAGAAAAGACTACAATTTCCTTATGCTAGTTTTTACGCAGATTCTTATATCCTTCCCGTGCCGTCAAACGTCACATAGGGCTCGCAAAGTAGTTCGCCAATTTTTCCTGTCTTCGGCGAGTCTTTAAACCTCATCAAAGGATTTTATGCCTGTTAATTTGGCCTCTCTTAATAATGTCCTCTTCAGAGTTTCACGCTGTCTGCCTCTTTTTCTTCGGCCTGTTGTGTTCCACTTAATAGCTTGTTTTGGGATTCTCTGATCATTTACGCAGATTACATCATTTTTAAAAACTAATTCCAAGTTTTTTTTGGGGTTTTTTTTTTGTTTTTTTTTTCAACAAAGTAAACATCCAGTTTCTCTGAGCTTAACAAATTCCATCAGAACTTTTCTCTTTACACTGACTGAACTTTTATTTTAACATATTATCCGTAAAATACTATCAATATTGTTAGTAAGTTCTAGGTAAAATTGTACCAGTTTTTAATCTGCTTAAAGCACCGTTATAACACTTTTATAACACTTGTATAATACTTTTATAACACTTATAACATTTTATAACACCGTTATAACACTTTTATAACATTTGATTTGCACTGACCTTTTCCGATTAACACGTAAAATAACACTTTTATAACATTTGATTTGCACTGACCTTTTCCGATTAACACGTAAACCTGAAACTGGCGGACAGGTTGGCTGAGTGGTTAGGCGCTCGGTCTACCAATCCGGTGGTACCGGGTTCAAGTCCCAGCAGTCGAGATGTTTTTTTCCTGGTACCACTACACCAAAAAGGCCCCTGGGTCCACCCAGCCTCTAAAATGGATATCAGAGAAATCTGGGAAGGTAAATGCGGCCAAGCGTGATACTGACCACATGAGGCTTTCATACTTGTATGTTGATGGTCTTGAGAATACGGGCCTAACACCGTATCCCCATTATGTCTTAATGCCATGGAGACGGGGATTTTATATTACCTTAATCTTTTTCTACCTGAAACTGCTTACCAGTTGACCTCTACTACTTTGCCTGGCATTGTTTTACTTGATCGTCTTCTATCATTGGACGTGAGTATCACCCGCTGGAGAGAGAAAAAAAATTGCTGCGAGTATTTTACTACTAAAAAACAACACAATACATTGATAAAGTTGTTAGACATTCCCAGTGGAACTATAAACAATAGTCATTAGTTGATTTGATCCACGTGACCTGAGATAACTAGGCCAACAAATGCTCTCTGCATACTAGAATGTAGGTTACGTTATAAATGGGACAGAATGCCATTAGAAAACTGGGTCGGTGGATGCGAACAAAATCCTTTCAGTTAAGTCAGATGTCATTAAGTACTGCTCTTTCAGCTTTATATTGTTTATTGATAATTTGTCTACTTTCCCAACCATCTTTGACAAATTTGGTTTCTTTCTTTGCGTGAAATAAGAGAACATTCAATGATCTAAAGCAGTGGTTCCCAATTAACAAAACTCCGCTGACCACTTGCTGTTTCAAAACCCAGGCCACTGACCAACCCCCCCCCCCCCCCCAATTTTGGAAACGTCTCATATCTATATAGTAACTATATGCTTTAAAAGCAAAAGAATTTTCTAAGAAAATGCGGGTAAACGCTACACTACACTAAAAAACACAGTAAAACTTGGTGAATTTTACAAATGACAATAGCATCATCATCATCATCATCATCATCATCATCATCGCCTTTCACTCCCTTGAGAGCATAGGCCACAGATAAAGGCTCCCCAGCCATCCCTGTTCTTGGAATTATTCTCTGCTTCCTTCCATGTGCATCCCTTGTCTCTGAGCACTGTCATAATTTCTCTTCTTCAACTAAGTCTATATCACCTCAGTGTTTCTGTAACGCTCAACAATAACGTACTTAAGGGGAGAAAAAAGCAATTAACATTCCTACTTGTTCTGACAAACGAAAAGAATATGAACTGTGTGGCAGCTAACTAACCTAAGTATGGAGGGAGAAACCCTGCCTCGTTTTATTCCGTAAACAATCCCTTCCATGTCTGCTTCCACGTCGGTTGTTAAACATTTCACACAAAAAAAAAAATAACCGAAATTTTGTCACAGACCCCCCACGACGGGTGGTTTGGGGGGGGGGGGGGGAGGGAAAAAAAAGGGGGGGGGGGGGTCCGTGGACCACCAATTGGGAACCAATGACCTAAATTATAAATGAATTCTGTACAATTCCTTTTCATCTTCTTCATCGGCGTTCTCCTCCTACCCTGTTGTGGGTATTTGCGCCTTCGTGATGTCTTTCATTTGTTAAAATTTTAATAGCGGCCCGTTTGAAATTTCACAAAATTAAGGGAAAAACTTGCCAGCGCGTCCCCGACAGCCGGGACGTTTTGTCTTAATCAAGAAAAATTAATTACAATATACGCAAATGGAGGCTGACGGATGTAGGACAGCTTTGCTCAGAAAGTTTCATTGGCCGAACAAAAACAAAGAAACAAAATCAATTTGAAGTAAAATTCTGTCCTCTTCGGTAAAAATATTAGCTTTTCCCGGCTGATTTCTCTCTCTCTCTCTCTCTCTCTCTCTCTCGTCCCTAACGACACATACATGTTGCCAGGCAAGTAACCTTCACCTCTTGACTTGAATTCACTTCCGAGTTCAGCAGGACTTAACAGTGATGAGCCTTTACTCGACGATAAAGTGAATAGGTTACCTCCCATCCTCAGTCGCTGTCTTTCAAGTCTAGAACCTGCTGCTATTTGTTTCGCATTCTCTTACAGACAAGCTTTCATTAAGTAAAACATGTTCGTTAACCAAGGTTGAAATCTTTTGATTTTTTAACCCCTACAGCTATTTTTGCCATTATTACGTTCTAGACTAATGTTACTTTTACCTTCTCTAAGACTATTTTTTGTTACTCTTATGTTCTCTACACTATTTTTACGTTTTCTAGACATATTTTCTTTTTCTTACGTTCTCCAAGACTATTTTATGTTATTCTTAAATTCTGTAAAATATTTTATGTGGAAAGTTGCATACCCTGACACATATATTCTGTTACAGCTTAATCTAGCCTCAAATTAGGCGCTGAGGAAATTCCGTAACATAACAACAGTACAAAGACAATTAGCATCGAAGGGTAACCTGAAAACAGCAAAAGAAAGCGCTATAAAATGCTATAAAAGTTAACACAGTCGTATCAGCTAACTTTATTAAAGTTAGCATAGTCGTATCAGCTAAGCTGTTAAAGTTAACGCAGTCGTATCAGATGAGCTATTAAAGTACGTCTTACGTTCTCTTGACTATATTATGGTATTCTTACCTTCTCTAAAATATTTTATACTATTCTTACGTTCTCTAAAATATTTTATGTTGTTCTTACGTTCTCTAAAATATTTGTGTTATTTTTACGTTCTCTAAAATATTTTATGTTATTCTTACGTTCTCTAAAATATTTTATGTTATTCTTACGTTCTCTAAAATGTTTTTGTTATTTTTACGTTTTCTATACAAATTTTGTTATTCTTACGTTCTCTAGCTTATTTGTGTTATTCTTACGTTCTCTATACTATTTTTCCCATTATTTTTACATTATCTAGACTATTTTTTTTATTCTTACATTCTCTAAACTTTTTTTATTCTTAAGCTCTCTATTTTTGTTATTCATACGTTTCCTAGACTGTCTTTTGCTAAATTTTCCTCTTAGACATGTGTGTCTTTTGTGTATGTGAGAGAAATAGTGCTGTAATATGTCTTCACATTTCTCTCTCTTCTTCTTCTTCTCTCTCTCTCTTCTCTCTCTCGCTCTCTCTCTCTCTCTCTCGCTCCCTCTCATCTTGTTTTTATTATTTTCCCAGATACATGAACAGCTTCTGTTGTTATTTCAGTACTTTCTTATGACTGTACAAAGAGCAGATATACTACAAGTTTTTTTTAATCTCTCTCTCTTCTTCTTCTTCTTCTCTGATTTCTCCTCACGTATTCCTTTCTCTCATTCTTTCCAAATTCTCTCAACCTGCATATTCTCCAGGCAAGTTGGCAGTCCTGGGCTACGCCCCTGCAGTATCAAACGATCAATATCCCCTCTCAGCTTTGTCTGTGACCTCCTGGTCGTATTCTGTATTTGTACTAACCTGATTTAAAAGCATGGGCGCCGACCAGTCATAATTCATGCTCCTGGTAAACAAGCTGTGGGCTATTGATTGCCCGTTGGCAACGATATTCTTCAGGACGCATTCCGGAGCAGCTAAGCCGAACCCATGACACCTGATCTGGTCTCTGAACTGACTGCAAAACCATGAACGTCAGCAGGAGTCCAGGCCCATTGAACATCTCTATAGAAGACACCAAAATCCAACAAGTTAAAGAATTCAGATATCTTCGTAGTATGTTTACAGAAGATGGAAAGCTTGATATGGAGCAAAGAGCATATGCCACAACATGCCACAACATGCCAGCTTCTTTCTCGCCCTAAAACATAACACTCCAAACACTACAACTAATTACTAGCATATCAATGCCACCCTTGTGCTGTCAGTGCCAAATATGGGCACTAACCAAGAAACAGCAAAATAAAGTATCTACATGCAAACTGAGATGCTTAAGAAAACCAGCAAACCACACTACTGGAGGCAAGATAAGAAATGACGGCATAACACAACTAGTAGGAACTGCATTATACCTACAATATATAGAGAAACAAAGTGGTTTGGCCACTTAATGAGAATGATGCATATATAGTCAGTGGCAAGGGCCTTCATTCAAAGAACTACAAGACACGGATCAAGAGGAAGACCTCGGAAAAGATGGATAGATGGAGTTTTATAGAAACACTCACGAATTACGGCATGAATATCGCCGAGGTCGCTTATATGGCCCAAAATGCATCTACATCTCCCAGCGAAAGCTCACGGTACAAGACAAAAAATAAAGTGAAGTACGCTCATAAAGTAATAAGCACGCCCATTATCTGGATATTTTAGGATTGATGAAAGCACATAAATAACAAATAATGTTACCTGTCAACTTGCACCGATCCTAAAACATCCAAATATCTCGATGTACACCAAAAGACAAAACCAGTTTTCAAACACAATTCGTCACGATTCTGTGCTATCAGTGCCAAACATGGACACTCACAAGATATCATGACAGAAAGATAACACGAGAGACGAAGTGCTTTAAAAAAATGGTGAAAAGAAGAGATCTTGAAATAATCCGGCAAACGGTGGGAACAAAACCTAACTAGGACTTAATTCCATTCATTCATTCATTTGCATGTCCCTTGCGGAACTTTGCGTCCCTAACAGCACTCCTGTAGGCCTCTCGGTTGTGAGCAAGATGGGCTGCTGCTGAAGCATCCATTTGCAGATCATCAAAGATGTCTTGCAGCCATCTTCGCCTTGGTCTTCCTCTCTTTCTTTTTCCCATTATGTACCCTACCAAGACGGTTTTCTCTAGATTATCATGACGTTTAATGTGTCCAAAATATTCAAGTTTTCTTTGTTTAATACTCTTTATTAGCCAACCTTCTTCAGTATTAAGCTCTTGTAGTATAGATATATTTGTTCTTTTTTGTGTCCTTGATATTTGAAGAACTCTTCTGTAGCATTTACATGTAAAGGCCTTTATGTGTTTCTCAGCTGTTTTGTTAAGTGTCCAGGTCTCATAGCATATGTTGCGATGGGAAAGATGCATGCCCTTAAAAATCTTATTTTTGTAGTTCTGTCTGTTCCACTCCACAGATTCTTTAGTTGTTTTACTTTCTGAAGAGCAATAGATGTTCTCCTTTTAATTTCCCTCATTGTATCTCCATTATTAGTTAGCAGTGGTCCAAGATATTCAAAACTCTCCACTTCTTCCAATTTTTCCTCATTGATATATATTTCAGCTGCCTTATTAGTTTTGTCAGTTGTCATCAATTTAGTTTTCTTCGCATTAAGATACAAGTTTTACTCTTCGCTATTCTTACGGACTGACATAATTAGCTTTTCCATTCCTTTTTGTGTTGTGGACAGTAAAACTGTGTCATCAGTATATCTAATCTCTGGTATTTCATAACCTCCAATTGTTATGGCATCGTAATATTCTTTGTCTACATCTTCTCTAATATTCCTCATTATATTTTCAGTATACAAGTTAAATAAGTAGGGCGACAACATTCACTTCTGACGGACCCCTTGTTTTATGTCAAACCAAGTTGTTTCACCATTTATTCTTACTGCTGCTTGTTGGTCTAGATACAGCAGCGATATTAATTGTATCAAATTTGCTGGGAATCCCATTTTTCCCATTTTTTTCCAAAAGTTTCTGGTGTTTTACACAATCAAATGCCTTTGAGTATTCTATAAAGGCTAAATATAGATTCACATTAAACTCTTCATTTCTCTATTATTAATCTTATATTGAATATATGATCTCTTGATCTTCTTCCTTGCCTGAAACCAGCTTTGACCATATTGACTTCTTCTATTTTCTTACGAAGTCTACTCATTATGATGTTTAACAGAATTTTACTGGCATGACTAATCAGGGCAACAGTTCTGTAGTTTGTGCATAATTTCAGGTTACCCTTTTGTGGCAGTGGTATTGATATAGTTCTTTTCCATTCTTTTGGCCAAATACCTGAATGCCATATCTTTTTACATAGTGCATGATAGAATGTTGCACATTCCTTTCCTCCTACTTTAATAAGTTCAGCTGTTATCTCTTCACATCCTGGTGGTTTACCATTTTTCAGATTCTTTATTGCCCATAAAATTTTCTTCCATTGTCGGTTCGAGTTCTTTCTCCTCCAATAATAATTCACACTGTTGATTTCTGCTTTCACAGTCAGTTGTTTCATACATTCCTTTGCAATATCCCTTCCATCTCTCTAGAATTTCCTCTGTCTCTTTCAAGGTATTCCTCATCTTATCACAAATTACATTTAGCTTAGGTGTGACATTTCTCGTCAATGTCTTCACTTCTTTAAACATTTCACTATCTCTTCCACACTTCTGATGTCCTTCTATTCTTTCACAACAATCATGTATGTATTGTTTTTTGTCTTTTCTTATGTTTCTTCGTACTTCTTTTGTTAAAGATTTATATTCCTCTTTGTTGTTTTTGTTGTTGTTTGTCACTTTAAATTGCGTCTTCATTTCTCTACGTTGTTTTATCAGTTCTAGTGTACCTGCTGCAATCCATGCATTCTTTTGTGTTTTCTTTACTGGAGCCACACCTTTAGCTGTTGTTATTAAGATATCTCTGTCATCGCCTCCTGTACAGCCATCAGGATTTCGAAACGGTTCTTCACTTCGATACCATATTGTTCTGGTATTTTTGTAAGATCGAAGCGAAGTGGTCTTGATCCCGTAACTGTCTTTTTTTATCTTTATCTTCATGTCTGCTATAACTCATGGTCCTTGCCACAATCAGCACCTGGTAAAGTTTTTGCTAATGTTATACTTGATCTCCATCTTCTTTGCACTATAATGTAATCTGTTTGATTCTTGTTGTCCCATCAGGTGATGTCCATGTGTAAAGTCTTCTTGGGTGTTGTTTAAAAAAGTGTGTTAGCTATCATTAGCTGAATTTCCATGCAAAAAGAAATTAGATTGTCGCCTGCCTCATTTCTGTGTCCTATGCTAAATTCCTCACGACATAGCCTTCGTCTTCTACTCTTTCTGTATAAATCTTTGCATTAAAATCCCCCATTATTAATACAATATCATTTTTCCGTACCTGGTCTATCGTCATTTGCAGTGTGTTATAAAAGTCTTCTACTTCCTCTTCTTCTGCTGCTGATGTAGATGCATATATCTGGATGATTATTACATTTCTAAGAGTGCCTTTAAGTCTGATAGTGAGGATTCTATCACTTACTAGATTGTAACCTAGTAATTATTTAATGCTGATTTGTCCAAGTAAAAAGTCACTCCATTCTTTCCTCCTAATTTTCCACCAGAGTATATAAAGATATCATCATTCTCGCCCTTGATGTGTCCTGATCTTTTCCTTCGGTGTTCACAGATTCCCAAAATGTGTATCCCCGTTCTTTTCATCTCGTCACTTATTATTTAATACTTTCCCTCATACATACTTCTCACATTCCATGTTCCTACTCTTATTCTTCTTTTTAGTTTGATTCAGTGGTTTTCCTTAGTAACACTGTCATGATTTTGTCCGTCATCACAATTAGTAGCACCGACCTCTGTCTCACACTCTTCCCCTGTGTTAAAATTAGATCTGGCCGGGGGGCCTCACCACCAGATCTTTTTCCTATTTAACTTTCCATGTTCCTGTTTGGGTTTCTTGGTATGTTTTCAGAAGATAGTTTACCATTGCTTTCCTTCCGGGCAGTGACTGTACTAGTCAGTGATCGTTGCCATTGTCCCTACATTGAGATCATCTGCCGACAGTCATAGAATGGTGATCATAACCAACATTATCTGTCAGCTGCTCTCCCATTCCATCCACCACCTGCTCCCATGGCTTCACGTCACTCTGATTGGGGGGCTATACGGGTACTCCACCTTGCCCAAGGGTGTCCCGTAGACTGACAGAGGTAAGGAGGCGTCTTACTTCTCCTTTGATAGGGGATACCCCTACCCCGCTAACCATTAACAAGGATTTCATCGAAAAATCAGAGAGTACGAATTGTAGTTCGGACATTTTGATACGCATGAATCCAGAACAACCAGGCGCAGGCGCATACAACTTGAGAAACATCTAGATATAGGGCTCGAGGACGATCAATGAAAAAGTGGATAGATGGAGTGAGAGACACATTAAGGAAACATAACATGATAGCTATCCAACCCTCTCATCATGCTCTGGACCAATGTCTGAAACTCCTCATGACGCAAAAGACATAAAAGAAGAAGAAGAAGAAGAAGAAGAAGAAGAAGGAAAGAAGGAAAGAAAGAAAGAAAAGAAAAGAAAAAAGAAGATGGAGAAGAAGAAAGAACAAGAGGAACAAGAACAAGAAGAACAAGAACAAGAAGAAAGGAAAGAAGTAGAAGAAAATAAGAAGAAAGAAGAAGAGGAAGAAAGAAGAAAATGGAGAAGAAAGAACAAGAAGAAGAACAAGAAGAAGAAGAAGAAAAGGAAGAAGAAGAAGAAGGAGAAGAGGAAAGAAGAAGGAGAATAAGAAGAAATAAGAAAAGGAAAAAGAAGAGAGAAGAAGAAGAAGAAGAAAGGAAAGAAGTAGAAGGAAGAAGAAGAAGAAGAAGAAGAAGAGAAGAAGAAGAGAAGAAGAAGAAGAAGAAGAAGAGAGAAGAAGAAGGAGAAAGAATAAGAAGAAAGAAGAAAGAAAGGAAGGAAGAAGAAGAAGAGGAAGACGAAGAAGAAGAAGAAGAAGAAGAAGAAGAAAGGAAGAAGAAGAGAGAAGAAGAAGAAGGAGAAGAAGAAAGAAGAAGAAGAAGAAAGAAACAAAGAAAGAAACAAAGAAAGAAAGAAGAAGCAGAAGAAAGAAAAGGAAGAAGAAGAATAAGAAGATTCTCGACTTGTAAACTCAAGCAGGGTTTCCTGATATTCTCAATACAAATAATTTCATTAATTTATTCCAGAATTTCACTTACTGAATCTGGAGATTCTGAACGACTTGGAACAACGTGTCCCTCTCCTTCTTTTCCGGCCGATTCAATTTCATGGGATTTTTCCGGACAACACCCGGACATCGCAAATCACATTCTCTGGGCTCTTTCCAAGCAATTTTATGTTTAATTATTCCAACAAGCAACACTTCTTGTTTCCCTATATCTCTAATTAATGTTTTGAGAGAGATGGCAAGACATCGTTATTCTATCGTTTTCTGGCGTGTTTAAAACATTTCCATGTCACTTTTTACGAGAATCTGATCTCATATGAATATATGAATACAAACCGGTAAGACAGTATGTGCTATTATTAACCATATACGAGGCTAGTTGTATTTATGTTTATTCTCGGAACCTTAAGTGCCCAGGGCACATGTGGCTTCCGCAAGGGTTTTTCCGCTCTTGCCTAGGTGAGCCCTCTGTTGCTCAATATCCTCTCTGTTGTTCTTCTCCATGTCTCTTTTAGTCTACCTTTAATTCTGTTCCGGGTGTCTGAGTGGCGAAGTGGTTAGTGCACTGGTCTCTCATGGCGAAGGTCGGGGGTTCGAATCCGGCCGGCGGCACCCCAGTCACCCAGCTGTAGAAATGGGTACCCGACTTCTTCTGGAGTTGGGGAAGGAAAGGCAGCCAGGCGTGATACTGACCATATCACCTTCTAGTGTGCTGACAGGTCAAGGAAAATATGGGCACTAACACCATATCCCTATGTGCCTCCAAGGCATGACAGGGTCACTTTTTACTTCTGTTCCCCTTTGGTGTCTATCTTATATCTTATCTTATATCTTATATCCTTCCCGTGCCGTTAGACGTCACATAGGGCTCGCAAAGTAGTTCGCCAATTTTTCCTGTCTTCGGCGAGTCTTTCAACCTCATCAAAGGATTTTATGCCTGTTAACTTGGCCTCTCTTAATAATGTTCTCTTCAGAGTTTCACGCGGTCTGCCCCTTTTTCTTCGGCCTGTTGTGTTCCACTTGATAGCTTGTTTTGGGATTCTCTGCTCATTTCTTCTCATCAAGTGGCCAACATATGTCCATCTCCTTTTCCTGATCACCCATGAGACTGGTTGTTGTTCAGTCATCTGTCTTATCTCTGCATTGTTCTTGAATTCATTCCACTTGATGCCGAGTATTTTACTTAGGCATTTGTTTTCAAAAGAGTCTAATTTCTTTTCTATTTCTTTAGTTGTTTTCCAGCCTTCGCATGCATAAATGAGGGTGGATATTACATTTGAATTGAATAGTCTTAACTTGGTTTTTGTGCTTATAACTTTTGAATTCCATATGTTCTCAAGATTCTTGAAGATTGATGCTGCTTTTGCAATTCTGATCCTAACTTCCTTTCTAGTGTCACCATCCTGGTCTATGTAGCTGCCAAGGTATGCAAATTGATTGACTTCTTCAATATCTGTCCCTTCTATGTGTATTTTTCCATTTTGATTGATGGGAATTTTCATTATTTTTGTTTTGTCCTTGTTAATTTCAAGTCCTATTTTGCTAGCCAGTGAAGATAGGCTATCTGTTTTTTCTTCCATGGAATTCACATTATTACTGATAAGAGTTATGTCATCAGCAAAATCAAGATCTTCTAGTTGGGTCCCATGTACCCAGTCAATACCTGTGTTACCTGTGCAGCATTTTTTCATTATGAAGTCTATTGTAATCCCAAAAAGTAAAGGAGACAGTATACATCCTTGTTTCACGCCTGTTTCAATCTGGAACCATTCACTCATCCCTTCTTCTGTCTTGACTGCACAACCATATCCATTGTATAAGTCCTTAATGATGTTGACAATTTTAGATGGTATTCCATATAGACATAAAATTCTCCATAATGAATCTCTGTGTATGCTATCAAATGCCTTCTTAAAATCTATGAAATTCAGTATTAATGGTTTCTGCTTTTCAATATGTTCTTCAAGTATTATTCTGAGAGTAAAGATCTGGTCGAGACAGCTTCTCCCTTTTCGAAATCCTGCTTGTTCTTCTCTCATTGCAGTATCCACTATATCTTTGAGTCTATTCAAAATGACCTTGCAAAATACTTTTGACACAACTGATATTAAGGTTACTCCTCTCCAGTTGTTACAGTCACTAAGGTTGCCCTTTTTTGGTATTTTAACAATGATTCCCTTCTTCCAATTAGAAGGGACCTTTTCTTCTTTCCAAATCTTGTTAAACATTCTCTGTAGTTGTCTCATGTTGTCACTATTGATAGCTTTTAGCATCTCGGCTGTTATTTCATCTTCACCTGCAGCTTTGTTGTTAGCCATTAAATTCACTGCTGTTTCAATTTCATGCAATTTAATTTCATCTAGATTGACATTTAGTTGTGGGGCTGGTAAGTCAGTTTCAAGGTTTAACAATTCTTTTGGGTGTGGTCGATTGAGTATTTCTTGGAAGTGTTCAGCCCATCTTTGCTTTTGGTCTTTATTTGATGTTAATAGTGTTCCAGTTTTGCTAAGGATTGGTCTTTCTTTAGATGTAATAGTACCTGTTAGCCTCTTTTGTATGTTATATAAAGTTTTGCTGTCTCCTGTTTTTGCTGCTTTTTCTGCCTCTTTCGCCATATTGTCTATGTATTCTCTTTTATCCCTTCTAGCTGAACTTTTTACTTTCTTGTCTATGTCTTTGTATTTTGCTTTTGCCGAATCTCTTTCATGATCTGCTTTTGCATTCAACATGTTTAATTTGACTGCTCGTCTTTCATGTATATACTTCCATGTTTTATCTGATATCCATGCTTTTCTATTTGGTTTTTCCAATCCAGCGCTTACTTTTGCTGCTGTGATTATGGCTGTGCTGTAAGAATTCCATAACTCATCTATACCTATCTCCTCAACTTCACTGGGTGTTTTGGAATGATTGGCAAGTTCCTGATTGAAATTAATGTTAGTATTTTCTTCTTGTAGGCTGTGGATGTTTATCTTTCTGTGTACTGATTTCTTGTGTTGACTTTTCAATTTTAGTTTTATTTTCCCTATGCACAGGTTGTGATCACTGTTGACATCTGCACCCCTATAAGCCCTTACATCCATGAGAGATGTTCTGTATTGCTTTCTAATACAAAAATGGTCTATCTGGTTTCTAGTTCTATCATCTGGAGATATCCATGTTGTTTTATGTATCTCTTTGTGTGGGAATATTGTGCCTCCAATGACCATGCCCTCTGTTAGACATATTTCAATTAATCTTTCTCCATTCTGATTAACCATGTCAATTCCTTCTTTCCCCATCACTTTTTCAACGTCGGTATTATCCTTCCCTACCTTAGCATTGAAGTCCCCCATAGCAATTAGGATGTCGTGTTTAGGGACTTTGTTGATGATTTGTTGTAGTTGGTGATAAAGTCGTCTTTCACATCCATCTGCATCATTCGTGGGTGCATAACACTGTATTATTGTCATTCTTCCGTGTCGTAGGTTGTATCGTGCTCTTATTATACGACTGTTCACTGGTTCCCATTCTACAAGGCTCTTTGCAGCTACATTTGACATAATAATGCCCACTCCGTCTCGGAATTTATTGTCATTTCTACCTGAATGTATAATTAACTTACCGTTTTCCGCTGATCTTTTACCTGCTTCTGGCCATCGCATTTCGCTGATGCCCAGTATGTCTAGATGGTATCTCTCCATTTCTTTGATGACCTGGTTAGTTCTTGTTGGTGCTGCCATCGTTCTCACATTCCAGAATCCAACCCTTGTCACATGTTTGGGGCCGACGAATGAGCTCTTCGGAGTTGGCATCCCTGATGCTCGGTTGGTTTCTCTGCGAGTTTCCATAACGATATCTTTTTTTCCTATCTGGAGTTGCCTCTCAGGATAAGGTTGTTAGCCTTATGCCCAACTCCCGGTACATGATATGTAACAGATCAAGCGGAATTCCGCTGATTTCTGCATGCCGGCGAGAGCGTTTTAAAAACGACCGCCATCTTGCACGTCACGCCGGCAAGATATATCTTGCACATATATCTTATATATGTGCATATATATATATAAACTCCTTTGAAAACAAATGGCCCAGAAAATACTCGGTATAAAGTGGGACGAATTCAAGAACAACGCAAGGATAAGACAGATGAGCGAACATCAACCTGTCTCTGGGGTGATCAGAAAACGGAAATGGGAATCTATCGGTCACGTGATGAGAAGAAACAGTCAGATAATCCCAAAACAAGCTATCAAGTGGAACATAACAGGCCGAAGAAAAAGAGGTCGACCATGTGAAATTCTAAAGAGGACATTGCTAAGAAAGGCCAAATTAGTAGCCATAAAACCCCTTCTTGAGGTTGAGAAGTTTGCCGAAAACAGGAAAATTTGGCAAACTACCATGCGAGCCAAAATATTTAGTTCTATTTTTCGTCTTGTTGGAAGAGACTAGGAAAACATCCATCCTTTTGTAATATGCTGTAGACATAATAAGGTGCACTTGTAGTTGTCTTGTACCTTTTATCTTCCTGGAACTGCGAGCTGATGTTCTATGCAGCCGATGTTGTGAAGATGTTAAGACACGGCATAGTGTCTGTTTATGAGCGGGTTATGGCGGTTATTTTGTAAGGCCTGGAGTGGAGCTAAAAAGGAGGGCGTGCGATACTTCTTTAGCAGACTCCACCACCCTGGGGACCGTGGCGATTCCTGACCCGTTAGCCCCGTTACTGAGGGCACAAATGCATAGGTGGGGCAGGGTCTTGGTCAACTGTGTGTCGCCAGCCCTGACGCCAGCATGTCAGCTGTGGGTCGTCAGCCCTGACGCCAGCATGTCAGCTGTGGGTCGCCAGCCCTGGCGCCAGCATGTCAGCTGTGGGTCGCCAGCCCTGACGCCAGCATGTCAGCTGTGGGTCGCCAGCCCTGACGCCAGCATGTCAGCTGTGGGTCGCTGACTATCAAATGGACAGCGTCTTCACCCCCATGCAGTTGTGCTATAACGTGTCAAATGAGAATTTAACAAATATTTTTATAGCAAATAGTTCATCATTTGTTTGTATATAATTTAATGTATTATTCATTGTTCTTATTTATATAGTTAATTGTTCCGTTAGTTCTAATTTACATCATCATCATCATCATCATCATCATCTTCATCATCATCATCATCATAAGGTGCTTTGCCGACTGGCGTTGGCTATTATGCTTCTCCAGAGTACACGATCCTTCATGCAGGCCATCAGCTCAGTTTGGTGATCTACTCTCACACCAGCTCGTCAGACTGTTCAGTATCGTTTCTCTCGGTCTTCCCCTGACACTTCTTCCTTCTATTTTTCCTGTTGTTATAATATTTTCATTACCCTCTCTTCTCATTGCATGTCCTATGAAAGTACATTGTCTCTCTCTTATCTTTTTGACAAGATGTTTTGTCTCTCCAGCTCTTCTCATACATTCTCCATTAGTTATTTTTTCTGTCCAGGAAATACGCAACATTCTTCTAATAAACCACATTTCTACTGATTCCGAAGAAGTATATGATTCATTTCCATAAAATGAGACAAGTTCATTATAGCATTTTAGGGCTCGTTTTATAACATTCATTGGTTCTAAGGACTGTTATAGCCGGAGGTGGGGTGGGGGATACGCTCTTCACTCCAATGAAATGTCTCCAAGGCGTGCGTCTCAAATAGCCTCTGACAGTCAAGTCCAGCTCCTGGCCTTCTCGTGGAAGAACTGTTCAAATTGACAGGAGAAGGGGCGAAGGCGAATATCTGGCGCCTGAAAACCAGACGTTTTGGGTAGATGAGAGTCATGTTTGGTAGCTTAATCGGTATGTCCAGTAGTCTCGCGGCGAGAGCTACTCATACCACGGCACCTCTGTTCTAGAGGCCGACCACGTCCGATATACACTCATACTGGTGAAATATGCCTACACCGGCTTAAACCAGGGGTGAAACTTGATGGGTACTCATGTCACGGTACCTACGCACTAGAGGTCGGTCACTCCTAAACACGCCCATACTGGGATAATATGCCTAAACCGGCTCAACCCAGGGGTGGAAGTCACTAGTGGCGAGGATTCGTCCTCCTGGACAAAAGCTCCGTCCTGGTCATAACTAGGAAGGGGAGCGGCCACAACCACAAAATGCTGAAGTCGGAGACACTGGACCAGGGCAGTCTAGATAGGCAACCACCTCTCACCCGGTAGGGATGTATGCATGTCCTAATCACGCTGAGGTTTTCCGGTGAGAAAGTCCAACGTTGGACTGGATGGGCAAATACCTCTCACCCGGCGGGGATACACGGGTATCTCAAAACACGTCGAGGTTTTCCGGTGAGAAAGTCCTACTCTAGGCTGGATGTGCAACCACCTCTCACCCTGCGGGGATATACTGATATCCAAAACACTTAGAGGTTTTCCGGTGAGAAAGTCCAGCTCTAGATTAAACTGGTGCAACGAAAACCATGGTGTCACGCATTCCCGCTTCTGAGATCCACCAAGAACACAGGCTCAAGCCCTGCGATACTCTGAACCTCTTGTGGTCCTCTCGTGGAACTCGTATAGTCCTTTCGGGGACCACAGGGAGACCACGGACCTATCGAGGACCACAGGAGTAAATTCAGGAGGATCACGGGGCGGTCTTGGTGGTAGAAGCGAACGAAGAAGAAGAATATAACATTCATTTTATAAGGACGTGTTGCATAATATGCTTCTCATACTCTGAAATGCAGTCTTTGCTTGGTCTGTTCTGTTCCCTAATTTCTGTTCTGCATTTCCCATCTGAAGTTACTACTACTCCAAGGTATTTTAATTTCTGCGCTTCGTTTAGAATTGTTCCATTTAATTTTATACTGCATGCTGGTGGATTCTGTTTCTTAATCTCTAATGCTCGGAGTAAGTCCTCTCTGACAGCTGTATTAGAAAATGGAAAACATCTATCTGCATTACAAGAAACACTATAATACATTGTACACGCAACAGTCAGTGTTTTGAAACATTACAATATTCACGTAAAACATAGTCTTACGTATACAGATTGCGTAAACCGAGAACAAAAAATTGTGATGCTTTTCTTTTTGCTCGAAATGTCCCGTTCAAATGTCTAAAATAAAATAGAAATAACGTTAACAGCGCTGTCCTTCAAATTTAACAAAGCAAGTTATCAAGGAACTATTATCATTATTATTGCCACAACGGAATAATAAAAAGTAACAAGTATAGTTCACAAATAACAACAAACAGAAGGAAATTTCATAAAATAATAATCGCAACCTTGACATGCATAATAGAACAGCGGAAGAGCAACAAAAAGACAACAAAAATCAATGAAATTATATTGGGAAAAAAAATCCCGCAGCTGAAAAGATGGAAGAAATATGACAAATTGCCACACAACATAATCACTGCAGGTTTGCTGAGAAGATCACATTTTCTTCTGCTGTCCTGGAATTCCCAGAAAGTTATCATATCTCACCAACAAATGGTGCCTGCTTTCAAGATGTCCTTCTTGATTTCGTTTTTTTTTTTTTTCAAAAATCAGTTTGTTTGTTTTTTTTTCCTTCTTTCTGAGAAGAGATAATAAAGAAACTCACCAAATGCTGCAGCAAAATATCATATGTGAGCAATCAAAGGAGGAAAATACAGAGAGATGTTCTGGCATAGAAAATAGGCCACTGGCGAAAACCTTCAGGAAAAAAAATCTCTGCCACAGGAAGGGACACAACTCCCACAGAACAAAAGAAAGGTGTGCATGAAGTTGTAGGTAGAAAGCAAGAAGATCTGAAGAGACACTGGGCGATAAACTGACATGCGCTGTCTGTGTTACGAGATCTTTGTTACACTTCCTGTTCTGTAGTTTTGTTGTTACAAAAACACTTCCTATTCTGTACTTTTGTTGTTACAAAAACACTCTCTGTTCTGTAGTTTTGTTGTTACAAAAACACTTCCTCTTTTGTAGTTTTGTTGTTATAAAAAGATCTACATCATCATGCCATTTCTGTGTTACAAAATCATGCCTTTTTGTCTGTTACAGTATCTCTATCGTTTCATTTTTCTGTATTAGAGTATCTCTATCGTTTCATTTTTCTGTATTACAGTATCTCTATCGTGCCATTTGCTTGTGTTAAAGTGTCTTCAGTATGTCATTTATCCGTGTTAAAAAATCTTTATTTGCCTTTTGTTTGGGTTACAGTATCTTCATCATTTTTTTAATATTACAGGATTTCTGTAATGTATTCGTCTATGTTACAGTATCTATATCTTGCCATTTGCCTGCGTTTCAAGATCTCCATGATGCCATTTATCTGTGTTGCAGTATCTCTATCACGTTGTTTGTAGGTCCAAGTTATACTGAAGAGCTTCCTACAGGATAAATAGCCCTTTTTATACAGGGAGCAGACAGAAACATATGTTTACACAATAGAGAAAAAAACTTATACATGTTCACCAAATGTAAGAGCATCGAAAGATCAGATAATACAAATATGTCTTCACTCAAGTTGGACAAAGATATAGAAAACTCGATACCAACGTTCAAGGTCAATGCCATTAATTACCAAGCACCAGTGGTTCTCTGGCACGTTAATTCATCAGTGACAGCAAAGTAGATAACGATTAATACCACCTTCAGATCCAGTTCTGTGATGATAGTCGAACCTGAATCTCTTAATAAGGTCCAGACTTGCAAATATTTCGATATTTGGAGGTCTACACCCAAGAATGTGAAACAAACAAACAAAAAATGGCAACACGGTCTAAGAAGACTAGGGAAATTATAAAAGATCTACAGAGTATAGAAGTTGAGAATAATTGTCTACCTTTTTCTTTTCTTAAAAATGCACGTTGGCTTGGACAACACAGACTATGCCATACGCTGAAGCTCTTTAATCGTGACCTACTGTGGAATTAATGAAAGTCTTGTTATGCTTGTGACCAGTGTCCATGAGAGAGGGTACCTCGTACGCCGCCTTGGAGTCTGGGAAGGTGTTTTCTGTTTTAAGGGTAGGTCCGAACACCTTTGGGAAGGGAGGGTAAGGCCGTAGTGGATGGAAGCAAATAAGTTGCGGGAGGGAGGTTTGCCCAGATTGTTCCAGAAGGTCCTGCTTAAGGCTGCTTCTCCCCACTCGCACCAAAATGTTCTATATCCGCAGTGTTCCTACAGAAAAACGTTTTTATAATCGTGGCTCACAGAAATTTCTAGCGCTATTCCCGGGAGATTTATCCGGGAGAACATTATTTATTCCATAAATCGATTATTGCCAGGGTCAGCCATGACAGAAGCTGCTCAACAAAATGATGCCGGACAAGTTCCGCTTTAACACACCTGCCTGTTTCAAAAGCGATACCGTTATAGATGATAAAAATATGAGTTGCTTTTTTTTTAAAATAGGGTCTTTTAACCTGTATAAAGTTCCAAAGGCTCTGTTAGACAAATGAGATCCTGGCAGGACTTCAGGGTTACGTCTTCAGGTCACACTGAACTCAGATTATTATTATTATTATTATTATTATTATTACTGTTATGTGCCATGCCGGACACCGTTGGTGATCATGCTTCTCCATCTTGTACGGTCCTTGGTGATCGATTAGCTCAGATGCTTTTTTTCTTCCCATGCCACCTAGTCAGCCCACTGGGATATCTTTCTCTTGGCCTTCCTCTCTTCCCATGTCACCTAGTCAGCCCACTGGGATATCTCTTTCTTGGCCTTCCTCTCTTCCCATGTCACCTAGTCAGCCCACCGGGATATCTCTCTCTTGGCCTTCCTCTCTTCCCATGTCACCTAGTCAGCCCACTGGGATATCTCTCTCTTGGCCTTCCTCTCTTCCCATGTCACCTAGTCAGCCCACTGGGATATCTCTCTCTTGGCCTTCCTCTCTTCCCATGAATTTCCCAGTCATTGCTCCAGCTTCAGCTTTCTCATGACATATCCAAGAAATGTTGACTGTCTTTCTCTTATCATTTGAATTATATGTTTGTTGCTCGAACACTTCTCTGAGGGACTCTTTGGACTCACTTAGGTAGCATCAGACATGAAAGCGTGAGCACACAGCATGCCTACATGTGTCACAACGTCAAGTTGTGAGCAGTTTATGAATATAATTTAGAAAGAATGTAATGTAGTTGCACAGCAATAACATTTTTCAAATATGGTAAAGACAAGTTGATGGGGTGAAACTAAGACATACATAGTTGTAATTTTGTTGTTACAAAAACACTTCGTGTTTTGTAGTTTTGTTGTTACAAAAACACTCCCTGTTCTGTAGTTTTGTTGTTACAGAAACACTTCCTGTTCTGTAGTTTTGTTGTTACAAAAACACTTCCTGTTCTGCAGTTTGTTGTTACAAAAACACTTCCTGTTCTGTACTTTTGTTGTTACAAAAACACTTCCTGTTCTGTAGTTTTGTTGTTACAAAAACACTTCCTCTTTTGTAGTTTTGTTGTTACAAAAATACTTCCTGCTTTTTAGCTTTGTTGTTACAAAAACACTTCGTGTTTTGTAGTTTTGTTGTTATAAAAACACTTCCAGTTCTGTAGTTTTGTTGTTACAAAAACACTTCGTGTTCTGCAGTTTTGTTGTTACAAAAACACTTCCTGTTCTGCAGTTTTGTTGTTAGAAAAACACTTCCTGTTCTGTAGTTTTATTGTTACAAAAACACTTCCTATTCTGTACTTTTGTTGTTACAAAAACACTCTCTGTTCTGTAGTTTTGTTGTTACAAAAACACTTCCTCTTTGTAGTTTTGTTGTTATAAAAATATTTCCTGTTTTGTAGTTTTATTGTTACAAAAACACTTCCTGTTCTATAGTTTTATTGTTACAAAAACACTTCCTATTCTGTACTTTTGTTGTTACAAAAACACTCCCTGTTCTGTAGTTTTGTTGTTACAAAAACACTTCCTCTTTTGTAGTTTTGTTGTTACAAAAATACTTCCTCTTTTGTAGTTTTATTGTTACAAAAACACTTCCCGTTCTGTAGTTTTATTGTTGCAAAAACACTTCCTGTTCTGTAGTTTTATTGTTACAAAAACACTTCCTGTTCTGTAGTTTTATTGTTACAAAAACACTTCCTGTTCTGTAGTTTTATTGTTACAAAAACACTTCCTGTTCTGTAGTTTTATTGTTACAAAAACACTTCCTGTTCTGTAGTTTTATTGTTACAAAAACACTTCTTGTTCTGTAGTTTTATTGTTACAAAAACACTTCCTGTTATGTAGTTTTGTTGTTACAAAAACACTTCCTGCTTTTTAATTTTGTTGTTACAAAAACATTTCCTGTTTTGTAGTTTTGTTGTTACAAAAACACTTCCTGTTCTGTAGTTTTGTTGTTACAAAAACACTTCCTGTTCTGTACTTTTGTTGTTACAAAAACACTTCCTGAGCAAGAAAACTTCACGATTTTAAACCCGACATTTGGAACTTCTTGAATTACGGTGTTGGTTAAAGAGTGTCTTACAACGATGTTTTTTTGAACTCTCTGAGCTGTTGAGAAATACAAGCAAACTTCTCAGTTAGCTCCACTACCGCGGACATCATCTCGCCCCATCCCTGTAGACAAAGCAGATAAAATGCCACAACCTCTTTCAACAAGAGAAGATAACTCCCTGACCAAATCTAAATTCCCTGATCTTGGCAGGCGTGACAACCTTCGGCCAGTCGTCTTTGTCCTTGGAATTTATTGTTGGAAACAGAGACCGCTCGCGGATGATCTTGGCAGTCGTCGGTCAGGTCACGCCCTTTGTTAAAACCTAAGCCCGATATTGGCCTTGCTGTCACTGTTAAATAACTCATGTTCAGATGTCTGTCCGTGGCAATATTGACTCTGTTAATTGATGTGCTATTTACACGGTGAGCGCACGTGCGTTGATTACAACCTGCGGAGATTTGGTCGCAGTTTGCTGTGTTTTTGAGCATTGAAGTTACAAATTCTGCGTACTTATGTCCGCTTCTTTAGTGCCCATGCGAACCAGATAGGAGAGAGCGGGTAGTACGGGATATTGAATAATCTACAGATGAATATGTAGCTCTGTAATATCTGTAGTGAGAGAGAGAGAGAGAGAGAGAGAGAGAACGAGAGAGAGAGAGAAAGGCAGGTATAGATAATAGAGATGTAGACTTGGACTCGACTAGAGAGGAAAAGACACATATAATAGAGATGTAGACTCGGACTCGACTAGAGAGGAAAAGACATATAATAGAGATATAGACTCGAACTCGACAAGAGAGGAAAAGACACATATAATAGAGATATAGACTCGGATTCGACTAGAGAGGAAAAGACACATATAATAGAGATGTAGACTTGGACCCGACTAGAGAGAAAAAGACAGACACAGATAATAGAGATGTAGACTTTGACTCGACCAGAGAGAAAAAGGAAGACACAGATAATAGAGATGTAGACTTGGACTCGACTAGAAAGGAAAACACAGACACGGATAATGGAGATGTAGACTTGGACTCGACTAGAGAGGAAAAGACAGACATAGATAACAGAGATGTAGACTTAGACTCGGCTAGAAGATGTAGAAAAGCAACTCGGAGTCGAATTGCGACTTCACATTTTTGAGTCAGCGGATTCGGCGATTTTACTGTGGCTCTGTATTGGTAAAGCAACGAATGCTTTAATGACACCATTATCCTGTGTAAACTGGGGCGTTACTATTTTGAACCCACGGTCTGTTTAGTTATATCTGGTGCATGACTAGACATTATACAATAGTTTGCATGCTCCAGACGTCTAGAACCATAATCTCTTTCCTCTCTAGTTTCTGTTTTCATCTTCTCTTTTATAGTCCAAGTGAAGCAGCATCACGGCGCCACTAAAGCAGGATTCCCCTTACAAGGAGACTACTGGTTTGATTGATTCTTCTTGTGGAGTACAGTTTCAACTTATAAGTTTCTTCTTGTTGCTGGTGTTCTAACCATCACCTAATTTTCTGTATTATACACTAAGAAAATACAACAAGACACCCAGGCTTTCCACTCCACAAAATTAGTACGAATACAACAACTTGAACATAACTTGGCAGTCTTCCGACCAAAACAAACTGGTCAACAATGAGAATTTCCACAAAGCCGATTTGTTGTAGTTTATCATCAGACAACACACATTTATTACAGAAATTCACAGCAACAAATGCCCGGCGTGAAATATCTACGCCACATGGGCAAGGAAAACCTTACAATGATTTATTCATACCAAAAACCATACTTACAGGCTTACCAAGGACTGCAGCCACACAGAAAAAAACAAACTAAACTAATTCTGACAACAAGACTCGCTCTACCCCATTCTCGTTCGCCCAACACGTCCATCCAGTTCAACGATCACACACAAAAAAAAACTGCCTAACCACCGGCTTTTTCACACGGACCTTTCTAACGACTTTTTGCACACGGGCCTTCCTAATGACGTAGTCTACGCAACACAATTTATTAGCGCTACACAATTAATCTCTGAACAGAATTGCTATTCTGTTACAGAATATCTCCCCACCCCCTAAAGGTAGATATTTGGCCATCAAATATCTCCAACAAAAAATTACTAACTTTTACAGAAAACTCTCCAAAAAAAAAAATTAATCAAACTAATCACTATCCAACACAACCCTAATTCTACCCACAAGGTGTACCAAGGTGTACAATATTCAAATAACTACCTACTCTTATGTGTATATTCAACGCTATGAGTAGTAACGTATAACATATGCAATCTCCATAACAACCTATCCTATATCTGGCACATGAGACTGTCCGCAACATGGACATAACAGGAAAATGAGTAAAAGGCAATCCACTTACAATAAGTCCTATACACATGAAATCATACTCACAACATTCCACCTAAAACCTCAGCGATCAAGAAACCTAATTCCGCTACTACCAACAAATTTCCACTGCTAGAAACTCTTCCTAAATGAAATTCCATCTACATCAAAACGACAAAAATTCTTCCTACAACAAAACAAGTAAGGCTCTTGCTACACAAAACAAGTAAGGCTCTTGCCTTTAGACTAATCGTGAGTGGTATTTATACTATTCCTACCCACTCAGTTTTCTCCATGCTGCAGGCTTTTCCTAAGACCCCCGCTCAATGGTCTCAACCAACCTACCTCTCAAACAAGGGTACTCACTCTAGTAATTATTTCCTAAGTACCAATCCTGGGTATAACCCCTAGCCTGTACTGCTATAATATTCCCCCATCCCAAAAGGTAGAGGTTTGCCTGTCAAAACTTTCCAAAAAAAAACCAATGTACCTATTTAAATTATAACTCCAGGCTAATTCAAAGATAATAATCGACTCTCAACATAGAACATCATACTCTGACCATACCCATAAACTGTTCGTGTGACATTCGGCCATACTCAGCCCATGTCCACTTCATATACAATCATCTATTTCTATTATGTGTGATTCCTCAATACACATACATAGAATAGGTAAACTCTGGTACCATATATAATCTGCTATTACTGACAAATGCCGCTATATGCTGTACATACGCAGAATAGGTTCGTCTGGGTTACAATTATTAATCATCCATTCTTAAACATATGTAAATATCCATTAAACATATGCAGAATAGGCAAATCTTTAGGTATCATATATAATCATCCATTCTTAACATATGTAATCATCCATTAACATATGCAGAATAGGCAAATCTTCAGGTATCATATATAGTCATCCATTCTTAACATATGTAATCATCCATTAAACATATGCAGAATAGGCAAATCTTTAGGTATCATATATAATCATCCATTCTTAACATATGTAATTATCCATTAACATATGCAGAACAGGCAAATCTTTAGGTGTCATATATAATCATCCATTCTTAACATATGTAATTATCCATTAACATATGCAGAACAGGCAAAACTTTGGTATCAGGCTAATCCACCTTTTATTTATCCCCAAAGGGACTGTGCCACGTACCATATGTACGCGCAACAAAACAATGTAATATCTAGGTCCTTAAAAGAAAAAAGACCCCCTCTGGTAATTTCACCTTAGGCTCGGTTACATGGAATCTGCATGTTCCGGCCTAGGTACCCAATCAGAGAACCACACCTGTTTGTGTAATCTCCTCATAACATCACATCCGTGGTAATAATGTCACATCCAAGGCAATGCTGTCACATCAAAGATAAATAACCAATTTGAACATGGTAAATGCCATAACAATTGGCTATTAATAAGTCATCATCAGTAATGTCACCTTATTCAAGGCTACATGATTTATCATCCATCCTAATTAACTAATAAATCCGTTATACAAAAAATAAACAGAGGAAAAAAAAATACATTCACTAATTGCTGCACAAGAACTATACGATCTATAAAAAATTATGCTTAATAGAATCTCCACTGCAGCCTTCATCTCCCAGGGACTTCCCATATGTAGCCCTGTACCAGGGCTTCTGGTACATTTCCAATGCACTGCATGACAAAGCCTAACCTCTTCCATAGTAACATGACTCTTTCTGGAAAAACTCAGACATGGAACCAATAATCTATAATAAAACAAAAAAACAATATTAGCAATATCCAATCCACTCAAAATAATCCAACCATACTGGCACCTAATACAGTCCAGAATAATTACTGTACTTTTTAGTTAAATAAGTTATAACAGCAAATGGCAATCTTCCAGAAAAATTTTAACTAAGAATCCTCAGTTTTCTAGCACCTATCAGAGTAAAAAACTGGAATTAATGACATATACACTAATGTCAAATATCCATATCATCCTTGCTAATGCAAAATCACAACAAAATGGTAAACTAAATGCTAATTAATTGCAATCCAGAAAAATTCCACAGCAGAACAAAATAACTGTCCCTAATGTATAAACACAATAATGTTCCTGAAATTTCTAGATAATCTATCCAGAAGAAGCATATCTGGCAACTTCCAATCAACAGAATGTTCATTTCCAAAAACAAATTTTTTCCACAGGTGAAAGTAGTCAAAAAAGTTACTATATCCCTGCGTATGAATGTCTGGTGACTGGATGAATCAGAACTACTCAACTGTCCAACAAACTTCCAAAGAGAATGACAGTAATTAAATCCAACATTCACTATTTGCTATAATTAATACTGTTCAGTCTGCATAATCTGGCTTGACTTCTTGCTGAAATTTCAGAGGTCACAGTTAAGTTACAAATTGTTACCTGTCCCTTCCCACATAGTACCAACAAAATGTACCGTACAAGCTGCACTGGTTCCTGGCAGGATACTGGTTCAGGATCAGCCTCACTGGTATGGCTTCATCCACTATGCTGCCTAGGGCGCAGGAGCTAGAGGTGCCCCCCAAGATTCTGAGCAAGCCGGACATCGTCGCCGCCTTGAGTAGACGCCACCAAAGACTCGTCAACACACCCCTGACGCCAATTCGAAGGAAGAAAAGGACGCCAATGCAACTCAACCCTTTTCCTAATCTAGACTCCTTTTCTTCTCCGGCAGAAGATGTCGGGAAGCCAATGCTGACAGAACTACCAACCGAAATTCGAACGCTAGCTAGCTAACCAACTCTAATCTTGACTCCCTAAATAACTACAAACCTATCAACTCCTAATCTATCTGCAGTCAGCTTCCAACACCTAAGCTAGCTATCCTTACTCTACAACATATTTGCTGTTGACCAAAACAGTCTGCCATGTTTGATAGCCGAAAACGAGGCAGGTCATCGATCGATAATCGTAATCTAGGGCATGGTAACAATAGACAAAACTTTGTGTGTACTACACAACTGGAGACAAAAATTACTACAACCTGGAGACTTGCCAAGACTTCACAATTAGAAGTATGAGCCGTGCATGAAACCAGCAGCCCACGAGCAACAACTAAAACACTTTGTGCCAGACCGTGAAAGAAAGCGCTGGTCACGGCGCCACTAAAGCAGGATTCCCCTTACAAGGAGACTACTGGTTTGATTGATTCTTCTTGTGGAGTACAGTTTCAACTTATAAGTTTCTTCTTGTTGCTGGTGTTCTAACCATCACCTAATTTTCTGTATTATACACTAAGAAAATACAACAAGACACCCAGGCTTTCCACTCCACAAAATTAGTACGAATACAACAACTTGAACATAACTTGGCAGTCTTCCGACCAAAACAAACTGGTCAACAATGAGAATTTCCACAAAGCCGATTTGTTGTAGTTTATCATCAGACAACACACATTTATTACAGAAATTCACAGCAACAAATGCCCGGCGTGAAATATCTACGCCACATGGGCAAGGAAAACCTTACAATGATTTATTCATACCAAAAACCATACTTACAGGCTTACCAAGGACTGCAGCCACACAGAAAAAAACAAACTAAACTAATTCTGACAACAAGACTCGCTCTACCCCATTCTCGTTCGCCCAACACGTCCATCCAGTTCAACGATCACACACAAAAAAAAACTGCCTAACCACCGGCTTTTTCACACGGACCTTTCTAACGACTTTTTGCACACGGGCCTTCCTAATGACGTAGTCTACGCAACACAATTTATTAGCGCTACACAATTAATCTCTGAACAGAATTGCTATTCTGTTACACAAGTCTCACAAATTCATCATTCATTCATTAGCATATCACTTGGTGGAAATTTGCCTCCCTAGCAGCTTTCATGAAGACCGCTCTGTTGTAAGCAAGATGCCCTGCATCCATTCGCAAATAAAAAATGTCTTATTGCTATCTTGGCCTTGATCTTCCTTTTTCTTTTTTTTCCGTTATGTACCCTTTCAAGACTATCTTCTACAAACTCTTATGTCGTTTAATGTGTCCGAAATATTAAAATTTTCTCCGTTTAATCTTCTTTACTAACCAACCTTCTCCAATATTAAATTTTTGCGGTATGGATGTATTTATTTTTTGTTTATGTGTGTGTACGTGTGTGTGTATGTGCGTCTCACAAATATAAAGTAATATTTGTTCTTTATAAAACGTTAATATAATAATATTTTATAGCCGTTTATAACTTCTAAATTTTACTGTTATAGCCGTTTAGAACCTCTAAATTTTACTGTTTCTTATAAAAGAAGCTACGCCTGACTCTATTTCAGCTTTGCACGCGATACTTGCTGCAGCCGTTGATATTACAATACTTTCTTCAATAGATCTGCGATCAAGCTGTAGTTTCATTTCTATTTTCAGACCGAAGACACGAAGCCATGGTCTATGCTGCGGACAGCGCAAGTCATCACCACGTGACCGTGGTCATTCTTCTGACACTGACATCTCACGTACTGGGAACTTGTCGGTTCCCACAGTTCTTACTAAAACCTGACCCATGGGTTGGAGACTACAAGGACGGACGAATTGTCGCTTATGTTAAGGTAGCTATCTTCTTTAAATCGGTGAATTCTTGTTTCAAGAGATCATGAACATGGGTCATGGGGCGGCCTTATATCTGGTTTATTACAAAAGTTGTTTACCGAGAGAGAGAGAGAGAGAGACAGAGAGAGGGAGACTGAGAGACAAGGAGAGAGACAGACAGAGACAAATATAGAGATAGAGAGAGAAAGACAAAAAGAGAGATAGAAAGAGAGATAAAGAGTGAGACATAGAGACAAAGAGAGAGGCAGAGAATGATACAAATAGAGACAAATATAGAGAGACAGGGAGAGAGAGAGACAAAGAGAGAGACACAGAGAAAGGCAGAGAGACAAAACAAAGAGAGAGACAGAAACAAAGAGAGAGATAGAGAGACACACACACACGGAGACAAAGAGAGACAGAGAAGGAACGAACGAACGAACAGACTTTATTTTCGAAGAGTTAAGAATTGGGCACATCAGCCCATCAACCACTCTACCCTTCATCATACGACGTTCATTCAGTCACAGATATTTAGCATTTGTTGTTGAACACAAAAAGCATGAAAAAACATAAAATGAATAAGTAAATAATTAATAAATCCTTTATTTCCATACACTCCGCATTCTGCTTTATGCAACTACATAAAATAAACTTTATTACGAGCACATGCTCACATTCATTAAAAATATTGTACTTGTACGAACTTCCTATAAATGCGAGAGCGATACAAAGAGAGGCAGAGAGAGAAAGAAAGAACATCAGACCTATTTAAGGAGTTCATCGTACAGTGACACACTTTTACAGGGTTATGTAAGTCGCAATATATTTTTCATATTACATTATTACTTTGAATCAAAACATCGTGATGAAATGAATACTGAGGTTTTTGTTTTTTTTTTAATTCTTGTGCAATTTACTACTCTGTAAAATTTCTCACATGTCAGGCACATGCTTCGCTCCTCACTGTAAACCTGCCAGACCATGTGTCATAAGGATAATTTCTCTGAGTGTGGATGATCAAAGAGACCGACAGACCAATCAGATGCCTTCTTTAGATCGCGCTGTTTAACCCAACGAAATATTAGGTAGCTTCGGTGAATATTTTTTAGTTTGGGATCAAACGATATCAAGCCCGGCTGTTTAATCTATCTTCACAGGAACATTCAGGAGAACCTTTCCGGGACAGTATTATATTTTGAGAAATTAATATGTCGACCTATTTATGGTATTAGTTCTGCCGACGATATGTCGACATGCCAGATCTATTTCAGGTATTAGGTCTGATGGCGATATGTTGTCATGCTAGATCTATTTAAGGTATTAGGAACACTTTTTTTTATAAATAGGAAACAACGTTTTCGTACGATAAAGTAAGAGAACACAGTTTTGTAGGATTAGACCTCGAAAAAAAAATCGTAGACAAAGCACTTTAGTGAGACGTGAGAGAAAGAAAAATCACAGTTCGTTAGTGCGCTGTTCTCTCGTGGCTAGACGGCTGCTAGTCCTACCGGGATGTGTGGTTCGAATCCCAGGTAATTCTCTTGTGATTTTTCTTTCTCTCGCGTCTCACCAAAGTGCTTTGTCTACGATTTTTTTTTCGAGGTCTAATCTTACAAAACTGTGTTATGTTATTTAATTTGTTAGGTCTGCTGGCAATATGTCGACATGCCAGACCTATTTAAGGTGGTAGGTCTGCTGACGACGTATATCGAAACGCCTGACCTATTTAATTTATTAGATCTGCTGACATGCCAAGAGTCTGCTGACGATGTATCGACATGCCAGTCTGCTTTTAACATGTCCCCAAGTCAGACCCTACTTAGGGTATTAAGTTCTGCTGACGATATCACACGCTTCAGGACAGATGTAGAACACGGAAGTAACTACAGTGACTCCTATAATCTATCTCTTGCCACCTCACTTTTCCCCCACCCCACCCCCACACCCCCACACCCCCCGTTACCTATCAGCTTCCCTTGCGTGGCTAGTTTTTTGTTTGTTTGTTTGTTTGTTTTATTTTGTTTTTCTTTCTTTATATAGCAAACTAGTTCATCTTCCCAGACTGTCAAGTGCGTCACGTCTTAATTCTGTATTCCAGCCGACGCTAATTAGTCTAATTGAGAGAAACATCAAGTTCTCCAGAGAATGTATCCAGAGAGCCCCAGACAACAAGTTTCTCATCCTGCACAGGGAGGACAATCAAAGTATCAAGTTCCTGTGCATGCAGTTTATACAGAGAGGGGAAAACATAGTGCAGATTAAGGTCAGTGGTAGACTCTTCTTTCGTTAACTTTCTTTCTTTTTCGCCATTTATTTTCTCTTTTCGAAGATGGTTTTTCTTTTGTGTTATCCTTGTTGACAGTTCCTAAATTGTTTGGTTGATTTTTAATGATATGGCCTTGGCTTTATATATATATATATATATATATATATATATATATATCCAGCCAATGGGAAGCCTTCAACTGAACGAAAATGACATTTAAATAAATGGAGACATATTAATTGTGTTATATTCCGTGGAGACCCGCTTGTTTCATGTGAATAATACTTGTGTGCTATTGATGAAATCATTAATATTGTTTTTGTTGTATTTTTTATGTTTAACTTCATCTTCTCTCTCTCTCTCTCTCTCTCTGTCGCTCTCTTTCTGTCTCCACTCTGCCTGCCTGCCTGTCTGTCTGTCTCTCTCTCTCTGTCGCTCTCTTTCTGTCTCCACTCTGCCTGCCTGCCTGCCTGCCTGCCTGTCTGTCTGTCTGTCTGTCTGTCTGTCTGTCTGTCTCTCTCTCTCTCTCTCTCAGGGTGTTAGCATTCACACATAAGTACTACATCGCTCAGAAAACTGTAACAAAATCATAATCGAGTTTAGTCACGATTAATCTTTGCTAGACCTTGTATAGATTTGTTCTCTGCTGATAGAATATAATACAGTAATACAAAAAAAAGGGAAGAATGTTAGACGGGTGTAATATAGGCAGAAATAAGAACAGACTATTAAACTTGTTTGTTTCCAACACCAGAAGCATACAAAAAGGATAAAATAGGTCAAGGTTTCGCATACCTGAACTGACCAGTCCCTGACCTATTTTCTTCTTTTTTTCCTTTTTGGTGTGCCTCTATGTTGAAAACAAACTTAGGTTTAGTAATCTGTTCTTACGTCTGCCTATATTGCACGGGCCTGTTTGGTCAGATCTTACCAATTTGAAAATAAAGTTGTTCTCTCTCTCTCTCCCCTCTCTCCCTTTTATACTTGATCATATGTCTCTGTTGTTTGTCTATACTTGATCACATGTCTCTGTTGTTTTTCTATACTCGATCACATGTCTCTGTAGTTTGTCAATACTTGATCACATGTCTCTGTTGTTTTTCTATACTCGATTACATGTCTCTGTTGTTTGTCTATATTTGATCATATGTCTCTGTTGTTTGTCTATACTTGATCACATGTCTCGGTTGTTTGTCTATACTTGATCACATGTCTCGGTTGTTTGTCTATACTTGATCACATGTCTCTGTTGTTTGTCTATACTTGATCACATGTCTCTGTTGTTTGTCTATACTTGATCACATGTCTCTGTAGTTTGTCAATACTTGATCACATGTCTCTGTTGTTTGTCTATACTTGATCAGTTGCCTCCTAATGTCATTTGTATACTTGTATTAAATCGAGTGTGTGGAAAGAATGAAAGATGGAGTGATAAAGGGCAGAATGTAAGACGGGCCTGTGTGCCCAATTCTTTACCCTTTAAAAATAAACATCATTCATTCATTCATTCATTCATTCATGTAACAACAAAACAATTAATTTTTTTTCAATTATATTTCTTTGCTCTTTACACGTCATTTTCTTCTTCTAAATAACCAGCAGAAGATAGTTGCAGATGTCAAAGTTAGCGCTGGCAAGACGTCGATCCATTTCATGAACAACGCATCAGAATTTACTGAATGTGAACTGTCACATTTCATTTTTTTTTTTCCTTGAGTGTGACAGTATTGTGATACTGAAAGAGGTAATTTGTGCTAAGAAGATTATACAGGAGATCAGCCGACTACAAGGACTTCCAGTTCTTCACATTTTGTCTGACAAAAAATCTTCTGAGATACAACGTCAGAGACTCATCATCATCATCATCATCGCCATCATCATCATCATCACCATCATCATCAGGTGCCGTGCCGGTTGGCGTTAGCTATTATGCTTCTCCAGAGTATACGATCCTTCATGCAGGCCATCAGCTCAGTTGGTGATCTCCTCTCACACCATCTCGTCAGACTGTCCAGTATCATTTCTCTTGGTCTTCTTCTTGTTCTTCTTCCTTCTATTTTTCCTGTTGTTATAATATTTTCAGTGCCCCCTCTTCTCATTGCATGTCCTAAGAAAGTACATTGTCCCTCTCTTATCTTTTTGACAAGATGTTTTATCTCTCCAACTCTTCTCATACATTCTTCATTAGTTATTTTTTACTGTCCAGGGGATTCGCAACATTCTTCTAATAAACCACATTTCTGCTGCTTCCAATGATTTTTGTGCAGACCTGCCTATTGTCCATGATTCACTTCCATATAACAAGATAGGTTCAATATAGCATTTTAGGACTCGTTTTCTAACATTCATTTCTAACATCCAGAGACTGGGTGACCAAAATCACTACATGGCTCTGACTGTGTTATCTTGCTGAATTGTTTATTTACCACATCTTGTCTTTCTGAAATTCCTGTTTACCACATCTTGTCTTTCTTAAATTCCTATAACGATGACTTTCACTGCACAACGAAGGACTCCATCCTTGCTGTTTACAAGGATCGGGGCAAACATTTTTTTTTTTTAAGAGGCAAGTTTTATTGTTCAGAATTTATTTTCATTGTGACTCCCCTTTGTTCCCAGACCTCTGACCTGTACCCTAGACAGTCGCTGGATATCTGCGATGAAAGTGGCATGGCCATCGACCCCTTTCCGCTGGTCAACTCAGGTCAGACACCGGAAAGTCGCATCAGATGTCCATTCACAGGTAATTTAAATCTTTCCACGCTCCTGTCTTCCTTATGATCAAAGTTTTGTCCGTGTTTTTCTATTCAGTGCTGAGGGCACAGACACCGTCCGTTCTTGGCAATCAGCCATCCATAGCTGACACGCTAGCGTCAGGACTGGCTACCCGTAGCTGGCACGCTAGCGTCAGGACTGGCTACCCGTAGCTGGCACGCTAGCGTCAAGACTGGCTACCCGTAGCTGGCACGCTAGCGTCAGGACTGGCTACCCGTAGCTGACACGCTAGCGTCAGGACTGGCTACCCGTAGCTGGCACGCTAGCGTCAGGACTGGCGAACCATAGCTGAACAAGACCATGTCCCACGTCCTCGATGTTACCCCCAGTAACAGATCAAGACTGAACAACGGAGCAGGAATCGTCATAGTCCCCATGGTGATGGAGTCTGCTGAAGAAGTAATACATATCGCCCTGCTTTTTAGCTGCACTCATTCATTTATTCATTTGCATGTCCTCTGCGGAACTTTGTCTCCCTAACAGCTCTCCTGTAGGCCTCTCGGTTGTAAGCAAGAAGGCCTGCTGCTGATGCATCCATTTGTAGATCATCAACGATGTCTTGCAGCCATCTTCGCTTTGATTTTCCCTCTTTTTCTTTTCCCCATTATGTACCCTCTAGATTATCATGACGTTTTAATATGTCCAAAATATTTAAGTTTTCTCTCTTTAATCCTCTTTACTAGCTAGCCTTCTTCAATATTAAGTTCTTGTAGTTTGGATATATTTGTTCTTTTATTTTGTCCATGATATTTGAAGAACCCTTCGCAAATTATTTGTTTTTTTCAATTCCTTTTTGTGTTGTGGACAGTAATACTGTGTCATCAGCATATCTAATCTCTGGTATTTCATAACCTCCAATTGTTATAGCATCGTAATATTCTTTGCTACATCTTCTCTAGCATTTCTCATGATATTTTCAGTATACAAGTTAAATAAGTAAGGCGACAATATGCACCCCTGACGGACCCCTTGTTTTATGTCAAACCAAGTTGTTGTTTCACCTTTTATTCTTACTGCCGCCTGTTGGTCTAGATACAGACGTGATACAGCTAAATACAGCTGCACTCATGGACTGAAAATATATCTCCCATAACCCGCTCCCAATCCGACACGATGCTGTGCTTCAACATCATCACCGCATGGGCTGAAAAGAACATCAGCTCGCAGTTCCATGGAGACAGAAGAAGAGGAACTCCGTTCCGCAAGTAACAAACGTGGATGTTTTGTACATTGCGCTTGTAAGGCCCTTGCGGTGTATTACCACTCAGTCAACAGGGATCAATAAGGTACTGCATCAAAGATTGATCAGAAAAAGTATAATTTCTCAACTTATCAACACTCATAGCATAGACAATGTCTGTAGCTCTCTTTACCAAGGGCCCAATCTAATTCTGCTAAAGCTCAGATATCTGTGAATGTTTCTCCAAATATCTTCCTTATTTCTCGCCCCTCTATGCTTTTCCTTTTGTTTTCGGAGACATGAGTTATGACCAAGACAATACAGCAGAGGATACAAACATTCATGAACTACTGCTTGAGGAGGATTTTAAACATTAAATATCAGGACAAGAACCTATGAACCTACAAATCATGTCTAGGAAATGGAGGTGGATTTGGTCATACTCTGAGAAAACCCGACGCCAGCATAGCAAGATAGGCACTGGCATGGAATCCTCAAGAAAATTACAAAACGAGGAAGACCTAGACTTACTTGGAGAAGAGGAACTATAACAGTACTCAGAGACAAGGGATGCACATGGAAGGAAGCAGAGAATAATTCCAAGAACAGGGATGACTGGAGAGCCTTTATCCGTGGCCTATGCTCTCAAGGGAGTGAAAGGCGGTGATGATGATGATGCTTTTCCTAATGATTAAGTACATTTGACGCTCCTGTAGCAACTTGCAAGTCACAGTTATCCCCCTTTTTCTGTTACTTTTTAAAGTCTTATTTCTTGTATACCATCAACGTGAATTTATATTTTCTTTCCTATTCCTCTATTGTCCTGTGTGTTTTTATATCATTTAATGTGTAAACCGAAACGTTACAAACTGTGTACTAGTTATTAACAAAACTATTTTACTTTTGAGTAGTCTTTACATTTCGTGTAGCGTCTGTCTAGTTTGGTCCACACTGAAGCAGATCACATCTTACTGTTCTTTTCTGTGCTCTGACCAGGAAGGCCCATCAGTATTCTTAAACTGTTGATCTTTCATCTGATACAGGTAGACAGAGCTGTGTGGTACAGTTTTACAAAGCGATAGAGGGAATGATAAAAGTGAGGGGGAAAAAAAACACAAATAATGAAAAACATACAACATCCATTATTTGTTTCATTATTTGTGTTTTTTTTCCCTCACTTTCATCATTATTTCTGTCTTTTTTTTCTCACTTTTCTCATTCCCTCTATCGCTTTGTAAAACTGAGCCATACACGTCTATCTACCTGTATTACTAGAACCATACACCTCTATCTGCCTGTGTTACTAGAACCATACACCTCTATCTGCCTGTGTTACTAGAACCATACACTTCTATCTACCTGTGTTACTAGAACCATATACCTCTATCTGCCTGTGTTACTAGAACCATACACCTCTATCTACCTGTGTTACTAGAACCATACACCTCTATCTGCCTGTGTTACTAGAACCATACACCTCTATCTACCTGTATTACTAGAACCATACACCTCTATCTACCTGTGTTACTAGAACCATACACCTCTAACTACCTGTATTACTAGAACCATACACCTCTATCTAACTGTATTACTAGAACCAGTTTTTCCGCAGTCGTTATCTCTTTTATCTTTCATCTAAAACTTTTACTTTAGTTTTTTATCCCCTCCCCGCTGACAGCCGGTAAACAGTTTAATCCAGTGTGCCTGTCAGTGCTAACACATATTCCTCGTTTTCCTCAACATATTACTACTGTTACTACGACTACTACTACTGCTGCTGCTGATGCTACTGCTGCTACTACTGCTGCTGCTACTACTACTACTACTACTACTATTACTGCTACTACTACTGCTGCTGCTGCTACTGCTGCTGTTGCTACTACTGCTGCTGCTACGACTACTACTACTACTGCTACTGCTGCTGCTACTATTACTACTACTGCTGGTACTAATACTAGTGCTACTACTACCGCTGTTGCTACTACTACTACTATTACTGCTGCTGCTGCTACTACTACTACTACTACTACTACTACTACCACTACCACTGCTACTACTACTGCTACTCTGCTTATGCAGAGAGTTTCTGACATCGCCCCAGAGCAAGGTGAGAAGCATGGGCTGCTGTCATGTTCGGTTAGATCTCTCTTTTATTTCACTTGAGCACTTAAAAATCCCCTACCAGCTTGCTAGGGCCTGTCGCAGCTTTACCAGAGTCCCTTTTTTTGCCGGGGCGTTTCAGGGTAACCCAGGTTGGCCTTCATGTGTGGCCTAGCGCCTCCGTGGCATATAGTCACACCGTGCTTCGCTCGAACCTAGCAATCCCCTACTTTGTCATGTTTCCTCCACTCATAACGCGGTCGAGAGGTAATGCTTTGAGTGGCCCCCAAACACACAGTGTACCAAATACCCATTTCTACAGCTGGGCCGACTTGAGTGCGACGACACAGAAGTCCATGCCGATAAGTTGCGTCTCTATTGATTATACCAGCGGTTCCCAACCTTTTTTTTTAATACATCGAAGAACCAATTTTCCATCTACAAATAAATTACCGACCACTGGATTATATGTGACATCGCAATGCCACATACCTTTAACTGTTTCTGCTCAATAGATGACCATTTATACCAAACTAATAGCGTTGTCAGAGATAAATCCCTGCAGATCACAGGTTGGGAACCATTAGATAAGACCATTCCTATCAGCAGGTTCCTTGCTAATATCAAGGATCGCCTGCAGCGCGGTATAACCCTCGTCCACATCGTATTTTCTTTTTCTTCTTCAACAAATCACCCGAAACCAAACACATGACACGAAAAAGATCCGTTCCAGAAGTAAAACATGGCAGAATAACAGCGTGACCTTTACACTTGGCAAGTCAAGGGCTCTGTCAGGAATGTGGGGCGGTAAGCAAAGAACGAACTCTGAAATAATAGCGCCCGGAGACTGGCCTATACCCTTTAGGGAATTGCCTCCAGCGGAGAAATTCTAATGAGAAAGGCAACATGAGACAGGAAAAAGGAAAGATAGAAAGAGAGCAATTTCTTTCAAAAGGAAAAAAAAACACACACGCACAAAACCAGCTATGATTGGGAAAAAAAGCCAGAGTAATTAAAAACATATTGTAAACAATAACAAGAGAGTGGAGAAGAAGTAATTAATAATAATGAAAGAAAAACCATAATAAAGCCAACGAAAAGATAACATATAAAGATTTTAAAAAGGCTATGAAGAAAGAATGCAACAGAGAAGTGAAATAGAAACAGAACGTACAGCATGACAGGCTGAATAAAATTTCCCCGAAAACAAAAGAATATAAAACAAGAAGCAATAGTGAATAATTATAGAATAATGTTTAAAAGTGAGTTTAGTGAGAATTTTTATACAAAAAGGAAGCAAAGTTTCAATTTAGTTTCATCTTTGATATCCACGATACCGTCAGTAAGTCAATCAGCCAGTCAATCAGAAGTCATTCGGTCGTTTGCATGTCCCTTGCGAAACTTTGCCACTCTAACATCTCTCCTGCAGGCCTCTCGGTTGTGAGCAAGATGGCCTGCCGCTGATGCGTCCATTCGCAGATCATCAACGATGTCTTGTCGCCATCTTCGCCTTGGTCTTCCTCTCTTTCTTTTTTCCCCATTATGTATCCTTCCAAGACGGTCTTCTCTAGATTGCCATGACGTTTAATGTGTCCAAAATATTTAAGTTTTCTTTGTTTAATCCTCTTTAATAGCCAGCCTTCTTCAGTATTAATAAAGCTGCTCCTACTTTTTCCTATTTTATACATTCTGGTATCACAGCTTCACTGCAGTGCTTCGTGTGTAGTTATATACTTATACACTAATTATTGTGTGTTCTTCAATATTAAGTTCTTGTAGTATCGATACCGAGAGAACACTAAAAGGAACACACAGTAAAATGAAAACTTACGTGAAAGAAAGCAACCGAACTAAGCAACCAAAGGCATAACAACTATAATAAATTACGCTGTGCAAGAGAACCAAGAAGGAAAAACACACGATAACGACATTAATAGAGTTGACATAACACGCTAAGTAACATAAATAAGCAACACATATAAAGTACATGATTTACGTTTAACACGGTGGTATCTTGCTGTAGCTACGAACTGTTAACTCCTTCACTAGCGATCGCGATAGAGCCTGTATATTACAGCAAAAAAAAAAAAACCCAGTAAATATGAACCTTTATATAAGAGGCATATTGCTCAACAAACTCTATCATCGCTTGCTTCATATTAAATCTTTGTCTCATTTTACTTCCTATTTGTGTTCTCTCGGTATCGATACTACAAGAACTTAATACTGAAGAAGGCTGGCTAGTAAAGAGGATTAAACAAAGAAAACTTAAATATTTTGGACACATTAAACGACATAGTAATCTAGAGAAGACCGTCTTGGAAGGCATTATAATAATGCTTGGTTTGCTGGCCCCGATTGCAGTCTCATTTTAGAAACCAAAAACGAAAAGATAAAAAACCTACATAATCATGGTACACATGATGCAATATAATATAATATAATATAATATAATATAATATAATATAAAAAGGTAAAGGTAATCCTCCCATGCCTTGAAGGCACATAGGGATATGGTGTTAGTGCCCATATTTTCCTTGACCTGTCAGCACACTAGAGGGTGATATGGTCAATATCACGCCTGACCGCCTTTCCTTCCCCAACTGCAGAAGAAGTCGGGTACCTATTTCTACAGCTGGGTGACTGGGGTACCTCCGGCCGGATTCGAACCCTCGACCTTCGCCATGAGAGACCAGTGCACTAACCACTTCGCCGCTCAGACACCCATAATATAATATAATATAATATAATATTAGCTTTTTAGAAGACGGGTTTTTCTGTCTTTTTTTTTTGAGGGGTCAGAATCTCATCTTTGTCGTGCAGCACTTCCTCATGGCTGACTCTATTATGGCTGACTTGCAACATCAGACCACGGTGAACCAGTTGCAATATTTGTCTTGCAAGGACCGCTCTGCTTACTACTGCGTCTTTTGTCCTAAGATTTGCTTCTCGCTCTCTCTCTCTCCTCAGAAACTACTGCGCTCTTAAGAAGAATTGTTCCCCCCTCCCCATCCTCCCACCCCCTCACCCTCCCACCACCAGTGATTCAGTATTTTTGTCATGTCTTCCAAGTTCACACTGCTGACTAAAAAACCTCTCTTGAATGGTTTACAGTACAACCTGAATCTTTCAGAACAGCACAAACTATCTTATATCTTATATCCTTCCTGTACCGTTAAACGTCACATAGGGCTCGCAAGGTAGTTCGTCAATTTTTCCTGTCTTCGGCGAGTCTTTCAACTTGATCATGGGATTTTATGCCTGTTAATTTGGCCTCTCTTAACAATGTCCTCTTTTGAGTTTCACGCGGTCTGCCTCCTTTTCTTTGGCCTGTTGTGTTCCACTTGATAACTTGTTGTGGGATTCTCTGATCGTTTCTTCTCATCACGTGACCAATATCTGTCCATCTCCTTTTACTGATCACCCATGAGATTAGTTGTTGTTCAGTCATCTGTCTTATCTCTGCATTGTTCTTGAATTCGTTCCACTTGATGCCGAGTATTTTCCTTAGGCATTTGTTTTCAAAAGAGTCTAATTTCTTGTCTATTTCTTTAGTTCTTTTCCAGCTTTCGCATGCATAAATGAGGGTGGATATTACATTTGAATTGAATAGTCTTAACTTGAGTCGTCTTTCACCTCATCATCTGCATCGTTCGTGGGTGCATAACACTGTATTATTGTCATTCTTCCGTGTCTTAGGTTGTATCGTGCTCTTATTATACGACTGTTCACTGGTTGCAATTGTACAAGGCACTTTGCTGGTACATTTGACATAATAATACCTACCCCATCTCGATGTTTACCATCGTTTCTGCCTGAATGTATTATTAACGGCAAGTTAATAATAAAACGGTAAGTTTTCCGCCGATCTTTTAGCTGCTTCTGACCATCGCATTTCGCTGATGCGCAGTATGTCTAGATGGTATCTCTCCATTTCTTTGATGACCTGTATAGTTTTTGTTGGTGCTGCCATCGTTCTTACATTCCATAATCCAATCATTGTCACATGTTTGGGGCCGACGAATGAGCTCCTCGGAGTTGGCATCCCTGATGCTCGGTTGGTTTCTCTGCGAGTTTCCGTAACGATACCTTTTTTCCCCATCTGGAGTCGCCTCTAGGTAGGTCCCAGGATAAGGTTGTTAGCCTTATGCCGAACTCCCGGTACATGATATGTAACAGATCAAGCGGAATTCCGCTGATTTCTGCATACCGGCGAGAGCTTTAGAAAAAAATGTCCGCCATTTTGCACGTCACACCGGAAGCACAAACTATAGAATACTGAAACTTATCTACTAAGGAAGCCTAACAATAATAATAATAATAATAATAAAGGTATAAAATCTCACTTTCCATGCCATTAAGGCATATTGGGGACACGGTGTTAGTCCCGTATTTCCACGATGAAAACGTGATGTGGTCAGTGTCACGCTTGGCCCCATTTATCTTCCCAGATTTCTCTGGTACCCATTTTTAGAGGCTGGGTGTACCCCGGGGCCTTTTTGGTGTGGGGGTACCAGAACAAACCCCTGTTACTGGGACTTGAATCCGGCAGCACCAGATCAGTAGACCGAGATAATAATAATAATAATAATCCAGTTTAACCGGCAGAGAGAAATGTTGATATAGTTTATAAATGTGTTCTATGATAAGACAAAACAGCATGTTCAAGCAAAGCCTTCGCTTCATATTATTTATCTTACCCGCTCCTACTGTTAATACCCGCTATCTCACTGTCAAAGAAAGATATGAATAATTAAACAGGAAAGCAGTGATAAATGGAAGGGGAAAGAGAAACATCCAGCAAAATTTTTAAAAAAAACTATTTTAAATTGATGAAAAACGAGAACCGGGAATGCAGCAACAGTGAAGGACGCAGCGCGAAGCAGAGATAAAAACAAGGAAGGAAAAAAACAACAACAACAACAACAACAGAAGATACAGAAGAAAGATTTTAAGAGATGTAGAATTATTTTTTAAAAAGATAAAACTGATAAAATAAAGCAAGAAACAGAAACTGAAGTGAAGAATATAAGGAACTTTGTTAACCAGTGTTTCCCAGCGTGAGGCATACGCCCCCCTGAGAGACAATTTGAATTTTTTTTGCTGGGAGGGGTGCAGTTGGAATATATTTATATTATACTTTTTTGGAATTTGACTGAGTTACATGATCTGACGTGGGGGGGGGGGTGGAAGTTGGGGTGAGACGACAGCGGACAGACGCGGGCGTTTGAAAAGGGGGGGACGGGACGGTGACTCTAGGAAAAAAAAGGGGGAGGACATCAAATTCTTTGATGCATTGAGCTGGGGCATGATCCAAAAAAGGTTGGGAAACTCTGCTGTAAACTAAACGCACGACAAAATACAAAAACAAAAAAAAAAAAAAATTCGACGTAATGATTCATTTTATCTGTAGCAAATCTAGCTTTTTTTCAATAGGATTTCATTTGCTTGCTTGTAAATCAAATAAAAATAAAGTAGACAGAGTTGTTTGGCTCAGTTTTACAAACAGATATTTCTATGAAATGAGAAAACTGGGCCGAAGCAAGAATGACAGAAAGTAAGACGAGCACGTATAAATGAGGAACAAACAACCCTCCAATATTTCGGCAAAAACCTTTTTTCTTTTCTTTTTTTTTCCGAGGATCACATACGAAAATAACACAACAGATAGAAGCACGAAAAACAGATAAAAAATTAAATACTTCCATTGTTTTTTTTTGTATCACCCTTTTAAGAAAAAGACGGACACAAAATGCGCCCAGATACTGTACAAATAACAATTAAACTTAACACTATATTAATAGTTCACTTATGTGCTTTTTAAAAAAAATCTCTCTTCACAATAATCAACACGCTACAACATAGAGTGACGGCCCTCACACAGTGAATGTTGTAAATAATTTCCTCCCTTCTCTCTCTCTCTCTCTCTCTCTCCCTCCCTCCACCCTCATCACCACAACAGATCTCATTCTGACTATAGTTAGGGTAGATACTACGCCATTATGATTCACAGCCGTCGAGCACGCCATAATTTTCCAGGGGGCGTGACAGCTGAATTATTTCCAGCCAATGAGAAGCTTGACGGAAATGCCAATTAAAAAAAAAAGAGACGTATTAATAGTTAAGTATCAGAGAGATGATTTGCTACTTTCATGCCACGTGATTATCGTGGGTAAGTGTTATTTATAACAACCTATCTGCTCGACTTCTGTGCAAAGATACGACTTACAACTTCCCGCCCTTTTTGAACTGAAGAGACGTCTCGGCCACGCCCATCATCTGCAGCTCCCACTCAGGTTAAAAAAAACTAACCGGAATAAGAGTTCTTTGTTTTGTCTAGCAATCAAGAAGTGAGTGTCTTGTCTTCTGTCTCCATGGAACTGAGAGCTGGTGTTCTTGGCGCCGATGCTGTGAGGGTGCTGAGGTACAGCGTTGTATCGGTATGGGAGTGGGTAATCTTATCTTATATCTTATATCCTTCCCGTGCCGCTAAACGTCACATAGGGCTCACAAGGTAGTTCGCCAATTTTTCCTGTCTTCGGCCAGCCTTTCAACCTCATCAAGGGATTTTATGCCAGTTAATTTGTTCTCTCTTAGCAATGTCCTCTTTAGAGTTTCACGTGGTCTGCCTCTTTTTCTTTGGCCTGCTGTGTTCCATTTGATAGCTTGTTTTGGGATTCTCTGACAGTTTCTTCTCATCACGTGACCAACATATGTCCATCTCCTTTTCCTGATCACCCATGAGGCTGGTTGAGTGGCTAATAGCAGCAACATTTTTGTTTTCAGTCCTAGGGTACAGCTAAAAAGCAGAGTGTGTGCAATATTTTTTCGCAGTCTCTACCGCCAAGGGGACTATCCCTTGCCCTGTTAGCCAGGCTAGGCCTGTTACTAGGGGTACCAACGGAGAGGTGGGACAGTGTCTTGGTCAGCTATGGTTCGCCAACCCTGACGCCAGAATATCAGCTATGGGTCGTTGACTGCCTAAGTGAATAGCGCAGACAAGAATATAAGTTAATGGAAGTTCTCGAAATCTTTCAAGAGAAAACTAGAACAAAGTAAATTAAATTAAGTAAATTAATGACCAACAATTTGGATTTTTAAACAAAATGATGAAGCGAGTTATACTCTGTGTGAGGTTTTTATAAGTGAGACATACATGCAAGTGAAAAGAAGACTATCTGTCTATCTGTGACGGACATCTATCCCATCCATCCATCCATCCGTCCATCCGTCCGTCTGTCTATCTGTCTGTCTCTGTCTGTGCGTGTCTAATTTGCTTACTTTGCCTATTTATATTTCTGTCTATCCTTCAAATTCGGTCCCCCCCCCCCCACAGTCTATCATCTAATTCACCTTCTACATATATGCTGTATGGCTTCACCTTCTACCTATATGTTGTATGGCTTCACCTTCTACCTATATGTTGTATGGCTTCACCTTCTACCTGTATGTTGTATGGCTTCATCTTCTACCTATATGTTGTATGGCTATGTCTACCTGCACAAAGAAAACGTGTATATCCTGCTCCCCACAGGTGGTTACAACATGTACGCTTACCACGCCCATCCAAACAACAGCGTGGTCTGCAGCAACCTTATGTTGCTCATGAGAATGGAAAGCGAATGTGATCAAGGGGAAGGAATCACGCTAGACTTCAGGTACACAAATCAAGGACCATTGAGTCTGTTTTGATTATCGTTCTCTTGTCATGTACAATTAGTATAGATCATACTACACAATAGAGTAGTAGACCTACTACAGATATATTGCAGTTTTCAGAATTCAAATTTATTAAAAAATGCCTTAAAATAGTTCTGCAACACGAAACGACAAACATGGAAAACTGGAGGTAAAATTACAGGACATGCTCAGACTTTTCTTCCATGTACGCTCTGCAAAAAAAAAAAAACAAACCAAAAACGCCATGTGTCTGTCAAAGATAGCTTCTTCGTGTCTGTCAAAGATAGCTTTTTCGTGTCGGCTTCTAGAACTATCTTGCAAATCCTTTAATGCTTACTAAAGCGTCGATGACAAAACCTTGATGTTTTCTTTAACACAGTATACCTGTCTCTATCAAGTGTTGCGCTTTCTACTGGCGTTGGCGGTCATAACTCTCTACAAATCTTTGCTTTGTCTTGCCTCTACGAGTTGTTCTGGTGCCCTTTGTCCAAACCATATAAATGTTGTTAATATGTCTTAACTCCCTTGTTTCCATTCACAGACATCCGTCAAGCTCTCTTAACGTCTCAGTTTTGACAATCGCTCAACAATATACCTCAGTGTTTCCCATGTTTGTTTGGGCTGTCGGCCCCTTTCCTCGCAGGCCACATCCTCAACGCCTGCCTCTCTTCTCCCCCACCTCCCGTTATGTACCATTCGTACAATGTCCTATTAAACTAGGATGTGCATTACGCAACTAAAACCTTCAGCAGGCAAATCAATTTAACAAACAAAAATAAAATGAAGATATACATTTATAACTCACCTGCCTCATTGTTTTCTCAGCTTTTAATATGGCGGATGAGTTTCATGTAGGGACTCAATATCAGGTTGAACAGTGCTAAGAAGGAAGGTATTACTGCCCTCATCTGTTGCTTCGTTTTCTATCAATGCCTCCCTTTTCATTTCATTCATTCATTCATTTGCATGTTCCTTGTGGAACTTTGTGTCCCAAACAGCACTCCTGAAGGCCTCTCGGTTCTGAGAAAGATGGCCTGCTGCTGATGCATCCATTTGGAAATCCTCAACGATGTCTTGCAGCCATCTTCGCCTTGGTCTTCCTCTCTTTCTTTTTCCCATTATGTACCCTTCCAAGACGGTCTTCTTTAGATTATCATGTCGTTTACTGTGTCCAAAATATTTAAGTTTTCTCTCTTTAACCCTCTTTATTAGCCAGCCTTCTTCAATATTAAGTTCTTGTAGTATGGATATATTTGTTTTTTTTTTTTGTGCCCATGATATTTGAAGAACTATTCTGTAGCATTTACATTCAAAGGCATTTATGAGTTTTTCAGCTGTTTTGTTAAGTGTCCAGGTCTCACAGGCATATGTTGCGATGGGAAAGATGCATGCCCTTAAAAATCTTATTTTTGTGGTTCTGTTTGCTCCTCTCCACCGATTCTTTATTTGTTTACTTTCTGAAGAGCGATAGATGTCCTCCTTTTAATTTCCCTCATTGTATCTCCATTATTAGTTAGTAGTGATCCAAGATATTCAAAACTCTCCACTTCTTCCAGTTTTTTCCCCATTGACACATATTTCAGCTGCCCTTTTTTCTTCCACCGCCCTCTGGTCCTTTCCCACTCTGGGAAACACTGATATAACTTTTCCATCATGTCAGTCAGGCGTCGCTGCTCCAAGAAAGGAGAGGATATCGGACAAATATCTCTCTCAACCTTGATAAAACAACCTAAATCTTTGTTCAAATATTTGAAGCAATACAGTGATGTAACAGTCTGCATGGTCCCGTATAACAAATAGAACATACGTGATTAATACAGAACTATGGCAAGCATTAAAATAAAATCGTACTAGAAAATTATTTTTTGTTTAATTCCAAGAAGTTATTGTTTCTGTTATGTATTTTTCCAGCCTTACTTTCGATTTTCTTTTCTTATTTTCCAGAAGAGAAGAGTGCGTTCCTAAAGATCTTCCCAAGAACCATAAACAAAGAGCGCACTGTGTTGCACACTGGACACAGGACAGTTACGTTTTTATCATACTTCAGGTAACAAAACTACACATATCCAGGTAATAAAACTACACATATCCAGGTAACAAAACTACACATATCCAGGTAATAAAACTACATATATCCAGGTAACAAAACTACAAATATCCAGGTAATAAAACTACACATATCCAGGTAACAAAACTACACATATCCAGGTAACAAAACTACACATGTCCAGGTAACAAAACTACACATGTCCAGGTAACAAAACTACACATATCCAGGTAATAAAACTACACATATCCAGGTAACAAAACTACACATATCCAGGTAACAAAATTACACATATCCAGGTAACAAAACTACACATATCCAGTAACAAAACGACACATATCCAGGTAATAAAACTACACATATCCAGGCAATAAACCTACACATCTCCAGGCAATGAAACTACACATCTTAAGGCAAAAAAGCTACACATCTCTAAAGGGGAAAAAAATTACATATCTCAATGCAAAAAGTAAACATTTCAAGGCAAAAAAACTACACATTTCAAGGCAACAAAAAAACTACACATCTTAAGGCACAAAAAAATTACACATCTCAAGGCAATAAAAAACTACACATCTTAAGGCAACAAAAAAATTACACATCTCAATGCAAAAAAAAAACCACATCTCAAACCACACAAAAAAAATACACATCTCAATGCAAAAAAAAAAAAAATTCACATCTCCGGGGAAAAAAAATTACACATCTCAAGGCAACACAAAACTACATATCTCAAGGGGAAAAATTACACATCTCAATGCAAAAAAAACTACACATCTCAAGGCAACCAAAAAACTACACATCTCAAGGCAATCAAAAACTACAGATCTCAAGAAAAAAAACACTGCTCATCTCATGGGAAAAAAAACTACACATCTCAAGGAACAAAAACGGCACATCTGAAGGAAAAAAACTACACATCTCAAGGGGAAAAAAATACACATCTCAAAGAAAAAAACTACATATCTCAAGTAGAAAAAAAGCTACACATGTGAAGGAAAAAAAAAACTACACATCTCAAGGCAAAAAAAAAAAACTAGACATATTCAGGCTGAGATTTGAGGTTCATAATCCTGGTATGCATACACAGATACACAGACACACACACACACACATATATATATATATATATATATATATATATATATATATAGTGGAAGATCATGGGTTCAATCCCCAGACAAAAAAGGCAACAACTCACAAGACCTCTGGGAGTCATGACCCAGAGGGCCCCCCCCCCCCAGAGTGTCAGGAGTTTAATAGGGCCGAAACACTTTTCTGAAAAGGGGGGGGGGGGTACTTCCACTGATGATCTGAAGGAGTTATGTTGCTCCGCTCCCTACAGTAAAGAGTTTCCTGCATAGATAGATAGATAGATAGATAGATAGATAGATAGATAGATATAGATAGATAGATAGATAGATAGATAGATAGATAGATAGATAGATAGATAGATAGATAGATGGGTGGGTAGGTAGGTAGGTAGGTAGGTAGGTAGGTAGGTAGGTAGGTAGGTTAGGTTAGGTAGGGTAGGTAGGTTAAGTAGGTAGCAATTTCATAATAATCATTTAATGTACTTCACGACATCATCTTGTTCCTTACCCAGCCCCAGCTTAAGATGCATAGAAAAAGGCAACAAGAGAGAATTCCACAGTAAGACAAGATTTCCACTGTCCAGACCACACAGGAAAGGAGGGGAGGAATGGGGGTTGAGTAGGGCATATAATATGGGGCCTACGATTATGAGGGGTCTTACTTCCCCTTGTAAACAAAGACCTTATAAAGATGAAAGTATTTTTGCCATTGTAGGTGTCGCGGTGGATGCAAGCTATCGTTGATAATCTGCAAATGGATGCAGCAGCAGCAGGGAATCTTGCTTACAACCGAGAGGCCTACAGGAGAGCTGTTGCAAAGTTCCGCAAGGGACATGCAAATGACTGACTGACTAACTGACTGACTGGTGTCGCGGTTACAATCCGGAAATTTTCCGATAAAACTCATACATGGCACAAAGCTTTGAAAATAAAGAGGATATAGAATGGTCGTGTACCAGGCCCGACAGAACACCTGACAGAAAAGGCAAATCATGCACTTTCCCTACACAGAGAAAAGAAGAAAGAACAATCCCACAGAGGCTCAAAACCCGACTCCAAAAGAAACATATCATGCCTCTGAATGCAACAAGTTATGATGATGATGATGATGGTGGTGGTGGGGCAAACTCATTGATTTCCCCTGAAATCGTGAACAGATCGGGGTGAGAGTATAGTTGGGACGATAAGGTAAAGCTATGAGTGAATCAACGCCATTCTGCACACGGTCAAACCATAAGTGCTCCGCTGCCTAGTCAAAAGTTGACCAGACACTACCAGCTAGTGTCGCCATCAGCACCAACTCCGTAGCTAGTGACGTTATTCCTCTTCCTTCCCAAAGCGTTAAACCTGGTACTCATTATTTTTCATGAGACTGAGTGAACCCCGGGAGTTCTTTGCGAACAACGGAAATCGAAACCGGGTCGCCTGGTCGGCGAGCGAGTGACTAATCCACTGCGCTAACGCGCCTCCCTCGTGGGTGGGGCGAAGGTAAAGAAAAAGGAACATCAGAGCCAATAAAGCTGAAGAACGTTTTAGGTGGTGCTAGAACTGTGGGATGGGAGCCCAAGAGGCCACAATCCGAAAATGTTTGAGATCCACTGATCTCTGTGTCTTTCCTTCTATTAAAAATACGATCTTTTTTGTCTACTCCTAGCATGCCGAAGTACGATCCCAGTGGTTTTGCCTGCGTACATCTGATCCCTTGAACAACATTAAGAGCGCCTATCTGTGGATGAAGGTCATCTGCGACACTTCGGAAAGACCCAGACCAGATGTGTCCCAGAACTACCTGAGACTAGAGTTCACCAAAAGAATCTTCTCAAGCACGTGCGCGGACGAGCTGGAACTCTGTCCTGAAATGACTCACTATTGTACCATGCCACACAGCAGACACTGCGCTCACACTTGCTCGCAATGCATGTCCGAGAACCAGATAGGAGTGTGTACCTTTGAGGAGCAGTACAGGGGGAGGTAATTAAATATAGACAATGTGCCAAAGTTGATAGAAAGGAAGTTACTCTCTAATTTTAAAATGTAGGTTGGATTAGAAATGTACTATTTTTCGTTTTATTTAGACTTTGCCTAAAAACTCTGAGCATTGATTGACCTAGGTTTACAAGATCTACCAACCCTGCCAGTGCTGTTCTTGGAATGAAAGAGTTAATACTGTTATGGGTTTACTTCTCTGTCAATGACCAATGACAAGTTATTTTGCCTCAGCTTCTTCTTCTTCTCCTTCTTCTTTTTCCTTCTTCTTCTTCTTCACACTCTTCTACCACCATGATTATCCCGTTTGCTGCTGTAATCTGCGAGAAAAGTTTCATGTAATATGGAGGTTCAGAGCATCGAGTGTCTTGGGTCTTTATGGTGATCAAAGAAACGGAAATACAGTACGTGTTTGCAACTGATAAAGCACACATCTGCAGAAAAGCTCTCCATAAGTAGATCTCTAACCAGCTTCCTCCAGCTCAGGAGATTGAAGAAAGAGTCCCTAGTGAAAGTCTTACATAAATCCTGATATCTCATTTTGATCTCTTTACCGGACACATTCATTCTATACCAGAATTAAATTCATTCAATCAAGCGCCATGCCGCTTGACGTAGGCGATCATTTCTCTCCACAAATCCCTGTCTTTTGAGGTGATTGTAAGTTCCGCCGGTGACTTTCTTCCTATCCACACTGACAGCCCATCCAATAACCTCTCTCTCTCTCTCTCTCTCTCTCTCTCTCGCTTGTCTGCCTTTGATCTTTGTTATAATTTGCCTTCTAACTCCAGCCTCTCTGAAGACTTCTTCGTTGGTTTTCTTAGCTGTCCACGGTACCTTCAACACCATTGAAAATTAAATTACACTGTAATAATTTCTTCTGAAACATTTTATACGCATCTTTCCAACACAGGGAATTAACACGTGTGTTCTATTTCCAGGTGGATTGAGAGTAACACACCTTCTGACACACTCATCGACGTGGAGGCGTATTCGTTAAACTCACAACAGACAGGAAAGTACGACTGTGTGAATCTTGACAGTGACGTAATGCCGGAAAAGCGAGTTCTCCTTCAGCTCTACACCAATGGCTGCTTCCCGCGCTACGCATGCGTAGAGATGGAGAAAGTAACGTCATCCGTCATGAAGTTCCGCCTGGGGGACAGACTGACCTGGCCCTTGGCGAGCATGAAGAACCAGAAAGAGGAGATCTGCAGAAATGACAACTTTCGGTTTCGAGAAGGTCACAACGCCCGGCTTATGAAAGAAAGGCCTGCCAGGTTGCTGGTCAACACGGGGAACATAAGAGAAGTAAGAGAACAATATTCATACTGAAATATTATAGCAGACATAAGCGAACTATATTTACAGTCAGGAAATATAAGAGAACTAATGACACTAAGTCTACAAGCAGGAAATATACGAGAACTAATGATACTACGTCTACAAGCAGGACGTATAAGAGAACTAATGACACTATGTCTGCATGCAGGAAATACAAGAGAACTAATGACACTATGTCTACAAGCAAGGAGTATAAGAGAACTAATGATACTATGTCTACAAGCAGGACGTATAAGAGAACTAATGACACTATGTCTACAAGCAGGACGTATAAGAGAACTAATGACACTATGTCTACAAGCAGCACGTATAAGAGAACTAATGATACTATGTCTACAAGCAGGACGTATAAGAGAACTAATGACACTATGTCTACAAGCAGGACGTATAAGAGAACTAATGACACTGTCTGCATGCAGGAAATATAAGAGAACTAATGACACTATGTCTACAAGCAAGGAGTATAAGAGAACTAATGACACTGTCTACAAGCAGGGAATATAAGAGAACTAACAGCACATGTCTACAAGCAGGGAATATAAGACAGATAAAGAAAACGTTTATGTAAAAGAGAAGTAATGGCGCTGTGTTTAGACAGAATTTCAGGGATAAAGTACTTATAAAAGAGGAGGGTACCACATTCACGCACGCACAGAACTTGAAATATGTGAAAACTTTTTACAAATGTAAACGAGTCCTAAAATGCTATATTGAACCTATCTTGTTATATGGAAGTGAATCATGGACAATAGGCAAGTCTGCACAAAAATCATTGGAAGCAGCAGAAATGTGGTTTATTAGAAGAATGTTGCGAATCCTCTGGACGCAAAAATAACTAATGAAGAATGTATGAGAAGAGCTGGAGAGACAAAAAACCGTGTCAGAAAGATAAGAGAGAGACAATGTACTTTCATAGGACATGCAATGAGAAGAGGGGGCATTGAAAATATTATAACAACAGGAAAAATAGAAGGAAGAAGATCAAGAGGAAGACCAAGAGAAATGATACTGAACATTCTGACGGGATGGTGTGAGAGGAGATCACCAACTGAGCTGATGGCCTGCATGAAGGATCGGGTACTCTGGAGAAGCATAATAGCCAACGCCAGTCGGCACGGCACCTGATGATGAAACATATAAGACAGTAAAACTATATAAAGTAAGTAAAGAGAACAAGTTAACTGTTGGTACAGGCAGAGATGTCGTTGGTGATCATTCTTCTCCATCTTGTGCGGTCCTTGGTGTTTCCGATTAGTTCAGATGCTTTTTTTTTCCTTTTTTCCACGCCACGTGGTCAGCCCACTGGGATATTTTTCTCTTGGTCTTTCTCTCTTTCCTTTCCAATCATTACTAGGTTCTCCAGCTTCTGTCTTCTCATGACTCGTCCGAGAAATTTTGGCTCTTTTTTCCACTTATCATTTTATCTAGTTTGTTGTTGTTGTGAAACTTCTTTAAGGACCTCTTCGTTTGTTTTTCTGTATGTCCAGGATATTTGTTGCAGTTTTCTTCGAAACCACATCTCCGCCACCTCCAGACCCCTCACCCTCCCTGGCTGACCAGCCAAGGTCCACAAGCACACAGCCAACACTGGCTCCACGCTACCCTATACCACCTGCATATATACATACATGCATGCACGTAAACGCACTCACGCGCCACTGTCGTACACAGGTTAACTGCGGTCTGCCAGCTCGACTTCAGAATGGCATAGCTTTCCGCGAGGACGGGAAAAACTGTGGAGGCTGCCTGAACTACGAGCCTCACATCTCACTCAATCACTTCTCTATCAGGTAACCTGTCAGTTCTATGACCGCTGTGGTCGATATTCTAGTTCAGAATAGATATTTCGCTATTTACTTTAGATATCTGAACAAAAAATTTACTCAGCAGTTAAAGGAAAGGAAAGTTATAATTAATTATTATTCAGTGCTAAATCATATCTTGGCTGCAGAGTCAAGTTTATCTAAGATTAGAGTAAAGATTTTATAGCATAAAACTGTGAGGACTATATGGTGTTCTGTTACTTTACTGTGCGAAAGCCTTGTTATTTCCTGTTTGGAAACATTTGTATCTGATACCATAGACTGAAGGTTTTATGTCGTAGACTAAAGCTTTTATATTATAGACTAAAGCTTTTATGTTATAGACTGAAGGTCTTATATAATAGACTAAAGCTTTTATGTCATAGACTAAAGCTTTTATGTCATAGACTAAAGCTTTTATGTTATAGACTAAAGCTTTTATGCTGTCAAATTTCTTCATTTTCTACATTCTCTATTTGTTTGGGAAAGGAGAGAGAAAAAAAACAGATAAAAATAGAGAAGTTAAAAAAAAATAGGATCAGAGGGAAAATGTTTTGTGTGCATGACTATTATTTCTGTGATTCCAGTATTCTATGAAATGGCTAATGTATAGTTTCTCTAAAAATGGCTAATGTATGGTTTATCTAACAATGGCTAATTTATAGTTTCTCTAACAATGGCTAGTGTATAGTTTCTCTAACAATGGCTAATGTGTAGTTTCTCTAAAAATGGCTGATGTATAGTTTCTTTAACAAGGGCTAATGTATGGTTTATTTAACAATGGCTAATTTATAGTTTATCTAACAATGGCTAATGTATAGTTTCTCTAACAAGGGCTAATGTACAGCTTCTCTAACAATGGCTAATTTATAGTTTCTCTAACAATGGCTGATGTATAGTTTATCTAACAATGGCTAATGTATAGTTTCTATAACAAGGGCTAATGTACAGTTTCTCTAACAGTGGCTAATTTATAGTTTCTCTAACAATGGCTGATGTATAGTTTCTCTAACAATAGATAATGTATAGTTTCTCTAACAATGGCTAATGTATAATTTCTTTAACAATGGCTAATGCATAGTTTCTTTAACAATGGCTAATGCATAGTTTCTCTAACAATGGCTAGTGTATAGTTTTTCTAACAATGGCTAATGTACACTTTCTATAACAATGGCTAATGTACAGTTTCTCTAACAATGGCTAATGTATAGTTTCACTAACAATGACTGATGTACAGTTTCTCTAACAATGGCTAATGTACAGTTTCTCTAACAATGACTAATGTGTAGTTTATCTAACAATGACTAATGTATAGCTTCTCTAACAAGGGCTAATGTATAGTTTCTCTAACAGTGGCTAATATATAGTTTCTCTAACAATGGTTAATGTATAGTTTCTTTAACAATGGCTAATGTATATTTTCTCTAACAATGACTAATGTATAGTTTCTCTAACAAGGGCTAATGTATAGTGTCTCTAACAGTGGCTAATGTATAGCTTCTCTAACAATGGCTAATGTATAGCTTCTCTAACAATGGCTAATGTATAGTTTCTCTAACAAGGGCTAATGTATAGTTTTTCTAACAATGGCTAATGTACAGTTTCTCTAACAATGGCTAATGTATAGTTTCTCTAACAATGACTAATGTATAATTTCTCTAACAATGACTAATGTATAGTTTCTCTAGCAATGGCTAATGTATAGTTTCTCTAACAATGACTAATGTGTAGTTTCTCTAACAATGAATAATGTATAGCTTCTCTAACAAGGGCTAATGTATAGTTTCTCTAACAGTGGCTAATATATAGCTTCTCTAACAATGGCTAATGTATAGTTTCTTTAACAATGGCTAATGTATATTTTCTCTAACAATGACTAATGTATAGTTTCTCTAACAAGGGCTAATGTATAATGTCTCTAACAGTGGCTAATGTATAGCTTCTCTAACAATGGCTAATGTATAGCTTCTCTAACAATGGCTAATGTATAGTTTCTCTAACAGGGCTAATGTATAGTTTTTCTAACAATGGCTAATGTACAGTTTCTCTAACAATGGCTAATGTATAGTTTCTCTAACAAGGGCTAATGTACAGTTTCTCTAACAATGGCTAATGTATAGTTTCTCTAACAATGGCTAATGTATAGTTTCTCTAACACTGACTAATGTATAGCTTCTCTAACAAGGGCTAATGTATAGCTTCTCTAACAAGGGCTAATGTATAGTTTCTCTAACAAGGGCTAATGTATAGTTTCTCTAACAATGGCTAATGTATAGTTTCTCTAACAGCCCTGTCAACTGCACCACAGAGTCTAGTGAGAAGAAAGGATACAGAAACATGCCCTTGGAGTACAGCTGCTTGGCCACGTTTGAGTTCTACAACAATACATATTCTGTAGTAACCAAGACTACTAGCTTTGCCTCTGGTATGGGCCAGTATCTAGTATGGATTTTTACCCCTGATAATCAGATTAAGGTAAAATATTTATCTCCCAGAAAAAGTTTAATTGCCTTTGCAGGTTCAGCACGTATGTTCCTTAACCATTTCTTTTTATCTGTCGATATTAACTTATCTGTTGATGCTTCTTCCTGATTGCACAGTATGGCTATTTTTTTAAATGTGTTTTATTCATGTATTCAGTGACCATAACTCCAGATATATATATATATACAATCACAGACTAACCACCACACAAGCTAGCATCTCTACATTAAATGTTGTAGTGATCTAGAAACGTGAAGGCATTTCACGTCCATTGTGGCATTCAAATGCTACATGGGACATGGGTTAGTATTACACAGACTGAACAGAAACCACTCCCTAACATCCTGCAGTTGTTGATGTTGGTGCTGGTGGCTACTACTCTGATATGCCCAAATCCACGTCAACAAGCTTTGTCCTCTGCCCCTGGAATAATTAGATAAACTTTGAGGGCATCTAGAAAAGAGGATCTAACTGAGTTAATTCCTTTTTTTATGACAAATTCTTATTAAAAAAACATTACCTGGTGCAAAACTGCACTGCATATTCTCATCTAACTGCATGTTTTGCTCTACTAGTATGTGTGGTATCAAAGTTTTACTTTTGTAAAGGTTAAATTAAGAAATATCCAATGTCTTTGTAATTAATCAAATTTATTTTAGATTTACCATGCATTGATTTGATTGGTATTCAGAGAATACTAAAACAAGCTATCAAGTGGAGCACAACAGGCTGAAGAAAAAGAGGTCGACCACATGAAACTCTAAAGAGGACATTGTTAAGAAAAGCAAGTCTAGTGGGGATAACATCCCTTGATGAAGTAGAAAAACTCGCCGAAAACAGGAAAACTTGGCAAACAACTATGCAAGCCCTATGTGAGGTTTAACGGCACGAGAAGGGCGTAAGATGTAAGATGCATGGCTAAGTATTTAAATGAAAAACATTTCGTAATGTAACTATAACATCTGTAGATAGAGAACAGCCTATATAGAATGTTCTGTTAATGTTATTATATAGAGTGTTGTGTTAATGTTGAATTAATATATTCATAGGGTTTAACATTTGTCCTAAGTTCCTGTTAAAAACATGTTAAAAACAAGTTAGCAAATGCATAGTTTTTGTTGTTGTTGTTTTTTGCGTTTCTACTTTCAAAGTAATTCTGAGAAACGTTCATTGTTCAGAAGTTTTAACCAAATAAATATATATTATGTTGTGACGATCTAACTAGCGTGATGATTCACATGATGATGATGTCTTACATTACCCCTTTACTGCAAACAAATTTTTTAAATTATTTATTAATGAGTATTTATCGTTTATGAAGGAGTAAGAATTGGGAGTTAAATGTAGGAAAAACTGAGTTAAGGTCTGGCATTGCTCAGTACAGCTACCTGACTTCTCCTATGACCATAACTCCGTAGTGCATTAGCTGACTCTCGCAGACCCAGCAACCACATCCTGATGCAAATTTCATTCACTTCTGTTGGAAATTTCAAAAAAGCAATTATGAAAGCATCATTTATTCTTGAAAGCATTTTTTTTTGCATATGATGTAGATATCAAAATTGACTTCTCAAGTCAATTCATATTTATAGCCTTTAAATCAATAAAGAATCATCCCTATATATATCAGCCGACCTGGTTAACTGAGTGATTGGGCGTTCGGTCTACAATATATATCAACATTTGCACACTTCGGCAGCTGCATAGACCGGGATGGTGACACCAGAAAGGAGTTTGAATTAGAATTGCAAAAGCAGCATTGACCTTTAAGAATCTTGAGAACATATGGCACTCTAAAGTTACAAGCATAAAAACCAACCTGAGATTATTCAATTCAAATGTAATATCCACCCTCATTTATGCATACCAAAGCTGGAAAACAACTAAAGAAATAGACAAGAAATTAGACTCTTTTGAAAACAAATGCCTAAGGAAAATACTCGGTATAAGTTGAAGGAATTCAAGAACAACGCAGAGATAAGGGAGATGAGTGAACAACAACCTGTCTCAAAAGTGATCAGAAAAAAAAGAGATGGACATACACTTTATATGTTGGTCACGTGATGAGGAGAAACAATCAGAGAATCCCAAAACAAGCCATCAAGTGGAACACAACAGGCCAAAGAAAAAGAGGTCGATCACGTGAAACTCAGAAGAGGACAATTAGTAGGCATAAAATCCCTTGATTAAGTTGAAAAGCTCGCCGAAAACAGGAAAACCTTGTGAGCTCTATGTGACGTTTAAAGACACGGGAAGGATGTAAGATGTATATATCAACATTCAAGCTTTTGAATGATTCTATCTCTGATATCCTTACAGTATTTTTCTTTTCCTTTTTTATGCTGAAATAGTAATTACAAATGTAGTTATACTTTTAAAAAATCAGTATATGAAATTTGTTTCACTTTTGGGAGTGAATATTTTTACTTTCGAGCAGTAAATGCTCTTTTATTTCATTACCAGGTCTTGAAAGCTGCTGATACCTACGTTTTTGAGCTGACTCCTCTGATCAAGTCTGACCTGGTTCAAGCTCAGTTTTCAATCTTACGCAATGACTACTCACAGTGCAGAATTGTGATCCCACAGCTCCGAACCACTACCACCATAAGAACCACGCCAACATCATGGCGCGACTACAACATTTACAACGACAGGACCACAAGCTATAATCCAACAAGGAAATCACCATCAACAATCAGCACGCCTGTATACTATAACTCTAATGCACAAAGCATGAGGGGTGACAGCTCAGTGATACGCCCTGTTGTGTACACAAGCACTTTACCGTGTATAGTCTACACGTCAACTATTGTGGCTTTTCTATCCCGGTCTAGAGAAACCAACAGCGTTCAAAACATAACATGAAAGAAAAACATGTACATATGCTCAAATAACCTTTGACACTGAAATTCTACTTACAACGCATGGAGTTGTTGTTTGTCTCCGTTTCTCTGAATGAAAGTGGCTTATGGTGAGGACTGACAAAGGTGCTAGCGAAAGTTAACCTTCTGGCCCACAAAATTGAAATATTGATCTCTCTGTTCATTCAGTTCAACGTGTTTGATTTCCAATCAAGTGATAAAATAACTGATGAATACATAAGTGATATATGGTGATAATCATAATAATTGGAACAAAATTACAGACGATAAATTCCAGGGCTATCAGAACAAAACAAAAAAAATAATGGTTAGCAAAACCAGAACATGGTGAAAATTAACAAAATTAGTACACATGAACGCTATCTCTTTGGCTGGATTTTTTTGTAACAATGGCTATGTTTAAAGTGTAAGAAGTCATCCCATTGGCTGAATGATTATTATTTATGTTTGTTTTGCATAATTTGAAATGTGAATGAATGAGCAAGTGGAAAACATAAATAAATTTCACCTCTGCCATTTTTTTTTCTTAAGTAAATGACACATACAGTAATTTATTGCACTTTGTTATCAGTGTTAACAGCCAAACAGTTCCACAGCCTATTATGTAACTGTGAATTGACTGAGTTAGACTTTTTTTGTACTTCACATATCAAGAGGATCTCTGATTTGAAAATCATTTTCCTGATGTACCTAGATATTTGCAATGTACCTGGTAGTAGAAAGCAAATCATTATTTCACGAGCGTGAATTATGATTGGGGGGAGGGGTAGATTAAAATGGAACCCAAGAGATTCAGCTTGTCTGAGCTATAAAATGTTGAAGGTCAATTTTTTTAGTCATAACTGTAGTTGAGCACAAATGTAAACATCACAGAAGCACAGTGCAGCTGGGAGAGTTCTATAGTTTTGTCAATGTTTTTAAGATCTGTGGACTCGCAGGATTTGCTTTTTTTTTTTTTTTTTTATTCTACATAAAGTCAACAATCTACATAAAGTCAACAATCTACAAAAATGAAGTTAACATTCTTCTTTTTTTTATGAACTTAGTAGTCTTTCCCTTGATGAAGCCAACAGTCTTTGCTAGATTCAGGCAAGAGCCTCATAGACTTTTCCTCAGTTTGTTCCTTGTATACAGGTCTGGATATGTAGTTTATTATAAGCTTGACAGTAAATTAAAGGTTTATAAACAAAAAGAAAAAAAAAATAAAATAAAATCCAACCAATATTTCATCAGCAACATTCTTCAGGGACAAGAGAAAATAAGGCTAGAACAAGAAAATAAACTAAATACTACAAAGCAAGACTAGATCACTTATCCTGCCATACGTGTGGATAAAAGTGATTTATGAAAGTATATAACAGTTTCTTTTTAACTTGACAGTTTACTATTTTGTGATTAACTGTTAACTTTCTCTTTGTAACAATCAAAATATTCCTTATCAAATCATATTTATATACACATGTATATAGCATGTTTCTCAAGCTGTTATATGTTTGTTCAAGTCCTCCTGTGTCTGTCCTGCTCTATTTCATACTGTAGATGGTGTGTAACAGCATTGCTAATGCACGCACAAAATAATCTTGAACATTTGTGCTCACATTCTTGAAAATCTTGAATAAACTTTCATTAGACTTGGGTTGAGAGTATATTGTACCCGATGAGAAATGGCACATGCTCTCCATGCTTTTTCCAGCAGGTGAGCTATTACTGAAACTTCACCAATTAACATACTAAATTAGACAAATGGAACTTTAAAAATCAATAAATTTGGGAAAAGTAACGCAGAAAACTAGAAATAAATGTTTCATTAATTTGTGTAATGCTTTGGAAGTTTATGGGACTTTTGTGTTGGGCTTAAAACATTGGTAAGGTTTTAGAAAAGGCCCAATGCATGTAGAAATGTCATTTTTCACTGCTCTCTCTAGTAATTTCTAGGATCCAGCATTTCCTTTGTCTACTAAACATATCGGTCCTGGTTTGTTTGCTCACACCAGTTCTTGCTGTGAGCTGTCTGAAATTGAAGATCAGTCAGTCATTTGCATGCCCCTTGCGGAACTCTGTCTCCCTAACAGCTTTCCTGTAGGCCTTCTAGGTTATAAGCAAGATGCCCTACTGCTGATGCATCCATTCGCAGGAGAATGAAGATAGAAGCGGCTTTATTTAGTAACATTCTCTAGGCATTGTTTTTCAAAATATAAGCTGTTTGTACCATGACTCAGTTTTGTTTAAGATTTACTGGCAGAATCTTCATTCATTCATTCATTTGCATGTCCCTTGCGGAACTTTGGCTCCCAAACAGCACTCCTGTAGGCCTCTCGGTTGTGAGCAAGATGGCCTGCTGCTGCTGCGTCCATTTGCAGATTGTCAACGATTTCTTGCAGCCATCTTCGTTTTGGTCTTCCTCTTTTTCTTTTTCCCATTATGTATCCTTCCAATATGGTCTTCTCTAAATTATCATGACGTTTAATGTGTCCAAAATATTTAAGTTTTCTCTCTTTAATCCTCTTTACTAGCCAGCCTTCTTCAATATTAAGCTCTTGTAGTATAGATATATTTGTTCTTTTTTGTGTCCACGATATTTGGAGAACTCTTCTGTAGCATTTACATTCAAAGGCATTTATGTGTTTCTCAGCTGTTTTGTTAAGTGTCCAGGTCTCACAGGCATATGTTGCGATGGGAAAGATGCATGCCCTTAAAAATCTTATTTTTGTAGTTCTGTCTGCTCCTCTCCACAGATTCTTTATTTGTTTTACTTTCTGAAGAGCAATAGATGTCCTTTTAATTTCCCTCATTGTATCTCCATTATTAGTTAGCAGTGATCCAAGATATTCAAAACTCTCCACTTCTTCGAATTTTTCCTCATTTATATATATTTCAGCTGCCTTGTTTGTTTTGTCAGTTGTCAGCAATTTAGTTTTCTTTGCATTAAGATAGAGGTTCTGCTCTTCGCTGTTCTTACGGACTGACATAATTAGTTTTTCCATTCCTTTTTGTGTTGTGGACAGTAATACTGTGTCATCAGCATATCTAATCTCTGGTATTTCATAACCTCCAATTGTTATGGCATCGTAATATTCTTTGTCTACATCTTCTCTAACATTCCTCATTATATTTTCAGTATACAAGTTAAATAAGTAAGGTGACAATATGCACCCCTGACAGACCCTTTGTTTTATGTCAAAACAGAATCTAGTACATGTATATATACTACTCACAGCATGCCAGGGATCACTTGGATAAGAACACAGTATGGCTTAAAAAATTAATGTAACTTTTTGTTATGTCAAGTGGCATAATTTAAATTACTGAGATTCACTGAAAAGGATCTTCTTACATCTTCCTCATGCCGTTAAATGTCACATAGGGCTCGATTAGTTGTTTGCCAAGTTTTCCTGTCCTCAGTGGGTCTTTCAACTTCATTAAGGGATGCTATGCCCACTGAACCTGCTTCTCTTAACAATGTTCTCTTTAGAGTTTCACACGGTCGTCCTCTTTTTCTTCGGCCTGTTGTGCTTCACTTGATAGCTTGTTTTGGTATTCTCTGATTGTTTCTTCTCATCACATGGCCTACATATGTCCATCTTCTTTTTCTGATCACCAATGAGATAGGTTGTTGTTTGCTCATCTGTTTTACATCTGCGTTGTTCTTGAATTGGTTTCACATTATACCAAGTATTTTCCTGAGGCATTTGTTTTCAAAGGAGTCTAAAGGATACTGAAAAGGATACAGAACCAATAAATACACAGAAGCATTCCAAACAGTAGTGTCAGGCTTCAAATGATCCTTACCCCTAAAATGTCACATTATTTTTAATGTAAGCCACCCCAACAAAAATTTTAAAAAAAAAAAATATATATGTCCAAGAATGCTGAAAAGAAAACAAATGGGATGTTAATAGTGTGTATGACCCCCTCTTGCTCTGATGCCATCCTGACGGCGCCTTCTCATGCTGTTGTTGTTTCTGATGTGCTGCTATGGAATTCTTGTTACCTCCTATTGAAGGGTGCCTGCCAGCTCCTGAAAGGTACGAGGCCGCTATGTTCTGACTCGCATATCACGGCCAAGCATGTCCCACAGGTGCTCGATCAGATTCAGCTGGCCATTTCAGACTCTCAATGGCTTCGGCTTCCAGGTCTACTAGCTTGGCACGTTGAGGTCTTGCATTATCATCCATAAGAATAAGCTCAGAACCAATGGCACCAGAGTATGGTTTGACAGTAGGGTTGAGTACCGACTCCAGTCACCGGGCCATTCTGGAAATCATGTAGGTCAGCTTCACCCTGTATGCTGATTCCTCCCCACACTAAGACTGACCCACATATATAGCGGCCATGTTGAGTCACATTATGGTTTGTCAAACGTTCATTTTTTCGTATCCATAATCTGATCCTGCGATCCGTCAGGTCAAGACAAAACCTGGACTTGTCTGTGAACAAGACAGAGGCCCAGTCGCAACAATCCAGCCTGCATGTTCCCATATCAATGCTAGCCTGGCTTGCCTGTTGTTTCTTGACAAAATTATGTGAACTGAGGTTGCTCTAGACCAGTGGTTCTCAACCCATGAGTCGTGGCCCAAAGGTGGGCCGTGCCGAGGAGTACTGTGGGTGGCGCTGAAGTCTCAAAGCAGCAAAAAGAGAAGAAAAAAAGTAGATACAATAAAACATTATTCCGCATTTTTCACGCAATGCATACTTCACGCCCGAAGACATTAAAGCGTACGATTGGATTCGTAATCCTTTTTTAGTGTGCACTCTCTAAAATAACTGGTCGTGCACAAGAAGAATAAGCGGAACTGCCTGGCGATGGCACATTACAAATCAAATTTAACGACCCCGCTGTGGATATCTCTTCCGTTTGATGCATTGTTTCGCTGTAATATCCGTTTTTGTCAGTCCTGGCGATGAAAGTTCAACAACTTATTTATGTGAAGTTTCATTTTCTGCATTGACTGCCATGAAAACCAAATATCGTTCAAGAATGAACGTGAAGGATGATCTTTGAGTGTGTTTGCCACAAATTCCAGTCAGAATAGACATTCTGTCCAACCAGAAACAGTGCCATCTTTAAGGTAAATGAAAAGAATTTTTGTGTAGCAATGAATATGCAGCTAAACATATAGAGAAAATATTGCATAATACTTTATAAAATTAGATTTATACCTTACAAATATAAAGCACTTTATTAGCGGACCGCAAAAATGTTAGACTTTTAAATGTGGGCCGTGCAGCAAAAGGGTCTGAGAACCGCTGCTCTGAAAGCCAGCCTCACGAAGCCTAATTCTTAGTCTGAGTACAAATTCGATTGGCTGATGCATCTTGTAGATGAATTCTGAGTTGGGTGACTTTCATGAAAGAATTACGTTGTGCCAGAAGAGTGAGAAGGAGGTCACTTCTATGCATCATAAAGCATTGTCCACTCCCGGAATGCATTCGGCGCAAGGAACCAGTTGTCTGGTACATGTTACAAGTTCCTGGAAATCACGCTTTGACTGACATTTAGTGCTGTATCAACTTGCCGTTGTGAGGTGCCCATTTCCAGCATTGCTACTGCACCTCTGGCCATCTCATTATCTCTTCTTATCCCCTGCCGATTCATCATCATGTAGTTTGAACACTTCAAATGACCACCTTGCTTAAACGTCTCGAAAATCAAGTTTCGCCACGTGGTTTGCTGAAGTCGAATCTTGGAAGTAACGATATTCAAGTGCTTCATGCACGCAAACGTGAACTGCCATGACCCATATTTTTATGACTACATGACGAAAAGTTGTGTGTGATGAAGATACAAAACACTCTACAATGATAACAATTCATGATTTTTGGAAACTTGAGCGAGAAAGAGTAATACTCTGCACATTGTGATTAGTGTTTGTGTGTATATATACATACAAACATACTTTCTAGCAGGATGAAGTTGCAGATGCATGGAAATTATAATCCCACAAACATCTGTTAACATTCCTCACGTACTGACAGCCACTTATATTGTACTTTGGCGCAGTTTGCCTTCCAAACAGACATTCTTCAGCATCAGCAAGAGAGAAAGAAGTTTTTCAAGAATACAATCTCAGCCTGACAACACCTTTTCATGAGGAACTAGTTCAGTAAAGATTCAGCTGCTCCCACTTCTACATTTGTGGACTGTCTGAGTGGCAAAGTGGTTAGTGCACTGGTCTCTCATGGCGAAGATCGAATCCGGCCGGAGGTATCCCAGTCACCCAGCTGTAGAAACAGGTACCCGACTTCTTCTGGAGTTATGGAAGGAAAGGCGGCCAGACGTAATACTGACCATATCACCCTCTAGTGTGCTGACAGGTCAATGAAAATACGGGCACTAACATCATATCCCTAAGTGCCTCTAGGGCATGACAGGATTACCTTTTACCTTTTTTTTTTTTTTACATAAAAGTGGTTTTAACGTTTCTAACCTAAAACTGAAACTGCATTTAAAAATCCTCCTACTTTACCATTCCAATAAAAGCTTGTTATAATTGATTACTGAACAAATCTCATCATTTTCTAGTTATTGAAATTTGTCCATGGTATAGTACTATTGAAAGAACATTCTTGATAGTATATGCAGTATTTTTTTAGTAATATGTCATTTCTTGTACTGATTTATCTATTAGATTGTTTTCAAATATTTCTATTTATGGGCCAGTAAAATGCACTGGCTCCTAGTTACAGCTTGAAGTCATGATGTTATACTACAGAATTTCTCTACTCAGTGTTTAGTCTTTTCCTTACCAATTTCTGCATGCTGTCTCTTTTAATCACAAATTAATTGCCAACAAATAAAATATGAAAGTATAAGAAACTCAAGCAGTTTTTGTTTATTTACATAGAAATGTCCGCCAACGGCCAAGTCTTACGGTGTTTGCTTATTTGGGTTGCTGTGAAAAACTGTGTAAATGTTTACATTTATATTGCAATATATTTTTGTTCATATGTTTGTTTACGATATGCCCTTGTATACATGTCCATCTGTCAGTCTGCCTGTTTGTCCAGTGCCATGTCAACAGGTGTTGGTGGTCATACTTTTTCAGAGTTAAATTCCAGGTGTTAATATGAGCTGGCCTGGTGTTCTTTCTCCACGCCACACTGTCAGTCCATCTATCACTTTCTCTCTTTGTCTGCCACGGTCTCTTTTGCCCTCCTATCATCCTTGTTGTCATAAAATATTCCAATGCACCTGCTCTCATGGCGTGTCCTATGAATCTGGATTGTCTCTTCTTGAGTTGTTACTGCTCATCTCTCTTCTTCGGCCTCTTATGTCTGCTCAGCCATGCAAAAGTGTTCCTTTCACTTCCACGTAGAGCTAAAGGTATTATGTAAAGTCTTTTGGTTATGGTGATGTCTGCAACTACAGGAACTTCCACAATGCAGGATACTCAACAGGAGAGAAACATAACATCCAGAGTTGTTTAATGCAGGACAATGATAACACTGCTGTGATACTTCTCTTAGGCGTCCTCAGACAAATACAGCCACCATTTCTGCAACATACTTTAGTCGGCATAGTCTTTAGACATCCATCATTTTTCAAGTGTCTCACTCAACTGACTGCATTCTTAACTAGTCCTGCCATGTATTTAACAAAAAGGGTGTATGAAAGTATCTGACATTTTCATAAATTTGTGAGAAGAAAGATAAAGTTTTAGAGTGAAAAAGAAGGGGGGGGGGGGGGCGCAGGAGAGCTACTTAATTATCAGTTCATTTTCATCATTTAATATCATTACACCCAAGAGGTCTTCAAAAGAGCTGTTAGGGAAGCAAAGTTCTCCAAGGGACATACAAACGAATGAACATCAATGATCCTGAAGGTGGCTTATTGCTCAAAATTTATATTGCCTTTTTTTTCTTTTTTTTTTGTGCCATTAATTTTTATTGCCCACAAAGGATACTAACAATGGAGAATGGAGAGCTAGAAAGAACACTAAACTGAACAGCTTATTTAAATCCCAACGAATTATAAATGTCTTGAAACTGAACAGATTACACTACCTGTGTGTACGCACAAGAGATGAGGGAAATAAGACCAAGGGGTAGACCAAGACAGAGATGGAAAAACAACATAGAAGAGGATATAAAAGAAATTGTTGTCACCAACTGGAGAGAGAAGATTAGGAATAGAGAGGAATGAAGGCGAACTTTATCTGCAGCAATGAGCCTTAATGGCTCAGAAACCTGAAGAAGAAGATTACTTTTTTTACATATAAACAGCATCTTAACTGTTCCATGCCTTGAAGCTTCAAAATTGTTTTTTTTTTAAAAAAATATTTGTACAAATAGCTTTTTATATTTATTTTTAGTAGCTAAAATTAAGCATGAGCAGTTTGTTTACCAATTTACACAAAGATCAAACAACTTAAGGTATGAAACAAGATGAACAAATATAAATAAATTTTTGAAAAAATATAAATATTTTTATTTGCAAAATTCCAAAATTTCCTACCACACAGACAACACGATGGCATCATAACACAGCTTTTACCAATCATTTCAGCTGATGTTCATGATTTTAATAACAAGTTTTATGAAAATATAACAAGAACAATGATTAGCTGCAGATGAAAACACTGGAAAACAAAAAGATGGAATTATATAAAGCAGTAAACCAGAACTACCAGCTGCTGGTTACACCCCCATGTAGCAACTATTGAACAACAACTCTCCATTAGTTTCTGCCTCAGTAAATCTTCACCTCTCTCTCTCTCAACCTTAAGTGCCCAGGGCACATGGCGCTTCCGCAAGGGTTTTTCACAAATACCTGTCCTTTGCCTTTTTTTCCGCTCTTGACCAGGTGAACTCTCTATTGCTCAAAATCCTCTCTGTTGTTCTTCTCCATGTCTCTTTTGGTCTACCCTTACTTCTTTTCTTCTGTGGTGTCCATCTTAGTGTTATTTTTGGTAGCGAGTTGTCAGACATTTGGAGCACATGTTCCAACCATCGCCAGTGTCTTTCCTCAATAATTGTTGTCAGTGGTTTCATCTGCATTTCTGCCAACAAGATGTTATTTCTTATGGCATTTGGCCAAAATATGTTTCTAATTCTTCATAAACATTTAGTCTGGAAAAAATTCAACTTGTTTTCTACGGTTTTGGTGATTTTCCAGCATTCACTTCCATAGAGTAGTACATGTAGAACATTACTCTTAAATATCCTGATTTTTGTCTTCATGCTTAGTTTTTTAGATTTCCATATAATCTGCAGCATAGCAAAAGCCTGGTTTGTTCTAGTAAGTCTGCTGTTGATGTCCTCTGTGCTATCTCCATTTTCTACTACTCTACTGCCAAGATATACAAATTCGTTGACCTCCTCCACTAAATTGCTATCTACTCTGAGTACATTTCTGTTGTTCACATTTTGCTTCATTAACTTTGTCTTTCTTTCATACCATTCCCTAAAGGAAACCAAAGCCCTGGTTTCCACCAAATGAGAATGTTGCACAGATTTGTCTTAGTTACTTGATCACCTCTCTTTAAGTCTTCCTCCACAAAACTTATCAACTATAGCAAGTGATGAGTGCCACAAATAAACTAAATAACTTTGTATTCGTTAAATAATTCGACTTTGTATTCATTAAATAATAAAGTTGTTCCTACTTTTTTCCTAGATTATCCACAAATAAATTAGTCCATGTCATTCAAAACTTGGCTCACAATGACTGAAATTAAGTATACATGCGCACATTACTAAAACCAAGAACAGATGATGGTCAAGTTTACTGATTTAGTGAGAGAGCAGAGAGTTGTATGGCTCGCCTTTGTAAAGTTGGTTTACCACTTCATCGTGCAAAAGTCTCATTCTTACTTGAAACATTTTGATTCTCAGAAGCTCAAGAAATGAAAACAAGAATCCTGAACAGCATATGGTAAACAACGACACAAAAAAAAAACAAACCAAGATCATCACCATCTTCATTATTCTATAGAGCTCTGACTTGACATCTCTGGCTGTTACAGAAAAACTATCTTGCTACTGACAACCAGTGTCCTGTCCATTCTCTTTATAAAATCTGCACTACTGTCATCCTTTTGTTCTGATACCCTTGCTCCATCCATCTCCCTCCACAACAGTGTTCAGCGTATCTCTTACCCTATCCAAATCAGCTTCAGATTCTTGGCTGTAATTTTTAAAAACTGATTTCTCTTTGATATCAGTTGCTCCAATAATTCTGTGTCTCCTCTCCGTGTCTAAATACATCACAATCCTAAATTATTTAACTATCTCCTCTCCGTGTCTAAATACATCACAATCCTAAATTATTTAACTATCTCCTCTCCGTGTCTAAATACATCACAATCCTAAATTATTTAACTATCTCCTCTCCGTGTCTAAATACATCACAATCCTAAATTATTTAACTATCTCCTCTTAAAAAAAAACCAAACTGAACAAGTTAAAAAAAAAGAAACAAAATTTGTGCGGGTTTTGAAATTTATCTGGCAGATTAAGAATCAATACAATAAACTAATGCAGGACTGCTACAAATTTAAAAAACCTATCAAATTTTATGTCAGGCTAAAGCAAACTTTCTGGATCTGACAGTTTGAAGACATTTAAATAGATACATGAAGCTCAAATTAGTTTATCTTAAGTTCTCACAGAGGCTGCCAATAATTATACTGTAGATACTTTTATCTGACTACATGTGATGCAAAAACAACCATTAGCAAATATTACATCCTTTTCAATTATAAATCAAGTGATATGGAAGGTTTATTTTGTACTGTAGACAAGATTAAAACTGATCAGAAAAACAAGAAAAAGCACATTTATTTGTGTAAAATGTATTATGGGAAGAAAGCTAGTTTGTGAAATACACCCTCCAAAAAAAGCTGGCTCCATGAAAGCCATGTAGAGGTAGTGATGTTTTCAGATATTCCAGCAGTGGCAAGTTGGCAGCAATAACAAGAGTAGTGTTCTGGCCAGGACAGAAAGTTGGCAGCAATGACAAAAGTAGTGTTCTGGCCATGACAGACAGTTGGCAGCAATGACAAGAAAGTTGACAACAATGACAAGAGTGGTTGTACTAGGTTGACAGAAAGTTGGCTGCAATGACAAGAAAGCTGGCACTGGTGTTCCAAGTCTTGTGTTGGAGAGCTGGCAGGAACAGCAAGCTCACTCAGATGATGCCTATGCTCAATCTGTTGATGTCATTCTTTAGCTTTTCAATGTCCTCACCTCTGGAGAAAACAAAAACAAAAACAAAAAAAACTTACTTTAAATCTCAAATTTGCAAACTAAACTACAGTCAAGATCTGTTACAATGATGATTTTGCAGAATAAGTTTAAACATTCACTCGTCTTCCACATTCATGCACTCTCCCTTAGAAATGGATTAAAATAATCCTCTCATGATGCATTATGTGACTAAAATTAGCAAAATCAGGAAGTTATTCAAATCCACGTTTGACATCACAAGATATAAAAAAAACCCCAAAAACATAAATATGACATACTCATTCTTAAGCACATCATGAATCTGTGTTAGCTGCCTCCTCTGTAGAGACGGAGCTCCAGAGCTGAAGACTTTGGACATCTGCCTTTCTTGGTACCTCATCTTCTCTCGAACCTGGGTTTTAATTGAAAAAATGTGAATGCAAGCATAACTTCAATGTTACTACTGCCAAGACTACAAGTTTGAAATGATTGCTGTACCTTACACTTTTCCTAACAGCAGAGTTATCAGTTGATGTTGTAAATTGACAGAGGCAAAACAAAAATCCTAGGTACCAATTTTATAAGAGCACTGAACATTAGAGTAGTAGTACACAATTACCGTGAACCAGTGTTTCATGCACTTATATTGCGCTTCAGTCAAACTGGCTTAACAATTTGGTACTTGACATGCTGGTGTTGGGGGAACTGTCTAAACTTTGAGAATACTTCTTTTTCATCAGTGTTTGAGGAAGTTTGATCATACTGAATCTGTAGCCCTGTCACCCTGACCAAGTCTGCTGTCTTCTCCAGGTTGGAGTGTGAGCCCCACAGCTTTTCTTTTGAGAATACTCATCTACATGATGATACACACACAAAATGCATGTATAATTAAGCTGATAAGAATGTCAAATAACATCTACCTCTGCTATCTTGTTATCATACCTAAATTACAGTTTGTAAACACAAAAAAATCCACTTTATAACCAATTTTAACTGAACACAACAGAAGGAATATGTAGTCCAATGCCATGAACCAACCAAAACTAGCAGTATGCATCAGAAAACAATGATTATAACTACTATAGGTTCTTTTCTGATGTCTAAGACCACATAAAACTACACGGACTATCCTGTAGAAAAAGATTATTGTAGTGTGGCTTTTACTCCTCACACAGTCAGAAGCTAGTGGATTAAATCAAAAACAAATTCATTGGAAGGCAATGGCAACCAACAAATGCAGCTTCCTAAGAATCAATCACTGAGAAAATTGGAACACCTAGTGGCAATGGGAAAACTGGATACACAAAGGAAGACAAAGAAACAAGATATTTGACAGACTAAGATAATGGCATGAAGCACAGTCCAACACCCAGACAGAACAAAGGATAGAGGATTGTGGAAATCAATGACGACCAACCCCTGACTGGTATGGACCAGAGAGAGAGAGAGCATTCTAACTTTCTCCATTATTTGCCTCTAGCCATCACTTTCATGCACATTGTTTCTGTTCCATGTCCTCTGTTTAAACTGTGAGAATGAAATGCCATGCAATATTTTATTATATTTTCTTATCTCATGATGCCAAGTCTGACAACTGTTCTCCAAATGTTGCTTGTCCTCCTATGAGTTCTTTATCAGCTGACGTGGTCAATATCTATCTATCTAAGTCCTGTAGCATTTGCATGCTATAGGGGTGTGAAGTGTCAGTGCCTTCACATTTCTAGGCCACTACAGCATTTGAACTGGGGATGCCAGCACCAGTCCTGGCTGCCTTTGTTTTCCTAAGGAAATCCCAGGTACCCATTTTTTTTAGGGAAGGTTGACCCCGGTGTCAGTCAGTCTGAAAAAATTCTGCCAGAGTGGGAAATCGAACCAGGGACCAGCAGCGAGTGCACTAACCACTACACCACCATGATACCTGGTCAACAGCATAAAACAAATACATCTGAAGAGGAATGGGATATGACAGATTTCTTAAATACTTGGAGCATATTCAAGAAGCTAATCAAACTCCACCACAATCAGAAACATATCCATCCTACCACACTGACTAGACAGAAGTAACACATCATTGTTTTCAGCTGCTCCACTTTACAGGTAGGTAGAGTTTTCAGCTGCTCCAATAACAGGTAGGTAGGGTTTTCAGCTGCTCCAATAACAGGTAGATAGGGTTTTCAGCCTCTCCACTTTACAGGTAGGTAAGGTTTTCAGCTGCTCCACTAACAGGTAGGTAGGGTTTTCAGCTGCTCCAATAACAGGTAGATAGGGTTTTCAGCTGCTCCACTTTACAGGTAGGTAAGGTTTTCAGCTGCTCCAATAACAGGTAGATAGGGTTTTCAGCCTCTCCACTTTACAGGTAGGTAAGGTTTTCAGCTGCTCCAATAACAGGTAGATAGGGTTTTCAGCCTCTCCACTTTACAGGTAGGTAAGGTTTTCAGCTGCTCCAATAACAGGTAGGTAGGGTTTTCAGCTGCTCCACTAACAGGTAGGTAAGGTTTTCAGCTGCTCCACTAACAGGTAGGTAGGGTTTTCAGCTGCTCCACTAACAGGTAGGTAGGGTTTTCAGCTGCTCCACTAACAGGTAGGTAGGGTTTTCATCTGCTCCAATAACAGGTAGGTAGGGTTTTCAGCTGCTCCAATAACAGGTAGGTAAGGTTTTCAGCTGATAAGAATCACAGACTTTTTAAGACTCTCGGTCATCTATGCTCCCCTCATTTCAGAATTATCACTGCTCAAAATGTCATCTTAACTGTGTACTGATCCACTTTCTTTTAATGTCACCACATCTGTATTCAATACATGTCACCGTATGTCTATATTCAATACATGTCACCGTATGTCTATATTCAATACATGTCACTGTGTCTATATTCAGTACATGTCACCGTATGTCTATATTCAACACATGTAAAACTGATTGGATTTTTTAAAAAAAATTGTCAACTAATGCCAATATCCTGGTTTGCTAGAAACAGACTTACCTGCTCAAGGCCGTTTGTGTACGTCTGCATTTTGTCCTTAATTTTGGCTAGTTCCCTTGCCATCTGTTTTTCTGCCTCTGATAATACTGGCATTCCGCTCCAGAGTTTTCGTAATACAGTTTCCAATCTGGAACACCACATATTAGCACAAGCTGTACATACTTCCTCAAATATGAGTGAGATAACATACATCTTATATTTGTTGACATTATTCGAAAAAGGATGTATGTAATATGTAGTAGGAACCGCATGTAAAAATATCTTCTATTTGAAACTACTGTCTGTCTTACTCATTGTTTTGTACAATAAAATGAATATTATTATTGAATTTCCTGATAATTTTGAACTAAAACCTCTTGCTAAAGGATGCCATGCTGGTCAACTTGTGACAAACAGTTCCTTGGAAGTGTGGCTGAACTGATAAAGTCTGTCAGACTGAAAGCTTACCCACTACTTTCATCTTCAGTCGGGTGTGATACGGTGTAAATGCACGTGTGCTGAGTTCCTCCTTCCAAAGGAGTGTAAAATGGTTATCTTGAGCAATTTTAATATTTAACAAGAACAGAAAGAATTAAACTACTTTAACATTACTTATTTAACATAATTTAACATTAAACATTATCTTTTTAATTTACTTTAACATTAAACTACGGCACACCTAAGAATAATGATTACCTTAAAGAACTTTAACATTAAACTACAGCAGACCTAAGAATAACAACTATCTTAAACCACTTTAACATTAAACTACAGCAGACCTAAGAATAACAACTATCTTAAACCACTTTAACATTAAACTACAGCAGACCTAAGAATAACAACTATCTTAAACCACTTTAACATTAAACTACAGCAGACCTAAGAATAACAACTATCTTAAACCACTTTAACATTAAACTACAGCAGACCTAAGAATAACAACTATCTTAAACCACTTTAACATTAAACTACAGCAGACCTAAGAATAACAACTATCTTAAACTACTTTAACATTAAACTACAGCAGATCTAAGAATAACAACTATCTTAAACCACTTTAACATTAAACTACAGTAGACCTTAAAATAAAAAGCCCTACATTTAAGAACACACTGAGATGTTCATATTTTGGTTTGGCTACATTTTTTTTTAGCGACCTGTTACTAGCTACAGATGTCAAAGATCTTCCAAGACCACTGGCTCTGAAGGCAATGTGATGTCAACTAAGTAAAATCGACCAACTATGTGCTCAGACAATACTGCCTGAAGGGAGTAATATATAGTAATCTATAAAGCCAATTCATAAGATAATCAAGAAACTTAAAAAATATAAACTCAATTACTCCAGTGCATGACAATGATGAACTACTGCTGAACTAATGTTACAAGCTTGAAGATTTGTACTTTCTCAGTATTCTGAGGAAGGTTGCAGGTAAAAACACTAACAATGATTTCAAATTCTGAGTTGTATTTGCAGCAGTTATCCAATTCTTTCAAACTTCATAACAACCATTATCTCTGCTGTCTGTACATGACACTTGTTCAAAATATGGACAAAGACACATGGCATCTTGTTTACCTATCTATATCCCTGACACAATTTAGTGTAACTTCTAAACAATGCTGAACATAGAACTCAATATCCATAACATTATTCTCCTATAAAATTCTTAGCCAGCTGAAAGGAGAAACTCACCTCTTCCGTAAGTTCTCATGGTTATCTTTTACTGTCTCCAGATGATCTGCTATGGATCGGGCACGTTCTCTGAGCATGTATCTCGAGTCTATGAGATGTTTAAGATCCTGGAGCTGATGTTCTTTGTGTTCCCTGAGTATGTCAATCCTGGGCAGTAACATTTCACCATTTTATTACACAAAGCTTACCAGACAAATGTAGCATGAAATGAACGGTTCATACATTACTCATTCATGGTGTGTCGCTACATGCCTCAACATCACTGTCACTCAGTAGGTGCTGTGTACTGAAGCTGTTCAAAAATTGTACTAAAAAATTATTTTTAAAACTCATCTCATTATACAAGGGGTGATTGATAAGTTCTCGGCATGAGGTACAACCGATTATTTGTGGACAACTTTTTGGGTTATTTCTCAACATAGTCCCCTTGCAAGTTTATACACTTAGTCCAGTGATTCTGGAGCATACGGATCCCTTCTCTGTAAAAGTCAGCATACTGTGCCAGTAGAAAGTGGTCTACGGCATGAATGACATCATCATCTGAAGCAAATTTGCAACCACTGAGCTCCTTTTTGATTTTGGTAAACAGGTAATAGTCTGAAGGGGCCAAATCTGGGGAATAAGGAGGATGTTCCAGATGCTGGAAGCCACATCCATGAATAGCAGCCATTGCCACAGCTGACTTGTAAACTGGAGCACTGTCTTGATGAAAGATGACTCTTTTCGTCAATTTCCCTCGATGCTTTTCCTTCAATTTGACCCGCAGTTGCTTCACAAGATTAGCGTAATAAGTTACCATTCTGCCCTTTTGAAGATAGTCTACCAATAGCATGCCTTCTGAATCCCAAAAGATGGAAGTCATCACTTTGCCTGCAGACAGAATTACCCTTCGTTTCTTTGGAGGTGGGGATCCATAATGTTTCCACTGCTTTGACTGTTTTTTGGTTTCTGGTTGAAAATGATGAATCAAAGTTTCATCCATAGTCACAAATTGCTGAAGAAACTTTCAGGACCTGCAGAAAAATGGCCAGGACTGTCTCTTGACATGTTGAGACGCTGTCGTTTGTGATCAGCTCCAAAAAGTTTTGTGACTCATCAAGCAGAGACCTTTGTCATTTGAAAATCATTGTGAATAATGGCATGAACGTGTTCATGGAATATGCCCAACTCAGTAGCAATGTACCGCTCAGTTACTCGTTGATCCTCCATTATCATGTCATGGATTCTGCCGGTGGTTTCATTGGTGGTTACCATTCTTGGTCTTCCTGGATGGGGATCATCTTCCAAACTCTCCCTTCCATGTTTGAATTGAGCTGTTCATTTCTTCACTGTGCTGTAAGAAGGGGCACTCTCCCCTTGAGTCTCTACCATAACCTCATGGATCTCCTTTAATGATAAGCCATTGATGCAGAAAATCAGCAAATGACTGCTTGGTAAGAAATTTTATGCGTTTCCTCAATTTCTGCCACCCCTTACCACTTCAGCAGCCTGTAAAAAAAAATACTGGTTGCAGTTTAATTTCTTGAAACTTTGTGTTTAATCTTACATTAACCTGATCTAAAAATGCACCTAATATCAAATGTGAATTTCAAGTATTTGCAAAATACTGCAAGAACTTAATACTGAAGAAGGCTGGCTAGTAAAGAGGATTAAACAAAGAAAATTTAAATATTTTAGACACATTAAATGTCATGATAATCTAGAGAAGACCAAATTTGGAAGGGTACATAATGGGAAAAAGAAAGAAAGGAAGACCAAGGTAAAGATGGCTGCAAGACATCGTTGATGATCTGCAAATGGATGCATCAGCGGCAGCGCATCTTGCTCACAACTGAGAGTCTTACAGGAGAGCTGTCAGGGAGGCAAAGTTCCGCAAGGGACATGCAAATGAATGAATGAATGAAACTGACAAGTGTTTGGTCCTTGTAATATGATGCACCTTACACCAAGACAGAAATGCTCTGGTTCTCAGTAGTAGTTCTCCTGACACAAGTTTCAGCTTTCCCCTAGAACTGCAGCACACTCTAGTCTCTAAGAGAGAAATTTCTCCTCAACTTAACTTTACCATCTGTTCTCAACCTCCACAAGAGTTCCCCCCATCCCTTCTTCTAGATCCACTTATTGTCTTGTGTTTTTTGTTCTTCCTAAGGAATTCTGCCGTACAGACTCATCGGGTATTCCTTGCCTTGTGTACAGCTGGGCCAAGTGTCAACATTCACTTTCATTTTACAGTACCACTTGTGTACCACAACTGCTCTTATACTCATTTCCATACTCCAGACACTCAAACAAACCTAGGCCATATCTGCCTTAGTGTAGGTGAACCTATTCCACACAGCATCAGCTGTAAAAACTCAAGCTAACAGAAAAACCTGCAACAACATAATCATAGTTTAACCAGCTCCAGAGCTCGTCTTTTTCTTCAGGTTTCTTGGCAAGCTCCATGCACTCTGTGCTTTACCTAGTCAAGCAAGATGACTAAGCACAACAGCACCTACCTAGGAGACCATTACAGAGTTTACTGGCCCCAACAACTGCTCTGTTCCTCTCAGCATCTTTGCTCACAATGTCCTGTATATCAGGATATAAAGAGACAAAGAAGCATAAACTAAGCACACCTTGTGTCCAGTTCTTGTCGAGCATGGTCTTGTCTCTGAATGTACTCCTCCCTCAGAACTTGAGTGGCTCTGCTTAACAACTGGAAGCACTCCTGCTGAGACAGTCCTGAACTGTTACTTGATCTGTCAGATCAACAAAACAGAAGGTTATGATGACACAACATTGTTTCCTGAAACTGTGACATATATCAGTAGTTCCCACACTTTTTCAAACTGCTTGGTAACACAAATTTCTGCTGCAGCACACCTGCTTCTTAGGAACAAATTTTGAATAAATAGGAGACAATAAGGCTTTCATACAGTAAAGAAAAAGAACACAGTTTTGTAGGATCAGACCTCGAAAAAATCATAGACAAAGCACTTTTAGACGTGAGAGGAAGAAAAATCACAAGAGAATTATCTGGGATTCGAATCACAGACTCCGGTAGGATGAGCAGCCATTCAGCCATGAGAGAACAGTATACCAGTGAACTATACTATCTTGTTCATGGGCGTGAGATAGTGTAGTTCGTTGGTAGTCTGTTCCCACCTGTGTTCTTAATGCTAAACTCTTGTACATTTAACCATTCATTAACATTTTCAAAGTTTACGCACTATATTCTCATTTGAATGAAAATATTTGATAGTGACATTAAAGTATTATTATACAAGGCATTTTTTAAAGGTGAAATGTGGGCCCACTCGGAGAAATGCATCTCTGGTCATTTCAGCTCACTCTGGGCTGAGTCTAGTAACTAAATTACCGTGGGTTCTTTATCTGGCCCCGGGTTTTTTTCATGTAAATAAACAAAAATAAGCTGTAATTCGGTTAGAAATATTTTCTACTCTAAAAATTTGGTGGTACACCGTTTGAAGAACTATGACATAAATCAGTGAACAGCCACAATGGGAAGGGGAGATATTAATGCTAAGTGATGAAAAGCAAACTACGAACCAAAGTCACTCAAAGGACACGAGATAAAGAATAAAGGCTGAGAACATAATCACAATTTATACTGTAAGGAACATTTGTGATAATGCAGTGGTCATAATTATAGCTTAACTATTAACCGCACACTACCTAACACACTCAGCATAAATATCTTACATCCTTCCCATACTGTTAAACGTCACATAGGGCTCACAAAGTTTTCCTGTTTTCGGCTGCAGTTTAATGTTAAAGCGGTTTAAAATAATCATTATCTTTAGGTCTACTGTAGTTTAACTCTTTCAGTGCGTTAAGCCATTATATTGCCAAAGTCGATTTTGACTTTCGTGTGTTAAGCCACTATAGTGCCACATGTTTTGTTTTGTATAACTATAATTCACATTTTGGTTTGCACATTAACTGCTTAAGTCCCTTTACAAAATGGCGGAAGAATGCTTAATTAAGACCGATTCGAGCGTGAAAAATGAAGTTTGTGACTCAGATATTTCAATTTTTGGTGATGTAGATAGGGGTATGGACATGCCCTGTGACAAGACCACTGTTCTTGAATGTGCTCCAAGTAGATTTTGATCTATAAAATGGACTGAAAAAGTAGTTAGAAGGTTATTTCAGACATTATTGTACTGAGTATGCTACATACTATGACACAATGAGATTGGATGAAGCTACAGGTAGGTCTAGACATCACCGATGGTAAATATTGCACCATTAGACCTACCCAATGATAAGTAGGACACAATTATCATCTAAAACCATCATACTACTACTTTTTTTCATAAAACTCTATATTCTTACTTTTACAGCTATTTTGATGCATAATACATATACTTTATTACATTCAATTTTACAACTGTGCCCCCTGTACAGATCAAGACCTGCGCTTTTAACTGCGCACTGATCAGAATGTCTGCATTTTTTTCTGTGGCATGGGAAGAGTTAATGTTAAAGTGGTTTAAGATAATCATTATCTGCCACAATAAAAAACATGACAAAAGTAAAGAGATATGATATAATGATATAAAATTAGCATTTGATATTTAAGTAGTTTAAATGTCGAGCAGTTTTGCTACTGCATCTACTTTAACCCATCAGACATCACACACATTACCTGTACAAGAAGATGGTAGATAAATACTGCAGGGGATATACACCATGTAATGGATGTGGAAAACAATATCACGAAATCTGTGAACCTTGACACCAGAACAGAGTTTAATTTTCTGATATATGCATGCAGCTTGCATTTTTTGACTACAATCTTGTACCTACTTTAACAATGGATTTGACGTTCGCTTCTGCAATATTTGCTCCACGTGCTGACTAAAAGGCTCTCGACTGTGACGCCTAAGAGGTGACAGCAGCTTAGTGTCAGTATCCAAGTCATCATTTTTCTGGGAAAAGCTTAGACGGTACTGGAGCCTGAAGACAACATACAATTAGGTCATGATGGTGAAAGGCTTTATTTCAACTTTTAACATCAAGAATGTTTTCATGCATTTGTTGACATGTACAACAGAGAGGATGCTGAGCAATAGAAGGCTCACCTGTCAAGAGTGGAAAAAAAGGCAAAGGAAAGGCATTTGTGGAAAACTCTTGAGGAAACCCCATGTGCCCTGGACATTTAAGGTTCAGAGAGAGAGAGAGAGATAACACCTTGTGCAATAGACTTCCACAATCACTTTCCAGAAAATCACCGATAGAGAATAAAAATACAAGTAAATGCATGCATGTGGGGAAATACATCAGGAGAAGCTTCTGTGGACAGGCTAGCAAAGAAAAATAATTACAAAGTTTTTCTTATGATCTGCAGTGAAAACCATTGATAATGATCTGCCTTTTCAAAATAAGTTATTCTATCTAACACATTTAGTGTCCCCCAGCCTCTAAAGAGGATACCAGAGAAATCTTGTAAGGTAAATGTGGCCAGGCATGATAATGACCACATTATAGTTTCAAGTGCCAAAGGTCTTGGAAATGCCAGCCTAACACTGAATCCTCAATACGACTTAATGGCACTGAAATGGGGATCTAGCAAACACAAGACTATATAAATAGTATATAACAAATGAAATAACAAATGAGACACACACCAGTAAATTTTCACAATCTTGCTGCTGGTGCTAAAAAAATTAGCAGTATAATGAAACAGCTAAAACAGGAAAAAATAAAAACTTCTCTATAAACTGATGAACGTATTTAAACTCTTGATTTAAAATCAACTTCAATAATCTAATATTCTCAGCTAAATTAATAACAATCAGCTCACCCTACTGCCGGGCTGTAAACTCATAATGACATGATGAGTTCTATCAAATTGAATGAAACTTGCCTTGTGGTTGGGTAAGTCATAATGACCTTCACAGCTTTATCACAAATAGCAAGGCTTACTCTATAGCTAAAGTTGTTATGTTATGTTATATCATGGATGGATCACCATCACTGCACTCTGGACACATACGTAGGTGCTCAGATCTCAAAATATCTCTCTGCATACAGCAACTAACTGCACTAGCGCAGTGCTGACTGGCAATTTCTTCCACATGCTGGGCACACCACTCAGTCCCTGTGATACCACTCTTCACTCAGAACTTGTACACCTCAGACAGCGATGTTACATCAGCGTCCTCAAAGTCCTTTGCTCTTCCAAATCTCTATGGGGCCATTAACAATATTGGCACGATCCATCAACTGGCCATCATCCAGGTGGTCAAACCGGCCAATCTATCAGCTCTCTCTCTCTTTGTGCTGGATACCAGCACGACCTGGTACAAAAATGAAGGCAACACTGTGAATCTTTGATCTCTGTAAGTAAGGACTCCAGCCACTGCCTGCACACTCCCACCTGAACCTTTCGGATCATGCTCAACTGAGTTGCTCAGTAAATATGCGTGTGTAATCTTTCCCAACTAGGGCTGTATACTCATAATGACATTTGTATCAAAATGAACAAAACTTACCCTATAGCTAGGGCTGTAAAGTCATAATCACTAGAAAGTATGAGAAGTGTGGCTCCAAGCAGTGGGTCTGAAATAACCTCCAAACCTAATATAGGTGAAGTTGGACTGTAGAAAGAGTTGTGTATAAAATATCACTGGACCACAATGGCAATGCCACAGCAAAATTCTGCTCTTAGGAATATATTTAAACAAAAAAAAATCCATGAGCACAAAGCGACAAAAAAACTGAGGATGAAAATGGTTCTGTTTTGCTGTAAGTGAAACTGATATTTAATGTCAGGTGACACCGTAATCAAAGCATAGAACAAGAGGAGCGTGTATCTCCATCCCCACAAGCCCCTGACTTTATTTGTAATATAACATTCTCTAAATTCTTTTCTTTTCTTAAATTTGTTAAGACTTTCCTTCTTCTACTTTTCAGTCTCTTAAATTTTCTAGATGCTTCTTGAAATCATATGATTCAGATGTTAAATGAAAACTTCCTATATAGGAAGGTGCTTCTCTTTGAGTACCGACTTCAACCGAAGGCTGTTGTACTTCATATTAACTGTTAACTCTTTCACTGCTATGGACATGTTTAGACATTTTGCCATATCACTGCTAAGGATGTTCCAAGATTTCTATATCTCTGGCGTTAACAACCTGTTATACATTCTGCCTTAAACTGCTATAAACTACTATAGTCTCTCAACAAAAGGGGGAATCATGATAGCTATTTTTAGTTATATGTGGCCTGACTTCAGCAACTTTTTTGTCGACAAGTGCCAATGTTATTTTTGCCTCATGAGACAAGAGAGTACATATCAGTACTGTACTTATGTTCATTGCGTTTCAGTATTCATCTTTATACTTTGCTGGTATTCTGTGGTTGTTTCATTTATATGATCCTATAAAATATTTCTTACACCAGTCAGTCATTTGCATGTCCCTTGCAGAAGTTTGCCTCCCTAAAAGCTCTCTCTTCTTATACCATGGCTTGAAAATGAATCCATAAAGAAACTCTTAGACTTTCTGACAAAGGACAACAATGAAGACAGAAATGAAAATAAGCAAAGATTATAAGCAAGAATGAAAAAAAAATGAAAATAAATGAATACCTGTTGAAAAATTATTTGCTTCAATCACATGTGTTTTGTGGAATTATGTCCTAGGACAGTTTTTTTAAACTCTTAGTGCCCTAGTCAACGTGCCGTGCATGGATTAAGGGGTCTTCGTTTGTCTAGGAAATGCATGATGCAATGGTAGTGGGTTGGTTACTAAATGTGAATTTAATCAAACTATGCTTAAAATCTGGCCAAAACTGGTCGTGTACTTTCGTCCTGTGTGATTCCGGTTTCCACATGGTACCGCATGGTGAAAATTGAGAGCCACGTTTAGAAGATTAAAAAAGGTATTAAAATGTGTTTATAAGCTTATAGGCCACTGCCCACTGGTGTTTTCATGTTATTCGTGTATTGTAGACTGTAAATTAACTGTAAATAATTAGTATATATTTTCTGTAAGGAAATGGCGTTTGTGTAAAATTTTATTCACTTTGGATAAAAAGGACCTAGCATGGCAGATAAACTTGAAGGGTAAGTCTGAAAATTTTCAATCATAATTTTTCCATTTTTTTCTTCTCAATTCTTAGCTCTTTTTTTAAATACTAAAAATTTTACTAGAAAAACAATATACAACTTTTCCTGTTTAAAAAAAATGTATAATATGTCATACTGCGAATCAGACTATGCCTTTGTGATCATTCTAAATGTGACAACCACCCCATTCCACTTTATGAAATTTACCAACTGAGATGACCATTGGTCATTTGAGCGAAAAACCCCCAGTACACTAAGAGTTAAAATTACTTTTCAGAATGTTGCATTTCTTAGTCAAAAGAACTGATGCCTTCGATGATCTACTTTTCAGAGACATTTCCCGTCAACAGAATTGACAATATCAAATAAAAAGGGCCCACTGAGAAAGTGTGCAGTGCATGCAAAATATAAAAGATGACAAGAAGCAATTTATATGTCCGAAGACTGATACAGCACTGTGTGTTACTTCATATTTTTTAACATATAAAAACGTTAGAAACATTTTTTTCTTTTCCAAATTTTATGCTAAAATCATTCACTGAAGAAATTCTGACTGGTCATCAAAAAGATAAACAGTAAGTAACATGTGACATGAAGGAGGAAAAATAATGGCAGAGTTGAGTTAAGTCTTAGATTTTCAGGCCACATAAAAATGCACTAAGCACTGGGAGAAAGCCTGCAAGTAAGCAGCACAATAGTCAAGGCACATCAGGTGAACGTAGCAGTGAAAAGCTTAACATAAAAAAACTTTTTTTTTTCTATAAATCCTGCACCTAAGATAAAATCTTCTCAAAAGCTCCTATTACCATGCTGATCCCTTCACCACTAATCAGACTGAACTAACACAACAGCCTATCATCAGAAGCAATGTGTTGATGTAGGAGAAGATCTGATAACTAAAGAACTCTGCTCATGTAGCACTTCACAAGGTGCCAAGTTAAATGTGTTTTTAGTTTGGAAGTCTTTTATCGCTGGCAGCCACGGCAGTGAACTGTAACACTCATATCCACAATGCTTGTACTATAGTGGTAAGAGTCTGCACGTTCTCTTCATTTTTTTTCTGGTTTCATTATGCTGTTAGAGATTCCTGTGCTTGAGGTTGAGGGCTTGTGTAGGTCTTATTCTTCGTCAAATATAGTTTCTATTCTCAAAATATCAACAACAATCACACTCATCCTAAACAAAGAAGAAATGTGTGCCCTATCAAAGACATACAACTACTCACATGTGCTGATTACTTACCATGAAAACAGCGGCTTAGTACACACCAGATGTTCTACAATGCACTCTTTCTCCTCTGGCATACTGAAATCTCCAGGTTCATCTGTAGATATTTAATAATCACTTTTAAAGATAAGAAGAAAACTTAAAGAAAACCATATTTCAACAAGATGGATGCTGAGGAAAGTTGAGCTTCATCAAGCTGTTCCAATGCTCATTCAGAAAGGTTACCATTGTATCACTCTCTCTCCCCTCAACAGTTTTCCCATCCACCACCCCCAGTTACGATTCACTATCACACAGCACAAGTCTGTTTAAACATTCTCCACACTCCACCATGCATTCTGAACGAGCACATTTCTGAATGAGTGTTGGAAAGCCACATATTCTTTCAAGTTAAGTGCTCTATTCATTTTATTTATTTATTTTTTTTAACATAGGATTCATGTGAAGCTATATATACATATATATTTTTAATCTATACTCTCTAATTCTTCGTCTTGTGTGTTTGTATGATTAAGGCTCACGCCTTGTAGTCGCTAAGTAATAAAGCTGTCCCCATTTTTTCTTAGTTTATACATTTCGGTATGACAGTTTTACTGCAGTGCTTTGTATATAGCTGTATACTTATACACTAATTACTGTGTGTTACAAATAATATGAGGCATTTATAAAAGGGAATCCAGCGTATCCAGAACGTGATCATATGCTGTACAAGATTTTACTGTATAAGAAAAATAGTAGGATTTATAAGGATATGAATACATGATGACTAAAGGTATCACACATAAGCTATGTGCAAGACTTTTCTTACCCAGAAAGTACTGCTCCACCATGCTGAGCCATGGTAAGGCTACTGTGTGCACCCCAGCAGCATGAACACAGTGGTAACGGTCAGAACTGCTGGCATCTAGAACAATGAGTTCCAAAAATCCAGTTCACAAATCACTAGCAAAAGTCAAATCAAAGGTATCATCAATAACAAAACTTCCTGAGCATAGCAAAGAGCACCCGACTGTCAAAATTATCTGAGTTATGAGCTGTTCTGCTCAATCATCACCAACTCATAGTGCACTGCTTTGTTCTTGTGTTTATTCTTTACTTGCCCTCCATCACATGAACCGAAGGAAGCAGTGGTCCACCCCTGCCTCAACAAAATAAGCTGAGACTTGGCACGATATATTACAGAACAACCTTTTTGTCCTAAAAAGACAAAATATGACATTTTTCTTTGTCACTTTCAGCTACATACTCCCCCTTTTCTCCAGGTATCACAATCATGCATTCTCACACTATACTGCCGCCCTACCACAAAAAAAAAAAAAAAATCTAATAACGTCACTACTGTATACATTAAAAATAAATGCTTTTCCTTTTAGTTTATCCAGTAGGTCGCTGCTGAAAATAAGAATAATAAATGTACAGAATACACAATGCTAATCAGGTATGACTTGCTGTATAAGGCATGTGCAAGACCAGTCTTTCCTTTTTTTTCTCATGTGTAGAACTAAAAATGATCTTGTAAACAGCCTGTCTTGGATATAAACAAAAGCATTGTAGCTAAGTCCTAGGGTGCTGTAAGAAGTATCTAAGAGTGATTTTTCAGTCATAGTCTCTGGTTTTTATCACGGAACCCTGGGGCTGAGAAACCTTGTTACAGAAAGTGTGATCTTGTAGAGGCATGGGAAGAAAGGTAAATGAATGATGTGCTAAAGTCAAAATAACGGAAGAAATAAAACAAAAAGGACACTTACCTTTTTTTAACTGGACAGGGCACATAAAATCATCTTCAACAGAGCACTCTCCCTCAAATCGGGGCATACTTAAGCACAGCTCCAACTCAGCCGTTTCAATAACATATAAAAGAGGCTCTGGTAGTGGCTCATACAAACTTGTACTGCTGGATGACTGCTGGGTGGTACTGGATACATCTGACTAGAATTGTTCAATAATAAAAAACGTAAATTACACAATTAAAAACAATGGTCAGTTCTTTCACAACCTAAAAATTTATTATGGTGCATGAATGTTGTAATTTACTATCTGTGGTGGAATATAATGTTGAATTTGTACGTTTAAGAATTTATCATAATTTAATGGGTTCAGAGTGGAGCTTTCTGTAATCTGTCTTTGCATGTGTAGTGTTGGTTTGTCATTAGTAAATGTAGTTTCATTATGAAAAGTGCTACGGTGGTGTAGTTCTTTGTGCACTCGCCTGTTCGGTTTTGCACATGAGTGGAATTTTGTCAGACTGACCAGGCACTGGGATCAACCCAGCCCCGAAACAATCGGTACCTGGGGCTTCCCTAGGAATACAAAGGCAGTGAGGAAAGATGCTGACATCCCTACCTCAAATGTTGTAGATGGCCTAGAAATGTAAAGGCACTAACACTTCACACTCCTACTGTATGTGAATGCTTAGGGACATAAATTATGAAAATAATACAAAACCAGTTCTCACATTACATGCACAACAAGGTGGTAGGAAAGAAAGATAAACATAGCAATCCTTACTGCTAGGTTTATCTCTCTGATTTTGCATCTCATCTTTTAGTCTGACTCTCAATGTCTTCTCAAATGATGTACCATCCATGAACATGGTCACTTTTGATATGGCATAGTCTTTCACCAATTCTTTCCAGTGATGGACATTAATAATTACATTTCTTACTTTAAAGCCCATTTCTTTTCTGTATCAGCACAAAAAAAATGTGTCAGTTTCTTTGTGCATTCGATCTGCAAATATATTTCCAAACAATTACATTACTTTTACGTAATTATTTTGATGCAGTTTATTTAGTTATATAAAATGCCCATCTCCAACAATCAAATGTATTTTTATTTTCACATAATAGACCAGTCAAACATAAATTACAAGTTACCTTTACAGACTCATTTTCCAAAGTGCCTGGCAACTGGACACAGTGATGAACCCTACCCTCACATGTACTGATGACCACTACTGGAAATGGAGTGGGAAGGCACAGAATGGAGCAGGCATCCACCCCATAGTTGTCCTCTGCTGGGGGGTACATCATCAGAGGGCCCTGAACTGGAAGTCTGATTTTGCTAGATGTGAAACAAGAGTTCACTAAATCAAACAACACTAACACATAACTGGATGTAGCAAATAAGTTCTGTATGTAAATGTGTGTGTTTTCTGACAGGATCAAGAACAGCAGGAGCATCAGACTAACATATGAGGGTCATACAAAAAGTCGTGAGCAAAAATTTTTTAAAACATCAAAATTTATAGATGAGAAAATATAGATATAAGCTGCATCCTTTCCACTTCATGTAGATGTCATATGATGTCACCACCATGTGTCAAGTGACCGTGCGGAACATAAACAAAATGACGGGTGCTGATGTTTCGTTTAGTCAACGTGCTGTTACTGAGTTCCTCGTTAAAGAGGAAATCCCTGCTGCTGAAATTCACCACAGACTTCAACTTGCTTATGGAGATTATGGATGCTAGCAGTGTTAGGAGGTGGGCGAAACATTTCAAAGATGGAAACACAAGATCCAAGATATGCCTTGCAGCGGTTGCTCTCAAAATGCCTCCACTGAACACAACAAGGAACGAGTTAATGACATCATTAAAAAAGACAGACATGTCACAGTATCTAAAATTGCTTTAAATCTTGGACTAGGACAATGCAGTACAGGAAATGATTGAAATCCTAGGCTATAGAAAAATTTGTGCCCGCTGGGTCCCAAAGATGAGAATGTCCAGAAAGCAGTGTGTCTGTGCCATCGATCAGCTGGAATGGAATTCTACTGGGAGGGTATTTTCAAACTTGCAGAGTGATGGGAAAATGTGTGCAAAGAAATGGAGATTATGTTGAAAAGTGAAGAAAAGGGTGCAGATTAAGGTGATACATTTATATTTTCTCTATCTGTAAATTCTGAATTTTAAAAAATTTTTGCTCACAACTTTTGGTATGACCCTGGTACATTGTAGCCTACATCAACTATATAACATGCATGACACAATATTTGCCACAGAATGCTGTTACTCTTGCCTGTCCACTTATTAACAGGTGAAGAGTTCTTGTATAAACAAATTAATTTATATCAATAGCATTTTATATTTCACAGTTGTTATTTTCTTCTCTCTCAATTTGTCTTCTTGCTGCCAGTTGAAATTTATACAAGAAACTCTTAAGTGACCTGAGTGAATTATTTTTTCCTGTACAGAAGTCTTTGAAATGAACTGTCTTTTTATGAAACCTATATCCTAGATTTGAAAGCTAAAACTAGTCTTTCTAAGAAATCCTTGACAAAGGCGAAGGGTCAGTATCTAAAACAAAAAACTGAACATTATACATATCTGACTTTTCTAATCCCAGGTTTACATATTTTCTCCCTTTTTTCCATTGTGTCAGGGACTGGAATGTACACATGAACATCACACGTTCGCGTTCATATGTTAGTTTTAACACTGGATGACAAGGTCTCTATTCTATGACCACACATAAAAGTAAAAATGAAGTAAACTTACCTAAACTGTGAAAGGTTTGAATAGATGAGCATTACTTCACCACTGCCTCTCACACAGTACACTGGCCAAATTTCAACTGACTCTGTCTTGTTGGAAACTTGCAAGGGTTTCTGCTTGGGCTGTAACATGATGGGTGAACCAAAGTCGAAAGCAATGCCAGTCTCACCAAGGGCTGTTGCTACAAGGGACTTGCTTGGTGAATGGCTTACAGACACATCGCCTGTGTTTATATTTATAACACTCAATGGCTGGTCAGGCTGCTGGATGCTATATACACTGTTGAGAATACAGCAGTGGGATTACAATCAGAATGGCATTTTTTTCTCATCTAAAGAACAACTACAGAAACAGATACATGTAACAATGTAATATATAACAGCATTCTGTATCTGTAATCACAGACTGGTATTCCCACACTCCATATGTGCTCCACTTTCCGTTCCAACACCCACTTAAGTGTGTGCCTGATGATGGAACTAGTCACACTCTGGTTGTGGGTAATGTGCACTAAACCACTTCATCCAGAAAAACATCTGCTTCTCCTCTCCTCCCCCAACTTGATCATCCTCCTGATGTGATTGTCGTCATTCAATCTAATGTCACCCTCCACATGTAGCCTGTCCAAGGTGGCTCGGGCAGTCTTCTTGTCCATTCTTAGGGTACCCTGAATTGATGCCATTCCTGCCAGCTTGTCCACTTTCTCACTGTCTTTGACTCCTGCATGACCCAGGCAGCAGATCCATGTTAAGCTGGATAACTGAGAGCCCTCTAGAAGCTGGACCCACTCCCTAGGAAAGAAATGTCTCCCGATTCTCCGTAACATGCTTTGGGAGTCTGTTAACAATGACCCCATGCGAGTCGTCCTGCTCCACCAGCCAGGAAGTTGCTTCTGATGCCACCTGCACCTCCATTCTCATGCAGCATTCTTTTCTTGTCTAAAGAACATGCTGTGTATACTATGCAAACTTCAACAAACTGTAGAGAGAAAAATGAAGGAAAAAAAATTATCATAAAAACATGTTACAACACAATGCAGCAATTCAGAATTGAAAACTTTCAGCACATATTCAATTCTGTTTAAATACAAATCATTTAAATTACACAGAGAAAACATCATCATCAAAAACATACCTAAATGTATTGTCTGACGTAAGAAGTGCCACATGAGAGTCTGTCTGGCTTCCAGGATGCCAAGCTACTTGTCTTATACGAACAGAGTACTTACTTGAAAATGTTCTCTCCCCAATACAAATTGTTCTGGAATGTTAAAGATACTACAATAATTCAATTTAAAAAATAATTCCATGGTAGAAAATCTCTTGGAAGCAAACATGACAGCTCCTTCCATCACCACCACAATTGCTACAAAATGTGTGGAAACATAAAGCAAAGTCTTGGTATGTTTAAATTTAGCTTCTTTTATAGTATACTATACATTAATTTTAAGTTGTCCAGGACTGATTTCTACCAATTCAAGACAAATTATGATATAAAATATAATGGGACACTTTATATGATATAGTCTTCTAAAAAAAATATTGATGAGATGCCACAGTATGTAAATATGACTTTTAACATGCTAAATAAATAATATTGTACCTGGATATATAAATAGCAGACCGTGTGAAACTCTGAAGGGGACACTATTAAGAGAGGCCAAATTAACAGGCATAAAATCCCTTGATGAGGTTGAAAGATTCACCGAAGACAGGAAAAATTGGCAAACTACCTTGCGAGCCTTAAGCGACGTTTAACGGCACGGGAAAGATATAAGATATATAAATAAAGAGAGAGATATGAGAGAGAGAGGATGAGAGAGAGAAAGAGAGAGGGAGAAAGAGAAGATGAATGACTGCTAAATTCCTTCAAACTATAGCTAGGCAAGACTCAATTCATTCTAGCCACAATGCTCTGGAAACAGGTTGTGTTGCTATGCCAGCTTTGACAGTGTGATAAGAACCAAGTCATTCTGTATCCTTCAGGGATGCACAAGAAGATAGTATCTTGTCCCCCTCTGGTCAGGTGGTTGCCCATCTTACCAGAGTCCATGGTTTGAGTCATGGTCACACTCTATTTCCTTTATCTCAATTAAAAAGTGCTTTGTCTACCTTTTTTTTTTTTTTTAAGGCTAATCATATAAAGAGATAGTCCCATAGCAAATGCCGTAGGGGATGAAGCGTTAGAGACTTCATATGCTGGGCCATCAGCATATAAAGTAGGGTGGCCAGTTCCTGTCCTCACTGCCTTTCCTTCCCAGATTTTCTCTGGTACCCATTTTATGAGGCTGAACTTTGGGGCTGTATTGGTCAGAAAAAAAAAAAAAATCCCGCTCAGCTAGGGATTCGAATCCTCAACTTCAGACAAGTGGTCTAACCACTATGCTAGCCAGTCCCCATACATTTCTCAAATTATGATCATTCAATTTGTGGAAAAGATTGGCACTAAAGTCCCATTATTACAGCCCACTCTCAGTCTGACTTGATGTATTTCTCAAGATTTTTTTCCCATGTTTTCTGCTGCTTAAAATTTAAATTCGAAGGTATGGATAGAACTTCAAATAACTGTTATAAGCTGTAATGCAACAATGTCCCTTTTAAGGTGATATATGTCCAGGAACCAAAACCACTAAAACAAAGATACAAAGTCCAGAGCAAAAACACATTTTTTAAATGCCCAATCATTACAGAGCAGTAATAACTTCAGACAGGAAATGCAGAACAGAAATTAGGAACAGAATAGGCCAAGCAAAGACTGCATTTCAGAGAATGAGAAACATATTAACCAACACATCCTTATCAATGAATGTTAGAAAACAAGTCCTAAAATGCTATATTGAACCTATCTTGTTTATGGAAGTGAGTCATGGACAATAGGCAAGTCTGCACAAAAATCATTGGAAGCAGCAGAAATGTGGTTTATTAGAAGAATGTTGCGAATCCCCTGGACAGCAAAAATAACTAATGAAGAATGTATGAGAAGAGCTGGAGAGACAAAAAACCTTGTCAAAAAGATAAGAGAGAGACAATGTACTTTCATAGGACATGCAATGAGAAGAGGGGGCATTGAAAATATTATAACAACAGGAAAAATAGAAGGAAGAAGATTAAGAGGAAGACCAAGAGAAATGATACTGGACAGTCTGACGGGATGGTGTGAGAGGAGATCACCAACTGAGCTGATGGCCTGCATGAAGGATCGTGTACTCTGGAGAAGCATAATAGCCAATGCCAGTCGGCATGGCACCTGATGATGATTACAAGCAAAAAATGCAGTAATTCCTAACCAACCCTTAAAAGCAGTAAGGCAACAATATCCAAACAACTATTATAAGTAGTAAGACAACAGTGTCCAAATAACTAAGTAGTAAAGCAACAATGTCCAAATAACTACTATAAGTCGCAGCAACAATGTCCAAACAACTACTATAAATAGTAAAACAACGTCCAAACAACTATTATAATTAGTAAGGCAACAATGTCCAAACAACTATTACAAGCACAAAGACAGCAAAGTCTAAAAAGCATGTACATGTGAATCTTACCTGCATGTAATTTTTTCTTTCCCACCCTCAAATACTCCATTCTTCCCCCACCTTCTAGGCAGCTCAACTATTCGGATTCCATGAATGCCCCACACCATAAGATGACTACCACATCGATTAATGCTGATAGCCTCCACATCCACACTGAAGCCCTCAGTGATGAGTAGTTTCTGTTAAAAGCAAATATGACTGTGCTGTAATGATAGCACATTTATGTGGAATGACAAATTAAAGGCTCTAGGTATCAGAGTTGTGCTTCCTCAGCTTGGCCAATGGGACTTACACCCTAAAGGTGAAGCCTATGAAGAAAGTAGCTTTCTAGGAAACTCTGAGAATTCAAACAAGGCAGTGAGATCTATTCTCCAATGTAACTGCTTCAAGATCTCCAGAGCATAGGTAGAAAAGGACTCAAGTTTATGAAGTGATCCTACAGGAACTATAATATAATGAATCTGAGAAACTATAAAGCAAAAAAAAAAGAACACAAAATATTCTAACACTGGATGAACAGACTATTGGCATATCTTGGCAGCCATCACTAACATTTGATGCCACTTGTCACTGTCAAAGACTAAAATAATCAACACCAACAAAGTAATCAAAGGTAGACACACTGAAATCATACCAATCAAGAAAACTGAAGTTTTAAAAAAAATGTTTAAAATATTTCTTATTTGTAAAAATGGTTGGCAATTAATTTGATCTGGTAAAAAAAGATGCTTTTTCAAAATTTCTTATACATGTTAGGAGAAGACAGTAATCAGGAAACCTGACAATCACTGGAAAATCAAGATAGAAAAAGAAGTGTCTCAAAACTAACACAAACATCTGAACTGGCTCACCCCGTTGCACAAGAAAGAGAATATTATCGGATATATAATATAAGCCAAGGAACCAGAAAACGGAGACGTAATAATGGCTTGTATCAAGCCTGCATGGTTACAATGTCTAGTATATTCATGTGCACGACTGAAAATATTTCCCACAAACATTTCTAATGTTACTTATGTCGCAGGTTTAGAGAACTTGGTAATGAGTAGAAAAATCAATGCAAAAATAAAAGAGATGAAAGCCAAGAGAAAAATATCTCTGAGCACTGACCAAGTGGCATGGAAAAAGAAAAGCATTCCAACTGATCAGAAACACCAGAGAACAGCACAAGAAGGAGAAGCAAGATCAGTAATGCTGTCCAGCATAGCACATAATAACAGCACAAGATAGAGAAGCAAGATCAGTAATGCTGTCCAGCATAGCACATAATAACAGCACAAGATAGAGAAGCAAGATTAGTAATGCTGTCCAGCATGGCACATAATAACAATTTCTACTCCATCTCTTCATGGTAATAAACATTCAAACACAGTTTATACTACTGTGACCTAAGTGATCTCTTTTAATGCCAGAAGCCTAGTGATCATCAAATATCAACCTGCTAACAAAGCACAAGGTACACACATGTATGTGGCAAGTGTTTTCAGGACTTGTGCCTAATATTCTTTAATTTTAACAGATTTAAAATAGTTTGGTTATTTCAAGAACCATAAAAATGCTGAAATTTATACTGAAGAAAGAGAGAGAGATAGATAGATAGAGAGAGAGAGAGAGAGAGAGAGAGAGAGAGAGAGAGGGGGGATATTTCTTTTCTAATGCTGAGGGGGTGGAGAAGAAATGATGCAGATAAGGAACATCATCAACAGATGAGCAGATATCACTCTTGCTAGATGCACTCTCAAGACAAAAGACAGAACAAACTGTATAGATCCAATGCAGCCAGCCTTCCTGGAGAGACGACATGACAATGAATGCTAAGTCTAATAAACGTTGCAGGAAGAAGAAAATGATTTGAGGAAAAAAAAAACGTCCTTTATCCTCCTTCTATTTAAAATGACTATAATGCATACTATATATTCTTTCATAATAGCAATCTGAATTTTCAAACAGGACGGAAAGTCACACAAAGAGAAAAACCTACTAAACTTGAAGAAAAAAAACCCAATGTAATTCAGTAATGTTTATTTATTTCACTTTAGTTAAAAATAAGAACACTACTTTCTTGTTAATTATGTGTAAATGGTGGAAAAATTTTCATTGAAATGATTTAAATAATTCTAACCTGATATTGTGTGTAATTTTCTTGTATTTTTGCTGCTGCTAGATCTGAAATGCTTGGGTCATTTCGCTTGTGATCATTTTCAGCGCGGTGGTCGGTATCAAGCAATGTTTTCAAGTTGCAATGAAGAATCTGCCCCTCAGCTGCATCCCAAGCATACAGATCACTACCATAAACACATATAAGACTTTTTGCATCAGCCTGCTGTTTATGTGGATGATCGTTTGTGTTTTTCCTTCTCAAATGTTTTGCTAGTGGATGAAAATTCAATTTTTCTCGCCAACTGACTGTTGCCGCCATCTTGATTGACTTAGGACTCTCTAATATAACACATGAACAATCTTCAGGTAATTCATCCCGTTTATGATTATGATGACCTATTTTATATAGATTAATACAGTATGTAAAAAAAGAAACATGCAAAGCTAATATTTTCGATTATTTTGGCACCATCCAGAAAATATGAAAGTTACAATTCTTTAGAGATTTTTCAATAGATAGGAAGTCATGTGACCAATCGATGGAGACTGTAATCCCGTTCAAGATGGCTGCGAATGTGCAGTCGATGTGTCAGTATTGGAAAAACTTCGACTTACTAGAGCTGCAGGTAAGTGAAAACTTTGCTTAAAAGAATACAAAGTGCATTTTATGCATTGTGCTTTTTTTAGTTTAAACACTTAGTTCTCTCAAAGAGGGGCCGAAATATTTTTACAACTATTTAAATAGCCTCGATAATATTGATGAAATACGAAATATAATCAATATGGCGATACGCCTTTGATGCTGTTAGTTGGCTTTGTGCGCTCAGCTGCGTGAGCATATATAGCTGTCTCAGCAACGCGTATTAAGTGAACATAAAATTTACTTTATTGAGAGAAGGTCAGTTAAAGATGCATGCATTGTCTTTTTGGAAGTTGGAAGTTTTGTTTTCATCCGGGGGGTTTCTTATCCCCGCCCCTTGACACCTCCGTCCCCCCCCCCTCCTTCCCCACATCCCCAGCTTCTACTCCCATGAGTATAGGAAACCAAACTACCCTCGCAGAGTTCCCCCAGTCATATTCAGAATAAAACATTTTAATCGCTTGCAAACTTTGCAACAAAAAAAAAAAAAATTTACAATTTCAAAATTGCTCCTCCCATGAAAAAAATTGTACAAATATCATACTAAAGAGTTAGAAGTAAGTTTTGGGGCGGGGGGATGCAACTTCTTTATTGTAAGTTTTGTAATTTGCTTTTACCGATTTCAGTGTCATAGTCGTTTTAACTTTTGTGAAATGTTGCTCAAGAAAACAAAGATGAAAGATGCGCGCTACTGTGTGTGCGTTTACCATACCCAGAACGCAAAAAAAAAAAATTTTTTTCATAAGCAGAAATATTCCGCTGTTCGGTAGGTTTCATTCGTGATTTGTTAAAAAAAAGAACAAAACTAATATTGCATAATGAGATAATAAACTAATAATGTGTATGAGAAAATTACAGCAAGCATGTTTCTTTCTCGTCTAATGTCTATTACAGCAAATATTTTTATTTGTTGTGTAATGTCAACAACAGATAGTATTTTTCTTTATCTTCTAATGTCTCTTACAGATGATATATTTCTTTTCTTTCTCTTCTGATGTCTACTACAGCAGGTATTTTTCATTTGTTTTGTAATGTCTACTAGCAGGTCTTTTCTTTCTCTTCTGATGTCAATTACAGCTGGTATTTTTCTTTCTCTTCTAATGTCTGCTACAGCTGGTATTTGTCATTGTCATCTAATATCCATTACAGCAATTATTTTTATTTCTTGTCTAATGCCAACTGCAGTGGTAGTTTTCTTTCTCTTCTAATGTCTGCTACAGTTTTTTTTTCTTCTAATGTCTGTCTACTACAGCAGGTATTTTTCTTTTCTTTCTCATCTAATGTCTACTTCAGCTGGTATTTTTCTTTTCTTTCTGTTTTAATGTCTACTACAGCTAGTATTTTTCTTTCTCTTCTAATGTCTACTACAGCAGGTATTTTTCTTTTCTTTCTCATCTAATGTCTACTACAGCAGGTATTTTTCTTTCTCTTCTAATGTCTATTACAGCTAGTATTTTTCTTTCTCATCTAATGTCTACTACAGCTAGTATTTTTCTTTCTCTTCTAATGTCTACTACAGCAGGTATTTTTCTTTTCTTCTCATCTAATGTCTGCTACAGCTGGTATTTTTCTCTTCTAATGTCTACTACAGCAGGTATTTTTTCTTTTCTTTCTCATCTAATGTCTCTAGTACAGCAGGTATTTTTCTTTTCTTCTCATCTAATGTCTGCTACAGCTGGTATTTGTTCTCTTCTAATGTCTACTACAGCAGGTATTTTTCTTTTCTTTGTCATTTAATGTTTACTACAGCTGGTATTTTTCTTTTCTTTCTCATTTAATGTTTACTACAGCTGGTATTTTTCTTTTCTTTCTCATTTAATGTTTACTACAGCTGGTATTTTTCTTACTCTCCTGTTTTCATTCTTCTGCTGTAGAACTAGTCATCTGATTGTATCCAGACCATTTAAATTTTTTAGCTTTCATTGAATGTCATGAAAAGTGTTGCATCAGCAGTGTTTTAGTTCCTTTAATTTCATTTTCAGTTTCTCAGAATCCTCAGTGTGAACATTTTTACTCTGGTTTTGAGCTTTGTTTGACATTGTGCTCTTTTTTTTTTTATTGACTTTTGATAACACTGTTCATTAGTTTTTTCATAAACTGCTTTAATTTTCTGATGCCAGCACTGTGTGTCTTGTGTATATCTCAAATATATTGATGATATTAAGACCTGTTGTTTCATTTCTTTCACATTTTTAATGCCTGTCCATGATGTTTTTAGCAGGAGAGGACAGATAACATACTCTGTTGTGTAATAAAATGAGTGATATAATTTGAAAACAAAAGATGTGCATGTATCGTTCTGTAGCATATGAATAATTAGTGTAATGAGTATATAAAATTAAGTGTATAACTATGCACCAAGGCACTGTGGTAAAGCTATGATAACAAGATGTATAAACTAGGAAGAGAGTAGGAACAGCTTTATTATTTAGATAACAAGCACACAATTGTAACATAATTCCTTGTCCTACAGTTTTGTAATTTTAACTTTTTATAATGGAGGAATTTGACTTTTAGAAATTTATGAAAATAAATTTTCATTTGGTCCTCTCATTTATGGGACTGAGAGAGTCCACATGTGCTCCAGCACTCCTCCTGAGAAGAGGATCTATGCAATTACTCCATAGCACCAACGAGAACCCCGATGAACTGGAGGTGATGGGCAGGATTTGATCCCACACCCGAAGTTAAAGACTGACCAAGAGACCATAATCCTGTCTCTGTTCACCTTGTCTTACTAAAAACTTTTCCCAGTCAGACATCACTTTCTAGATATTCTTGTTAAAAATGGTTTTCATTATTTATATATTACTTTCTAGAATCAGTTTTTTTTGTGTCTTCCATGGATGTTACTCATCATTCACATATAATATTTTCTGGAATCTTACCTTCCTGCTTTTCACTCTGGCCTTCTGCTAGATACTTGTCATTGTCGAAAACCTCTTCTGATATGTTGGGCCTTAACAGATTTTCCTTTTTGGGATATTTCTTTCCCGCTGAAATATTGGGGATGTTAATGAAAGTAATCTGTGCTCTAATTTTGCATGTTTTGCTGTTGTGGAAGTGTAGAACAGCTCTCAATGCAGAATAGCGAGGGTCAAAATGTTATGATGATACAGCAGATAGGGAGATATTGAGACGGACCGATATATAGGTATACTTTACTACTACCATTTCCGGGGTGGGGGGAGGGCTTTGTTCTAATCCATCATAGCACAGAATGTCACTTAGATCGTGATGATGAAGACTGAAGTGGTTTCTTTCCGTTAAATAAAAATACTGCTAGTTCAGCCAGGGGTCACTTGATGTGACAGTGACCTTGACCTTGAAAATAATACGGTGTTAAGTTTTATTGCACTTGATAAGCAGTGAACAGTGGCGAAATACTTTGTTCGTCTACCCATATGTGGTCATAATACCGATATTTTCATATGTTTGTTTGCTCCGTTTCTCTCTGTCTCTCTGTCTCTCTCTCTCTCTCTCTCTCTCCAATATATCTCTCTAGTTAGTAACGACATTAAGAGGTAGGGATGCCAGCAGTTTGCTTCGCTGCCTTGTTTTCCTAGGGAACCCCAGGTACTCATTTTTTTTTTTTTTAGGCTGGATTGACCCCCGTGCCGGTCGGTCCGAAAAAACAAATTCATCCCAGTGGAAAATCGAACCAGGAAGCTTCTGATTGACAGGCTAGTGCGCTAAACCACAACATCACGCGACACCTCTGTTTAAAGTATAATATTATTTTAAGATATTGGCATATAAAACTTGTTTATTTTTTCACTGAAGCAAGCGTGGTCACTGAAAAATGCCAGAAGAAAGTTGGTATTTTGGCTCGGTGTTCACTGAAATATGCTAGAAGAAAGAAATTAAAGGACATATTTGAGCTATATATATAATTTTTTTTTAAATAGTGATCATTGGTTGATTCTAGCCTGAGCTAGAGTTTATTAAGTCCTTTGACCTCTTTGGCGGACCACATGGTCACTGTGTCAGCTATGATAGAAAATGTTTTCACCTGTAGCTCACGTATGTGTGATGGGATGTTCTTCAAGAGCTATGGGCGGCACCGGAGACAGGTCACGGTCCCTCGTCAGCAAGGATTTTACACAGCTAGTTTGAGAGAAAGAACTGGTCAGATACATTTGGGTAGGGGGGGGGGCGCATGGGTGTACCATGGAGGTAGATATACCAGGATATACCAGAAATGAACGTCTTTGGAACGTGGGAATATGGAAAGAATCTGCGCAAGCGTTATATGCCCAAATCGTAACCGTCATTGTTCAATGTTCTTTCTAAGCTGCGCGGCAGCGCTCGCGCCCTCACATACACACACACACAAATCATGCCGCGCAATAAATTTTTGTACGCCGCACAAAGGAAGAAAAAAAAACATTATGTTCTTTTTTTTCAGTTTGTGATGTCATTTTCTTGCTGTAGTAGCGATGAAGAAAACCATGGTAGCGCTATATGAATTTGCCCTACCGATGTTTTTTGATTTTAGTATTTTAAAAATATTTTTATGTCTGTGAGAACTTTATAAATGTAATTTATAAATGTGTAATTTGACGTTACGACACATATTTTCAGTTTTTTTTTCTTTAAATGTATGTGCACACGAGGTGGAAATTTTGCGCCCGTACTGCAGTACGTTCCAATGCCAGATAATGGAATTTGGGGGAGGGTGGAGAAGTACCAAACGAAGAGAAATGGACATCTTTGGGCATGGAATCTTGAAAAGAACGTACCCAAGCAATAATCTGAACAAAGGGGTGGGGTGGAGTTGAAGAAATATGAAAGAAAGAGAAATGGACATCTTTGGGCATGGAATCTTGAAAAGAACGTACCCAAGCAATAATCTGAACAAAGGGGTGGGGTGGGGGTTGAAGAAATATGAAAGAAAGAGAAATGGACATCTTTGGGCATGGAATCTTGAAAAGAACGTATCCAAGCAATAATCTGAACAAAGGGGTGGGTGGGGGTTGAAGAAATATGAAAGAAAGAGAAATGGACGTCTTTGGAACATGGGATTGTTGAAAGAATTTATCAAAGCTTTGCACTATAAATCCCAGCAGTCATGTTAAACCTTCCAACACTTTTTTTTTTTTTGAAGTTAAAATTTCAGCTTGTTATCTGTTTTGTGTGTGTGTGTGATCAAAGCTCTTTCAGATCACGGTTCCAAACATGGTTCTTAATCATCAGCACCTATGGGTCGCTAACCCTGATGCTTACATATCAGCTATGGGTCGCTGATTACCTTAACTTCCGATTAGCGACCCACAGCTTACCAAGACCCTGTCCCATCTCTTCGTGGTACCCCCACTAACAGGCATAGCCTGGCTAACGGGGCAGGGATCGCCATACTCCCCATGGTGGTGGAGTCTGCTAAAGAAGCATTGCACACCCTTGCTTTTTAGCTGTACTCCGGGACTGAGAAAGTAGCCGCCATAACCAGCTCCCACGCCGATACGATGCTGTGCCTCAACATCTCTAGAGCATCGGCTGCAAAGAACAACAGCTCGCAATTACAAGGAGTTCGTACAAGTACAGATCAGCAACACCCAACCTTCCTTTCTCAAAAACTAGAAACATTTCAGGGTTGTTGTTGTTGATGGTGGTACACACTTTATATTGAAGAGAAACACAAAAGAGTGAACAAAAATGAAACGGATTGAGAGAGAGAGAGAGAGAGAGAGAGAGAGAGAGAGAGGCAGAATAAATGAATAAATTGAAGACCCAAGTGAGTATATTTGGGGAGGGGGAAGAGGTGGAGAAAAGGAGGAAGAAAAAAAAGGGGGTGGTGTGATATCGGCATAATCTGAAGTCACGTGGTAGCAGTATATCAAAGTGGAAAAGTGAATAGCAAAACAATTTTAAAAAATGTTTCTGTTAAATTTATAAAACTGATTACCACTGTAACTGTCAGAGTTTTGTGTCCATATTTAGAGAAATGAACCATCTTATTTCCAAAGTATACTCCACTCTCCTAACCCCCCCCCCCTCCCCACCCCACAGAAGTGGCGCTAATGCTGCCACAAATTATTTATCATTCAAGTTAGAAAATCTAACAAACAAACCACACCCAGTACATCATCTGAGTGAAGCACATTATAATCGATGCCAATCGTTCCAGAAAACGATGGAACTCATTTCATTTCGCCAAGCACGATTGGGTCTCACAAATCACTTCCCCAGAAACACCAAAAAAAAATATATTAAGATATGAAAACATAAACGTTTTGCTGGAAACGTACTGTTGGAAAGAGAATACTTTGCGTAAAACAGACACGTAAGTACACAGAGACTAAAAGGGGGAAAAAAAAACAAAAAATCCAGCCGTGTACTGTCTTGTTTTTCAATTTGCTCTGGTAAATGATTTCTCATCATTTGTCTAGACGAAATGTGTCTGCGCAGGCTACTTGTATGTACGTGTATATATACTTCTCCATTCTCTCTCTCTCTCTTTAGTGTGTGGGAAGAATGAAAGATGGAGTGATGAAGGGCAGAATGTAAGACAGGCCTGCGTGCCCAATTCTTTACCCTTGAAAAATAGATTATTCATTCGTTCATTCATTCATTCATTCATTCATTCATTCATTCATTCTCTCTCTCACTCTGCCATCTTTCTGCATCCATATATCCATTATTCAAGTCTCAAGACATTATAGATATTCAATACAGTACTTTTCTTTATCTGCCTACCAATATATCACTCTGTCATACACAGACGTATGTACAAACAACTGTCAGCTTTTATTGATCGTTAACACGGCAAACATCTACACCAAGATGAAACTGAACTGCCAGCGGATAAGTGAAGCCAACCTTACCGTCATCTTCTTCGCCTCCATACCCTCCCAAATCCATTTTTTTTTTTCTAATCACAAACAATGAGTTATAAGCGACCACGTTTTTCCAGGCAATTTGTTAACTTGCAACTGTTTCTATGGTGATGGCTGTACGGATCATCTGTGGCTCGATGCCAGGGAAAAAAAAATACTTCAGCCAGAATCAGAAGACGGGAGATCAGCTATCAATCAATATCAGGCTGTATTCACAAGAGCCAGAAGAGGTTAGAGGTCTGGAAGGACTACAAGAGGATGAGACAGTGGGAGGAGAGGCGGTTGTTTTCTGCCGTAATGGGGAGTACAAAAGATGTGTCTATTGAAACTGAGAAGTTAGGAATACAGATTTGATGTTTATTGAATTTTTACAATGAAATTTTCTGCGCATGCACTAGTTACGACCATGTGTTTGTATTATTTTTCTTTGTTTCTTCTTGTTTTTAGTTTAAATATAAGATGTCCGGTGACCTCTAATAATAACTAATGAAGAATGTATGAGAAGAGCTGGAGAGACAAAAAAAAAAAAAACCTTGTCAAAAAGATAAGAGAGATGCAATGTACTTTCATAGGACATGTAATGAAAAGAGGGGGCATTGAAAATATTATAACAAAAGGAAAAACAGAAGGAAGAAGATCAAGAGGAAGACCAAGAGAAATGATATTGGACAGTCTGACGGGATAGTGTGAGAGGAGATCACCAACTTAGCTGATGACCTAGATGAAGGATCGTGTACTCTGAAGAAGCATAATAGCCAACGCCAGTCGGCACGGCACTTGATGGTGATGATGATGATGGTGGTGGTGGTGGTGGCCTCTTTCATTCCAGTGATTCTGTTACAACGATCTAGTTACCAGACTTGCCAGATCCACATATTGGCTCAAATCGTACATGGATGATACAATCTGGAAACCTTTAATAAATAACAGGAGAAGAAATGAAACGTGTTTCTTTCTCGAAGTTGTTTGCGAGGGCGATGACTATGAGTTTGTCGTTGTTTTAATGACAGATATTTTCTAAGTTTGTTTTAAACACTTCCCAGGTCAGAGTGCGACCGTGAGTTCAGCTGAAGTGTTTGTACGAGTTGTTTGCAGCATTTCATGACTTCCAGTAGTACACTTGATTTCTACATTTCTTATCCTGGTATCATTTTCTAGGAGTGATATACTGCGTCTGGGTGGGCGTGCTAGAGAAGATATCAAATGTTTTCTTAATGCCGTGGTAATACTGTGACACACGCATCGTGCCTGGTAGCTTGTCGGCTGCTATGTCCTTCCCCTCCCCCCTTGTTTAATCCATCGAGTGAATCCAAGAAGCAGGCATCTAGCCAAACTCCCCAAACCTAGTTAGTCAGCATGTAAAGCTACAGCTACCTTGTACCGATATAACTGCTTATAGGTAGGATACGGTCAGCATTTTACCTAGATCACCGCTTTTAAGTAGGATACTATCACCTGGTAAAACTACAGCAGCCTTTTACCTAGATCACCGCTTTTAAGTAGGATACTATCACCTGGTAAAACTACAGCAGCCTTTTACCTAGATCACCGCTTTTAAGTAGGATACTGTCACCTGGTAAAACTACAGCAGCCTTTTACCTAGATCACCGCTTTTAAGTAGGATACTGTCAGCTGGTAAAACTACAGCAGCCTTTTACCTAGATCACCGCTTTTAAGTAGGATACTGTCAGCTGGTAAAACTACAGCAGCCTTTTACCTAGATCACCGCTTTTAAGTAGGATACTGTCAGCTGGTAAAACTACAGCAGCCTTTTACCTAGATCACCGCTTTTAAGTAGGATACTGTCAGCTGGTAAAACTACAGCAGCCTTTTACCTAGATCACCGCTTTTAAGTAGGATACTGTCAGCTGGTAAAACTGCAGCAGCCTTTTATCTAGATCACCGCTTTGTAAGTAGGATAATGTCAGCTGGTAAAACTGCAGCAGGCTTTTATCTAGATCACCAGCTGTAAGCAGGACAGATTCTTGTCTTGTAGTGCTGTGCATGATGTGAAAGGCAAAGAAAGTACTAGGTTTATTATATTCTTCAGGAAGGAAAATGTAGTAAAAAGTACTTTAATGTGCTACATACAATCTTATTTGATATATCAGTGGAGATTCCGCTTGTTTGTTTTAGTACATTGAATTGGCGTGTCCTTGTATTTCATTTTGTATATTTGCTTATTCCATTGCACTTTTCGTCGTAGAAGACTGTTGTGAAGCAAGCAAATATGGGTTTTGGCTCGTATGATTGTGCAGTTGCTTATATAGTTTGTAGTTCCCATTCTTATATAACTGTTTTCAGTACGCCTGTATTGTTCTAACAATGTTTTGATGGAGAGGCATTCACAAAGGATTTCTGGGCTATTGTCATTTAGCGACATTTAACTTAACACATCGGAAATTATGTGATACATTGCGAGTATGTTAGATGCGACAAAGAAATTGCTCGCGTGCAGAGTTTTTATCGCATACATGAGATAAAAACTTCGTAGTTTCCAGTTTTACTGTCTTTACCCGTCGGGCTGAACAGAGCATGGAGACAGTTTTACCGTCTTTAGACGTCGGGCTGAACAAAGCATGGAGACAGTTTTACCGTCTTTAGACGTCGGGCTGAACAGAGCATGGAGACAGTTTTACCGTCTTTAGACGTCGGGCTGAACAAAGCATGGAGACAGTTTTACCGTCTTTAGACGTCGGGCTGAACAGAGCATGGAGACAGTTTTACCGTCTTTAGACGTCGGGCTGAACAGAGCATGGAGACAGTTTTACCGTCTTTAGACGTCGGGCTGAACAGAGCATGGAGACAGTTTTACCGTCATTACCCGTCAGACTGATCAGAGCATGGAGACAGTTTTAACTTGCCAGTTTCATCCAACGTTAATCATTTACTAGAGTGATAACGCAGGGGCGGTGAGTGGTTAATGCAGGAGCTAAGCCTGGGGGCCCTTTTTGGATCCCAGAGGAATATGATTCCGGCGAGAGACCAGTCAATAAATCGGGATTTTGGCCCCGGTTTCACGGCAGGGGATCGTTTGAGTGCTATTGATTCATCCTCCATCGTCTCTATTGTCCTTCTCCCCTCCCCACCCCCAATCTCTACTTTCTTTGTGCATATCTCTTCCCGCCCTCCTTGCCACCACTAACCCTCTCTCCTGACACCATCAGAAAATCCCAGTCCCCAGCCTGATATAGAGTTTCGTCTTGTTCTCGCGTCGTGACCCACATTTCATAGAAGGATCGTCTTTCCTCGGTGACCGTCTTTCATCGATGTCGTTCAGGCTTTGATTTGATAGTGTGGCTTGTGTGCCTTACACTGATCGGATGGATGGAGGACTTCGGGTCGCAGTCACATAGCTTTTGATTGTGCCGAGTGGCCCCCCCCCCCTTTGTTAAAGGTTACTAGCGCCTCATTCATGATCCAGGTTTACACCTGCCTGGCGTGTCCGCTGAATTTAGGTCTGCTACTGTGAAAGTTTGCAATTATTAAGCGCAGGAGCTGGCAAAACCTGGTATCTGCACTTAGGCAAATTTTAAAAGTACGTGAAAAAATCTTTGAATTTAGAACAGCGAACAAACTGAATATTGGTTTTTCATTATCGCATTTAAAAAAAAGGTTATTCTCGAATCTTACAGGAAAAAAAAAGAAATGCAGAATATTAAATCACGCTTCAGTGTTAGAACTGGACAAGTTTCACCGGAACACAGGCTAATGTGGTCACCTACACAAGATCAATCTGCAGACGTTCACAGCAACAGATATCGTAACAGATCTCCTGGCTGGCTTGGTTGACGACAGTGATTTCTGACACATAGCTTTGCCGCTTTCACGTGTCCTAGACTAGCTGATTTTCTCCTTACTCAGAGTGTTGCGTTTCATTATATATATATATATATATATATATATATATATATCCCTCCCTCCGTTGCCAAGACGTTGTTGAGAAGCGGCTCTTAATAATTAATATAATAATCTGACGGAGCAAATCCGCACGTTACTTTATTATGCTAGATGGCGCAGTTGATGAGCGAGACACGGTAAAGAGATAAGAGACTAGCCTTTGTTTAACGTTATCCCTGGCAACGGCGGCCTGCTTTAATAATTAATCTGGTTTTGAACTTTCTTAAAGCGTGGAACGGGTCGACGCCGCGCTTGATGCAGTGGTTTTCATCGTCACAGGTCTCAGTCCTCCCTCTTTCAACACAGGCTGCCCCGAACCCGCCCCTGTATAGTAAGTCATCATCTAGAAAAGTTTTCATCGTTTATACGTTCTTCTGCGGCGTTAACATCCTTTCTCTTCGACTTGAAATTCCTGCCCAGGGAACTACCTGTCTCCCCGCTGAGAATCACTGCGATAAAGCCATGTTTCCTGTCTATTCGACCGTAGTTCCGAATGTAGTACAACCCTTCAGTTGTATTTGTTGATAATGCAAGGCTATTTTTTTTCCTCTTTTCATAAGTGATCCTGACAGCAGGTTGTCATGACTTTCCTCACACCAGAAAGCTGACTTCAGAAAATGAGTCAATTTGCGTCCAGGTGGGACTTCAAGGACTGGTTAGTTTACAGCTCCATGGCAAACCCGTCTCCTGCTTGAGATTTTTATGGCGCAGGCAACATCGCAGCTTTACTTAAGGGGAATGAGACAGGGTCTTGATCAGATCTGGCACCAGATCGGGTGCTTCTGCACCCTTCCTTGTTGATATAAAGACAACAGAAATCCAGTATAGAAAGACTAAAAACCTAATAGTTCGGGGTATGTGCTTTACAGAACAGAAGCCGCTATGAGGAAATCTGATACGCAGATACAGCCTGACCACGGTTTTTTTTGTTTTTTGTTTGTTTCTAACTCATAGAAGCATCTTATCATAGAGTCTGTCAGAAGTGCCTTCTCGTACAACACAGATATTTACCTGTATTTAATTTTTCTCGGAAACGAATGTACTCTGCAACAGTGTCTGCGACCATAGTGATGCCAGTATTTCTTGTACGTTTTGCGGTCTCTTTCTCTCCAGCACCGCCCGGGAGTGTCTCATCACCCACTCTGAACTGGTGGCTTAAGATGCACGACTAGCAGGGGTAGCGGACAGAAGTCCCATTCCAGATTGTGTTGGTCTGTGTCCGGCGTAGCTTTTTGTATCTTCTTTACAGACATTACAGAACGGCTAATAACTTCACTTTGCTTTGTGATAGTTCTCTAGTTTTCAGTATCTTTTGACATTCACCCATCTTTCGTAAGCTAAGCCAGAAGGGTTTGTTTTAGAGTGTTCTTATGGAAACTTTGACTGAGTGCATCACCTCTCCTAGCTGCGTGGACTGTGGCAGCTGATAACCATGCTTCAGTCTGTATGTGATACAGTATCCTCAGATTATAGTATCACAGATCTCTGTCCTGGTTTTTGTCCTCAGTGTTTTTGTTGTTGCCTTCCTGTCTCAGAAAGTTCCTTCTCGTTGTATTCGTTTAGTTGTGTCTAAAATCGCATAACATATTATGGTTTTCCAAGTGAGTGAGTGAGTCAGTCAGTAAGTCAGTCACGCTTATATAAACAAATACGCGGCTTCTTTGTGATTCTCAAATTTGATCTCAACTTCAAGTTACCACGGAAGCTTTAGACCTCTCTACTCCGACATTAGGTAGAAAGGAGTAGATCTGCCGTCTAGGAGAATGACGAATCACATCTGGGTATGACCTTAGTTTTCATCTCATCGACGTACTAACAGGCCGTTGTGCTCCTTTAGTCTGGGTAGATGACTAGCCCCGAGGCGTCCAGCAGATTATCATAATCCACTTCCTGTCCAGCACCATTTCTCATGGTATGCAGGGAACACAAGCTCACAATTTCGTTGACATCAAAGAATAGGAAGACACCTTTTAAAAGGATGTGGAATCTTGTCACAGTAAATACTTCTATTAACTCGCCGCTGCCAGTTCCGATTGCTTTCATCAGTACGTAAACATCATCGACGTACAAAAGCAAACACAATGATCAACTTTACAACGAAAGCTTCTTGCAAACCATATTTCAACTCGGTCACCATTGAAACAAACGGCATGGTAAACTCCGCTGGTATTTGTTTGGCTACAAAATTCTGTAAGACGTATATATATTATATATACATCTTCAATTTATAATTACTCAAGCCAGAAGCTTGCTTCTCAAGTTTCAATAAATATAAATGGCAAATGTCAGTACGGTGTCTTCCTCTCCTTGCTTGTGTGCTGTGCTATTGTCTCCAGCCTCGCAGACGATCATAGTAAGAGGGGGATTGGTCGACGGCAGAGATGGCCTTGAAAAATTGATTTCTATAGCCAGCTCTTCTGAAGAAATCGCAGGGCGTTGTTTCTTATTACTGCTGGGCGCTGGGCCTCTTTATGTTTATGGGGGTTTTCCCCATTAAAAAAAAAAAACATTTGCTGACCGATCTGTGGAGTTCCTGCAGTGATTGTGCTTTTGTTATGTTTGTTAACAGTCATGTCAAGTGCAGTTTGTTTGTTTTTTTGCAAGTGTTTTGTTGTATTTATTTTGTCGTTTCTCTGTTCTCCAAATGTTATCATGTTACAGTTTAACACTTACTCAAAGGTGGTATTCAGACCAAATAATCTGAGGTCTTTAAACTTTTTTTTGTAAATAATCAGTTATGGTTCAGACATCTTTACACTGTTCGTTTTGATGTTCTGGCTGTCTCATAGGTCGTCAAACAGTTTTTGATGTTCTGTCTAACTTAGTTGATTTCAAACTGTTTTTTCTTTAGATGTTCGGCCTCTCTCAGAGGTCGTCAGTCTCAGAGATTGTCAAACAGTTTTTGATGTTCTGGCTGTACCAGAGATCGTTAAACACTTTTTGATGTTCTGGCTCTCTCAGATCGTCAGTTCTTTGATGTTCTGGCTATCTCAGAGACTGCCAAACACTTCTTTGATGTTTTGGCTCTCTCAGAGATCGTCAAACAGTTTTTTGATGTTCTGGCTGTCAGAGAGATCGTCAGTTTTTGTTGTTCTGGCTCTTTCAGAGATCGTCAAACAGTTTTCGATGTTCGGCCCTTTCGGAGACCGTCAAACACTTCTTTGATGTTCTGGGGCTCTCAGAGATCGTCAAACAGTTTTTGATGTTCTGGTTGTCTCTGATGTCTTCAGACTTTTTTCTTTAATAGTCACTTCTGGCTCAGAGATCTTCGAACTATTTTTTTTTTAAATATTCAGGCTAATAGGTCATCAAACGATCTTTTTAAAAACTACCCGGGCTCTGTCTTGGAACCAGTTTTCTTTTTTTAAAGTTCAGTTCTGGCTCAGAGATCTTCATGGAGCTTTTTTTGTTTTGTTTTGTTTTTACATTTTATAGTCGGATTCCGAGCTCTTTAGACTGTTATTTATATTCAGGCCCTTCCAGAGATTTACATACTATTTTTTAAAATTTTATTTTTATGTTCAGGGGTCTTCAGACTTGATTTTTATATTCATACTCTTAGAGATCTACAAACTGTTTTTGATGTTGAGTTTTAGAGGTATTGAGACCTTTTTTTAATTTTAATGTTCCGCATCGGTCGTATTTGCATTGTTTTGGATATTTGAACCATATGACAAAAATTGAGGGAATCAATAACAGTACAGAACGAAGCATCTGACAAATGACAGGCTGTGTCATGAGATGAAGTGCATTCATATCTCGCACGTGAAATTCTTGTACTGAAAAGGTCGTGTTAAAGGTATGCTTGTTATAATATTATGGTGCTGCTGACAACTGTAGGCCAGGAGGCTGGATGCAGGCAGAGAACCGGACCCAATCCATCAGTTATAGAGGAAGTCCTGTTCCGGCTAAGCACTGGCCGCTGAACCATCTCCACCAACTCAAGATCTCACACACAGACGAATGCCTGTGTTGGGGTGGGGGAGTATAGACTCCAGAACATGTTCTCTAAGAGTGCCAAACATTTACAGACCTGCGCAACCAGACAGGGCTGGGACCTAGGGAGGAAGTTGTGGGGCTGCCGGGAAATACCTGGAAGCAGGGCTTCTGATTTAGCGTGACCAGGAACTTGAATGCCAAAGAAGAAGAAGAAGAAGAATATTATGATATTCTCATTGAAAGAGTGTGAATTCTGTCTTAAAATTAAACTTTACGGTTCACTGAGCCGTTACTGAATTTTTGTAATTCAATCAGAACAGGATTACTGAAATAAAAAAAATACGCTTCAGCATCTTGACCAGTAGGTCTGATCAGATCCTAGCACACGGGAAGCACAAAGTACAGGCAATCCACCTTCGTTCAAACTTGTTTTGATGTGACCATTCACTCCAGGTTTAATGTCACTTCTGTCGGTGTCATTTCTGCGATTCATCAGCAAATGTCTGCATGTCTCTCTCTCTCCCACCCCCTCTCATGTCCCAAGAGGTTTCCACTATCTGTAACGTGTCCAATAAAGATATTGGTTTGAATTTTTCAGAATGTGCAGACACATGGCATACATCAGTTAGATCTGTGATATTTAGCACAGCCCACCATACATTAACCTGCCGAGAAAAAAAAACAACTAGGGAATAAAATAACATACTAACATAAGAATAGAAGAGAAGCAGAATAATAAAAAAAATAACAGAGCAGTGCAAGAATAGAAGGAAAGAGGCAAAGTTTTAAAAAATATAACAGAGCAGTGGAAGGACAGGAGGAAAGTGGCAAAATAACAAAAAATATAACAGAGCAGTGAAAGGACAGGAGGAAAGTGGCAAAATAAAAAAAATATAACAGAGCAGTGGAAGGACAGGAGGAAAGTGGCAAAATAAAAAAAAATTTAACAGCGCAGTGGAAGGACAGGAGGAAAGTGGCAAAATAACAAAAAATATAACAGAGCAGTGGAAGGACAGGAGGAAAGTGGCAAAATAAAAAAAAAATATAACAGCGCAGTGGAAGGACAGGAGGAAAGTGGCAAAATAAAAAAATATATAACAGCGCAGTGGAAGGACAGGAGGAAAGTGGCAAAATAAAAAAAAATAACAGAGCAGTGGGAGGACAGGAGGAAAGAGGCAAAATAACAAAAAATATAACAGAGCAGTGGAAGGAGAGAGGCAAAGTAAAAAAAAAAGTGGTGTGAGAATAGAAGGAAAGAGGCAAAATAATGAAAATATAATAGAGCAATGTAAGAATAGAAGAAAAGAAACAAAATAACAGAAATTTGATACAACTATGTACGAATGGAAGGAAAGAGAAAAAATAGCAAAAATCTGACATAGTGGTGTGAGAAAAGAAGCAAACTAATAAGAAAATATAATAGAACGGTGTAAGAATAGAAGAAAAGAGATAAAAAACCCGAAGCAGTGTAAGAAGAGAAGAAAGGAGTCAAAGTAACAGCATTATAATAGAGCAGTGTAAGAATGGAAGGAAAAAAATATAACAAAACAGTGCTAGAATAGAAGGAAAGAGACAAAATAATAAATACATAACACACCACTGTAAAAGTGAAAAGAAAGAGGTAAAATAACAGACCCCCCCCCCCACACACACACACATTTTCTGTATCTCCAGCTCTTCTCAAACATTAGTTATTTTTCCTGTCTGTGGAATTCGCAACATTCTTCTAATAAACCACATTTCTGCTGCTTCCAGTGACTTTTGTGCAGACCTGCCTATTGTCCATGATTCACTTCCATATAATAAGATAGGTTCAATATGACATTTTAGGACTCGTTTTCTAACATTCATTTTATAAGGATGTGTTGCATAATATGTTTCTCATTCTCTGAAATGCAGTCTTTGCTTGGTCTGTTCTGTTCTTAATTTCTGTTCTGCATTTCCCATCTGAAGTTATTACTGCTCCAAGATATCTGAATTTCTGCACCTGCTTTAATTAGTGCACCTCCATTTAATTTTATACTGCATTGTGGTGGATTCTGTTTCTTAGATATAACCATAGTCTGTGTCTTTTTGATGTTCAGAGTAATGCCTTTCTGTTCACTTTCTTAATATCCGCCACAAATAGTTTCCAGTGTCTTCCGGACACACCCTAGACACGCTATTTCAGGCACTCCAGAGTTCACAAAATTGTGAATAGTCCGTAGTGTCAGTTCTCGCTCGATACTATTGGAGCCCTCGGAACTGATTCAGAGGAAATCCATTCCGTTCACATGTCTCCGTGGATCGATTATGGCCCACACCAAGCGATAATTATCACGAATGAGGGAAAGTTGTTTTCATTTATATTGAAAGAAGGTCGGCCGGTGCATTTAAGATCCGGGTATTATGCGGAAGGAAATGATTGGATTAAATTAGATTTAACAGAATATGCTAATAGATGTGATAGTTATGCGCTCTGGCCGTCATAAGAGAGGTCAAGAAAATAACAAGAGTGTTAAGGTATAAGGAAAGTAGAGCGTCAGCACGGGCAGAAAGTGGACGAGGGAATTCTTTGCTTATATTTCGTATGAAAGTATTCGTTCTCTTCTGAGTTTGGCCTATGATGCCTGCAGAGATCCCTGGTATTCTCTCAAGTGTTGACTCCGAGAGTGAAGTGGCAGATGACAGATGTGTGCTCTTTTGAACTGGTGTTTGGTAAAAAATGTCTTTTTTGGGGGGGAGGGGGAGGGGGAATGAGATGATCTTCCTAAATGTTTATGTTCTCAACAGTCATCAACTCCAAGATGCAGCCATGTATCGCCATGGGGTGGTTTGGGGGGGGGGGGATATATGGGGGTGTGGTCTGCAGTGGCTGCTTGAAGTCGTGAAGTGAACTCCAGCATCAGCATGGGCCACGCCGAGTCTTCCCTGGCGTCCAGAAGGAAAGAATGCAACACTAGAATCGCCATTAAAAGGTTGAACCCGTTAAACCAGCTTTGATTCGGTGTTGGAGTCCATTCAGTGGAAGAGAGAGGGGGATAGGGAATGTATTGCTGCTTGTGCTTGAATGAAGGTTTAAGTACAACAAAACATTTAAACCAGAAACGTGACAACATACAGCTGCCAACTCCAGATCGGAATGGAATAAAGGATTGAAACATGTTTATTCAATTGCCCAATCCTCTGCAGCGTCAAATTTCAATCCCAGTCGTTCTCCCGCGTTTCTCCCTGTCTGGTTTATAAGCTTTTCTCTGGATTTTAAAGCCCCCCTCATATCACATTTTGTCTGGTGACCAGCACCAGAAAGTATCACATGCATTGATATAGGAGGTTGCGCGCAGGACGTCTCAACATCACTGCTTAGATTTTTGTAGCCCAATCATCAGCAGACATTGGTCGAATTCAGAAAGAATTTATTGTCGTGCCGCAGGATAATAATACGTGGAATAATACTAGACGTAACCTCAGATTGGAAGTTTTGTTATTGTAATAACTTACCAAGAGAGCACAAGCTTCAGTTACTGTATAATAATGCCGCCCCATCCCCTTTTTTTGTAAATAAAATATCCTTTTATACTTAAAGAGCACTTATACCGATGCATTAATAACATAAATGACACGTGTAACTAGGTATTTTTGGTCGTCCAGTATATTGTTAAGTAGCCTAGACGGCCCCGCAGGAAGGGTATAGCAAACCAGAGCTTAGCTAACACTTACCTTGAATTCCACTAGCTGTCCTCCAAAGAGAGAATGTTCCGTGCTGTCGCAAACGCGTTGGAGAGTCAGGAATTGTAGTTGTAGGGAGGGGAACTCCTCGTCTGCCTTTTGTTCTCTCCCCCAAGGAATATGGAAAGCCAGAGGAAGTTTGCCACCATCGTCGTCGTCATTGTGTTAGAGCGCCGTGTGTCGTTTGTCTAAAGTTTCGATCTTTGATGCCATAAATCAGATCAGTCTGTCAGGCAGTGCATTATCTTCTCCCACGTCCTTCCTCCGCACGTCTCCTCGTTTTATCATTTTCTGCTGTTGTCTTAATTCTGTTATGCTCTTCTCTCTCTCCCTCTCTAACTACTTCAGGCCAGTCCGTGTTAGTTGAAGCAGAGAAAAGTGTTGTGTATAGCCATGTGCTATCGATCTGTGGCAAACGGTGGGCGTTTGGGCGTTACAGTGACAGGGAATTAGTGAGTTTGTTACAGTTTAAAAGTTTTCTAACAATCTTTTCTGTGGTTGCTTCTCTGTAAGGTGACAGCTGTCAGTGTATGTTTCGTGATGAATTAACAAACTTTAAAATATTCGTAACCCAGCATAAGTCTGGGTGTTTTCGACATTTGTAACTGCCGTGTCAGTAAATCATCATAAATATGCCCATGTCTGTCTCTCTGTCTCTCTGTCTGGTGTACTTTTAGCTGTGTTCGGATCCTGTTGTCTTTTTGTCAGAGACTACAAGTTACAAGTACGTCTTAGCAGAGTATCAGTGCCACACAACATAGTGAGCTGTTTTAACGATGTATGCACTTTCTGTGTGTCCATTCATTCATTCATTCATTCATTCATTTGCATATCCCTTGCGGAACTTTACTTCCCTAACAGCTCTCCCAGAAACTTGTGAGCTGCACTGGATTCCTTACATAGCTCTGAGTACATTTTGATTGTTGTGTGTACGACATCAGTGGATCATGTCGCTTCTTAGGTTCCAGACATAATCTGTGTACGTCACCAGTGGATCATGTCATTTATTAGGTTCCAGACATAATCTGTGTACGTCACCAGTGGACCATGTCATTTATTAGGTTCCAGACATAATCTGTGTACGTCACCAGTGGACCATGTCGCTCCTTAGGTTCCAGACATAATCTGTGTACGTCACCAGTGGACCATGTCGCTCCTTAGGTTCTAGACATAATCTGTATACGTCACCAGTGGATCATGTCATTTATTAGGTTCCAGACATAATCTGTGTACGTCACCAGTGGACCATGTCTCTCCTTAGGTTCCAGACATAATCTGTATACGTCACCAGTGGGTAATGTCACTTCTTAGGTTCCAGACACAGTCTTTGTACGTCTCAAGTGGATTAAGTCACTTATTAGGTTCCAGACATAATATGTGTACATCACCAGTGGATCCTGCCACTTCTTAGCTTCCAGACATAATCTGTGTAAGTCACCAGTGGATCCTGTCACTTATTAGGTTACAAGCACAGTCCTTTTATGCAGAATATCCCCGACATTGGATGCATCAGCAGCAGGGCATCTTACTTACAACTGAGAGGTCTGGAGGAGAGCTGTTAGGGAGGCAAAGTTCCGCAAGGGACATGCGAATGACTGACTGATCCGCGACATATTTTGTCTTTGTTATTCGACCTGTTTATCTTATTCACAAGCTCCGAGGCGTCAGAAACTTAAGCAAAGAAGAAATAAAAGCATAATTTCTACTGTCTTTTGGCTTGTCTTGCCTTCTGTCTCCCTGACACTGCTATCTGATGTTCTTTGCTGCCGATGCTGTGAAGGTATTGAGGCACAGCATCGTTCTGTCTTGGAAGCGGGTTACGGACGGGGTCTATTTTTTTTTCAGTTCCTGAGTCCAGATAAAACCAGAGGGTGTACTTCTTGAACAGACTCCGCCACCATGAGGACAATGGCGATATTTGCCCCGTTAGTCAGACTACACCCGTTACTAGAGATGTGGGACAGGGTCCTGGTCAGCTGTGGTTCGCCCGCCACGAGGCCAGCATGTCGGCTATAGGTCTCGATGATTGTCAAAACGGACGTCTTCGCCACCATACCATTTTGTTTCAACGTGAAATAGTTAATTTTGCCATGTAGTCCAGTACACAGGATCCTCAGTGGAGCACTTGTGTACCCGAGTAAGAAACACATCATCTGAGTAACTTTTGCTGAAAATCTTGTCCTTACTTCTGATCTCTGTACAACTCACGTCTTTTGTCAGCCTAAGCGTGGACAGATAGTTTACTCAGCACACACACCTATAATATTACACTCTCGTACCTTCCACTCCCTAATCTTACCGTACTGTAGTCCAACAAATTTAGAATAATATGTTTTTTCCGTTACATACCTACCAGCATTTCAGTCTAAATAATGCTCCAACTTTCACAGCAGAGACTCCCTCATCACTTCACGTATGATTCATTCATATAATGCTAAAACGTGAAAAAAGAGGGCTAACTCGATCATTCAATCTTTCCTGTAGAGGAAGAGTCAACTTTAGATTATGCCAGATCATGTATCAGATTATGTATCATTTACTTAAGTTATTCTGTTTTTAACACTTTGTGCAAACATTTTTCTAAGTTTTTTTTAAGCTTTTACTCTTCTATGAGAAAGAAAGTTGAATGTCTTCAGCTGCGACGTTTTAGCCTTCCAGTGTCTCCGATGTCAGATATTCGCTGCGCTTCCTGGCAACACTTTGTGTCATCACAGCCTGTCGAAAGAAACAATGGTCTTCTATCGTAGTCAAGAGCTTGAGCTATATATACTGTTAAAAAAAAGACACGCAACACTACTGTAGTCGTAATGACACCAAATTTCAAACTTGTATCAACATTTTATTTTACGGAAGTAATGTTTCAATCCTGGCATGAAGAAACTTTAAGACTTTAACAATGAAATATGTTCAATAAATTTGGTTTGGACTTTTATTCTTTGCGACTGAGGCCTCCGTTTCAATATGGTGTATGTCCTTCACTGGCCTGTATCAGAGAACGACATCTCCTTGACATGGATCTGATTAGCCGTTGGATCTGTTGTTGTAGGATGGCTGCCCACTCTTCCCACAGTGCAAGAGACAGTTGTCGGAGATTGGTTGGCGCTGCGTCTCGCTGGCGGACTTGTCTGTTGAGTTCAGCCCATAAGTGTTCTGTTGGGTTCATGTCTGATGACATGGATAGCCACGGAATGGTCTGGACGTTGTTGTTAGCGAGGAACTGTGAGTTGTGCCACATGAGGTCGAGCGTTATCCTGGTGAAAAATCGATTCTGGCGCAGCCAGAAGTGGAAGCACGTGAGGACGAAGAATTTCAGCAACGTATCGTTTGAGCATTCAGGCGTCCTTCAATTTGCACTATGTCACTTCTTCCCATGACGTTGATCATTCTCCATACCAGTACACTTCCACCACCATGAGGAGGAGCCTCATCCACGCAGTTCTGGGCGTAGTGCTCATGGACTCTGCGGTAAACTCTTCTCAGTCAACCGTGTTGCTGTAGCAGAAAGAATGATTCATCACTAAACCAGACCCTTCTCCAATCGTTCGCAACGGCCCATTGACGATGCTGGTTCGCCCACAGCAGTCGGTTTTGGCGATGCCGATCCATAAGAACAGGACCTCTGTAGGGTCTTCTAGCCCAAAGACCAGCGTCGTGCAGCCGGTTCCTGGCCGTTTTATCTGAAATTCGACGAGCTGCTGTCATTGACTGGACTGTTGAGGACGCAGATGCAAATCGATTCCTGGGGTAACGCAGCCGTATGAAGCGGTCTTCGGCAGGAATTGTGACTATGGGTCTTCCACTGCGCGGCCGGTCTGCAACTGTTCCAGTTTCTTGAAATCGTCTCAGAAGGCGACTACTGATGCTTCTAACCACATTAAATTGTCTGGCCACTACACTTTGAGACTGTCCGCTCTGTAAACGTCCAGTGATTATGAGTCGTTGTCCTGTAGTGATATGAGCCATATTTGCACATTGAATTTTCAAATGAATTGATCCGGGGAGCGTCAATCTTTTACGGGCATTCAATAACATGGTCAGTGAGTTTTGTGTTCAATAAGTTTCACGGGATTCTCGTGAACCTGTCATGAGTTATTGTTAAAAATACTGTTTTGACTAGTGTCGCTTTTCTGTGCTCATGAGTCATTTGCTGGGTACAATTCAGGTTACCACGTGAAACTGATGTCCAAGTGAACGTTTCAGGCAATTTGCCCTTGTCTGATCAGCAAACTTCAGTTTAAATCGCAACATCGTATTTGTTAGGTTTTTTTTTAACAGTATATGTGCGTTCGGGGTGTCAGCTGTTACCATCACCATTACTAGGTATAACAGCAGGCAGCTGCATTCTATAGCTGCATCCTATAGCTGCATCATATAGATGTATCCTATAGCTGTATCCTATAGCTGCATCCTATAGCTGCATCCTTTAGCTCCATCCTATAGCTCCATCCTTTAGCTCCATTCTATAGCTGCATCCTATAGCACCATCCTATAGCTGCAGCATCATTTCAGAAGTTCTTTGAACTCTGAGTATAAAAAAAAAACCCCACAAAGTTTCTATTTTCACAGAGTTCTTTCAAACCCTCAGGGACGAGCCAATCATCGATGCTTCAGTGGATTGAAAAAAAAAAAGGAAGCTATTCCATGTGAGTAAATCGATCTAAGCTGATCCACGGGTATGACTAACCTTGTGTATTTGTATAATTATAATCAGAAATATCCTCTGCTTACAGTAATCTCATAAAGCCATCCGCCAACATGGCTTTGTCCTTTGTGTAGTGTCCCTGCGACGCAGCGATCGATTGTCAGTGATATTTGCTCGTCATAATTTACGCTTTCCGGTAAACTGGTCATAATATCGCTGATAGTGATGCTTCCATTGTTATGTTTGAGGAGTTTGCTTCTGACTTTTCTTGAAACACTGCCGTACTGGTGGAGTGTCTTTCATCTGTGGCCTCTCGTTTTGTTCCCGATCTCTGTGATCATTGATTGTAATGTAAATGCCATCGTACAGAAGAATGTACATTATACTGTAAATGCCTTCTAACATATCAACATTCATTTTTAAATCGGGAATAATTCTATTAGATGATTACAGTATTTATTAAGGTACTCATAACCGAACTTTATAAGTTCTCATGTTAAAAAAAAAGATGCATTGAAGAATATGTATAAAGTTCAACAAGGTGAAAACAAGATATAAACATTTGAGAATAGAATCTGGAGAAGAATTTATGGACCGGTAAGAGACCTGATAACACAACAATGGAACATAAGTAATGGAACATAAGTCTGCACACTGTTTAACTCTCCGATTGTAACAGCCATTATGAAAAACAGCAGAATGAGGTGTCTCGGGATTTAGAGACAACGGAGGAGGACAGACAAACAAAGATGGCCTGTACAGAAATGATGATGACGAATAGACCAAGAGGTAGATCAAGAAAGCGATGGCGAGGCAGCCTAGAAGAAGATATACGAGCTCTTGGAATCGGTAACTGTTAAGAACAGAGAGGAATGGAGACGTGTCTTGTCTGAAGCAGTGAACCTCAGTGGCTCGGAACGCTGCTGAACTCAGCAGCTGCTAGAAGAAGAAGAAGAAGAAAGTTCAGAAAATACGTTGAGGATTACACTATCGACATTAGACTTTACTGCTTATTCTGACTTACAGCAAGCTGTCCCATTACTTGCATCCCTGCACCTTCGTCTTATCTCTCTGCATTAAGATTTTTTTTTCTTCTCCTCGTTTTAATTGCCTGATTTCGTTATGCAAGCTTAAGATCTCAGTCTCTGTCTGCCTGCTCGTAGACCACACTAGATTTTTATAATATTATTTTATTTATGTTGAAGCATGTTAACATTTGCTGATGTGTTGAGTCATGTTAACATTTGCTGACGTGTTGAGTCATGTTAACATTTGCTGACGTGTTGAATCATGTTAACATTTGCTGATGTGTTGAGTCATGTTAATATTTGCTGATGGGTTGAATCATGTTAACATTTGCTGATGCGTTGAGTCATGTTAACATTTGCTGACGTGTTGAATCATGTTAACATTTGCTGATGTGTTGAGTCATGATAACGTTTGCTGATATGATGTTCGCTGTCCGACTTGTCGCACATAAATCTTCTCTCAGTTTCTCTGTATCCCTCCCTCCCCCCCTCTCTCTCTGTGATATATATATATATATATATATATATATATATCGGATCCTTGCCTGTTTGGAAGAGCGGGTTCTTCCAAAATAATCCATCCGTCTGGAGGTGAAGTGATTCTCCAATCCAGAGATTAGGAGTCAGAGATGACCATGTCCGCAGTGGCCGTGCCATCAAGGACTAGAGAACACCAGCTGGTCTTACTACAGTGCTACACCCTGATTATTTCAGAGAGGAAGCAACAGAGTCTTACGGTTGGCCTGATCAAGCATACGTTTATTTCATAGTAGCGGACGTGCTTGGTTGCTGTACATAGCACAACTCGCTGCCTTTGTTTTAATGCTGGGAAGGAAAGGCGGCCAGGCGTGATACTGACCATATCACCCTCTACTATGCTGACAGGTCAAGGAAAATATGGGCACTAACACCATATCCCTATGTGCCTCTAAGGCATGACACGGTTACCTTTACCTTTTTACCTTTAGTCAGCAGGGGCACAGTTCAGTGGATGTTGGAAGGGGAGGCGGAGCACATATGGGAATGCCCGGAGTGTGGGAATACCAGTCTCTTATTATAATTACAGTTACAATTGTCTTGTACAATGCAATACATAACGATATCTGTGTCATAATCACCAGGATATCAGATGTCGTGATGGACGGTGTTGGCAAGTTTGCCTCTCTCTCTCTCTAATGTTCATGTTCTTCAGTGTTATGAATTCAATATTTCCTAGCGTGCCTTCAGGTCACCTTGTTCATTATCTTTTCTTTTGGTTTTACTGTGCCCTCCTTCCTTCCTTGCAGTTGTCGCCGTCCCTCCTCCTCGCTTGTTCGTCACCGATTGTTTAGGGGCGGTTTGTCAGTCAGCTAGCGTCAGGGTTGACAAGCCAAACCCAACTAGCTTGTCCCATCTCTTCCGTTGGTACCCACACTAACAGGTCCAGCATGGCTAGCAGGGCACCGGTCGCCATAGTCCCCGCTGGGGTGGAGACTGCTAGAAGGACTAGTGCACAACCTCTCAGGGACTGGAAATAAAGTGCCACCGTAACCCTCTCCCAATCCGACACGATGATATGCCGTAATATCTTCACTGCATCGACCGCAAAGAACATCAAGCGCTCGCAGTTCCAGGGAGATAAGAAGTAGAAGAAATAATGTTTTTCTGTACTTTCTTTTTAGAATTATTATCTCTTTCATTTGTTTTTCATAAATTCTTCGTTAGTTATCAGCCCCATAAATCCTAACATTCTTACGCGAAACATCTCATTTATCTACACTGATACTTGTTTAGCAAGTATCATGTGCTTATCATGTGCCGTTCGAGTGCAGAGATCAGCTTAACATCAGTATAGCACTGTTAGTAGTTGTTTTTATTACATGTAATAACAGAGTAGCCACATACACAGCGGTTCTCATGTAGTTGGCGGGAGGTGGTATGTGGTTTATGTGCGGAGATGCAGCCTTTTCTTCTGTCATTTCAGACCAGGCAGTGACGCACCTTTGAATCAAGAACTTGTACTCTTAGCTCCCACATTCAGACTTCTGTGCTTGATGCAGGAGTCTACATCTGTCTTGTCTGCCTGTCTGTATCGTTGAAGTTTTTTTAAAAAAAAAATCTTTTTCATGTCCTGCCAGCGAAGATCTCTCAGAGCAATGGAAAACACCGGCTGCCATTTGATACGAGTTTTGGCAAAATGTATCGATCCCATAGCATTTCCATGTTGAGCTGCGTTTTTGGTCGTTTTCGTAATTTTGCAATATTTATGCAGCTTCTACGGCCATTGAGCACAATAAATTTTTCTTTACTGCTCATATTAAGTTAGGGGCGTGGCGTAGAAGGGTCAGCTAGTGTTAGTTTAAGAGGGAACTGAGAACTGGACTTGTTGGTGGTCTTTGTTGTACAAGGGGCAAGGCCTGTCGCGGTATGAAACAGTCTTTTAGATGTACGTGGACAAAGTCCAAAAACATGGACGCACTTTGTAAGAATGACGGAGAATATACATAAAGCTAAGTGTTTAATTTTTCATCTGTTTGTCGTGATTTTATCTGTTGTGTTGTTTTTGTATTTGGTCTTTGAAAAAGGCTTTTGGCGAAATATTGGATTGTTGTATGTTCTTTATTTATGCGTGCTCGTCTTACTTTCTGCCATTCGTTTTCCTGACCAGTTTCTGTCTTTTTGTAAAACTGAACCATACATCTCTGTTTACTTTTATTACTAGATTCAGTTTTACCGAAGTCATAATTTCTCTTCTCTTCTCTCTCTCTCTCTCTCTCTCTCTCTCACACACACACGTGATAGAAGCTGGAACAGATGACAAGTTGTAGCAGAATAGCAGTGTAAAATGGAACCTTGTAATGGCAGTACTGTGTCCAAATAGAAGATCTGGGACTTAAACAGGGAGTATCCGTGCCTTTTTTAGTGCATGGGGAACTAAATGATAGAGATGTAGAATTCAGTCTCTGTGCAGTTCTGCCTGTGAAAAACTGTTGTGTGACCGGTATTTTCTTTCAGCTTTCCTGTTCCTAGCTTCTTCTTTTGTTCCGTCTCCCAGGAACTACGGGCTAGTGTTCTGTGTAGCCGATGCGGTGAAGATTTTGAGGCACAGCATCGTGTCGGATTGGGAGCAGGTTTTGGCAGCGTTTTTTTTTTTAAGTCCCTGAGTGAAGCTGAAAAGCAGTGGGTGTGCAGTGCGTCTTTAGCCGACTCCACCACCATGGGGACTATGGCGAGCTCTATCCGGTTAGCCAGGCTAGGCCTGTTGGGGGGGGGGGTTACCAGGGGAAAGGAGTGACAGGGTCTTGGCTAGCTGTGGTTGACTAATCCTGACGCTAGCTTGTCAACTATAGTTTGATGAGAAAACAAGCTGTCGATGTCTTTTCTAAGTGACACTGGTTGTTAAAAGGTAAAGCTTTAACAGTGATGATTTCCACAGTTTGGCAGAGGAGATATGGAGGAGGAATATTGGCAAGTCCAGTGAGAATCAGAACCTGTGTAAAAGTTAACAGCCTCTGAACTATGACGTACGTTACAGAATGTGGAGAGACGATTTAGTGAATACACGGCGAGCAGCAGATGAAATTAATAGCCCTTGTAAGAAGAGAAGCGTTGAGCATGGACGATGCTGAAACCTTGTAGAAGCTGGATGATCAGACAGAGAGAGAAAGAGAGAGAGAGAGAGAGAGAGAGGGGGGTCAGTACCAGGCCAGATGGAGTGAAAGTTAAAATATTCACCGTTTTGTCTGTTAACATCTCTTTTGTACATTACATTCGCGTCATTATACTGCGTTGGAAGATGTTAAGATGACGCATTTGTAAGGAAACATGTTCATCTTATTTTCAAACTGAAAGGAGATGAAGGAAGCAGGCCGGAGAGAATGACCTAAGTGAGCGATAGAGAGGGAGAGAGAGAGAGAAAGAGAAGGAGAGAGACAGAGAAGTGCTATGGGAACACTCTCAGAATTGATGCATTATTGTAATTATTAAGAAGATAATATCCCGATTTCGGTTAATTCTTCGATTCCCCGGCATCCCTTGGGGTTGTGTTGACGTGAACAAAGAGATTCCCCTTGCGTTAGGAAGACAGTGACATTAGTTCAGTATTGATCACATTGTGTGGAGAATAATGCAAATTAATAACGATATCGAGAACTTTGGCTTTGCCCATCAGGAAATTGAAATTGCGTCGATGATCTCAGGTTAGTGATGGCGGTGGTACAGCACCTATTTTCTGTGTTTAGTAAGACATGAATGTCTGCTTGTATTTACTTTGTTTAGGAAGACGTGAATGTCTGCTTGTCTTTAGTTTGTTTAGTACGACCTGAATGTCTGTTGTATTTACTGTATTTAGTAACACCTAGATGTGTATTATGTTTAGTAACACCTGGATGTTTGTTATGTTTAATAGCACGTGGATGTTTGTTATGTTTTGTAACATCTGGATGTTTGCTTTGTTTAATAACGCGTGGATGGTCGTCATATTTAGTAACACGTGAATGTTTGCTTTGTTTAGTAACACGTGGATGTTTGTTATGTTTAATAACACGTGGATGTTTGTTATTTTTAGTAGCAAGTAGATGTTTTGCTTTGTTTAGTAACACATGGATGTTTGCTTTGTTTGGTTACACGTGGATGTTTGCTTTTTTTAGTAACACTTGGATGTTTGTTATGTTTAGTAACACGTGGATGTGTGTTATGTTTAGTAACACATGAATGTTTCCTGTGCTTAGTAACACGTGGATGTGTGTTATGTTTAGTAACACGTAATATTTGCTATGTTTAATAACACGTGTTATTTCTATGTTCAGTAATTCGTGTGTGGTTTTTTCCCTCCTTTACATTACTAATTTTGAAATGTAATATACGTAGTCGGGCCGAGGGTCTGTTTGTCACATGAAATGTCCGTCGCTGTCCGTCCATTCATACAATGGCAACCTCTGTACAGGCTTATTTGTAGACCTCGCATTATAAATGTTCAAACTGCCCGGGAAAAGAAGCCATAACGAAACTAATTAAGTGGTTATCTAAATAAAACCTCCAGGCACAGTTAAACCCGTGAATAAAGGTTTTGGCGAAGTATATTCATCTCTTAGCCTGAAAACATCGGCGAACAGAATACGCCGGTGTCAAAGAATGATAAGTTCCTTCCGTCCGTTGGACGTATTAATGGTGAATAACATAGAGCTCTGTTGTTGTTTTTTGTTCTTGATCTACGTGTTGCAGAACTTGTGTTCTCTGCAGCTGATAGTGCGATGGTCTTGCAGCACTGGGAGTGGAGTAAGGGAATGTCTTGGAAGTTCTGAATCCCAGAGTCAGTCTCTCACCCTTGGTAGACTCCCGCCAGTGTAAGAAGAGACCCACCGAGCACACTGCTTTAGCCAGCCTGAAGGAGCGCTACAGCCTGTTTCTAGAAGCAGCAGAAAAAGTTGCCTTGGACATCAGCCCACGTAACTGCGCCCTCCATCAGGCACGGTCGTGTCGACTTCAAAAACGTTTGTGCGCATGCCATCTTGTGACATACTTTCTACCAGTCTAACGCAAATAATTCATCCAGTTTTTAGGTTATTGCTGCGTTAATTTCAGCGATAGTTCTATTTTGAGAAAATGCACTCTGAAATCAACAACTGCCTATGCACTTTTTCAGAGCATACTGTAATAATTATTCTATCAACAGTCTCTTCATTTCGAATGATTTTTTTTTTCCAGATCAAAACTGTTAGATGATGCGCTCGTTACCTTGGAAAATCTGTCTTTTCGCAGATGATTTGGGGGAAAAAAAAAGAGCCGAAGCCAAAAGCCTTCATTGTTGTTCCCATTTAAGAGTATTCTACAGGTTACAGTAATTGCAACAGCCCCTGAATTAAAGGACGTTTACAGAACATCTACTACAACGTCCTGATATTACTCGTAGTAGCGTAATCTTGGACTTACCATGGAAGTTCTTGCTCCCTGACTCACCAAAGAGCAGAGAGAAAGCCGCTCTCCACCCGGCCCTGTCCTTGGCTTCTCTGTTTTCAACCACTTCATTCTGGCACCTTGGAATTTTGGTATGAAAATTCGCATCTGCAAGCTTGAGAATCTTCCTCGTCTTTCTTTCCTGTGCGTGATGATAATTATTCGTATGTCTTAGAACTGATCTGAAGCGGTTAAAATGAGATAATTTATCCGACTGAGGTGGAGGAAGTACGATATATCTTGTGATTTTGTAATATATGATACGGAAAAGTGGCACCACAAACAGCAGTGGTAGTTTCGGGACACTGGATCGAACTGCAGTGAAGAATTAAATTCACTTTTCAGTACAAAGCCCAACTGATATGATATGGCCTTGCGTGCTGGAAAAGTTTGCTGGAGTGCTTGATCGTAGTCGGCTGCTATCGATTTGATAGATTGGTGGTCTCCGAGAATTCATAATGTGATCGTTGCCTTGGAAACCGATGGTGGTGAATTAGGTGGGACTTGGGGGAAAGGGAATAAAAAAAAAAGATCCTGTATTGATAACTTAATGCGGTGCTAATGGTGCGTAGATAATTACTTTTCTTTTTGATAACATCTTTGTTATGGCATTGCTAACTAATGTGTATCAGTTATTAGCAGTTGCGGAGATGTGCAGTCATAAGTACAGTCATAATAAAACCCGATCCCACCCCTTTATGTGGGGTGGGGGTGCAAGCCGCTGTTCGCTTTGGTAATCAGCGACCCATAGCTGACACCAAGACACTGTCCCATTTCTCCGTTGATACCCCACAGTAACGGGCCTAGCCTGGCTAACTGGGCAGGGATCGCCAGTCCCCATGGTGGTGGAGGCTGCTAAGAAAGTGTTGCACATCTTCCCCCCCCCCTTTCCCCCAACTTTTTAGTTGCACTAAGGGACTGAAAAGAATATCTGCCAGACCCACTCCCAGGCGGACACGATGCTGTGCCTGAACACCTTCACCACAAAGGTTGCAAAGAGCACCAGCTCGTAGTTAGAGGGATATAGAAGAAGAAGAAGAAGAAGAAGCCCCCCTTATAATACTATTGAAGACAACTTGTATTGTATGGTATCCTTGTCGTCGGGTCGGACACAGTATATTCTTCTTTGTAATGAAACTTGTGTATTGCTGGGGAGAAAAAGTGATGTGCTCTGATGCAGATGAGCAAAAAAAAAGTTGATAGACTGTGTGCACCACAAGGCGATTGATGACGTTAGGGCAAAAGGAAGGGCGCCGACAGAAAATCTAAACGAAGTGGAAGGAAACGTACAATCACCAACCGACATTTGATAGGAACTGTTTGTAGGCGAACGTGTCAGTGGATTTTAGGGCATGCGGTGGAGCATATATGGCATTGTCCTAAATGCAGTGATGCTGGATCAGCGAATGTATTTAGCAGTATAAATGTACGGTAAGCTTCTCCTCTCCACAACACTAACTGGAGCACAGACAGCGGACAAACACCCTGCACTCAGGCGCTTAAATTGTCCGGGTCCCCGCCCCCTCCCCCCCACTCCACCCCCACAGCCTCGCTGCAACAGTTTCTGTTTATATTTTTCTACTGCGCAATCACAGTGGAGGATTATTCGTAGTAAGACACTACGAAGGTTCAATCTGCTGTATCCATGTCAACATTCTTCTCTCCTACACCCATCCTTTCTATTCATTCATGTGGCGTATCCTTTCCGAAACGTTGTCCCTCTCACAGCCTCCCTGAATGCAACGCGTTCTTGTGCCAAGTTGACCGGCGTCATGCAGTGACACATTCAGACTTTCCGTGATGTCCTGACTCCATCTGGGTCGAGGTCGTCCCTTTTCTCTTTTGCCGGGCACTGTGACTACTACTATCAGCCCCCCCCCCCCCAAGCTTTTGTGTCTCTTGATGTGGCCGAAGTATCTCAACTTTCTAATTTTGATGTTGTTTATGCGCCAGTTTTCTGTGACACCTGATCCTGTCAACATCTCTTTATGTGATCTTCTTTCTATCCATGATTTTCTAAGTGTCCTTCTGTAACATTTCATTTCAAATACTGTTATGATCTTTTCTAGTGATTTGTTAAGTATCCACGTTTCACATCCGTATGTTGCCACTGGGAATATGTAAGCTCTTAGTAAACATAACCTTGTTTTCTTGTTGGTACCTTGCCACAACCTCTTCATTTGTGAAAGCTTCTGTGATGCAGCTGCAGTTCTTCTTTTTGATTTCCACTACGCAGTCGCCATTGGTTGTGTTTGTGTTTAAAAAGAGGTTCTGACCTTCGCCGTGTTTTTTGGTTGAGAGAATCAACTGCTACAGTCATTCTGAGCTGTTTGATAGAAGGACAGTGTCATCGGCGTATCTCATTTCTGGAATTCGGTGGCCCTTCTTTTGTACTTCAAACGAATCCGATATTTCGCCATCTACCCTCACCGATGCTTTCTGATCTTGGTACAGTTTGGTGATGAGGTGTACCAGATGACTGGGAAAAGCCATAATAATAGAACATAATTGTTGACGTTGTACACAGTCAACAGCTTTGGAGTAGTGTACAGTACAGGTGTATAGTCCACTTTAAACTCTCTACACTTTTCTACTATATTCCTCATGTTTAATATACGATCTCTGGTGTCTCTGCCTGGTCTGAAATCCGCATGTACTTCTTGTATTTCTTGTTCTATTTTTCCCTCCATCTTTTTCAGTATGATTCGTAGCAATATCTTGCTTGTATGACATATAAGCGCGATAGTTCTATAGTTCGTACACATTTTTAGATCGCCCTTCTTGGTCAGAGGTATGTAAATTGAGCGTTTCCAGACCCTGGAGCCAGAATCCGCTTTTCCAGATCTTACAGCACAGATGCGGGTGCTGCTACTGCTGTTTTATATTGCTAGTTCATATCATCTATAGGTAATTAGTGGGCGGCAGATTAAGCGGAGTATACCTAGACATCAACTTCATAGTCCCGATGAGTTTCTGCGCAGGTGCGAGCCAAATAGTTACACGAACCAACACTTTGATTTGTCAGTGATGAGGTTCGCCTAATTAGGATTAGGTGTCACAGAAAGCTGGCTCGATAACACCATAAAAATTAGAAGGCTCAGATACTTTAGCCACATCAAGAGACATAGAAGCTGGGAGAGGTTGATAGTAGAAGGCATAGTGCCCGGCAAAAGAGAAAAGGGACGACCTCGCCGCAGGTGGACTCAGGACATCACGGAAAGTCTGAATGTGTCACTGCATGACGCCGGTCAACTTGCACGAAAACGTGTTGCATTCAGGGAGGCTGTGAGAGGGGACAACGTTCTGGAAAGGACATGCCACATGAATGAATGAGCTTCGCATGTGTTGTGTCAGTGGATGAACGTCAAAGACCCATCATTGGTTCGTGAAAGCTGCTATCTCTAGTTCCATTTGGGACCGATTTCTCCTTTCTGTTGCAGTAATGTTTCCGGTACATCGTTGTGCTTTTTTTTTTTCTTGAACTTGACTTCCTTTGCTTACTCTGCAGGCTCTACAGACTGTACACCATGGCAGGATTTTAATCATGAAACACGACAAAACGACTTGAAGATACCTAAATAGAATGCTTGCACTGAAGGCACACCCTGACATCAACAGTACACACTAGTAACAGTGAAATAATGGATACGAAATCAGAAATAGTGGGCGTGGCGTATGAATGTTATTATGGAGCCACGGGACAGGACATTTCTGGCAAATACTGGTTTATAACGGTGGCGAAACATCCACAAGGATTTTTTTTTATAAGAGAAGAAAATCAATACGATGAGGAGACCAGTACAGAAAGGGATAAAATGTATTGATTATATAGATTGTTCGTCTCTATGATCGCAGATGAAGCGGTTGCCTGGGTAACGAAACTGTGAGAATGAAAACATTTTTACCACTATGAAAGCTTTATTGATTTCATCTACCGCAACTTTTTTGTTTTGGTTCAAAAAATGTGATCGAGTATGTAGTGTTCAGTGCCGTAGGCTCTCGTTCTGCCCTTAAAAAAACCAAAACATTTTGTTTGTTTGTTTGTTTGTTTATTTGTTTGATTGTAGAAGTGGAGACGAGATAGTATGATTTGAAGAACTCGTTTACAGCACTCAGATAAGTAGTAGATATCATGCAAATATGAAATAAGAGAAGATAAAGATTGATTCTATGATTCCTGGCACATTGACCAATGGAGATACAGAGACTGTCGTGTGTCTGAATTTTGGAAGCAAAACAGACAGAAAAAAACTCTTCTGGTCAAAGAGTAAGAAGGATGAATCTATTGGTTAATTGAAGTTACATGAAAAATAATAATAGAAGTGTGAATGTTGTGTGTATGTGTGTGGGGGAAAGGGTGATAGGGAGATAGAGAGTGTGTAAGTTAAAGAAAGAGGGCGGATAGAGAGTCTGTGTATGTGTGTGATAAAGAGAGAATTTATGTGTGTGAGAGGAAAGAGAGAGGGCAATGAACAGAAAGAGGGGGGATGCACAGTGGGTGTATGTGTGTGTGTGTGAGAGAGAGTGTGGAAGATTTTGTGAGGGTTTGTGTTTGTGGGAGAGAGGGAAAGTTAGTGTGTATGTGTGTTTTGGGAGGAGAGATAGATAGAAAGAGAGAGAGAGAGAGAGAGAGAGAGAGAGAGAGAGAGCAGTAGTATTTTATAAAGAACGCGAAGAGAAATACCATAGACCAGCGGTTCTCACACCTTTTCTGGTCTAGGACCCCGGAATGAACGAAATCCTCCGTGCGTGGTTACACTTCCCTACCATTTTGTATTCATTTTAAAACCTTCAAACATTTCTAATATTCTGTGTAATCCAGACTTGTTATAGGGACCCTCGCATGGTCCTTCTGACGGGGAGAGAGAGAGTGTGTGTGGAGGGGGATGGGGGAGAAAGGAAAATGGCAAAGAGAGGGTGAAGAAAGCCCATAGGCAGCAGATTTATCCAGAGAAGAATTTGATCAAGGAAGGTCATTATTTGTTTCCTGTGTAAGTGCGTGTGTTTCTAACCCTCACTGCTTTAAAATCCTGGCCTATGATACCCTTATTGTTGTTGTATGGTGTGTTTTTCTCACGAACCAGATGAGCACATGGCAGCCGATGAAGTGCCCAGTAGATCATTTTCCAATGGGAGAATGTATAGGGCCTATTTGTTGTGCTCATTTCTTGGAGTCGATCTAAGGAGCAGATTCCAGCAAGCTTCTCCTCAAGCACTTAGATCCCTGTCATTACCCCAGATTGTAGTAACCCATCAATAATTGACGTAGAGGAATGCGTAGAGATAAAGTAGTCTTGACTAGGTACAGTTCTTTGTCTTCTACAGTGGGGAGTATCTGTGATCGTATGGGACAACACTTGTTCAGTTTAAAAATCATGATTTCTACGCCATTGGGGAACATTTTGTGGGGGTCATAGGGGCGCCTGAGTAGCGTAGTGGCTAGTTCACTCCTCCCTCACGGCGACGTTGGTGTTTCAAGGCCGGCCGAAGGCGCCCCAGCTACCCAGCTTTAAATTCTGGCTCATTATGGAACTGGAGAAACACAGGTGGCCAGGTGTGATGCTGACACACTACCCTGTAGTGTCCGAACAGGTGAAAGAAAATATAGAGATTAATACCACATACCCAAGGTGCCACTGGTATAAACACCAACACTATATACACAAGTTGTCACTGATATAAACACTAACACTATATACCCAAGGTGCCACTGGTATAAACACCAGCACTATATACACAAGTTGTCACTGATATAAACACTAACACTATATACACAAGTTGTCACTGATATAAACACTAACACTATATACCCAAGGTGTCACTGGTATAAGCACCAACACTACAACAGACAAAGGGGATGGCGACTGCAGTAAAACTGGTTCAAATAATAAAGGTAGACAGAGGTGTATGGTGTAGTTTCACAAAGTGGCAGAGGGAGTGAGTAAAGTGAGAAAAAAACGAAGAAAGTATGAGAATATATAAATGAAAAACATACAACATCCGATATTTCGGCGTGAGCCTTTTTTTCGAGGATTATATAACAAACGAGGCAAAAAACGAATAACTAAACTGGAAGCTTATCTTAATGTAGCATCCTCCGACAGAAGGGAACACAGAAATACCTGTCCACTAGACGAGACATAGAGACCACGCGGGACCACACACAGAACAAGCCATTCGTAAAGAAGAGGCGGAGAGTGGGGGGAACGGGGGAAGGGTAATAGGCACATGAAAGCCGTTAGAGAAGAAGAGAAGGTGGCGATAGGGAGGGGAGGTAGGAGAAAGAAACAAGAAAGTAGAGTATAAATCACAGGAAAAAAAATGGAAAACTAAAGAAGTTAAAGGAAGCTGAAGACATAGTTAATTCCAGCCGGGTGGAGACAGGCAGTCTGGAAAATAAGACGCTGTTCTAGGACCCTCCGAAATCGTACATCACCAGAACAAGAGCGGATCGCACTAACAGGACTGTCATGTTTTCCCCTGTGGTTGCTGAGGGAAAAATGTTTAGCCACTGGTGTACAGGCCCTCTTAGAAATATCGTTAAGATGTTGACAAAAACGATCTCCAAAGCGTAAACCGGTCTCCCTTATGTACTTCATACCGCAACGTTTGGACATAATGGCATAAATAACATTGTGTGAAGTGCAGGTGAAACCCCACTGAACTGATAACGTGGACTTAGGAAAGGAGATCTGGCTAGCCTCGACTACAAACGGGGAACGTCTGGTACCATAAAAAGTGTCATCTGTCTTAAAGACACTTTTTATGGTACCAGACGTTGCGGACGCCATAGATGCAACACTTACCCGTTTGTCTCGTCTACTGGACAGGCATTTCTGTGTTCCTTTCTGTCGGAGGATGCCACATTAAGGTAAGTTTCCCATTTAGTTATTCGTTTTTTGTGCATGTAATCATCGAAAAAGTCTCACGCCGAAATATCGGATGTTGTATGTTTTTCATTTATATTCTCATACTTTCTGTTCATTTTTTTCTCACTTTATTCACTCCTTCTGCCACTTTGTAAAACTACATCATACACCAGTATCTACCAACACTATATACACAAGTTGTCACTGGTATAAGCACTAACACTATATACACAAGGTGTCACTGATATAAACACCAGCACTATGTACACAAGTTGTCACTGGTATAAGCACTAACAGTATATACCCAAGGTTTCACTGGTATAAGCACTAATACTGTATACACAAGGTTTCACTGGTATACGCACTAACGTTATACACACAGTGTTTCACTGGTATAAGCAGTAACACTATACACCCAATGTGTCACTGGTAAAAGCACTAACACCATACGCCTAAGATGTCACTGGTATAATAAGCACACAAAAAACCATCTGTTATGTATAAGTATTGGAGGCATTTTCTGTTACATTCCAACCGGACCCTACGTAGTACTTGTAACATTCTTTGTCTCCCTTATCTGCTCAACATTATCTCGTTGTCTTTGCCTTTCTCTCTCTCTCTCTCTTTCTCTCTCTCTCTCTGTCTATCTATTTCTTTCTTTATGTCCGTCTTTCTCTCTTCCTGTCTCTTTCTCTTTCTCTCTGTCTGTCTTTCTCTCTCTCTCTCTCTCTCTTATCCTAGATTGCTCTTACAGACACCGAATACAGTTAATTGTTTATTCTGAATAGTCCCGAAATTTTTGTTTAGTAGATAGTCATTTATATATGTATGTAGTTACTTCTGTACTGAGTGAATGGATAAGAGCGAAACGTAAATGTTATATTTTATTTTATGTCTTTCAGCTTCAATGTTAATTATGTTTGTTACATGAACAGCATATTTGTAGAATGTCTGGAATAGAGTGAAAGATGTATGATAAAGGGCAGAATGTCAGACGGGCCTGCGTGCCCAATTCTGAACCCTTTTGAAATAAAGATAAATCAATCAGTCTCTCTCTCTCTCGCTCTCTCTCTTTCTCTGTCTCTCCTTGTCATTCTCTGTCTTTTCCTATGTTCCCGCCTCCCCCCCCCCCGCCCCAAGTCTTACAGTCTTTCGCAAAAAAACTGAAGGAAACGAGCAAATGTTGCTGGCATACTATCAGAATACTGCAGCGAAGCAACCTAACCGTGCCTGAAAACTTGAAACAAAAAACCTGAAGGAAACGAACAAATGTTGCTGGCATACTATCAGAATACTGCAGCGAAGCAACCTAACCGTGCCTGAAAACTTGAAACAAAAAAACTGAAGGAAACGAGCAAATTTTGCTAGCATACTATCAGAATACTGCAGCGAAGCAACCTAACCGTGCCTGAAAACTTGAAACAAAAAACCTGAAGGAAACGAGCAGATGTTGCTGGCATACTATCAGAATACTGCAGCGAAGCAACCTAACCGTGCCTGAAAATTTGAAACAAAAAAACTGAAGGAAACAAGCAAATGTTGCTGGCATACTATCAGAATACTGCAGAGAAGCAACCTAACTGTGCCTGAAAACTTGAAACAAAAAAAAAAAAAAACTGAAGGAAACGAGCAGATTTTGCTAGCATACTATCAGAATACTGCAGCGAAGCAACCTAACCGTGCCTGAAAACTTGAAACAAAAAACCTGAAGGAAACGAGCAGATGTTGCTGGCATACTATCAGAATACTGCAGCGAAGCAACCTAACCGTGCCTGAAAACTTGAAACAAAAAACCTGAAGGAAACGAGCAGATGTTGCTGGCATACTATCAGAATACTGCAGCGAAGCAACCTAACTGTGCCTGAAAACTTGAAACAAAAAAAAAAAAAACTGAAGAAAACGAGCAGATTTTGCTAGCATACTATCAGAATACTGCAGCGAAGCAGCCTAACCGTGCCTGAAAATTTGAAGCAACAAAATAAAAAATGCTTTGAGAAAAATATTCAGCCCAAGTAGCATCAAGGCGGGGAAGAATTAGCAAGACCGCACACATCTTGAAAACTGAGTGCCCACACCTGATAATGTAGCACTTGATGATGATGGTAATGATGATGATGATGATGATGATGGATTTAGAAAACTTTCATAGCTTGAACTGACCTCTCTCATTCTGATGTCCAGTGTTATCAGAACCCATTTAATCCAGCCATGGATACTCAACACTTATCCATAAAATAGTTAATCTAGCTTAGTCTTGAGAATAAATTGTATAGCTATTCTGTCCCGCCACTTGTGGATAGAGGTGTGTAGATTAGCACTGCAATTGCAGGCATAGGAGCAACGACACTCCGCTTTGGATATTTCAAGATAGCAGACAAGAGACGCCATTCTGGAATACGCGAAACATGAAAGCGACTTTCATGTCAATCAGTATCTTAATCACACAGTATCATCAATGAATCTCCGTGGCACGCCCAAATATGCTACACAACTTGACTTACAACGATTGTATCATGCCGCTCATACTCTTGGAAGACAGTTTTGAAACAGGCATAGGTTCTCTGTGTGATTTTGACTAGTATAATTCTCTCAAGGCTGATTCTAACTGTGTTGGATTTGTGTATTAGGCCATGACAACAGCATATCTGCACTTACGTCTTTTACCTTCGTATTTAGCCCTTGTTTAGGCAGCAGTAAGAATAAATGGTGAAACAACTTGCTTTAAAACAAGGGGTCCGTCAGGGGTGCATGTTGTCGCCTTACGTATTTAACTTATATACTGAAAATATAATGAGGAATGTTAGAGAAGATGTAGACAAAGAATATTACGATGCCATAACAGTTGGAGATTGTGAAATACCAGAGATTAGATATGCCGATGACACTTTATAACTGTCCACAACACAAAAAGGAATGGAGAAACTAATTATGTCAGTGCGTAAGAACAGCGAAGAGCAAAGCCTCTATATTCATGCGAAGAAAACTAAATTGATGACAGCTGACAAAACAAACAATGCAGCTGAAATATGTCACAGTGAGGAAAATTTGGAAGAAGTGGAGAGTTTTGAATATCTTGGATCACTGCTAACTAATAATGTAGATACAATGAGGGAAATTAGAGTCTATGGAGAGGAAAAATAAGATTTTTAAGGCCATGCATCTTTCCCATCGCAACATATGCCTGTGAGACCTGGACACTTAACAAAACAACTGAGAAACACATAAATGCCTTTGAATGCAAATGCTACAGAAGAGTTCTTCAAATATCATGGACACACACACACACACAAAGGAACAAATATATCCACACTCATTCATTCATTCCTTTGCTTGTCCCTTGCGGAACTTTGCCTCCCAAACAGCACTCCTGTAGGCCTCTCGGTTGTGAGCAAGATGGCCTGCTGCTGCTGCATCCATTTCCAGAACATCAACAATGTCTTGCAGCCATCTTCGTTTCGGTCTTCCTCTTTTTCTTTTTCCCATTATGTATCCTTCCAATACGGTCTTCTCTAAAGTATCATGACGTTTAATGTGGCCAAAATATTTAAGTTTTGTCTCTTTAATCCTCTTTACTAGCCAGCCTTCTTCAATATTAAGCTCTTGTAGTATAGATATATTTGTTCTTTTTTGTGTCCACGATATTTGGAGAACTCTTCTATAGCATTTACATTCAAAGGCATTTATGTGCTTCTCAGCTGTTTTGTTAAGTGTCCAGGTCTCACAGGCATATGTTGCGATGGGAATGATGGATTTAGAAAACGTTCATAGCTTGAACTGACCTCTCTCATTCTGATGTCCAGTGTTATCAGAACCCATTTAATCCAGCCATGGATACTCAACACTTATCCATAAAATAGTTAATCTAGCTTAGTCTTGAGAATAAATTGTATAGCTATTCTGTCCCGCCACTTGTGGATAGAGGTGTGTAGATTAGCACTGCAATTGCAGGCATAGGAGCAACGACACTCCGCTTTGGATATTTCAAGATCGCAGACAAGAGACGCCATTCTGGAATACGCGAAACATGAAAGCGACTTTCATGTCAATCAGTATCTTAATCACACAGTATCATCAATGAATCTCCGTGGCACGCCCAAATATGCTACACAACTTGACTTACAACGATTGTATCATGCCGCTCATACTCTTGGAAGACAGTTTTGAAACAGGCATAGGTTCTCTGTGTGATTTTGACTAGTATAATTCTCTCAAGGCTGATTCTAACTGTGTTGGATTTGTGTATTAGGCCATGACAACAGCATATCTGCACTTACGTCTTTTACCTTCGTATTTAGCCCTTGTTTAGGCAGCAGTAAGAATAAATGGTGAAACAACTTGCTTTAAAACAAGGGGTCCGTCAGGGGTGCATGTTGTCGCCTTACGTATTTAACTTATATACTGAAAATATAATGAGGAATGTTAGAGAAGATGTAGACAAAGAATATTACGATGCCATAACAGTTGGAGATTGTGAAATACCAGAGATTAGATATGCCGATGACACTTTATAACTGTCCACAACACAAAAAGGAATGGAGAAACTAATTATGTCAGTGCGTAAGAACAGCGAAGAGCAAAGCCTCTATATTCATGCGAAGAAAACTAAATTGATGACAGCTGACAAAACAAACAATGCAGCTGAAATATGTCACAGTGAGGAAAATTTGGAAGAAGTGGAGAGTTTTGAATATCTTAGATCACTGCTAACTAATAATGTAGATACAATGAGGGAAATTAGAGTCTATGGAGAGGAAAAATAAGATTTTTAAGGCCATGCATCTTTCCCATCGCAACATATGCCTGTGAGACCTGGACACTTAACAAAACAACTGAGAAACACATAAATGCCTTTGAATGCAAATGCTACAGAAGAGTTCTTCAAATATCATGGACACACACACACACACACAAAGGAACAAATATATCCACACTACAAGAACTTAATATTGAAGGTTGGCTAGTAAAGAGGATTAAAGAGTGAAACTTAAATATTTTGGACACATTAAACGTCATGATAATCTAGAGAAAATCGTCTTGGAAGGGTACATAATGGGAAAAAGAAAGAGAGGAAGACCAAGGCGAAGATGGCTGCAAGTCATCGTTGATAATCTACAAATGGATGCATCCGCAGCAGGCCATCTTGCTCACAACCTAGAGGCCTACAGAAATGCTGCAAAGTTCCGCCAGGAACATGCAAATGAATGAATGAATTTAGTCGTAGTTTCCTCCTCAGATAATGCTATATACTTGTACGTCTTGGTCTTTGGTCAGTTCTTCCTGCCCATCACTGCTGATTGAAAAATCTGGATGACTTTAAGAAAAAAAAATCTCAGCTTTATCATTCACGTGGCCTCCTTCCCGCCACAAGTTCGCTATAGAAAAATGTTGCGTGTATGCTGTCATCAAATATAGCTACATGCCCCAGACATCTTAAACTTGTGCTGTGTTTAGCGTTGAGTAAAGAGTGTATACTTACAACACTAGTATAGATTATTAGTTCGTATTGCTCGCTGATTGATTTTTTTTCCCCACGCCAACTTTTCATTATCATAAACTTCTGCCTGTGTGCATACTTGAAGTTTTTTGTGATCAATATCGCCAGAAATTCAATATCAGATAGTCGTTCCTCTCCCCCCCCCCTCCTCTTTACGTGCCTGTAGCAAGATTTATTGTACTAACACATGTGGTGATTTCTATCGTAATTACTGAGTATATGGTTTTCCCCGTATGTATCGTGCTACATATGTTTGAGAAGGTAGAGTGAAAAAATAGCGCCTTCCGTGTTTCTTCATAGGAAAAGAAGGTACAACTACTTGAAAGAAAAAAGCTACGAGAAATAACTGTTCATCACCTTTACACATTTACTTCCCTCGTGATAAGGGACCCTTTTAGCTGCTGGTTACCCTACATCTTTCTCTCCCTTCTCCCTCTCTCTCTCTCTCTCTATCTCCCCCCCCCTCTCTCTTTCTTCGCCCCGGTTGGTAGCGCCTGGAGTGGATTACAGTCATCTGCCGGACACTGTGCCCTGATAGCAATTTTGTCTACACGGACTCAGTATTGACTGTTGCATCTGTAGCCGTTTGAAAGATAAAACTGGTTCTACTAATGAAGATAGATAAGAGATGCATGGTTCTGTTTGACATAAAGATACAGAGAGTGAGGAAAGCGGGCAGAACCAAGAATTATTGTTACTTCTTCTTTACTCTCTCTTCAACTTTTTTGTAAAACGGAACCAAACATCTCTGTCACTAGCCGCCGAGTGACAGTGTGAAGACATCATTACTCGCGTTTGGTCTTCAGCAGTATTGATGTCCTTGCTGCTGCTGCTCTTGCAGATGATTTTAATGATCTGAACGTGCATCTCTTGTTGATGACCCAGCAGCTAAAATGTTGCCATGTTGCCGTATTATATGACTGTGTTTAACAGCATAAAACGAGTTCTACCTCCTGGCTCACACATTTGCGCCAGAGCGGAGGTAAGGAGTTGATCTTGCTTTGCTGGTTTGTACGCAACTATAAAGTCTCGGAAAGCCACGGATTAAACAGAAAAACTTAAATATCTTGGACACATTAAACGTCATGATAATTTAGAGAATACAGTCTTGGAACGGTACATAATGGGAAAAAAAGAAAGAAACGAAGACCAAGGCTAAGATGATCGCAAGACATCGTTGATAATCTGCAAATGGATGCATGAGCAGCAGAGCATCTTGCTTACAACCGAAAGGCCTACAGGAGTGCTGTTAGGGAGGCAAAGTTCCGCAAGAGACATGCAAATGACTGACAGAATATTTTCATGCTGATGTATTAACATTTTTTCTTTAATTACGTCCATTTTCTTTCCTTTATATTATGCCTGTCATCTTGTCTGTTTTGTCATTTCCCTTCAGAAGGCTTTCTTTCTGGAAAACATCCAAGATACCTGATATGATTAGTTACAAGAATTCTAAAGATTAGCATATCTCAGAGTTATATGAATTGTTACAAGAATTCTAAAGATTAGCATATCTCAGAGTGATATGATTAGTTACAAGAATTCTAAAGATTAGCATATCTCAGAGTTATATGAGTTGTTACAAGAATTCTAAAGATTAGCATATCTAAAAGTGATATGAATTGTTACAAGAATTCTAAAGATTAGCATATCTCAGAGTTATATGAATTGTTACAAGAATTCTAAAGATTAGCATATCTCAGAGTGATATGATTAGTTACAAGAATTCTAAAGATTAGCATATCTCAGAGTGGTGTGATTAGTTACAAGAATTCTAAAGATTAGCATATCTCTGATATGATTAGATACAAGAATTCTGAAGATTACCTCATCTCAGAGGATTTTTTTTCTGTATCGTTGTGCTTCTCCTGTAGTGACATGTTCAGTAGTTCTAGCACCTGTCCCAGGTCCAGCGTTTAGACTACATGTCCCAGGTCCAGCAGTTAGACTACATGTCCCAGGTCCAGCAGTTAGACTACATGTCCCAGGTCCAGCAGTTAGATTACGTGTCCCAGGTTCTCTGAAGTCTGACTGCATAAAATATTGAGAACTTTGAAGTGCCATTAAAAAATGCACAGAGGAAACAAGCTGATTAGTTGGTCACTTGAGTAAGAGATATCTAGAAATGATGGCGACAGGGAGGTATGCAGTTTCGAAAATGAAGAATTAAAAAAAATTGTCATAGCATTGTGATGTTCCCCAGGTTAGAGACATTGAGTAACGAATTTGAGAACAGAGAAAAGAATACGAAACAAGAACATTAGAGGGTGGAGAAAAGCATATAGCGGGGATAGTTTGTCATAGTATAGTTGGACAGATACAAGAACGGGCAAACATTGTTAACATTCTCATGGGAGCTGGCGGACAGAAGATTTGGACAGAAATGTGGCACAGCATTAACAGCTTAGAATGAAAGAGTTGGCAGTAATATTGTAGTGAGTCAGCCGGGCGCAAGAAGAACTGGTATCATCAGTTGCTGCACGGTAGAGAGGATATATTAAGGGTGATACCGAGACACTTCTGTATTTGTCCAAAGTACAAGAATGATGGCCTATCCAACTGATGACTGTCAGCAGAGGCTGAAAGAACTTTAATGGAAAGAAAAAGAGTTGAAAAAGAACTGATCAGTGCTGGAACGCTGTCACCCCAGAAGCAAATAGTGGTAACCAAATGTCTGCGTTAGACCAAATATCTGCGTTTGATAAACAATAGTATGAGGTACTAACTCTTCAATGGAAATGTGATATTATGTGTGTTCCATGTTTCTAGCGTCAGATATCTCTGTTTTCCGGATAAACTGTACAATCTTCTGGAGGTCATGTTCTGCACCCCTGTGTCCGTAGCCAGGTATGAGCTTCTAGTCAGAGGGGGGAAGAGCTACGGAGTCTGGATGCCTGTTTCGCATATGCATTCAAGGGTGTGTGACAGGCTGGGGCGATACAGGTCTGCTCGCAGTCGGCAGTGTCCCGTTCGTAGTCTAACAATGGTAGTGCGTTCTTGAATCGAATTGACGGCATCTGATGCTGCTATTAACTTTTCACTTCTCTAAACTCATCATACTTTATGGCGAGACAGAGCTCATATTGTGACCATCAGCCTAGTCCTCTCTATCCGCCCTGGCTTTTTTTTTTTTTTTTGCAATAGATAGTTCACTCCGTGTGTCATTGTCTGAAACTGTATTATGCTGTTCTAGAGCACTGTAAGCTTTTCCTACAGAGTACAAGAGTCAGTCTTCAGATCATACGTTACAAAATTACCACGGCTCATTCGGACCTGCACAATAGGATCAGATCGGGGTGCTTAGAAATGAGCTAAAAGCTATTACATCTGTCGCTAAAATCCTGGAGAAAGATGTGGAGCGTCAAGAGAACTGCCTGCCTAATCCATGTACATCGCATGCTGAAAAATGCAGTTTACGCTATATTTTTAATTGTTATAACTCAACTAATAGCTTATCAAAAGTTACTTTTTACTGCCTGCATGTTATTTCTGAATGACGCTAGTTCTTCGATTACTTCTTCACTTATTCTTACTTTCTTCTTAATGGCATGTGAATATTCTTTAACCCTTTCACTTCTGGATTATTTCCCATGATGTACGAGAAAATATTTTTTGAGAAATGTCAGTAGAAGCTAAACTAGAAGGAAGTTACTATATAATTTTAAAATATGGCTTATGTCAGAAACGTGCTACGTTTTACTCTGTCTCAGTTTAACTCTTTTCAGGCGCGCACGATGTACCAACTCCACCTGTGTCGTTTTGTAGCAAAAAGAGTTAAATCAGAGGTCATCATTGGGAGAATTTCACTTTTATTTACCTGTCCGGAAAAACCTATAAATTTCATCTAAAATGATTATCAGTAATTAGCAGATTTTTAAAATGCAACCAGGGAAGATTAATCAGAGTTGGACATACAAAGAAAGTCTCCTACGTGATAATCTTTGCGTTCGTCGTAACGGAAAGAGTGTTGTGGTCGCTGTGATTTAACATTCATGAATACTAAAGCATTGATTTGATTGATTGACCGTTCGGCGCACACTGAGATAGTTTCCATGGCAACGTATCCAGTCGCGACGAAAAACTGTTGTGAATACAGTGGTTTTTATTGATTATATCGGCACTTGCGGGGCCAGCAGTCAGTGTACTTTAGTGACATCTTCTCAGCTAACACCAGCAGAAATCATCGTGGTTTATTCTTTTCTAGATAGTAAGCTTTATGTTAAGGAGATATCGGCAGGTTTTTTTGTTCTTTTGTCCATCACACCATTCATTTTATGACTTATCTCACTGTAGTCACATACAATGCTCATCACGTGTGTCAGATTGTGAAGAGATTAATAAAGGAGCTATCATATCTCGCTCTTTTTTTACATCATCATCATCATCATCGTCGTCGTCGTCGTCAATTCTCTCTCTCTCTCTCTCTCTCTTTCCAGCCCCTCTTTTTTTGTTTTTTTTTTAGCGCAGAATAATGAGAGTAACCAGGCAGTTTGCTTTGCCCTCCAATGCGTTGTATATCTTTCGTTTTTTTTTTCAGAAAGTCCAGTAATTGTTAGCCTCAAAGTTCCACGAAGCTGTGTTTTCTTTACAAGCGGGTACTTCCATTATATCGACTTGTATTTACGTTATAGAGATTTATAGAGTAGAAAGTAATGCATCGGTGATTGTAACCGTTATTAAACTTTCTCTGTTTTCCAGTTTAGGAAAGATTCTAATATTGCGTTGTGACCTCACACAGAATTTGGATGAGTAACATCATTCAGGCTGTATAATTCTTCTTCTTCTTCTTCTTCTTATGTTAGTGCAACAAAATTCAGGCTGTATAATTCTTCTTCTTCTTCTTCTTATGTTAGTGCAACAACATTCAGGCTGTATAATTCTTCTTCTTCTTCTTCTTCTTCTTCTTCTGTTAGTGCAACAACATTCAGGCTGTATAATTCTTCTTCTTCTTCTTCAAGTAATGTTAGTGTAACAACATTCAGCCTTTATAATTCTTCTTCTTCTTCTTTGGAATGCGAACTTGATGTTCTTTTACAACAGATGCGGTGAAGATGTTGAGGCACAACATCGTGATAGGATTGGAAGTGAGTTATGGCGGCCATATTTTTCATTGCCAGAGTGAAGTTAAAAAAAAAAAAGGATGTGCAATACTTTTTTAGCAGACTCTACCGCTGGAGAGACTGTGGCGATCCCTGCTCCGTTAGCACAAAATCTTGTGGTACTATGGAAAGAAGAGGTAGCTATCTTTAGTCTCCTGAACCAGAATTCAGATGAGATTTTTTAGTTAGCTCCACCACCATGGGAAAGACATCGACCGAATCTCATGTAGCTAAGCTCTAACGTTTGTTTACTGTCGCGCGTTGCTTTGGGAGCAGATAGTGTTTAGAACCGCGACAATTCGCTAACCATGATAGCAGTGCTGTCGCCACAAACACTGTCATCTAACGCCCATATTGTCTCTGCTGGTGATGATTCTGACAGAGCCTAGAGAATGACACCCATATTCTTCTCATCTATGGTTCCAACAAGTTACTTGTCGATTTTCTTCACTTTCTATGAGTTCTTCTCGCCTTATAAGATAATTTTTTGAAGCAGGTAGGTGGTTCTAAGGATTGTAATAGCCGGAGGTGGTGTGAGGGATATGCTCTTCACTCCAATTAAATGTCTCCATGGCGTACGTCTCAAATAGCCTCTGACAGTCCAAGTCCAGCTCTTGGCCTTCTCGTGGGGAATTGTTTAAACTGACAGGAGAAGGGGCGAAAGGCGAATATCTAGCGCCTGAAAACAAGACGATTTCGGGTAGATTAGACTCGTTAGTCTTTGTTGATAGCTCATGTAAGAGAAGGAAAGCTCCTACTCCCTGCTGGCAAGATTCTTTGGCTGCCGCGCGTGGGGTGAAACTCCTCCCGGCCAATGAAGAAAAATGCGATTAGGGTTGCCACTGTGGAAAAGATGATAGAAAAAATTAAGTGAAGTTTAATTGGTATGGCCAGTAGACTCGCGGTGAGGGCTACTCATACCACGGCACCTCTGCTCTAGAGGCCGGCCACGTCCTATATACACCTATACTGGGACAGTATGCCTAAACCGGCTTAACCCAGATGTGAAACTTGATGGCTACGCATATCACGATACCTCCGCTGTAGAGGCCAGTCACGTCCTATATACACCAATACTTGGATAATACGCCTAAACTGGCTTAACCCAGGGGTGAAACTCACTAATGGCGAGGATTCGTCCTCCTAGACAAAAGCTCCATCCTGGTCACTACCAGGAAGGGTAGCGGCCACAACTACAAAATGCTGAAGTCGGAGACACTGGACCAGTGCAGTCTAGATAGGCAACCACCAATCGCCCGACGAGGATATATTATATACAAACCACGTCGAGGTTTTCCGGTGAGAAAGTGTCCAGCTCTAGATTAAACTGGTGCAACGAAAACCACAGTGTCACGCAATGCCGCTTCTGTGACTCACCGAGAATATAGGCCCAAGCCCCACGATGCTCTGATCCATCCTAATGAGACTATCGTGAGAACCGCGGAAGTACATTCAGTAGGATCACGGGGCGATCTTGGTGGTAGAAGCGAAGAAAGAAGAAGAAGCAGAAGCAGGTAGATGTTAAATCATTCCAAAAAATGAGAAACATCTTGTGCAACAGATCTATATCAATGGAAACAAGATTTCGAGTACTTAAATGTTACATAGAACCTATTTTGTTTTATGGATGTGAAGCATAAGAGAGTACAACGATAAATGGAGGTCATGGAAATGTGGTTCATAAGAAGGATGTTGAAGGTACCATAGACAGCTAAGAAAACCAACGAAGAAGTCTTAAGAGAGGCTGGAGTTAAAAGGCAAATTACAGCAAATATCAGAGGCAGACAAGCGAGATTTGTAGGACATTTTCTGAGAAGAGGAAAATTGGAACACACTGTGGCAGCTGGAAAAATTGAGGAAAGAAGAGACAGAGAAAGACAGAGAGAGAAGTTACTGTGGCTAGGAAGAAAGTCACTGACGGATCTCCTAATCAAGTCTAAAGACAGAGAATTGAGAAGAGAAATGATCGCCTACGCCATGTAGCACGCCACTTGATTAATTGATTGATTGATTGAGATGTTTGTGACGTCGATCACCTTTAGCTAATTAGCTTCCTCCATAGCTGACTCTGTCAGTGTTTCAGTTTTCCTTATCCAGTGTTTCCCAGCCTGTGTTTCGCAGAGCATTATCAGACGGTCCACGGCTGCGCTGCCAGTCTGATATTAACTGCCATATATTGAAGAATGAAGAGTTTATGGCATTACGATGTTGGGAATGCTCTGGTGGTGGGCCAGCTGTATATAGTTGGAAAAGTGATCATTGAATGAGGCATGGTTGGAAACCGCTACTGTAATCAGCCAAGGTAGAAACATTATATTTGTGTTGGAAGATTGTCTTGGAAGGTTATGTTGGAAAGTTTGTTGGAAGATTGTGTTGGAAGATTGTTGACTGCTACCTCCTTCTGACTCCCTTGTTCCCTCCATTATAAAATGATGCAGCAGAATCGCTGTTCACGTGCCACGCTCTTTTCCTTTTGCCTTAACTTACGCGTTAATTGTTGTATTAGCATTTCTGTTGCAACGTTATCGGCCCATTTGTTGTCTATAGTTTACTCATTCTTTCTTCCTGGCATCCTGCTGTTCTCCGTGTGGCTTGGGTTTGGCTTGCTGTGTATTCCTTATCCAACTCCCCAAGCTCTCTTTCACATCGTCCTCATAAGGGCAGATACGAGCTCACGGGTGGTCGCGTATCTGTGTTCGTTTATTTGTGTTTAGGCAGTGTGAGCCCGTAGCTTGCCCAGATATCGCAGCGATCACCGACCTCCGTAGAGCTGCTTGTATTGTCACCTGCTAACGTCAGACACTTTCAAAGAGCTGTATTTTGCCCAAGCTTTTCTCGCTAATTATTGTTTTTCCCTTTTTCTTTAAATTCCTTGGAGTTCTTTTTTTTCCCCTGTTGTTATTTACTTTGCTGTTTCTGCTCACTGATTCTTTTCCAGATGTGCGCGATTTCAGCGCACTCAGCGTCCCTGATACTGTTAGTTTAGGCCACTTACGCAAGTCTTAGATGAGTATTACACATTATCTCATTATGCAGAAGCTCTCTCTCTCTTTCTCTCTTTCTCTTACTCCCTCTCTCTCTCTTTCTCTCTATCTTCGTTAGACATTTTTGCAGTTAATTTAGTAATATTGAAATCAAGATCAACTCATTCTGTTACCTTGGAGTAGGACGCAAATTTGGATGGATTCGGAGTTGCCCATGCGCCATTTGTCGGAGTCGGGCAGTAAGGAAATGGAGGAGTCGGAGTTACCAGGCGTGCTCTATTTGTGGGACTCGGTCAGTAAAGAAATTGAGGAGTCAGAGTTGCCAGGCATGCATCATTTTTCAGAGTCAGACAGTAAAGAAATTGAAGAGTCAGAGTTGCCTGGCATGCACCATTTTTCAGAGTCAGACAGTAAAGAAATTGAGGAGTCAGAGTTGCCAGGCATGCATCATTTTTCAGAGTCAGACAGTAAAGAAATTGAAGAGTCAGAGTTGCCTGGTATGCACCATTTGTCGGAGTCGGATAGTAAAGAAATTGAGTCAGAGTTGCCGGGCATGCACCATTTGTCGGAGCCGGGGAGTAAAGAAATTGAGGAGTCGGAGATGCCAGGCGTGCACCATTTGTGGGACTCAGTCAGTAAATAAATTGAGGAATCAAAGTTCTGATGTAAAGGGTTTATAGCCTTGACTAGGAGCTGGTCTTCTGTCAGGCCTGCTGACCCGGGGACGAATGGTGGGATGATCTATATGGGACATGGCCCTGAGGAAACTGATGTGGAAGAGGTGGAGCAGCGAACATATATATCTTTCTGACTGACACGTGTCAGTAGCCCGTATATTGAACAAAACCCCTTTGATGTGGTTCGATCTCAGATCAGACATACTTTTTTTTTAAAATCTCGGCCGCCGATTAGAACTGATGGTCAGTTTGAGAGGCAACCGGCGAGAAGAACTGTTGTTAGAACTGTGGTCATTTTTACGGCCTGGCCAACCGAGAGGAAGGTAGTGAGCGAGTGAGAATTTGAACAAGCAAGAACGTCTGTCAGCCAGATCGCCATCATCGTACCCACACTCTGGATGCTGTATTTAGACTTCGTATGATAATTATGACGTGCTCAAGGCAAGTCAGCATTCCAGAAAATGAGAAACATCTTGTGCAACAGATGCATATCAATGGAAACAAGATTCCAAGTACTTAAATGCTACATCGAGCCAATTTTGTTTTATGGATGTGAAGCATGGTCCATGAATATGAGAGTACAGCGAGAAATGGAGGCCATGGAAATGTGGTTCATCAGAAGGATGTTGAAGGTACCATAGACATCTAAGAAAACCAACGAAGTCTTAAGAGAGGCTGGAGTTAATAGTCAAATTATAGCACAGATCAGAGGCAGATAAGCGAGATTTATAGGACGTTTTCTGGGAAGAAGAAAATTGGAACACACTGTGGCAACTGGAAAAATTGAGGGAAGAAGAGACAGAGGAAGACAGAGAGAGAAGTTACTGGATGTCCGTGTGGCTAGGAAGAAAATCACCGGCGGATCTCATAATCAAGTCTAAAGATATGGAACTGTGGAGAGAAACGATCGCTTACGCCACGCGGCACGGCACTTGATTGATTGGTGATTATATGTAACTGATTTACCTTGGACTTGTTATGATGAGTAAAATCCTTCGGCCGCCATTTAGACCGAAGGAATAATAAACGTGGTTCTTAAGTCATCATGAAAGTTCTACTACTTAATATTTACTACGAAGTGAAGACTGATTGAGATGTCCTGTGGATAGATGTTTCTAATATCAAGCAGACATGAACAGTAAATGTAACTACTTTATGCCCTTGACTAAACGTCGGGACTGAAATAGTCGCTTGCCTTATTCAAAGGCCGGGAGGGGGGGGGGACCGAGGTGCACGGAATCATGTTTCGAATAAATGGGTGTCGCAAATAAACGCCGGGTCAGTATGCCGCTTCTGTCTTTCTGTGGAAAGACGCACGGTATAGGCTAATACCGATGCTGCGGAACCGTAATTGACATTTTCGAATAAACGCATGCCTTGAATAGACGCCGGCATCTAACACCGAGTCACGACAACAGTTTTGTGAATAAACGCCGGGGATCCGATGAACAAGAGTTATATTTAATATTATAAATGTTATATTATGTAGATAAATGTGTTAGCTGTTTCAGTTTGCCATTTTCCTGTGGGTCTTTAACAGTTTGAGCCTGTCCTGTCTTGACTTCGCTCTGCTGTACAGCTCTGGAACACCCTCCCCTACCATTTAAAATCCATTAGTAATACTTCATCCTTTAACTCAAACCTGTTTCATTATTTACTTGCTTGTAATTATATGCCTCCATAGAATAACCAGCACTTTCTCAACCCATGACTTGCCAGCCATCAAGTACTAAAATGACAAAGTTCGAAAAGTAACTTGTTAGATAGTTAGAAATTATTTTAATGTTTCTTAAAAAACTTGTTAGAAGATCTGTACTGACAATGTATTTTTGTTTATGTATGTTTGTGTGTGCGTGTATGTGTGTGAGAGCTATTTTATTAGGTTAATTACTTCTTCTCTTTAACTTTGAATGTAATAGTTTAATCTTACACTCTTTTGATATGTTATTTTTTTCCTAATTTAATTTGTATACTTGTACTAAATTGAGTGTGTGGGAAGAATGAAAGATGGAGTGATGAAGGGCAGAATGTAAGACGGGCCTGCGTGCCCAATTCTTTACCCTTTAAAAATAAAGATCATTCATTCTGGTCCGGTACTAGATTCTGTAAAATAATAAGAAATACGTAGCTCATATAGAACACAGATGCATTCTCTAAGGTACAATCTTTATGTGCGTGTGGATCAGTAATAAATCTAGGCGCATCAGTAACACTCAGGTGCTCGTTGGGGGAAAATATTCAGTGTAATTCAGACAGATATTGAAGAGAGTATATATTCAGTGGAATTCAGACAGATATTGAAGAGAGTATATATTCAGTGGAATTCAGACAGATATTGAAGAACGTATATATTCAGTGGAATTCAGACAGCTATTGAAGAAAGTATATATTCAGTGGAATTCAGACAGATATTGAAGAAAACCATGCCAGGAGCTGACTGCAATAGTGACCATGATCCACTCTGTAGAAAAGTTAGAATAAAGCTAAAGAAAGCAGGCAGAAAAGTGAGAAACATCAAACTGAATACAGAACTTCTTAAAAATAACCAAGAACTGCGAGAACAATACAAAGTTATTATAACAAATAGATACAATGCAATAGCAAAGAAAAATAGTATAGATGAACAATGGGAAATGTTAAGAGATTCTAACCACCAAACTGTTAAGGAGATAATACCACCAAAAAAAGAAGCCTCTAAAAATAAATGGATGACAGACGACATCTTAGGACTGATGGACAAGAGGAGGATGAGTAAAAATAACGAGGAAAAATATAGCAAGATAAGTAAAGAAATGAGACGCAAATGTAGAGAAGCAAAAGAAGTGTGCTTAAATGAACAGTGCAGACAGATAGAGGACTCTCATAATAAAGACAGCAAAAACATGCACAAACGAATTAATGAACTCACAGGCAGGAAAACAAAATATACCACAGGATGCCTGAAATCGAAAGAAGGTAAAATGTTAATGGGAAAAGAAGACTTTGTGGACAGGTGGACAGAGTATATCGGTGAGCAATATGGAGGAGAAAAACCAGAATTAACACCAGATACTGAAAACTGTGATGGACCGCCAATACTTGAAGATGAAATCATAGATGCCATCAAACACATGAAGAAAGGAAAAGCGACTGGGCCTGATAATATAACAATAGAAGAAATACAGGCACTAGAGGAGACAGGAATAAAAATAATAACCAAGTTACTGAATGACATTTACAACAGTGGTTATATTCCGAGTGACCTGATTAAATCCACGTTTATAGCACTACCAAAGAAACCAGGTGCTAAGGAATGTGACGACCACCGGACTATCAGCCTCTCATGTCACATAACGAAGCTACTTCTGAGAATAATTATGAGAAGAACAAGGAAAAAAGATAAAAATGGAAATAGCAGATGAACAGTTTGGATTTGTTGAAGGAAAAGGAACACACAATGCCATTTATGCTTTACGAACACTAACAGAAAGAGCTTTAGAAGTACATAAAGATCTCTACTTATGCTTCATTAATTACAACAAGGCATTTGACAAGGTGAAACATAATGAAATTATTAAAATGCTTGAAGACATCACTATAGACGGCAAAGACCTGAGGATTGTAAAACATCTATACTGGCAGCAAGAAGCAGCAGTTCGAGTGGAAAATAGAATTGGAAAATATCAACCTATAAAACAAGGGGTGCGACAAGGATGTGTACTATCTCCAGACCTTTTTTCTCTGTACAGCGAGAATATTCTAAGAACAATCATCACAGAACCAGGCATAAAAATTGGAGGATACAATATTAACAACATTCGGTACGCTGACGACACAGTACTGATAGCTGAGAACCAACAAGACCTGCAAAATCTCTTGGACAAAGTAGCCAACGCCAGTCGGCACGGCACCTGATGATAATGATTGAAGAAAGTATATATTCAGTGGAATTCAGACAGATATTGAAGAAAGTATATATATTCACTGTAATTAAGACAGATATTGAAGAAAGTATATATTCAGTGGAATTCAGACAGATATTGAAGAAAGTATATATTCAGTGGAATTCAGACAGACATTGAAGAAAATAAATATTCAGTGGAATTCAGACAGATATTGAAGAAAGTAAATATTCAGTGGAATTCAGACAGATATTGAAGAAAATAAATATTCAGTGGAATTCAGACAGATATTGAAGAAAGTAAATATTCATTGGAATTCTGACAGATTTTGAAGAAAGTAAATATTCAGTGGAATTCAGACAGATGTTGAAAAAAAAAAGTCGTGCAGTTGGAAGAATGAATATGAGTTTTGTGTCAGATATAAGAGCAGAGGAAGGCCAAGAGTGAAAATAACGGACAGTCTGCCACGGTGGCATGATAGAAATCCTCCAGCTGAACTGGTGGGAAGGCAGACAAAGATCGAGGAGAGAAAGTTGATCATGTTGTAGATAACTGACTCATTTCTGTTTTCTGATTTCTGTGTGTTGTTACACGCGTCATTTTATATCACCCCCCCCCCCCTTTTCCTCCCCCAAACACATAAACACAAGAACACACACATTATATTAATCACATTCACATTTCTCTGACCGACCGATACCAGAAAGAAGAAAAAAAAAAAGAAGGAACGAAGTAGCGGCTGTAGTGGAACCGATTCCATACATTTCTAATGGTGAATATTTTGGCAATCGTTGCAGCCTCCCCTCTCTCCCTCTCTCTCTCCTTCGCTCACTCACCCAAGTCTGCGCGCTCTCTGTGTTGAGCCCCCTCGTGTAACCCTCGTTCGCTTCCTATAGCTAAACCAAAGTTTCTCATGATTAGTCACGTTTCCTCTGGATTCTAGCAATCGCAGATACCCCCTAGTTTTTTTGTTGTTTTTTTTTTTTTGGTTGGTTTGTTCTCCTCTTATTTCTCTATTTACTGTATTATATATACATATAGTTTGTTTTTTTCCCCCACTTTCCGTTTGTGCTTTGTGTTAGGAATAATTTTGTCTGCTGGTTGGCCATTATTTGATTTGGCGGTAAACGATCGGCAAGAACTTGTTGGTGCTGTTTAAACGGAGCGATTTAAACAACAAAAATTATTAGGCGATAGTAGCTTGGTTCTTACAGTAGATGCTATGAGATGGGACTGACATGAACTGAAGGTATTTATCATTTCATGTGTGTTTTTTTTTGTTTTTGTTATTTGTTGAAATTAAGAATGCGCGCGGCAGCATTCATTGCTATTGTTTACTTGTTTATTGCTGTTTTTTGTTTGTTTTTGTTTTTTTTATTGATGTGAAACTGAGAACGTGATTTTTTTTTTCTATCGGTTTTCAGACTAAAAGGATTTAATGTGACTGTTAGTTCTTAAAGTACCTGTTTTCTTATGTTCGCGTAGACATGTCTGTTTATTGATATTATCAGTGTTTTTTGGAAACCATTTTGTGACACATCATGATGATATGCTATTAGATAACATAAGATGTCATATTGTAGCATATGTGAGCACTCAAACTTGGAGATCGCTGCCTTATTTTTTTTTTTTGCTGTAGTACCCAGGTCCCTTTTATTTCATACAAAAACGTTTAGTCCCATATAGAGTCAGCCCTTCGCTATAAAAGTCGAACTTTGAGATTAGAGATAGCCCGAAGTGTATGGTGAAGTTTTACAAAATAAAAACATCAGGAAGTAAAGGTAAGAAGGAATGAAGAAGATGGAAAGAAGTAAAAGTGAGATGAAAGAATGAAAGCTTTAATATTTGTCTACAGGAATCATATAACAAAATGCTGCAGCATGGATGCCACGTAAAAGTCATCAGTTGAATATTTGATCAAAGCTTAACCTAGGACATTCATCTGCTGCTCCAAGTGTCTCAGTCTGCTGTGTTTGTTCGTATGTTATCTCATTGTTGTATGGTTGTGTGCCGGAAACGAGCAAGGCAGTTGCTGAGATGAACATCTTTCAGTTATCAAGATCTCTTACTCTCCGTCTCTCTCTCTCTCTCTTTTTTTCCTCCTCATGACTCTGACTCCCTATGTCTCTGTCTCTGTTCATCTGTATCTCTTCATGTCTCTGTCTCAGTCTCCATCTGTCGATCTCACTCTGTCTCAATCTCGCCGTTCTCTCTGTCTCTGTCATTCTGCCCGTCAATCTCCATCGTCTCATTCTCTTTCTCACTCTCCGATCTCTGTCTCTCTTTCTCTCTTTTTTTTCTCTTCATGACTCTGACTCCCCATATCTCAGTCTCTCTTCATCTGTCTCTGTCTCTCTCATTCTCCATCTGTCTGTCTTATTGTCCCGCTCTAGCCGTTCTTTCCGTTCTCTCTGTCTGTCACTTTCTCCGTCAGTCTCCACTGTCTCTGCCTGTCTCTCTCCTTTCTCTGTCTGTCTGTCTGTCCAAGTTCATGATCTCATTCTCACATCTCAAATTTGCCCGCTGTATATCGATCAGAAGTGTGAAGGACGGGTTGAGCTCGTGTTTCGCACATTCTGTCTCCCGTGTGCACTTCAACTACACCATGGTAGTCCGTGTGACACGACGCCTGCTCCCTGGCATGCCATAGGCCGCGATGTTGCGTCGTACGTGACGCCGTGAATCTCTCCTCTCCGTTGACACAGACCTGTTGCATGCATAACACTGGCAGCAGCACAAGTTTGATCGAGTAGATTGATTGTATGCTGTGAAAATAATACTGTTCAGCCCTTGTGTTGCTCACAACCGTTTGATCCACTTGTTTGAGGTGAGACATTACAGAAGGTGTGGCGGAGAGAGTGTACTGTTGACTTATGTGGCTGTGAAAAAAATTATGTGTGGTTTGACTGATTCTGTTTGATTCCTGTTCAGCCATTCTTGCTGGTATGTTTGTTTTGTTGTTCTGTTCCATTTGCGCACTCACTTTGTGAAAGTAATAACAATTGATACGACTTTCGTCATAAGCCTTGGAGTCACGTTTATTTATCCATCGGCCAGAGGGTACCCGAGGATTTCGTTCGGCGTCAGTGGCAGTGGATTCATCGATTAGCTTCGTTATACAGATTCAGATCAAGACATAACATACTGAACTGAACATCAGAAGAAGAGACAGTGTTGCTGGTTAAGTCGAGAGAGCTTTTATTACGGTGTCAGATTTCTTACACCTTTGTTTAACAACAACCTTTCGCCTCACCGAGGTTCACTTGCCTCCCGATTTGACTTCAACTTCCCAGCTGTCACCAAAATTCAGGTAACAAGTCACTGATCGTGACAGAACGTTGTTGGTCAAAGAGAACGACTGACCAGTCTGTGACATTCACTATTTTACATCGATCGTCTCAACGAACCTGATGTAATATCGGGTAATATGTCATAGCTAAAGGCATGATGGTTTGATCTGTGATCAGAAGATATAAGATGACGCCTGTGTAATAAGCTAACTGCCGAACTCCGTCAGTCTCTATCCAGTTCACTGTTCCACCTCTTCCGTTCAATTTCCATGGCAGTGCTACAGGTTCTGATCTTCTTACACAGAAAACTCACCGAATGTATGTAGAGATTTCGTGACGATTTGGCCCCAAATACGCTCATCAGATTCCACTTTTACTCTTTTTTTTTTTGTCAAGCAAGAAAGAACGAGGCTTTCCCACAGTAAAGTGATAAAGTATAGAGTTGTATATTCAGCCTTCGAAAAATATTAGATAAAGCACTTGAGACGTAAGAGCAAGGAAAGTGGCAAGAGAATGACCGTGACTCTGGTAGGACAAACAGCCTCCTGGTCATCAGAATACAGCGCACTTATTGACTTAGCTATCTTATCTTTAAACTTAGCATGTTTTCCCATCTCATGAAATATCGGAAACTGCATAGACAGCTGATGTATTCGGTCTTGGCAAGTTTCAGTACCGTACATTTATTATTATTGTTATTATTATTATTATTAGTAATAGTAGTAGTAGCAGCAGCAGCAGCAGCAGCAGCAGCAATTTGGCTTCAGAACAAGTTTCTGCTTGTGAGCCTAGAGTAGGAATAATTATATCGACATACTTTACACCCGCTAAACACCCATAACTCAGAACAAGATCTTTGCGACGACTTCTCATTTTGGAAGCTGAAGCAGGTAGTATGCACAGATCTCCTTAGTTTGATGTGATGGAAAGCACCCAGTATGCAGAGCAAGCAGGGATTGTGATATACCAAGCTGCTCTTTGTACTTCTCACATCACAGGCAGTCATAGCGCCGATATCGCTCTGTTTTCAAACAGAAGAGAACTGCTACAGTGCCCTGTCGGTGAAAATAAATAATCTCCAGAGACTGGTGTCTCGCGATCGCGACCGAACGTTGTTGGTCAGAGAGATCGACAGACCAATCCAAGGCATTCTTTATATTCAGTATGTTTCTTTTGCTGTTTCCGCCCATTAACACCTTCCTACTCAAATCACCACCTTCTTCATCTATACAGACAAGATTATTAAACATTTAAATTAAAGTGCGATGCGGTCTTGATCTTGTATACGTATTATACCATTTACATTAATTTCTGTTGATATCCGTCGCTTAGACCAAAGCTTAGCGTTCAGGTTGAAGGAATGAAAGGAAAAGGCTTATGATCTTGGTTTAATCATTCAGCTAATTTATATTTATTTATATGTACAAGTGTAACTGCGAGAATCATTGACCTCCGAAACCTGTTGTATCTGATTTCCCTAATTTTATCTATAGCACATATCTCACAGTCAGAAAAACAGTGAAGTCCACAGAGAAGTTACAGTAAAACGGCTACTGCTTTAAAGTGATACGAAAACAGAAAGTCGCAATTTCTTGGATAGACAGAAGTTAGAAAACTTGAGTATTGGCTGAGTTTCTTCAAAGAAGAAAAGCAGTAAGAGGCTAAGAGAAAAGTATCTCAGAGGACTAAGCAAGTAGCGTGGAAAATGGAAAAAGCATTTGAAATGATCAGAATCAGCACTCATCACTAACGCTGCCCGGCATGGCACATAAAGAATGAACAGATCTTACCATACTTGGCAGTTCATTACTGGCAGCGCCAGTCCTAATCGACCTGATTATTCAAGCTTTCCCGCGGTTTCAAGCCTCACTTGTTTTGCTGTCTACAGACGCCAGAATCAAGTGTATAATCTCGCATCTTTCTGTCATACCCGCAGGCCATTGTGCGGCCGTAGCAACAGCTGGCATTAATTCAGCAAACAGCCTTCTGTTGAACGTGCTATCATCCCAGTGTTAAACTGTACTGTAATCTTGATTGGTTCGTTCAGGTTTGCCATTACACAAAAGAACACATTCGACAATGGGATCGATGGCACAATTAGTTTGCAGTTGTCTTTACGGAGCGAAACAGACAGCTCCGGCGTTTTATCCGAATATTAAGTAAATAAACCGTTTACACAGTCAACACCATTACTGCTTTTCATCCAGACATAGGATCCCTATCATCAGTTTTTCCCATCCACTGTTGTCTCTGTATTAGACTAATGTCTGATTAGCTTGATCATTTGCTTTTCGAATTCCTTTAGATAAACAATGATTATCCCTTAAAAGGCTTTCAGGGCATTTAAATGATTTAACAGAGGAGATGTCGTTAAAGGTTGCATTACTTTATTTCACTTTCAGGTCTGAAAGATTTTAACATTTTAGCGAGTAAATGTGTGAAAGTGGGATGTCCTTGATCTGGGGATATTATGCTTAGTCAGAGAAGTTTCAGATTTATAATGGTCGTTGTATGCGGGTTTGGGGTTGTGTGATGGTGACTGATTTAAGATATTTTGAGGTGTATGTATGTGAGAGAGAGAGAGAAAGAGAGAGAGGGGGGGGGGGGGAAGAAAGAGACTGAATAATGATTTTGGAGGTAGCTTTGGTGTTTGTACACTGTAATCCACTGCGTTTATGTATTTGTCATGATCCAGAGTTTCTGCGTCCATTGTAAGCTGTCCTCCACATATCCTGTACTCAGAGCTGTCCCCAGTTTTCTGTCTGCTTAAACACACAACCAGTAAACCAGCGAGATACAGCAGCACACATCAGATCCAAAAGCTCTCCAGTTCTCCCATCTGACTCAGATAGTAAGCTAATTAAATACATCAGCACACCTCAGCTTGCTGTCAGATCCAAAAAAACTTTCTTCCAGTTCTCCATTTCTTCTCTCTTGCTCTCTAGCTCAGATAGTAAGCCAACTGAATACATCAGCACACCTTATCGTGCTATCAGATCCAAAAACTCTCCAGTTTTCCATTTCTTCTCTCTAGCTCTCTAACTAACTCAGATAATAAGTCAACGAAATGTCATCAGCACACCTCATCTTGCTATCAGATCCAAAAACCTTTCTTCCATTTCTCTGATTCTTCTCTGTAGCTACCCACTCAAATAGCAAACCTACTGAATACATCAGCACACCTCATATTGCTATCAGACATCCTGGGTGGTTTTTTTTTTCGTTTCCCCTAATATAAATGCCAGGTATTTAATTTACATCTAAGTACAGTTCTCACAGACATCCCCACATCGTGGTCCACAGCGCTGTTCACATGGATTCCAGTATTGCTCTTTCCTTTCCGCCCCCCTTGCCGTACGAACAGTTGCACGTTTGATGTATTAGTGCATACAGACCTCTCACTCCATCTTATCGTCACTTTACACACCCCCATCTATCTCCCGGTAACATGCCAGCGAGGAACCTTCACCACTGCCAATATTCCATACTGCCAAATCTGTCACACAGTGGGAGTATGGCAAGAAAATATCCGGGACTAGAGAAAGAAAAAACAAAAATCCAGCATCCCAGAGACGGAGCCGTTGCAGAATTGGTAAATCTTCCTTAGAGCTCAGGACAACCAACGACAGAACCAATAAAAGCGCTCACAAACTGGCCTATCTTGACATCTGATTGGGAACATGTGCTGATCGCGTTACCTCCCCTGGGGGCCTGCCCGGCCAGAATGAAGTATATTTTCTGGCGTTGTTATTTCTCCTGCGTTGAAGTGAATTTCAAGAGGGGGTGCCGCCGCGACTGAGAATATCAAAAAAACAACTAACTGTACAGAAATTCCAGTGTTATCATTGCTGTAGTCTCCATTTATAAACAGAAAAAAATGGGTTCCTTGTTTAAGAAACTACGGAGTTGCAGGAAGTGAGAAATGAGTTGCACTACAGATTCGTGGCTTTGAAGAACCGCGGCTAACTAACATGGCAACGCGGAGTTTGCCTTACCCCTTCAGTTTCGGTCGTATTTTAGCGAATCTTGCAGGCCTTCGTTATTGCTTCGTTCAGTCGTCGTTTCCAGAAAGTTCAGAGAGCAATTTTTTTGTTTACCTCTGCTGTCTTAGCGTTACTTCTGCTGGAAGAAAGGACTTTCTGAGAGCAGTGAAATTGTTGTTATAGAAATTGATTTGTGGAAATATAAGCGGAGATCTTATCCATCATCATCATCATCATGCGACGCTTTAAAAAGGCAGGTGTGAATGGACATGCTTTTCTCGATCGTTGATATTTTCTGCCATTCCATAGTTTCAAGGTGTCTTCTAGCTCCACCCCACTTGTCATTAGCGTATACAAATGTTTACAAATAGGAAACAACGAGGTTTTCGGACAGTATAGTGATAGAACACAGTGTTGTATGGTTAGACCTCGTTAGCTTGCAACGCTTGCAGTGGTGTATTCAAACCCTCTCTTTATAAAGTCACTTCTGATAGATGCAGAATTTCTTCTTATAATTTTAGTTACACTTTTTTTTCTTTCACTTGCTTTTGTCACATATTCCAGAGGGTGAGGATGCTGTCCGACTGGGCAGTCAGCCGCCCATAGCTGATATGCTAGCCTCAGGATTAGCGAACCATAGCTTACCAAGACCCTGTCCCACCTCTCCGTTGGTGCCCCCAGTAACAGGCCTAGCCTGGCTAACAGGGCAGGGATCGCCTTAGTCCCCCATGGTGGTGGAAGTATTACACCTCCCCCCCCCCGGCGTGTTAGCTGCACTCCGGGACTAAACAAATAGCTGCCATAACCCGCTTCCAAGCCGAGACCATGTTGTGCATCAACGCTTTCACAGCATCGGCTACAAAGAACACCAGCTCGCAGTTACAGGGTGAGGGGGGGGGGGGGTAAGCACAAGGCAAGTCACATATTCCTCATTTGTTATCCATGGTGTCCAGGATACTCTGAACATTCATCTGATAGATCTTGTGGAAAAACAGTCTAAATAAGACTACGGAAAGTAGTACATGTTCAGAGAGAGAGAGAGAGAGAGAGAGAGAGAGAGAGAGAGAGAGCCAAAGATTGATGACCAGAATAATCACAACAGTCTTAATAACCTGAGATCATCTGGCACACATACAACTGATTATTGCTTTCGTGCTGCTGTAAAGCTATGTTTCCTTATCAGTATATCAACTTGTTTTCTCTGACCTGTTTTCTTCGTACATTGCTGTGTTTTCCCATCTGTTTTCCAGTGTGAAATCCGTTATGCAGTATCGCTCACCCTGGCCTCCACTAATTGTAGCCGTTATTCCTCAGACTTGTAGACGGGTATCATATGATCAAGCTAAAGAACGCACGTATGGTTTACTACTATATAATAGCTGTTTTTTTTTTCTTTTAAGGAAGGGTTTGACCCCCAACCGACCAGTTGGCCTAGACTCTTTGCTTTCCAAAACCTCGCTCTGTTTAACCGCCAGACTGAGATATCTAAATAGTTAACGAAGTTTTCATGAAATAACATCGCCCCCCAAAAAAATCACAAAATATGGGAGTTCCACTCTAGCGTTTCAGGGCTAGTAATATCACAGCTTTACTGTAGTGCTTCGTGTATAGTTGTATGCTTACATACTAATTATTGAGGCCTAGTAATATCACAGCTTTACTGCAGTACTTCGTGTATAGTTGTATGCTTACATACTAATTATTGAGGCCTAGTAATATCACAGCTTTACTGCAGTACTTCGTGTATAGTTGTATGCTTACATACTAATTATTGAGAGCTAGTAATATCACAGCTTTACTTCAATGCTTCGTGTATAGTTGTATACTTATACACTAATTCTTGTGACCGAGTAATATCACAGCTTTACTGCAGTACTTCGTGTATAGTTGTATACTTATACACTAATTCTTGTGACCGAGTTATATCATAGCTTTACTGCAGTGCTTCGTGTATAGTTGTATACTTATACACTAATTCTTGTGACCGAGTTATATCATAGCTTTACTGCAGTGCTTCGTGTATAGTTGTATACTTATACACTAAATCTCATGACCGAGTTATATCATAGCTTTACTGCAGTGCTTCGTGTATAGGTGTATACTTATACACTAATTCTTGTGACCGAGTTATATCATAGCTTTACTGCAGTGCTTCGTGTATAGTTGTATGCTTACACACTAATTATTGAGTCCTAGTAATAATAACTTCACTTTTTGTTGAAAGGCGAACGTGAAAATAACCAGCTACCGGTAGATACTTTTGTGCTGTCATTAGTTAGGAAAAAATAAATGTGTTTGTTAGTTATATCATGAGCTGATAGGTGATGTCTTTTTCCTTCTTACTTGTCTTTTATCAGTTCTGATGCGTTTCCTATTCAGTGTACAGTGGCAGTCTGAGCTTGTTTCTCCCATTGTCTCCCTCTTTTTTCCCCCCTCTCAAATGTGTGTGAAATATTTTATAGTTGTTAACAGATCATGTAACATGATGAATATTTTCACGTCAATTTACATATTATGTGTTAACCCGTTTACTCCTAAACAACCGTGGGGGTACACCTATGCTAATCAGTCCTCAGAGTGATGTTTTGAGAAAAGTCTAAATGAAATAAAATGAAAAAATATCACACTTCAAACCCAATCCATGTGTTTTTGTTTTCAGTTATACTTTCCTCACAGCTTCTCCAGATCTTCTCGTCAAAGTTTATCCTAATAGAGCACGGAAATTAATTCAGAAGTTAAAAGAGTTAAATATTGCACAGTGTAACGTAGATTCAATACAACGTTACCGCACATTCCAAGACTGTCCACATTTGTCTTCAGATCTCTTTCTCTCTCTCTCTCCTCTCTCTTTCTCTGTTTCATCAACTTCTGTTTCACTGCCCATGTATCATCTGTGCGTCACAAGCTTAAATCCACTGCAGATGTGATTACTTTTGGTTTGTAAAAATTACTCCCCTCCCCCTTCCATATTGTTGGTTTTATTTTGTTTTGGTGTTGTGAATTCATCTGTTGATGTTTGTTATGTGGTAACTGACTGTTTTCCTTCGTCCCTCTGTCCAGTGTGTGTGTGAATATTACTAGGAGTATGAGACAGCGTTGTGTACATATTCCTGTATTCTGATTGTTGCGGATCTGCTCATGTCACAGTTTATTTTAGGGGTTCTAGACCTTTTTTTTTAGCACGATCCTAAACCAGCAGTGGTACGTGACCCTAAACCTTTAGTGGTATGTGACCGTAAAGAAACAGTGGTACGTGACCCTAAAGCAACAGTGGTATGTGACCCTAAAGCAACAGTGGTACGTGACCCTAAAGCAACAGTGGTACGTGACCCTAAACCAGCAATAATACGTGACCTACGATCTTAAACCAGCAGTGGTACGTGATCCATGACCCCAAACGAGCAATGGTGCGTGACCATAAACCAGCAGTGATACGTGATCCATGACCCCAAACCAGCAGTGGTATGTGACCATAAACCAGCAGTGATACTTGATCCATGACCCCAAACCAGCAGTGGTACGTGATCCATGACCCCAAACCAGCAATGGTGCGTGACCATAAACCAGCAGTGATACGTGATCCATGACCCCAAACCAGCAATGGTATGTGACCATAAACCAGCAGTGATACGTGATCCATGACCCCAAACCAGCAGTGGTATTTGACCATAAACCAGCAGTGATACGTGATCCATGACCCCAAACCAGCAGTGGTACGTGATCCATGACCCCAAACCAGCAATGGTGCGTGACCATAAACCAGCAGTGATACGTGATCCATGACCCCAAACCAGCAATGGTATGTGACCATAAACCAGCAGTGATACGTGATCCATGACCCCAAACCAGCAGTGGTATTTGACCATAAACCAGCAGTGATACGTGATCCATGACCCCAAACCAGCAGTGGTACGTGATCCATGACCCCAAACCAGCAGTGGTGCGTGATTCATGACCCCAAATCAGCAGTGGTACGTGACCCTAAACCATCAATAGTACGTGACATACGACCCTAAACCAGCCGTGTTACGTGACCTGCGACCCTAAATCAGCAGTGATACGCGACCCTAAATCAGCAGTGATACACGACCCATCAAAAAGATTTTTTTTTAAATGTTCAAATTCAACAACAGTTATAATACTGCTTCCTCGTGACCATGCCCAGACACCTTGAGACATTCTACTTCGGACCTCATGCGACCCTACTTCAACCCCATGCGACCCTAATTTGGATTAAATTCAGAACCATTAGGTTATTATGGGTGCATCTTAGCTGTAATACTGTTTTAAAATATATTTTAAGAAGTTATTCTAATCTTATTGAGGTAAAGGTAAAAAGGTTAAGATCCTCGTTTCCATGCTATTAAGGTATATTGAGGAGTACGGTGTTAGGCCTGCATTTTCCATGACCTTTGCAAGATGAAAATGTGATGTGGTACCAGAGAAATCTGGGAAGGTAGAGCGTCCAGGCGTGATACTGACCACATCACACTTTCATGCGCCGAAGGTCATGGAAAATATGGGCTTAACACCGTATTCCTCAATACTTGCCTTAATGGCATGGAAATGGGAATTTTACCTGTACCTTTTAAAAGTCCATCAGCGTCTTGTATTGCCAAGTCTTTCTGACTTTTACCCACAGCTAGTAGAAATATTGCAGTCTTTCTGACTTGGACTATATACTTAACCCACAGCTAGTAGAAATATCGCAGTCTTTCTGATTTGGAATATATACTTAACCCACGGCTAGTAGAAATATTGCAGTCTTTCTGATTTGGAATATATACTTAACCCACGGCTAGTAGAAATATTGCAGTCTTTCTTACTTGGACTATATACTTAACCCACAGCTAGTAGAAATACCGCAGTCTTTCTGACTTGGACTATATACTTAACCCACAGCTAGTAGAAATATTGCAGTCTTTCTTACTTGGACTATATATTTAACCCAGGGCTAGTAGAAATATTGCAGTCTTTTTGGCTTGGACTATATGCTTAATCCACGGCTAGGGACAATGGCTGCGATCACTGACTAGTACAGTCACTGCCCGGAAGGAAAGCAGTGATAAACTTGGAAAGAAAGCAGTGGTAAACTATCTTCTGAAAATATACCAAGAAACCCAAACAGCAACATGGAAAGTCAAATAGGAAAAAGATCTGGTGGTGAGGCCCTCAGGCCAGATAGATCTAATTTTAACACTGGGGAAGAGTGTGAGACAGAAGTCAGTACTAGTAATTGTGATGACGGACAAAATCCTGACAGTGTTACTAATGAAAATCCCTGCATGAAACTAAAAATAAAAATAGGAACATGGAATGCAAGAAGTATTATGAGGGGAAGTATCAGTCATGAGATGAAAAGAACGGGGATACACATTTTGGGAATCTGTGAACATCGATGGAAAGGATCAGGACACTTCAAGAGCGAGAATGATAATATGTTTATATACTCTGGTGGAGAATTAGGAGGAAAGAATGGAGTGGCTTTTTACTTGGACAAATCAACATCAAAAGCAATACTAGGTTACAATCCAGTAAGTAATAGAATCCTCACAATCAGACTTAAGGGCACTCCTAAAAATGTAACAATGATCCAGATATATGCACCTACATCAGCAGCAGAAGAAGAGGAAGTAGAAGACTTTTATAACACACTGCAAACGACGATAGACCAGGTACGGGAAAATGATATTGTATTAATAATGGGGGATTTTAATGCAAAGATTGGTTCAGAAAGAACAGAAGATGAAGGACATGTTGTAGGGAAATTTAGCATAGGACTTAGAAATGAGGCAGGTGACAATCTAATGGCTTTTTGCATGGAAAATCAGCTAATGATTGCTAACACACTTTTTAAACAACATCCAAGAAGACTTTACACATGGACATCGCCTGATGGGAAAACCAAGAATTAAATAGATTACCTTTTAGTGCAGAGAAGGTGGAGATCAAGTATAACATCAGCAAAAACTTTACCAGGTGCTGATTGTGACACGGACCATGAGTTATTAATAGCAGACATGAAGATAAAGATAAAAAACACAGTTGCAGGATCAAGACTATTCCGCTTTGATCTTACAAAAATACCAGAACAATATGGCATAGAAGTGAAGAACCGTTTCGAAATCCTGATAGTTGTACAGGAGGAAATGACACCAGATGATTTGGCTCCACAGGCCAGAGATATCTTAATAACAACAGCTAAAGATATGGTTCCAGTAAAGAAAACATAAAAGAATGGATAGATTACAGCAGGCACACTAGAACTGATAAAACAACGTAGAGAAATGAAGACACAATGGAAAGGGACAAATAATAACACAGAGAAATATAAATCTTTTAACAAAAGAAGTATGAAGAAACATAAAAAAGACAAACAAAAAAAAACAACAATACATACAGAAGTGTGGAAGAGATAGTGAAATGTTTAAAGAAATGAAGACATTGACGAGAAATGTAATGTAAGCTAAATGTAATTTATGACCTGATGGGGAATACCTTGACAGAGACAGAGGAAATTCTAGAAAGATGGAAGGAATATTGCAGAGGAATGTATGAAACAACGGACTGTGAAAGCAGAAATCAACAGTGTGAATTATTATTGGAGGAGAAAGAACTCGAACCAACAGTAGAATAAGTTTTATGGGCAGTAAAGAATTTGAAAAATAGTAAATCACCATGATATGATGAGATAACAACTGAGTTTATTGAAGCAGGAGGAAAGGAATGTTCAACAAACTATCATGCATTATGTAAAAAGTTATGGCATTCAGGTTTTTGGCCAAAAGAGTGGAAAAGAACTGTATTCATACCACTGCCAAAAAAAGAGTAACCGGAAATAATGCACAAACTACAGAACTGTTGCCCTGATTAGTCATGCCAGAAAATTCTGTTAAAAATCATAATGGGTAGACTTCGAAAGAAAATAGAAGAAGAAGTCAATATGGTCCAAGCTGGTTTCAGGCAAGGAAGAGGATCAAGAAATCATATATTCAATATAAGATTAATAATAGAGAAATGCAGAGAGTTTAATGTGAATCCATATTTATCCTTTATAGACTATTCAAAGGCATTTGATTGTGTACAACACCAGAAATTTTGGGAAATAATGGAAAAAATGGGATTTCTAACACATTTGATACAATTAACATCACTGCTTTATGACCAACAAGCAGCAGTAAGAATAAATGGTGAAACAACAGCTTGGTTTGACATAAAACAAGGGGTCCGTCAAGGGTGCATATTGTCGCCTTACTTATTTAACTTGTGTACTGAAAATATAATGAGGAATATTAGAGAAGATGTAGACATAACGATGCCATAACAATTGGAGGTTATGAAATACCAGAGGTTAGATATGGTGATGACACAGTGTTACTGTCCACAACACAAAAAGGAATGGAAAAACTAATTATGTCAGTCCGTAAGAATAGTGAAGAGCAAAACCTCTATCTTAATGGAAAGAAAACTAAATTGATGACAACTGACAAAACAAACAAGGCAGATGATATATGTATCAGTGAATGAAAAACTGGAAGAAGTGGAGAGTTTTGAATATCTTTGATCACTGCTAACTAATAATGGAGATATAATGAGGGAAATTAAAATGAGGACAACTATTGCTCTTCAGAAAGTAAAACAACTAAAGAATCTGTGGAGATGAACAGACAGAGCTACAAAAATAAGGTTTTTAAGGGCACTCATCTTTCCCATCGCAAAATATGCCTGTAAGACCTGGACACTTAACAAAACAGCTGAGAAACACATAAATGCCTTTGAATATAAATGATACAGAAGAGTTATTCAAATATCATGGACACAAAAAAGAACAAATATATCCATACTACAAGAACTTAATATTGAAGAAGGTTGGCTAGTAAAGAAGATTAAAGAGAGAAAACTTAAATATTTTGGACACATTAAACGTCATGATAATCTAGAGAAAACCGTCTTGGAAGGGTACATAATGGGAAAAAGAAAGAGAGGAAGACCAAGGCGAAGATGGCTGCAAGACATCGTTGATGATCTGCAAATGGATGCATCAGCAGCAGGCCATCTTGCTCACAACCGAAAGGCCTGCAGGAGAGCTGTTAGGGTGGCAAAGTTCCGCAAGGGACATGCAAATGAATGAATGAATGAACGGCTAGTAGAAATATTGCAGTCTTTCTGACTTGTACTATATACTTAACCCACGGCTAGTAGAAATATTGCAGTCTTTCTGACTATGTACCTACCCACGGCTAGTAGAAATATTGCAGTCTTTCTGACTATGTACCTGCCCACGGCTAGTAGAATTATTGCAGTCTTTCTGACTATGTACCTGCCCACGGCTAGTAGAAATATTGCAGTCTTTCTGACTATGTACCTACCCACGGCTAGTAGAAATATTGCAGTCTTTCTGACTATGTACCTACCCACGGCTAGTAGAAATATCGAACTGAAAAAAAAAAAAAGAAACAATGTGGTATATTTACGAAAAGCAATCCTTTCTTGCACACATTACAAGCAACATGTGATACAAAACATTCACAGTGACGAGATAGACGGCCTAACAGTAACAGTTTGCTAAAACCGCAGAAGATTTTCAGAAGTAAATTTGGATCTGGGCGCTCGATACCTGCGCCATATAGACCAGGCTGACCAGTTTACGCCGGCATTCTCCTCCCCCCCCCCCCCCCCTACTCCCGTTCTCATTACTGGTGATGGAAGTAGCCGCCAGTCTGGCTGTCTGTACATGTTCACTGGAAAGTATTACAGCTATCTGGGCGTTGATCACTTATCTACATCTCCTCCAGTGAGGGACTCCTGGCGTGTATTGTGGAACTCGTGATTTATGACTTGGTTCGGGGGAGGGGGGGAGACTTTATTATGGTTTATAATGCAGAGCAAGGTGGGGGGAGAGAGCTGTCGCGCATGTGTGGTGAGTTAGTGGATCGTGGGTTGTTGTTTTTTTTTTCGTTTCTGGTCTAGGAAATATGGTCGTTGTATAGCATCAGAATTCTTTCCTTTTCTCATTTTTTGATATCAGCTCTTACATCCAAATTAACACGAGTAGTGTTAGTAGATCTTGCAAGTCTAACGCCAGTCAGTATTTAGTTCAGTACTTTAACATAGTCTAAGGCAGTTTTTTCCCCCAGGGTGGGCGATAACACCCCCCCCCCCCGAAAGGATTTGGGGGTTGAAAGAAGAAAGGTCAGGTGGGGGCAGTGGAATTAAAAGGGGGTGGGGGCAAGTTGAGGGGGAAAACGAAGCACGAAATGGGAACAATAATACCTTCCTTCTTAGCACTTTTCGACATGATATTGAGAAACCTACGTGTCCCTACATGAAGCTCATCCATCACGTTAGAAGTTGGGAAAATAATGCAGTAGATGAGTATTAATTGTACTCCTTCATATTGTTCGATAAACTGGTTTGCTAGCTGAAGTTTTTCGTTGATTAATGCATATCCTAGTTTAATAGCCCATTGTACGACATAAGGGAGTGTGGTTGGGGGGGGGGGAGTTGAGGATGTGGCGTGGGAGGAAAGGGGGCGGCAGCCTTGGAAACACTGGCGTACGTCAGATGATAATTGGCACATTTCTAATCCAACACATGTTTTTTTAACAGAGTAACTTTCTCCCAATTCCCATCAACCAAAACTTCTCAACAAAATTTATTCTGGCATAGGATGAACAATAATTCAACAGAAACAGAGTTAAGCTTACTTCTTTTGGGAGCTTGGGAGGAGGAGGGGGTGATCTCTGAGGGGTGATCAACATCATCATCCTCGCCTTTCTGCAGGAAAGATTCGCTGCGATGAATCCTCACTTTTCCTGTGTGTGTTTGTGTGTGTGTGCGCGCATGCTTTCATTTCGCACCTGACAAAACGATTACTGTTCACATATTTTCATTAATGATACAATACGCGTGTCAGAGAAAGAGATACTTTGTCGGCGGATGACGCTAGATCATGTCTCAGTGATGTGGGATTTTCATACGGCCACTGCCCCGGAAGTGCTAGATTTTTGTAAGGTTATGTTCACGCGGTGCAGGCCTCTCTTACAGAACAAATAATTCAGTACCACAGTTTTATTTCTGAATCAGCTGTATTGATGTGCATTATTATCTCTGTTTCTACCAGGCAGAGATATAAACATTTTTCCGAAAACGGTCGCGGAGTCATTATGCTGTATGATATAGATGATATAATAGTTGCTGGTTGCATGTTTCAGCAGAGTTGCTTGGAAATAGTTGCATTCCTATGTTCTGAAGTCAGATCGCTGGAATAGAACAAAGAAGTGAGACAGCTACACTTGCTTAATGTCAGCCGATAATGACTCAGTGGAATTCAAACCCTCCACCCTCTCTCTCTCTCTCACTCTCTCTCTCTCACTCTCTCATTCTCTCTCTGCCAGTCAGTCTCATAGTTTGTTGATAAACCTCAGCGTGGATGCGTTGGTACATATGGATACTTACAAAACAAAGCCACGGTAAACTCAAAGCAGATCGTGAAAACTGACCTCAATTAAATCCATTTAATTAAACTTCACCGATTTGTTTGGTTAGCATTAATGATTTCGCTAATCACTCATTGAGTTGTCTGGACTCTGCTTGTGGCATCTTTCCGTTGAGAACAAAAGCAGGCAATGATAGAATTGTGTGTTAGGACTGTGGCCACTTTCCATAATGAACGAGGTCTTTGAACCTCTAAGTCTGCAGTGTGGATCATAAGAGCATACAGTGAATGCCTTCAGTATCATGTTTCACGTTGGTGTTAGTGGTCAATGCCACTAGCATAAAAAAAAAACCAGGCATAAAAATTGAAGGATACAATATTAACAACCTTCGGTATGCTGATAGCTGAGAACCAACAAGACCTGCAAAATCTATTGGATAAAGTCGCCAAAGAAAGTGAACAGAAAGACCTTACTTTGAACATCAAAAAGACAGAGACTGTGGCTATGTCTAAGAAACAGAATCCACCAAAGTGCAGTATAAAATTAAACGGAACTATTCTAAAGCAGGTGCAGACTTCTTGAAGCAGTAATAACTTCAGATGGGAAATGCAGAACAGAAATTAGGAACAGAATAGGCCAAGCAAAGACTGCATTTCAGAGAATGAGAAACATATTAGCTAACACATCTTTATCAATGAATGTTAAAAAACGAGTCCAAAAATGCTATATTGAACCTATCTTGTTATATGGAAGTGAGTCATGGACAATAGGCAAGTCTGCACAAAAATCACTGGAAGCAGCAGAAATGTGGTTTATTAGAAGAATGTTGCGAATCCCCTGGACAGCAAAAATAACTAATGAAGAATGTATGAGAAGAGCTGGAGAGACAAAAAAATGTTGTAAAAAAAAAAAGAGAGAGAGAGACAATGTACTTTCATAGGACATGCGATGGGAAGAGGGGGCATTGAAAATATTATAACAACAGGAAAAATAGAAGGAAGAAGATCAACATTAAGACCAAGAGAACTGATACTGGACAGTCTGACGGGATGGTGTGAAAGGAGATCACCAACTGAGCCTGCATGAAAGATCGTGTACTCTGGAGAAGCATAATAGGCAGTCGCCACGGCACCTGATGATGATGCCACTCGCATTCGGGCGGAAATTTTTCGGACCGGTCAGAAGTCGGGTCAGACTAAAAAAAAAAAAAACTGGGTTTCCTGTAATAGTTTCCCTGGGAAAACAAAGACAGAAATGGCAGGTGCTGGTAATCCCTACATAGAATTACTGTAGTGGGCTTGGAATGTGCAGACACTAGCACTTCACAGCCCTACAACATGCGCATGCCACGTGACAGAGGTTTTGTCAATATAATGTGAACGATGCTTTAGAGTCTCTTTGTAGATTATAGACATACGTTCCCCGGTAAAAAGTTATATCTGTTTTGTTCAGTTGTTCTTATTTATTTATTTATTTGCGATGCCGATGGATTTCTTGTACAAAAGCTGGAACATATATATGTGTGTGCGTGCGTGCCTGCGTGCATGTGTGTGTGTTGACATGTAATTTTCTTTCAGATACTCTAGATGAAGCCTATTCATAAGTAGTTGGGGTTTTTTTTTTAATGTGTCATCTGTATTTGTGTTAGTGAGTACTTTAGCAGCCAGGAGATTTAGTTCCATGAAATATTTTTCCTGGCATGCCATATAGGGAGGGATGCTCTAACACAAACTGTAAACTTAACTAACTGTTTAAACGGGAATCATTAGCTAAACCATAATAACAGCCGCCATCGTCCTGTAGCAGAGCGTGAGTTTTCTGGCCACTTTTCTTCGTGGAGTCGATTAGAAACAGTGACCGTGTGAACTGAGACCTTTGTGTTTTAGATCTCTCTCTCGCTCTCTCTCTGTCTCACTCGCTCTCTCTCTTTCTCTCTCTCTCTGTCTCACTCGCTCTCTCTCTCTCTCCCTCTCTCGCTCGCTCTCTCTCTCTCTCTCACTCTCTCTCTCTCTCTCACTCTCTCTCTCTCTCACTCTCACTCGCTCTCTCGCTCCCTCTCTCGCTCTCTCTCTTCAAAATGATGCTCATATTCAGTACTATAAAACAGGTAATGAGAGTTACTGAATTGTTACAAGTTTCTAAACGTATCCTGTTCAGAGATGTTGCCACTGCTGGATACGAGTCCACACACACAAAAACACTAATCTAGATCAGAATGCTGGAGCTATAGGGACGTTGTGTAGAACAACAGAGATATGTTCTACATTAACCATTGGCTTATTGCAGGAAAAACAGATTTGTGTGTGTGCGTGCGCGCGCGCTAGTGGGAAGCACGTGTTGTAAATTACTGAGGCTCGTTAGCCACTCGGTACCGAGGCTCCTTAGCCACGCGCTTGAGCGCTTTGATGGTCTTAGAGATGAGAATAAGAGCTCGTTTCTGGCGGAGATTCAAAGTTCACTCATCTCTCACTGTAGGATTTAGAAAAAAAATACTTTATGTAAATCAAGGATGGCCGGATAGTTGGTCACGATCTACCTGGGTCTCATTGTCTCTCTTTCTTTTATCTGACTTCACAGATTTGTTTTCTTCTCTTAACTTTTATGAATAACTCTCTCTCTCTCTCTCTGTGTCTCTGTCTGTCTGTCTGTCTGTCTGTCTCTCTCTCTCTCTCTCTCTCTCTATGATGACACATCATCATCATCATCATCATGTGCCGTGCCGACTGGCGTTGGCTGTTATGCTTCTCCAGAGTACCCGATCCTTCATGCAGGCCATCAGCTCAGTTGGTGATCTCCTCTCACACCATCCCGTCAGACTGTCCAGTATCATTTCTCTTAGTCTTCCTCTTGATCTTCTTCCTTCTGTTTTTCCTGTTGTTAATTTCAATGCCCCCTCTTCTCATTGCATGTTCTATGAAAGTACATTGTGTCTATTTTTTTTTTTTACAGGATTTTTTTGTCTCTCCAGCTCTTCTCATTCATTCTTCATTAGTTATTTTTGCTGTCCAGGGGATTCGCAACATTCTTCTAATAAACCACATTCCTGCTGCTTCCAATGATTTTTGTACAACCTGTAAATTGTCCATGATTCACTTATAATATAATAAGATGAATAATAATAAGATGACACTTATAATACCAAAATATTTAATATAACTGAGGGACGAACATTTACGGTCTCTACGAATTCTCGGGTATGTCACATGCTGTTTTAAATTATCTGGACTCTATGATCTGTCGTGCGCCAGTTTGATGGAGAAGGTGATTATTACTGCATATCATATTTTGTTTTAAGAAAATTTCTCCTCTTTTTTTTTTAAACAGTAATTAAATACAGATGGTCCCCGCTTTCCCACATCCGACTTATATAACGATTCATTTTTCCCACCAGTAACTTTTTATTATACATGTACAGATATTTTATTTTAGACTATGCAAGACATATTTCACGTAAAAGTACTTATTTTAAAGTATGTGTACAAAGTAGGATCTCATTCTGGCTTTTTTTGCGTTAAAGATGCCTATGTGATTAGTAGAGCAGTGTATGTTGACCGCTGATAATTTCACTTCTCTTCCATTACGCTTTCCGACGCAGCCGTCGAAGCTGAACCCAATCTAACAGCCAGGACCGTCTGAAATAATGCTCTTGAATGTCTAAGATTCTCTGCCCTCCCTCCCCCCAGTCACTTGTTTGTTTTTATTTTCAGTTACTGAACGACTAATGTTAATGAGCGGTCAGTGTGTAGTAGAGTAAACAAGACTTTGCAAATAGAGCAGGTAATTGTGTCTAAAAGATTGGTCAGTCCATTTCTGAAGCGCCGCCTCCCATGAGTCTCGAGTTTGCTTACTATCTGTTTTCACAGTGAGAAGAATCCACGCAGTCCCAGGTCACGTCAGTTTAGAGGAGGTAGTATGTGTGTGTGTTGGGGGGGGGGGGAGGGGAACGGTGATTTGAGCGTGGGTACGGGAGGAACTAGGTCAAGTCAAGAGTACTCACATTTGAAGTTCCACAAGGTCTTTGTGCGGTGTGATCCGTAGTCGTTATCTCCAGCAAGTGGTCGATGGTGGGTCTTTTCTCGTTCTACAGGAACCACGGGCTTCGTGCAGCGACGAATCTTTACGGAATGGTAACCTGCGTTTTCAGCAAAATATTTCCCTTCAGCTGTCGTAAAATCCGAAACTAGTAACACCAGTCTTAGAGAAAAAAAAACAGCTAGTATAGTTATAGGCCAGGTACTGCTTCTTTATATTAACAGAACATTTCTTTGTGGTGCACCGCCATTTCTTTTCTTGTTAATGTTGCCACCAGTGCTGCTGCAGTAGCCACGTCTACTTGTTCACGGACTTTTAGCACGGACTTGTCACAGCTTTCATGTTTGTTTGCCCAGTTTTACTTTTACACCAAAGTGACCACATCAGCTTTGTGTTACACGAATCATCGTTATCATTGGCCTGGAGCTGGTGATTTCATCCGTGACTTCAACGGGACTTTCATCCACCACGCGTTGTTCCGGAGTTTTTCATTAACTGGTAAATTATAATTAATTGTTATAAACCATTTCCGTATTTTGATTTACTAACTAGTTACTAAAAACAAAAAATGAGGATAAACTGGCAAATGTTGAAAACATGAAACTAACACATGGTGAAAACACAGAACTAGTAAATGATGAAAACACAAACTTGCACATGTTGAAGAAAATAGAAGTAGCAAATGTTGAAAACACAAAACTGGTGAATGTTGAAGAACACAGAACTAGCAAATGGTGATCACACAAAAGTGGCAAATATTGAAAACACAAAATTGGCAAATGCTGGAATGACAAAACTAGAAACTGCCGAGGAAATGGTTTTCCTGTCAGTTCACATGACATCATTGACACCACCCCCCCCCCCCCTACCCAGAGTGAGACATAAGACAAAACATTACCGTCAGTTATCACCGAGGACCTAAATGCTGATTTCTGCTGATACGCATGAGCAGCATAAGCAGCAAAAAAACATTAGCGGGTACGCTTGAAGATGATAGCTAGGAATGTCATCTACTACACCACAGATGATCGATGATCAGAATACCATACTGCGAGCACTGAAAACAAACAAGAATAGGAAACAGTATCGGTTTGGACGTTCCTCACTGAAACTTCCTTGGAAATAAAAAAAGAAGCCTTGCGCCATCAGCATTCCCCCCCCCCCCCCCCAATAGCAAAGGCCTGCACCAGCAGGATATATACAGAGACACAAAACAACTGACAAAGAAAGATGTCTACATTCCACAATCTGACTCGAGCGGACTGAAAACTTGCGTATCCAGAGATCGGGGAAAAGTCAGCATTCTTTTCTGCCATTCATAAGTTCTCCGAATATGTGAAGAAACCTGAAGAATTTACTGACATAAACAGAAGCCTGAAACAGCGAGGTTTAAACAGAAACCTCAAGCTGGGGTTTACTGACATAAGACACCTCAGGCTGGGGTTTACTGACATAAACAGAAACCTCAAGCTGGGATTTACTGACATAAGACACCTCAGGCTGGGATTTACTGACATAAGCAGAAACCTGAATCTGGGGTTTACCGACACAAACAGAAACCTTCTATAGCTTACCGTGTAAATACAACAAACATGTCTGGACCGTCTGGACAGGTGTGTTGGGAAAATACGCCAAGTGTGGGGTTGCTCCAGGAAACTATTACCTCTCAGTTTACCTGGGCAGAGACACCTGTTAAGTATTTTATACTCATGATCCCTGTTGTTGTTGCAGTTCAGTTCCAGGTTGTTTTTCATGCCGAAAATGTTTTCTTAGAAACATGAAATCTGAACGTGTTTTATACAAGCACACGTCATTATTTTACATATATATAGTGTTATTTCTAAAGTCTGATGAGCCCCATAAACATAAGTTTTTTGTGTGTATATTTCACATTATATTTCGTGAGTGTATACATACTACAAGAACTTAATATTATATTGAAGAAGGTTGGCTAGTAAAGAGGATTAAAGAGAGAAAACTTAAATATTTTGGACACATTAAACGTCATAATAATCTAAAGAAAACCATCTTGGAAGGTTACATAATGGGAAAAAGAAAGAGAGGAAGACCAAGGCGAAGATGACTGCAAGACATCGTTGATGATCTGCAAATGGATGCATCAGCAGCAGGCCATCTTGCTCACAACCGAGAGGCCTACAGGAGTGGTGTTAGGGAGGCAGAGTACCACAAGGGACATGCAAATGAATGAATGAATGATTTCGCAAGTTAATGATATTCATTCAGTTTTCCGAGCCATTGCGGCTCATTCCTGCAGACAAAACGTGCCTCCATTCCTCTCTGATCTTAGTCTTCTCCTGCCGGCTGTCCACTCCGAGGGCTAGTAGCCTCTTCCTCCAGGTTGTCATGCCACCGTTGTCTCGGCTTGCTTCTTGTGTCTTCGTATGTCACTTCTGCATAAGCCATTTTCTGTGTGTGTCTGTTCTCGTCCACTCTCTCCAAATGTCCGAGCCATCTCAGTCTGTTGTTTTTCTTAATGGTAGTTGTAAGTGGAGACTGGGATAGCATATGTATGTCTTTGTTATTTCTAACTGTGTCAGTGAGATACAAAAGATGAAAAGATAGCTTATTGTTTCTGTAATTATACATAACATAAAACTTACCACGTTACTGTGTGACTGAAAATATAAACATAAGTTCAAGCAACCAGTTACACTCACATAGAAGTGTCCCAAGTATTCCCAGCACTGTCCCCCACAAAGAGACTGGCCATAATGGATCGTCGGCTTTTTTCTGCCTCCGGTTTTGTTTTCAACATGCACACGTTCAAAATGACCTGGTCCGGGTGTGTTTTGTTTTCTTTCGGTTTCCGTAGATCTAGTGCTCCTTTGATTGTCTTCTTAGGCCGACAGCATGCGAAGGGCCATCCATGAACATTGTGTGCGATACTCACGGGCACAGGCGGTGGAGCAGTTGACTGTAGGTGCATCTCGTTCACGGTGATACCCAGAACCGAATAGTGAAACCTTTTCTTATCCAGAAATGTGCCCTGTTATTTTGTGTATCCACAGTCCAAGCCCCCCCCCCCCTCCCATGTATTCTTTAATTTGCCCTCTGTACATACCAGAGACGTGTAGCGTAGCAGAGAACTATAGCGTAGCAGAGAACTGTAGCCTCTCAGAGAACTGTAGCGTACCAGAGAACTATAGCGTATCAGAGAACTGTAGCCTCTCAGAGAACTGTAGCGTACCAGAGAACTGTAGACTGTCAGAAAACTGTAGCCTCCCAGAGAAATGTAGCGTACCAGAGAACTGTAGCTTACCAGAGAACTGTAGCATACCAGAGAATTGTAGCCTCCCAGAGAAATGTAGAGTATCAGAGAAATGTAGAGTACCAGACAACTGTAGCATAGCAGAGAACTGTAGCGTACCATAAAACTGTAACTGTAGCGTTTCAGAGAACTGTAGCATACCAGAGAAATGCATTGTACCAGAGAACTGTAGCGTAACAGAAAACTGTAGCATACCAGAGAATTGTAGCATACCAGAGAACTGTAGCATATCCGAGAATTGTAGCATATCAGAGAACTGTAGCATACCAGAAAACTGTAGCGTACAACTCGGTGCTTCATTCTCTACATCATTAACTTGGGACAAGAATGTATTTTTGTTCAGAATTCTGGTACTCACTTTTAGCAGTTTTTATGCCTGTGTAGGTTACCATGTCACGGTCTCAGTTTTCGTCTTTTATTATTTATTATAATGTGCCGTGCCGGATAGTGTTGGCCATCAGTGCTTCTCCGTCTTGTCCGGTCCTTGGTGTTTCCGATTTACTTGAGGTGCTTTTCGTTTTTTCCTCATGTCACTTGGTTAGTCCACTGAGATTTTTTTTTTCTCTTAGTTTTTATCTCTTCCTCTTTTTCTGATGAATTTTCCAGTCATTACTAGTTTCTCCAACTTCTGTCTTCTTGCGACACCCGTTTCATGTGTCCAAATTAAACGAATTTACTCGACCCAGTTTGTATTGATATTTGATATTTTATATTTACAGACAGTTACGTACATAAACGTTTTTCAGCGGGCGGTATTCGTTCTTCCCTGTAGATTCCCGTGACTTTTATCTTCGAAATAATTATTTCCAGTAAATTTTCTTGCCTGTTATCGTTAATTTGTGTGTTAGGAATTCGGAAAACTCTCTACTAATTGGCACCAGATAGTATGATATCTCAAGATAATTTGCTGTAATTGAAGTCGAACTAGTACAGCTGTAGTTTAACTGTGAAGAAGTTTACTGTTAGAGGGAGATTACTTACATGACTGAGCTGAAAACAGTCGTTTACTTGACATGCGTTGTGAGGAGAGACGGATTGGTTGGTTTCGGCATTAGACGGCATCAGAAAAGGATGGAGAATCAAATACCAAGAGAAACTGAGGTGTAGCTGGACAGCAGAGAGAATCATATACCAAGAGAAACTGGAGTGTGGCTAGATAGGAAGGAGGTAGGAAAGAGAATCATATACCAAGAGAAACTGGAGTGTAGCTGGACACCAGGGAGAATCATATACCAAGAGAAACTGGAGTGTGGCTAGTTAGGAAGGAGGTAGGAAGAAGGAGAATCATATACCAAGAGAAACTGGAGTGTGGCTAGATAGAAAGGAGGTAGGAAGAAGGAGAATCATATACCAAGAGAAACTGGAGTGTGGCTAGATAGAAAGGAGGTAGGAAGAAGGAGAATCATATACCAAGAGAAACTGGGGTGTAGCTGGACAGCAGGGAGAATCATATACCAAGAGAAACTGGAGTGTGGCTAGATAGGAAGGAGATAGGAAGGAGAATCAAATACCAAGAGAAACTAGGGTGTAGCTGGACAGCAGGGAGAATCATATACCAAGAGAAACTGGAATGTGGCTAGATAGGAAGGAGAATCATATACCAAGAGAAACTGGAATGTGGCTAGATAGCAGGGAGAATTATAGACCAGGAGAAACTGGAATGTAGCTAGATAGCAGGGAGAATTATAGACCAGGAGAAACTGGAATGTAGCTAGATAGCAGGGAGAATTATAGACCAGGAGAAACTGGAATGTAGCTAGATAGCAGGGAGAATTATAGACCAGGAGAAACTGGAATGTAGCTAGATAGGAGGAATTTTCTGTATTTTTAAATGTAAAAAGTACCCGAATGGTTGAATATAAAAACAGGTTTAAAACATAATTAAACACAATAAACTCAGTGGAAAGTGTGCTTCCAGTAAAAAAAGGTAAAGATAATAAACTCAGTGGAAATTGTGCTTCCAGTAAAAAAAGGTAAAGATAGTCCTGTAGCAAATGCTGTAGGGGATGAAGCATTAGAGACCTCATTATGCTGGGCCATCAGCGTATGAGGTAGGGTGGACAGTTCCTTTCCTCGCTGTCTTTCCTTCCCAGATTTTCTCTGGTATCCATTTTACGAGGCTGGATCGACCTCGTGGCCGTATTGGTTAAAAAAAAAAAAAATTCCGCAACTGGGGATTCGAACCCTCGACCATTCGGTTAGTAGACGAGTGCTCTAACCACTACGCTAGCCTGTTCCAGTAAAAGCTGAAGTGGAAAAAAAATGGCAACAAAGATACAGATGAGATTGAAATATTGAAAGATAAAATCAGACATACTTGGTCATATTGCCGTGTAGAGCCACTGCTGATGTCTCCGTTTCTGGCTCTGCTAACAGCAGCGGTCACGCGCATAAGACTGACGGGCCCGCCCTATCGTGGAGTGCAATGTAAGGCCTAGACATGCGTCCAGATTTCACCCACTCGATGTTGCCAAATGACTAGTCCGTCTCGTCAACGTGGTCGTGGGCGTCTGCTCCAAGTCATCGAACTTTGGGTAACGGCTAGGAAGAGCAAGAAGGCGTTGTTGAGGAAGTGGGCTGCAGTCCATAAAAAAACTTAGTGCTCGGTGGCAGTTTAAAATGACAATGTACACACAAAGCAGTAGATTTGATCTTCAGTGGTTGAAGTTTCTAGAACCTGCCTGCCTGCTACTTGGCATTTACAGACAGTGAAAAAAATAGAATAATTTTAGATGCACAGATATTTGGACGCCATCATTTTGTACCGTTTTTTTTTTCCTAGGAAAGGGACGGGAGGATGTGTACGCTGTTGTGGTATGGAACATACGAGACTGGAGGATTCATAACCTGCATCTTGTGGCATGAAATATAAGATACGGGAAGATTCATAAGCTGTAGGTTGTGCCATGAAACAAGATATAGGAAGATATATAAGTTGCAGCTTGTGGCATGAATTGTAAGATACGGGAAGATTCATAAGCTTTAGCTTGTGGCATGAATTATAAGTACGGGAAGATTCATAAGCTGCAGCTTGTGTCATGAAACATACGAGACCGGAAGATTCATAAGCTGCAGCTTGTGGCATGAATTATAAGATACGGGAAGATTCATAAACTACAGCTTATGTCATGAAACATACGAGACTGGAAGATTCATAAGCTGTAGCTTGTATCATGAAACATACGAGACTGGAAGATTCACAAGTTGTAGCTTGTGGCATGAAATATAAGATACGGGAAGATTCATAAGCTGTACCTTGTGGCATGAAACTTCCGAAAATTTAGAGAATATGACCGTTATCTTCATTGTTAGGAGTTTAGTCTGAGAATAAATCTCAGTAAAACTGAAATGGATCTCAGTATAAGCAATACGACTAAGCATTACTTTGTCTGTATCTTTGTTATCTGTTTGTTGTTGTATGTTTTTCACTTCACATTTTACTGTTTTTTTTAACTGTATTATTCTTATTATATCCAAAATATTTTCATTTTAATGCCTTTTAAAAAAAACTGTGTTATGCTTCTTTATATATTCAAAGTGTTTCAGTTTTTAATTGTCTTTTATAGTCAGCCATCCAGGTAGTTTTACACACTTGACAGTCTAAAATACAAACTCTCTACATGAATGTGTGTATGTATAATTTGACTATTTATGTTAGTTACATTATTATTTAGCTACCGCTGCTTCGCCATTTTATTGATTTTGCCCACAATTTTCTCAGCTCTGCCCTTTCCTGATGCTAATTTGTTATGTAAAAACTGGCGAGTTTGGCAGATAAGTGTGCTCTCTGTAACGCGGGTCTTGCATGGTTGTAGTAAGTTTACTTTGTTAATGTTATTGTTATAGAGTGCTCGGTGAATAGAGAGAGTTATTGCTGTATGGGCACTGGTTGTGTGTTGTCTTTGGCTTAAATGTTTGGTTAATCTGAACAGTCATCGCCGTATACAGCGTTTGTGCTGCTGCTTTCGTTTAGGAGAGGTCATTTTTGTAGTGGTGCTTTCGGTTTAATTAAGAGAGGTCATTTTTGTAGTGGTGCTTTCGTTTAATTAAGAGAGGTCATTTTTGTAGTGGTGCTTTCGTTTAATTAAGAGAGGTCATTTTTGTAGTGGTGCTTTCGTTTAAGAGAAGTCATTTTTTGTAGTGGTGCTTTCGTTTAATTAAGAGAGGTCATTTTTGTAGTGGTGCTTTCGTTTAATTAAGAGAGGTCATTTTTGTAGTGGTGCTTTCGTTTAAGAGAAGTCATTTTTTGTAGTGGTGCTTTCGTTTAAGAGAGGTCATTTTTGTAGTGGTGCTTTCGTTTAAGAGAGGTCATTTTTATAGTAGTTCTTTCGTTCACCTAAGTGAATATTTCTGTAGTAATTTTATGAATTATGAATGATCTCTGGGTTAACGGGAGCTGTGTTAAGAGGGGAGGGGGAAACGGGACACCCCCACTCCCCGGATTCTTATGCTACGGCTAAGAAGACGTAAGTAAAGAGTAAAGGTAACTGAAAGAGGAGCAGCACATAAAGTTTTAATGTGAAGAAAGGAAGGCCCACGAGCAAAAGAAGGGTTGAGAAACCCTGATCGACGTACATGATCAGCTCCCGGAAAACAAAAGAAAAGCTAGACACTCACGGATGTTGTTTAAAGCGACGTATAAGCGAGACGTGAAGAGAAGAACTGGAAGAAGTTTATTCTGCCAACTTTGGCTGGTGAGGATACATCCCAGTCATAAACTGCGGCAGGCTGAAGTGATCTTGTTTGCGCTATAGAGAAGAGGGAAAAGTGTGAAAACATTCGGGAAGGATTGATTTTCTTTGATTTTCTTTCAAAACTGGATCAGCCTTTACTAATTCGTGCTAATCGGTTTGAGAGGAGATAAAGAGAAACACAGATATGCGTTTGCTGGAGACCAGAGCTGGCTAAAACAAGCTCACGCAATGGAAGAAGTGAGTATTACAGCCTTAGATTTAAGATGTCATGGTGCCATATATTTTTTCTGTGTATTTTTTTGTTTTATCGTTGATGTTATCAATGGCGCTGTCGCTGGATGAATTCTAAGGGCGAAATGTCAGAAAAGTAATACTAGGCAGTCTTGTCTTGTTCTGTCTTGGTCTTCTGTGTCCCTGAAAGTCCGAGCTGGTGTTCTTTGCGGTCAGTGCTGTCAAGTGTTGAGGCACAGCATCTCGTGTCGGCTTGGCAGCGGGTTATGGCGATCTTTTTTTCAGCCTGGAGTGGAGCTAAATAGGAGGTCTGCAGTACTTCTTTAGCAGAATCCACCACCATAGGACTATGGCGACCTCTGCACCGTTTACCTCCTATTCGGATACGAACGGAGAGGTTAGGACACGGTTTTGGTCAGCTGTTAATACTAGGTAATCGACTGCTGGCCATATAAAACTTGATCATCACTTTCACTGGGCCTGCTGTTTCCTGAATGCATTGAATCAAGCTCATACTTCTTCTTATTCTTATATATTTCTAATATCTGCGCTACTTTCAGAGTTTTTGTCTTCTGTTTTTGTTTGGTTTTGTTTTTTCTTCTGTGTGTGCATAACCTGTTCCGCCTCCATTCCTATCTGGTCTGGAGTCCATCACATGAGTCCAACCGGAACCAGGTGAACGTGTGTAATGGTATAGGACCTGCAGTCAGCGATTGTTTTGTGCTGATTCTGCTATCAGAGCTTAAAGTATGCGGGGGGCTGCAAAGAAACCGAAGAGGATAGTCACACATGACACAAGAGCAAAAAAAATTGGGAGAGAAAAACAAATTATCTGAAGGGATGGGAGAATATGTAAAATACATGTAGTAGAGAAGACGCCAGTAAAAAGTAGCTGATAATGCGTTACTTGGGTAGAGAACATAGTGCAGTAAGAAGCGAAACTGCTGTTTATTATGGGGAAGAAGAAACATAAGAAAGCAGTTATTAATCCAACAGGATCAAAAGGAGAGCGCTCGCACTCGGTGTATGTTCGCCTACAACAGGGATCTTCAACATACGCCACGTCGGGACTGCCCCACCAAGGAATTTTATTTGGCCCGATGCAGCATGATACATATGCACGCGCTGTAGCTGTTTAATCCTTATGAATCCCTTGAGGGAAAAAGCCCTTAGTGTCATAAAACGGCATTCATATCAAAATAGACATATTCGAACTTTACTGATGGCCGCGAGTTTACTTTGAGTTTCATTGATTTGTTTTACTTAAGTTCCTTCTTGAGATGTGCTTATTTGTCTTATAGTCACAAACGTGGGCAGGTTCTCATTTAATGTTAACATTTGTAAAATTCTAGTAAATACAGTTCATGAAAAAAAGTATTTAATATAGCCCTCTGTTCTCATCGCCATGGAGAGACTTTATCCGTGGCTGTAATCCCCATGGCCTGACGGGCAGTGGTGATGTCCCCCCCCCCTCCCGTTAAGTGAATGATACTTTCCTCAGAGCATTTGCTGCAGTTGAAAGTTTTTACTTGGAATATGTGATTTCACATACGGGGGTGTCATTTTTTTATAGCAGTTACCACGTTGCTGTTTGTTCTGAATCTCTCTCTTTCTCCCCCCTCTCTATCTCTCTTTCTTTCTTTTTCCCTCTCTCCCCTTCCCCAAAGAGCACCCAAAAAATATGGAAACAAAACTTTGTCATTCATTTATAAAACAGATTTTTTCCCCTCCCTTCGACCTTCTTACTGAAAGGTTTGAAGGTCCCGATACGGAACATAACGCACGTTCAGATATGCGTGTAAATATCTGCACCGATCATTATGTGAAGATACATACACTCACACATAGGTCTGGGCCTAGCAACATGTAAAAGCTTATAAACATTTCTACCACTTCGCCAATGCCAGTTTGTTTTTTTTTTCACTCTGTTGCTGATCCTCTCTTTTCCAGCCGCAGCAAGAACTCGCTTGTTCTACTTGTTTTTTTTGAACGTCTGTTGTGAAAATCAAAGCCATAAACAGAAAGATTCGTACACAAAAAAGTATTTTATTGATATTTCATAGACTTTTTTTTGGTAGTATCTAGTCGTGTTCAAAATATACGGGTTTTTAGTGTCATTTTTCTGTTTTCCTTCTTGTCAGAAGCAGCATTACTTACGTTCCTTTTATTTTTCTTTTCTTGTTCTTTTTATGATTTCTTAACCGAAAGAGATGGGAAGATTCAAGAGCTGTGGTTTGTGGCATGAAACCTAACAGATTCATAAGCTGTATAGTCTCCGAGCGCAGAGTGCCTGGTGTGTGGTGAACATAACGTAACCTGCGACATATTTGTCGTAGTAGGAGTTTACGCCCAACGTGGCCGCGCCAATACTGTTAGAGCGGACTGACTTCAATCATAACTGCAGCTGAGCGCTGTTAAGGTCCTCTTGTTCGTGCATGGCTCGTCGCTTTATTGTTTCCACTATCAAGATCCTTTAGTCGTCTCCTTTGTAATCCTAAACATTTTCTTAGCTCATGTGGTGAATTGTTCCGATCTAGATCAGATATTTCATCAGAATCTGCACTCATTCTTGAAACTGGTGTGTCGCCACCGCCCCCCCCCCCCCCCCCAAAAAAAAGTGGCCAGCTCTCTCTCAAGAAGATGCCACACTTTTGAACCTGAATCAGGGTGGCTTATGTTTCTTGTCGTGGGCTTCTGTGCAGGAAGGTGGGTTTATATTTGTACCCGTGATTGCCTGCAAACACTCGCGTTATATAGGAACACAGTTCTGATACTGTTTGTTTCATGTTCTCCACTCTCTTGATGTATGAAAGAAGGATCTCATTTCAGAGCCTAACATCTGAAGTCAGTAATGTCATGGGTTAATCTATGATTGATCTTTTCTAGCCGTTATTATTACTTGACCTTATATGCTCGATATTGGCTGTATACGTGTAAAAAGAAAAAAAAATCTAATGTGAAATAGTATTGACTTCAGCAGCTAAGATATTATGTTTTGAATTTGAGATACGGCCTGACAACGTCAGTCATAGTTGCTGATGTAGAGACAGTGGTGGACAGTTGTCTTGTTTGTAACTATTTATTGCTTCTTGTTTGTGGGAGATAAAAACATAGTTCCTTGGCTCATAGCCTAGTATTGTTTGTTCAGTCAAAATCATACCAGTCTCGCAGTTTCCTTCAACTTGTCGCTCTCCATGCGATACCGTTTATTCTGAGAATCCGTTTCTCTTCAGTGAGCATGATATGTCCTGCTGATATTTGCATTTATCTTCATGGTCGTCGTGAATAAATAATGTATCCTCTCAGATCATTTTAAAGCGCTCGAAAGTCCTCATAGAAAGATCTAGATAAAGTTTTAAAGTACGAAGTTATTAGTTGTGAAGATTAAAAAAAATACGTGTTCAGATACAACATATTTCAATAGATTTTCGGAAATCATTCAGCGTACGTATAGATATAATATACGGCCACCAGAGAAAGTTGCCATGACAGCCTTCTTAGTGGTCTCCATGGCAACCTTGACCATATTGCTTGCCTATCATCATGACCAGATTGTATGAGTATGCATGTGCTGGCTTGCTATTGAGTGGTAACAAAAAACAAGTAAGATGATATCTGTAGTGAATATGAGAATAGATAATTGTAGATATGAAGCTTTTAAGAAATTAGTGGAAAGAAAGGAGAAAAAACTCACTACATGATATTATAACTTTTCAAAGGATGGTCGGTTATGTAAACTTTTTTGATGAACCAAGCATTCTTAGTATTTTTTCCAACAGTGCTGTAATAGTGTGCTATTGTTAATATTATTTACAACAGTACTGTGATAGTGTGCTGTTGTTAGTATTATTTCAGACAGTGCTGTTACAGTGTATATTGTTAGTATTATTTCTGACAGTGCTGTTACAGTGTATATTGTTAGTATTATTTCAGACCGTGCTGTTACAGTGTATATTGTTAGTATTATTTCTGACAGTGCTGTTACAGTGTGATCTCGCCTTTCTATCTTCCTGAGAAGGAAGAAGGGCAGACAGTATTTCTTTGGGGCTTTTAAAAAAAAAAAAGTTATTTCAGTACCTGGTGAAAGGAATGTGAGCCGATTAGAAGAAGTGAAGGAACTAAATGTTTAAAGCGAGACCCGCCCGTGGTGAATTTGCGTTGTTCATTTCACATCACGTCTCCATTGAACTCTGCCTCTCATCGTTCAGGTATTGGGTACTTGGGATCTGAGGGTAGCGCCGAAGATTATACACACGCACGCATGGGCATCAGTTCCAGTCGCTTTAGAGCTATGACTTCCAACTATACGTGGGCCAGGGGTAAGATATTTAGGTTTTAGTGGGGGTGGGGGGGGGAGTGGGTGATCGTCTGTGAAGAGGAAAAGAGAAATAAATTACATTGTGAGGAAAATAATTTTTGTACTTTTCAAATCTAAATACTAAAATAACAGCTTGAAAAATACATTTATATGGAGGATACATACAGCCGGTAGCTTCCAGTCAATCCAAGCTGGAACTAAAAGTAACTTTCTGAACAAAACTACACCTTTGTTTGTTTTTTTTTTTGACGTAACGATGTGATTTTGCACTATTGATGGCCGTTATTCGAACTCCGGTATACTTGAAGGTGCTTAGAGAAACCAGCTAGCAGTAGCAGCTTACCAAAGTATCGGTGTTATGGTAACCAAAGAGTTCGTCGCTAACAACTCGTCCTTTCTGACACATGAGAATTGATCAGCCCTCCAACGAAGTGTGCCAGGTAGATTCAAACTTTGACTGAGGCCCGAGGTAGATGTCACACTCATGACTAGTTCCTTCATCGATTTTATTGTACTTTTGATCTTTTGTGCCATACTCAGATCAGTTCCTTCATCAGTTTTGTTGTACTTTTGATCTTTTGTGTCATACTCGCGATCAGTTGCTTCGTCGGTTCTGTTATACTTTTGATTGTTTATGTCACCTCTACGACCACTTCATTCGTAAATTTTGTTGTACTTTTGATCATTTGTCACACTCACGACTAGTTCCTTTGTCAGTTTTGTTGTACTTTTGATCTTTTATCACACTCACGACCTTCATCAGTTTTATTGTCACAAACGTTGTCTTCTTGTTCTGCTCTTTTTCTTCCGATACTTTAGCTAAGAACGGTCAAGTTAACTATTATCTGTTCTTTTTTTTTTTACATATATTTAAATTCCTTCTTTTCTTTATCATCCTCTTTACAGTTCTTACATGGAATGAACTTACATATTACCAGATAACATCTAAAATGGCGGAGATGTTCTTTTTGTTGTTGTTTTCAAGTAATACGGTATCAGTTGGTGTGCCTGATACATCACCCAGGTTTCTGGGTGTAGCTTAAACAAGAACCAAAACAGGATACCATGATTAACGCTTGAATCCAGCCCTTAACTTGTCACACCCGCAGTTTTGCGGAAACTCTTGTTTCATAAATGAAATATTCCATTCCGGACATGACTGTGCATTCGATCCCATATGCAGTGGCGATTATTTCCGCTTTATTCCTCCAGTTTTGATTGTCGTCCGTATAACGGAGATTTTGATGGCGTTAAGTGTGCTGTATTAGCTGGGAGATTTTGATGGCGTTAAGTGTGCTGTATTAGCTGGGAGATTTTGATGGCGTTAAGTGTGCTGTATTAGCTGGGAGATTTTGATGGCGTTAAGTGTGCTGTATTAGCTGGGAGATTTTGCCCGTGGCAAGTCTCTCGCCATCGGTGCAACAGACGCGGCAGCTTATTTAGAACTCTGTCATACAGTGCGGAAATATAGATTACATTAGAGCAGGGGCAATAATAAACAGCAAGACTCAAGTCAGGCAAGCCGTTTCTGACCTCCTGAGTTTATGTTGTTTGTGGAACGATGTAACTATCATGAGTCACGACGCCATCTGGACCCCAAACATGAAAATATTGTACGAACTCACCGTCTAGAACAAGCCGCCGGCAGTAAACCAAAATGCGGGAAAACGAGTCAGTTTTCATATAACGGGTGACTCGCTTAGCGTTGTCTGCCAACAGTGAATGTTCATGGGTAAGCATCAGCGCTTTAGTTTAACTACCGACATACGGGCAGGTTTGCAGGCACTCAAGATTAGTTTGGAACTGCAACACATTCATGTGACGGCTTTTGTTAGTAAAATCGCTGCTCTAAGCAAAACATCAGTTGCTCTTGACTGAAGTTAATAGTTATGGTGAAATGTATGGGGCATGTTTGGAGGAGAGGCGGACAAGAGCAGCTAGTGGCAACAGGGACTGTCAAATGTAGAAGAGACAGAGGTAGAGATAGAGAAAAGATGTTTGATGTTTTGGCATCCTGGCACTGGAAATTCTCAGTGACAAGCCTATGGAGATCCACAAGGGATCGAGGGTTATAGAAGGGCATGACCTCCTACGCCTGTTGGCAGAGACCTTGAGAGAGAGAGAGAGAGAGAGAACGAACGAACATACTTTATTTTCAAAGGGTAAGAATTGGGCACGCAGGCCCGTCTAACATTCTGCCCTTCATCATACAGCTTTCACTCAGTCACAGTCATTCAGCATTTATTAATGAGCATAATAATCATGATGACACAATTAAATGATTACATCAATAAATAATAATCATTTCTCTTGTTGTCACAAGAGAGAGAGAGAGAGAGAGAGATACGCATTCAATTGTATATACAGTTAATCTTAAGAAAAGTGGTACGTGATGATGACGATGATGATGATAATAATGATGATGATGTATAAAAATAAATTGATGACAACTGACAAAACAAACTTAATGAGGAAAAACTGTAAAAGTTGAGAGTTTTGAGTATCTTAGATCACTGCTAACTAATAATGGAGATACAATGAGGGAAATTATAAGGAGGACATCTATCGCTCTTCATAAAGTAAAACAACTAAAAAATGTGTGGAGAGGAACAAACAGAACTACAAAAATAAGATTTTTAAGGGCACGCATCTTTCCCGTCGCAACATATGCCTGTGAGACCTGGACACTTAACAAAACAGCTGAGAAACACATAAATGCCTTTGAATGTAAATGCTAAGAAGAGTTCTTAAAATATAATGGAAACAAAAAAGAACAAATATATCTATACTACAAGAGCTTAATATTGAAGAAGACTAGCTAGTAAAGAGGATTAAAGAGAAAAAACTTAAATATTTTGGACACATTAAACGTCATGATAATCTAGAGAAGACCGTCTTGGAAGGGTACATAATGGGAAAAAGAAAGAGAGGAAGACCAAGGCGAAGATGGCTGCAAGGCATCGTTGATAATCTGCAAATGGATGCATCAGCAGCAGGCCATCTTGCTCACAACCGAGAGGCCTACAGGAGAGCTGTTAGGGAGGCAAAGTTCCGCAAGGGACATGCTAATGAATGAATGAATGAAAATAATGAAGTATTCTGCAGCTGTAGGAAAAAAGTACTGAGATAATAGGCTGGCTGAAACCCTAAATGGAAATGGCCTGTTGTTAAAAAAAAAAAAAAACGAAAACGTATGGACTCGATATTGATAATGCCATCTATCTTATCTGTTACCGTGCAATTGAAATAATTCAGAATATTAAACGCACGCAAGATGGAATTTGACCGACCACATTTTATCTTTAATCTCATAAATATGAGGAAGAGATGTCCACCTGCAAATTTACTCAGAAACGTCTCGCTCTTTGTGCGCTCTGTAATGCACTTAAGAGAATAGCCGTTGGCCGCAGTGAATGAAGACCAGATATCCAACTCAGCTGTTAGCACTCTCTGTATCCAGTCTACATACTGGAAAATGAATAGCGATCTTGATGTTTGGAGATCCCCTACCTCATGTGTAAATCTAGACTCCAGCAAAGGAAAAGTAGGTCGCAGCTCACGCGGGGAAAGAGTACACAGTGTTTCTGTATTCTTAAGACTAATACGGTGTCATGTCATGGGTCAGTCTTAGTACACCAGAGTGTAGCTCTTCTGTTTGTATCGTTTCGTGTCATTTTTCCTATCGAGATATTACTCTTTTGTTTCGTTTCATTGTTCCTATAGAGATATTACAGTTTTGTTTCATGTCATTGTTCCTATAGAGATGTTATTTTGTTTCATGTCGTTCCTATAGCGATATTGCTGTTCAACAACAGGACGTAAGGGTCGGTTATGTTTTTTTTTTTATAGACTGAGCAAGAATAAACCTCAGATGACTTTGTGATGTTCCTGTGAGCGAAATTAAACCTCAGATGACTTTGTTCGTGTGAGCGGAAATAAACCTCAAACGACTTTATGATGTTCCTGTAAATGGAAAAAGATGACTCTGTGAATTTCCCTGAATTCAACTCTCGGCTTGAAGTTATTAATTTACTTATTATAACAACTTTCTTGTCTTTTTTTAAAATGTGTGTCTCCCTGTGTTTTTACGGGGGGAAAATTAGACGCAAATCAGTATTTCAGTGTTATTGTTATAATTTAGTTATTGAAACAGAAATAAGGATAACTTCCAAAAGTCTTGCTGTGAGTTACGGCTAAAAGCGAAAATATAACATAGACTCACAAGCCGCCAGTAATAACTATAAATGAGCAAAATCAAGTCACTTTTCGCATAACGAGTGGCTCGCTTAGCGTTCTCATCCAACAACGAACAGTAAAAGGTTGCGCACCGGTGCTTTTAGCTTAATGACTGACATACAGAAAGGTTTGCAGGCACTTCATTAAATTGCTTTGAAGTCGCGACGCATTGATATAACGGCTTTTGTTGGGCGCTGTGTTTCTTTTTTAATGATAATTTTGTTGTTATAGAGAAACTATGTGAACTGTTTCCCTCTACCTTAACCTGTTCCCTGTAGTTTCTGTTGGAGATCGTACTTTTGATAATGCCACCCTAAAGAGCATTTAATGTTCCTGGCTCTTCTTCTATGTGCACGTGATGAGACGCGTGATGACTTGCACAATATGAGACGTACGATGACTTTCACGTGCAGGTAATACCGCCAGACTTCTGTGATCTGGCACCAGAAAATACAAAAGTACCAGATTATTTTTGCAAGAAAATAAAGAAAAAAAAAAAACCGATGAATACATTTCAGAATCCAATCAGAATCCACAAAATGAAAGCAGAACCGAGCCGGGTCATTGTATGAAGTGGATTTGAATGTCTGCATCTCGTAGCTGCAGGCATGATCCAATAGCGGTACTTGAGAACCTTTGTGTGGTTTGCACCAAGTATCTGAAGGAGTGGCCTCCATCCATGTTTCTCGTCGATTCAGTCGGGAGTGTTTTTCTTGAAGCATTACGATAATACTGAACAAAAATGCTTATATGATTAGCTGGAAAAAAACATTTTGTAGACTAAGCAGTGTTTATGAATTCGTATAGCTAATGAAAAATGACTGAATGGGACCCTGGACCACCTGTTCAAGAGAAGACATCGCATTGTGGACTCGTCCAGGAAGAACACCTGAGATATATATGTTAGGAAAGAACACTCATTTCGTTCAGAATGGTAACCATGCCTCTTTGTTTAGAAAAAAAAATTGTTGCAGGAGGTTTTGTTTTTTTATCTTCACTATCTGATTTAAATCAGTTGCCCATCTCACAGACTTGTGAACCTCGCGGGACAAGAAAATAGTATTTAAGCCATACTAGAGCAGAGCCATGGAGAACTTGTATTCAGGTCTGTTTGAGCCTGCCTGTGAGAACACTCAGCCTACTATAGCATCGAGGAGGTCATGATACAACCAGAGAAGAAATCTAAACACGAAGAGCCTGAATACAAGCAGCAGCTCATAACAGAGCGCACTGAAAGATTTATTAATAAATACGCCCCTCTTTCCGGCCATCAGAATCCCGTCTCTAACGTTCGTGTGACAGAATTTTCGTTACGTTGACCCGGTCCTTGCCGAGTTTAATAGCCCGCTTACGTCTGCATCTTTCATATCTGTCCCCCGGATCTGCACATTTCTGATACCTGCGCTGCCCTGACAGTTTAAGCTTTTCGTTACCAAACATATATTTTAATATTTTAAACACAACGCATTATGTCAACTAACATCATCGGCACCCCCTCCCTCCCCCAACTGTGTCAGCGACCGCCTTTAATTCGCAACACATAAAGCGCACTATTAGTTGATTGTTGAGAAGTCGTATCACGGCGTTTATTGATAAGGCTCGATAGTGTATGCTGAGCCTCTCTCTCTCTCTCTCTCTCTCTCTCTCTCTCTCTCTCTCTCTCTCTCTCTCTTGAAGCAAGCTGATGTTTAAAGATCTCATTGTAAATCATTGGCCCAAATTTCAAGAGCTCCCTCTCACAGTTCTTAAGTATTTCTGATATAAAACCTTATCACTGGCAGTGGGGGTTGGAGATAAAAGACCGCCGTTTAACAGCTCGAATTGTCAATAGTAGATTTTTTTTTTATTATTGTTTAGTTTGGTCTCTTAAAAAAATGTACTTTGTTTTTAGACTGTTTAAAATGAAGTGTCTCCACTCGAAGCTGACTGTCTGGGGCTTGTCCAATTCTTGTTATACTTGTATGGTTTTATGTACCCAGCATTGAAATGTTGCGCAGGGTTTTCATAGAGATCAAGTTTTTAGTAACACAGGCGCCAGTACGAGTCTGCTTTCCATTGAAAACATCGATAAAATTCCATGCTGGAGGCATTCCAGCTAACCCTACTAGGAGTTTGTGTGCGTGTTTTTTTTTATTGTGATCAGTGGAGCAAAGACTTTGTTTGCTGAATGCCGCCATTGTCTTTAGATGTCAGGACTCTAGTCTTCAGACTGTACGATAGTGTGCCCTCCAGAACATCGCGCAAACATAGTTTGGCCAGGGTGTGTCTGGGAAATCAAGTGTTGACCTTGTAACACGTTCTGCCCCGACTGTTCGTCACTTATGGGGCCAGATCAGCGGCGAAACTTGTTCCTTTTATGTTAGTGGCACCCTCCAAAGAATTGTCAAAATGATGTTGGAGCCGACACAAGACTGTCTTTCTAGCTCCAACACAAGACTGTCTTTCTAGCTCCAACTTGGAGATTTATTCCAGGGAGTCTTTCACGTGTAAGAGTATCTCCGAGGATTAGATCATCGAAATGGGTGGTCGAGAAGTAGGTTGTCATATATACTGTATATACACGATGCAAGCTTGTTCAGAAATATACCGCACTTAGAGAAAGCCGTTGACCGCAGTGGATACAGACTGGTTTCTAAGTTCAACTGTTACCACTCTGTATCCATGTCTACATACTGGAAAATGCTCAGAACGTTTACGTGGTCATTGTTTCAGTTTAATATACCAAAACTTATGGACTCATATATTATACATACGAGCATATTATTTTTGTTGTTATTTGTCCTGGGTACGAAGTGGGCATAATTGGCCCATCATAACCACCTCAGAATTAGTCCAGGTTCTTCTTGTCCGCCCGCCCAGGAAAAGGCTGTGTTGCAACATCCAGGACAAACGAGAGTCGGGATCTTCTGTCTTCTTCAGAACAGTGAGATCTCATGGGAGATTTAACATTTCAACAGCTGCTTTTCTCGTCATCTCCTTAAAGCCTGGTGAAAATACATTTCTTTTCCCTCCTACACTTACAGTGACGTGTTTACACATCATTTGCATTTTTTAAAATACGTGTAATTGTTTATGAAGTGCAGAAACCATTGGGGGGGGGGGGGGGGGGGGAAAGGTGGGCTTAAACATTATTATCATCTTGCATCTTTCCCGTGCCATTAAACGTCACATAGGGCTCGCATAGCTGTTTGCCAAGATTTCCTGTCCTCGGCGAGTCTTTCAGCTTCATCAAGGGATGTTATGCCCACTAAACTGGCTTCTCTTAACAATGTCCTCTTTAGAGTTTCACGTGGTCGACCTCATCACATATGTCCATCCTATTTTTTCTGATTACCCATGAGACAAGTTGTTGTTTGCTCATCTGTCTTATCTCTGCTTTGTTCTTGAATTCGTTCCACTTTATACAAAGTATTTTCGTTAGGAATTTGTTTTCAAAAGAGTCTTAATTTCTTGTCTATCTCTTTAGTTGATTACCAGCTTTCGCATGCATAAATGAGGGTGGATATCGCATTTGAATTGAATAATCTTAACTTGGTTTTTGTGCGTATAACTTTTGAATTCCATATGTTATCAAGATTGTTGAAGGACAATGCTGCTTTTGCAATTCTAATTCTAACTTCCTGGTGTCACCATCCTGATCTATGTAGCTTCCAAGGTATGCAAATTGATTTACTTCATTAACAACTGTTCCTCCTACGTATTTTTTTCCTACTTGATTAATGAGAAGTTTCAGAATTTTTGTTTTGTCTTTATTAATTTCAAGACCTATTTTGCTAGCAAAGGAAGACAAGGAATCTGTTTTTTTCCTGCATCAATTTCACATTGTCACTGATAAGAGTTATGTCATCTGCAAAATCAAGATCTTCTATTTGGGTCCCATGTACCCAGTCAATACCAGTTTTACCTGTACAGCAGCTTTTCATTATAAAGTCAATGGCATTTCCAAAAAGCAATGGAGATAATATACATCCTTGTTTCACGCCTGTTTCAGACTGGAACATTTCATTCATTCCTTCTTCTGTCTTGACTGCACAAATATATCCATTGGAGAGATCTCTAATGATGTTGACAATTTTAGATGGCATTCCATATAGTCTTAAAATTGTTCTTCTAGTTCATTACCTTTATATATGAGACTCCACTATTGTGTACGTGCTCTCGTGAGTTTTCATTTTATCTGCTTCTAATTTTGTCACTTCTCATTCTATGACTTCTCATTTTTTGTTTGTTTGTTTGTTTGAATCCGTAAAATTGCTAATAGTGGGTTTCCCCCCCCCCCCCCACAAATCTTAGTTATTATTCTTATTTACTTACTTGTTCTGAACATCATTTGTTATTCTTACTTTCTACTTGTTCTATACCTCAGTTATATAGACCTATCATTATGTTTCAAAATGACATGTGTCCGTTAGAATGATTGTTATTGTGTCTTCGTCGTCTGTATCTGAGGGTTTGATTTTTGCATGTAATCATTTATTCCATTTATAATTCTTTCCACATGTTTTCTTGCCTGTGATAGTTTTGTTTATGTGCAGACAAACGTGTAGGAAGAATTGGATGATTGTTTAATAAACAGGTACCTTGTTATAATCCACTCATGCGTTTTCTTGTGGTATGTGGAAGTCACCTGTGGGCAGACCTTGGCCTGCGGGCCACATCGGATCCACTGCAACATTTTTGTGTCCCTGCAGTCAGTCTCACTAATTTCTTCTTTTAAAAAAGCGTATAATTTTGCTGGGAAAGTTTACAATGTTCATTTTATATTTAGATTTGATTTCCCTGGGTTGATAACTCAACAACATCGCTCTCACTCTCTCTCTCACTCTCTCTCTCACTCTATCTCACTCTCTCTCACTCTCACTCTCTCTCTCACTTTCTCTCACTCTCTCACTCTCTCTCTCTCTCTCTCTCTCTCTCTCTCTACACTGAAGTTCCTAGCCCGCGTACAGATAGAAAAAGTCCTTTTTGACCAGCCAAACAAAAAAGGTTGTTGATGCCTGGTGTATGTGAATGCTGTTAGTGTACGCTTTAAGTGGATTATAATTTGGAAAAAAAGCACATTTTTGGAACAGATTCTTAGAGAGCAGAACACAGTCCCATTATCGAAAGCACACACCCGGATTCCAGTAAAGCTTACATAAGATAGAAGTTTATCAGAATGTGTATGAAACTGCATTTGAAATGATCACCATATAAGTAATTCTTCTCTCCTCCTCCTCTTTCTTATTCCCCTCCACCTCTTTCTTTTCTTCTTCTTCTCATCCTCCTCTTTCTTGTCCTCATCCTCCTCTTTCTTCTTCTTCTTCTTTCTTCTTATTCTGTCTTCCTGGATTTGCGGGCTGGTATTCTTTGCAGCCAGTGCGATGAAAATGTTTAGGCACAGCATAGTATCGGATTGGGAGTAGGTTGTTGTACCTGTTATTTTCAGTTCCTGAATGGAGCCAAAAGACTCCGCCGCTACGGGGACTAATTAGGCGATCCATACCCCGTTAGCCAAGCAACCCCTACCTCGATAACCAGGCGATCCCTACCCGTTAAGCCAGACGATCCCTACCACGTTAAGACAGGCGATCCCTACCACGTTAAGCCAGGCGATCCCTAACCCGTTAAGCCAGGCGATCCCTACCTCGATAACCAGGCGATCCCTACCCGTTAAGCCAGATGGTCCCCACCACGTTAAGCCAGGCGATCCCTACCACGTTAAGCCAGGCGATCCCTAACCCGTTAAGCCAGGCGATCCCTACCTCGATAACCAGGCGATCCCTACCCGTTAAGCCAGATGATCCCCACCACGTTAAGCCAGGCGATCCCTAACCCGTTAAGCCAGGCGATCCCTACCACGTTAAGCCAGGCGATCCCTACCCCGTTAAGCCAGGCGATCCCTACCCCGTTAAATCAGACGATCCCTACCCCGTTAAGCCAGGCGATCCATAGCACGTTAAGCCAGGCGATCCCTACCCCGTTAAGCCAAGCTATCTTTTAGTGGGGTTTCTAACGAAGAGGTGAATCAGGGTCTTGGTCAGCTATGGTTAGCCTACTATAAAGCTAGAATATCAGCTGTGGCCCGCTGCCTGCCATATCGACAGCGTCTTCGCCGCCCTGCTATATAAATATGCGATATAACACGCAGAAGATAAATAACTCCAGGTAACAATGGATGTATTAGAGAAAACATGTTACTTTAGTGTTATTCAGCACATCCACCACTTTGGTAGAGCCAGCATTTCTGGTGTAAGCTCTGTCCTCAATATTGTGAACTTAAAACATTTACTTCTTTGAATCCTAATGATGGTAAAGTCTTATTGGGGCATCTATCCGGGCCAGTAGCAGCCAGTAACATTTTATACCTGTCCTATGTGGTTATATTAATTTTATCATAGTATAGGATTTCTCCGTAACTACGATCTAGAATTCTTTGTAACCGGCGATATAAAGTTCTTCAAACACAAGCATCGAGTAGCACGGGAAGTGTGTTACAGTGGCTTTGCTCAAGGATAGGAATGCTTTACAGACAAAATCTTGACAAGTTTCACTACACACTCAGAGCACTGGAAGCCTACCTAGTTAAACAGGGCCGATGGAGCGCAGCAGACTATTCACAGGGGATGCGGTGATGGAGTTGGGTGGGGAGTGAATTACCTTGCCATGCTGGAATTTCCAGGGCGAAATCAAGAAGCGGATTCCCACCAGACTTCATCTCCACAGAGGCCAGGTTGAGCTCCGTCCCATTAGCTGTGTCGAACAAGTAAGTCGGGCAGTTTCTAGCAACGCATCGAAGATGAAGAGAGTTAGGGTTCTGGTCAGTTCTGGTTCGCTTTCGCTGATAACTGGCAGTAATTATGCTGTCTTCTCGTGGCAAGCAATTTTCTAGAGATCTTTCAATGAACTAAGACTCTCCCTGAAGCCAAAGCCAATGTCTTGATGGTGTTATCGCCAGCTTCTGTAGGTCAGATTTCTCCGCAGCCAAAATCAGCCAGATAAGAAGGTAAATTGCTTTCAGTGCAAATCTAAAAATGTAACTGGTTATTATAGTGGATTTTCTTTTTCCTGTTGTATTTCAGCGGGAACTGGACACAACCGTAGCCGAGCTGGCAAACAGGCAGGATGAAAGTGACAGATCCAGGAAGCGCCTTGTTGAACAAAGTCGGGACTTCAAGAAAAACACATCAGAGGTAGGAGGAGATCTTGTGTACAAGAGTGTGTGCCTATGTGTGTGTGTGTGTGTGTGGTAGGATTGTGTGGTGGATGATTTGAAAATAGGTGAAGAACGAAAGGGTTTGAAAATATGTGACGGGAGAAAAGGCTTGAAAATATCTGAAGAGAGACATGTGACGGGAGAAATGATTTGAAAATATGTGAAGAGAGAAAGGGTTTGAAAATATGTGACGGGAGAAAGGGTTTGAAAATATGTGAAGAGAGACATGTGACGGGAGAAATGATTTGAAAATATGTGACGGGAGAAATGGTTTGAAAATATGTGACGGGAGAAAGGGTTTGAAAAGATGTGAAGAGAGAAAGGGTTTGAAAATATGTGAAGAGAGAAAAGGTTTGAAAAGATGTGAAGAGAGAAAGGGTTTGAAAATATGTGACGGGAGAAAGGGTTTGAAAATATGTGACGAGAGAAAGGGTTTGAAAAGATGTGAAGAGAGAAAGGGTTTGAAAATATGTGAAGAGAGAAAGGGTTTGAAAATATGTGACAGGAGAAAGGGTTTGAAAAGATATGAAGAGAGACATGTGACGGGAGAAATGATTTGAAAATGTGTGAATAGAGAAATGGTTTGAAAATATGTGACGGGAGAAAGGGTTTGAAAAGATGTGAAGAGAGAAAGGGTTTGAAAATATGTGAAGAGAGAAAGGGTTTGAAAAGATGTGAAGAGAGAAAGGGTTTGAAAATATGTGACGTGAGACAGGGTTTGAAAATATGTGAAAAAGAAAAGGTTTGAAAATATATGACGGGAGAAAGGGTTTGAAAATACATGACGGGAGAAAGGGTTTGAAAATATATGACGGGAGAAATGGTAAGATATTTCTGAGTATTGATTATGTAAAAAGAAAAAGAGGAAGACCAAGACGAAGATGGCTGCAAGACATCGTTGACGATCTGGAAATGGATGCAACAGCAGCAGGCCATCTTGCTCACAACCGAGAGGCCTACAGGAGTGCTGTTTGGGAGGCAAAATTCCGCAAGGGACATGCAAATGAATGAATGAATGAATGATTATGTAATTTAACGGGAAAAATATGAACAATCAGCCAGTCAGTCATTTGCATGTCCGTTGCAGAACTTTGCCTCCCTAACAGCTCTCCCGTAGGCCTCTCGGTTGTAAGGAAGATGTCCTGCTGCTGATGCATCCATTTGCAGATCATCAACAATATCTTGCAACCATCTTCGCCTTGGTCTTCTTCTCTTTCTTTCTCCCACTATGTATCCTTCCAAGACGGTCTTCTCTAGATTATCTTGACGTTTAATGTGTCCAAAATATGTACGTTTTCTTTGTTTAATCCTCTTTACTACCCGGCCTTCTTCAATATTAAGTTCTTGTCATATGGATATATTTGTTCTTTTTTTGTGTCCATATTTTAGTAACTCTTCTGTAGCATTTACATTCAAAGGCATTTATTTGTTTCTCAGCTGTTTTGTTTAGTGTCCAAGTCTCACAGGCATGTGTTGTATATGAACAACTAGCATCTAGCATTACAGCTTTCAATAATTACGTGGCATAATTTTACTTATTCTGAATAACTAATGTAATTCTTGAATCAGTGTGGGTATTCAGCGCCTGGATGCCATGAAACATTAGTTGGCAGTTTTTCTAATGCTTTTCTCCTCCTCCGTGAGTAGATTTGGTTTGAGCAAGATTTCTATGTTTTAGGTCACTCCCCACAAGCTGCCCCCCTCCCGCTCTGTCGGACCAGCTTGTGCGTTTCTAGCAGTAGCATCGGCAAGTGATGGAAGAGACACTTTTAAGTGTCAGAAGACATTGATAAGTTCTCTCGAGCGGGCGTCTCCAGTGCGTGAGGAGCTGCTTAGCGTTTCTACGAGTCGGCAGTAGAGCCATAGATTCCTACCTCCTGTTTCTGCGAGTCAGCCGTTGAGCCATAGATTCCTACCTCCTGTTTCTGCGAGTCAGCCGTAGAGCCTTATTTTCCTATTCCTACCTCCTGTTTCTGCGAGTCAGCAGTAGAGCCATAGTTTCCTGTTCCTACCTCCTGTTTCTGCGAGTCAGCCGTAGAGTCATAGATTCCTACCTCCTGTTTCTGCGAGTCAGCCGTAGAGCCATAGATTCCTACCTCCTGTTTCTGCGAGTCAGCAGTAGAGCCATAGATTCCTACCTCCTGTTTCTGCGAGTCAGCCGTAGAGCCATAGATTCCTACCTCCTGTTTCTGCGAGTCAGCAGTAGAGCCATAGATTCCTACCTCCTGTTTCTGCGAGTCAGCCGTAGAGCCATAGATTCCTACCTCCTGTTTCTGCGAGTCAGCAGTAGAGCCATAGATTCCTACCTCCTGTTTCTGCGAGTCAGCAGTAGAGCCATAGATTCCTACCTCCTGTTTCTATGATACGGTACTGAATGTCTTCACCTGGGGATCCAGAAATACATTTAATACCACCCTTGAGATATTGAGTCTGCCCAAGTACTGCCTCTCTTCACCTATATACATTTTTTTATCCTCTAGGAAGGAATTTGAAAATAATGCAGGGTTGTAATTGTCTTACCCAGTAATCATATTTCAAGGACATATATTCAACTCACCGGAACAGATTTCGTCTTCTTCGTGCTATATTATTACTGGATTGTTTTTAGAAAGAATGCAGATATTTTAGGTATCAGAATTTAACCTGCGTCATCCGTTCAAGTTATCATTAGTCGAGATAGTTGGACAAGGTAACATGCACTTTACATAGTTTGTTTTCCTAATTGACAGTTGAGAGTTGTTTTTAGACTTCTAAAAATGGTGAATGCCAGAAACTGTGGAAGAAGGGCTGGGCTGCGCCAGGTAGTAACTGGTTTATTTTCTGAGCGAAATACCACAAAAAAATTATATATATATATATATATATATGAATACAGAGTTGCTCTTATTTTTTAGTGTTATGTTTGTTTTTAGTGTTATTTTTCTGTATAAAGTCTGCGTAATTTTGTTTCTACTCCTGTTCTGTGGAAACGAAAGCAGTCGTTTTATATCTCTGGCCTGGTTCTTGGTAGGCTTTGCTGAAGTGGTTATTTTGACGTATCTCATAGCGTACCATATTTGTATGGCTTTGTGGTCATCCCTGGCGTGATGGCGTTTAGATATTGCATTCTTACACTGTCCTTCGCTTGATGGCGTTTAGATATTGCATTCTTATACTGTCCCTCTCGTGATGGCGTTTAGATATTGCATTCTTACATTGTCCCTCGCGTGATGGCGTTTATATATTGCATTCTTACACTGTCCCTCGCGTGATGGCGTTTAGATATTGCATTCTTACACTGTCTCTCGCTTAATTGGCGTTTAGATATTGCATTCTTACACTGTTCCTCGCGTAATGGCGTTTAGATATTGCATTCTTACACTGTCCCTCGCTTAATTGGCGTTTAGATATTGCATTCTTACACTGTCCCTCGCGCGATGGCGTTTAGATATTGCATTCTTATACTGTCCCTCGCGTGATGGCGTTTAGATATTGCATTCTTACACTGTCCCTCGCGTGATGGCGTTTAGATATGTATTCTTACACTGTCCCTGGCTTAATTGGCGTTTAGATATTGCATTCTTACACTGTTCCTCGCGTAATGGCGTTTAGATATTGCATTCTTACACTGTCCCTCGCTTAATTGGCGTTTAGATATTGCATTCTTTCACTGTCCCTCGCGTAATGGCGTTTAGATATTGCATTCTTACACTGTCCCTCGCTTAATTGGCGTTTAGATATTGCATTCTTACACTGTCCCTCGCTTAATTGGCGTTTAGATATTGCATTCTTACACTGTCCCTCGCGTGATGGCGTTTAGATATTGCATTCTTACACTGTCCCTCGCGTGATGGCGTTTAGATATTGCATTCTTACACTGTCCCTCGCTTAATTGGCGTTTTGATATTGCATTCTTACACTGTCCCTCGCGTGATGGCGTTTAGATATTGCATTCTTACACTGTTCCTCGCGTGACAACGTTTGGGTGTTGCGTTCTTGTTTTGTTCTGATGGTGTAACCTGCGCGCTGTATTACTATCTGTGGTGTGTGCTATGTCAGTCAGTACGACAGCTTCAACATTCATTTTTACTGCCCAAGCAGCGTAAGACATATACCGTATTTGATCAGAAATATCATACATACACTTAGATATCATTGTCATGGTTTACACTGAGTTTTCTGTTAGTATCTTCCAGTACAACGCGTCTCCGGCACACTTATGTTTTTCGTATCTTTGTGTATGGACAACGGGAAATTGAGATTTTTTTTGCAGCAGCCGCTCCACCACTTCTTATTTACGGTCTCACGCCAGCGCGTGGATTACAGTTGTATGCATGTTTGTTTTTTTAGCTGAACCATTGTTTTGGTTTTGCTAAACAGAAATATAGTGGTGGATGGAATGGGAGAGCGGTCGACAGATAATGTTATGGTCACCTTTCTATGATGGTAGGCAGATGATCTCAATGTAGGGACAATGGCTACGATCACTGATTAGTACAGTCACTGCCCAGAAGGAAAACAATGGTAAACTATCTTTTGGAAATATACCAAGAAACCCAAAAGGAAGGTAAAAAGAAAAATCTATGGTGAGGCCCCCCAGGTCAGATAGATCTAATGACATGAAGATAAAGATAAAAAAGACAGTTACGGGATCAAGACCACTCCGCTTCGATCTTACAAAAATACCAGAAAAATACGGTATAGAAGTGAAGAACTGTTTCGAAATTCTGATGGCTGTACAGGAGGAGATGACATCAGATGATTTGGCTAAGCAGGCCAGAGATATCTTAATAACAATAGCTAAAGAGGTGGTTCCTGTAAAGAAAACACAAAAGAATGGTTGGATTACAGCAGGCACACTAGAACTGATAAAACAACGTAGAGAAATGAAGACGCATTGGAAACTTACAAATAACAACAAAGAGGAATATAAATCTTTAACAAAAGAAGTACGAAGAAACATAAGAAAAGACCCAAAAAAAACAATACATACAAGATTGTTGTGAAAGAATAGAAGGACATCAGAAGTGTGGAAGAGATAGTGAAATGTTTAAAGAAATGAAGACGAGATATATCACATCTAAGCTAAATGTAATTTATGACCTGATGGGGAATACCTTGACAGAGGCAGAGGAAATTTTAGAAAGATGGAAGGAATATTGCAGATAAATGTATGAAACAACCGACTATGAAAGCAGAAATCAACAGTGTGAATTATTATTGGAGGAGAAAGAACCCGAACCGACAATAGAGTAAGTTTTATGGGCAATAAAGAATCTGAAAAAACGGTAAATCATAAGGATGTGATGATATAACAGCTGAACTTATTAAAGCAGGAGGAAAGGAATGTGCAACAATCTATCATGCACTATGTAAAAAAAATATGACATTCAGGTATTTGGCTAAAAGAATGGAAAAGAGTTATATTCATACCACTCCCAAAAAAGGGTAACCTGAAATTATGCACAAACTACAGAACTGTTGCCCTGATTAGTCTTGCCAGTAAAATTCTGTTAAAAATCATAATGGGTAGACTTCGTAAGAAAATAGAAGTAAATATGGTCCAAACTGGTTTCATGCAAGAAATAGGATCAAGAAATCATATATTCAGTATAAGACTAATAATAGAGAAATGCAGAGAGTTTAATGTGAATCTGTATATATATATCCTTTATAGACTACTCAGAGGCATTTGATTGTGTACAACACCAGAAACTTTGGGAAATAATGGAAAAAATGGGATTTCTAATACGTTTGATACAATTAACATCACTGCTGTATCTAGACCAACAAGCAGCAGTAAGAATAAATAGGGGTGCATGTACCTATTTAACGTGTATACTGAAAATATAATGAGGAATGTTAGAGAAAATGTAGACAAAGAGTATTACGATGCCATAACAATTGGAGGTTATGAAATACCAGAGATTAGATATCCTGATGACACAGTATTTCTGTCCACAACACAAAAAGGGATGGAAAAACTAATTATGTCAGTCCATAAGAACAGCGAAGAACAAAACCTGTTTCTTAATGCGAATAAAATTAAATTGATGACAACTAACAAAACAAACAAGGCAGCTGAAATATGTATCGATGAGGACAAATTGAAAGAAGTGGAGAGTTTTGAATATCTTGAATCACTAGTAACTAATAATGGAGATACAATGAGGGAAATTAAACGGAGGACATCTGTCGCTCTTCAGAAAGTAAAGCAACTAAAGAATCTGTGGAGAGGAACAGGCAGAACTACACAAATAAGATTTTTAGGGGCATGCATCTTTCCCATCGCAACATATGCCTGTGAGACCTGGACACTTAACAAAACAGCTGAGAAACACACAAATGCCTTTGAATGTAAATGCTACAGAAGAGTTCTTCCAATATCATGGACACAAAAAAATAACAAATATATCCATACTACAAGAGCTTAATATTGAAAAATGCTGGCTAGTAAAGAGGATTAAATAGAGAAAACTTAAATATTCTGGGCACATTAAAACTTCATGATAATTTAGAGAAGACCGTCTTTGAAGGGTACATAATGGGAAAAAGAAAGAGGAAGACCAAGGCGAAGATGGTTGCAAGACATCGTTGATGATCTGCAAATGGATACATCAGCATTACGGCAATTTGCTCACAACCGGGAAGCCTACAGGAGTGGTGTTAGGGTGGCAAAGTTCAGTAAGCGACATGAAAATGAATGAATGAAACAGAAATTCTGAACTGACCGAGCTGTTGGTTTGAAGCAAAGATGGAAGTTACCTACAAATTAAGTATGACGCAGTAAGGTAGGTGCAGCATCGATTTCCATGCAAGTCTTTATTATTTTTATTTAAATCTTTTTTACACGGTTACATATGTATTTTAAAGAAGGTTCATAGCAAATATGGATATTCCTTTCAGTTTACACAGCAAATATGCTTCATTGTTGGCTTGTTTCTGTCGAGATGTCGAACTGTATTCCAAGTATTTCTTTCTCGTGCCCTCGGTTATTCCCGTTAACAAGAATTTCTCTAATCCGCCGCGTCTTATCACATGGTCTGCATTAGGCATGTCTTCCTGTTTGCCCACTTCGTGGAGTAGTTTTTCCTAGTACAGGTACAGTTGTCAAGACGCTCTGAATACTTAAACACACATACACGTCTTGTCACTGCAGTACAAATATGTGCCTGGCGTATGCCATCTCTCAGAGTCGCAGCATTTATTCATGATCTGACGTGATATGAAATCGAAGCGCAAAAACAAAACGCGGCGTACCTGTCAGCTTCCAAGCCAGGGAAGGTCGTTGGTATGTGTGTTTTATCAATCCAGGAGCTGTTATCTCGGGAACTAGCGGAAAGATTGAAGGCTGCTTGTGACTGGATGCCACAGTAGTGATTAGTCCCGTATGTTTGACAGCAGTTTTGCAGGAGCGAGCCACTTTGAGATTGATTTTCAGAGATGTCAGAACTTCTGCATTGTAAACTGGCTCCTGTTTGTACTGGTGTGAGAGCTTTTGGTAAAGTTACTGCAGTTTGTCCAGGGTATTTGTGCAGACAATCTAAGAAGAGTGTCGAAGAGTTGAAGTGAACCAGTAAGAAAAGTGGCCAGAAGAATAAACAGTCAGAATAGATGGATCACCCCCACTAATTACGTCATAATGAAAGCGCAGGAGAGCTGAAGCTGATAGCGAACTGTTTCTCAGTATGTAGAAATTTTGGCTGTGCACTGGCGTATTTGAGCACCGGTCAGCCAGATGTTTATAAAAATGAGCACCTCAGAATTTGTTAGGGAATTTACATCGGTTAACGGGGAATTAGTGTTTGCATGGTGAGTCGCGCCTAAATACAATTTATACTAGGCTGTCTATGTATTAAAGAAAAAAAAAATTTCCACGTTAAAAATGAACTCATTCATATGAAGCTACATCCAACTTTAAAGATTCATGTTCCATTTCAGTATATTGATTTTTATATCTTTTCCAAGGATGTCATTTGTATAAAAAGTCTTTATCTTGTCAATAAATCAGGTTAAACTTCAGTGTTATGTATTCTCTTTAATTGTGTTGTTTCTCTCACCGTGATGTGAAGAGAAAAATACATCACAACAGAATGTATCACAGTAAGTAATACTGAAGAAGGAAGATGTGAAAGAAACATTACAACCAGACAGTGTAAAGTATCAAGAGGTGAAGTAACATACTGAGGACTATACCTCAGGAAAGTGGTTAAAGGGAAAGCAACAGTAGGATGATAACGGCACAGGCTAGTGAATAACACAACAAGAGATGGACACCAGATAGCTGAACCAGTAACACGGTGACAATGATCAGCTAAGCAAAAGAAATCCCCGGCCGGCCAGTCTTCCCATGGATGGTGATAGAGGAGACAGCGATGTAGCTTTCTGCAACAAAATAGTTGCGGGGGAAACAAAACAAAACTGTATGAAAGTATGTCAGCCATCACTTTACAGACACATCCAGAAAGCGTTTTATTGTAAACAGACACCGAGACCGTAAGCTGCAATGCTGGACGATTAATGCTTATATTTCCTAGCAGTATTGGTGTTTGTGGTTTTTGCTTTGTCTCAGAGTTGTGTCTCTTTCTCAGAAAACATACGCGGAGAGGAAATACGAGCATAGTAGCAGGGGATTTACTTGTCTAGAGTTGCAAGGATTCTGGATGATTTGTTTTTTTATCCCCCTTAAAGTCAAATCTTATGGTATGTCTTGTTATGTAGTGCGAAATCGTTGTTTGTGATGTGAGTGAACGATTACGGGCAGGAGAAGGGTGTGGCATTGTGATGGTGGTGGTGTCAACCTTACACATGTGAGTATCATGTGTTATCTAATGTCGCGCTTGCTGCTGGCGTCCGAAGAATTAGTTCTAGCACGCGACAAACTTAGCAGTAGGACCGCCCGTTTTAGCCAGAGACGTGAATGTAGTACTTCATCAGTAGGTATTACACTTATGAAAGTTTTGTAATATAGATCGACCCCCTGCCGTCTGCCTTCCGGCCAACTCTATTTCTTTAAGCAAAATCTAGCAAACACAGACAGACCGAGCAGAAGGCAGAGGAAGGCTACTCCCGTATTGTCTTTGCTAATCAAATCATGCTTCAGCTGATTAAAGTCGCAGAAGAACTCAAAGGTTAAAAGAAAAACAAGGGTGGAAACCGTTGGAATATGTAACGTACTGACACAGTGACACAGTAAAAGAAAGGAAACTTAAATGTCTAGACATGCCAGTGACCGTGCAAAATGGAGGAACACGATCGCTAAGGCCTACCAACTGCACATGTAATGAATGAGTTTAATATCCATTGTGGATATTGTGGTAAGAGTTGGAAAAGTGTCCAGAAACTTCGTGTGATAAGAGTAGGAAAGGTGTCCCATACCTTTGTGTGATAAGAGTAGAAAAAGTGTCCTATAACTTTATGTGATAAGAGTAGGAAAAGTGTCCTGTATCTTTGTGTGATAAGAGTAGGAAAAGTGTCCTGTAGCCTTGTGTGATAAGAGTAGGAAGTGCCCTATATCTTTGTGTGATAAGAGTAGGAAAAGTGTCCTGTATCTTTGTGTGATAAGAGTAGGAAGTGCCCTATATCTTTGTGTGATTAGAGTAGGAAAAGTGTCCTTTAGCCTTGTGTGATAAGAGTAGGAAAAGTGTCCTAAACCTTAACTTGGCGACAGCGCCGATCCTAAATCAAACATCTCATTACTAGTTGTCCTAGAGGTACAGCCCGTGTGTGGTAAATTGCCAGCATTATAACACTAGACTGTTTAGCCGCGGCGAATAAATAACAAATACCGTGCTGTGTGCCTGTGAAAGTATGCATGTAGCCATGCCTTGCAGGCCATTTCTCATGCTTTCTGGTACATTGAGCAAGGCCCACCCAGCTAGCCATTGCCACACGCGTAGCCATCGCTCAGTTCCACATCTGTTCATGTATGGAACTTTGTGGTGGAAGAAAAACCATCTTCTTGTGCTCTCTGCCTTGTTACATTACGTCTGCTGATATGAGTGAGATTACGCATGTCTGCAAGGGAGCAGGGGAGATTGAAGGCTGAAATGACTTGTGTGACTGAGTGTTTGTGCGTGTATATACACACAAGGGTAATCCAAATGAAGATCATCAAATTGCAGTAGAGATTCTAAGCAGCATCCCAGTGCCATGTAAGCTGACATCATCGGCACTAATGAAGCAAGGAACGTAGCGGCCCCTAGTACATGAGGTCACCGTGTCAGTGGAAAGATGGCCGCTACACTGGACACATGCATGAAAGTGGATCATTAGTGAAGTGAAGATGTGAAACTTCACGGAAACTCATCGGTGAATGAAGATTCTGCACGGTGATGCATGTGTGTCAAGAGTGGAGCAGGAAGCTACCGAAATGGCTGGAGTTCTGTGTCCGGGCAGACAGAGTTAGTAACTCCAGAATCGACTGCAGAAGTTGAACGGCACCGTGATGGAGGATCGTCGAGAGACGGCGAGTGAAACAGACACAGTTTTGAATGTCAGCCCAGGTTCAGCAGGTCGCACAATCCACAGAGGCGATGGGCGGGATGACTTTCAGGTCAGAAGACGTGCAACAGGCGGTGCGTGAGTGCCTGCACTGTCGACCAAAAATTTTTTTTTTAAGTTAACCATGCACTTCGTAAGCGCTGGAGGGTTTGCTTGGAATGTAGTGCAAAACTATAGAAATATGTTGAAATTGTGTGTTAATTTTGCCTCAGTAAATTATGAGGAGAAATTTGAAGCCCACATATTACTCTTCGTATTTAATATATATCATACACTTACATATACAGGGCAGAAAGTAAATGTTTACATCTTTGTTTAGTTTAGTTCAGTTGTTTTGTTTTAAGGAAATAATTACAAATACTTTTTGCAGTATGTGCCACAAAGGCATGAAAGGATTACCATTTTAAAAATAATTTCTAAAATAAACGCAGAGGTTTCAGCCATATTTTTAATATTCCGATTGAGAGGCAGAGCTCCAAATCTACTGAGAGGAGATATAAGCTAATTTAACTAAAATACACCGTGTATATAATGTATGTAGCCAGGGAAAAATAACAGACGCAGAAATGAAAATATTGCTTTTAAAAAAAATACTGTATAGTCTCTAGCAAAATAATTTTTTAAAAGTTTAAAAAAATACGAGTATCTTTACTTGTGAACTGACAAAAGCGCACATGTGTGTGTGTGTGTGTGTGTGTGAGAGAGAGAGAGAGAGAGAGAGAGAGGAGGAGGGGGGGGGAAGGGGAGTCTTATTCATTGTATTCCTACACACAACTACAGATATCGACCATCCAATACCTTATAATTGAACGTCGGGAAGGAAAAAAAAAACGGGTAAATAGAACCATCTCACCGTACTTCAACCCGGTTTTTAAATTGTTGAAAGGAGGGAAAAAAAGCAGGTGATATTTTGTGGTGATTAAATAGTGAAGGTTTTTTGTGGTGACGCTATAGGCAAATTGTTGTATGTGAAGGCATATGTTTTTTACTTCCGGGTTTTGTAGATTTTAGTTCGATATATCTAACAGTTAGTACATTGGTACTTCCTTTAGTGCAGCGAGACGCGGCGAGTTTGTTTATCTTGTCTCGAGGTCTCCAGCTGCACAGAAAGGACGTGTAAGTTGTACGGGTGCGACACGTGGACACTTAAATCGCTAGAAAAGAGAACAACGGCAACGTTATAGAAGGGCGTTCGACGACCTCGCTACAGGTGGACTCCAGGACGTCACGGAAAGTCTGAATGTGTCATTGCGAGATGTTGGTCAACTTGCATTGCGTTCAGGGAGGCTGTGAGAGGGACGGCGTTCTGGAAAGAACACGTCAGATTGTAGGGCGGTTCTCAGCAGGGCGGGCACACACACGTAGTTGTCACAGGAGACCAGATTCCACATATCAGTGTCAGATCAGTTTGTTCTCTCATCAGCTACCAAACACACTGTCACGTGCTTACTTCAACTGTCACTTTATTTAATATATGTGATGCAGGTCAATGAGTTTCTTTTAACCCAAAACTCACGATTAGCAGCAGCCTGTACAGCTGACACACATTACTAGCCGCCGCCATGCATATCTCTCTCTCTCTCTCTCTCTCTCTCTCTCTCTCTCTCTCTGACATCACACTTCCTGCCAGTCCCTCGCAGTCACTCGACACCTTCATTCGCTCCCCTTACAACACGACAGTGACAAAAAGTTGTACGGTAAAGAAGCGGCACGACTTCACCCACCCATTCGGCTATCAGTTTCTGTACGTTGGAGCGAAGGCATGTTTTGGTAGAGAGTGTGTCTATTAAAGATTAGACATTTTTTGAATCGACGAATTCTCTACAATCAGACAGTTTTTCTTCTTCCTACTAACATTTTTATCGTAGTATTTTCCAAACGATCTGAAAACTTGACATATTATTATTATTATCATTATTATTATTTTGTAAACTACCTTTATCCAGACATAAACGTACTTTTTTCCCCTCACATGAACTTTTGTTTTAGCCAGTGCTTCACATGGCAGCATTTGAAATTTCCATTGGCAGTTATCAGCTGCATTTACGGTGATTAGCATTTTTTATTTTATTTTAGGGGTTGTTTTTGTTTTCAAAGACTAGACTGCGGGGAAACAACTCAAGGACTAGCATTCGGGGTTTGGGGGGGGGGGGGGGAACCAGTCCCTACCAGGCAAGCAGAAGTACGACAGGTGGTATAAATATTGTAGCTGCAGAGCCGATTTCATTGGTGTAGAAAATGTCAGAGAAACAAAATGGCTAAATGAAGAGTGGAAAAACTTATAGCTGACTATCAGTTATTGACGTGGCAAGATGACCCACTCCAGGCAGGCGAAGCGCTTGTCAGCTGGGGAATTATTACTCAGGTCATGGTTATTGCCTGGAGGAAATTCGTAAAATGCTTTTTTGGAGACCACAGATAAACAAATCTTTCTCACTTGTGCAGATAACAGTGAATGTAATCCAAAATGTCAGTGTGGTAATAATATGATTACAGTAGTGTAGATATTTATTGTAGCATATTGTTTCTGGCTTTTTTTTTCCTCTGTGTGTTGTCTGCCTCTCATCAGGCACTATATAATCAGATATGATAGCTCCCCTGTATTCTATATTTGACAGTTTCCATGTATATTCTGTATGATAGTTCCCCTGTATATTATATATATGACAGTTTCCATATATATTCTGTATGATAGTTCCCCTGTATATTCTATATATGACAGGTCTCCTGTATATTCTGTGTATGACAGTTCCCATGTATATTCCGTATATAACAGTTTTCCCGTATATTCTGTATATTTCAGTTTCCCAGTATATTGTGTATTCCCTGTATTCTGACAGTGAAAGAAAAAAAAAAGTAAAGATAGTCCCATAGCATTTCAAATGCCGTAGGGGGTGAAGCGTTAGAGACCTCATTATGCTGGGTCATCAGCGTGTGAGGTAGGGTGACCAGTTCCTTTCCAGTGAAAGAAGCAACAGGATTTTTTTTCGGCGTGCTTCTTGGAAATACAAAAAGAAGAAAAGTTGTTTTAAGTAAAAATTCATAAGAGACTGTTCCGGTAGCTTAGCCAAACTTAGTGTCTATATAACGATATACAGAAGTTAGAATCAAGCACAGAGTTATATAGAAGTTAAAATTCTAGCAAAGGATTTTAGTGTACCACAGTCTGTCCTTGCTAAAGCATCATTTAGCTTCGAGCTGACCTAGGTAATCTGTCCTGGTAGCTTAGCCAAACTTAGTGTCTATATAACGATATACAGAAGTTAGAATCAAGCACAGAGTTATATAGAAGTTAAAATTCTAGCAAAGGATTTTAGTGTACCACAGTCTGTCCTTGCTAAAGCATCATTTAGCTTCGAGCTGACCTAGGTAATCTGTCCTGTAGCTTAGCCAAACTTAGTGTCTGTATAACGATATATAGAAGTTAGAATCAAGCACAGAGTTATATAGAAGTTAGAATTCTAGCACAGGATTTTAGTGTACCACAGTCTGTCCTTGCTAAAGCATCATTTAGCTTTCGAGCTGACCTAGGTAATCTGTCCTGGTAGCTTAGCCAAACTTAGTGTCTGTATAACGATATATAGAAGTTAGAATCAAGCACAGAGTTATATAGAAGTTAGAATTCTAGCACATGATTTTAGTGTAGCACAGGCATGCAGATAGTCTGTCCTTGTTATAGCATCATTTACTTTCGAGCTTACCTAGGTAATCTGTCATTGCTATAGCATCATTTAGTCTAGAGCTGACCTATGTAGTCTGTCCTTGCTATAGCATCATTTAGTCTAGGGCTGACCTAGGTAGTCTGTCCTTGCTATAACATCATTTAGTCTCGAGCTGAGCACAGATAGTCTGTCCTTGATATAGCATCATTTAGTCTTGATCTCGCCTAGGTAGACTGTCCTTGCTATAGCATCATTTAGTCTCGAGCTGACCTAGGTAGACTGTCCTTGCTATAACATCATTTAGGTTTGAGCTGGCCTAGGTAGACTGTCCTTGCTATAACATCATTTAGGCTTGAGCTTATACTTACTTCTATGACAGTGCAGTATAACGTTTTCCCCCTGTTAAATGAAGCAGCTGAAATGTATTTTAACATTCTGTAACACTCTGTACTAAAGCCGGTGCCGCGGGTGTGTAGTGGTTAGTGCACCCTCTTGCCTGTCAGAAGGTTCCTGGTTCGATTTCGCGCTCGGGTAGAATTTTTCGGACCGACGCGCACAGGAGTTCACCCAGCCACCCGAAAATGGATACCTAGGAAAACAAAGGTACCTGAATGCAGGTGCTGGCTTCTCTACCTAAGTGCTGCAGTGACCTAGAAATATGAAGGCACTAACACTTCACACCTCTACGGCAGGCAGATGCTACGGGAAATAGATTTTTGATTAAAACCAAAGGTAATGTATCCCGGGCGCGATGCATAGCAATCGCTGGTGCATCACCACTCCACCGCCGAACTCACGGGGGTGTGAGCAGCTGCCCGGTGCTGTACTCGGTGTTGCCTTAGATTGAGTAGATTTCAGGGACGAATCTGTCGAGTAGAAATTGATTCTCGGGACCACAACTGACGCAAGCGTGAAGAAGATGCGCTGATGTTTAGAAAAACCGCTGGACCGTGACAGACAATCAGCTGTTTGCGATGAGACATTCTTGATCCGTTCGTCTGTAAGTCAGGAAATCAAAAACAGCAATTTACAGAGGCAGAATTTTGAAACAAAAACAAAACTGCCTGCAAGCCACGTCACTGAGATAAACGTCTTTGCCATTATGTGAGTATCCACGTCTTAAAAGCCTTACAACAGCTCAAAAGAAAATTTCAAAATCTGGTACAGACAACCAATCTTTCTAACGCAGCTAATAAAATTTCGAAAATGATTTGATTAGTTTTGAAAATGTCAGCCGCTTTGTAATTTGAATTAAGAACCGAGAGGAAGTAAAGAAAAAAGAGAAGGAACAAAAGCTAAGAAAAGCAATTGCCTTCACTTGAAAAGAGAGCACATGCAGAGATGCACGCAGAGGACAGCATCAGTTTTCAGCAAGCACAGCGTTTGTAAGAAGAATTACAGGGGAAAATATTCGAGAACAGCAAACAACACGTCCAGAACTCCACGTCATCAAACGCTGATAAGAGGAAAATGAGCCACAAATGATCTTCGCCGGATAAGTGCCATTCAGACGGTTCTGAGAATGTTCGAACTTTGGTTACTTATGAGGTCAGGATGTAATTTTGATGCCACGCTGTCAGTTTTTATTGACCTGTTTGCTAAATGTCATTCATGCATCGATTGCACCTTTGCATGCTTCTTAAATGTGTTTCATTTTTGTTTTTTTTCCCCCATTTTGAAATTGTTGTGAGCCTGTAAGCTTGTTGTGCGCAGACGCCATCTTTCGTTGCCCTTGATAGCATCACTTAAGTTTTACATTTTCTGTTCTCTCTGAAACGTTTGAGGGACAATTACATTGCCTTATTCTTTTCCTCCTACAGTCTGTCATCACTGGCGTCGTTGCCACATAGTTTCCATTTTAATTGAACTCGATTGTGCCACATATGGTTATCTCTTATTTGCGGGAATTATCTGTCATACAATTTGTTACGGGTTAGTTTTTCCCGGCTGACATTTTGCTGCCTCGTGTTTTGATGTCTGGCGGTTCCTTCTTTCCTGCTCTTTATGTTGAGTCCATCTCTTTGATATTACCCCACCCCCTACCCCCCGCGTAGGAAAGGTTTGGAACTCTCCCAAGACATTGCAGCCTGTTATTGATTATGAAAATATTTGTCCAGTTTTGCTTGTTCTTTTCAGCCGGGAGCCTTTTTTTTGTTTTGTTTTGTTTTGTTTTTTAATGTTGTTTTCATTATGTGTTTGTGCCGAGGATGATAGATTTGTTGGCATAAAATATACAGAATATGATCACAGGCAGGCGGGTAATATTTTAGGGGAAAAACCTGTTTCAGCATAAAGCAGTTATATAACTCTTAACATTAATCAGACTAATGCCTTCAGTAGGTGACAGGACTGGAGGCCCACGTGTATGTCATGTGCTCGTTAAATTTGATGGTTTTTGGTGACTTGTCAGCGTAACAATTTTAGTATCATACCAGTATAACAGTTTTAGTGACATGTCAGCATAGGTTTTAGTGACATGTCAGCGTAACAATTTTGGTGACATACCAACATAACAGTTTTAGTGACATGTCACCGTAACAATTTTAGTATCATACCAGTATAACAGTTTTAGTGACATGCCAGCATAACAGTTTTAGTGACGTGTCAGCATAAGTTTTAGTGACATGTCAGCGTAACAGTTTTAGTGACGTATCAGCATAAGTTTTAGTGACATGTCAGTCTAACAGTTTTGGTGACGTACCAGCATAAGTTTTAGTGACGTGTCAGCATAACAGTTTTATATATGTCAGCATAATAGATTTAGTGAAATGTCAGCGTAACAGTTTTAAATAGCATTCCAGCATAGTAGTTTTAGTGACATGTCAGCGTAACAATTTTAAATAGCATTCCAGCATAACAGTTTTAGCGACATGTCAGCATAACAGTTGTAGTGACATGTCAGCGTAACAGTTTTAGTGACATGGCAGCATAATAGTTTTAGTGACATGTCAGCATAATAGTTTTAGTGACATGTCAGCGTAACAGTTTTAAATAGCGTGCCAGCATAACAGTTTTGGTGACATGTCAGCGTAACAGTTTTAAATAACATGAAAGCATAACAGTTTTAGTGACATGTCAGCGTAACAGTTTTAAATAGCATGAAAACATAACAGTTTTAGTGACATGTCAGCATAATAGTTTTAGTGACATGTCAGCGTAACAGTTTTGAATAGCATGCCAGCATAACAGTTTTAGTGAAATATCAGCATAACAGCTTTAATGACATGTCAGCCCACTAATTTTTAATGGCGTGTCAACATAACAGGTTTTGATCACATGACAACATAGTAGTGTTTAGGGACATGTCTTAGTTTTTATTGACATGTCAACGTAAGTTTTTACTAATGTATCAACATAACATTTTTAATTACGTATCAACAAAACAGTATTTAGTGCCATGGCAGCATAACAGGTTTAGTGAAATGTCAACATAACATTTTAGCGAAATGAACATAACGTTTCTAGTGACATGTCAACGTAACAGTTTTTAGTGACATACCAGCATAACAGTTTTAGTGACTTGTCATCGTAACGGTTTTTAATGACATGTCAAGATAGCAAATTTAGTGACATATCAACGTACTTGTTTTTAGTAGCATATCAGCATGACAGTTTTCAATGATATATCAGCAAAGCAGTATTTAGCGACATAGCAACATAACGATTTTTTTTATTGACGTGACAACATAGCAGTTTTTAGCGATATTTCAATATAACAGTATTTGCAGACATGCCAGCAGAACAGTTTTTAGTGATATATCAGCATTACTGTTTTATGGTGACATGTCAACATAACAGTTTCTAAGTGACTCGTCAACGCAACAATATTTTGGCCATTTCATTTTCAGCGATAGATTTCTTAGCCTTTATGTTAACCCCCGTATCAGCAGACTCTTCGTCGTTCTGAAAATTAGTTTGAATTTGCTTTCCGTTTCCAGAAGTTTGAGCGTCATCTCAAGACCGCAGACCACGAGAAGGACCCTGTCTCACCAGACAGTAAACCTCTGGAAAATCGTTGTAGTCAGCAGCTGTCTTTCAGAAACAAAGACATATCGCTTCTCATCGTTTTAGCTGAAAGTTCTCATTCCGATTGTTTGCCACGTGGCATTGTGCTGACATTTAAAATTGAAATTGAATATCAGTTCTTCTACATTATCTGGCAGTCCACGATTGGGTGGTCGCATCCTTTCTGTGATCGCATTCTGTTCTGATTGGACAGTGCGTCTTTTAAACAAACGACGGATTTGATTGGCTGATGTCTTGACATTTCTAGTTTTACGTGTATTATGTGAATCAGAAAGCACTTTCTTGTGGAAAATGATTGCATACATTTCATTCCCATTTAGTACGTTCTGTCACTTATTACAAAGTGAACTGGCATAAATGATTAAATTTGCAAACATATTTATAATCGTCTGTGTGAAACCGCTTGAGAAGGTACAAGAAGAGCTGACAAATAGCAGTACACACTTCGATCGTATTTGGCGAATCGTTTCACAGAAAGCACATTTCAGCGTCATCACAGCGCCGGAAATTAGTTTTTTTTTTCTTCTTCTAAACTTCCCAAACTGGGCTTAGTCAGTCAAGTCCAGCAGAACTCTTTACTATCTGATGTTAGGAAATCATTCAGATATGAAAAGTCACGAAAGTGTTTTCTTTATAAGGAAGTAACATTATTCAAACTATATATAGCCACGATTTACGATAGTTCGTTTCAAAATGTCTTAAATATCGCGAGGCATACCATCTAGACATCATGGCTTTGTACTATTACTAAAGGTAGCAGACGCTCTGCAAGTGCTGTTAGCACTTTCCTCATGACTGTCTTTGTTGTGTCTGACTTGATGAGTTTGAAAATAACTTTCGTCTTGAAAATCCGCGTACATTTTATGACATACCAAGTACTCGCCATTAAACAGATTCGCATAAACTGTAAATAGTACGTAATAAGATTCCTCATTTCTCTTTTGTATTCAGTGTTTGTATCTAAATTTGAAGAAAAAAAAAACACGCGTTCTTTTTTGAGCATCATTGCTTGTGTTTCTTTGCAGATTATTCTTGTAACCTTGTATTATGTTCAGTGGAGAGCTCAGGGGACTGTAGACTTGTAGACAGCTTTGCAAGGAGCAGAAACCACTGGTTTTTATAATCAAGTTTAGGTCCTGTATCTTGACACTACCAAGAAAGAATGCGTTGAATATTTCAAAAGAAGATATAAATGCTACAGAAGAGTCTTTCAAATATCACGGACACAAACAAGAACAAATATATCAGTACTCAGTCCCGTGCGAAACTTTGCCTCCCCAACAACTCTCTTATAGGCCTCTTTTAAGCAAGATGCCCTGCTGATGATGCATCCATTTGTAGGTTATCAACGATGTTTTACAGCTATAATCGTCTTGGTCGTCCTCTCTTTCTTTTTCCCATTATGTACCCTTCCAAGACGGTCTTCTCTAAATTATCATGACGTTTAATATGTCCAAAATACTTAAGTTTTCTCTGCTTAATCCTCTTTACTAGCCAGCCGTCTTCAATATTAAGTTCTTGTGTAGGGGCCGGCATAAAGCATGGCTGGATTTTAAAAATGGAAAATAAATTAAGCGGCATACCTTTTTTTCTGATTAAAAAAAAAAATTAATGAAACTCATAATAGTGGGTAATTTTATTATTACTGACAATCATATTTAGGTTTTGAAAATTACGCCGGTTAGATGACCGCCGTTACATTTGATACATTCAGTTAGGCGTCTGGAAAATTCCTGCATAACACCATTTAATATGTTTAAAGGGATATTTTGAATGCAGTGTCGGATTCGATCTTTTAGGTCTGCATCTGACTGTGGTCAACTAGCATGTTCTTGTGGTACCCCCACAAAAAGAAGTCTGCGGCCGATAAATCCGGTGACCTTGCCGGCCAATGAATATCTCCAAATCTGGAAAAAAGACGATTGGGAAATGCTTGTCGCAGCATGGCCATGGACTGACGGGCTGTGTGGGCAGTTGTTCCATCTTGTTGAAACCATATTAGTCTCTTATTTCTATTGGCCAAGTCTGGAATGAAGTATTTAGTTAGCATCTGCACATAAAGATCGCTGTTAACAGTAAGAGGATGCCCGTCTTCGTCTTCAAAAAAATATAAGCCAATGACGCCGAATGATGCAGTGCCACATCACAATGTTACTCGGTCACTATGGAGCGGTTTCTCATGCAATAATTGTGGATTTTCAGCTGACCAGTATCTGAAATTCTGCTTGTTCACACTTCCTGACAACTCAAAATGTGCTTCATCCGACATTATGAGGTTATTTAGCAAATTCGGATTTTCTTTACTGCGTGCTAGAAAATCGGTAGCAAAGTCAAGTTTGTTAATTTTCTCCAAATCATTCAGTTGCTGCGCAACTTGTAAGGGTGGACAGATTATGAATGATGCGACGTAGCGAGCGATCCGACATACTAAGTGTCAAAGCGTGTCCATCAGCTGATCGCCGAGGGCTACCAAGCAATGCGTTGAGGGCGTCTTGAATTCGTTCAGGTGTCTGTGAGTTCTCGGACAACCAGTAGACTTGTTATTAAGGCAGTTAGCGGTTTTCTTACATTTTTTGACCCACCTCAAAATTGTTCTCCGATTTGCAACAGTATAATGGGGATGCAACTCAAAATGGCAACGAAACTTTCGTTGCATAGTAAGAGATGATTATCCACTTTAAAAATAATTTTCAATGGTGAATGTGCGAAGTTAGGTTTACCAAGAAGCTATTGTTAAAAATGACCGTTTGTCTGCGGCATCTCTGACCACAAGGTTTTTTTTCCACACGTAATCAGTTTCTGCATTTAAGCATACATACGAAGATCAGGATATTTAAGAGTAATGTTCTAAGTGTACTACTCTATGTAAGTGAATGCTGGAAAATCACCAAAACAATGGAAAACAAGTTAAATTCTTTCCATACTAAATGTTTATGAAGAATTAGAAAAAATATTTTGGCCAAACACCGTAAGAAATAACATCTTGTTGGCAGAAATGCAGATGAAGCCACTGACAGCAATTATTGAGGAAAGACGCTGGCGATGGTTGGGACATGTGCTCCGGATGACTGACAACTCACTATAAAAAATAGCACTAAGATTGACACCACAGGGGAACAGAAGTAAGGGTAGACCAAAAGAGACATGGAGAAGAACAACAGAAAGGATGTTGAGCAATAGAGGGCTCACTTGGGCAAGAGCAGAAAAAAAGGCAAAGGACAGGCATTTGCGGAAAACCCTTGCGGAAGCCCCATGTGCCCTGGGCACTTAAGGTTCAGAGAGAGAGAGAGAGAGAGAGAGAGAGAGAGAGAAAATCAGTTTCTGGACACTACGTCAGTTAAATCCAGCTATGCTTTATGCTGGACCGGTTAGTATAGATATATTTGTTCTTTTCTGTGTCCATGATATTTGAAGAACTCTTCTGTAGCATTTACATTCAAAGGCATTTGTGTGTTTCTCAGCTGTTTTGTTAACTGTCCAGGTCTCACAGGCATATGTTGCCATGGGAAAGATGCATGCCCTTAAAAATCTTATTTTTTTAATTCTGTCTGTTCCTCTTCACAGATTCTTTAGTTGTTTTACTTTCTGAAGACCAGTAGATGCCCTCCTTTTAATTTCCCTCATTGTATCTGCATTATTAGTTAGTAATGAACCAAGATATTAAAAACTCTTCACCTCTTCCAATTTTTCGTCATTGATAAATATTTTATCTCCCTTATTTGTTTTGTCAGTTGTTATCAATTTAGTTTTCTTCGTATTAAGATAGAGGTTTTGCTATTCACTATTCTTACGGACTGACATAATTAGTTTTTTCATTCATTTTTTTGTTGTTGTGCACAATAATATTGTGTCATCAGCATATCTAATCTCTGGTATTTCATAACCTCCAATTGTTATGGCATCGTAATATTCTTTGTCTACATCTTTTCAAACATTCCTCGTTATATTTTTCAGTATACAAGTGAAATAAGTAAGGCGACAATATACACCCATGACGGACCCCTTGTTTTATGTCAAACCAAGTTGTTGTTTCATCATTTATTCTTACTGATGCTTGTTGATCTAGATACAGCAGTGATGTTAATTGTATCAGATGTGTTGGAAATTCCATTTTTTCCCATTATTTCCCAAAGTGTCTGGTGTTGTATATAATCAAATGCCTTTGAGTAGTCTATAAAGGATAAATATAGATTCACATTAAACTCTCTGCATGTCTGTATTATTAATCTTATATTGAATATATGATCTCTTGATCCTCTTTCCTTGCCTGAAACCAGCTTGGACCATACTGACTTCTTCTTCTATTTTCTTACGAAGAATACCTATTATGATTTTTAACAGAATTTTACTGGCATGACTAATCAGGGCAACAGTTCTGTAGTTTGTGCATAATTTCAGGTTACCCTTTTGTGGCAGTGGTATGAATACAGTTCTTTTCCATTATTTTGGCCAAATACCTGAATGCTATATCTTTTTACGTAGTACATGATAGACTCTTTGCACATTCCTTTCCTCCTGCTTTAATAAGTTCAGCAGTTATCTGATCACATCCTGGTGATTTACCATTTTCGCATTCTTTATTGCCCATAATACTTCTGCTGTCGGTTCGGGTTCTTTCTGCTCCAGCAAATAATTCACACTGTTGATTTCTGCTTTCACAATCGGTTGTTTCATACATTCATCTGCAATATTCCTTCCATCCTTCTAGAATTTCCTCTGTCTCTGTCAAGGTATTCCCCATCTCATCACAAATTACATTTAGCTTAGGTGTGACATTTCTCGTTAATGTCTTCATTTCTTTAAACATTTCACTATCTCTTCCACACTTCTGATGTCCTTCTATTCTTTCACAGAAATCTTGTATGTATTGTTTTTTTTTGGTCTTTTGTTATGTTTCTTCGTACTTCTTTTGTTAAAGATTTATATTCCTCTTTGTTGTTGTTTGTCCCTTTCCATTGTGTCTTCATTTCTCTACGTTGTTTTATCAGTTTTAGCGTGCCTGCTGTAATCCATCCATTCTTTTGTGTTTTCTTTACTGGAACCATGTCTTTAGCTGTTGTTATTAAGCCACTCTGGCCTGCGTAGCCAAATCATCTGCTGTCATCTCCTCCAGTATAACCATCAGGATTTCGAAACGGTTCTTCACGTCTATATCATAATGTTCTGGTATTTTTGTAAGATCATAGCGGAGTGATCTTGATCCCGTAACTGTCTTTTTTTATCTTTATCTTCATGTCTGCTATTAATAACTCATGGTCCGTGTCACAATCAGCACCTGGTAAAGTTTTTGCTGATGATCTCCGCCTTCTTTGCACTAAAATGTAATCTATTTGTTTCTTGGTTTTCCCATCAGGTAATGTCCATGTGTAAAGTCTTCTTGGGTGTTGTTTAAAAAGTATGTTAGCAGTCATTAGCTCATTTTCCATGCAAAAAGCCATTAGATTGTCACCTGCCCCATTTCTATGTCCTATGCTAAATTTCCCTACAACATGTCTTTCATCTTCTGCTGTATCATACAAGAAAAATCAAAAGTTCGCCTAGAAAATCTGGGAAATTGAGGGAAAGGGGAATGACAGGAAGAGAGAACGAATGAGATACTCCAGTATGCGGTGACCAGGTGACGTGGGAAGAAAGGAAATAGACACAGTAACTGTCACACTTGGCAGAAACTGTCTAGGCACTGGGTCTCGCGGCACATCCCTGATTGTTGTGACGAGCAGGTTTTTTGCAAATTCCTAAGAAAATCATTTCATCTACAGATACGCTCTCGCAGTGAAAGCACCATAAAGGTCCGTTTTCGCATTTAAAAAAAAATGTAACGTTCGTAGAACAGAACTGTGTGGATGAGCAGTTTTGTTTCCTGCAGCGAGCTCATTTAGGATGATCTTTTCAGCGCTTAATTTCGTTTAGTCGGCCAGAAATTGTGCTGACTGATTGCTACAGTCTATAAACATCGTTCTTGTGATAAGAAGTTATTCTGACTGATTGCTACAGTCTATAAACATCGTTCTTGTGATAAGAAGTTATTCTGATTGATTGGTGCAGTCTATAAACATCGTTCTTGTGATAAGAAGTTATTCTGACTGATTGCTGCAGTCTATAAACATCGTTCTTGTGATAAGAAGTTATTCTGACTGATTGCTACAGTCTATAAACATCGTTCTTGTGATAAGAAGTTATTCTGATTGATTGGTGCAGTCTATAAACATCGTTCTTGTGATAAGAAGTTATTCTGACTGATTGCTGCAGTCTATAAACATCGTTCTTGTGATAAGAAGTTATTCTGATTGATTGGTGCAGTTTATAAACATCGTTCTTGTGACAAGAAATTATTCTGATTGATTGCTACAGTCTATAAACATCGTTCTTGTGATAAGAAGTTATTCTGATTGATTGGTGCAGTCTATAAACATCGTTCTTGTGACAAGAAATTATTCTGATTGATTGCTACAGTCTATAAACATCGTTCTTGTGATAAGAAGTTATTCTGATTGATTGGTGCAGTCTATAAACATCGTTCTTGTGACAAGAAATTATTCTGACTGATTGCTACAGTCTATAAACATCGTTCTTGTGATAAGAAGTTATTCTGATTGATTGGTGCAGTCTATAAACATCGTTCTTGTGACAAAAAATTATTCTGATTGATTGCTACAGTCTATAAACATCGTTCTTGTGATAAGAAGTTATTCTGATTGATTGGTGCAGTCTATAAACATCATTCTTGTGACAAGAAATTATTCTGATTGATTGCTGCAGTCTATAAACATCGTTCTTGTGACAAGAAATTGTTCTAATTGATTGCTGCAGTCTATAAACATCGTTCTTGTGACAAGAAATTATTCTTACTGATTACTACAGTTTATAAACATCGTTCTTGTGACAAAAAATTATTCTGATTGATTGGTGCAGTCTGTAAACATCGTTCTTATGGCAAGAGATTATTCTGATTGATTGCTGCAGTCTATAAACATCGTTCCTGTGACAAAAAATTATTCTGATTGATTGCTGCAGTCTATAAACATCGTTCTTGTGACAAGAAATTATTCTGACTGATTGCTACAGTTTATAAACATCGTTCTTGTGACAAAAAATTATTCTGATTGATTGGTGCAGTCTATAAACATCGTTCAGTTGGCAAGAAATTATACTGATTGATTGCTGCAGAATATAAACATCGTTCAGTTTGCAACAAATTATACTGATTGATTGGTGCAGTCTATAAACATCGTTCTTGTGACAAAAAATTATTCTGATTGATTGGTGCAGTCTATAAACATCGTTCAGTTTGCAACAAATTATACTGATTGATTGCTGCAGAATATAAACATCGTTTAGTTGGCGAGAAATGATGATTGCATCTCCATACTGTTTCAGAGCCAGAGAGGACGTCCAGTTATTGCTTGCTGAGAAACACTGCGTGCGCAGTAGACTATAACCCATTCTTGTACGAGCTCAGTCCCTCATCTAAGTGCACAGGAAGTTCCTGTTACATAGATCATCTTCAATCCTCAGAGGATAAAACTAATGTGTGACATGGTTTTTTTTTGTTAACACAATGAAGCTTGTTACACCGCCAGTGTAAGCTGGATTTTGCATTAAAGTGGTTGTAGACTTACGTAAGGAGATACCAAGAATCCTAGATGGAGAACATTATCACCACGTGTCAGACGGGAGGGAAACAAGAAGACAATGCCAACACGGAAGTTGCTGAAACTGCCTGCATATTATCTACTGCTGTCTTGGAGATGACTGCATGAGACTAATTAGACGAAAAGGCCAGAACAGAGAATAGTAGAAAGAAATGAATGGAAGGCTGGTTACGTATATATATATATATATATATATATATATATATATAATATATATATATATATATATATATGTGTGTGTGTGTGTGGTGTGTGTGTGTGTGTGTGTGTGAAGTCGTTGTTGTTGTTTTGAGACATTAAAAGACATCAAATTAAATCTCACTGTTCTTGAGATATGTCGAGATGTCGAGGATTAAATGACATATAAACGGCGTAGTTTTATATTATAATCTTATAAGATGTAGGATTGTTTCGCTCAGTGATAAAAATAAAATGTATAATACAAATGCACAGCTTGGACCCTTTTCGAACTTAACTGCAGAGAACGCCATAAAGAATGGCATTAATTCAGCAGGAAAAAATGATGATAATGATGATGATGATGGTGGTGGTGGTGGTGGTGGTGATGAACCATAATTATCGCAATTTTGAAAGACAGAGTTTGAAGAATTCTAATTCTGCTTTAATATTAAGATATTCTCCTCATGGTGTTCGCTGCCTGCAAATTGATGAACTCATTCGTCGGGAAATACACTCATAATCGCTTCCGTTGTGTCAAGCCGTAAGGAGGCAAAATGAAGTCAATTTAAAGATCAAGCTGTCGAGAGGACTGTGCATTCTTCTGTATGTCTGGAGGTCGAGCTTTCTTTAGTTACTTCCTAATTTAGGCAGTATTTCCATATCTCATGAGTTTTGTTAGCGGTCGTTAAATACCTTTGTTATTAAGTTGAATTTAAGTGCAGAAGTTTGTGCAGACTACAACTGTGTTGTTATGTTCAGTTTAAGTGCAGAAGGTGCAAATTATAACTTTGTTATTATGCTGAGTTTAACTAGAGCTTTAAGTTGAGTTTAAGTGCAGAAGTCCGCTGCTGGGGAGATTCTTCAGCTGCTGTGCGTGGAGTGAGGCTCCTCCTGGCCAGTAAAGAAAGGTGCGAATGGGGTTGCCGCCCGGCGCCACTGTGGAAAAGGTGAAAGAAAGGATTAAGTGAAGTAATTAGTGGTCTCGAGGTCAGGACTGCTCAAATCACGGCACTTCTGCTCTGGAGGTCGGCCATGACCTATGTGCACTCATACCGGGCGAATAGCCTGAACCGGCTTAACCCAGGGTTTAACTAAGACACTACTGGCGAGATTCTTCGTCTGCCACACGTGGGGTGTAACTCCTCCCGGCGAATGAAGAAAATGCGAACAGGGTTGCCGAGTGGCGCCGCTGTGAAAAGATGATGGAAAGGATAAAGTGAAAATTAATCGATATGTTCGACGAGAGAATCTCGACGAGAGCTACTCATGTCATGGTACCTCCGCTCTCGATGTCGAACACGTCCAGTTATTGCTTGCTGAGAAACACTGCGTGCGCAGTAGACTATAACCCATTCTTGTACGAGCTCAGTCCCTCATCTAAGTGCACAGGAAGTTCCTGTTACATAGATCATCTTCAATCCTCAGAGGATAAAACTAATGTGTGACATGGTTTTTTTTTGTTAACACAATGAAGCTTGTTACACCGCCAGTGTAAGCTGGATTTTGCATTAAAGTGGTTGTAGACTTACGTAAGGAGATACCAAGAATCCTAGATGGAGAACATTATCACCACGTGTCAGACGGGAGGGAAACAAGAAGACAATGCCAACACGGAAGTTGCTGAAACTGCCTGCATATTATCTACTGCTGTCTTGGAGATGACTGCATGAGACTAATTAGACGAAAAGGCCAGAACAGAGAATAGTAGAAAGAAATGAATGGAAGGCTGGTTACATATATATATATATATATATATATATATATATATATATATATATATATATATATATGTGTGTGTGTGTGTGTGTGTGTGTGTGTGTGAAGTCGTTGTTGTTGTTTTGAGACATTAAAAGACATCAAATTAAATCTCACTGTTCTTGAGATATGTCGAGATGTCGAGGATTAAATGACATATAAACGGCGTAGTTTTATATTATAATCTTATAAGATGTAGGATTGTTTCGCTCAGTGATAAAAATAAAATGTATAATACAAATGCACAGCTTGGACCCTTTTCGAACTTAACTGCAGAGAACGCCATAAAGAAGGGCATTAATTCAGCAGGAAAAAATGATGGTGATGATGGTGGTGGTGGTGGTGGTGGTGGTGGTGAACCATAATTATCGCAATTTTGAAAGACAGAGTTTGAAGAATTCTAATTCTGCTTTAAAATTAAGATATTCTCCTCATGGTGTTCGCTGCCTGCAAATTGATGAACTCATTCGTCGGGAAATACACTCATAATCGCTTCCGTTGTGTCAAGCCGTAAGGAGGCAAAATGAAGTCAATTTAAAGATCAAGCTGTCGAGAGGACTGTGCATTCTTCTGTATGTCTGGAGGTCGAGCTTTCTTTAGTTACTTCCTAATTTAGGCAGTATTTCCATATCTCATGAGTTTTGTTAGCGGTCGTTAAATACCTTTGTTATTAAGTTGAATTTAAGTGCAGAAGTTTGTGCAGACTACAACTGTGTTGTTATGTTGAATTTAAGTGCAGAAGGTGCAAATTATAACTTTGTTATTATGCTGAGTTTAACTAGAGCTTTAAGTTGAGTTTAAGTGCAGAAGTCCGCTGCTGGGGAGATTCTTCAGCTGCTGTGCGTGGAGTGGGGCTCCTCCCGGCCAGTAAAGAAAGGTGCGAATGGGGTTGCCGCCCGGCGCCACTGTGGAAAAGGTGAAAGAACGGATTAAGTGAAGTAATTAGTGGTCTCGAGATCAGGACTGCTCAAATCACGGCACTTCTGCTCTGGAGGTCGGCCATGACCTATGTGCACTCATACCGGGCGAATAGCCTGAACCGGCTTAACCCAGGGTTTAACTAAGACACTACTGGCGAGATTCTTCGTCTGCCACACGTGGGGTGTAACTCCTCCCGGCGAATGAAGAAAATGCGAACAGGGTTGCCGAGTGGCGCCGCTGTGAAAAGATGATGGAAAGAATAAAGTGAAGATTAATCGATATGTTCGACGAGAGAATCTCGACGAGAGCTACTCATGTCATGGTACCTCCGCTCTCGATGTCGAACACGTCCTAAATGCGCCCATACTGGGATAATACGCCCAAAACGGCTTAACCCAGGGGTGAAACTTACATGTGGCCTGGATTCATCCTCCTGGACAAAAGCTCCGTCCTGGTCACAACTAGAAAGGGTAGCGGCCACGACCACAAAACGCTGAAGTCGGAGACATTGGACCAGGGCAGTCTAGATAGGCAACCACCTCTCACCTGGACGGGGATGTATGCGTATCCTAATCACGCTGAGGTTTTCCAGTGAGAAAGACCAGCGCTGGACTAGATGGGCAACTACCTGTCACCCGGCGGGGATATACGGATATCCAAAACACGTCGAGGTTTTCCGGTGAGAAAGTCCAACTCTAGGCTGAATGGACTGCCACCTCTCAACCGGCGGGGATATGCTAATATCTAAAACACGTCGAGGTTTTCCTGCGAGAAAGTCCAACTCTAGATTAAACTGGTGCAACGAAAACCACAGTGTCACGTAATCCCGCATCTGCTACCCACCGAGAATACACGCTCAAGCCCAGCGATACTCTGAACCTCATGTGATCCTGTCGGGGATCTCTTGTGGCCCTCTCCGGGACCACGGGACTAAATTCAGCAGGATCACGGGGCGGTCTTGGTGGTAAAAGCGAACGAAGAAGAAGAAGTGCAGACGTATATAACTGTGAGATTGAGCTTAAATTCATCTTAATTACAGAGATCGTGAACTATGACTTCGCTATTAAAATCAGTTTAAATCCGGAGGACGTTAATTATTTCATTATTATTAAGATACACATTTTTCAGATAAACATCAAGGCTTCTCACAGTAAAGTGGTAGACCCTGTGACAAACAGTAGACAAAGTATTGTACTTAGTTCTAAGTGCTTGATGTACTGTTTTTCAAAGACTGACAGTAGACACTGTACTTTTTTTTTCAAGTGCTGATCTAGAGTAAGTAAATATTGAACAACACAGTAACTTTTTGTTTAGGGCACTGACTTGGACTGCTTGCAGAAATTTGACTACAAACTAACTAACCTTTTATCTAAGCCACTGACTGGCATTGCCAGCATATATTGGACTACAGACTAACTAACATTTTATCTAAGCCACTGACTGGCATTGCCAGCATATATTGGACTACAGACTAACTAACATTTTGTCTAAGCCACTGACTGGCATTGCTAGCATATATTGGACTACAGACTAACTAACATTTTGTCTAAGCCACTGACTGGCATTGCTAGCATATATTGGACTACAGACTAACTAACATTTTGTCTAAGCCACTGACTGGCATTGCTAGCATATATTGGACTACAGACTAACTAACATTTTGTCTAAGCCACTGACTGGCATTGCTAGCATATATTGGACTACAGACTAACTAACATTTTGTCTAAGCCACTGACTGGCATTGCCCGCATTTAGACACTATTTATACAGGGTGTTTCAAAAATTCCTCTACCTTTTCCTGTAAGAGAATAAACACATTTACACGGAGAAGATGTATGTTATTTGGTTGAGAAATTCTCAGAAGTTGTAGACATACCTGACAGGGACTGGTCGTGAGCACGGCACATGTCCATCGAGTTCCTCGCAGGTTTTATGTAGCATATCTGGAGTAACAGATCCAGAGACGTCCGTGATTCGCTGCTTCAGAACGTGGAAGTGGGAGTACGTAAACATTGTCTTTAATAGTACCCACACACACCCCCCCAAAAAAAAATAAATATATATATAGCAAGGTGTCAAGTCAGCGGAGGGAGGGGGAGGGTGCGAGTAAGTGCAAGAGAGTTGTGAGTCGGGGGATTTACACTGAATCCTGGTAGGGTATGTGTATAACTTTTGAGTTTCTTTACAAAATAACACACATTTTCTCTTTGAGAATTTCTTTACAAAATAACACACACTTTCTCCATGTCCGTAGCCATATTTGTCTTCCTACAGTGACCTCCGTAGTGTGTAAGGAAAGCTTCGGAGTAGCCTATAGCATTTGTAGGCAGGAAACTTTCAGCTGGAGATAGCGAGACAACACAGCTCCTAAATCTTTTATCCTTCCTCCTGCACCTCTCCCTCCCTCTCTCTCTCTCTCTCTCCCCTCTCTCTCTCTCTCTCTCTCACAGGTTAAGCTTTCGGCCTCTCTGATGGTGTAAGTGGACTAGACCCAGAAGTCTGTGAGTTGCTGATGTATAACCGCCTCACGAGGCTGAAGACGTTCGCGTCCAGCGCTCCTTGTTTGTTCTGTGGGTCTGATCATCCCCCCCCCCCTTTTTTTATATTCTACTGCATATCGGGATCAAGTCTTTGTCCGTGCCCAAGCTGGTTTGGGTGGAGAAACAAACCCAGCCAGTACCTGGCAACTTTTCCTTAGATGTTTAATGGCAGCCACACTAGCAAGGCGTGGATCAGTGTGGTCACCGGTGTAGCGTGCAGAGCAGTCTAGTTGTTGTGTCTTTCTGACAAGAAAAATACAATTCTTCTTGAGCTGTCATCATCATCATCATAATCATCATTTGTGATCTTCTCATCACTATAACCGGGGGGTGATCTGCACTCGGTCTCATGACACTCAGAATAACATTAACATCATCACTAGGACTATCTGCCACGGCTTGGATAACTCTCAGGGCAACAGACGGAGAACATATACACAAAGTAAAGCAACACGGAAGTCAAATGTGCAGGTGAAAAAACCCCACGTATATCTAGCTTAGATTTTTGTGTAATAAGTATCCGAGGTCAGGGAAAGGCTTTATGCCCATCCTGTACTTCTTAACAGGGAGGTTCCTTTATAAAAAAAAATATGATCCCCCTTTGTTTTTGTGGACAGCGTCACTGCCATGGTATCTCTCGTGTCATATTTCACCCACTTTACAATACTGGATGAGGGTCTTGTAGAGGCGCCACATGTATCTGTGGAAAATGTTGTCTTTACTCGTGGCTTTTACATTCTAATTTATTTTTTAATAGCAACAGGAACAGAATGTATGTTCCTGCTCTGTGAGTTCGTAACTCAGGTAATTCGTAACGGATGTTTGGATGTTTGCTCATTTAAGTTTTGATTATCTGGATTTTTTCTCGCAGTAAATATTTGAGTAATGATTAGTCCACCTTTCTAGCTCATTGTTGTTACCTTTCATGATCTCTTTCCTTACAAAAAAGATGTCCGTGTAAAACTGACCGCTGGTAATCACGAAAGCATATCTCCTCATTGGCAACAGGCATCTTTGCTGCATGACACATTCTTGCGTCTCTCCCAGGACTAGATCTAAACATGGCCCTGGGCCCATTTTTCTTATTATTGTCCTGACCAAAGCAGGTTTCAGGGGGGAAAAAATGATTGGCAGGATGAGCAGTTTAGACTTGAGAGCATTTAAGACTTGCTTCATGAAGTAATCCAGACGCTCATCTGCTGTCACTATTTTGGAAGTGGCGCGTTGATTGTCAACTGTAAATCTCAGAACTCTTCTCTTGCCTTTACCTTCTTTCATGCATAATCTGGTATTTTTTTTTCTTGTAATAGTCCTCCTTTTATATGTTATTCATGCACAGGTTTCTTTATAATGTTGTGTTCTGGTTTCAGGACATTTGCAGAGCTGTAGCGCCATTACTGAAAAGCTTTCAAGTGGAGGTAGACTCCTTGTCCAAACGCAGCAAAGCAGCAGAAGCAGCCTTCTTGTCGGTATACAAGAAACTTATTGACTTGCCAGGTAGGTTCAGTCAGGTCCCGCTGTATATATGTCTGCTATCATTTATCTGTTTTATAGAATATAGTTGTATTTATAATTAGTGATTTTTTTTCCGAGAAAGTATGAGAATAATTCATTGTATCCATATGGAGACTGCATCTTGCGGGTTGTATATAGACATAGTTGGAGAGGAGTCCTACAGCTCCTGGATGAGTATATAGACATAGTTGGAGAGGAGTCCTACAGCTCCTGGATGAGTATATAGACATAGTTGGAGAGGAGTCCTACAGCTCCTGGATGAGTATATAGACATAGTTGGAGAGGAGTCCTACAGCTCCTGGATGAGTATATAGACATAGTTGGAGAGGAGTCCTACAGCTCCTGGATGAGTATATAGACATAGTTGGAGAGGAGTCCTACAGCTCCTGGATGAGTATATAGACATAGTTGGAGAGGAGTCCTACAGCTCCTGGATGAGTATATAGAAAAAAAAACAGTATCTTCGAAAACTTGATCGTCAAGAAATCCAACGTGACAGGCTTCAGTCCAGATCCAGCACTGGATTTGAACATGTTACACTGTGGCTGTTCTAGCAAATTATAGAACGGTATTTTATCCATATAACGTTTTATCGTTCTGTTGATCCTGAGCATGAAATTGCCTGCGTTTGCAGTATCTGTATATCTACCTTGCACATTGGATAATTGATTTTCTCTTTTATATTCTAATGCCCATATGTGCATAATTGGCATATTCAGGTTTTGTGTACAGATGTTTAGCATATTATACAGCTCGCTGTGAACCTTTAGGTGAAAGAACATTGGCAACATCAGGGTCACAAGGGAGGGTAAACCAAACATCGTGGTTACAGAAAGGCATGATATTTAACTTATATATGTATGTATATATCTTCTTACATTCTTCCCGTGCCGCTAAACGTCACATAGGGCCCACATGATAGTTCGCCAAGATTTCCTGTCTTCGGCGAGTTTTTCAATCTCGTCAAGGGATGTTATGTCCACTGAACTGGCCTCTCTTAACAATGTCCTCATTAGAGTTTCACATGCTCAACTTATTTTTTTTTCGGCCTGTTGTATTCCACTTGATAGCTTGTTTGGGGATTGTTTCTTCTCATCACACGACCGATATATGTCCATCTTCTTTTTCTGATCACCCATGAGAAAGGCTGTTGTTTGCTCATCTGTCTTATCTCTGCATTGTTCTTGAATTCGTTCCACTTTATACCCAGTATTTTCCTTAGGCATTTGTTTTCAAAAGAGTCTAATTTCTTGTCTATTTCTTTAGTTGTTTTCCAGCTTTCACATGCGAGGGTGGATATTACATTTTGAATTGAATAATCTCAGCTTAGTTTTTGTGCTTATAATTTTTGAATGCCATATGCTTTCGAGAATCTTTATATATATATATATATGTATTCAGCAGGAGGAAAGGAGAGTGCAACAATCTATCATGCACTATGTAAAAAGATATGGCATTCAGGTATTTGGCCAAAAGAATGGAAAAGAACTGTATTCATACCACTGCCAAAAAAGGGTAACCTGAAATTATGCACCAACTACAGAACTGTTGCCCTGATTAGTCATGCCAGTAAAATTCTGTTAAAAATCATAATGGGTAGACTTCGAAAGAAAATAGAAGAAGAAGTCAATATGGTCCAAGCTGGCTTCAGGCAAGGAAGAGGATCAAGAGATCATATATTCAATCTAAGATTAATAATAGAGAAATGCAGGGAGTTTAATGTGAATCTATATTTATCCTTTATAGACTACTCAAAGGCATTTGATTGTGTACAACACCAGAAACTTTGGGAAATAATGGAAAAAATGGGATTTCCAACACATTTGATACAATTAACATCACTGCTGTATTTAGACCAACAAGCAGCAGTAAGAATAAATGGTGAAACAACGAGTTGGTTTGACATAAAACAAGGGGTCCGTCAGGGTGCATATTGTCACCCTACTTATTTAACTTGTATACTGAAAATATAATGAGGAATGTTAGAGAAGATGTAGACAAAGAATATTACGATGCCATAACAGTTGGAGGTTATGAAATACCAGAGATTAGATATGCTGATGACACAGTATTGCTGTCCACAACACAAGAAGGAATGGAAAAACTCATTATGTCAGTCCGCAAGAACAGCGAAGAGCAGAACCTCTATCTTAATGCAAAGAAAACTAAAGTGATGACAACTGACAAAACAAACAAGGCAACTGAAATATGTATCAATGAGGAAAAACTGGAAGAAGTGGAGAGTTTTGAATATCTTGGATCACTACTAACTAATAATGGAGATACAATGAGGGAAATTAAAAGGAGGACATCTATTGCTCTTCAGAAAGTAAAACAAATAAAGAATCTGTGGAGAGGAGCAGACAGAACCACAAAAATAAGATTTTTAAGGGCATGCATCTTTCCCATCGCAACATATGCCTGTGAGACCTGGACACTTAACAAAACAGCTGAGAAGCACATAAATGCCCATATGTGCATAATTGGCATATTCAGGTTTTGTGTACAGATGTTTAGCATATTATACAGCTCGCTGTGAACCTTTAGGTGAAAGAACATTGGCAACATCAGGGTCACAAGGGAGGGTAAACCAAACATCGTGGTTACAGAAAGGCATGATATTTAACTTATATATGTATGTATATATCTTCTTACATTCTTCCCGTGCCGCTAAACGTCACATAGGGCCCACATGATAGTTCGCCAAGATTTCCTGTCTTCGGCGAGTTTTTCAATCTCGTCAAGGGATGTTATGTCCACTGAACTGGCCTCTCTTAACAATGTCCTCATTAGAGTTTCACATGCTCAGCTTATTTTTTTTCGGCCTGTTGTATTCCACTTGATAGCTTGTTTGGGGATTGTTTCTTCTCATCACACGACCGATATATGTCCATCTTCTTTTTCTGATCACCCATGAGAAAGGCTGTTGTTTGCTCATCTGTCTTATCTCTGCATTGTTCTTGAATTCGTTCCACTTTATACCCAGTATTTTCCTTAGGCATTTGTTTTCAAAAGAGTCTAATTTCTTGTCTATTTCTTTAGTTGTTTTCCAGCTTTCACATGCGAGGGTGGATATTACATTTTGAATTGAATAATCTCAGCTTAGTTTTTGTGCTTATAATTTTTGAATGCCATATGCTTTCGAGAATCTTTATATATATATATATATGTATTCAGCAGGAGGAAAGGAGAGTGCAACAATCTATCATGCACTATGTAAAAAGATATGGCATTCAGGTATTTGGCCAAAAGAATGGAAAAGAACTGTATTCATACCACTGCCAAAAAAGGGTAACCTGAAATTATGCACCAACTACAGAACTGTTGCCCTGATTAGTCATGCCAGTAAAATTCTGTTAAAAATCATAATGGGTAGACTTCGAAAGAAAATAGAAGAAGAAGTCAATATGGTCCAAGCTGGCTTCAGGCAAGGAAGAGGATCAAGAGATCATATATTCAATCTAAGATTAATAATAGAGAAATGCAGGGAGTTTAATGTGAATCTATATTTATCCTTTATAGACTACTCAAAGGCATTTGATTGTGTACAACACCAGAAACTTTGGGAAATAATGGAAAAAATGGGATTTCCAACACATTTGATACAATTAACATCACTGCTGTATTTAGACCAACAAGCAGCAGTAAGAATAAATGGTGAAACAACGAGTTGGTTTGACATAAAACAAGGGGTCCGTCAGGGTGCATATTGTCACCCTACTTATTTAACTTGTATACTGAAAATATAATGAGGAATGTTAGAGAAGATGTAGACAAAGAATATTACGATGCCATAACAGTTGGAGGTTATGAAATACCAGAGATTAGATATGCTGATGACACAGTATTGCTGTCCACAACACAAGAAGGAATGGAAAAACTCATTATGTCAGTCCGCAAGAACAGCGAAGAGCAGAACCTCTATCTTAATGCAAAGAAAACTAAAGTGATGACAACTGACAAAACAAACAAGGCAACTGAAATATGTATCAATGAGGAAAAACTGGAAGAAGTGGAGAGTTTTGAATATCTTGGATCACTACTAACTAATAATGGAGATACAATGAGGGAAATTAAAAGGAGGACATCTATTGCTCTTCAGAAAGTAAAACAAATAAAGAATCTGTGGAGAGGAGCAGACAGAACCACAAAAATAAGATTTTTAAGGGCATGCATCTTTCCCATCGCAACATATGCCTGTGAGACCTGGACACTTAACAAAACAGCTGAGAAGCACATAAATGCCTTTGAATGTAAATGCTATAGAAGAGTTCTCCAAATATCGTGGACACAAAAAAGAACAAATATATCTATACTGCAAGAGCTTAATATTGAAGAAGGCTGGCTAGTAAAGAGGATTAAAGAGAGAAAACTTAAATATTTTGGCCACATTAAACGTCATGATAATTTAGAGAAGACCGTATTGGAAGGATACATAATTGGAAAAAGAAAGAGAGGAAGACCGAAACGAAGATGGCTGCAAGACATCGTTGATGATCTGGAAATGAATGCAGCAGCAGCAGGCCATCTTGCTCACAACCGAGAGGCCTACAGGAGTGCTGTTTGGGAGGCAAAGTTCCGCAAGGGACATGCAAAGGAATGAATGAATGAATGAATGAAAATGTATTCAGCATACCGGTAGTGGCTAACTACTTCTCCCATTCTCCCAGTATATGCCTGCAAGTTGAGACACACTAGATTATATTACGCACAGGCTTCGGTAAATGAAGGGAAACTATGGCGTGACTTGGAGCTCATATCCACCCATAGCAGACTTGCACTGAGTTTAGAGAGAGAGAATACCAGGCAGTGGGTGTGCGTTCACCTTCAGAAGAATGTTTTTGTTTTTTTTGTTGTTGTCTGTTATCTTTTGCACTGTTCCACATTTTGATTTAGACTGCCATCTTTGACACTTGCGGACCAACACTTCCGCCTGTTTACCTTCCCATTTCGATCCCTGTTCACTTGGCTAAAATGCCGAACGCTGTCAGGGTCACATTGTGGAGTTAGGATACGGTTTTGGCCAGCTATTACTCGCTAACCATAAAGCAAGAAATCAGTCAGCTATGGTTCAGTAACCGTAAAGCAAGAAATCAGTCAGTTATGGTTCGCTAACCGTAAAGCAAGGAATCAGTCAGGTATGGTTCACTAATCGTAAAGCAAGAAATCAGTCACCTATGGTTCGCTAACCGTAAAGCAAGAAATCAGTCACCTATGGTTCGCTAACCGTAAAGCAAGGAATCAGTCACCTGTGGTTCGCTAACCGTAAAGCAAGGAATCAGTCACCTATGGTTCGCTAACCGTAAAGCAAGAAATCAGTCACCTGTGGTTCGCTAACCGTAAAGCAAGAAATCAGTCACCTATGGTTCGCTAACCGTAAAGCAAGAAATCAGTCAGCTGTATCTGATAGCCGCTATCTCATTCAGCTTTAGTACTGCGTCTTCGACCCCCAGAATGTGAGGTTCAAGTCCAGAACACTTTATTTTGTAGACGGACACGTTAACTTCTATGTTAACCTAGATTGTCTTGTCTCGTCTCATCTCCTCTTGTCTTGTCTCGTCTCATCTCCTCTTGTCTTGTCTCGTCTCGTCTCATCTCCTCTTGTCTTGTCTCGTCTCACCTCCTCTTGTCTTGTTTCGTCTCGTCTCATCTTCTCTTGTCTCGTCTCATCTCCTCTTGTCTCGTCTCATCTCCTCCTGTCTTGTCTCGTCTCATCTCCTCTTGTCTTGTCTCGTCTCATCTCCTCTTGTCTCGTCTCGTCTCATCTCCTCCTGTCTTGTCTTGTCTCATCTCCTCTTGTCTTGTCTTTCTGTCTCCCTGGAACCGCGAGCTAGGACTTCTTGCAGCCGGCGCTGTAAAGGTGCTGAAGCATAGCATCGTGTAGTTTGTGCAGATTTGCAGAGTCTGATCTAAACCTCGCCTGTATGGAGGCAGATATAGGTAACAGAGAGAAGAATATGACACGAAATTGTTTGACTGCTGAATTTACTGGTATTTCAAACATGCAACTAGGAAGAACGACAATACCGTGAATGGTATGACTGCAGGCAGTTTTAGTATGGCTACACACTGATATGTTCTAAAGCAGACGTTTATAGAATTATTCATAAGTACATCGACTCGATGCTCGCAATTTTTACTGTATCGATTTTTGCAATGTGGGACCTCATCCCGACATAACGGCTCCAGTTATCAGTAAAATCAGACATGCAAATGGCAATTTGATCTAGCGGTCGCTTACAAACAATAGGGGAACCAATTTTTCGTGCTATTCTTGAAGCCTACAGAAAGTTAGTGTGAGCGATGGAAAGCTGTATCGGATAGTATTTGTAAGCATTAAGTGTCTTCTCATCGGAGGCTGCTATTTAAAAAAATATATAAACTGTTAAAAAAAAAAGAAACGCAACAAATACGATGTTGGGATTTAAACTGAAGTATGCTGATCATATAAGGACAAATTGCCTGAAACGTTCACTTGGACATCAACTTCACGTGTTGACCTGAATTGTACTCGGCCGATGATTCATGAGAACAGAAAAGCAACACTAGTCAAAACAGCATTTTTGACAATAACTCATGACAGGTTCATGAGAATCCAGTGAAACTTACTGAATACAAAACTCACTGACCATGTTATTGAATGTCTGTAAAAGATTGATGCTCTTCGAATCCATTCATTTGAAAATTTAATGCGCAAGTATGGCTCATCTCACTACAGAACAACGACTCATCATCATTGGACGTTTACATACTGGACAATCACACAGTTTAGTGGCCAGACCATTTAATATGATTAGAAGCACCATTAATCGCCTTTAGAGACGATTTCAAGAAACTTGCCCAGTTGCAGACCGGCCGCGCAGTGGAAGTCCCATAGTCACAACTCCTGCCGAAGACTGCTTCATACGGCTGCGTCACCTCAGGAATAGATTACATCTGCGTCCTAAACAGTCCAGTTAATGACAGCAGCTCGTCGAATTTCAGATCAAACGGTCAGGAACCGCCTGCACGACGCTGGCCTTTGCACTAGAAGACCCTACAGAGGGCCTTTTCTTATGGACCGGCAACGCCAGAACCGACTGCAGTGGGTGAACCAGCATCGTCAGTGGACCGTTGCGAATGATTGGAGAAGGGTTTGGTTTAGTGATGAATCATTATTTCTGGTCCAGCGACACGATAGACGGAGAAGAGTTTACCGCAGAGTCCATGAGCACTACGCCAAGAACTGCGTGGATGAGGCTCCTCCACATGGTGGTGGAGGTGTACTGATGTGGGGGGGGGGGGGCGATCATCTTCATTGGAAGAAGTGACCTGGTGAAAATTGAAGGACACCTGAATGCCCAACGATACGTGGCTGAAAGTTTTCATCTTGACTTCCTTCCACTTCTGGCTGCACCAGGGTTGGATTTTTTAGCAGGATAACGCTCATGTGGCACAACTCACCACCCAGTTCCTCGCTGACAACAACGTACAGACCATTCCGTGGCCATCCATGTCACCAGACATGAACCCCGTAGAACACTTATGGGATGAACTCTACAGACAGGTCCGCCAGCGAGACGTGGCGCCAACCAATTTCCGACAGTTGTCTCTTGCACTGCGGGAAGAGTGGGCAGCCACCCCACAACAGCAGATCCAACGGCTAATCCGATCAATATCAAGATGTCGTTCTCTGATACAGGCCAGAGGAGGCCATACGCGTTACTGAAACGGAGGCCTCAGTCGCAAAGAATAAAAGTCCAAACCAAATTTCATGATAATCATTTCATTGATAAAGTCTTAAAGTTTCTTCATGCCAAGATTGAAACATTAATTCCATAAAATAAAATTTTGATACAGGTTTGAAATTCGTTGTCCATTACGCCTACAATAGTGTTGCGTTTGATATACAAACACAGAAGTTCACTCAAAGACAGATACAGTACACTTTTATATTTCCCAAAATAACAATGTTTCAAGACTATATCAAATAAATTGCGTCATTTAAAAAAAACTTCCTTCTATACTTAGATAGAGCCATCCATTATTGTTTTTCCCCTTTTCAGAATAGTTTCATTTTTATTGTTAGCGAACAGCAGGAATTGACGAAGATGAAGGGAAAGCGGGAAATAGCTTTATCCGCACGCCATTGATTCTGCACATTAATTTTATGAGTTTGTGTGTTGTTGTTAGTAAACAAACTGTACGGAGACATAAATACCATCAGCAGTCAGTGCAGAATGTGTGTGTTATGTTGTCCCGTCCTTTCCCCTTCCTGGTACAGCTTTCAGTGTTGATGGGACAAACCGACGTCTTGATAGGACTCAGCGATTTGCTTCATTTAATGAAGCTTTGGGTGGTTTCCTCCCCTGTGTGACTTCTCCCACTGTTAGAGACCCGCAGTGCAGAAAATGCAGTGATAGAATCACCCAGGCTTTAAGACTGAGCCTGACCAAGAAACTGGCCGCTGCGGAGGATATCATCAGGCCATCCTATTTCCTGGGGGGGGGGGGGGGAATGACTGATGTAGATTACTGAACCACATAACTGATTTTTTGGCTCAGAATATCGAACATTAAAAAAAAAAAAAACTTTGGCTCGGAATAGACAACAGAAAAAAAAAAAATTTTGGCTCAGAATAGCCAGCATAAAAAAATCATTGCTCAGAATAACCAACAGAAAAAAAAAAAATATCTATTGAGGAATGATGTTGAGAATCTAGAACGTATACTACAACAGTGCTCTACGCCTGCCTTTTCGCTTTATGCAGATCAGCGTTACCTAATGCGCCTTGGAAGGTTTGGAGGCAGAAGATTAAGGGCAGGTTGCTGTAGACTGTTGAGTCACTTCTACAGACTTAGTATATCCCACACAGATGAATGGTGTCTAGAGAGTGCAGAACACAAGGGTTCCTTAGTGTCCCAACGCTTGCCGGTCTGCAGAGCCAGATCCTGTACCTGAGGCCCGGATCTGAGACAGAAGCTGGCGCAGAAACCTGGAGAAATCTGCAGACCTATTCATGGCAACAAAACTTTAGATCCAGGGTTACCCGAAGTCTGAAGTTGAATAATCTTCAGCTCCTCATAAAGCAGGACATTGCTTTAAACTGGGACGGGAAGAAGACAGAAAAGTGTTAATGAAAGTTCATATCAGTATGTAGTTTTATATGCAAACTGATGACGGGGACACGGCCCGGTGTTCTCTTTTCTCGTGTTGACAGTTTCACTATAGTGTCTTCGTTTCAGATGATTCAAAAGCCAGAAATGTTGACTACTTCATACTTTATCAGTGACATATCACCGCATACCCCAACAGATTATCTCCCATTTTTCGTGTTCCACCTCGTAGAGTTTCTGCTTCTCTTCTTTGCGCCAGATATTTCTGTACCTTCGGGCCACACACTTCTAAATGTGGAAGACAGTTTATTTGCTCAATGCTCGTAATCTTTTTTTTTTCTTTGCCCATAATCTAGTTTTTGCCAATATTTTTTGTCTATATATCGGAACAACGCAGAGATAAGGCAAATGAGCGAACAACAACCAGTCTCATGGGTGATCACGAAAAGGAGATGGACATACATGGGGTGATTGATAAGTTCTCGGCATAAGGTCATTCATTCATTCACTCATTTACATGTCCCTTGCGGAACTTTGCCTGCCTAACAGCATTCCTGTAGGTCACTCGGTTGTGAGCAAACTGGCCTGCTGCTGATGCATCCATTTGGAGATCATCAAAGATGTCTTGCAGCCATCTTCGCCTTGGTCTTCCTCTCTTTCTTTTTGCCATTATGTACCCTTCCAAGACGGCCTTCTCTAGATTATCATGACGTTTAATGTGTCTAAATTATTTAAGTTTTCTCTCTTTAATCCTCTTTACTAGCCAGCCTTCTTCAGTATTAAGTTCTTGTAGTATGGATATATTTGTTCTTTTTTATGTCTATGATATTTGAAGGTAGCATTTACATTCAAAGGCATAAGGTATAACGGATTATTTGTGGACAATTTTTTGGGTTATTTCTCAACATAGTCCCCTTGCAAGTTTATGCATTTAGTACAGCGATCCTGGAGCATACGGATCCCTTCTTTGTAAAAGTCAGCATCTTGTGCCAGTAGAAAGTGGTTTACAGCATGAATAACATCATCATCTGAAGCAAATTTGCGACCACTAAGCTCCTTTTTGAGTTTAGTAAACAGGTAATAGTCTGAAGGGGCCAAATCTTGGGAATAAGGAGGATGTTCAAGAAGCTAGAAGTCGCATTCTTGAATGACAGCCATTGCCACCGCCGACTTGTGAACTGGAGCATTGTCTTTATGAAAGATGACGCCTCTTGTCAGTTTCGCTCAACGCTTCTCCTTCAGTTTGACCCGCATTTGCTTCACAAGATTAGCGTAATAGGTCCTGGTGAAGTTAGTCTACCAATAGCACACCTTCTGAATCCCAAAAGTTGGAAGCCATCACTTTGCCTGCAGACAGAACCACCCTTGCTTTCTTTGGAGGTGGGGATCCATAATGTTTCCACTGCTTTGACTGTTCTTTGGTTTCTTGTTGAAAATGATGAACCCAGATCTCATCCATAGTCATTCTTTTTTTGCACAAATTGCTGAAGAAACTTTTCAGGATCTGCAGAAAAATGCAAAGATTGTCTCTTGACATGTTGGAGACGCTGTCGTTTGTAATCAGCACCAAGAAATTTCGGGACCCATCAGACAGAGACCTTTGTCATTTGAAGATCATTGTGAATAATGGCATGAAAACACTCCTGGGAGATGCCCAACTCAGTAGCAATGTACTGCTCAGTTAGTTGTCAGTCCTCCATTATCATGTCATGGATTCTGCCGGTGGTTTCATCGGTGGTTACCATTCTTGGTCTTCTTGGACGGGGATCATCTTCCAGACTCTCCCTTCCATGTTTGAATTGAGCTGCCCATTTCTTCACTGTGCTGTAAGAAGGGACACTCTCCCCTAGTCTCTACTATATCTTCATGGATCTCCTTCGATGATAAGCCCTTGATCCAAAAGTAGCGAATGACTGCTTGATGAGAAATTTTATCCATTGTCTCAATTTCTCTCACCCCTTACCACTTCAGTAGCCTATACAAATTAGTTGCAGTTAATTTCTTGAAACTTGATGTTTAATTTTACATTAACCTGATCTACAAATGCACTTAATATCAACTGTGCATTTAAAGTATTTGTACCTTAGGCCGCGAACTTGTTAATCACCCCTCATATGTCGGTCACGTGATGAGAAGAAACAAGCAGAGAATCACAAAAGAAGCTGTCTAGTGGAACACAACAGGCCGAAGGAAAAGAGGTCGACCACTTGAAACTCTAAAGAGGACACTGTTAAGAGAGGCCAAATTAGTAGGCATAAAATCGCTTGATGAGGTTGAAATGCTCGCCGATGACAGGAAAACCTGGCGAACTACCATACGAGCCCTATGTGACACTTAACAGCAAGGGAAGTATGTACGATGTTTCGAAACTAATGGTTAGTTTTATGAAAATTTGAGAACACTATCTACCTTTAATTTGGTAAATGGCTGTTTGAGGACACGTAGTAGTTTATAAGCTGTGTTTGAGGACACGTAGTAGTTTATAAGCTGTGTTTGAAAATGTTCGTGCTTGCTGCGTTCGTGATGGTGACATATCATGACATCTGTTTTTGTTTTGTTTTGTTTTTGTTGTTCAGTTTTGTTTCCTTGAATGTTGGTCACGATTTTTATGATATAATTACTCGTTTCTTGACTTGCGAGAAAATAATGTTTGGGATGTTGAGTTTAGCAGGTAACGTCTATTTCATACTTCTTCTTCTTCTTCCGTCTATTTCATATGATCTTCTTCTTCTTCTTCTGCTTCTTCTTCTTCTTTTTCTTCTTCTTCCGTCTACTTCATATGATCTTCTTCTTCTTCTTCTTCCGTCTATTTCATATGATCTTCTTCTTCTTCTGCTTCTTCTTATTTTTCTTCTTCTTCCGTCTACTTCATATGATCTTCTTCTTTTTCTTCCGTCTATTTCATATGATCTTCTTTCTCCGTCTATTTCATATGATCTTCTTCTTCTTCTTCTACTTCTTCTTCTTCCGTCTACTTCATATGATCTTCTTCTTCTTCCGTCTGCTTCATATGATCTTCTTCTTCTTCTTCTTCTTCCTGGAACTGCAATCTGGTGTTCTGTGCAGCCGATGCAGTGAAATGTTGAGACACAGCATCGTGTCCGATTGGAAACGGGCTAAGGTGGCTATTTTGTCAGTTCCTGAGTGGAGTTAGAAAGCAGGAGAAGTGCAGTACTTCTTTAGTAGACTCCACTCCAGTGGAGACTGGCAATCCCTTCTTCCTTACCCAGGTTAGACCTGTTACGGGTGGTACCAGCGGAGAGGATTAGGCACTTAAGGCAGCAGAAATGAATAGGCCTAAGGAGCTTAACTGTCTTCTCACGATGAACACAAGTGACCCGCAGTTTACGCTTCTTAGAATTTCTGAACGTGAGCAGTCAGATACCTTTCCGTAGAAAGCAGCACAAGGGAACCGAGCAGCCATCTGATCCAAACACAGATGCAGAAACCATTATGCACATCACCACACGCGGCATCTAGCGAAGATGCTGGTTGTAAGGATTTAACGTGTTTCACTTCATCGGCTTCAGGGGTAACCACAGACTGTCCGACACATATAAGTGTGATCAGGAGAGAGGGTTGTATACTTGGTGAACATGAGGTCCAGGGATTTCCAGAGTTTGCCTCCCTTGTCCACTATATCTAGATCTAAGAAGAAGTTGTTGTGTTGAGACCCACACACACATACCCACACAAAAGTCTACTGACCTCTAGATTTAGCATATCCTCTCCTTTGTGTCCTCCAACCTTCCTATTCCAAATGTAAAATTATAAATAACGACGCCCATTGCCGTTCTCATAGAAGATGACAGAACCCTCTTTAGATCATCTCATTGTTTAACCATTTCACAGACATATTGACCGAGTGTGAGTACTCAGTTCCACAGGTGATCAGGTTATGTGTGATAGTTCTTTTTCTCAGAGAGTTCTGTGGCAGTGTAAATTTTAATCCATGTATTTACCTGATGATCGTCTCATGAAGTTATTATTTCACATTTCAGTTTTACGAGCAGAGGAGTAGTACAGCAAATTGAATTAGAAAGGGCAGTATATGTTATAGGCTGGGGGTCTCTCCGTCCTGTAGTAAATCTGACTAACATTGAGAACAAGTATGTTATATGCTGGGGATCTCTCCGTCCTGTAGTAAATCTGACTAACATTGAGAACAAGTATGTTATATGCTGGGGATCTCTCCGTCCTGTAGTAAATCTGACTAACATTGAGAACAAGTATGTTATATGCTGGGGATCTCTCCGTCCTGTAGCAAATCTGACTGACATTGAGAACAAGTATGTTATATGCTGGGGATCTCTCCGTCCTGTAGTAAATCTGACTAACATTGAGAACAAGTATGTTATAGGCTGGGGATCTCTTCGTCCTGTAGTAAATCTAACATCGAGAACAAGTATATTAGGGAAACTGTCGTTGAATGCGGAAAATATCAGTCTGCAAAACAGAGGACATCAGACAACGCTGTACACTTGTCTGTCTCTGCATTAAGGTAAAGCTTGAATTCACCCAAAAATGTCCTTGCATTTGTACTACAGAAAAAAAATGTACTCCCTTCAAGCTTTCTAAACATTTGAATACATTATTAAATATCTTCTCTCAGTATATTTTTTTCCATTGCTGGAGCACCAGGCCTCGCTGGCATACAGGACAGTCCTGGTGGCATACGAGACAGTCCTGGTGGCATACAGGAAGTCCTACTAGTATACAGGACAGTCCTGCTGGTATGCAGAACGTCCTGGTGGCATACAGGACCGTCCGGTCTTCTCAGAGTCTGTTCGCTTACTTCTGTGGAAAACAGAAAACAAAAATGTCCTTTGATCAGTGATTTATCACCAAAATCTGGATTCGACCTGGTCGATGTTTGGAGAACGAGTGTAATCCATCTCGGTGAAAAATGGACTGTTCAAAAACACTTGCTCGACCGCGCATGTGTATCCGATATGGTCGTGAGACAGGCATTACTTACACTGGTTATCATATATCTGTCATATCAAACAAGTGGATGTTGCAGCTGTTGCGGAAGTCGGTGCAGCTTTTGTCGTTTAATTGTGATTTGCATATGCTTCATTGAACATGGACAAGCAGGAAAGCGAGTAATCTCCAGGGCTAAGTAGTGCAGAATGCCCACAAAGAGAGCATGCAACTCTCAACAAAGAGTAATGATGCTCGTTTTTTGTGAACCGAGTAAATCTCTTCTTCTCCTCCCCCCTTTTTCCCCAGAGAACGTAATTTAAAAAAAAGTATATATAACTAAAAGAAACTTGGCTGACGTGACTCTCAATATACCTACGTTATGTCCCAAGTTTCTCGGCTCCGCCATTGAGACAAACTCCTGGGCAGTGAAGTGACAAGTGCACAGATCTCTCTCGAGGAAGTGACAAGTGCACAGATCTCTCACGAGAAGGTGGCAAGTGCACAGATCTCTCTCGAGGAAGTGACAAGTGCACAGATCTCTCTCGAGGAAGTGACAAGTGCACAGATCTCTCACGAGAAGGTGGCAAGTGCACAGATCTCTCTCGAGGAAGTGGCAAGTGCACAGATCTCTCACGGCGAAGTGGCAAGTGCACATATCTCTTACGGCAAAGTGGCCAGTGAACAGATCTCGCACTTCGATGGCAAGTGCACAGCTTATCTCACGGCGATGGTCTGTGGTTTAAATCTGGCCAGAGTCGTACCCACCCAAACTGTTGAAATGGGTATCTGGCTTATTCTGTAGTTGGAGAAGGAGAGACGGCCAGGCCATGATGGCCACACCATCCTCTAGTGTGCCGAAAGGTCAAGGAAAATACGGCCACTAACACCATATCCCCTAGGTATCTTTGTGGCGTGATATTCCAACCATTGTCTTAAAATGGCTCTAGAAAAATGGTTATTTCATATGTTTTTTTCAATGGAGACCAGTGTGAGTTTGGAAATCAGCGCATCATTACTGTTTATTTCTGCATCCAAGCCAGATGAAGAATGTCATGTATGTTATGTTAGCATATTGTAAACATTGGCATCTCTTAAAGGGCTTTTATGGAAATACTCATATTCCGTGGACAATAACCGTCTGGCATGTCAGATTTCAAGAGCAGTGGTCAATAGATACCAAGCAGTTCCTGCTAAACCTCCGTGAAGAAGCAGCAGGCTATCTCCGAGAAACGATTTGTAAATCCCCTGTAAACATTCCTACACATAGAAAAAAAAACATAATGTTCCATTTATTATTGGACTGTGAACTGTGCGCGAAGAGATACGAAGGATTGCTTAGTACATCTCAGGGTGGAGCTAGTTAATTTATAAAAACGGTATTACACATAGAAATGATATGACAGTACATATCTGTGAAACATTACTGTCACTATAGGAAATAGCTGCAGTTGTACACGTTAGACCTGCAAGTAGATTTGTCTTCATTTGGTAACTGAGATTTTAGGGACTGGTGGAGATGTAGATTAATAATTGTACCTTTGTAACTCGTCAAGTACCCAGGGAGAAAAAAAATGTAATCTGTAGCAGATCTGCTGCTGTTGTGGCGTAAGATCAGGAAGATAGAAAGAGTGAGGCATGTGGGCAGAAACGAGTGGCAGAACATAAGAAAAGTGCGTATGAATGAAGAACATGCAGCAGTCCAGTATTTCGGCAAATGGATTGGATTGGATCACTGTATGTTCTTCTTTTATACCGAACCTTTTTCTGCCACTGTCGTTCCTTGTCCCCTTTCCTATCTCTTTCCTTGTTTTGTAAAACTGAAACCATACATCTCAGTCCGTTTTTATTGCTAGAACCAGTTTTACAGCTTTCTCTTATCTATCGCCTAGGACAGGAATAGAAAACAATAAGCAGGTAATCTGGTAAAGAGTAGTATACACAGCTTCATATAAATGTGGTCATTTCTGAGTCAGGACACTTCGTTATTCTCAGTGACTCATCGCCAGAGAGAAGGCAGAGAGGAAACGTTTCTGGCAACCTCTTGAACAGATATAGGCTATAAATACCAGGTGTGGTGTTTTCTCCTGGTACGTTTTTCTTATGTAGGGGAAAAGATGATTTCAGTGTGTGAAAAAAAGACGTTCACCAGCCTCAGCGAACTTCTGAAGTCTGCTTCTGACGTCAGTTCCAGAGACTTTTGAAACTGGAACACAAGAAATAAAAAAATAGTCGGGTCTTCTTGTCCGAGTTTGGTTGATTACATACGTCCGACTGACCGGGTTGTCAATGAAAATGGTTCACTTGTGATGGGGAAACTGTTTCTGAGAACGTAGAGTATTTGCCTGCAAGGCGAGATACGCATGGCTGCCTGTGTGTGAAGAGAAAGTGAGTTATCAAGTAAAAATACCTTGATACGGCACTCGGTCGAGCCCATAGCGAATGAAGGAAGAAAAGTATACACTCTCCTTCTGTCTGTAGTATATAAAGGGGAAGACCGTGGAATAAGCTCTTCATGCTTACATTTAAAGAGCAAATCAAAAACGTGTGGTCGCCGTTTGTAAGATAGGAACCACGTACTCTGCGTTTCTTCCATGAGATCATTGAATTACTTTTATTACCAAAAAACTGCGCGGAAGCGAGCTTCTAAAACAAAAACAAAACACGCTCCGCGAGGAAAATAAGGCTATTCTTTTTATAACTGAGAGGCATATACAGATCCCTCACAGCGATGGTCTGTGGTTTAAATCTGGCCAAAGTCATCCTCCGTCCCCCAGCTGTCGAAACTGGTACCTGGCTTGTTCTGTAGTTGAAGAAGGAAAGACGGCCAGGAAAAAGAACAGAAGAGAGTTCCTCACAAGGTCGGTCCTGCTGCTGTGTTGCTTTTCAGACATTGTTAAAGACGGTTTGTTTCATTCTTCTTCTTCTTCTTTTCCCCTCGGTCTTCCTGGAACTACGAGCTGCCGTTCTATGCAGCCGATGCAGTGAAAACTTTGAGACACAGCATCGTGTCGGGTTATGGCTGTTAATTTCAACGCATGATTGAAGCTAAATAGCATGAGGTGTGCAATACTTCTTTAGTCGACTTCACTGCCATGGGAACTGTAGCGGTTCCTGCACCGTTAGCCAGGCTAGGCCTGCTACTGGGCGTACCATTGGAGAGGTGGGACAGGATCTTGGCCAGTTATGTTTCGTCAACTTTGACATTAGCATGTCAGCTGTGGTTGGTCAACTTTGACGTTAGCATGTCAGCTGTGGTTGGTCAACTTTGACGTTAGCATGTCAGCTGTGGTTGGTCAACTTTGACGTTAGCATGTCAGCTGTGGTTGGTCAACTTTGACGTCAGCATGTCAGCTGTGGTTGGTCCACTTTGACGTTAGCATGTCAGCTTTTGTTGGTCAACTTTTACGCTAACATGTCAGCTGTAGTTGGTCAACTTTTACGCTAACATGTCAGCTGAAGTTGGTCAACTTTTATGCTAGCATGTCAGCTGAGGTTGGTCAAAGCTTTGACACTAGCATGTCAGCTGTGGTTGGTCAAAGCTTTGACACTAGCATGTCAGCTGTGGTTGGTCAAAGCTTTGACACTAGCATGTCAGCTGAGGTTGGTCAAAGCTTTGACTCTAGCATATCAGCTGAGGTTGGTCAAAGCTTTGACTCTAGCATGTCAGCTGTGGTTGGTCAAAGCTTTGACTCTAGCATGTCATCTGAGGTTGGTTAAAGCTTTGACTCTTACATGTTAGCAGTGGGACGTTGGCTGCCAGACTTGGCAGCGCCTTAGCTCCCCAATGAATGGTTCATAAAAAATGATAAGAAAAAAGGGCAGCTTGCTGGTCATATTTGTGGTTGCACATGCATGAGCTGCGTATGCGGAATGCGGCGTGGTATTAGCACTACAGCTAAAGCAATAGTAAATGTAGTAACGAGTGACGATACTGGTAACGTAACATATAACAATAATCCCAGACTCGATAATATTTATACATTTAATGTAAAAGGTTATGTTCGCTTCGACAGAGTATATATTAGTGAAACTACAGTAATAGTAATGTTAATTCTTGTAATGTGTTCTTGAGAAATAAATCTAATCCTCAGAGCGATGGCTACTGGTCCCTAGTGGCCAGCCACCCGGAAACCTAGGGGCAGATAACCGGTTAACCGCCAGTTTGAGATGATAAGATGGACGTCCAAAGTAGAATTAGGTTTCTCTCTCATCTTGGTGTCATTGTTCAGAGGGTCCAGCGAATTACTCTTACACACGTGATGATCATCCATCTTTAGCTACTTCAGAGAATGAGTGAAATCCTCGAAGAAAAGAATAACACTTGTTTGGATTTGAGTTGTTGTCAGAATATGACAATGATTTGATAACCTCCTTGTTTGCAGCAGTATCAAGCTTCTCTCACTCAGCTCCACCACCAGGGAGATTTCAAAGTTCCCCCGTCTCGTTGTAAATGCTGTTATAACATGGACTGTGTCTGGAAAACATTTCGTGCATGGGTAAGGCCAGAGTTTGATAGTCTTTGGCCTCCATATTGGACAGCACAGGACATTCCAGTCCTTCCTAATTCAGATTACAGAGGAAGGATGGGAAGTGAGTATGGATAGCGTATCTTAATGCATATTGAAGTATTACAATAATATAAAGATGGAATGAAAACTAAAAACATTATGTAGGAATGTTAGATACAGAGGAAAAGAATTTTATATGGAAAGAAACGACTGCTGAATAGAGCAGATCTTTTCTTGGTTTTTTCATGAACACACAATGTACGACCTGCATTTCCTTGTTCTCCCGTGAAACTGGTTTACTACAGTGTCCCTAATACACATATTACTTGGGTTTATCTGTAAATTCATTTTATTTACGTGGAGTTTTAGAACTCCCAAAGCAGCTATACAATATTTAGAATATTGCCTTCTGTGAGACACATTTTCCATCCGGGCTATTGATTTTTGTCTTGTCTAGCGGAAATACGACCAAATGCGTATTAAAAACCAAATGTCGCCAATGGTTTATTAGCGGAATGCGGCGGACCCTGCCGTCTGGGATACAGGCGTAGATTTGTAGTGCTTGAATGTGGGTGGTTAGATAGAGAGTCATAGTTAGAAGTGAATACTTGCTGGCAATACTGTGTCTGTTTGTAGTGTTAATTGTACGATATGTGTATTAGTCATATTCTAAAGCTGGATATTGTTTAGTTAACGTTGTCGGTTTCATTAGGTCAATGATTGTAGCATTTAGTCCTTCGTCGTTGTGGTTGATTGTTGCATCTCAGCGTTAATATTGTTGCCGGCGAGAAACTACACGTTTTGAACAGCACAGAATCTTCGCCAACTTCCAAGAAATAGTTTGTTTTTTGGGTTGTTGTTGTTTTTTTTTTCGTTGGGCACAATTCTCCATAAACTAAGCTATTTCTTAGTGAGAAGCATGTTGAGGAGATTGTCTCCATGCTGTCTGATCATCGTGCCGTGAGCTGGGACATCTGACCTCTCCCGCATATGTCCATCTGTGATGATTTTGGTAAGCTCACTTTGCTGGAGTTTCTGTGAGACCAGTTTGACAGACTACATTATCAGCTCTTTCATTGCTTCTCCTGTCTGTCTGTCTGTCTGTCTATCTGTCTATCTTCATCTGTGCAACTTGTTGCTATAATACTGTCTGTCTCATGCCCAACCGTTGCTGTTTGTTAATGATCACCTTCATATAGTTATAATTACACGCAGTTTCCACAGTGCGTCTCCAATCATCCCATACCTCAGTCCACATCACAAGAATAAAATGCATTTCTTTAAAAACAATGTTATATGAACTACCTCCCATGCAGCTAATTATCTTATATTCGTGGATGTAATAGTCTTATTTTACACTGTGTATTAATGTAATTTGTATGGTTGTACTAAATCGGATGAAAGATGAGTGATAAAGGCAGACTGCGATCTGGGCATGTTTCACCTTTGGAAAACCAAGGTCATTCGTTCGCACCTGCAGACCAGAGATACGCCTGACTTTTCCTCTGGAATACTTAATAGTGGTTATCACCAGTGATCCGTGGATTACATTAGTTTGTTGTTTTATTTCTGTGGAAGAATTCAGGCATAGTATGACAGTGTTATCAACGAGTGTACTCTGTGATATTCTGTCCACCTGATGTTTTTTTTTAATGTTCTGATGATGTAACTGTATTATTACTCTTTTGTTGGTTGGTGGATTGGTTTAGGTTTTGGGTGGGTTTGTTGATATGTTGGTTGATTAGCTCACTCGCTGCTAGGTTGGTTGGCATTTGACTGGTTGGTTGGTGGATTTGCTGGGTGGCTGTTGGATTTGGCAGGTTGATCGGTATTTTTCTGGTTGGTTGGTATTTGGCTTGGTGGTTATAGGATTTAACTGGTTGGTTGTATGGATTTGGCCAGTTGGTTTTTTATGCACTTGACTGCTTGGCTTTTGGATTTGGTTTGTTGATTGTTGGTATTTGGCTGGTTGGTTCTTAGTATTTGGCTGGTTGGTTGCTTATATTTGACTGGTTGGTTAGTTGTTGATATTTGGCTGGTTGGATGTTGAATTTGGCTAGTATTTGGCTAGGTGGTTGTTTGGCATTTGACTGGTTGATTAGTTGGTATTTGGCTGGTTAATTGGTTGGTATCTGGCTTCGTTATAAATTTCCCAAAACTGTATCCATGTCATTAAATATGGCTGTGAACTGCTTCAAATTAGCATCAGGTCAGATAACAAGTGGGACATATGACTGTCCTAACATCTCACGATAGGAAATATGTGGATTTTTACTCCAATTCGTCAGGCTGTTAAAAACAGCCCGTTTTCCGAAACACTTTACTTCTTTTACGGAATACTCCACTTTTTTTCCGGAACACTTTACTTGATTTGTGGAACAGTGTACTTTTTTCTGTAACAATTTACTTTTTTGTCTGTAACAATTTACTTTTTTGTCTGAAACAATTTACTTTTTTGTGTGTAACAATTTACTTTTTTGTCTGAAACAATTTACTTTTTTTTTCTGAAACAATTTTCTTCTCTTCTGAAACAATTTACTTGTCTTCTGGAACAATTTTACTTGTCTTCTGAAACAATTCACTTGTTTTCTGGAACAGTTTACTTGTTTTCTGGAATTATTTGCTTGTTTACTGGAACATCGTACTTGTTTTTAAGAAACGCTTTACCTTTTTTCTGGAACACTTTATTGGTTATCTGGAATAATTAGAGACGGGGATGTAAGGTCTTGAACATAAATCTTGTAGTCTTCCACCATCCTGCCTCCTAACAGATCCATATAGTGTTTTTATAGTACTTACTTATGAACTGAATAGAAGAGAAGACAGGTATAGAGAGAACTAGGGTTGATGTTGAAGTTCTCATCATAATGTTGCAAGGAGCTGTTAAGTTCACAGTGTTTGCTTGTGGTATGTTTTTTTTTCCTTTGTAACGATTTCTTTCCCAGCATACCAGTGCTCTCTTGTCTTTTCCTGCTTGCCTGCCCGTCTGTCTCTATAACCTTCCGGACCACTTTCCGTCTGTCGCTTGTGGCTGAAAGTTTTTCTCTGTCTAAAGCATCAATATATAACTGTTTATGTTTGTGTACGAATGCCCTCAGATCCTGTCCCAGCGCTTGAGTACGCACAGAACTTACAAAAGAATGCCCACAGGGTACAGGAACTGGAGCGAGAGACAAACCAGCTAAGGGAGTCCTTGCAAGAACACTACAATGATAGGGCGCAACGTACAAGTCAAGGTCAGTCTCCGTTGTTCCTTTCAGTAGCCTTCATTGTTTGCTCTATCTGTCCTTCCCTTGATGAGTTTATGCTAACTTCAGTTTACCTTATTTTGATGAGCTTACACTAACTTCACTTGTCCTTCTCTAGATGAGCTTACACTAACTTCACTTGTCCTTCTCTTGATGAACTTATACTAACTTCACTTGTCCTTCTGTAGACGAATTTACACTAACTTCATTTGTCCTTCTCTTGATGAACTTATACTAACTTTATTTATCCTTCTGTGGATGAATTTATAATAACTTCACTTGCCTTTCTCTTGATAAACTTATACTAACGTTACTTGACCTTCTGTAGATGAACTTATACTAACTTCAATTGCCCTTCTCTTGATAAACATACTAACTTCACTTCTCCTTTTTTAGATGAACTTATACTAACTTTACTTGTCCTTCTCTTGATAAACTTATACTTCAGTGTATCTTTTCTATTTTTAATTTCCCTTTGTTCGTCTTTTACTATTGTCATATTTTAAATAGTTTCTCGTGTTTTTTAAAAATAGTTTCGTTTCTATTCAAAGTGACAAACTTGTGTTTCATGTTTAGTATAATACTATTCTGCGTTTGATGAAGTCACTGACAGCAGTTATTGAGGAAAGACGCTGGCGATGGCTGGGACATGTGCTCCGAATGACTGACAACTCACTACCAAAAATAGCACTAAGATGGACACCACAGGGGAACAGAAGTAAGAGTAGACCAAAAGAGACATGGAGAAGAACAACAGAGAGGATGTTGAGCAATAGAGGGCTCACTTGGACAAGAGCAGAAAAAAAGCAAAGGACAGGCATTTGTGGAAAACCCTTGCGGAAGCCCCATGTGCCCTGGGCACTTAAGGTTCAGAGAGAGAGAGAGAGAGATTTTGCGTTTATGTGCTTGATTTAGATATGCTGTCGTGTCTTCTATCTCATCTATACTTATTTTTGAAAATAGATGAGTTGTGGTGCAGTTTTACAGAACGATAGAAAGAGTCAGAAAAGTGGGCAGAAACAAGAATGGCAGAAAGCAAGATCAGTACATAAATGAAGGACATACAACAATCCAATATTTCGGCAAAAAGCCTTTTTCAAGGATCACATAAAAAACAACACAACAGATTAAAAACACGAAAAATGTAAGAAAAATATATAGACTTAGCCTTTTGGCTAAATGCTGTTTGTAAGAAAGTCGGGCATGAAATGCTTATTTTTGTCTTTTGTGATGTCGAATGCGTAAGTTGTGTATAAGTAGAGGATTGTTTCAGTTGTTAAAATTTGTTTAAAGAATTTGTACTGAGATTTTTAAAAAAAGGAGGATTTCAGACACACGTGACACAATTAATATCACTGCTGTATCTAGGCCAACAAAGCATCAGTAAGAATAAATGATGAAACAACAACTTAGTCTGACATAAAACAAGGGGTCTGTCAGGGGTGCAATATTGTCGCCTTACTTATTTAACTTGTATACTGAAAATATAATGAGGAATGTGAGGGAAAATGTAGACAAAGAATATTACGATGCCGTAACAATTGGAGGTTACGAAATACGAGAGATTAGATATGCTGATGACACTGTCCACAACACAAAAGGGAATGGAGAATCTAATTATGTCAGTCTGTAACAATAGTGAAGAGCAAAACTTCTATCTTTTGCGAAGAGAACTAAACTGATGACAACTGACAAAACAAATAAGGCAGCTGAAATATTTATTAGTGAGGAAAAATTGGAAGAGGTGTAGAGTTTTGAATACCTTGGATCATTACTAACTAATAATAGACATACAATGAGGGAAATTACAAGGGGAATATCTGTCTTCCCTTACTTTTGCCAGATACTAGAAGAAAGTAAACCTGAGTTAGTTATGGACACCGAATCTGTTTTTAACGCATTAAGCGAATTTAACGTCCATATCTGACGACTTAGTTTGAATGAAAATGTTTCTGTTTTTTTTTTCTTCATGGAGTTCATTCATTTTGTGAAGTGAATAGTATTCCCGTTACTGCAACTATGACCACTTTGCGTTTGTTTTGTTGGTGAAACTTCCCTTCTGTTTCCTTGAATTGTGAGAGCATATTGGTTAGGGAGGTTTTGTGGCCGTGGTTATTTCCCTACCTCTCTAGTACGTCGTGCTGTGATCTGACGTTCATTTCTCTGTCTCAGCCTCTCCCTCTTACCGATTCTCTCTCTGCTTTCTTTCTGCTCCCTCTCTCTCTGCTTTCTTTCTGCTCTCTCTCTCTCTCTCTGCTTTCTTTCTCTCTCCGCTTTCTTTCTGCTCTCTCTCTCTGCTTTCTTTCTGCTCTCTCTCTCTGCTTTCTTTCTCTCTCTGCTTTCTTTCTACTCTCTCTCTCTCTCTGCTTTCTTACTGCTCTCTCTCTCTCTCTCTCTGCTTTCTTTCTGCTCTCTCTCTCTTTGCTTTCTTTCTGCTCTCGCTCTCTCTCTCTCTCTGCTTTCTTTCTGCTCTCTCTCTCTGCTTTCTTTCTGCTCTCTCTCTCTGCTTTCTTTCTGCTCTCTCTCTCTCTCTCTGCTTTCTTTCTGCTCTCTCTTTCTCTGCTCTCTCTGCTTTCTTTCTGCTCTCTCTCTCTCTCTGCTTTCTTTCTGCTCTCTCTCTCTCTCTGCTTTCTTTCTGCTCTCTCTCTCTCTGCCTTCTTTCTGCTCTCTCTCACTGCTTTTTTTCTGCTCTCTCTCTCTCTGCTTTCTTTCTGCTCTCTCTCTGCTTTCTTTCTGCTCTCTCTCTCTGTCTGCTTTCTTTCTGCTCTCTCTCTCTCTGTCTGCTTTCTTTCTGCTCTCTCTCTCTCTGTCTGCTTTCTTTCTGCTCTCTCTTTCTCTGCTCTCTCTCTGCTTTCTTTTTGCGCTCGCTCTCTCTCTCTCTCTGGTTTCTTTCTGCTCTCTCTCTCTCTCTCTCTGCTTTCTTTCTGCTCTCTCTCTCTGCTTTCTGTTTTCTTTCTGCGCTCGCTGTCTCTCTTTCTCTGCTTTCTTTCTGGTCTCTCTCTCTCTCTCTCTCTCTCTCTGCTTTCTGGTTTCTTTCTGCGCTCGCTGTCTCTCTCTGCTTTCTTTCTGGTCTCTCTCTCTCTGCTTTCTTTCTGCTCTCACTCTTTGCTCTGCTCTCTCGCTGTCTCTGCACTCTCGCGCTGTCTGTCTCTCTACTTTCTGCATTCTTTCTGCGTGTTCTGTCTCTCTCTCTCTCTTTCTGCTTTCTTTCTGCTCTCTATGCTTTCTTTCTGTTCTCTCTCTCTCTCTCTGTGCTTGCTTTCTGCTCTCTCTCTCTTCTCTCTGTCCTCCCTTTCTGCTTTCTCTCTCTGTCCTCCCTTTCTGCTTTCTCTCTCTCTGTCCTCTCTTTCTGCGTCCTCTCTCTCTCTCTCTCTCTGCCCTCTATTTCTGCTCTCTCTTTGTTCTTTTTCTTTGCTCTTTCTTTGTTCTATTTCTCTGCTCTCTGCTCTTTTTCTGATCTCTCTCTCTCTGCTCTGTTTCTCTGCTCTTTTTCTGATCTCTCTCTCTCTCTCTCTCTGCTCTGTTTCTGATCTCGGCTGTCTCTCTCTTTCTTTCTGCTCTCTTTCTCTGCTCTCTGCCCGTTTTCTGATCTCTCTTTTTCTTACTCTGTTTTATCTGCTCTTTCTCGGCTCTCTTTCTCACTACACTCTTTTTGCTCTCTCTCTCTCTCTTTCTCTCTGTGCCCTCTTCTGCTCTCTCTGCACTTTCTGATCTCACTATCTCTCTGTTATTTGTTTACTTTCTTTCTCTGCTCACTTTATCTGAGCTCAACTTCTTGTTTCTCTCTCTGCTCTCTTTATCTGAGCTCTACGTCTTGTTTCTCTCTCTGTTGTCTTTCTCTGCTCACTTTATCTGAGCTCAACTTCTTGTTTCTCTCTCTGCTCACTTTATCTGAGCTCTGCTTCTTGTTTCTCTCTCTGCTATCTTTCTCTGCTCTCTTTATCTGAGCTCTACTTCTTGTTTCTCTCTCTGCTCTCTTTATCTGAGTTCTACTTCTTGTTTCTCCCTCTGCTCTCTTTCTCTGCTCACTTTATCTGAGCTCAACTTCTTGTTTCTCTCTCTGCTCTCTTTATCTAAGCTCTGCTTCTTGTTTCTCTCTCTCCGCTCTCTTTATCTGAGCTCTACTTCTTGTTTCTCTCTCTGTTCTCTTTATCTCAGCTCTACTTCTTGTTTCTCTCTCTGCTTTCTTTCACTGCTCACTTTATCTATTTCTTCTCTCTCTCTCTCTGCTCTGTTCTCTCTCTTCTGCCCTCTCTTCTCTCATTCTTTGCTCTCCTCTCTCTCTTCTCCCCTTCCCCCAAAATTTTCAAGGCAAAGTTCTAATACGTTCTGATATTTTTCAGAGCACAAATCTCATTGTTTATAATTGATTACTAATTTATATTGTAATAAAACGCCCTACAAACACAGTGTAGATATCCACGCCAGATATTTATTATTATATCCCCCCCCCCCACCTCAAGTGGGCGCCTCTCAGTCAGTGTAGGTTGTCAGCTGCGCTTTCTGCAGGCATGAACCCAGAGAGCGCCGATAACCCGAGGAATATAAACAGCTGGGTTTAACATACACAAACGTCAAACTTAGATAAACAGTCCGTGATATCCAACTCAAAATTGAGATCATGGGACCCGTCATTTAAAAAAAAAAGTTTTTTGAGAAAAACAAAATAGTGTGCCCCACATCTTCTGTACCCCTCCGACCCCCACCCTCACACATGAACATGACATTCTGTCAAAGACGTCTCCGATAGGAACGTGGAAGAGTTGTTCATTGACATTGTAAATATGTCTGTGAGGGGGAGGGGGGGAGAGAGCAGTCTCCCTGGCTTGTCGTATCATTGGCTGCACAAGTTATTGGGAAGAGGCGCCAGGGCTGATAAACTTTGATAAAGGTCAATTTTATGGAACGATAAAGGTTTAATCCTAGTCTGCAAGTGGCGAGGTAGACAAATAATCAGCATTCGAGTCCAGCGTTCTAAGGGCGCCCTCACTGCACATGTCAGATACGGTATATCCTCGTATCTTTTACAAACTTTTAATAGGCCCATGAATGTTGCCGCACAGAATATATTTAATTACGAAAGAGCTTGTGATGAAGTATATGGAACTTGTTTATTACTCTGTGATTTTTTTTAACATAAACAACACGCGGGCAGACTTTCGCATGCACGCAGACATATGTTTGTGCTGTGTTATTGTGGTGACTCTCTCCTTGGTGGACTTGCAGGCGGACATTGTTCCAGTTTTTCAGGCGCAGTGTCCAAAGACTAGTACATGTATTAGAAACTATTGTCAGACAGTCCAGGGAGACTAGAACGACGTTCCAGTCACTTCATCTCAAGAAAACGTCTTTCTGTCAGTCCAACTGACAGTTCTACAGTCTCTCTGACAGTTCCCCAGTCTCTCTGGCAGTTCTCCTGTCTCTCTAACAGTTTGCCGGTTTCTCTGACACTTCCCCAGTCTCTCTGACAGTTCCCCTGTCTCTCTAACAGTTCTTCAGTCCCTCAGTCTCTTTACCAGTTCTTCAGTCTCTTTGGCAGTTCTTCAGTCTCCCTGGCAGTTCTTCAGTCTCCCTGACAGTTCTTCTATCTCCCTGGCAGTTCTTCAGTCTCCCTGACAGTTCTTCGGTCTCTCCCTGGCAGTTTCCACTGTCTCTATCCCTTCTTTAGTCCCTGACATTTCTTGAGTATCTCCGACAGTTCTTCAGTCTCCCTGGCAGTTCTTCAGTCTCCCTGGCAGTTTCCACTATCTCTATCCCTTCTTTAGTCCCTGACATTTCTTGAGTATCTCCGACAGTTCTTCAGTCTCCCTGGCAGTTCTTCAATCTCCCTGGCAGTTCTTCAATCTCCCCGACAGTTCTTCAATCTCCCTGGCAGTTCTTCAATCTCCCCGACAGTTCTTCAATCTCCCTGGCAGTTCATCAGTCTCTCTGGCAGTTCTCCATTCTCTCTCTGACAGTTCTTCAGTCTCTGACAGTTTTTCAGTCTCTCTGGCACTTTTCCGGTCTCTCTGTCCGTTCTTCAGTCTCTCTAACAGTTCGCCGGTCTCTTTGACAGTTTTTCAGTCTCTCTAACAGTTCTTCAGTCTCTCTGGCAGTTCTCAACTCTCTCTGACAGTTCTTCAGTCCCTGACAGTTTTTCAGTCTCTCTGGCACTTTCCCGGTCTCTCTGTCCCTTCTTCAGTCCCTGACAGTTCTTCAGCCTCTCTAACAGTTTGCCGGTCTCTCTAACAGTTCTTCAATCCCTCTAACAGTTCTTCAGTCACTCAGTCTCTTTAACGGTTCTTCAGTCTCCCTGGCAGTTCTTCAGTCTCCCTGGCAGTTCTTCAGTCTCCCTGGCAGTTCTTCAGTCTCCCTGGCAGTTCTTCAGTCTCCCTGACAGTTCTTCAATCTCCCTGACAGTTCTTCAGTCTCCCTGGCAGTTCTTCAGTCTCCCTGGCAGTTCTCCACTCTCCCTGTCCCTTCTTCAGTCCCTGACAGTTCTTAAATCTCTCCGACAATTTTTCAGTCTCCCTGACAGTTCTTCAGTCTCCCTGGCAGTTCTTCAGTTTCCCTGGCAGTTCTTCAGTCTCTCTGGCAGTTTTCCGGTCTCTCTGTCCCTTCTTCAGTCCCTGACAGTTCTTCAGTCTCCCTGGCAGTTCTTCTGTTTCCCTGGCAGTTCTTCTGTTTCCCTGGCAGTTCTTCAGTTTCCCTGGCAGTTCTTCAGTCTCTCTGGCAGTTTTCCGGTCTCTCTGTCCCTTCTTCAGTCCTTGACAGTTCTTCAGTCTCCCTGGCAGTTCTTCAGTCTCGCTGACAGTTCTTCAATCTCTCTTCCATTTCTCCACTCTTTCTGTCCCTTCTTCAGTTCCGGACAGTTCTTCAGTCTCTCTGGCAGGTCTCCACTCTCTCTGTGTCCTTCGTTCAGTCCGTGACAGTTCTTCAGTCTCCGTGACAGTTCTTCAGTCTCACTGATAGTTCTTCGGTCTCTCTGACAGTTTTCTGGTCTCTCTGTCCCTTCTTCGGTCCCTGGCAGTTCTCCACTCTCTGTCCCTTCTTCAGTCCCTGATAGTTCTCCACTCTCTGTCCCTTCTTCAGTCCCTGATAGTTCTCCACTCTCTCTGTCCCTTCTTCATTCCCTGGCAGTTCTCCACTCTCTGTCCCTTCTTCAGTCCCTGATAGTTCTCCACTCTCTCTGTCCCTTCTTCATTCCCTGGCAGTTATCCACTCTCTCTGTCCCTTCTTCAGTCTTCCTGGCAGTTCTCCACTCTCTCTGTCCCTGCTTCAGTACCTGACAGTTCTTCAGTCTCTCTGGCAGTTTTCCAGTCTCTCTGTCCCTTCTTCAGTCCCTGACTATTCTTCAGTTTCCCTGGCAGTTCTCCAGGATCAGGCAGTTCTTTAGTGGTTGCTGTGTCAGAGAATTGATAATAGAAACGGTAATTAAAGTAGTATTTTCTACTTTTTATTAATAATTGCATAGTTTAATTTCTAAGTATTATTCAACAGTTGCTTTAAATTATGCTCTTTTACAATTTAGCGTACAATTAAATGATTATCTCCTGTTGGGATGCTGTACACTCCCTTGTTAAAAACTCAGACTTCTTAATTGTCCTGTAACATATCTCCCTAATGTAGGTCATGTGGCTTCTGATCTTAGTTCGGTTGAAAATCGGCTTCTGATCTACGTCGTTTCGTCACACGTCGTGTTTTAGGAACATAACTACAGCGTATTTCAAGGACCCCATGTGTTGCTCAAAATCTGCTTTGTTGTACCTATCTATGCACATTTCAAGATCCGCTGACGTAACTTAAAATCCATGTTGATTATCTGAACACCAGACAAATAGACACTTACAGTACCTCGCCGGAACACTTTAGAATTCCAGTATGTCGTCCAGAAACACAAAAGAACTGTTCGACTTAAACCACTGCGATCTCTCTTGAAGAAGTCCATTTTGCGATAAGCTGATAGTTATGATTGGCATATCGGATGGTTATTGGCCTCACTTGTGGGCTTTAGACACTTGTCACGCTACTTGTTATTCAGCGTCGGTTGTGGAACAGGGTTTTGTCTTTTTTTTTTTAAACATGTAATTGGTTATGTATAACAAGCCAGGACCATAGTATATAGCTGATTCTGCTTGTTAATTTCGCTGTGAAGGTCTGTTCTTGCTTTCCACTACAGACATTTTCTACATAAGGTCAGACTTCCTCAGTGGCCAGTGTCTACCTAACAGAACTTAAAAAGTCGCACTTCTGTTTTGTGATATGCGGATTAGTAATGTCGTACAGAGGCCTTCTGTAGCTCCCTTCTGTAGTTTATTAGTAAGATCACCATATCACAGCCATATTTTTAGGGGAAGCATAATTTCGGAGAATATTAGTTATATATTACATACATAAAAATATATATATAAAAATAAGATTTTTAAGGGCATGCATCTTTCCCATCGCAACATATGCCTGTGAGACCTGGACACTTAACAAAACAGCTGAGAAACACATAAATGCATTCAACAAAACAGCTGAGAAACACATAAATGCATTCAACAAAACAGCTGAGAAACACATAAATGCATTCAACAAAACAGCTGAGAAACACATAAATGCATTCAACAAAACAGCTGAGAAACACATAAATGCATTCAACAAAACAGCTGAGAAACACATAAATGCATTCAACAAAACAGCTGAGAAACACATAAATGCCTTTGAATGTAAATGCTGCAGAAGAGTTCTTCAGATATCATGGACACAGAAAATAACAAATATATCCATACTACAAGAACTTAATATTGAAGAAGGCTGGCTAGTAATAAGAATTAAAGAGAGAAAACTTAAATATTTTCGACACATTAAACGTCATGATAATCTAGAGAAAAACCATCTTGGAAGGGTACATAATGGGAAAAAGAAAGAGAGGAAGACCAAGGCGAAGATGACAGCAAGACATCGTTGATGATCTGCAAATGGATGCATAAGCATCAGGCCATCTTGCTCACAACCGAGAGGCCTACATGAGTGCTGTTAGGGAGGCAAAGTTCTGCAAGGGACATTCAAATAAATAAATGAATGAATTACATACATCTTCTTACATCCACTTTCCCCCACGCGTCACACAAGTCTCTCTTGATTTGCTGCGAGGTCCTTATCGGGGAAGTTTTTCCCACCCACAGCCGTCTCTGGATGGTTCCCAGGTTAAGGACTCAGGTTCTAACATGGAGAACCGGTGCGTAGAGATTTAGTCGTTCCCTGTCCTCCAGACCTCTCCGGCTTGGTTGAACATGACGTCTCTGTCAAGTCCATAGATCTTGAGATGGTAAGGGAGCGCAAGCCAACCCGCCGCCGCGACAAGACACTTACACTGAGGCAAAGAATATAACTAGGAGTACTCTGCTTTCATTCATTGTTCGAATGTCAGTGGCTTCTTGTTTAAGAGCTTGCTTATCTATCACCTGTGTATTTGATGCTCCTTCAGGACTGTAGGAATTAATAACATGCTACTCTCTCTCTCTCTCTCTCTCTCTCTCTCTCTCTCTCTCTCTCTCATGAATATATTTGTTGAGTTCACCATTCAGCAGACTCTCATGAATTAGAACACATCGTAATGCGATATATGTCAGATGTGATGGAAGTATCTGTGCCATGATTGCGACTGCTTTACGTGGAGTTTTGCTACCAACTGCCAAACCTCAGAACTCGCTGCTAACTTCTTGTTAGACTGAGATAACTCGATTTCTGGGAACCCAGTCCCTGTCATTGATAAAGTGATTTTGACTGTGGTCTCCTGTCCACCCTGGTACATCTGATAAGTTATGTTGTAGTAGAGGACAAGTTCGTCTTGTGTCATATTCTTTGATGTATTTCTGGCTTCCTTCGGGGAGCCTGTATAAAGAGTGTCAGATCGGCTAGACACGATGCACGCGTACGGAACGTTCATAAGGTTGGTTTTTGTGTAGTTACATTATGACACTGATACTTGTTCCATCTGTGGATCTGTACAGTAATCTTGTATGTGCTTCTCCCGGTAGTACGAGACTATCTGGACAATGAGGCTGAGGTGAAGATCTTATAAAATGGGAATCATGTCAGATGATAAATAAACAACGGTGACTTTCTTTCATTCTTTGAGCAGGACTATCAGGTTCAGCTTTAAGATTTAACTTTGTTAGCAAGTTCCTCAGTGTCGCTTTAAGGTATAACGTTGTTAACGCGTTCATCACCGCCACTGTAATTGTTAACTTTGTTAGCAACTTCCTCAACGCCTCTTTAAGGTTTAACTTTATCGGCAAGTTCTTCCACACAACTTTAAAGTTTAGCTTTATCAAGTTCCTCCATATCTACTATAATGTTTAGTCTAATCAGCAAGTTCCTCTATATCTACTATAATGTTTAGTCTAATCAGCAAGTTCCTCTATATCTACTATAATGTTTAGTCTAATCAGCAAGTTCCTCTATATCTACTATAATGTTTAATCAGCAAGTTCCTCTATATCTACTATAATGTTTAGTCTAATCAGGAAGTTCCTCCGCCACATGAATATTTAGAATATGTAGAGCTCTGCCACAGTAGCTTTGACATTTTGGAGTACCGGCTGAAGGAAGACTAGGATCGTGACCAGCTCTAGCTGGCTGAAACAGATGAGCGCCATGCTGTTTTTTTTATACACGCAAATTCGGCCTCATCACTAAGCTGTATTTATACGTTGGTGTGAATGCTGTGTTGTTCAACGAGTGGCGGTAGTTCGGGGGAGAATTCAGCTGAAATGATCATGAAGTACTTTGATATAGATTTTTTTAATGTATAGTATTTTAACACGACGTTACAGCTGGAGGCGGTAAGCAGTCAAAACTCACGCATACCTCTCCGGGTGGTGTTATGAAGCATTTTAATGCAGTGACTCACAGTGTCTGAACACGTTAAAATAATGAAGGATCAGTCTTGAGTTTGATCTGAAGGTTCAGTCTTGGATCTGGAGGTTCAGTCTTGAGTTTGATTTGAAGGATCAGTCTTGAGTTTGATCTGGAGGACCAGTCTTGAGTTTGATCTGAAGGATTAGTCTTGAGTTTGATCTGGAGGTTCAGTCTTGAGTTTGATCTGAAGGATCAGTCTTGAGTTTGATTTGAAAGACCAGTCTTGAGTTTGATTTGAAGGACCAGTCTTGAGTTTGATTTGAAGGATCAGTCTTGAGTTTGATCTGAAGGATCAGTCTTGAGTTTGATCTGAAGGTTCAGTCTTGGATCTGGAGGTTCAGTCTTGAGTTTGATTTGAAGGATCAGTCTTGAGTTTAATCTGAAGGATCAGTCTTGAGTTTGATCCGAAGAACCAGTCTTGAGTTTGATCTGAAGGATCAGTCTTGAGTTTGATCAGAAGGATCAGTCTTGAGTTTGATCTTGCCCAATACAGAATACATTTTTTAAGCTGTAGCTTTATTATTATTATTATTATTATTTCATTTCATTCTAGGAGATTCATTTGATTGGTCTTCTACAGTTACAGTTTAATTGCTGTTTTTCTTTTTATGGTGATTTTATATACTTTTTTTGGTTGTTGCTCTGGTTTGGGAGAAGAGTGGCAGAGGAAGACACAGTGTCTATAGGACGCCGATGATGAAGGCGACTGACTGTAAACAAACTCTCTACGTATAACATGGCCATGTTGACCCACAGAAGATAGCACAACATAATATAAAACAATTTAAATTAAAAAAAATAAAATTTTAAAAATTCTTTACTAAACACATGCAAGAAATATGACTCCTCAGATATCTGTAATGAAAATTGGTTTTAAAAAAATGGCCTATAATAAACGGGAATGGACAGTTTGGATGGAGGCAGAGATGAACGGAGAAGTAAAGATGTGGTCAAGCACTGAAACAGAAAAGATCTTTTGAAGATCTCGGACTTGTCTAAGAGATACTGAGCCCAGGGGAAAGTCGTGATGTTCCCGTCGAGATAATCATGTACTAAGTATATTGAGAGCTAAGCTGGATGGTAGGATTATTTTCTTTACAAATATGTCTGTTTTTTTCCCTCTCTATGTTTGGTATTATTTTTCTGAGATATATAACTTTAAAAAGGCGGCCCGGTTAGCTGAGTGGTCAGGCGCTTGGTTTACTAATCCGGTGGTACTGGTTTCAGTCCCAGCAGTGGGATTTTTTTTTCTTGTACACACGAAAAAAAAGCCCCGGTGTTCCCGCAGCCTCTAAAAAATGAGTACCAGAGAAATCTGGGAAGATAAAGCGGCCAGGCGTGATATTGACCACATCGCACTTTCATGTGCCGAAGGCCATGGAGAATACAGGCCTATCACCGTATTCCCCAATATGCCTTAATGGTATGGAAACGGGAATTTTACCTTTTTTTAAAAAAAAAATATAACTTTAAAAAAAAAAAAGGATTTCAGCCGCCTAGTTAAGAAGATCTGAACGTAGCGCAGAGGCGAGAGCTAGCATAGTTTTATCAGTCAGGCCATTGTGAATCGGGCTTGTATCGTTCCGCCATACTGTGCTCCTGACACATGCTGTTGTGACGCTACAGACATGCCAGCGTGGACGTTAGACTTGCTGTAGAAGCCCCCAAGTTCATTGGTCTGTTCCGTGTGAGTTAGGAAAACCACAGCTGTACTACACGTTCTTCGTGGCGGTATTGGTGGACTGTAACACCCAAGTTCATATGTACATGGAGGTGCTGCAGCAGAACCACAAGGAAAGACATTTCAGGAAATAAGGTTGGAGAATATTAATGAGCACTTTATCTCTACCTTTGAAGATAAGACTGTATAAGCGTTGTGAAGGTTGTGCAGGTGAAATTTTGAGATATACTCCGATACTTTCAGCTGATCATGTGTTACTGAAGCAACGATCTGGTCATCGTGTGCATCAATACTGCCGTCCAAGTGACCTAGATGTAGACATGGGTAAGCAGATCTGACACAGTAGTGATCACATTAACCTCCATTGCGGCGACAGTCAGTCAGTCAGTCATTTGCATGTCCCTTGCGGACCTTTGCCTCCCTGACAGCTCTCCTGTAGGCCTCTCAGTTGTAAGCAAGATGCCCTGCTGCTGATGCTTCTGTTCGCAGATAATCAACGATGTCTTGCAGCCATCTTCGCCTTGGTCTTTCTCTCTTTATTTTTTCCCATTACGTACCCCTGCAAGACTGTCTTTTCTAGATTTTCATAACGTTTAATGTGTCCAATCTGTTTAATCTTCTTTACTAGCCAGCCTTCTTCAATATTAAGTTCTTGCAGTATGGATTGTGTCCGTGATATTTGACGGACTCTTCTGTAGCGTTTACATTCAAAGGCATTTATGTGCACCAACAAGTCAAAGAAAATATAGACACTAAAACAGCATCCTCTACGTGAATCTTTACAAATAGGAAACAATGAGGCTTTCGTACGGTAACATACAACAGAGTGTTGTATGGTCAGACCTCGAAAATTCTATCATAGATAGAGCACTTTTAGGCGTGAGAGAACAAAAAAATGACAAGAAAACTACCTGGGACTTGAACCAGAGACTGCGCTAGGACGAGCAAGTATTTAGCCACGAGAGAGCAGCGCATTAATAACCTAGCTATCTGTCACCACAGTTTTGTCTGTGATTTTTTTCCCCCCGAGGTCTGATCATACTGTGTTCTCTTACATCCCCTCACATGCCAGAGTTACATGACACCTTTACCAAACTAGTTCGTGTGCGCCACGCAAAATCCATTAGTTGATCATGATCTGAACTGTTGAAACGATTCCTTGATGTTTACATGCACGCTGCGTGACTGCTGGACCAGGCACGTGTAAATTAACCATTAAAAAGTCAACCGTGAGCTTTGAAGACGAGATGAAACATTATGCCGAATGTGTTGAGCGAGTTGATCAAGTTGGAGATAATGAGAGGCAAAGGGGAACTGTGAACGTTCTTAAATTATTGTACCGAATTTCTTCTTCTTCTTCTTCTTCTTCTTCGTTCACTCATAAATGTGCGTTGACTGCGATGTGTCACAGTTTGCAGCCAGGCTGCAATATTTGTGCCGTTCAATCCGACACATCCAACTTACGCATGGTCCGCTTTGAAGACCGGGTTTGCTGCCCCATTCCGATTTATATTCTCTTGTCCGGGCAACTGTCTGCTACCCGGAGGCACCATGTGGAGACAGAATAGTCAACCGTGTTTCGCTAACTATGTCGCAAGCAGTCAGCCATAGATGGCTGAATCTTATTCAGGTTGTCGTACATCTCTCATCTTCAGCCCCAGCTGTGTGGTTCAAAGGCACGACAGTCCTTTAGCTGTAGTGTGTTGGTAATTTTCTGTGTATCGCCTTCACCGAATCAAAACTGTGGGCTGTTTAGTTGATAACATTGACAACGATATTTGAAGCGAGACTGCTCAGAGCCAGTCGTGAACTAGGTTTGATGGTGTAAATACATCGATACCCGCTTCAGATGAGGGATACGGGCAGACAGACGCACGGGTCGATGTAAACAAAAACTGTTAAAAAAAAAGAATTACATGTAAGATCTTCTAGCAGAATTCTCTTTGTGTTAACTTTTTTTACTGTATCCTATGAAGTTTTTTTTTTTACTTTTGTATGTAAATATACATAATCAACGGCATAGGCACTGATCAGTTCAGGGATAATTATATTATGCAAAGCAAGCACTAGATTCTCAGCTGTCGCCATGTTCTAACAGCCCCAATAGTTTCTGTACTCTTCTCTGTCTGATTTTATTTATTTGTTCCAGAAATAAACAGTCATATCTCACAGCTGAACACGCAGAGCAAATGTAGATGATGCTGTGTTGTACACTGCAGTAGATCTGTCACACATCATTTCTCGCATTACATCACTTAGAGCAGGTACAGATACTGTATAGTGCCCCGCAGTGAACCTGTCACATATCATTTCCTAGACAGAAAAAACACATTCATCTTACACAACCCTGCACCATTTTCCTATGTACAGAAACTGCTTGGCATTTTGCAGTGTAAGAAGTCAGTAATTAACGCCACACAGTGATGCTGTCAAGCAGCTCTTTCGTCGTACCATCTCGTAGTTAACTACAAAAACTGTCACTTGTAAAGTATCCCTCAGCCCACGCTAGATGCGTTGATTTTGGCTGTCACTTTTTTCATGTACTTTTTGTTGTTTTGGCACGTACTCATTGTTTTGACATAAGCTGTTGCAATAAAACCATAAACTCACAAGTCCGCAAAACAAAAGGACAGACATAAAACACCATCATTAGGGTGATGGAAATGACAGCGCGAAAGCCGGCCCAGATTAAATTTCAGCTGTTTTGATTTCATTTATTTGTGTGTGCAGCTTACGAATGTGTTATGAATTCCAAACGTGGACTCAGTGTGAACTAATTTGAATAAATCTATTTTCTTTACTTTCACAGTGAGCTTTACTTATCGATGTCATGTAACTGAAGTAAGTAAAACGCGTGAAAATTGATGGGAGGAGGATTATGCTAAGCCGAAATGATAAAGCAGACAATTTTGTAGCAAATGATACGGAACGAGGAGATTTCAGAAACCAGTTTCAAACTGTACTGTCTGTTTATTCTGATTCTGTCTATGCGTTGGCGCATGTTAGCAATACAGACGTGGTACCACCCAACCCAACGTGTGTTGTTATCTGTACTCAAGCTTCTATTTAGTCGGTTGTTTCCCTTCAGTACAACTATTACCACCGTATCATTAGTATCGTTCCTTTAGCTGGGTATTCTCTCTTTGCTGAGTGTTTCAAGTGGGTGTTTGTTACTGGAAGCTCATGTTGCCCTCAGTTTGGTCCGAAAGAAAATGTTATCCTCACAAACAGCGCAGTTATGTTTATCCTTTGACTGGGAACCGTAAAAATAATGTATGACAGTAAATCATACCCAGCTCGGCCGAACGTCGTATTCATTATTCATTTCAGTGCTAAATCATACTCTTTACTCAGTTCAGTGCTAAATCATACTCTTTACTCAGTTCAGTGCTAAATCATACTCTTTACTCAGTTCAGTGCTAAATCATACTCTTTACTCAGTTCAGTGCTAAATCATACTCTTTACTCAGTTCAGTGCTAAATCATACTCTTTACTCAGTTCAGTGCTAAATCATATTCATTACTTAGTTCAGTGCTAAATCATATTCATTACTTAGTTCAGTGCTAAATCATATTCATTACTCATTTCAGTGCTAAATCATACTCTTTTACTCAGTTCAGTGCTAAATCATACTCTTTACTCAGTTCAGTGCTAAATCATATTCATTATTAGTTCAGTGCTAAATCATATTCATTACTTAGTTCAGTGCTAAATCATATTCATTACTCAGTTCAGTGCTAAATCATACTCTTTTACTCAGTTCAGTGCTAAATCATACTCTTTACTCAGTTCAGTGCTAAATCATATTCATTACTTAGTTCAGTGCTAAATCATATTCATTACTTAGTTCAGTGCTAAATCATATTCATTACTTAGTTCAGTGCTAAATCATATTCATTACTCATTTCAGTGCTAAATCATACTCTTTTACTCAATTCAGTGCTAAATCATACTCTTTACTCAGTTCAGTGCTAAATCATATTCATTACTCATTTCAGTGCTAAATCATATTCATTACTTAGTTCAATGCTAAATCATATTCATTACTCAGTTCAGTGCTAAATCATATTCATTACTCAGTTCAGTGCTAAATCATATTCATTACTCAGTTCAGTGCTAAATCATATTCATTACTTAGTTCAGTGCTAAATCATATTCATTACTCAGTTCAGTGCTAAATCATATTCATTACTTAGTTCAGTGCTAAGTCATATTCATTACTCAGTTCAGTGCTAAATCATATTCATTACTCAGTTCAGTGCTAAATCATATTCATTACTCAGTTTAGTGCTAAATCATATTCATTACTTAGTTCAGTGCAAAATAATACCGAGTACTATGATTCAGCTCTGAAGCATAATCATTATTTAGGATCTGAATCATACTCATTATTTAGTGTCTGAATCATACTCATTACTCATTTGAGCTCTAAATCAGAATCAGTGCTCACTTGAGTGCTAAATCTCATTACTCATTTCAGCTCTGAATCTTACCCATTAACCATATCACCTCTAAATTATACACAGTACCTGACCCATTAACCATAACACCTCTAAATTATACACAGTACCTGACACATTAACCATATCACCTCTAAATTATACACAGTACCTGTTTTTAAATCTGCTATAGTGAATGTCGAGTGTTGATCGGTTGAGTAGTTGCGTCACAAATTATAAAGTAATGATATAATTATAAAGTAATATTAAAGTAATTATCTAATAATTGTAAATTATTCAGACAAAGATGATCGTTATTAACATTGTTGGTGTTGAATACTGGAGGAGAAAATCATGACCTCAGTATCAGACTCTTGACAGATTTCTTAAAATAGTCGGGTTATGGGAAACTTTCATTGAGAAATAAATCTGATAACATTGTATCTGAGGGAAAAGTTCCAGGGTATAAACAATGATAATAACCAAATAGATGGGTGTACAACAAAGGAGAAGAACGAACGAACATACTTTATTTTCAAAAGATTAAGAATTGGGTACGCAGGCCCGTCTGACATTCTGCCCTTCATCATACAGCTTTCACTCAGTCACAGTCATTCAGCATTTGTTAATGAGATGAATACACAATTAAATGATTACATAAATAAATAATAATCTTATCTCATGTCCATACACTCTACACTGTGAATTATGAAATATCATGAAATAAACTTGCATTCTTACATTCATTAAAAACTAACAAATTTATAGAAAAGCATTGTTAAACAAAACAAGCTATCAAGTGGAACACAACAGGCCAAAGAAAAAGAGGCAGACCGCGTGAAACTCTGAAGAGGACATTGTTAAGAGAGGCCAAATTAACAGGCATAAAATCCTTTGATGAGGTTGAAAGACTCGCCGAAGACAGGAAAAATTGGCGAACTACTTTGCGAGCCCTATGTGACATTTAACGGCATGGGAAGGATATAAGATATAAGTATTAAAAATAATTTTAAAAATTACAACACACAAGCCATACTTTAAACTACTTTAAAATATGCTTAAGGGGGCATATAATCCATATCAAACAGATGTTGACAAAGTTTAAAGTTATAAGAACGAATATTACTTATAAGTTTTATGTGAATTGGTAGGGCATTCCAAATGTGGGCAGCTGAGTAAGATACGCTTTTTTAAAACATGTCAAGCCTTGGTTTTGGGAGAATACAATTGCTTGAGCGTTGACTGTGTTTTGGGTTGGATTTGAACAAAAACCACAGATAGGGTGGAGCATTGTGCGATAGAATTTTATGAATTAACTTGGCCTTGTTGAAAAAAAAATCTCTTCTTGAGGGGTAGAATATCAAGATTTTTGTCCTTACATGTAATACGTGCTGCATGTTTGCCATCTGTAAGCTTTACTGCTCGTTTTTGAAGTGAGTAAAGTCTTTTCATGTTTGACATGGAACAACCATCCCAGACTGTGGAGCAGTAGTCCAAGTGTGTTTGTATCTGTGATATGTAGTATACTTTTCTGGTGTCTATGTGAAGAAAATGTTTAATTTTAGTAAATTGGTAAACTTTTTGTGCAGTGAGTTTGGTTAGATTGTCTACATGATGATTCTACCTGAGGTGGTGATCAATCATGAGACCTAGAGTTTTATGTTCACTAACATTCTCTATCTGTGAAGTTCCAGCTTGGAGCTGTAGTGTTGTTGGTGAATTTGTTAATTTCTGTCTTGTTGTATTGAGCATGGATTTTGATTTGCTGATGTTTATGAGCATTCTGTTGTTATTGCTCCAGTTAATTAGACAGTTTATTTCATTTTAAAGAGTTGACTCAAGGTCGTTGTCACTAGTGTGAAATGTGCAGTCATCAGCAAAGAGGTCACAAGATGATTTTTTTAGATGAAGTGGAATATCATTGATGTAGATGGTAAACAGGAGAAGACCAAGAATAGATCCCTGTGGAACACCATTATCAACGTAGATGAACTTGACTTAGAGTTTTTTAGGCAAACTACCTGTTGTCTGCTGGAAAGAAAAGATCTAATAAATTTTGTCGTCAGGCTGTAATCTATAAATCTCAAGCTTTCTAACTAGGAATTCATGATCAATCATGTCAAATTCTTTTTTAAAGTCAACAAAGACAGCACCATATAATTTATCATCGTTTATATTAGATAATTAAAGATAATTAAATAGACGAGTGTGCAACAACAGCAAGGGAAGATAACTAAATAGACAAGTGTACAACAACAGCAAGGGGAAGATAACTAAATAGATGAATGTGCAACAACAAGGAAAGATAACTAAATAGGCGGGTGTACAACAATAAGGGAAAGATAACTAAATACCCGAGTTTGCAACAACAACAAGGGGAAGCTAAATAAATAAACGAATGTACAACAGCAAAGAAAAGACAACTAAATAGACGAATGTACAACCGCAGCAAAGAAAAGACAACTAAATAGACGAATGTACAACAGCAGCAAAGAAAAGACAACTAAATAGACGAATGTACAACAGCAGCAAAGAAAAGACAACTAAATAGACGAATGTACAACAGCAGCAAAGAAAAGACAACTAAATAGACGAATGTACAACCGCAGCAAAGAAAAGACAACTAAATAGACGAATGTACAACAGCAGCAAAGAAAAGACAACTAAATAAACGAATGTACAACAGCAGCAAAGAAAAGACAACTAAATAGACGAATGTACAACAGCAGCAAAGAAAAGACAACTAAATAGACGAATGTACAACAGCAGCAAAGAAAAGACAACTAAATAGACGAATGTACAACAGCAGCAAAGAAAAGACAACTAAGTAGACGAATGTACAACCGCAGCAAAGAAAAGACAACTAAATAGACGAATGTACAACATGAAGAATGTATAGGAGTCAGCTTGGTCGAATATTCTGTGGTAGAAAGAGATACTGCGAGCTAGAGACACCCAGCTCTGCCAACTTTCTTTAGGGATATGTCACAAGATGATGGTGACGCTGAAAGTCTTTCGGCATTAGTCGCAGTCTTATGTCTAATTACCGTAACAGAAATTCTCTCTTCTTGTTTGATAAATCGCTCTTTTTTTTATCGCAGGCTTCAGTTATCTCTCGCCTCCATCTTCTTACCACCCCCACCCTCCCCCCACCCCCATACTTACTATGATCCTTCATCTTTACATTTATTTTTTAGAAAAGTAAATAATCGGACGTATAATTTATAGACTTGTCCCTCTTATTTTTATCCTTCGTGCAGAAACTCAGCAAACAGATAGCAGCACGGATGTTTATATCCAGCTCAAATAATGATTAGGACTGTTGACAACTTCTTCCATTTTGTCAGTGTTTGACATTCGTCCCTTTCCAAGTACTAGATGTCTGGGCTTGTTAACTTTCATTCTTCCAAAATTTCTGGGCTTGTTAACTTTCAGTCTTCCAAGTAATAGATTTCTGGGCTTGTTAACTTTCATTCTTCCAAGATTTATGGGCTTGTTAACTTTCAGTCTTCCAAGTAATAGATTTCTGGATATGTTAACCTTCAGTCTTCCAAGCACTAGATTTCTGGACATGTTAACTTTCAGTCTTCCAAGCAGTAGATTTCTGGGTTTTTACTTTCGGTTTTCCGAGCACTAGATTTCCAGGCTTTTTGATAGTTTTCAGTCTTCCACGTACTATTTTAAATCTTCCAAGTACTGGATTTTTGAGTATGTTAACTTTCAGTCTTCCAAGATTTCTGGGTATGTTAACTTTCAGTCCTCCAAGATTTCTGAGCATGTTAACTTTCAGTCTTCCAAGTACTGGATTTCTGGACATGTTAACTTTCAGTCTTCCAAGCACTAGATGTCTGGACATGTTAACTTTCAGCCTACATTTGCTGCCTGTCGCTGGTATTTGTGTTGGTCCAGACACTCGTTTCCCCTCCTCTGTCTCTCCCCGGCCATGTTTTACTCCCGTCCTATCTTTTATTTGTTTCTTTCTCGTCGCCTTAGTAGGCTTTTGTTTTGTTCCATCAATCTTTGCCTCAGTTTTTTTTTCCTCATCTTCCCATCATCTGGCGGCTGGCCGTGGCTAATGTTTTTCGTCAATCTGTACCTTCAGACACCCTCCCTTCCTTCCTTCCCCTCCTGTCCCCACTGCCGCCCCCCCCCCCCAACCCGCCACCTGCTATTATTACCACAGTTTACCGTTATATCGGCTCTAACTTCTACACGACAGAAAGAACATTCAGACCCTCAGACTCCCTATTATCGGCTGTTTAATTTCTCTCCGCTCCTGGTTAGCGCTGGGGGTTTAATCTGGCCTCATTTATCTGTTGCAGATAATCAAGATAATTGCTCGCATATACCGTCCGTGGCAGCTTGCCTTCATAAATTTATTCTGCAAATCACTTGATTTTTTTTTTTCCCCTGCGTTTTTCTTGCCACATACACTTGCGGTTTTCTGCGGAATTATTGCTTTTAGTTCACATGCAAATTGTGATTGTAATCAGTTTCTCTCTCTCTCTCTCTCTCTCTCTCTCTCTCTCTCTCTCTCAACATAGACAGCGTTTAAAAAAACTGTCTTCTTCCTAAACCCAGGATAGATATGTACAAGAAAAGCCTTGTATACTCTTCAGTACAGGCTTGGAACACCCTCCCCTACCGTTTAAAATCCATTAGTAATACTTCATCCTTTAACTCAAACCTATTTCATTATTTACTTGCTTGTAATTATATGCCTCCATAGAATAACCAGCACTTTCTCAACTCGTGACTCGCCAGCCATCAAGTACTAAAATGACATAGTTCGAAAAGTAACTTGTTAGATAGTTAGAAATTATTTTAATGTTTGTTAAAAACATATGTTAGAAGATCTGTACAGACATGTATTTTTGTTTATGTATGTATGTGTATGTGCGTGTATGAGTGCTATTTTATTAGGTTAATTACTTCTTCTATTTTACTTTGAAGGTAATAGTTTAATCTTACACTCTTGTGATATGTTTTTCCTAATGCAATTTGTATACTTGTATTAAATCGAGTGTGTGGGAAGAAGGAAAGATGGAGTGATGAGGGGCAGAATGTAAGACGGGCCTGCGTGCCCATTTCTTTACCCTTTAAAAATAAAGATCATTCATTCATTCTCTCTCTCCCTCTCCCTCTCTCTTTCTCTCTGTCTCCCTGTCTCTGGTCCATGTCAGTCAGGCGTTGGTCGTCATTGATTTCCTCAACAATCTATCGTTTGTTCTTTCTGTAATATGTGTGTTGGACCGTGTTCCATGGCACTCTTTTAGTCTGTCAGGCATCTTGTGTCTTTATCTTCTTATGTTCCTTTCTATGTGCAGATACATTGCAATGTATTTGACAGTGAATGACTTATTAGCTGCAGAAACTAAACATTCTCAGTCGCGTTAGAAACTCCAGATAGACTGTAGCATACATTATAACCGTGTATCAGTAGAAAAACCATTAAGTCGAACCTCAGACATTATCGTTTCCTGTATGTTAGTACTGTCACTGGATGTACGGTCGTATGTAATGTTTAGAGTATACAATAATGAGTTTTGAACATGAAAACGCCGCCATAGCCATTGTGTGCGGTCAGGTTACGAGCAGTTGTCCACTAATCAAATCATGCCAAGTATCAGTGCCTTCAGATAAGGGAAAAGAGGTGCTGCAGGAAATGCCGATGAGGTCTGCACGAAACAGAGCAGACGAACGGACAACCAGGGATGGAATTACGGCCATAATGCTTGCTGCAAGAGTTTCACGTCTCTTTACCAGACCGTAATGATCGTAGTTTTCTGATATATATATACACTGGTTTAGGGATGGATATATTTCTCCGGCATGGTGGAGCCAGCATTGAAACTTGGCATACTTGGTTTCTATCTCTCTGAACCTTAAGTGCCAAGGGCACATGGGGCTTCCGCAAGGGTTTTTCCACAAATGCCTGTCCTTTTTTTTCTGCTGTTGCCCAGGTGAGCCCTCTGTTGCTCAATATCCTTTCTGTTGTTCTTCTCCATGTCTCTTTTGGTCTACCCTTACTTTTGTTCCCCTGTGGTGTCCATCTTAGTGCTATTTTTGTTAGTGAGTTATCAGTCATTCGGAGCACATGTCCCAACCATCGCCAGCGTCTTTCCTCAATAATTGCTGTCAGTGGCTTCATCTGCATTTCAGCCAACAAGATATTTCGTATGGTGTTTGGCCAAAATATATTTCAAATTCTTCTTAAACATTTAGTCTGGAAAGAATTCAACTTGTTTTCTGTGGTTTATATTTGGTCTACTCTAGAAATAATGTGATATGATACCTGTGGCTAGAGATCTTCAGCCTTGCTTTCAGCTTCAGAAGACATCATCGAATCTTCTTGTGTATCAAGCTTCGACAGCCTCGACGTGTGAAACTGTAACACTTTTCGCACGTGTAAGCTTAGATTAAAAACAGTAATACAGTTCAACTGTAGGGCTGTGCTGTGTATGTCTGTGTGATGTTCTTGGAGAACTTACGTGAATCATTGCCTCCCTTGTGATGTAGCTGCTCCTTCACCCCACGAACACACATTTAAACATCAAAATTAAAAGAGATCCCATGAAAATCCCCGAGACACTTCGACGAGACTTCGATTTTGACTTTGATTTTGACTTTTCCAATCCCTGGGTTTACGAGTTTTCACTCTTTTTCCCTTGTGCCAGATAACGAAACGTACTCTTCAGCTGTTCTACATCTCCATACAGGATGTCGTTGATTGAGGAGTTTGGTGGTATCAGGTTCTTCCGAAGGTCCTTCAGTCCACTGCAGTCCAGCAGATGGTGTTTAACAGTTTCTTCTTCTTGTCTATTGCAGTGCATGCAGTATGGTATGTGGTCAGCGGCACTCTGTGTAAGTGCTTATTGAGGGTAATGTGTCCTGTTCTCAAACTGAAAATTGTGCATTGTTCTCTACGACATAAGCTGTTGATGTGGTCTCCGGGGTTAGGCTTTGGCAGGTGTGTATATAGGGGTCTTCTAGTTGGATTACTGGCCCAGCTGTCCATGCACTGCTGCTTGCAGTTGTTGTATATAATGTGTTTAGCTGTTCTCATGTTGGTGGAGATGTGGGGCTGTGACATAACGGAGCGAAGAAATCATCTAGACCAGTGCTTCCCAGAGCTTGTGAGTTAGTTCCTTAGCGGGGGTCCCATCATTTATTTGAAAAATAAATTCTTAGATTTCTAGTATTTTACATAATCAAGGCTTGCTCTGTGCATCCTCATATTACTCTACTCAGAGCCCAGTTTGAGAACCTCTAAATCTAGATCTTTCCCTTGTGTTTTTTTTTTAATTTTGTCATTTTTACTATATTCCATTGTGGGAAATTAATATGTTCGGCATGTAGTTCTAGAATATCCCTGAGCCTCTTTTGTCTTATCTGCCTCTGCATTGTAGGAGACGTTCTCGAGAGAAGCTCGTTTGGGGCATTTCGTTTATATGAGCATCTTGTGATGTAAATGGTGTGTGTTGCATATCATATTTGTCCTCGCCACGTTTGTATTCTTTAATATCCCTCTGTAAAATCTGACAGCTTTTTTTTTTCACTGACGATGTTATGTTGTACATTCGCAGCTTACACTGTTGTCCTTGTTTTCATTATTTTTTTTCCTTTTGTCTCATTACATGCTTTGTTTTTTTTTTCCTCCTCATCGTTTACAGTGTCATGTAAGTTGAAATCACCAGATCTCTTCATGAAAAAATATTCCTCAGTGTGGGGCATCTATACGTGAACTTCTCGTGAATGTAACAAGCGAAAGAACGCCATGGCGACAAAAGAACAAAACACAAAAACCTTATGGTCACCTCTCTAGAGAAGAACAAATGATCATTTCTTAGGCTTCACACCGATCGCTGCAGACTGAGTTGCCGATCTACTCAACAGTCTTTAAGATCCGATTGAGCAACACATACACGTGTGGGGGCACCGGTAAGATGACAGGAGAACATTCTACAGGGTGGCGCACACACAAAAAAAGCCGCCTGCTTCTCTTCGCCCTGCGTTGGAGGCGGGCGGCTATTTTTTTTTTCGTGATCCACCCTCTACAGAAGTAGCCAACATAACGAAGAACAGATGTTGGCAAGAATTGTGCGCGATATGCGCTCCAGCTGATCGCTGATTCCTTCAGAAATGTACAAGTCCGCGTCTGAAAAATGATCTTCTTCTTCTTCTTCGTTCGCTTCTACCACCAAAACCGCACTGTGATCCTACTGAATTTACGCCTGTGGTCCTCGTTAGGTCCCGTGGTCTCCTGTGTGGTCCCCGAAAGGACCACACGAGATCACCGAGAGGACCACAAGGGTTCAGAGTATCGTATGGCTTTAGCCTGTATTCTTGGTGGGTCTCTGAAGCGGGATTGCGTGATACCGTGGTTTTCGGTGCACCAGTTTAGTCTAGGGTTGGACTTTCTCACTGGAAGACCTCGACGTGTTTAGGATATCAGTGCATCCCCGGTGGGTGAGAGGCGGTAGCCCACCCAGGCCAGAGTTTGACTTTCTCACCGGAAAACCTCGACGTGTTTTGAGATACCCGTGTATCACCGCCGGGTGATAGGTGGTTGCCCATCCAGTCCAGAGTTGGACTTTCTCCCCGGAAAACCTCAGCGAGAAAAATGATCAAAGAAGAAGACTATAACACCGTCATTAAAAAAAAAACATGTTCATAATATTTATTTTTCCTTTAGCCTACGTATTTCTCATAAAAGAAGAATGCAGGGAATTTAATGTGAATCTATATTTATCTTTTATAGACTATTCAACGGCATTTGATTGTGTACAACACCAGAAACTTGGGGAAATAATGGAAAAATGGGATTTCCAACACATGTGATACAATTAACATCACTGCTCTATCTAGGCCAACAAGCAGTAGTAAGAATAAATGGTGAAACAAAAACTTCTCTCTCTCTCTCTCTGAACCTTAAGTACCCAGGGCACATGGGGCTTCCGCAAGGGTTTTCCACAAATGCCTGTCCTTCGCCTTTTTTTCTGCTGTTGCCCAGGTGAGCCCTCTGTTGCTCAACATCCTTTCTGTTGTTCTTCTCCATGTCTCTTTTGGTCTACTCTTACTTCTGCTCCCCTGTGGTGTCCATCTTGGTTATATTTTTGGTAGTGAGTTGTCAGTCATTCGGAGCACATGTCCCAACCATCGCCAGCGTCTTTCCTCAATAATTGTTGTCAGTGGTTTCATCTGCATTTCTGCTAATAAGATGTTATTTCTTATGGTGTTTGGCCAAAATATTTTTCTAATTCTTCGTAAACATTTAGTCTGGAAAGAATTCAACTTGTTTTCTATGGTTTTGGTGATTTTCCAGCATTCACTTCCATAGAGTAGTACACTTAGAACATTACTCTTAAATATCCTGATTTTCATATTTATGCTTAGTTTTTTTTATTTCCATATATTCTGCAGCATTGCAAAAGCGAAACAACAACTTGGTTTGACATAAAACAAGGGGTCCGTCAAGGGTGCATATTGTCGCCTTATTTATTTAACTTGAATACTGAAAATATAATGAGGAATGTTAGAGAAGATGTAGACAAAGAATATTACGATGCCATAACAATTGGAAGTTATGAAATACCAGAGATAAGATATGCTGATGACACAGTGTTACTGTCCACACACAAAAAGAAATGGAAAAACTAATTATGTCAGTCCGTAAGAATAGTGAGGAGCAAGAGCTCCATCTTAATACGAAGAGAACTAAACTGATGACAACTGACAAAACAAATAAGGCAGCTGAAATATTTATCAGTGAGGAAAACTTGGAAGAGGTGTAGAGTATTGAATATCTTGGATCACCACCAGCTAATAATAGAGATACAATGAGGAAAATTAAAACGAGGATATCTGTCTCTCTTCAAAAAGCTAAACAAACTAAAGAATCTGTGGAGAGGAACAGACAGAACTACAAAAATAAGATTTTTAAGGGGATGCATCTTTCCCATCGCAACATATGCCTGTGAGACGTGGACACTTAACAAAACAGCTGAGAAACACACAAATGCCTTTGAATGTAAATGCTACAGAAGAGTTCATCAAATGTCGTGGACACAAAAAAGAAAAAATATATCCATACTAGAAGAATTTAATAGTGAAGAAGTCTGGCTAGTAAAGAGGATTAAACAGAGAAAACTTAAATATTTTGGACACATTAAACTTCATGATAATCTAGAGAAGACCGTCTTGGAAGGGTACATAATGGAGAAGAAGAAAGAGAGGAAGACCGAGGCGAAAATGGCTGCAAGACATCGTTGATGATCTGCGAATGGATGCCACAGCAGGAGGCCATTTTGCTCACAACCGAGAGCTGTTAGGGAGGCAAAGTTCCACAAGGGACATGCAAATGACTGACTACATATAAATTCTTCATTGGGATTTATCATAGCTCAGAGCCCATGAGTGTTAGTTCGCTTGTCTATAATAGAGAAGATTTGTAGGTTTAGTTCCAACTGGAGACATCCTTGTTACCTAGGTGCAAAAAGTGGTACCTGACTCCATTTGGTGCTGGGAATGTAGAGGCAGACAAACGTGATACTGACTGTATCGCATTGTTTACATGTGGACAGGTAAAGGCAAATATGAACACAAACGACATAGTCTCAACGGTCCCTCTATAAGACATGATAAGGACACTAATGCCATAGTCTCAAAGGTCCCTCTATAAGACATGATATGGACACTAACGCCATAGTCTCAAAGGTCCCTCTATAAGACATTTTATGGATTTCTTTTCCTTCACACTTTAAGGTTCTTATTATTTTTTTTTTTTTGCAACACAAATAACAACCATCACATGTTTTGACTGTTGTTTTTAACACAGAATCACTAAATAACCAGTTTCATTCATCTCTTTCTATCACATCTTAACAGTGAGGCCTTGCATGATATTCATTTCTTTTACACAGTGGTGTATCGTCACTTTGTAAAAGTATTCATAACGCTTCGCTGGAAGTTCTTCGTGTGAACACATCTCCCCGGCTGCCTGTAAATTGAGCGTAACATAACGTAACTTTTTATTACCACCCCTCACAGTAACATCTTCATGGAAATTTATTGTCACGACTTTAACCGTAACATCATCATGTGAATTTATCATTACCTCTAACCGTGACGTCTTGACGGAAATCTCATGATGATGCCCTCACAGATCTTCATGTGAATTTATCTCGACGCGTCACTGTAGCTTTTCCCGTCATTTTATTTTATTTTGTTTTATTTTTATGGCACGCGATTGTTAAATTCATTGGGGGCATTCTTCCTTCACGACTGAGTGGAACTTCGTGTCGTTATACCAGCACACCTTTCACACCAGCACAAATCTTCCTGGGACTTACACGCGCGGTTCTTTGCTCGCACTACCACTACCCTTCTTTCCGCGAACCCCCCCCCCCCCCCCCCCCCAATCACTTCTCTCCAGTTTGGTTTTGCCAGAGTTTGAGTACACATTTGAAATAAATGAAGGGTGTACATCAAACAGTTTGGTTTTGCCCGAGTTTGAGTACACATTTGAAGTAAATGAAGGGTGTACATCAAACAGTTTGGTTTTGCCAGAATTTGAGTATACATTTGAAATAAATGTAAAGTATACATCAAACAGTTTGGTTTTGCCAGAATTTGAATACACATTTGAAATAAATGAAAGGTGTCCAGCAAAAGAAAGACATAAGGGCACTGTTTATTCCTTGGCAATGACGTGAAGTGTGGAAGGTTTCATCATTGTAGAACTCTTTCATACGTCCGGGCGCCCTCTCATATTTCATGCTTCCGTAACACGGGTATCAGGTACAGGTTTTATGGTCTGGTAGCTAGGAGCGCATGGACACCCCAGAGTGAACACATACCTTTTGATTAATAAGGCTGTGACAGGTTGTCCACTCTGCCAACAATGTTTACTCAGGCGTTGGTTGTTGATGCGACAATTTCAGATCTCTTATTGGCGTGTAAAGAGAATATTTGTCTGAATTTGTTAATAACTTTCTGCCTTTCTTGCGGAACTTTTTTTTTTTGTTTGGCCATATTGTAAAACAGTCAAATAAAACAAATGAAGATCAAAAAAGAGTATGTCCTTAGAAGAACTGATATAGTATCTGAGATTTTTCATTACTCTTGCATATTTATAACCTCTGATATCAAGGGACATTATTCTAGCAGTGATGGAATAGTTTAAGTTGAATTTCATTAACAACAAATTATTATGATACATTTTTTTTTAGTTACTAAATCTCCGGAATTTTAAATAACACTGATGGCAGATTACAGGCAGGTGATATGCGGCTTTGATTTTGCTCAGACAGAGACCATCTATCAGAAAAAGAAATGCAAATTTAGACGATTCGATGAAGCGTGAACTTTGTTGTTCAAACACTTCACCTCGAGCTAGAAATCCTGGACTTCCCGATAGCTTGTGGAAGAACAGGCCTCTAGATGCCGCGGCTGTATTGAAGAATAAAATCTGACAGCTTAAACAGCCATAAAAGTTTCTCACCAGCACGTCCTTCGGCTGACCTCAGCCTCCACATCCTACTAGAATCACATACCCAGCTGTCGATGCCTCCTCCTCTAGCCTCCCTTCCCCCCCCCCTCATCTTTTTTGAATCTGTAAAAGGAGGATCAGCTTCAGTTTTTTTTTTAATATCCTCTTTTGTATCCAAACCCAGGCCGGTCTTTTACCCTGCTGTAAGAGATACTTTAAACCATGCATGGAAATGGATATGATCGTTTATCCTTGGGTATGTGTACTTTACGATATCGTTCATTGTGTCCTATTGTGTCTGTGGTATCGAGCTCTGCGTGTAGCTGTGACAGAGGAGTACAGCCGATACATTATATGCGAGACGCCTGATATATGCCAACCGAGAACAAAGTTGTGCAGACACAAGGAGAAATATGAACAAGGTACTGTAATGTGCATGCACAAAGTATACACACAGAGAATCGGTGAGATTCGTATGTATAATGACATAGTTTTTTTTTTCAATACGCTCTACAGCAAGAGAATGTTAAGACCACACAACACTTTTATACTGCTGTCTGTTCTTCCTCCACCAAAGAAACAAGAGTTTTATGTTTTTTCAGCCTGCACCCTTCCCTAGTCAGCCGTTTCAGTCGCTGAAAGTTTTCTGCTGCAATCACTGTTCCATTTCCATTAGACTTCACCAAGCTCTTCAGACTTTTCTTAGTTCTCTTGCTTTTTTTTTTTTGGGGGGGGGGGGCGTACAGGTTCCCATTCTCATATAGCACATGTTGCCTCCAAAATGTCTGCATTAGTTCTCCGTATCTAATGTCGCGTGTGGTGTTAATGAATATATATTTGGTAGGGGTTTTTTTTGTGTAAGTATGAATTATTATTGTCCAAGGGAACCAACATCCCAACGGCATTACTGCCAAGACGTCCGTGGTCTATCTCAGTGTTTCCCACACAGTGGTCTAAAAATGCACTATCAGTGTGGTATTTAAGCGCCGTCTGTTTAATAAAATCAAGGGTCAGTGCCGTTGAAATTTTGATATATGCCGAATGCCCTCGTTGTATATGTAGTTGAAGAAAATCGGCTCCAGGTTATAGAAAGTTTGAGAACCACTAGTTTAGCTAATTGAAACTCTTCTCTGGTACCGCGGTACCCAATCTGATGGTGTACGACTATTTCGCTGGTAAATATTCTCTTCCATTTCTTGGTATATGGAACAACAGGTTTAGTAGAATATGATACGATCGAACATATGGGTCCATGTTTTAGCTTATATGTATAATAGAAGTCTCATATTTTAGCTTAGATGTATAATAGGAGTCCATATTTTGGCTTAGATGTATAATAGAAGTCATATTTTAGCTTAGATGTATAATAGAAATCCATGTTTTGGCTTAGATGTATACTAGAAATCCTTGTTTTGGCTTAGATGTATATTAGAAATCCTTGTTTTGGCTTATATGTGTAATAGGAGTCCATATTTTGGCTTAGATGTATAATAGAACTCCATATTTTGGCTCAGAGGTATAATAGAATGAAGGAAAATTGGAAGAGGTGGAGGGTTTTTAATATCTTGATCATTACTAACTAATAATGGAGATACAATTAAAGATATTAAAAGGATGACATCTCGGTCTTAAAAAATAAAATGTTAAAAGCCACCCACATCGACTTAAAATTTCTCACATAGACGAGTGTCCATGTGGCAGTAGAGTCTAGACTCCAGAACATATCTTTCAAGGGTGCCCAAATCATGCAGACCTGAGGCATGAGACATGGCCAGAGGACACAAACTTGGGGCAAAAGCTTTAGAGTTCCTATCAGGATCTAGAGAGGACTGCGGGCTTTGCCATTGAAACAGAATCACGGCGCCACTGAAACAGGATTCCCCTTACAAGGAGACTACTGGTTTGATTGATTCTTCTTGTGGAGTACAGTTTCAACTTATAAGTTTCTTCTTGTTGCTGGTGTTCTAACCATCACCTAATTTTCTGTATTATACACTAAGAAAATACAACAAGACACCCAGGCTTTCAACTCCACAAAAGATAGTACAATACAACAACTTGAACATAACTTGGCAGTCTTCCGACCAAAACAAACTGGTCAACAATGAGAATTTCCACAAAGCCGATTTGTTGTAGTTTATCATCAGACACACACATTTATTACAGAAATTCACAGCAACATATGCCCGGCGTGAAATATCTACGCCACATGGGCAAGGAACCTTACAATGATTTATTCATACCAAAAACCATACTTACAGGCTAACCAAGGACTGCAGCCACACAGAAAAACAAACTAAACTAATTCTGACAACAAGACTCGCTCTACCCCATTCTCGTTCGCCCAACACGTCCATCCAGTTTTAAGTTCCACACATAGACTGCCTAACGACCCGCTTTTTCACACGGACCTTTCTAACGACTTTTTGCACACGGGCCTTCCTAATGACGTAGTCTACGCAACACAATTTATTAGCGCTACACAATTAATCTCTGAACAGAATTGCTATTCTGTTACAGAATATCTCCCCACCCCCTAAAGGTAGATATTTGGCCATCAAATATCTCCAACAAAAAATTACTAACTTTTACAGAAAACTCTCCAAAAAAAAAATTAATCAAACTAATCACTATCCAACACAACCTTAATTCTACCCACAAGGTGTACCAAGGTGTACAATATTCAATAACTACCTACTCTTATGTGTATATTCAACGCTATGAGTAGTAACGTATAACATATGCAATCTCCATAACAACCCATCCTATATCTGGCGCATGAGACTGTCCGCAACATGGACATAACAGGAAAATGAGTAAAAGGCAATCCACTTACAATAAGTCCTATACACATGAAATCATACTCACAACATTCCACCTAAAACCTCAGCGATCAAGAAACCTAATTCCTCCACTACCAACAAATTTCCACTGCTAGAAACTCTTCCTAAACGAGATTCCATCTACATCAAAATGACAAAAATTCTTCCTACAACAAAACAAGTAAGGCTCTTGCTACACAAAACAAGTAAGGCTCATGCCTTTAGACTAATCGTGAGTGGTATTTATACTATTCCTACCCACTCAGTTTTCGCCATGCTGCAAGCTTTTCCCAAGACCCCCGCTCAATGGTCTCAACCAACCTACCTCTCCAACAAGGGTACTCACTCTATTAATTATTTCCTAAGTACCAATCCTGGGTATAACCCCTAGCTTATGCTGCTATAATATTCCCCTATCCCAAAAGGTAGAGTTGTGCCTGTCAAAACTTTCAAAAAACCAATCTACTTATCTAAATTATAACTCCAGGCTAATTCAAAGATAATAATCGACTCTCAACATAGAACATCATACTCTGACTATACCCATAAACTGTTCGTGTGACCTTCGGCTATACTCAGCCCATGTCCACTTCATATACAATCATCTATTTCTATTATGTGTGACTCCTCCACACACATACATAGAATAGGTAAACTCTGGTACCATATATAATCTGCTATTACTGACAAATGCAGCTATATGCTGTACATACGCAGAATAGGTTCATCTGGGTTACAATTATTAATCATCCATTCTTAAACATATGTAAATATCCATTAAACATATGCCGAATAGGCAAAACTTTGGTATCATATATAATCATCCATTCTTAACATATGTAATTATCCATTAACCATATGCAGAATAGGCAAAACTTTGGTATCATATATAATCATCCATTCTTAACAAATCACGGCGCCACTGAAACAGGATTCCCCTTACAAGGAGACTACTGGTTTGATTGATTCTTCTTGTGGAGTACAGTTTCAACTTATAAGTTTCTTCTTGTTGCTGGTGTTCTAACCATCACCTAATTTTCTGTATTATACACTAAGAAAATACAACAAGACACCCAGGCTTTCAACTCCACAAAAGATAGTACAATACAACAACTTGAACATAACTTGGCAGTCTTCCGACCAAAACAAACTGGTCAACAATGAGAATTTCCACAAAGCCGATTTGTTGTAGTTTATCATCAGACACACACATTTATTACAGAAATTCACAGCAACATATGCCCGGCGTGAAATATCTACGCCACATGGGCAAGGAACCTTACAATGATTTATTCATACCAAAAACCATACTTACAGGCTAACCAAGGACTGCAGCCACACAGAAAAACAAACTAAACTAATTCTGACAACAAGACTCGCTCTACCCCATTCTCGTTCGCCCAACACGTCCATCCAGTTTTAAGTTCCACACATAGACTGCCTAACGACCCGCTTTTTCACACGGACCTTTCTAACGACTTTTTGCACACGGGCCTTCCTAATGACGTAGTCTACGCAACACAATTTATTAGCGCTACACAATTAATCTCTGAACAGAATTGCTATTCTGTTACACCATGTCAAAAGGGATCAGGACCTGAAGTGACCAACAACCTCGAATGCAACAGCAGAAGAATCCTTCAGATATCATGGACATTTAAAAAAAACCCAAATATATCCATACTACAAGAACTTAATATTGAAGAAGGTTGGCTATTAAAGAAGATTAAACAGAGAAAACTTATACTTTGGACATATTAAACGTTATGGGAATTTGGAGAATAATTTATGGAAGGGTACATAATGGGGAACAAGAGAAGACCAAGGCGAAGATGGCTACAAGACATCGTTGATGATCTGAAAAAGGATACCCCAGCAGCAGGGCATCTTGCTTACAACCGAGAGACCTACAGGAAAGCTGTTAGGGAGACAAAGCTCTGCAAGAGACGTGCTAATGACTGACTGACTGGATAGTAGAAGCCCATATTTTTGGCTTAGATGTGTAATAGAAATCCACATTTAGGCCTGAACGTGTATTCTGGATGCGCAAAACACACACAGAAAGACCTTTCCAAGACAGCCAGCAGAGGTTGTTGTGGAGATTATTCTTTGTTTGCCACCTGTTTAGCTGTTATAGCTTGTCGGCCCTTGTTGTGGAAATTACCATGAGAATAAATGATCCGCCCAGCGTACCTGTAGGAAAATAGCCAGTCGCGATGCTAGATTTAGGCAGCTGATGACCAGCATTTTACAGTAAGAACAGTTTTTATCTGGTTGACAAGATCATGTAGAGTGTACTTCACTCTGATGGTTTTGCATCACTGTCCTAGTTTTCTGTGTTAAGATTCAGGGACATAACGTAATGATCATCCTATGTTACGTTACATTCCAGCGTATGTGAGTTTCTCGTTTCATTTGCGCCGCGTAAAACCCATCTCTGAGGTTTATCTGGTTTGATTTTTTTCTTTAGACATTTTCTTTTGTATCCGTTCTTCTCCGCCGTCTCAATACAGGATGGCTCCCTGCTGGGATATTCTCCTTTCTTTCTGGCGAGGGCCAGATCACTTGAAGACATTCCACCGTCTTCGTATCAATTCTAAATCTGTGAAGAGAAAAGGGGGGAGGGGGGGGGCCCGACGGTGTTAAGTTTAAGGTATTTTTAAAATGAAGAAGAGAAAAGAAAGTTCTGAAAAGAATAGAAAATAAAGGGGCGTAAATGGACCTATAAAAGTTTGGGGGAGGGGGGGAGAGAGAGAAGTGTGAATATTATCTGTAAGAAGGTGCGGATATGAGCTGTTTACCCGGCAGTATAAATGTTGTCCCAAGTTCGGCTTCGCACCATTGGACGTGAATGGGCATCAGTAAGGCCGGTTGAAGTTTCGAATCTCAGCGAGACACAGCCAATCCGCCGCACTGTTCATCTTGGTAATACCCCGCTGTCCTCTGGGAGGGGGGAAAAGGGGGGGGGGGAAATACGCCGGGGGTAGCAGAGCTGTGCGGTTGTGTTAATCACCGGAGGTTTTATGCTGAATGAACTCCAATAAACGGCTCGCATCACCTGCACTTAAGCAGGTTCGTTTTTCGATCTGAATTTATGATTTTGTATAAATTCTTTTTGTGCGTCAGCAGACTAGCTGGCGCCAAGTAATACCAGGTCTGTGATGACATCTTCTAGCGTGGAAAAAAAAAGTTTTAATAGTTGAAACAGGGTGCCCTCTTCATATCTTTATTTATTCTCTCTCTCTCCCTCTCTCTCTCTCTCTTTTCTCTTTTGTCTTTCTGCCAGTCTCCCTCTCCTCCCCCGCAGAAAATCTGCAATTTCTGTATTGTTCTTTTCATAGTATAAAACATGTGTTTTACTTCTGTTCATATACCACATATAACGTATTATTATTTTACTTTGTTTTAACAGCTTGTATTGGCGGCCTGGTTAGCTGAGTGTTGAGGCGCTCGGTGTACTAATCTCTTGGTACCGGGCTCTGGCCCCAGCAGTTGGGATGTTTTTGGGTTTTTTTTCTGGTACACACCAGAACGGCCCCGGGGTACACCCAGCTTCCAAAAATTGGTACCAGAGAAATCTTGGAAGGTAACTGCGGTCAGGCATGATCACACTTCCATCTGCCGAAGGTCTTGGAAGTATGGGCCTAACACCGTATCCCGAATAAGTATGTCTTAATGAATGGAAGCCAGGATGTTACCTTTTTTAACTCGTTATAACAGATTGTATTAATATATCATACTGTACATTATATTATAGTATGTTATATTAGTCAGCAATAACAGATTGTTATGACATATGACATGCTACGTGTATATTACTTTGTTGCTGGCAGGATTTCTACAGACAGGTATTTGTTACTCATGTTTGTTGCACTCTTTTATTTGTTTATGTTCACGCACCAGTTGTCCCTGGCAACACCAGTTTATGTTTACATAAACGCTTATCATTTGAATGCTGAGTGTTTATGTACATCTGGATCTGTAGTTTGTTTCTTCTTTCTGCAGTTTGTTATTCAACTACACACAGTCGTTGCTCGTCACTGAGAGTTCCAGTCGCGCCATTCTTAAAGAGCCCGTAAACACATGGACGCCAATCCTTTCAAACTTGTTATTGCCATCATCAGTTTTTTTTTTTTGTTGTTGTTGGTGTGTGTGTGTTATAATAGTATTATATTTTGGTCATGTATTCCTTCATGTATCTTCTATTCTACCTACGCTGCAGTATCTCTTTACCTTGTCGTATGGCGTTATCTGCTCAGTTGTTTCCTTGCAGCTAACACCTGTTCATCATTGTACCGGAGTATTCCACATTATAATCCGCTGTCGCTCTGGTGTATATTGTCCCTGTACTCATTGTTTGTTGCTCTTTCTTTTATCTCACTGTCAGTTATTCTCTCTCACTCTACCATTCATGCTCTCTGTTCTCCGTCTACCTGTCGTTAGGTCTCTTGCCAGATAACTTACAAATGTTGTCCCTTGTCCCTCTGCCTATTATTCTCGCCGTTATTTAAACAAAACAACTGTTTTCTTTGTTCTCATTGTGTATTCCATCTGCTCTCCCGTTAGTTTATAATTCTGTCTCTTTTACCCTCAATCTCTTGTTCAATCCATTATCTCCCACTCTGCTGTTATTTCTGTTCTAACTGCACACTTACCACTGTAGTCTGTGTTCTAGGAAGTTGAGTTGACTGTGCCTTCCTAATAGCTTTCTTGAAGGCCTCTCGGTTGTAATCAGAATGCTCTGTTACTGACGTACCCAATCGCAAATCATCAGCACTGTCTAGTTGCCACCGTCAGATGCCAGAGGACCAGAGGTAATCATCTTGTCTTGTCTGTAACTGCGAGCTGATGTTCTTTGTGGCCGATGCTGTGAAGGTGTTGAGGTACAGCGTCGTATCGGAGTGGGAGTGGGTTTATGGCAGCTACTTTTTCAGTCCCGGAGTAGAGCTAAAAAGCAGGGGGTGTGCAATGCTTCTTTAGCAGATTCCACCACCGTTGGGGACTATGGCGATCCCTGCCCCGTTAGCCAGGCTATGCTTGTTACTGGGGGTACCAACGGAGAGGTGGGACAGGGTCTTGGTCCGCCTTGATTCACTAACCCTGACGCTAGCATATCAGCTTTGGGTCGCTGATTGCTAGATATGTCCAATTCCATCCTTTTTATAGCTTCTGCTAAGAGATTGTTACAGTACTGTATTTTGTCATCGAGATAAGATTCAGTGTATTGTAAAACTTGTTTGCTGCAAGTTACATTTTATATCAAGTTGAAAGGGGGGGGGGGGGCAGCATTTTATCCAGATGTTACAGACCAACAATCACTTGGCAGTGTGCTACCGTACTCGAGGCCAATCCAGTTCCCCCATAGTGCCTCCCAAACAAAGTTCTCCCCTTCTTGGTATATTGTATGCTAATTATGCTTAAATCCTGAACATTTAATCAACACACAATACATTGACATGCAAGTACAAATCACCAAGTCAGAAAATAAGGACACAGCATTTTAATCTCACTATACGCCACAACAACACATACAACTGACAACATGACATCAAGACAAGTGTCATTATAATGGTAATTAAGCATGGTATCATATGATAATGACACTTCTTATGTTCATCATCATCATCATCATCATCATCGCCTTTCACTCCCTTGTGACCATAGGCCACGGATAAATGCTCTCCAGTCATCCCTGTTCTTGGAATTATTCTCTGCTTCCTTCCACATGTATCCCTTGTCTCTGAGCACTGTCATAATTTCTCTTCTCCAAGTAAGTCTAGGCCTTCCTCGTTTTCTGTTTCCTTGAGGATTCCATGTCAGTGCCTGTCTTGCTATGTTGGTGTTGGATTTCCTCAGAGTGTGGCCAATCCACCTCCACTTCCTAGACATGATTTGTAGGTTCATAGGTTCTTGTCCTGCCCATTCCCAGACCTCCTCGTTCCGGATCTTGTCCTGCCATTTAATGTTTAAAATCATCCTCAAGCAGTAGTTCATGAATGTTTGTATCCTCTGTTGTATTTTCTTAGTCATAACCTATGTCTTTGAACCTTATAGTAGGACATTCTTTACGTTTGTATTGAAAAGGCTAGGTATGGTTCTTGTTTTGATGTTCTTAGATGGCCATATTTTGTTAAGTTGGATATATGTTGTCCTGACCTTAGTTATTCTAGCTTTAACATCCTTTTCTATTCTCCCATACTTATCCACTATGCTGCCTAAATATGTGAAATACTCTACTTCCTAAATTGCCACTCCCTCAATTACCATGAGGTTTTTGCTTGCATTATTACTTTTCATTATCTTTATTTTTTTGTCTGATAATATATAGTCCCACTTTAGCTGAATTCTTGCTTAAGATCTGAAGTTTCTCTTGCATTTGTATATGGCTGTTTGCCAGAAGTGTCACATCATCTATGAAGTCAAGATCTTCCAATTGGTTCCAGAATGTCCATTGTATCCCATTCCTTTTTTCTTTGTGTGGTAGTTTTCATGATCCAATCAGTTGTTAAAAGAAATAGGAATGGTGATAGCAAACATCCCTGCCTCACACCTGTTTCTACTTTAAAACTTTCTGTGAGAGTTCCTCCATGCGCGATTCTACAAGTCGTTCCTTCATAGGCAGTCTTTATAATCTTTGTTATTTTGGCTGGGATACCATAGTGTTCCAGTAGTTTCCGATGTAACTAACAGTAAAGAATTCCACTCCACTGACTGTTCTACTATTATTCACATTGTAGCAATGTGGTCAGTACAGGATCTTCCTTGCCTGAAACCTGCTTGCTCTTCTCTTAGTTTACTATCTACTGATGTTTTAATTCTATTTAGCAAAATCCTGCTGAAGACCTTGCTGGGTATTGAGAGCAGGGAGATGCCTCTATAGTTCTTACATTCTAATAGATCTCCTTTCTTATGGAGTTTTATAAGATGTGCCTCCTTCCAATCCTCGGGAATCTTCTCATCTTCCCAAATCCTGTTAAATAGTAAGAGTGGTATTTCTGTTGTTATTTATTTGTTCGCTAAGAGCACTTCTGCTACAGTTCCATCTGGAACTGGTACCTTATTTCTTTTCAACTCTGAGATAGCGTGTTCAGTTTCGGCCTTGCTGGGTGGTTCTACATTGATGTCTAGAGTATTCTCTGCTGCTGGTATCTCGTCTGTTTCATGGTCTGTTTGCTAACTTCTTGGTGATTTCATACAGAGCTCTCATATTGCTTTTACAAGCTGCCTCTTCTGCCTGTCCTGCCATATTATCAGAATAGATCTGTCTGTCTTTCTTTACGTTTTTCCTAACCTGTTTATGGGCCAAATTCTATTCTGTCTGAGCTGAGGCCATTGTTGCTCTTGCTTTACTGTCGTTTATTTGTTGCTTTCATTTCTGTCCTTCTGTCTATCTTCTTCAGTGTTTCCAATGTAATCTCCTCTTTGTGCTGAGGTTTCTTAAATCCCACTGTCTCTTCACATGATTTGCTCCACATTTCTTTTGCACTGTTCCACACAATGTTCACATCTGGTGTATCTTCTTTGTATAACTCCTGCAGAACCTGAAATCTGTTACTCAGTTTCAGTTTAAAGTCCTTTGCGATTTCTGGGTCTTCCAACAGTACCATGTTATATCTTTTCCTTGCCATGTCTGTTTTGTGGTGCTTCTTCAGTTTCATTCTCAGTTTGGCTATCAGTAGGTGGTGGTCAGAAGCTACGTCTGCACCTCGTTTCACTTTGATATCTTGCAGTGTTCTGCAAAAGCTTCTGCTGATATAAATATGGGCTATCTGATTCTCAGTGACATAATCTGGTGATACCCTCGTGGCTTTGTGTATAGTTTTATGTGGAAATATACTTCCTCCAATGACAAGGTTGTTGAGCATGCATAGATCTTCTAGCCTTTCTCCATTTTCGTTCATTATTCCTAATCTATTTTGACCTATTACTTTCTCATAACCTGTGTTGATTTTACCAACCTTTGCATTGATGTCCCCCATTAGAACTGTTATGTGTTTGTTGCCTTCCTGGTCTAGGATTTCCTGCAATGTTTTGTAGAATTCGTCCTTTATTACCTCTTCTGCATCATTTGTTGGCGCATATACTTGGATGATATTCAACTTAATATCCTTCTTCTTTTTTTTAGAAGCAGGCTGTAATTATCCTTGAGCTAACTGCCTCCCAGCTCATCAGTGCTCTCTGGGACTCTCTGGATAGCATTGGTGCCACCCCCTCTGCGTGTGTTGCTTCTAAGTTTTTGGTGATCGAAAAAAAGGGTTGTCTCCTCTGTTGCTAGCCTAATCTTACCTGTTCCTGTCCAGTGTGTTTCACTCAGCCCTAGTATCTTTATATAATATCTGTTCATTTCTCTCGCTATCATGGCAGCCTTTCTATTTTCATACATTGTTCTAACATTCCAACATGCATTGGTAAAAGGTGTTCTGGTACTCGGTTGGGATGTTGGTTCTGCAGCTTCCTTTCGGCTTTGACTGCACAACGTCATGCGCTCTCTTATCAGAGTCCCTTCTTTTTCCAAGACAAAGTTTCCTGGTTTTCCTTTCCGTATTTCTGTAACGCTCCGCTTTTTTTTTTTTTTTTGTATACAGAGAACAAATCGTTGGCTTATTCCCCAACCTCCTTAGTCGCCTCTTACGGCATGCGTGGAAGGTGGCTGTGTTTCTATTCTTTTCTCTCTAGGGGCCCTGGAACCACACGGGGGAACTTTTCATGTTGCATTATTGAAAACCTGATGGACTGGGGTCCCGGGCTCTCTTGGCCTTACACGTGGCCTACACTATTAATATAATGTGCAATGGCACCTATTCCACACAGCTACCGCAGCCATGATACATTTCTATATAACCGCGTTACTGCAGCACAAGATCAGTCTACATGAAAGCATAATAATGAATCAAACATGTTTCCCGTCCAATATACCTATGAATCACACTGAAGATATGTTCATATTGATACGTAAATACAGAAACCTACATCACAGCTTACTGCACAACTACATAATCTACACCACATGAGGTGGACATGGACAGAATATAGCCAACGATTACCATAATACACAGGAATTTACAACACATCCATAGGCACACTTAAACAAGTTTCCCCCGGCCATTGTCTCTATCTACACTGAATCCCCGCCAATGTTTCAGTGTATATCCCCCCGAAACCGACTACCAATCACATGGACGATGACGCTTCGGTCAAGGTCGTACACCCCTCGATATAACCATGTATCGTCAACAGTGTTCCGTAGGTGATTGTGTCAGATAAGAAGCAGACATCTTACACCCGTCCAGAAATGTAGAGTTAGCTCTCTCGTACATTTTGATGCCTTTATTCACTAATTGATGCTGCAGTAACTTCTGCCATGGCTATCACCTTCTCTGATAATTCAGAAATCCTACAGCAGTGTCTTTTTCATATGATATGCAGTCGTCTTCATTTTCTTCGCTTTATATTATTTACATTTCTCAACACATCGTCTTTGTTCTCATCTTAAATACATTTCAGCCCAGTTCATTTTCTAGTTCTCCTTTTCTCTCACAAGCCATTCAGTAAATGTTTTCTAATCTTTTACGAATCAGACACGTTCGTCTCACCTGCCGTCGCTATGTCGCTAGGCCTGAATAAGCTCTTTTATAACTGTATCACAGAATGCCCATTACGATGGAAGATTTCTGTTCAATATCGTTTCACCAACAATTTTCAGGCGTTTTTTCCCCTCCCCGCGTGATTGTTTGTTTTTCTTGTTTACTGAAGCCAGTACATTAACATCAACAGATTCTGCCTCAGTCAGATTGAAAATACCTCAGGTCTGTGTATTGACCTGACCTCTGTATCTACTTTATGAAAAATGTGCCTATCTTACAGATCCCACACCTGATTCTAGCTACGCCCATTCGCGTAAATTCATATGCAAACACCAAGCTGGAAGTATTCTGTCTTTGGACAGTTAATCTATTCACATCGAACAGGTATATGATTCCCATTGCTTTTGGCTTCTTTCTACCTTTCCGCATTCTGATGACGCCATTTCATCCCGTACTTGCAGTCAGAAGATTAAACAGAAAATTTCAGACTTATTAAACATCATGACAGTTTGGAGAAGACAGTCTTGAAATAATGGAGAGGGAAAAAAAACAAAGATAGGAATACCAAGACGGAGATGGCATCTAGACATGCATGTCCCTTGCGGAACTTTGCCCCCCTAACAGCACTCCTGTAGGCCTCTCGGTTGTGAGCAAGATGGCCTGCTGCCGATGCGTCCATTTGCAGATTATCAACGAAGTCTTGCAGCCATCTTCGCCTTGGTCTTCCTTTCTTTCTTTTTCCCAATATGTATCCTTCCAAGACGGTCATCTGTAGATTATCATGACGTTTAATCTGTCCAAAATATTTAAGTTTTCTTTCTTTAATCCTCTTTACTAGCCAACTTTCCTCAGTATTAAGTTCTTGTAGTATGGCTATATTTGTTCTGCGGATGTGTAGGCGGATAAGTGTGCGAATATCTATAGTTGGTGGATAAATGTGCGAATATCTGCAGTATGCAGATACGTGTGCGAATATCTATAGTAAGCAGATAAGTGTGCGAATATCTATATAGGCGGATAAATGTGCGAATATCTATATAGGCGGATAAGTGTGCGAATATCTATAGTAGGCGGATAAGTGTGTGAATATCTATAGTAGGCGGATAAGTGTGCGAATATCTATAGTAATCGCAATAGCACCGTGGGATGTAGATCTTGCACGCCTATACAGATCGGTGCTCAGAGTGATATTTAGGCCGATTCTAAATAAAATGAAAAGTAGCACATTTCTAACATTAAAACTTCCAGTTTATTTATACTGAAATCTCACGAGAAAACTTATTCTGACACATCGTGAAAGAGTTACGTACAAAGTCTTGGAGCAAGCTTTATCTATAGAAACATAAGAAGTGTCCGGTTTAGGTCTGCCTCTTCGTCAGACATATAACGAGGTGGAAAAGAGAGAGAAGGGTCAAGATCAGGTGCTTACAAAAGGAACGGAAACATTAAATCTAGAAGATCAGCTACAACTTTCATAACGTCCCAGGCCGGATATACCGCAGTCTTTTATTTCTTGTACTGATAGGCATCATTTACTTTCACGTCAGCGAAAAGTCAGATGTCACACCTGTGAAGAGGAAGATTGTATAAAGATCAGTGTGGATAGTTTAGTCCCCAGTTTTGTCACAGAACTGGATGACTGAATCGTAATGAACTATAAATTCAGCAATTCTGAACACATACGTACAGCGCTGGGAAGAGTTTCAGCTATTAGTGATTTGTTCTAAATGTCTAAGCTCATCATTTTCTTCTGTAAGAGATGGAATGTCTCTTTCTCGTGAACGATCTTCTTTGTTCGGGATGTTAAGGTTTTGACTATACATGCTGTAGTTTATGTTTTTAAAAATATATCTGTCGTGCTTGAGACTCTCTCTCTCTCTCTCTCTCTCTGTGTGTGAACCCTACGTGCACAGGGGACATGGGGCTTCCGCAAGAGTTTTCAACAAATGCCTGTCATTTGCCTTTTTTTCCGCTCTTGCCCAGGTGAGCCCTCTGTTGCTCAACATACTCTCTGTTGTTCTTCTCCATATCTCCTTTGGTCTACCCTTACTTCTTTTCCCCTGTGGTGTCCATTTTAGTGCAATATTTTGGTAGTGAGTCGTCAGTCATCCGTAGCACATGTCCCAACCATCGCCATTGTCTTTCCTCAGTAATTACTGTCGGTGGCTTCATCTGCATTTCTGCCAACAAGATGTTAATTCTTATGATGTATGTCCCACGGAGAGGTGAGAAGGGTCTTGGTCAGCTATGTTTCGCAAACCCTGACGCTAGCATATCAGCGGTGGGTCGCTGACCGCCTAATCAGACAGCGTCTTCACTCCCAGAAATAGCATTAACCCGGTTAACGATGTCATTGTCCCCATGGTGGTGGAGTCTTCTAAAGAAGTATTTCACATTTTCTGCTTTTTAGCTGCATTCAGGGACTGAAAAAAAAACCGCTGCCATGACTCACTCCCAAGCCAACACAATGTTGTGTCTCAACATCTTCACTGCATTGACTGCAGACAACAGCTTGCAGTGTCAGGAAGATTGAAGAAGAACAGGATCACATACTGTTGTATTTTTTCATGTGTTCTGTATCATCATTTGGTAATCACAAAAACAAAGAGATTTGATCGCGCGTGGACAGAAACCTACAGACGCGTGAAAACTGAGCTGGCCTCAGACTATACAAACTATACAGCAACACTTTCTGGTAGAACTTAGCAACAAAAGATAAGAAGACTGTACCTGAGCAGAGATATTATACGTGGTGAAAGGTCCGCAAGTCCGCAAGATGTAATTAATCCAGGGAGCTAACAATTCACCTGCCACGACTGTCCGAACTTCTTTTCTCACAAGTCATTTCTTGAGATGCTTGAGATACGTTATAATCCGCTCTCTGACACTCGTTTTATTACAAAATCATAAACATTCGAGTAAGATTAAGCAGCAGTGTTTCTGAGGACTGTGTGTCCATGAACAGAACATGTACCACATATTTCTTTTGCTTGCATGTATACATGCCAAGGAGATAGAAAACCAGTAAGGCTTATTTGGAGAAGAGAAGTTGTGGCAGTGCTCAGAGACAAGGGATACACATGGAAGGAATCAGAGAATAATTTCAAGAACAGGGATGACTGGAGAGCCTTTATCCGTGGCCTATGCTCTCAAGGAAGTGAAAGGCGATGATGATGATGATGATGATGATATACGTAATAAGAAACTATAGTTCGATGCCCCACTGATGACTGCAGAGAAAAACCAGCTGCAAAAAACGAGAAATAGTACCGAAAGTTCAAGCAATTCAACATTAGGACTAACCCTGTAGCATGGGTATAATGTTGATGATGCTGAGTCGAGTCAAACAAGGAATCATTTAATCATGTGTGCCTTGTTTCTTTTGGTATAAAACAGGATATCCCGGAAGAATGTTCTTGCGTAGATAAGAATCTGCGTGCCTGCGTACATAAACCGGCAAACAAACATCTCTTTCCTCATTTACATTTGTATCACGCCACGCCCCTGACCAGATTTTTTGTCCATTCACCTTCTACCTCATGTTCACAAGTGACAAAATGGTTCCATATGTAATTTATGTACATGAAATTCTCTTCGTATTTTCTGATGGATGGACTCGTGTAGAACAGCTGCTGTGCGTGTACTGACTCCACATAATAAGGTGTCTTGAATTTTCTGAAAATCCCACTTGTCTCTTCATAGCTTCCGTACCGTTGTGAATGTTAAATGTGCGACCGTTATCTTACCTCTTACATCCTTCCCGTGCCGTTAAACGTCACATAGGGCTCGCATGCTAGTTCGCCAAGTTTTCCTGTAGTTGGCGAACTTTTCAACCTCATCAGGGTGTTTTATGCCTACTAATGTGACCTCTCTTAATAATGTTCTCTTTTGAGTTTCACGTGGTCGACCTCTTTTTCTTCTGCTTGTTGTATTCCAGTTGATGGCTTGTTTTGGGATTTTCTGACTGTTTCTTCTCATCACATGACCGACGTATGTCCATCTTCTTTTTCTGATCACCCATGATACAGGTTGTGTTTGCTCATCTGCTTTATCTCAGCGTTGTTCTTGAATTCGTTCCACTTTATACCAAGCATTTTCCTTAGGCATTTGTTTTCAAAAGAGTCTAGTTTCTTATCTATTTCTTTAGTTGTTTTCCAGCTTTCACATGCATAAATGAGGGTGGATATTACATTTGAATTGAATAATGTTAGCTTGGTTTTTGTGCTTATATTGCCATATATTCTCGAGATTCTCGAAGGTCATTGCTGCTTTTGCAATTCGAATTCTAACTTCCTTTCTGGTGTCACTATCGTGGTGTTTGTAGCTGCCGAGGTACACATATTGGTAGAAAAACTTCTATGTATATTTTTCCTTCTTGATTAATGGAAAGTTTCATTTCTCCCCCCCCCCCCCCTTGTTAATTTCAAGCCCTATTTTGCTAGCCAGTTAAGACAAATGTCAGGTTTTTCTTGCATGGAATTCACATTATCACTGATAAGAGTTTTGTCATCTGCAAAATCAAGTTGTGTCTCATGTACCCAATCAGTACCCGTTTTACCTGTGCAGCATTTTTTCATCATGAAGTCTACGGCAATTCCAGAAAAACAATAGAGATAATATACATCCTTGTTTCACTCCTGTTTCAGTCTGGAACCATTTGCTCATTCCTTCTTCTGTGTTGACTGCACAAACATATCCGTTGTAGAGATCCTTATGATGCTGGCAGTCTTAGATGGTATTCCATATATTCTTAAAATTCTCCACAATGAATCTCTGTGTATGCGACCATTATAGAAGGAAGTTAAATTCGTGTGTATGTTTCCAGGTTGTTCATCTTTGCCTGTCAGGTTGGTCTGTACTTTAGACAAATGTTTGGGAAGAATGCATGTTTGTACAAGGGTTCTGTAACCGCAGAATGATAGGAGAAGCAACAGACATATGGTATTTCCATTTTTTATGATATTCGTATATGTTCTTTTGTGAATCTTTTGTCTTTCTTTAAATGTTTGGTTCGCAAAGATGATCCTGTTTATGTTTGTTGGACACCATGTCACTGAGACGTGGAAGGACACAATGTCATTGAGTCTTTTAGGACACCGTGGTCTTATAGGACACGATGACGCTGAATCTTGTTGGACATCATGGTCATTGAGTCTTGTAGGACATGTTACTGAGTCTTTTTTGGACATCATGTCAGTGAATTTGGAAGGATACCGTGTCACTGAATCTTTTTTGGACATAATGTCACCGAGTCATGTAGGACGAAATGTCACTAAGTCTTGTAGAACAAAATGTCACTGAGTCTTTTAGAACAAAATGTCACCGAGTCTTTCAGGACATAATGTCACTGAGTCTTGTAGGACAAAATCCCACTGAGTCTTGTAAGACATAATGTCACTGATTCTTGTAGGACACCATGTCACAGAATGTTATAGGATACCATGTCACTGAATGTTGTAGGATACCATGTCACTGAGTGTTATATGATACCTTGTAACTGAATCTTGTTGGATACCATGTCACTGACTGTTACAGGATACCATGTCACTGACTGTACAGGATACCATGTCACTGACTGTTACAGGATACCATGTCACTGACTGTTACAGGATACCATGTCACTGACTGTTACAGGACACCATGTCACTGAATGTTGTTCTTGTTGGACATCACGCCACTAAGTCTTACAGGACATCATGTCACTGAGTCTTGTAGGACGTAATGTCATTTAGTCTTTTTGGGCATCATGATGTCACTGAGCCGGACAGTTAATGCCACAGATCCGACGTTTGTCCATGGAAATGTTACTACCAGTAAAAGTATAGAAATAAGTTAGCTGTCTAGTAGCACATGGAAACGTTAGATACAACAGTGTGAGAAACACGTTTCATATAACAAGGATGTACACTTGTACAGTACAACTTATGAGCATTCAGTGTTTGACAAAGTGTTTTCTAGGCCTCGGTCTGAATACTTTTCCCTCAACCAGCTCCCATCTCTCACAAGTTTAACCCCTCCCTCCCCTCCCCCCCCCCATTTCTTGAGAGCACTGTGTCGGCCGCTCCACCACCCCACCTACCATGTGCAGAAATCTCAGGCTAATTATATCTCGCATTCCGTAGGTCAGTGGATGCCCCCGACTATCTCAGCTGTGCGTTGGCTGGCTGATTAGCTGGGCCCCGCTGACAGCCTGACTTATATCCTCACTTGAACGTTGGAATTCCTCGCACGTCTGCGCCCAGCTTAACCTGGCAAATTAATTAGCTACTATATCTCTTATTGTATTGTCTTTATAAAGCGCTGCGGATGGGAGGAGCAATTTGTTCACTCCTGCTTTTATTGCTGAAGCCAGGATGTACACAATGTGGACACAGTGATGATCCTGGGCTAGCACAGGAAGGGGGAATCTTACAATGTGAAGGTCAGAGAATACGATCAGGCTTATCCGGGCCGATATCACGAATGCCAACAATTGTTATACGATACGGCGTATTCTGTAGAGGAGACACAAAGATTGGGGGGGGGGGGGAGAGACAAGAACCAGGAAATCTGAGCCTTGTGCCGACGTGTAGAAATTAGGAATCGTTTATCTGACTGTCTCCATCAATTGTACTCTTCTTTCGCTTCAAATAGCGACGGTGCTGGAAAAAGAGGGTATAACATAGTGCCTTGGATATTAGGATAGTATTATAATTATGATTGTTATTATTATTAACGTTATTAATTATTATTTCTATTATCATTTTATTACAGCTATAATTATTATCAATAAGTAGAAAATAGACAAGAAACGATGGAAAATTTGATGGAACACTCTCACGGTACTAGTATTATTACGACAGAATTGAGTAGATACAGTACTTAGAAATACTAGATACAGGGAAGCTGAATATGGTCTAGAAGGATTTACTCTTAAATAACAATAGTACTTATGGAGACAGACAGACTGGTACTGGATAAGAAGAGTTCACCCGCGCTGGAAAATTGAATAGATGGATTTGATGCAACAGACTTACTGACAAGTGAGGCATGTTTGCTAATCTTAGGACGCAGTTTGCAGACATGAATAGTCCAGCGGACAAATAAGATGACCACAGGGAGTAGAGCAACTCATCCAGAAGTCCAGTCTGTATGTAGTCAGCCAGCTGACCAATAGAATGATCTGGAGGTGTGTCCTATTGGACATCTGACTTACGATTTATAAGCCAAGTATGCAATTTTAAGAAAGGAAGACGAGGAAGACACAGAAAAGAATAATAGAAAGATAGAGAGGACAACAACGACAGATAGAACAGGTGGACTGGTAGAGCAATAGATGTTTAGGAGATAGCGAAGCAGTTTAGAACTAGTTGCAGAATTATAAGACAGTATTAATCAGAGAACACTTCTTCATTAATATATAAATCAGAACCAGACAATATTCTAAGGGTCGAAGATAGTGAACAAGAAACACAAACGTCTGTAGAGAGTCGGAGTGTAGGTAGATGATACCAGAGAAGTTAGAAGTATTCATACGAGGGGTGATTGATAAGTTCTCAGCATAAGCTACAAATACTTGAAACGCACAGTTGATATTAGGTGCATTTGTAGATTAGGTTAATGTAAGATTAAACACCAAGTTTCAAGAAATTAACTGCTACCAATTTTTTTTACATACTAATAAAGTGGTAAGGGGTAACAGAAATTAAGACAATGGATACAATTTCTCATCGAGCAGTCATTCGCTACCTCTGCATCAAGGGCGTATCATCGAAGGAGATCCATGAGGATATGGTAGAGACTCTAGGGGAGAGTGTCCCTTCTTAGAACACAGTAAAGAAATGGGCAGCTCATTTCAGACATGGAAGGGAGAGTCTGGAAGATGATTCCCGTCCAGGAAGACCAAGAACGTTGACCACCGATGAAACCACCGACAGAATCCATGACATGATAATGGAGGACTGACAGCTAACTGAGCAGTACATTGCTACTGAGTTGGGCATCTCCCAGGAGTGTTTTCATGCCATTATTCACAATGATCTTCAAATGACAAAGGTCTCTGCTCGATGGGTCCCGAAACTTTTTGGAGCTGATCACAAACGACAGCGTCTCCAACATGTCAAGAGACAATCTTGGCCATTTTTCTGTAGATCCTGAAAAGTTTCTTCAGCAATTTGTGACTATGGATGATACTTGGATTCATCATTTTCAACCAGAAACGAAAAAACAATCAAAGCAGTGGAAACATCATGAATCCCCACCTCCAAAGAAAGCAAAGGTGGTTCTGTCCGGAGGCAAAATAATAGCTTCCATCTTTTGGGATTCAGAAGGTGTGTTATTGGTAGACTATTTGGGATTCAGAAGGTGTGTTATTGGTAGACTATTTGGGATTCAGAAGGTGTGTTATTGGTAGACTATCTTCAAAAGGGCAGAACGGTCACCGGGGCCTATTATGTTAATCTTGTGAAACAACTTGGTCAGATTGAAGGAAAGGCTTGGAGGGTATTTGACGAGAGGAGTAATCTTTCATCAAGACAATGCTCCAGTTCACAAGTCGGCGCTAGCAATGGCTGCCATTCATGAATGCACCTTCCAGCTTCTTGAACATCCTTTTTATTCACCAGATTGGGTCCTTTTTTGGGTTCTGTTTAGGAGCTTAGTGATCCCAAATTTGCTTAAGATGATGACATCATTCAATTGTAGACCACTTTCTACTGGCACAAGATACTGACTTTTACAAAGAAGGGATCTGTATGCTCCAGGATCGCTAAACTAAGTGCATAAACTTGCAAGGGGGCTATGTTGAGAAATAACCCCAAAAAAATATGTCCACAAATAATCTGTTGTACCTTATGCCGAGAATTTATCAGTCACCCCTCGTAGGTCATTTTATATTCTTCCAGCTTGAGGTCCCAGCACACATGGCATGGCGTGATGTCGCTTTTACGTCATGTACAAAGTATTTTTGCTATTACAGTGGTTAACACATGGACATCGTGGATAATAATTATTCCAGTTACTAGTAATAACTAGAGATAATTTTAACAAAGATAATAACAGCAACAAATAATAGGTTAACAATGACAATTCGCGATAAAATAATGGACAAGATAGAAACTATTATGAATTGTAACAAAAATAAGATGACATTAAGAAAGAAAATATCGACCAATATGGTTCCTAAAACTAAAAGTAAACTTGAGAAATATGAATCATTTATAACTTTTGTACAAATCTTGTCTTTGAACCCACGCCACCATGAAAGTGCGAAGAGTACAACTTGTAAGGAAAACAAAATCATCCGTACACTTTACTGGATATGTACACAAATTCATTAGTTCATTCAGCTTTCCGAGTCTTTGCGGCTCACTGCTGCAGACAAGACTTGCCTCTCTGCTCTTAGTCTTCTCCTGCCGGTTGTTCACTCTGAGGGCTGGTAGGTCTTCTTCCAGGTTGTCACACCACCGCTGTCTCGGTCTGCTTCTTGGTCTGTCTCCGTTTATCACATCTATTTAAGCCTTTTTTGTCTGTCTGTTCTCGTCCATAATCTCCAAGTGTCCGGGCCATCTCAGTCTGTTGTTTTTTCATAATGGTAGTTATAAGTCAAGTTAAGATTATTCAATTCAAATGTAATATCTACCCTCATTTGTGCATGTGAAAGCTGGAAAACAACTAAAGAAGTAGACAAGAAATTAGACTCTTTCGAAAACAAATGCCTAAGGAAAATACTCGGTATAAAGTGGAACGAATTCAAGAACAACGCAGAGATAAGACAGATGAAAAACAATAATCTGTCTCCTGGATGATTAGAAAAAGAAGATGGACATATATCGGTCATATGATGAGAAGAATCAGAAGATCCCCAAACAAGCCATCAAGTGGAACACTACATGCCGAAGAAAAAGAGGTCGACCACGTGAAACTCTAAAGAGGACATTGTTAAGAGAGGCCAGTTCAGCGGGCATAACATCCCTTGATGAGATTGAAAAACTCGCCGAAGACAGGAAATCTTGGCGAACTATCATGTGGGCCCTATGTGACTTATAGCGGCACGGGAAAGATGTAAGTTATAAGTGGGTAAGATGTAAAGTTATAAGTGGAGACTGGAATATCGTGTGTATTTCTATGCTATTTCTAATTTTCCATTATTGTGGTGTAGGATCTCTAATTAGTCCAAAAATTCTTCTCAGGATTCCGTTTTCAAAGATCTCAAGATGTGCTTCACCTTGTTGTGCACACAGATACAGACTCAATTTATAATGGTAATAAAATCAGAAACATCAAGGGTTTTTTTTCCCCAGTAAAAGGCGAAAAACAACAGGCATAAATATGCGCTTATGTCTCTTCCTCATCACACTTCAGCAGGCGTACAAGACACACACATATATCTGCTGCGTTAAGTGAGAAAAGTTTCAAAAATAACACGTATTTTTCTTTCACATGCAGCTTATCACCGTAACGGGTTGTAAAGTTGGCCAGGAAAGGACACGCTTAGCTCTTGCTCGTATTGATGGAGATACTAGGTTTGTTTTTCATTTGATGCCATTTTGAGATGAGTGTCGGCCAGCCTTTGAGGTTTCTGTTACAAGATAAGTCCTTATGAAATATTGTAGGGCGTTTTATTTTGTTTTTGCCGGAGCTTTTTCCCATGCTTCAGATCTGCGATTACGGTTGAATAGAAGGCACTAGAAGTAACGGGACAGCAGCGGTGTTTTCTTTCTTCTTGAGAAGCTGAGCAGTGAATAAGTAGGCATTCTACTGGGACAAGAGAGAGAGAGAGAGAGAGACGCACACGAATAATTTGGCTGTAAGTGTATATAAAACTGAGTATATAACTATACACGAAGCCACGACAGTAAAGCTCTGATAACAAAATGTTCAAATAGAACTACAAAAATAAGTTTTTAAGGGCATGCATCTTTCCCATCACACCATAAGCCTGTGAGACCTGGACACTTAACAAAACAGCTGAGAAACACATAAATGCCTTTGAATGTAAATGCTACAGAAGAGTTCTTCAGATATCATGGACACAAAAAAGAACAAACATATCCATACTATAAGAACTTAATATTGAAGAGGGTTGGCTAATAAAGAGGATTAAAGAGAGAAAACTTAAATATTTTGGACACGTTAAACGTCATGATAATTTAGAGAAGACCGTCTTGGAAGGATACATAATGGGCAAAATGAAGAGAGGAAGACCAAAGCGATGATGGGTGAAAGTCATCGTTGATGATCTGCCAGTGGATGCATCAGCAGCAGTGCATCTTGCTTACAACCGAGAGGCCAGCAGGAGAGCTGTTAGGGAGGCAAAGTTCCGCAAGGGACATGCAAATGACTGACAAACTGTTTAAAATAAAAGTAGGAGTAGCTGTATCGGTTAACGAGCAGGCAGTTGTGAAGTTTCGTTTTATATCTTAATCATACAAAAACATACAGTGCAAAGAAATAGGGAAAAAGAAGATAAAATATAAATTCACATGAATTATATACAACAAATAGGGAGGGAGAGAGAGTGTGTGTGTGTGTGATAGAGAGGGCAAGAAAGTCCTGATAGGTTTAAAATAGTAAATATTACAAAACAGACTGATACAATCATTTAAATTTCAAAACAACACTATCTCTCTTTCCCTGCTCTCATTTTTTCCCCCTGCGTCAAGTTGGACATGATTTTTATAATGCTGTGATGATGATCTCATTTGCTTTAAATGATTTCCTTGGCGAGCATTTCCTTAAGGTGATCTAGAATCAAAACGTCATTCTCTATGAGCGGCTTCTTGTGCACGTATTCTTTAACTGTCTTTATTTAATTGGCGTGACCTTTTTTTTCCATCCAAAACGAGGAACAGCTTCTTGTAGTTCTTTCAGAACAGCATTTCCTTATCTTTGAATGATTTCATACGACTAGAAATAGATTTAATTGCTCTAAGAAAGAAAGAAAAAAAAAGGTATTCACAAGCTGTTGATGGCCCGAGAGAGGTCTCTGTTTAGATATTCTGAAATATTTGTCTGTTTGTAAAGTTTCGAGCAACTCGATAGAAGATGAAACGGTTTCGTGAGTTGTTCTAAAATCGCCATAAATTTACAGCTAAGGGTGAGTAATAAGAAGAAGGACGATGAGGCAAGCAGGGGAGCTTGATAAAGGCGCGCGATAAAGTTTCAAGCCTGAGATATTAGTAGCGACAGACTGGCATCTACCCTGCTTCATCTATAAGGAGTAATTACATAGATTGCCTTGTGCTGAGCTGGCCCATCCCTCCTCTCCTGTTCCGAAGCTTTATCGCCGATTTACTGTTTTACTACTCAAACCATTCCTCTCCTCCTCCTCTCCCCCCCCCCCCACCTCCAACCAACCTTCATCATATGTTTTCGTTTACTTCTGGAAAGGATGCACAATAACCAGCAGTTATCGTTCTTGATAGTCCTGAGGTGATTGCGGGTGTATGGTTGTTTCGATTTTTTTCGCATTTGTTTATCTGTATGTGTATATGTATTTGACTATACGTGTGTGAATGGTAAGGAAAAGGATGGATAGGAAGGGACGTGTCTAGAACTTGGTTGGGGGGGGGGGGGGGAGGAGAAGAAGAAGAAGAAGGGACTTCTTGTATGTAAACTCCCTCTTTCTGATGTTTAATTGAGTTTCGAATATTCTTCTCCTCTAAAGAGAAGCATAGCTGGTTTGTGTGTGCATATATATGTGTGTGTTCAAACAACCATACATACTGTATACATTTAGCATGTTCTTGGAACTTTTTTTTTTTAACTCGTTCCTAGCATCTCTTCCTTCATGCCAACCTCCAGTGCGAACCTCCTCTCGCATTCGAACCTCAGTAATTACCCCCCCTCTCCCACCCCTCCGTGTAAATCAGAAACATAAATTAGCACAGACAGCAACAGCTCGCCTGTATCCTCACACGAACCCATCTCGACCCCCTGGCCATCAATCTTCAAAAGTCTTTCATCGAATACCTTGGCGGATTTAGATATTAGTGTCCTGCTGTTATAGAATGGCCCGTGTTACAGGGGCAGAGATATGGCACAAGTGTGGATGGAGAACGTTCAAGTTTAGAAAACTGATAGAAACGCCGTACAAGACAAGAAACACTTTGGGAAGATTAAGTAAACCAGGTTAGAGGTTGTCATGTAATCTTTCAGTATTTCTGTGGTGGTAATGCCTGCTGTCTGTCTGTGTCTGTCTATCTGTCTGTCTGTCTGGTCTGTGTTGCAACAATAGCTGCTAGACAGGGTCCACCCTGTCATTCCAAAAGTCGATCTCAGTTCTTTACTAGTAATTCTAGTAACTGGCTAACCCAGGATAGTGGGCCAGGGCTCACCTTGGTCCGCATGGTGGTGGAGTCTGCGCAGAAGTTTACTTTTAGGTAAAACCCCGGATTAGCAAATAAAGTCACTGTTGCTGACTCCAGATTATCTTTGAGCATCTTCATCGCGTCAGCTGCTAAAAACATCTTTCATGCTTTCCGGGAGATATATCTCTCTGTCTACGCTGTGTCTGTCTGTCCGTCTGAGTCTGACGATCTGCCTTTAATTTCCCTGTGTCTGTCTATATATCAGATCGTGTATTGAATACCTTTTCTAAAAGTAAACTGGTTAATTATTCTACTCATTTCTTCTCCCCCCCCCCCCCACGTACCTTACATCGAAGATACCCCAGCCTCATACAGCAAACCGCGAGCCCAGCCCTCATATTGGTAGTCTTCACCTTATCAGATCCGCCTCTGTCAGATTAAGATTTTAATTTGAGACTGCGGAAGATGCTTTCATGTTCTGTAGAAGAGACGGTCGGCGCCAGCCTCGTGAACTCTGCGCCGTGTCTCGCTATTTAAAAACGTGAGTTTGTCGCTTCACATAAATTTTGATTGGCGCCTCCATTTGAAATGACGCTATCTGTGTATTTGTAAATAAATGATTTTACGTGAGCCAGAGTGGTTACGCGTTTAGCTCATATTCTGTGGAGCATTGGAGGAAATTATAAAATGGTTTGAGAATGAGTGATGATCTAGAAGAGCTGGCTATTTTTAGATGTAGGCTCTTGTGCGTGTTAGAAACTTAGTGTCTGGGCAGATAGCAGCGGGCCAGGAACACAAGGGTTTCTGTATAGTTTTAGAGATCGTGTACGCGCTGTACGGCGCGTATCAGACATTCATCATGTATAAACACAAGACTCTATATCAGATATCGGAGATGTAGTTCTCAAACGCAAGATGTTGGTATCGGGTATTTGAGATGGGAAGATACGATGATACAAGTGTCGGCATCGTGTGTAATTGAAAGAGAGAAAGCCTGAATACAAGCTTGCGGTATGGGCTGGTCAGGCGGGAAGGAAGAGGCTGATGCGAGTCGTGATGAGGATGGGAAAGAAGAGCTGGAAGGAGGCCATTGCACATGCTGAGAATGCTGATATGTGAAGTTGCTGACACTCTACAGCCAGTGGCACTTACGTGTTGCCGTAAATGTTGAGATGAAATCACTCACACATACACACAGACACACACGCACTCAGCATCTTATCTCAAATGTTTGAAATGGAAAAAAAAATCAGTAGTACTTGTTAAGAGATGAAAAACTAAACATTGTCGTTGATATTAGATATTAAACATACTACAGATTGTGAATTGAGTTTTACAATTGGAAAAAAGCAGGCCGAGGAATGTTGCACTTGGTAGTAGCAGTGGAAGTACATCATCATCATCATCATCATCACCTTTCACTCCCTTGTGAGCATATGCCACGGATAAAGGTTCTCCAACCATCACAGTTCTTGGATTTGTTCTCCGCTTCCTATCATGTGCATTCTTGTCTCTGAGCAGTGCCAGTTTCCCTTCTCCAGGTAGTTTCTAGGACTTCCTCGATTTCTGTTTCCTCGAGGGCTCCTCGCCAGTGCCTGTCTTGTTATGCTGGTAGTGGGAATAGATGAAGAAGCATGTATTCAGAAATGTCCTAGAACTATGATCGACTAAGCATTCACTGCCCAGAACTCCACGTGGCGTCTTGCAGGGAGTAGCATATTCTCTTCATTTCTCCCAGCAAACAACCCCAAGGTGCGGTACAGGCTGCCCATCTCCCCTTCAAATAATTCTTCACCAGTTGTCTGTGGTCCATCTATTACTTTAAGATGTCCATTGCTCGGCTGTTTAGCCATGATTTTAAGATCTTGTCTGGGCACACAAGAAAATCATTTCCAGCAGTGTTTTGCTATATTATGCCCAAATCCTCTTGTTTACTCTGATCCAGTAAGTCTGTACTACTTATGAACAATGACTAAAAACTGAACAGAACCTCCCATACGCTAAGATAACAATCAGCACAACTATAATAAGACCAGCCGTCTTGTGTAAGACCGAAAGTAGACCGAGACAGAGATCGAGATAACGTAGAAGAGAATATACAGGAAATTTGTGTCACCAACTGGCGAGAGAAGATTAATAATATGGAGGCGAATTTTATCTCCAGCAATGAGCCTTAATCGCTCGGAAAGCTGAAGAAGAAGAAGAAGAAGCATTATGTGGAGTGAAGAAAAACTAGAAACAGCGACAGTTTTGCTGCTTGTTTTTTTTTTATTCATCTATTTTCTTGAGTAGACCTGTCAACGAAAGCATGGAGACTTATAAAGAGACTAAGTCGCCTACACACACTTACTACTTTTATGTAGAAAAGTCTACATCATTTCCTTAATAAAAAAAAACAAAACAAACCAAACAAACCAGAAACAGTAACTTCAACATTTGTTAATATAATTAGTTGTATGCGAGTGTGTATCCATCTATAATACAAATAACAAAAGTTGTCTCTGTAGTGTCTGTCTTCAGACTTAATCAAGGCAACACTTGTTCTATTTGCGTGGTATAACTAATTATATTAACAAATGTTGAAGTTACTGTTTTTGGTTTGTTTGGTTTGTTTTGTTTTTTGAAGGAAATTATGTGGACTTTTCCCGTGAGTGTAAGAAAGTGTTTGGCGTACATCGTCTTACAACTTTGTCATTTCTGATAGGGAGATTTATTCTTGCTTGACGGGTGGCATGTGTGTCAGACTTGTGTGTTCCTGTCTGCTGTATGGCTTTGGAAATCTTATTTATCAGTTTTCATTCCACTTATTATAGTATCTTCTGCTTCTCTGTGTGTGTAGTCGTCTTCGTCTTCTTCTTCTTCTTCTTCTTCTTCAATTTTCCAAGCCAGTAAGGCTCGCTGATACAGATAAAAGTTCGCCTCTCGCTAGATATTGTAAGGAATACTGCTAATGGTTATAGAGATGCAACTCATGTAAAGCTTCTAAGTGAGATGAATTTTTTAAATCTATCTGAATACAAATAATTCTCTCTCTCTCTCTCTCTCTCTCTCTCTCTCTCTCTCGCTCTCTATCTCTCTGAATCTTAAGTGCCCAGGGCACATGGGGCTTCCGCAAGGGTTTTCCACAAATGCCTGTCCTTTGCCTTTTTTTTCTGCTCATGCCCAGGTGAGCCCTCTTTTGCACAACATCCTTTCTGTTGTTCTTCTCCATGAAGAGAGTCTACCCTTACTTCTGTTCCCCTGTGGTGTCCATCTTAGTGCTATTTTTGTTAGTGAGTTATCATTCAGTCGGAGCACATGTCCCAACCATCGCCAGCGTCTTTCTTCAATAATTGCTGTTAGTGGCTTCATCTGCATTTCTGCCAACAAGATGTTATTTCTTATGGTGTTTGGCCAAAATATTTTTCTAATTCTTCGTAAACATTTAGTCTGGAAAGAATTCAGCTTGTTTTCTATGGTTTTGTTGATTTTCCAGCATTCACTTCCATAGAGTACAAATGATTATACAGTCCAGAAAACTCTCCCTGGTTGGAGTTTAAAAAAGCAAGCGGTGTTCAGTACTTCTTTAGCAGACTCCACTATCGTTGGAACACTAGCCCTGGCCCGGCGGCCAGGCTTTGGTTGTGCTGGGGGTACTAAGGGAGAGATCAGGGCAAGGTCTTGGTCAGATATGGTTCACCAACCCTGACGCCAGCATCTCAGCTATGTTTCACCAACCCTGACTCCAGCATCTCGGCTATGGTTCGCCAACTCTGACTCCAGTATCTCAGCTATGTTTCGCCAACCCTGACTCCAGGGTCCCAGCTATGTTTCGCCAACCCTGACTCCAGTATCTCAGCTATGGTTCGCCAACTCTGACTCCACCATCTCAGCTATGTTTCCCAAACCCTGACTCCACCATCTCAGCTATGTTTCCCAAACCCTGACTCCAGCATCTCAGCTATGGTTCGCCAACCCTGACTCCACCATCTCAGCTATGTTTCCCAAACCCTGACTCCACCATCTCAGCTATGCTTCACCAACTCTGACGCCAGCATCTCAGCTATGCTTCACCAACCCTGACTCCCGCATCTCAGCTATGGTTCGCCAACCCCGATTCCAGCATCTCAGCTATGGGGGTAGCTGATTGCCAAAGCAGACGGCGACCTGCCCACCTCCCCCCCCCCCCCCCCCAACCTTGACTAATTTCTCCACGTTTCTTGCGCGTGTTCTGCTCAAGTTTGTAGAGTTACTATGACTGCATTTGTGTACCTTACATGTCTGGTAGTTTCTCGCTGGTAATCTGTCTCTCCCCCCTTCCCCCCCCCCTTGATGTTAATTACTTTCTTTCACCGTTCTGTCTTTTGTGTATGTGTATATCTTAGCCCTGTATGATTTCTTCTCTTAATCTGGCACTAGATAGATAAGCATTTATGCTGGCCTGATATAGAGAACGCGATGATGGGAACAGAGAAACAAATGATATTCCTGGCATATTCAAGAAAGTCCATGTGACGAATGGAGCACGTCTTGTCATTTGACGTGTAGTAGCTATATTTGGAAAAGAGGAATGTTTTTTTTTTTCAGCCGTGGTTTTGGCTCGGTTTTCCTCCCTTAATTTACGGTCCAGTGCATCGTGTCTTACTCTGTTCTATCTCATATATAGTTTTGTGCTTCACTTAGTATTTTCGGGGTGTATGTGTGTTGGTTTTTTTTTTTTAGCCCGTGGATCTTTGAGTGGAATAATATATTTTTATCTCTCTGTCTGTCTGTCTGTCTGTCTGTCTGTCTGTCTGTCTGTCTCTCTCTCACACACTCTCTCACACTCTTTCTTTCTTTCATTTTGTTTTCTATTTGGGGCGATGGGCATTCTGTATTAAATGTCCCGTATCTGTTCGTCAGACTCATTCTGACATTTTCACACAAATTCACATGTTCATTTCAGCTGTTGAGGGAGTTTATATATATATATATATAAACTATTATATAATTAATTTTGTACGGTTGTAGAATTATTATTTCTTACTTATATCGGTAATAAAATTATTATTATTATTATTATTATCGTAGACTGTAGTCAATGTTCCCTGTAAGCAGTGCGATCGCGCGCCCAAAAAGTTCATGCCGCGCAACAAATTTTTATATTCTCTGCATAAAATTCAATTTCCTTATGTTGGTGTGTGCGCTCGTTGTGCCGAAAGAAATCGTTATAGAGGTGCATGAGTTTGTTTTCCCGTCTTTGTGTTGCAGTTTAGTAATTTTTTTCAATCAAATTATACTCTGCAGTTTGACGTTACGTTACAATTTGCCCACAGTTTTTTTTTTTTTATTGTAAATTATATGTGTACACGGGTTGAAAATTTTGCTCATGATCCGCAAAACCTGAGAGTGCGCAGTGGTTTTAGTCCCACAAAAAAAAAAAAAAAATGACGGGAGAAGAAATAAAAATATGGTTCTCACTGGAATTTAATTACTTTTTACCTTCACTGGGGAAAAGCCATGAAACAACCTCGCCAAAAAAAGAGCTCTTCATACTCCCGAGTGGTTATAGGTGTTGAACCTGCTCGTTACATTTGACTGTTACATTTGGTCAGTAGCAGCACATAAGAATCAGTAGCAAACGCATATACCAAGCTCTCCCTTACACTACCTACGAGCTGTTACACAGACATCGGCTGCAGCCCAGTAAACCAACAGACTTAGAATGTTTGTATGGTTACGATGGTGAAAAAAAGTTTGTATTTTCTTTTGGCAAAGAGGGGGGGGGGAGAGGATTGATTGATTGATTGATCGATCTTTATTTCAAAAGGGTTAAGAATTGGGCACGCAGGCCCGTCTGACATTCTGCCCTTTATCATACATCTTTCACTCTATTCCAGACATTCTACAAATATGCTGTTCATATAACAAACATAACTAACATTGAAGCTGAGAGACATAAAATAAAATATAACATTTACGTTTCGCTCTTAAACATTCACTCAGTACAGAAGTAACTACATACATTATAAATGACTATCTACTAAACAAAATTTTCGGGACTATTCAGAAAACAATTAATTCTATTCGGTGTCTGTAAGAGCAGCTTAAATAACTTTTAAGTTTTATAATTCACGGAGGCATGTAGTCGACATCAAATAGATATTGGGAAAGCTTGTAGTTGTAGGAAGGAGTATAATTTATATTTTTTATATAGGATGGGAGAGTATTCCAAAGATGAGCAGCAGAATAACTAAAGCTTTTCTTGTAAAGATCAAGTCTAGGTTTTGGAAGACATATGTTGTTCAAGCGTTGGCTGCACTTTGGGCTAAATTTAAACAGGTTCCATAGATAAGGCGGGGCATGCCGTGAAAGAATTTGATGTACTAACTTGGCTTTGTTGAAGAGGAACCTGTTCTTAAGAGGTAGTATTTTGATACGTTTGTGATGATTAGTTGTTTGTGCTTGATCTTTGTCACTAATAAGCTTTACTGCTCGCTTTTGGAGAGATCAAAGCCTCTTTGTATTTGACACTGAGCAACCATCCCAAACTGTTGAGTAGTAGTCTAAATGTGTTTGTATATGAGCTATGTAGTATGTCTTCCTAGTGTCTTGATCTATGAAGTGATTAATTTTAGCTAAGTGGTATACTTTTTGTGCGATGAGTTTTGTTAGACATTGCACATGAGAGTTCCAGGTCAGATGTTGGTCAATAATAAGACCTAGTGTTTTGTGCTCGCTAACGTTTTCTATCTGTGATGTTTCTGTACAGAGCCGAAGTGTTGTTTTTGTTGCATTTTGTAGTTTCTGTCTTGTTGTTATGAGCATTGATTTTGTTTTATCGGTGTTTATAATCATGCCATTATTTTTGCTCCATCCAATTAAATTGTATAACTCGACCTGAAGAGTTGATTCTAGATTAACACAATCGTAGTCACTGGTGTAGACTGTGCAATCATCGGCAAAAAGTGGAGGGAGGGAGAGAGAGAAGATTGTTTTGCTTAAAACAGTGCAAGATGTATCTATCCAAAACAAAATGTATTCCCCTGAGACTGAACCTAAAACTATTTATAAGCTGTCTGCACACTTTACCACTGCACCAGGTGCTTCACACGACCAAGTTCGTACTTGAAAGTTGATACAGAAGTTTACATAAGAAAAACTGATTTATTTAAAGAAAGTTAAAACTGATTTATTTAAAGAATGTTAAGTGGGGTGGGGTTTGAGGAAGATATGATCAGATGTTGAGAAAATGCGGTACTTGCAGGTCGGCAAAGAGAAATTACTAATGTTCGAAATATTAAGAGATGAACTTTTACGGTTATTTCCCTTTGGCTGCAAGACGTTAGCATAACCCCATGCACAAAAGACAAAGGAAATGGTGTACAGTGCGAGGTGCAACCCGCCAAAATACGACGGGAATAGAAACTGAGATGAAGAGTTTTACTTACACTAGCTTCACGGTCTCTCCGACACAGAAAATAGCTTTTCTGCAGTTTCTGTAAGAAATCCAGCCTTGCCTGAATGCTGTATGCTCTAGGGTTATCAGAAAACCAAAGTTTTGCCCAGTTCTGCAGAACATTGCAGAAAACTTCTCTAAGCAAAAACAAAGGAGGAAAATGTAACCAGCGTCTGTGTTCCAGCTTTCATCCTTTCTTGTTCCAGGTCCACACCTCTTGTCACCAAATCAAGCTCTTCATAAACAAAACTCCAGGTAGTAGTTTGAAGAAGAAAGAGTGAGATGATTCAGGACATGAATATCTGCACATATAGTTATTTAGGCGTCACGTTATGTTGATCGTGTTTGCTGTAGTTTTTTTTAATACTTTCATGTGCCCTACATCATACACTGCTTTTTATGTGAACGTGTGGTTTTGGTTGAAAAAAAAAAAACAGCTGTAAGACAAATCAGTCTTCAGACTGATGCTGTTTCAGAACATGAGAAGATAGTAAAAAATGCCATTATTTTATATTTTATTATCAAGCTGATAATAAATAATCTTTCCCATCGCAACATATGCCTGTGAGACCTGGACACTTAACAAAACAGCTGAGAAACACATAAATGCCCTTGAATGTAAATGCTACAGAAGAGTTCTTCAAATACCATGGACACAAAAAAGAACAAATATATCCATACTACAAGAACTTAATATTGAAGAAGGCTGGCTAGTAAAGAGGATTAAAGTGAGAAAACTTAAATATTTTGGACATATTAAACGTCATGATAATCTAGAGAAAACTGTCTTGGAAGGGTACATAATGGGAAAAAGAAAGAGAGGAAGACCAAGGCGAAAATGGATGCAAGACATTGTTGATGATCTGCAAATGAATGCATCAGTAGCAGGCCATCTTGCTTACAACCAAGAGGCCTACAGGAGAGCTGTTAGGGAGGCAGAGTTCCACAAGGGACATGCAAATGAATGACTGACTGAGAGGCCTACAGGAGTGCTGTTAGGAAGGCAGAGTTCCACAAGGGACATGCAAATAAATGACTGACTGAGAGGCCTACAGGAGTGCTGTTAGGGAGGCAGAGTTCCACAAGGGACATGCAAATAAATGACTGACTGAGAGGCCTACAGGAGTGCTGTTAGGAAGGCAGAGTTCCACAAGGGACATGCAAATAAATGACTGACTGAGAGGCCTACAGGAGTGCTGTTAGGGAGGCAAAGTTCCGCAAGGGACATGCAAATGAATGAATCAAGCTGATGCCCCAGCTTAGGGCACCGTCTTCCATGACGCTGCTTTAAACCCACCGATGAAACACCTCGGTAGTGTAAAGTTTGATTTGAGAACGGAAATATGGCAAAGAAATAGATTTCAGTTTTTTTTTTAAGGTGGGGGAGGGGGGGGTCCTTTTCCCGGAGGTGTGTACACAAGTTGAAATGACATCATAGATCATTTGCCGTAGTTTTTACCCCTTCAAATTATATCATTAACCTTATCATTATTATTATGTTTTATTATAACGATATATAATCTAGTGTGGGCACATTCTTGCTGGCCATAATTGGAAACAGTTCGTGAATGATGGTTTTGTAACTCCAACACGTATTTAAATGTGATATAAACCACAGGCACATCCCATATAAGGCTATTCGTACTGCGCGTGTCTACCCTCAGAGACGTCCCTGCCATGACAGACAGCGGCCTTCATCTAGCCAACATAATATTTCACAATCATACTAGCACATCACTTTCCGCCTCTTTTTTTTTGTTTGTATGACGGTCACTAAATCCCATATACATTTATTATGAAAATAAGTTCGCGAAATCTTTAAGCGGTTTTTTTTCTTTCTTGAAAGGGCTAAAAGGGGTCGTCCCTTCAAGGTTCCCATAGGATCTGGCTACATTTTAGCAGTTCTTTTGTATACTGTGGGTAGTATAACAAGAAGATATCTATACAGAACCATCATCTGCTTGCATACAAGTCAGCCTAGTGGTTCTAGTTCCGTATATTTACGAAAGACAAAAGAGTTATGAAGTCCCATCACTCCAAAAGTGCGATAGTTTTGGGGCAAAAATGTTTCAGAGTTATATATATATATATATATATATATATATATATATATATATATATATATATATATATATTCGGTAGTGAAAATAGATGAAAAGAATCCGATCTCGTGTGGAATCCACATTCATGACTCTCTCTCTCTCTCTCTCTCTCTCTCTCTCTCTCACACGTGTGTGTGTGTGTTTTATTCACATCCGCAGATACTGTTTGTATCTGTAAGACCTTTAGCGTTTTGGTGTCTTGTTCAGCACTGTCTTTCATAAAATGTGGAAATTCCATATTTTGTGCGAAAATCTTTTCACATGTTCACAAAATACACCCACATAAAATGTGGTTGAACACATGTCTGGTAACAGTGTCCACATTTTGACTAAATGGGATCACCCTCTAGCTGCATGCTAACTTGTTCTTTAAAGCCGAAGCTGTGATGCAGGTCTTGAATAAAAACAGGTGAGGAGCGAACTGATTATCTTTGCATGCTTCCGGAGCGTCCCATATGATGTTAAAGTAACAGAACACATTATTGTATGGTTGGGGACCTGGAAAAAATCATAGACGACGCACATTTAGACGTGAGAGAAAGAAAAATGACAAGAGAACTACCTGGGACTTGAACTACAGACTCCGGTAGGACGAGCAATCGTCTAGCTACTATAGAGCAGTGTATTAATCAATTTAGCTGTCTGCCACGTATACTGTTACAATATCCTTCGGTATTTTTAAAACCTCTGCGTTTCGGTATTTTTAGAACCTCAGTGCTTCGGTATTTTTATAATCTCAGCGCTTCGGTATTTTTAGAACCTCTGTGCTTCGGTATTTTTAGAATCTCAGCGCTTCGGTATTTTTAAGACCTCTGCGCTTTGGTATTTTTAGGACCTCTGCGTTTCAGTATTTTTAGAATCTCTGCGCTTCTGTATTTTAAGGACCTCTGTGCTTCGGTATTTTTAGGACCTCTGCGCTTCGGCATTTTTAGAACCTCTGCGCTTCAGCATTTTTAGAACCTCCGTGCTTACAACGAGCGTGGCATATTTGAAGGAAGTCAATCCGGTGTCTGTAACAACGTGTATGTTACCGCTACGTATAGGTTCACTCATCCCGGCATTTCTTCCTGTTAATGCCAACATTTTCTTCTTCTCCTTCGTTATTTTAGCTGCACTGTACTTTACGTGAAGTGAAGGGCAGTAGAAATAAAATCACTAGACCGTAAAGAATTGAAGCATGCGCTGTGTCCACAAAAAAGAAAGAAGGAAAGAAAGAAAGAAAGAAAGAAAGACAGAAAGAAATAAATTTGCCCCCTCCCCCCCCCCCCCCAAAAAAAAGGCCACCTGGTAACTATAAAAGATACCAGGGGAAGATTCATATGAGAAAATGAGATTCTTTCTCCTCCCCCCCCCCCCCCGAATTTAAATATTTGTATTTAACTCTTTTGGTTCTGAACTATTTTCAGAGTTCTGTCAGAACAAATTCTGATAAGAAGATATTTTGGTAGAAAGAAACTAGGAAGAAGTTTCTCTGTAATTAAAAATATGGATTCGGGTTAGAAATGCGCTGCTACTTTTCATTATATTTACACTTTGCTTAAATATCGGGGTGAGCGTTATCTAACAAAGGCTTGCAGGGTCTGCCGACACTGTCAGTCTTGGAGTGAACGAGTTTGACCTATGTAGAGATTTTAGAGAGATCCATTTTAGTACAGAGAAGCGAGAGAGAAAGAGATTGAGTTGAGGTTTGTTTGATGTTTGATCAAGATTTGGTCTTGTCTGAACTAACCACTGACAGTCGTGTAGCTGTTGTGGCTTACAGACATGGATGTTGTGACATACTGCAGCACAGCGTTTTTTTTTTGTATCTAGCACGTTTATGTAAGTCATGTGAGGGTGGCAGCTTTTATTAGTGCAGAGGACAAGGTCAAATGTCCTTCCTGTTTTGTGTGGGTGGTGGGTGGGAAGAAAGAACAACAGCCCATGCCCGCCGTCGTCGTCCTGTCCTAGTTCATTATTTAGACGTAAACACTCCTTTTAAAAAGAAAAGAGAAAAGCTTAAAATGCTGACAGTGACATACCTACCACAGTTTTAGAACCGCTGTTACAGGCCGCATCAGTGTTACTTGCTGTAGACTGTCCACGTACTAAAAATGCTGGCAGTGACATACCTACTACAGTTATAAAACCGCTGATACAGACCACATCAGTGTTACTTGCTGTAGACTGTCGACATAAGTTAGTTTGTAGAAGATGGAAAGGACGGGAGAGTAAGGTGGTTTGGGGGAGGGAGGGGGGGGGGAGGGTTACTAATATTTCCCTCTGTCATGGCGGCTTAGCATAGATAATGCCTGTAAGGTCTGAGAAAAGATAGTTGTAATGTTCTCATCTCATCTTTCAAAAAAATGGGTTTTGTATTTTGTAATCAGATAGTCAAGCGATACTTGCTCCTCGCAAATTGAAATATTTGCATGGTTTGATGCTTTTGGATGCGTGCGCACATTATGTGGACGGGTTTCTTTGTGTGCCTTGCCAAGGTCGAAAGGTGCGTACATGTGAAAACTGCTTGGTACATTTACCTTTCAGACAATATATTTCGTGTAAAAGTTGTGCAGCACTAGTGATAATTCTTTATTGCTTTACCTTCCGTATCGTATTCATGTGAGTATTTCTTGATTTTCAGGTCTTCCTCATTTGAAAACAAATGTTTCTTATGCATCATCTTACCGAGCGCTTGCCGAGTTTCAGAATGCTGATGAGTGCGTTTGTTATGTTCCAGTGTGTTACGGTCGGAGATATATATATATATATGCGAATATCTCATGCTATATTCACTGTTCTTGTCATTCTTTTCCTGCAAATCACGTTGGACATTGATAACAAACAGCATCGACGAGGTTTGACGTTGAAAAGACACAGCAGCAACAAGGTTTGACATTCAAGGGAAACAGCAAATACGGGGTTTGACAATTAGAGCAAAGAGTTAGTGCGACTAAGCCGTCTTTCGCCAGATTGTTTGTGTTGTCTGGTATGCTGTTCTGTTTACTGTCTCTGTTCTTTTACAATGCGAGAACATGTGTCATGTGTTTTCAATTCCTTAACGAACTGTAACAGCGGGGATATAAATCCTGCTTGTCGCCTTTAAGGTTTTAGTAAAGAAAGTAGTAATGAAAAAAAAAAAAACTTACCTCGGCATTCAGATAAATGCCAGCTTGAAGAGAGATTTGTGTGATGAATTTTGGTTGTCAGGTGAATTCTACCAGCTTCTGTGAGAGCACTATACGGAATTTCTCTCGCGTTTCTTGTGTTTCTTCGTTATAGTGTGTGTGTGTGTGTGTATGCTGTTTTGTTTCCATCTTAAATATAATATACACTTGCCAGTGTTCTTATTTCAACTTGGACCTGTCTCGATCAGGTCTCGATCATCAGATTCCAACAACTTCCAAGAAAAGCACCGCAGTCGTCGTAGTACTTGCTAATAACCTGACAGAAAGTTGATGTTGCCAAGGGAAAAAAATATAAGACTAATAATCTTATAAAATATCTGATTCTTGTCCAACTGACCACCAGTGCCTATAAAACGTCTGATTTCTGTACAACTGATCAGCAGTACCCATAAAATTTCTGATTTCTGTACAACTGATCAGCAGTACCCATAAAATGTCTGATTTCTGTACAACTGATCAGCAGTGAATAGTCTAATTATACATTTTGCCATGTGGTCACTGATTCCTCTCATCTTTGAATATCTATTCTGTTGCACACGAGATATAAAGAACTCTGTTATAACAGTTGGGACATTGATCGAGTTCGACATCAGATAAAAGCTCGGCTTATATTGGGCTAGGTTCAGGTTCCGAACCTATTTTGAGAAATCTAATCCGCCTATATTCAGATTCCCCCCATGCTGCAATTTTTTTTTAAACAAATATAAATCAGAGCCGCTCAACCTTGACCGCGCTTTTGGTTGTTAGAAAATGGTCGAATTTCGTCCTTTCATTGTGCTCTGTAGAGCGAGAGGTTGATGGTTAACCTAATGGGACACTCTATGCAGGAGGCATCGTGCAGGCAACACTTTATTGTCTGTAAGATAATGTTGGAGAAAAGACTGAAACGACGAAAAGGACAAGAAAAAAAAAATTTTCCAGGACATATATTATGACAAAATGTTATATGTTTGTCGGTAGACGAAGTCGTAGCTAGTTATCTCCCGTGTATGGTTTTGTTGTGATGGCAAGCTGGGGGAGATCAGAGAAGAAGAGTTGTTAAAGAAGTAAATATATTTGTGAAGTTTTAAATGGATGGGTGGAGTGCAGCTAAATTAGGATCAGACTGATCGTGAAACCATCAAGGAAGTGAAAAAAAAGAAACTAGCTATGCCGAGATAGGCTTTATAAATCACTCATGTCAAAATAAGAACGAGGAAGATATAAGATATTTATTATAAGTGGCGTAAGCTGTGCTGTTGTTGTTGGTTCACACTTAACAATGGGGAAATTAGGGGCGTTGTAGTACTAAGATATATCACATTTACGGTTTGTAAGCCATTGTTGATAGGTCCGCTGAAAGCTTTTTAACATTTTCTATTCCAAAGTAAACAACACAGCTCAATCGACTGGTCAGGCAAGTAGTGTCTTGTCAAATTTTATTTGCAAGGTACCAGCGGGGGTTTGATTTAATAATATAGAAGTTAATTGATTTTGAGGCAGAGTGCATTAACGGGCATCAGAATGAAGTGTAATGCTGAGCAGATGGCATCAGCCGTGTAAAACAAAACTTAATAGTGTGGAGATACTGTAGGCACCAATGCAAGTTTGACATTTGTGACTGGTGGAGCCAAGCAGGCAAACAAGGAAGGCATCAGAGATGGGTCTTTCAGTCAGCGCTAGAGCTCATCACATGTATGTTACATTGGCGCCATATCTGGGAAGTTTGCTGACCACGGCGGGCTGTTAGTCTGTGCAAGCTGAAGTTCTCCTCAGGCGATGTTTGGCCACATTAGAACGTGAAGGGCGCTGAAGGGCGATGTTTGATCACATTAGTACGTGAAGGGCGATGTTTGACCACATTAGAACCTGAAGGGCGATATTTGACCACATTAGTACGTGAAGGGCGATGTTTGACCACATTGGTACGTGAAGGGCGATGTTTGACCACATTGGTACGTGAAAGGCGATGTTTGACCACATTAGTACGTGAAGGTCGATGTTTGACCACAGTAGTACGTGAAGGGCGATGTTTGACCACATTAGTACGTGAAGGTCGATGTTTGACCACATTGGTACGTGAAGGGCGATGTATGACCACAGTAGTACGTGAAGGGCGATGCTTGACCACAGTAGTACATGAAGGTCGATGTTTGACCACAGTAGTACGTGAAGGGCGATGTTTGACCACATTAGTACGTGAAGGTCGATGTTTGACCACATTGGTACGTGAAGGGCGATGTTTGACCACAGTAGTACGTGAAGGGCGATGTTTGACCACAATAGTACATGAAGGTCGATGTTTGACCACAGTAGTACGTGAAGGGCGATGTTTGACCACATTAGTACGTGAAGGGCGATGTTTGACCACATTGGTACGTGAAGGGCGATGTTTGATCACAATAGTACGTGAAGGGCGATGTTTGACCACATTAGTACGTGAATGGCGATGTTTGACCACATTAGTACGTGAAGGGCGATGTTTGACCACATTAGAACGTGAAGGGCGATGTTTGACCACATTAGAACGTGAAGGGCGCTAAAGGGCGATGTTTGACCAAATTAGAAAGTGAAAAATGTCCAGCTCAAAAATTATTCTTGGTCTATGGGTTTCGCAGAAACATTGAGTGTGCTTTGGCTCACAATTTCATCTTGAAACCAGAACCTGATCATGTTGTCTTGATTGACAGCAATGTTTGAGCGATGACACGCAAGTAAAATCTTCTCACATCATTACATCTCCAACGCGACCCCGAAATAACACTGCAACACAGTTGTCTAAACTTTGTAGGGTAAAGTCTTTGTCAAGAGTTGTAGTTGTTTGAGGTGACAGATAACAGAACATGGATAAAGTCTTTGTCAAGAGTTGTAGTTGTTTGAGGTGACAGACAACAGAACATGGATAAAGTCTTTGTCAAGAGTTGTAGTTGTTTGAGGTGACAGATAACAGAACATGGATAAAGTCTTGATTCGAGAGTTGCAGTTGTTTGAGATGTCAGACAACAGAACATGGGTAAAGTCTTAAGTCAAGAGTTGCAGTTGTTTGAAATGTCAGACAGCAGAACGCCAATGATCACACATTTGTGTAGTACCTACGGTATGATTCCACCAACCTCTGTCTAATCAGAGAGAGAGAGAGAGAGAAAGAGAGAGCACTTTCTCATCCTTACTATCACTAACTGTGAACTGGGCTTAGTGGTAAAAGTATAGACTGTCTCTGCATCGTCTGCAGTTATTATAAGAATGGGCAACTCTTGTTTTCCGTTCCTGTACAGTGTCTAATGTTCATGGCAGTAAAGATAAATTTATCTTCTGGAAATATGTTAATGTTCATAGTTGTACTCTTTCAGTCATTAAATAATTTGACAAATAGGAAAAATACAAAACTAAGTTAAACACCTTTATAGTGTAAGTGGCGAAATATTAGTTCAGGCATAAATTAAACGTGTTTTTTTCCCCTTCAAGTTACACTTATTTCTTGGTTTCCCGGGCATATGCCACAATGTTCGGATAGAAGTGAGATATCCCGGGTTGAAATTTTCCGGGAATTCAAGAAATATGCTTGTCTGATTCTGATGTTCCCAGTGTACGAAGCCAACAGACGAGCCACTGGGAGACAATTGCACCTCGCCTCTACACCTAGCAGTAAATGAGGAAGGACAAGACTAAGACAGGAGTTGCTGATTTTACGACTACTACATGTATGTTGCTGATTTTACAACTGCTGCTTGTGCGTTGCTTATTTTACAGCTACTGCACGTGTTGCAGATTTTGCGGCTACTGCATGCCTGCTGCTGGTTTTACGACCACGAATGGTTTGTTTTTTTTTTACGACTGCTGCTTGTTTTACAGCTGCGGCTGGCCGTACGGCTGCTGCTTCCATTACGGCTGCTACTAATACTCTGCTGCCACGATCGCTCACGTGACACAAGCGGCCGACTGTTCCCAGGTGAAACAAGACAGAGCTAATACTCGTAACGTTTCGCCTGGCGACAGTTTTGAAGAGGATCATCTATCTTTCATTTATAGCCACGCCGACACTGAATCTCTTCTCTACACTTACACTCATCCCCCACTCCCCAGAACTCCTGATGTATTCCCTCTCCTCTTCCTTCCAAACACACACCCCCCCCCCCTTTTTTTTTTCAAGCGCAGGTTAAATTTAGATTAATTATGCCCCGTTAATTTATATCCATTATTTCTGTTATAAATGTACGAGTGTCAAGAAAGACGTAGACATGTCCATAGTTGGTCTGTCCCTGCTGTCAGCTGCTTACAGCCACGAAGCAGCTTTATGTGTGTTTTGTGGTGTCTCGTTGTAGGAGATGCTTGGAGTAACACGGACTTGTGTGGTCGTGGTAGTGGTAGCGCCTTCATTGAGCTGATGTAGTTGGAAGACGGTCCAAGGAGAAAGTGAAAGAAAATCCAGAGAATGAAATAGGCTGTCTGCCCACTGGCCTATCAGTCTATCCACTGTCTGTCTGTCTGTCCATGGTCTGTCACTTTGTCCATCCACTGTCTGTCAGTTTGTCAGTCATAAATCTGTCAGTTTGTCTGTCCATCCACTGTCTGTCAGTTTGTCTGTCCATCCACCGTTAGTTTGTCTATCAACTGTCTGTTTGTCTAAAAACTGTCTGCAAATTTGTCTATTTGTCATTTAATGTTTCTTTCAACTGTCTGTCTTCTTTATCAGTCCACCTTGCCTGCATTTTAATCAATCTGTCGAAATCTATGCCTGTTTGTCAATCCTCCCTGCTTGTCTGTCTGCCTGCCTGCCTGGATGTCTCTTTATTGTATTTGTGTTTTGGGGAGTGGAAGAGCACGTGGAATGTATCGTGAAGAGTCTGTAAGCAAAACATACATACACGACGACACAGTTAAAACTGCTCCCGGCATGGGCGGAGCCTACAATAGTGTCCAGGCTGGTAATATGTGCAACTCGTGCCACCCTCCAGTCCACACTTCATTTCGCGCCCTTGTCTCCCTATTTCCGTGCCCCTCACACACACACACCCACACCCACTCTTCTTCGTTGCCTCCAAAAGAAAGAGAAGCCTCTTCTATCCATCACTGTACTTCTCTTTCAGCACGTAAGTGACTTTTGATTTTTCCTGGCATCTCTCATTAAACCACTCCCCCTCCCCCCACCCCATGTCTGTGAAAATATCTCTGAGGATAAGACACTGAGATGGGTTAGAAATGCCCCCAGCACCCCCAAAAAACACACACAGCCATATTGTTAAGTCAGTGCACGGTCTCTCTGCATTATAATACTCTGTTGGCCGGCTACGGTGGAGACACATGTAGTAGGCACGGCCGGCACTTGGCCACACGTCTCACTTCCTGTAAATGTGGCTTTTAATAAACTGCCACCACGTAAGAAAAACATCCCGCGACGCATTCATCTTATTCTGTTGATCATGTGCATTCTTTGTTCCACGTATAAGCTACTTCTCTCACCTTCCTAATAATGCTTTTAATAGTTTTCGGTTTTGTTTTTATTTATTTCTGTTACATTTTGTCCCCCATACTTCACACAAAAAGTGTCATCTTATGAAATATTATATGTATATATTTTAATGTTGTGTTATATTGCGTGTATCTCTTTTATGTTTAAAAATGTTTTGTTCAGTCTCTGTATTTTGACATGCTCCAAATCGTTGTGTGTTTATTTTGTATTTTTTCTTCTGTCATATTTTAGTGCATAGGTTTTTTTTCTGCTTTTCCTCCTCCTCGTGGGTTTTTTTTTTCTTTCCCTACTAATTTTTCATGATTTCCTTCATGTTTTTTTTTTCTTTTCCTCCTGATTTTCCTTAATTTCCTGCATGTTTTTCTTCTTTTGCTCCTGATTTTCCTTAGTTTCCTCCATGTTTTTCTTCTTTTGCTCCTGATTTTCCTTCATTTCCTCCATGTTTTTCTTCTTTTGCTCCTGATTTTCCTTCATTTCCTCCATGTTTTTTTTTTCTTTTGCTCCTGATTTTCGTTCATTTCCTCCATGTTTTTCTTCTTTTGCTCCTGGTTTTTCTTCATGTTTTTCTTCTTTTCTTATGGTTTTTATTCCTTTTCCTCTACTCTTTCTGATTTTTATCCCTTTTCTTCTATTCCTCCTGAGTTTTATTCCTTTTCCTCTGTTCCTCCTGATTTTTATTCTTTTTCTCTTCTCCTCCGGAATTTTCCTTGTTTCTCCTCCTACTCCTGATTTTTTTCTTCTTTTCCCCTCCTCAGGCAATCAATCAGTCAATCAATTAATCGAGTGCTGTGCCGCTTGACGTAGGCGATCATTTCTCTCCACAATTCTATGTCTTTACACTTGATGATGAGATCCTCCGGTGACTTTCTTCCTACCCACACTGACAGCCCATCCAGTAACTTCTCTCTTTCTGTCTTCCTCTGTCTCTTCTTCCCTCAGTTTTCCACTTGCCACAGTGTGATCCAATTTTCCTCTTCTCAGAAAATGTCCTACAAATCTCGCTTGTCTGCCTCTGTTCTTTGCTGTAATTTGCCTTTTAACTCCAGCCTCTCTTAAGACTTCTTCTTTGGTTTTCTTAGCTGTCCATGGTACCTTCAACATCTTTCTTATGAACCATATTTCCATGGCCTCCATTTCTCGCTGTGCTCTCTTATTCATGGACCATGCTTCACATCCATAAAACAAAACTGGCTCGATGTAACATTTAAGTACTCGGAATCTTGTTTCCACTGATATGGATCTGTTGCACAAGATGTTTCTCATTTTCTGAAATGCTGACTTGGCTTGAGCACATCTGCATTTTATTTCGTTGTGACATTTCCCATCAGCTGTTATAATTGTTCCTAAGTACTTGAATCTACCAACTTGTTTCAGTTCTGTGCCATCGATGGTAATGCTACGTTTTGGTGGTTTTCTTTTCTTTGATATGACCATCACTTCAGTCTTCTTTTTATTCAGGCTGAGATCTTTACTTTTACTTTCACGAACCACGGCGTCCAGAAGAGCCTGTAGCACCCTTTCACTTTTAGCAATCAGAATTGTGTCATCTGCATATCTTAAGTTGTTAAGGTTGTACCCGCCAGCTGATATTCCTGGCATGTTCTCTGTATTTCTCATTATGTTTTCGCTGTACAAGGAGAAGAGGTCAGGACATAGAACACATCCTTGTCTCACTCTCAGTTGTATGTCTTGGAAAATGCTCCTGTTTAGTTCTCAACCTTCATTGCTTCTAATTTCTGCCAGTATATGTTTTTGATGAGTTTCAGATCTTTCCCATGTATGTTGATTTCTTCCAGCATTCTTATCATTTTTCCCTTCCTACACCAGATTTTTTTCATCCTTTCCCCTTACTGCTCCTGACGTTTCTTCATTTCCCTTACTGATATTTCTTCTTTTCCCTTACTGATATTTCTTCTTTCCCTTACTGATATTTCTCCTTCCCCCCCCCCCCCCCCCCGCTGCTCTTAATGTTTCTTCATTTCCCTTACTGATGTTTATTCTTTTCCTTTACTGATGTTTCTTTATTCCAGTGCTGCTCCCGATATTTCTTCATTTCCATTACTGATGTTTCTTCTTTTCCCTTACTGATATTTCTTCATTTCCCCTACTGATATTTCTTCTTTTCTCTTACTGATGTTTCTTCATTTCTGTATTTCTTCATTTCCTTTACTGATATTTCTTCTTTCCCTTACTATATTTCTTCTTTTCCCTTACTGATGTTTCTTCTTTTCTATATTTCTTCTTTTCCTTTACTGATGTTTCTTCATTACCCTGCTTATCCCGATATTTCTTCTTTTCCCTTACTGATGTTTCTTTATTTCCCTTACAGATATTTCTTCTTTCCCCTTACTGCTCCTAATATTTCTTCTTTTCTCTTACTGCTCCTAATATTTCTTCTTTTCTCTTACTGCTCCTAATATTTCTTCTTTTCTCTTACTGCTCCTAATATTTCTTCTTTTCTCTTACTGCTCCTGATATTTCTTCTTTTCTCTTACTGCTCCTAATATTTCTTCTTTTCTCTTACTGCTCCTGATATTTCTTCTTTTCTCTTACTGCTCCTAATATTTCTTCTTTTCTCTTACTGTTCCTAATATTTCTTCTTTTCTCTTACTGTTCCTACTATTTCTTCTTTTCTCTTACTGCTCCTGATGTTTCTTCTTTTCTCTTACTCCTCCTGATATTTCTTCTTTTCTCTTACTGCTCCTAATATTTCTTCTTTTCTCTTACTGCTCCTAATATTTCTTCTTTTCTCTTACTGCTCCTAATATTTCTTCTTTTCTCTTACTGCTCCTAATATTTCTTCTTTTCTCTTACTGGTCCTAAAATTTCTTCTTTCCCCTTACTGCTCCTGATATTTCTTCTTTCCCCTTACTACTCCTGATATTTCTTCTTTCCCCTTACTGCTCCTAATATTTCTTCTTTCCCCTTACTACTCCTAATATTTCTTCTTTCCCCTTACTACTCCTAATATTTCTTCTTTTCTCTTACTGCTCCTGATATTTCTTCTTTCCCCTTACTGCTCCTAATATTTCTTCTTTCCCCTTACTACTCCTAATATTTCTTCTTTCCCCTTACTACTCCTAATATTTCTTCTTTTCTCTTACTGCTCCTGATGTTTCTTCTTTTCTCTTACTGCTCCTAATATTTCTTCTTTTCTCTTACTGCTCCTAATATTTCTCTTTTCTCTTACTGCTCCTAATTTTCTTCTTTTCTCTTACTGCTCCTAATATTCTTTTTTCTCTTACTGCTCCTAAAATTTCTTCTTTTCTCTTACTGCTCCTAATATTTCTTCTTTCCCCTTACTGCTCCTAATATTCTTCTTTTCTCTTACTGCTCCTAATATTTCTTATTTTCTCTTACTGCCTAATATTTGTTCTTTCCCCTTACTGCTCCTAATATTTCTTTTTTCTCTTACTGCTCCTAATATTTCTTCTTTTCTCTTACTGCTCCTAATATTGTTCTTTCCCCTTACTGCTCTAATATTCTTCTTTTCTCTTACTCCTCCTGATATTTCTTCTTTTCTCTTACTGCTCCTAATATTTCTTCTTTTCTCTTACTGCTCCTAATATTTCTTCTTTCCCCTTACTGCTCCTAATATTTCTTCTTTTCTCTTACTGCTCCTAATATTTCTTCTTTTCTCTTACTGCTCCTAATATTTCTTCTTTTCTCTTACTGCTCCTAATATTTCTTCTTTTCTCTTACTGCTCCTAATATTTCTTCTTTTCTCTTACTGCTCCTAATATTTGTTCTTTCCCCTTACTGCTCCTAATATTTCTTCTTTTCTCTTACTGCTCCTAATATTTCTTCTTTTCTCTTACTGCTCCTGATATTTCTTCTTTCCGCTTACTGCTCCTAATATTTGTTCTTTCCCCTTACTGCTCCTGATATTTCTTCTTTCCCCTTACTGCTCCTAATATTTCTTCTTTTCTCTTACTGCTCCTAATATTTCTTCTTTTCTCTTACTGCTCCTAAAATTTCTTCTTTCCCCTTACTGCTCCTAATATTTGTTCTTTCCCCTTACTGCTCCTGATATTTGTTCTTTCCCCTTACTGCTCCTGATATTTCTTCTTTCCCCTTACTGCTCCTGATATTTCTTCTTTTCTCTTACTGATTCCGATATTTCTTCTTTTCTCTTACTGATTCCGATATTTCTTCTTTTCTCTTACTGCTCCTGATATTCTTCTTTCCCCTTACTGCTCCTATATTTCTTCTTTTCTCTTACTGATTCCGATATTTCTTCTTTTCTCTTACTGATTCCGATATTTCTTCTTTTCTCTTACTGCTCCTGATATTTCTTCTTTTCTCTTACTGCTCCTAATATTTCTTCTTTTCTCTTACTGCTCCTAATATTTCTTCTTTTCTCTTACTGATTCCGATATTTCTTCTTTTCTCTTACTGCTTCTGATATTTCTTCTTTTCTCTTACTGCTCCTAATATTTGTTCTTTCCCCTTACTGCTCCTAATATTTCTTCTTTTCTCTTACTGATTCCGATATTTTTCTTTTCTCTTACTGAATCCGATATTTCTTCTTTCCCTTACTGATGTTTCTTCTTTTCTCTTACTACTCCTGATATTTCTTCTTTCTCCTTACTGCTCTGATATTCTTCTTTTCTCTTACTGCTCCTGGTATTTTTTATTTTTTCTTACTGATTCCGATATTTCGTCTTTTCCCTTACTGATGTTTCTTCTTTTCTCTTACTCCTCCTGATATTTCTTCTTTTCTCTTACTCTTCCTGATATTTCTTCATTCTTCTTACTGCTCTTGTTATTTCTTCTTTTCCCCTACCCCTCCTGATGTTTCTTTCTCATTTAAAAAAAATTGTCACAGCACAAATTATTAAGATACACAATAAAATATCTATCACATTTTATACTGTTTACTTCTCGCTTTACGCTGTCATTTTCTCAAATTGAGACTCATTTTTTTTTCCTTTAACATTTATACATTTTTCTTTGAAGTAGGAATGTTTGTACATTTTATGTGGAACTGTGCTGTCACAATAATAGCGCTGTTATTTGGAGATAACAAATAAGTCAACCCACTTAATAAGAGCATGGATAACAAAAAAAAATACCCGAATGATGCTAAAGCGATAACTCACTAGATCTTGTAGAACTTGTTGGCAAAACACTAGCATAAGGAATCAGATCCAGAGAGAGAGAGAGAGATATATGAAGGAAAGAAACATCACAATACATTTACTGTGAATGGAATGCTGTACCCTTATAGCAAGAACAACCGTTGGCCAGCAGTCACTCCCAAACGAGGACACTCTATTGGGGTAATGTACTTGCCGAGCTCGTCAGCGCTGGGAACAGGGAGATTTTTCTTCCTCTGTGTTTCTACTTCAGCGTGGAACAGACTTTTAAACCACGTGTTTCTTCAGTATCGGACTTTCTACCGCTTGTCTGTTTAAACAAACAAACAAACAAACAAAATCCAAACCCTGATGTTTCTGAAATCGTGTTTTCCCCCGACTTCTCATCCACAATGAAAGTCTCTCTCTTACCATCTGTCGCGGGGACTCGACTCCTCCTCCTACTCCTGGAAGTTTCTCCCATTTTCCACATTCTGGAATCCACCACAGTGCGTCCCCCTTCCCCCCCCCTCCCCCCTTTTTTTCCCCCGTAGAGTTCTAAACGCCATAGCTAACTTGGTTTAATTTCCTTGACCTGCGAAATAGGCAAATCGAAGTGTTTCTTTCACGGGTGCGGGAGCTTGTATAACCCGCGTGTTATATTCGTGATGGAAATATCATCGCGTGAGAAGATCCTGACCACAGAGACAAAAGTCCTAGAGTGCTGGTCGTTGTACTGGGATGGGCGCTCTCAGACGCCCACCAGCTCCTAAAATTTCTTCTTTCCCCTTACTGCTCCTAATATTTCTTCTTTCCCCTTACTGCTCCTGATATTTGTTCTTTCCCCTTACTGCTCCTGATATTTCTTCTTTCCCCTTACTGCTCCTGATATTTCTTCTTTTCTCTTACTGATTCCGATATTTCTTCTTTTCTCTTACTGATTCCGATATTTCTTCTTTTCTCTTACTGCTCCTGATATTTCTTCTTTCCCCTTACTGCTCCTAATATTTCTTCTTTTCTCTTACTGATTCCGATATTTCTTCTTTTCTCTTACTGATTCCGATATTTCTTCTTTTCTCTTACTGCTCCTGATATTTCTTCTTTTCTCTTACTGCTCCTAATATTTCTTCTTTTCTCTTACTGCTCCTAATATTTCTTCTTTTCTCTTACTGATTCCGATATTTCTTCTTTTCTCTTACTGCTTCTGATATTTCTTCTTTTCTCTTACTGCTCCTAATATTTGTTCTTTCCCCTTACTGCTCCTAATATTTCTTCTTTTCTCTTACTGATTCCGATATTTCTTCTTTTCTCTTACTGAATCCGATATTTCTTCTTTTCCCTTACTGATGTTTCTTCTTTTCTCTTACTACTCCTGATATTTCTTCTTTCTCCTTACTGCTCCTGATATTTCTTCTTTTCTCTTACTGCTCCTGGTATTTTTTATTTTTTCTTACTGATTCCGATATTTCGTCTTTTCCCTTACTGATGTTTCTTCTTTTCTCTTACTCCTCCTGATATTTCTTCTTTTCTCTTACTCTTCCTGATATTTCTTCATTCTTCTTACTGCTCTTGTTATTTCTTCTTTTCCCCTACCCCTCCTGATGTTTCTTTCTCATTTAAAAAAAATTATCACAGCACAAATTATTAAGATACACAATAAAATATTTATCACATTTTATACTGTTTACTTCTCGCTTTACGCTGTCATTTTCTCAAATTGAGACTCATTTTTTTTTCCTTTAACATTTATACATTTTTCTTTGAAGTAGGAATGTTTGTACATTTTATGTGGAACTGTGCTGTCACAATAATAGCGCTGTTATTTGGAGATAACAAATAAGTCAACCCACTTAATAAGAGCATGGATAACAAAAAAAAAAATACCCGAATGATGCTAAAGCGATAACTCACTAGATCTTGTAGAACTTGTTGGCAAAACACTAGCATAAGGAATCAGATCCAGAGAGAGAGAGAGAGAGAGAGATATGAAGGAAAGAAACATCACAATACATTTACTGTGAATGGAATGCTGTACCCTTATAGCAAGAACAACCGTCTGGCCAGCAGTCACTCCCAAACGAGGACATCCTCTATTGGGGTAATGTACTTGCCGAGCTCGTCAGCGCTGGGAACAGGGAGATTTTTCTTCCTCTGTGTTTCTACTTCAGCGTGGAACAGACTTTTAAACCACGTGTTTCTTCAGTATCGGACTTTCTACCGCTTGTCTGTTTAAACAAACAAACAAACAAACAAAATCCAAACCCTGATGTTTTCTGAAATTATGTTTTCCCCCGACTTCTCATCCACAATGAAAGTCTTCTATCTTACCATCTGTCGCGGGGACTCGACTCCTCCTCCTACTCCTTGAAGTTTCTCCCATTTTCCACATTCTGGAATCCACCACAGTGCGTCCCCCTTCCCCCCCCCCTTTTTTTCCCCCGTAGAGTTCTAAACGCCATAGCTAACTTGGTTTAATTTCCTTGACCTGCGAAATAGGCAAATCGAAGTGTTTCTTTCACGGGTGCGGGAGCTTGTATAACCCGCGTGTTATATTCGTGATGGAAATATCATCGCGTGAGAAGATCCTGACCACAGAGACAAAAGTCCTAGAGTGCTGGTCGTTGTACTGGGATGGGCGCTCTCAGACGCCCACCAGCTCCGCATAACAGCAGAAACTCTTGTGTGTTTGAAAGTTTTTGGGGAGGGGGGGGTTGTTTTTTTTCCTGTCAGAGCGAGTTGATTTTAAGATCCCCCCCCCCCCCGTGCATTCTCATTCATTTGAAACACTTGGTAATTCTGTCCAAAACCCGTATCAATTTAACATTACATTTCCTGCCGACCCACCCTGTGTAAACGTCCTAGTTATGTTGGACTCTTGTCTCGTCTCATTCTATGCTTTACGTTACATAATTCTGTCCTACTACAGGCTTTTAACCTGGGTTCCATGGACCCGCTAGATGTTCTCGGAAGGATTTTCGGTGATCCGCGGATCAGCTGATGGATTGGCTCGAGTATTTAGCATCATCTGGGTTCTGTTTATTGATTTATTTTTAATGAGGAGTCCACAGCTGTTATCAGGCCGGGGGAGGGCCCGATTATCAGGCCGGTAAGAGGGTCCACGGCTGTTATCATGCCGAAAGAGGGTACACAGCTGTTATGCTGAAAAGAGGATCCACAGCTGTTATTATGCCGGAAAGAAGGTCCACATCTGTTATCAGGCCGGAAAGGGGGCCTACAATTGTTTTCTAGCTGGAAAGGGGGTCCACAGTTGTTTTCAGAGCAGAAAGGTGGTCCACAACTGTTTTCAGGGCAGAAAGGGGATCCACAGTTGTTTTCATAGCAGAAAGGAGGTCTGCGGCTGTTTTCAGAGCAGAAAGAGGGTCCACAGCTGCTTTCAGAACAGAAATGTGGCCCACAGCTGTTTTCAGAGCATAAATGGGGTGCACAACTGTTCTTAGGCCAGAAAGGCGGTCAAAAGAATAAGAAGCACTGTCCTAGTATACGTTTAACTATTTTCCTGCCACCGGTCAAATACGCGTATGTATGTGCTCGTTTATCATTGTAACGTAAATCTACAAGTAAAATGACTGCCTCTGTTTTCTAGTTTTTGGAGATTAAACTTCTAGTACTGTATAAGATAAATATAGGGATCGAGTAATCTCAAGGTAAAAATCGAGTATATTACGAATTGTTTTTGTGGTCTTCAGATTTTTTATAGTGATTCCCAGTCGTTCTTACGAGCAAGGATCACGTTTTCAGCAACATGTAATATGTGGACAATAAACATGTATGCACTATCCCAATGCCATAACATCTTAACTGTTTCTGTTCAGTAGATACCGAATATATATGCGAACTACAGATTGGAAACCATTGTTAAGAGAATATCTCTACTGTTGTCTTATTTCGTTTTCTTTGGATGTTTGCGAGATTGCCTCGGTTTCTGAGGTGGGTAGGACAGGCAAGGCAGAAATCAGGACAGAGTCCAAAAGTCAGTCTTTTTAAAAATCTTAAATCGGACTTTGACACCTAAAGCTAGTGTAATGTAAATTCACCTAGTATTACCACAAGTGGAATAGCGGGAGTCTAAACTAGCCATTTTTTAGTGGTCAGCCGGAGACTTTGGAAAATCACACTGTGCTAGGATTCAGAGTAAATGGCGAAGTCTTAGCGAGAGCCAGCAGGTTTACGACCTGGCCAGCTGAAGGGAAAAGGTTGCTGAACGGTCTGTAAAGATAAGAAAAGTGTTTAGTTCAAAACCTTTCTCAGCCAGATCATCAGCTTAGTACGGTCACTCTTGAGATAGTGTCTTCTCTCAAAGTTTTGTTAACCATGTGTTGCTGTTTTATATGCAGTCATTCTTTACAGATATCGGGAAAACCTACTACCTGTTTCTGCCGGTTGGCCTGAGTGTTGGTGAACTCTTGTCATTTACAAGCTGGTCCTCGTGGTCTTGCCAGTTATCTTTTGCAACCACAGCGTGTCTGAGGGAAAGGAGTGTAGTAGATGGGCTTTTGGAACCACAGCATGTCTGAGGGAAAGGAGTGTAGTAGATGGGCTTTTGGAACCACAGCATGTCTGAGGGAAAGGAGTGTAGTAGATGGGCTTTTGCAACCACAGCGTGTCTGAGGGAAAGGAGTGTAGTAGATGGGCTTTTGCAACCACAGCGTGTCTGAGGGAAAGGAGTGTAGTAGATGGGCTTTTGGAACCACAGCATGTCTGAGGGAAAGGAGTGTAGTAGATGGGTGTATATCACAACGAGGATTTTAATAAAAAGCTCCGACTCCAGCATCAAGTGAGAATAAAGAAAATAAAGATAAGAAAAACTTCAGATTCGCTATGGGAATTATTTTATAATAACACGGTGGATGTTTTATGAATTCCAAGTTTGACAACGTTATAGGAGAGAGATAGATGTAATGTTTAAACTCTTACAAGGTGAAGATATCTACTAGTCTGATCCATGACGTGGCAGATTTTGTTCCCGACTATTGTACTCCCTTTTATGTAGTAAAACACACACACACACACATCAGCTCTCATCTGCGGTCGAGTACCCCCTGTGTGTTCTGTTGATGTTTCTCATCTGACGTGTCCACATGTTGTTACCGAGCAATAGTTAACTGTTTATAGTAACTGTTAGCTGTTTCCCACTTTGCTTGTTCTTGTTTATCTGTTTGCGTTGATAATGCATATGCTTTTCTCTCTCTCTTTCTCTCTATCTCTTTCTCTCTCTCTTTCCCTTTGTCTCTACCCTTCCTATCTCCTACTCTTCCTGCCTGTCTCTCTCCCTCTCCCTCTACCCTTCATATCTCCCACTCTTCCTGCCAGTCTCTCCCCCTCTGTCTCTACCCTTCATATCTCCCACTCTTCCTGCCAATCTCTCTCCCTCTGTCTCTACCCTTCATATCTCCCACTCTTCCTGCCTGTCTCTCTCCCTCCCCCTTCTCTCTCCATTCTATCTCTGCCCCACTATCTTCATTTCTCTCTCTCACTCTTCCTGTCTCTCTCTCTCCCTTTCTCTCTCCATTCAGTCTCTACCTCCACTCTCCCTTCCTCTTTCTCTCTCACATTCTCTCCCTCCGTCTCCTCTCCCTCCCTCTCCTTCTGTCACTTTCTCCCCCTGTATTCTCTCTTATCCCTCTCTTTCTCTTTCTCTCTTCTCCCCCTCTTTCTCCTTCGTTTTTTGTCTCTCTCTCGTTCTCCCTTTCTGTTCTCTCCCTCTCGCCACTTTCTCTCCGTCTCCCTTTTTCTCCCTCTCCCTTTTTCTCCCTGTCTCTCCCCCTCCCTTTCTCTTCCACCCTCTCTTTCCCTTCCACCCTCTTTTTCCCTCTTCTCTCTCTCTCTCTCTGCCTCTCTGTCTCTCTCTGTCTGTCTAATTCCTTTCCCCAGCTGTTACTATCCCTGGTCATAATCAGAATATTGCCATCTTCAAGCTCCTTATACTTTCCTATCTACCAGCCGTCTTCTCTTCATCACAAGAGTTCTCGGTACTTACCTCACCTCCTTCAACATACTTCTTTCACTCTTCCTTATTGAGATTTTACTTTGTGCTTTTTCTGCTTTCAAAAACAAAATTCTTCTCGTTTTAACTCTATGTCCTTTGCCTAGTGTTGTCGTCTCTGGCGCCCATCAATTTGCACCTGCCGCGTGGAATCACTTTGCTGCATTAGGTCATGCAAATTGAGGCTCCAATCGCATCTTACAATCTATGATCGACCCGGGGGGTTGGATATAGCCCTAGGAAATGATATCATCTTCCGAGTGCTGTTCCCCATCTCTCCTCCCCCCACCCAGTATGGTAATTTTTTTCCCTTCATGAGCTTTGTGCAACCTGTCACACTGTTCTGCTGGAAGCTATTCTGTGTGTCTTCTCTCTCAGTGTCTCTCTCCTCACACTGTGCATGACTCTCTCCTCACACTGTGCGTGACTCTTTCCTCACACTGTGCGTGTCTCTCTCCTCACACTGTACCTGTCTCTCTCCTCACACTGTACCTGTCTCTCTCCTCACACTGTACCTGTCTCTCTTCTCAAACTTTACTTGTCTCTCTTCTCACACTGTACATATGCGTGTAACTATTCTGCCACATGTACGTATTTTGTCTGTGTGTGTATTCGTTTTTCTGCGATTTTCTCTATGGTCCATTTTACTTGAAAATTTCAATACCAGAATTAGGTTGTTACGAGGGCCATACACACTTTTTTTAAAATCAGAATTTATAGATAAACTATAAATGTATCATCTTAACTTGCATCCTTTTCTTCACTTTTCAACATCATCTCCATTTCTCTGCACACATTTTTGCCATCGCTCTGCAAGTTTGAAAATACCCTCCCGGTAGAATTCCGTTCCAGCTGACCGACGTCACAGACGCACTGGTTTCTGGACGTTCTCTCCTGTGGGACCCAGCGGGCACAAATTTTTCTATAGCCTAGGGTTTCAATCATTTCCTGTACTGCATTGTGTCCTATTCCAAGATTTACAGCGATTTCAGATACTGTGACACGTCTGTCTTCTTTAATGATGTCGTCAACCCTTTCCACTTTGCGTTCAGTGGAGGCAGTTCGAGGGGGACCGCTGCGAGGCATATCTTGTAAGCTCGTGTTTCCATCTTTGAAAGGTTTCACCCACCTTCTAAAACTGCTAACACCCTACACACGTCTCCATAAGCAGATTGAAGTCTTTGGTAAATTTCAGCAGCGGGGATTTCCTCTTTAACGAGGGACTCAATAACAGCACTTTGACGAAACGAAACTTCAGCACCCGCCATTTCGTTTATGCTCCGCGTGGTCACGTGACATATGGTGATGACGTCATGTGACCAAATGATGCAGTTTAATGTGATACATTTATATTTTCACTATATATAAATTCTGATTTTTTAAAAAAATTTTGCTCACTACTTTCGGTATGACCTTCGTATATATGTGACACATATTTATGCTGTGTATTTTATGAAAAAATGTGACACATATATTTATACTGTGTATTGTGTGAAAAAATGTGACACATAAATTTATACTGTGTATTGTGTGAAAAAATGTGACACATGTATTTATACTGGGTATTGTGTGAAAAAAATGTGACACATATATTTATACTGTGTATTGTATGAAAAATTGTGACACAATATTTATACTATGTATTGTACGAAAAAATGTGACACATGATACTGTGCGTTGTATGAAAAAATGTGACACATATTTATACTGTGTATTGTATGAAAAAATATGACACATATATTTATACTGTGTATTGTATGAAAACTTCTGAAAATCACTCTTGTTTGATTTTAGAAGTTAGTGTCGTGTTTGATTTTAGAAGTTAGTGCCTTGTTTGATTTTAGAAGTTAGTGTCGTGTTTGATTTTAGAGGTAGTGCCTTGTTTGATTTTAGAAGTTAGTGTCGTGTTTGATTTTAGAGGTAGTGCCTTGTTTGATTTTAGAAGTTAGTGTCGTGTTTGATTTTAGAGGTAGTGCCTTGTTTGATTTTATACAGATGTATTTGCTGTGCTATTCCTGCGTTGAGTTTTATTTCTAGCATCTCTACAGAGAAAATTATTTTCTGTCAGCTGGAGCCTGGGATGTGGTCAGCTTCTGTGAAAGATCTCAACAGCCTGAAGTAAGCGGCCACAGAACGCACACAATCTTGAGATTATCATTGACCGAAGCAGATTTTTGTGGAACGATTCGATGATCGGCGATGAAAAGTGAGCACATTCAGAGCTCCTGCATGACGATAACCCACGCCTTACGTTCACGAGTGGAAACACCACCCCGTGAGACGATCCCTCACCAGGGAGAGAAAGTTCCAGTGTGCCCGGTGGCTGTGCTGGGATGGGCGCTGTTAGACGCCCACGAGTTCCTGCAATATAGTAACAATACTCCTGTATACTTGGAGGTTTTTGCAGGTGTCGGGGCACAGAGATGAGGACAGGCAGATAGAGAGACTTCCACCAGAACGAAGCGGTAGATTGTACACACACACACAAAAAGAAACACACACGCAGGGAAAGATTTTCCAAAGAAAAAAGTTCACCTCCGGGCAGTTAGATATGGAGAAGATCAGATTTTCTTTCCGAACAAAACTTGTAGTTCAGTTATATATATATATATATATATTATATATATATATATATATATATATATATGTGTGTGTGTGTGTGTGTGTGTGTGTGTGTGTGTGTTTTGTCTGAATATATGTTCTTTATGCATGTATATGTGTATAGCCATTGCTCCTGTGTCCTCCAAGCTGGTGCAGTAGTACCACACTCTGTGAGAAGTCGCTTGGGCCGTGTGGGTTGATTATCCAGTCGACTGTCCTCGCTTGACTGCACAAGTTTGTACATGCCGATTATGGATGATTGTGCTCCTCGATGACCGTTGACTGTGCTCTTTATTATTGTTGTTATTGGCGATAATGCCCATTGATCACATATGTTTTTGTGTTGTTAGTGCTGTAATCATCAAACTCCATCAGATTTAGTTCTATTCTTACGTTTCCCTGCTCTCTTTTTCATCTTAATTGCCCCCCCCCCCAAAAAAAAACGATGATTCCTTTTCCTCCTCCACTCTAGACTATTTGACTCGTGATGTGGTTAATGGTGTCGTGACGGATTCACACAGTATGCTTCGTAAGATTGAGAAAGAATTGCTTGGAAAAGAATGGATTCACCTGTTAACTGTGAGGAGCCTGACGTGGCTTTACTGTCCAGGGCATGCGGGACTACATGGCAGTGATGTGACAGACAGACTTGCTGGACAGGCTAAAATAAATGACGGACTGACAGTGCACAAGTGGGACGTTGCTACAGCTGTATTGGACAGACTGCGGGGAAAATGAAGAGCCGGAGTGGAAGAACAATGTAGATCTGAAGAGACTGCTGGAGCTAGGACAGATTAAAGGTGCTGGCATCGAACTGAGTGACAGTAAACGCATCATAAACAACCAATATTTGACAGGAACTATTAGCAAGCATGCTTTTGTGTGGATGCTGCGGCATGCAAGTGAGCATATCTGGGGTTGTCCCGAATGCAGTGAAGCCGGGGTCTGAATTTTGAACCTTTGATAATCAGAATAAAATATGGCAGTGGACTGCCAGCGTGTAGAGCGGGTGTTGAATGTTGCCACGAGGTCTGCAGTGACAGAAACTGTTGATGTCAGAAACTCCCTGCATTTCTTTTTCTACCAACCCCGTCTCCGACGTTTGTTTGTTTGTTTGTTTGCTTGTTCAGAAGATGAAAATAAACAGGATCATTTTTTTTCACCTTACTCTCAAGCCAGTCTTGTAAGTGTAAGCAGAAATGTGGTGATTCTATGAATTATGTTTGTTCATGTGTCAGACACTCACATATATATATATATATATATATATATATATATTTGAGAGAGAGAGAGAGAGGTGTATTTCACCTTACACGAAGTATTTTCCCAAATACTGACTGATTATCCTCCATGTCAGCTGGAGATTATCATCCTTACTGACCCGGTTATCCTCTCACCGGTTTCGCTGGGTGCCTTTTACTAGGTTTTTTATAATATAATATGGTCACGGTAACTGACGACCTCCAAAAGTTTTTTTTTCTCCTTTAATTTACTAGTAATTGCAGGTTACTCGATCAGCGCATAACATTTAATGATTCTCAGTTTGCACATCATAACTTTCATAGGCAGAAAAGGCTGATAGTGTACGAAGTGCAACATAGTTAGAACAACGACACGCCGAATCTTAAAACAAAAACGGCTTCCATGATTGGTAGTTAAATAAAATATTAACAGTTTTGAATAAGCAGAAACTTTTTCTTTTGTATAGTTCATTACCTATAAATTGTTGTTTCTGCGAATTGTGAAGTCATGGTCCATTATATTAAAACTATAGCAGTTAGGTGTGATAGTTTTAGAGTCAGAGGCGCTTACATCATCAGCGACATGTTTGGCCGCACATCTTCTGCAGAAAGTGGTAAATTCTAGTAGCAAGCATAGACTGAGGGACTAACACCGTAACTAACATTTTTCAGTATGTCTGTTACAGTATCGACACACATGAACGTTGATATTTCAAGAAGTCTGTTACAGTATCGACGCACGCAAAAGTAGATCATTTCAAGACCTATGTTACAGTATCGACACACATGAAAGTAGGTATTTCAAGAGGTCTGTTACAATATCGACACACAAGAAAGTAGATAATTCTAAGATTTTGTCTTTTCGTGTTAACATACGTGTGAAACGTGTGAACCAGTTGTGTACACTCGTCATGCAAAGTTTGGATCCAGTACAGCATTCGTTGTTTAACTCTTCGGGGGTCTTCATTCACGTGAACATGTTTGTTTTCTTCGACATCCAGCACAGGGTAGTGAGTGAATTCTTCTGTGTCGAAGAGATGATGCATTCTTCAAGGCTGACAAACCGCAGCTGGCCAAGACTTGAATCGGCTGATCCTATAGTGCTACTTCAGCCTCCTGTCCCTTATAGTCGTTTCAGACGAGCTCTGCATGTTTATGGGACGTGATGACAAACTCTGCCACTCTGGTCAGCTCCACAAAGCCACTGTAACCACTATGTAGTGTGATATAATGCCTGTTTCCGTGATATTTTTTTCCTAGGCATTGGCTGTCTTGAACTTAAAAGTTCGCAGTTCATGTCATCAGTCAGCACAGTTGATGGTATATCAAGGCCATATTGGTAGTATCTCCCAGACATATTAGTGGTGTCTTCCAGACATATTCGTGGTATCTCCCAACCATATGGGCACTGAATTTCAGCAAGTGTTAATAATGGCCTCTCGGCAAGAGTCAGAATGGCATCGTCTCCCAGAGTTCAGTTTAGCGTTCTGTTGTTTGGATTTGAAATCAGTATATGAAAGCAACAGCCGAATAAAAAAACCCTCGGGCGCCTGTCGGGCCGATAGGTAAATAAACTCCATGCCTTTAGCAACTGGTTATTGGGGTCTTACTAACTATTATCATCATGAAGTGACTGAAAGAGCTATATAAACTTTTTTTTTCTTTTAAACATTACTTTTTTTTAAAAAATCTATGTCGGAAACTCATCTTTCACGTGTCATGACTCTTCTGCTTGGAATTCTTGATTCTAGTAGCAAAGATTGTCAACGTGACTTCGAGATTTTACTCCCTCGCTTCCATTCCCCACCTACCTACCTTGCTGGCGCTAACGTAAGCAGAGTAACCTAGCGCCAAAACGAATAAAAATGCACTTTCCATCATTCAGTTGTAGGCGAGGAAAGGAGAAAATAAAATGAGAACCCCGGGTACCTTTAAAGTCTTTGATACACCCGTCAGCCGTTTCTCTCCTTTCGAATACAGTGTTCAAATTCTAATCTTGATCTTTAAATTCCCCCATCCCTTCAACCCACCCCACCCCCTCCCCAGAAGCCATCCTTCCCACTCAGTATCCACCGCGGCCTGGAGGTTGTCCAGACCTTTGGCGCCAGCGCCTGGCGCACTTTCTGAAGTCGTTAACGTGTTTGATAAGATGCAGAGCTGGAGTGATGACGGTGCGGCATGAATATTCTTTTTTTTTTTTTTAAGCTCCTCTTCCTCCTATCCTACATTCATTACTCTTCTGTGCCCTGTCATCCTAAAGATGGCCCGAGATTTCCTTAACCCTTTCACGGCAATTTGTATACTTCTGAAGATGAGTCTAGAAAATGTCCTCTTCTGTTCTGTTCTGTCCAAATAGTTCTCGTGACGTGATACGGCCGTGCGCACTCCCACACACATCACTCCCACACATCACTCGGAATCCCATCATGCGCTCAGGAACCGATATTTAACTCTTTCAACAAACATTAAATTCCAGCATCGTCTGTACAGTCTTTGTCGCGGGGTTTTCAAGCTTTTTTTACTGTGAGCGTACCCAGTTCTTTCAAGCAAGGCGGTATATCCTGTCTGTTTTGACATCTCTTTTATGTGGCGTTAATCTCAACATTTTGCTGGTTGTCTGTGCTTTATGTGCCACTTTCTTCTTGTCTGTCTTGTGTATTATGTTCTTGTCGTCTTTTCCGCTTTTTGCAGCACGTGTGTGTCTTGATATTGTCATCTTCTTCTTCGTTGAACTTGACTTTAATCTTTAACTACAGTGTATATATATATATATATATATATATATATATATATATATATGTTTTTAAATTTCCCTTTGACTTTTCTTCCATACCTATATTTCTTCTCCTATCCTCCTCATGTTTAATTTCTCCTCTTATATAAATTCTGGTCATATCCTCGTTTCGCCTATAAATTCCTGTCATGTCCTCCTCATTTCGCCTATAAATTCCTGTCATGTCATCCTCATTTCGCCTATAAATTCCTGTCATATCATCCTCATTTCGCCTATAAATTCCTGTCATATCCTCATTTCGCCTATAAATTCCTGTCATATCATTCTCATTTCGCCTATAAATTCCTGTCATATCATTCTCATTTCGCCTATAAATTCCTGTCATATCATCCTCATTTCGCCTATAAATTCCTGTCATATCATCCTCATTTCGCTTATAAATTCCTGTCATGTCCTCCTCATTTCGCCTATAAATTCCTGTCATGTCCTCCTCATTTCGCCTATAAATTCCTGTCATATCATCCTCATTTCGCCTATAAATTCCTGTCATGTCCTCCTCATTTCGCCTATAAATTCCTGTCATATCATCCTCATTTCCCCTATAAATTCCTGTCATATCATCCTCATTTCGCCTATAAATTCCTGTCATGTCCTCCTCATTTCGCCTATAAATTCCTGTCATATCATCCTCATTTCCCCTATAAATTCCTGTCATATCATCCTCATTTCGCCTATAAATTCCTGTCTTACCGTCGTGTAAATTTCTATCTTATCATCTTTTTTTTAATGTATAAATAAAATGTTATCATATTGTTTACTATTAACTTCTTGCTGACTAAACATATTTGCTTCTTATACTCTGCCCAGCTGTCAACATACTCTTCACTCACTGATCAGTCTTTGACTATTGCCCTTTTTTTCCTCTCGCAGCGTCTTTCTGTAGTCACTTTCTCGGACACGTTAGCTCCTTCATCGTTGTTTTCCTCCCTTTCTTCGTCTGTCTTCAGTGTAGTTCTCTCCATTTTTCTAATATTTCTTATCCCTTGCGTATTTCCTTGTCTCTTCCAGTTTCCACCTTTTATTTAGTCCAACCTCCTGTCTTTCTCCCTTTCTTTCTCTCTCTCTTTTTTTCCCTTCTTACACGCCACCCCCTCCTCTCCCCCCCCCCCCCCCTCAAATCGCTGTGCACGTAAAATCCTTTCTTTTGTCACAGTGACGTGAATATTTTAAATACTCACTTTCTAACTTCTCTTGCAGTATATTGTGTGTATATGTTTGGAGAGACGTTTGGTGTAAATAGAGAAGACGGAGGGAAGACGATTTTTTAAAAATGAGTTTCATTAACAGTAGACATGAATTGAATTCAGAAGTAATAATTACACACTGTTTCATGTAGAGACTAGAGCTGTCACGCTGAACCAGCTAGCATTTTACCACAGTCCATCCCTCTGACAGTGAGATAGAAGAATAGTTGAGCTGGAGAATACTAACATGTAAGGCGCGACACACCAGAAACGCTATACATTTACTGTATATATATATGCAGGAAAGGAAAAATCCTTCAGAAGATAGCAAGTTGCCAAACCCGGTCAACTAGCCTCAGAAGATAGCAGGTTACCAAACATGGTTTACTAGCCTCAAAAGATAGCAAGCTACCAAACCTGGTCTACTAGACTCAGAAGATAGCAAGCTACGAAACCTGATCTACTAGCCTCAGAACATTGCAAGTTACCAAACCTGGTCTACTAGACTCAGAAGATAGCAAGCTACCAAACCTGATCTACTAGCATCAGAAGATTGCAAGCTACCAAACCTGGTCTGCTAGCCTCAGAAGATAGCAGGTTACCAAACCTGGTCTACTAGCTTCAGAAGATAGCAAGCTACTAAACCCGGTCTACTTCTCCAGCTTTCCTACCCATTAAGGGTCATTGCTGCAGATGAAGTTCGCCTCCATTCCTCTCTATTCCTAATATTCTCTCCAGTTTGTGACATCAGTTTCTTTTATATCCTCTTCTATGTTGTCCTTTTATATCCTCTTCTATGTTGTCTTTCCATCTCTGTCTTGGTATACCCCTTGGTCTTGTTTCCCTCATCTCTTGTGCATACATCATTTTCGTTTGTCTGTTCTCTTCCATTCTTTCTACATGCCTCACCCAGCGTGGTCTGTTCAGTTTGAATACATTTATAATTCGTTGGGATTTAAATAAGCTGTTCAGTTCAGTGTTCTTTCTAGCTCTCCATTCTCCAATGTTGGTATCCTTTATGGCCCAAAGATTCTTCTTAGGATCTTGTCCTCAAAGATCTGCAGTTGTTCATCTTTCTTTGTCATACTCTATTTTTCTGATCCATACATGACGGCTGGTCTTATTATAGTTTTGTAGATTGTTATTTTGGTGTCTTGAGACAAGATTTTGAATTTTAACAGCTGTTGCAAGGCAAAGTATATTTTATTCCCTATATGTACTCTTGATTTTAATTTCCTCGCTTACTGTGTTGCTTCTGTTGAAGGTTGTGCCTAGATATTTGTATGTTTCTACTTTCCTAATATTCATGTCGCCAACATTTATATAATCTTGATCATTCTGCCTCTGGATATCTTCATACACTCTGTCTTATCTTGGTTAATGGTCAAGCCGCCTAAGAAGATAGCAAGCTATCAAACCTGGTCTACTAGCCTCAGAAGATAGCAAGCTACCAAACCCGGTCTACTAGCCTCAGAAGATAGCAAGCTACCAAACCCGGTCTACTAGCCTCAGAAGATAGCAAGCTACCAAACCCGGTCTACTAGCCTCAAAAGATAGCAAGCTACCAAACCCGGTCTACTAGCCTCAGAAGATAGCAAGCTACCAAACCTGGTCTACTAGCCTCAGAAGATACAAGCTACCAAACCTGGTCTACTAGCTTAGAAGATAGCAAGTTACCAAACCCGGTCTACTAGCCCCAGAAGATACAAGCTACCAAACCTGGTCTACTAGCCTCAGAAGATAGCAGGCTACCAAACCTGATCTACTAGCTTCAGAAGATAGCAAGTTACTAAACCCGGTCTACTAGCCTCAGAAGATAGCAAGCTACCAAACCAGATCTACTAGCTTCAGAAGATAGCAAGTTACCAAACCCGGTCTACTAGCCTCAGAAGATAGCAAGCTGCAAACCGAGTCTACGCACACAGCTGCAAGTATATCAGCCTTCTTCATCTGTTTCCTGGCAACTTCCACTCCGATCTCCCTGCCGGTCCAGGAAGGTGGAAGTTGTAAAATCTAGAGCAAAAGCTTCTGCTTTGTTGTCGAGCCCAGTACTGTTTTATTTTGGTCATAATCTGACCCCTTCCCCCCCCCCCCCCACCAGCCCTGGTCTTGTTGTCTTTCTCTCCCTCTCCTGTTTCCTTTTCTCTGTTTATAAATCTCTGGCTGGAAAACGAGCCCTATCAAACAATCAGTGTATGATCGTGAACGCGCATTTCACAAGGCCGCCTCGTTACTTGTGTGTCAGTGTTTCTCTCCTTACGACCATCTTTCGTCCGTAGTGAAACCCGGGACAAGGGACTCAATTGTGTCAGCGGACGCGCTGATCTTGGCGCTGTATAACGGAGAATTATAAATATTGATAACGGCGGAGGGAGTTTCATTGATAAACAGGCGGAGAAAGGGGCAGCTTTATTTTCTCTGCGATTAGCCAATCAGATTACGTGTATGTAACCCGAAGACGGTCCAGGACCTCTCATCTCATTGCCATTGCCCCCCCCCCCCCCTTTCTTCCCTGCCTCCTTATCCCACTCAATATCCCAGAATTCTCCCAGCACACACACTTTCCTTCTGTCAACACTTGCACGTACACTATTCCCACGTCTTGCTTCTGCTGCTTCTTCCATACTTTACCCTGAACGCTCGTTTAAGCCGAGGTCATCGAGCTTCTTTCGGCCAAAGTTTTCGCTATTAAATTTATAGAGCAGCTGTGTTGCCAGAGTAACAGATAACAGTATTATCATCCAGTTTGTTTTTCGAGCGCTAGCATCTAAAATCTGTCCTTGCTATAGGTGCAGATGGTTATGCGTGAAGGACTTTGCTTTCCTTAATACACTGACAGTATGTGTACAGTGTTTCTGCTGTGTCTCGCTTTGTCGGTTAATATTTTCCATTTTTTTTAGAGGCTAGTCTTCTGATCTCACTGTCAGACAGTCTGTGGTTACACGCCAGCTGGTTCAATGTGTCATTGGACACCTATTAACAAACACCAGTTAACAAACATGTTAACAAGTCTTCTGAATTCTCTTAATTTGTTCTTTGTTGCAAAATTCTATTACAAATTGTTTTGTTGCAACAATATTTATTTTCTGGCTAAAAATGTTTTTAATCATAACCCAGTACTTGTGTAGTAAGAGTAACGAGTATTATCATAGCTCACTACTTGTGTAGTAAGAGTAAATAGTATTATCATAGCTCACTACTTGTGTAGTAAGAGTAACGAGTATTATCATAGCTCACTACTGGTGTAGTAAGAGTAACGAGTATTATCATAGCTCACTACTGGTGTAGTAAGAGTAACGAGTATTATCATAGCTCACTACTGGTGTAGTAAGAGTGACGAGTATTATCAGAGCCCTCTACTTGTGTAGTAAGAGTAACGAGTATTATCATAGCTCACTACTGGTGTAGTAAGAGTAACGAGTATTATCAGAGCCCACCACTTGTGTAGTAAGAGTAACGAGTATTGTCATAGCCCACTACTTGTGTAGTAAGAGTAACGAGTATTATCATAGCTCACTACTGGTGTAGTAAGAGTAACGAGTATTGTCAGAGCCCACTACTTGTGTAGTAAGAGTAACGAGTATTGTCATAGCCCACTACTTGTGTAGTAAGAGTAACGAGTATTGTCAGAGCCCACTACTTGTGTAGTAAGAGTAACGAGTAATTAAAATATCTAATTCCGCCATTGCTAATAAAGAGATTGATTCTGATATTTGGTAATGAAGCGTATTTGTATAATTTTTAACAGTGTTGAGAATGACTAGACAGCATAACAGCAGTTACAGACATGATGATGATGATGATCGCTTTATGTCAGAACCTAACGGAATGCTAGGACAAACTTGACATGACCCGAAGTTGCTCTCTGCTAACAGCTTGAAGATCCCTGATATCTAACAAGTGTTCTGTGGTCAAGAGAACATCACCGTTCGGTAATGCCCCCAACAGAGTAAGAAGTCCTCCCCACCCCTCAATAATTGTTCAAGTGTAAGACGTGAACGGTAGAGGGCATGACGACCACCAGAAGTAGATAATGAGAGTTGTGTGTACCATGCCAGCTTTGACTGATATCCGCTGGTGGCTGGTCTGAGCGAGATAAGCCGACAGCTGGGATCTGTTAGCCCCCCGCTCCCGAGCAGCTAATTACAAGCCAAACATTACGAATATCCTCGGCCAGTTTTGGCAAAGGGGGAAAGGGAGAGAAGTCGATTATTTCTCTGTTCTCGTAGCTTTCTCAGAACGGTGATTCCCGCTGAAATAATTTCCCGCCTAAAGACTATACGTTTTCAACAACAACAACAAAAAATGTCCCTCCGGAAAATGTGTGTTTTAAGATAGTTTCCCACTTAAACGTTTTAAGTAATGAACTCTTTAAAAAAAAAAAAAAGAAGTAGGCAAAGACCACATAAGGAAATCAGAAGTCGATGGCTCCCAGATGTGGAGTATATCTGCTAAATGTGATTACATCATTGATGTGTACTCCCTAGGTTGAGCCAAGCGGCATGGAAGAGCTAGGAGTACCTTGTATGTGAGGAGAGGGGAACTCGCCAAATTCAGATTATTGTTTCATGTGGTAGTCATTTGTAACATATGGCTCCACCAGCACGCTGTGTTATACAAAAGGCAGGTGACATATCTTGTGTTTGGTCTATACAAAGTCGCATGATCAGGGCTAGAAGGCCGTATGATGGTCGGTATAGGTTTCTCACTAAGTTTGGCGATTAATGGACCTTGGTGATGGTTCACTGAAATGCCATGTTCATGTATTGAGCTTCTTTCTTGGCCATTGCCAGACTGTATGCTCGTTTATGCTATAGATGTAGCTGATTCAGCTTAGAGGTTGTTTAATGATTTAATGAGTTCACAGCTTGAATATAACAAATACCAACACAGAAAATTGATGTCGGAGGCTGTCATGTGTTGCCCAAGAACAGAAAAAAAAAACCGGAGTATTGAACTCCATCAGGTTAAAAAAAAAAAGATATAGGCATATGGAGGCGACATTGTCAGAAGTTGAGACAGTGGGAGACTGTCCTAGAGAAAAGCTGAGTCGAATGAGAGACTGAGGAAGACCCCCCCTGTCACATTCAGTTTGTGGAGAGGGCGGAGACAGGTTCACAATCTGGGCTTCGTAATTACTCACCCTGGTTGTCCTGTTATTTCTCTGTCCCGTCGCTTGTTTATTGCTTTCTGCCAAGTCCAGATGTCCGAATCTTTTAGTTACAGTGTCAGGTCAGTTGCCTGCCATAATCAGGTCCGCTGATCGAGGCTCAGGACCTGGGGTAGGAGATATTTTCTTTTGCTGAGAGCACCTCGGACGCACAGCAGTTCATGAGCGCTGGTGCACATCAGCGATTAGAAGGTTGGTGAGTTTCTCAGTGCCAAAAATGGATTCGTTCCGATCTGCTTCATTTCAGAGTACAGTTCAGTGATTAAAAACAAGGAGACTCTTGTTAAAGTAATGTACTGTAGATACGATTGGCCTCGTAAATAAGGGAGGGAGAGAGGAATGAAGGGGAAAAAGGAAGGAAGGAGGGAACCATGCTGTCTTGAATACACCAGGTCTTCGTAACTGTTATCTTGGAACTTGTTTATACTTCTGTCTTATTAACTTTTTTTTAATGAAAAAAAAAGGCGTCGGAGATGTTTCACGCGCATTTTTATAACAGAATTTTTAGTGGTCTTATTCTTTCTGTCTGTACTGTTGGTGTGTACAGTGTGTTACTGAGGTTTTACTTAGGCCGTATCGTATCGTAGTGATCACGTTACGCACGTGAATAACAGGGTAGACTTTCATCTTGATCTTCGTGAGTTGAGGTTACTGGACTATTTATACACAGAATTCCAGCTCTCACTCTCACTTGCTGGATTAGTTAAACACTGTTCCAGACATACTTCTCATCCAGGCTCTTCAAAACCTCACGTTGGCGACAACTGGTACAGATAGTCAAGTAAATCCTGGGTAACGGTGACTTGGAACATTTATTGATGGAAGGATGATAATATTGATGAAAATAACATTAAATCTGACTGCCGGCTGGTTATCCCTGCCATATGGCCAGTCCATTCATACCTACAACTGCAGTAAAACTATAACGCTCATATGTTCCATGAAGACATCACACCGCACAAAAAACGTCCACAGAGTTACACGTTCAAACCAAAACAGACTCCACGCACTCAGCCTTGCCCCCACAATTCCCTGTCACGGGTTTTGTAGCCGCTGTGACCTTCTCCAAGGATCTCAGCACGAGAAAATTCAAAAAGAAAAACCCATAATAATGCCCTTACTATCAAGTCAACAGTTTTTACACGAATACTGCTATATTGTGTTGGATGTATATTGTGTTGATAAGGCAGATCTAGGCACAGGCTTGAGTTGTCCCGCTTGTCAGTGTTACGTGAGCGGGGGAGGCATTACATGTAGCGAGAACTGGGGACGCCCTTGACAGCTTGTTTGAGCTGACGGCGTCAATGTGACTAGCATGTTTTAAACAGATCGATTTCAGCTGCTAGCTGTGCCGTGTCTCTATACTGAACGTCCCTAGCACTTGTTGCGCGGCCTGCCATTTCTCGGCTGTAGCGACGCCAAGATTGAATGTAAACTGCTTCTTTCCCTCGCTTAGTTGCTGCAGCAGCTGGGCTGTACAACAACAGCCGGGGGGGGGGGGGGGGTGGAGGAAGCAGCGATCTTTCTTCTTGTAAATTAACTAGAAGCCTGACATGGAAGACCATTCTCTTAAGTAGGTCTTCCAGAACATGAGGAAAGACAGCTATCATTGTCTTTGTATCATCATCATCATCATCTCGTTCTGTGAAGAGCAAAAAAAAAAAAAAACAGCAAGTTGTCTGGAAGGAATATTTAGTTTCTTGGGCACATTCATTCATTAGTAACATGGACATAGAATGACGTACACCTAGTACCACAGTACTAACAACAAAAACAGTCACGAAAATGGACTGGCACACAGATCTAACTCCGCTTTCTGAACTGAATGATACAGTCTCCCTACATCATTTCACGGACATAAAGAAAATGAGAAGAACGAGGGAGTTCAGCATACGGGTACGAGGTAGTACTAAATCTAGAGCTGCGTCATCAGGATGAAGTCCTCAGTTTTCTATACCTTTTACTGAGCACCACCTGCTGCTTCTGCTTCGATCCTGCCCCTATTGCCAGCCCTGTTTGCCAGCGTAAATTGATCTCTTTGGTATCGGCACATACACTAATCAGCTCAGCTCAGCTCAGCTCGTTTTAAAATGAGATTCGAAGATCGTCATGTAAGTTGTCAGTCAGTCATTTGCATGTCCCTTGCGGGACTTTGCCTCCCTAACAGCTCTCCTCCTGTAGGCCTCTCGGTTGTAAGCAAGATGGCCTGCTGTAGATGCATCCATTTGCAGATCATCAACGATGTCTTGCAGCCAGCTTCGCCATGGTCTTCCTCTCTTTCTTGCTCCCATTATGCACCTTTCCAAGACGGTTTTCTCTAAATTCTAATGATGTTTAATGTGTCCAAAATATTCAAGTTTCTTCTGTTTAATACACTTTACTAGCCAGCCTTCTTCAGTATTAAGTTCTTGTAGTATGGATATATTTGTGTGGTTTTTTTTTTTTGGTTTTGTTTTTGTGTGTCCATGATATTTGAAGAACTCTTCTGTAGCATTTACATTCAAAGACATTTATGTATTCCTCAGCTGTTGTGTTAAGTGTCCAGGTCTCGTAGGCATATGTTGCGATGGGAAAGATGCATCCCCTTAAAAATCTTATTTTTGTAGTTCTGTCTGTTCCTCTGCACAGCTCCTTCAATTTGTGTGTGTGTGTGTTTTTTCACTTTTTGAAGAGCAATAGATGTCCTTCTAATGTCTACATGAAGTAGATTTGTTATAATATGCAGTTTCTCTTCAATACCTGAGTAGCCGTCTTTCTACTCAAGAACGAGATTCAAATAAAAGTTACCAAATGTAATTTCAAAGCACCTGCACTCGATTCTCTTTACGGTTTAGTCAGTGTAGTCCCAGAATACAACCGATTGTACTGAACAAAGCTAGCAAACTGCAGCAGATCAAGACACTGCCCTACCCTTACGCTGTGCGCAAGTCACTCTATGTTGTCAGTGTATACAGTGTTTCTCCACTGCGATTCAGCAAAACCTGCTTCTTAGATCCTCTATCTGGATGAAGAAATCTGTATCTCATTACACAAGCGATGTACAAGGTCTTCAGTTCTGACATCAACTATCAGGAGGAGCTTCAGGTTCGTATTCCACGGAGAGATTACAGCAGCAGTACTAAACTACTTCTTACTCTTCTAAATACACTCCTGTGCTAGCGCTGCCGTTGTGCAACCGTCAACGTTTTGACTTCAGCATGCACGAGTGGTCTCTTCCTTTGAGCAACAGTCGCATCCTGGAACCCTGTCACCGATATCTGCTCTAGGCTGGCGTTTCCGAGATCCTGTCAAGTACACCAGTGTATCTTTCTGTGTGCTTGTGTTTGTGTGAGTGGTCGTCGGTGTGTGTGTGTTTGTTGTGTGAGCGTGAGTATTGAATGATTGATGGAGACACAAGCATTCACTGGAGTTTCAGCTGCCCGCACTACGTGCCATTTACGAATTTGATCGAGTGTTGCAAGTTGTAGATATTTACAGTCATAAGCAGGTGTAGTGTTTGTCTTATCGTTGATAATCTGCAAATGGGTGCATCAGCAACAGGCAGTCTTGCTTACAACCGAGAGGACTACAGGAGAGCTGCTAAGGAGGCAAAGTTCCACAAAGGACATGCAAATGACCGACTGACTGAGTGCTTGTCTACCAGCATTGAAAAGTTTTCTTTGTATACTAAACCTTTGCTATTAATGCTGTTAAAATCGATAAATTGGTGCAGATAGACGTCTGTTCTCTTCAGTTTTATAATTAAGATTTGATCAACTTCCAGCGTAATGCTCGTTTTCCTGTTTGAATCATTTATTGATTTTCTTTTAAAGTTCCAGCTGGAAAGATTTTTTTAACTGGCTATGAAATGAGCGTTAAGTATGGGTTAGTCCATTTCAAATGTCAGTCAAAGGAGTTTCAACTACAGGCGGTAAATTAAATAAACAGTAGCTAACTGAACTCCGACACATCAGCTTCAGTAAGATAATATTTGGTTCTTTTTTTTCTGGTAATTTGCCTTTCATTCACTATATAAAACGTATACCTTGTTTTGTTTTCCACCTGGTCTGATGTAACCAGTAATTAGAGTTTGCCCAAAAAAAAAAAGGGGGGGGGGGTAGGAACAGTTTTATTTATTCCTGGACGGAAGCAGCAGTCGAGAACAGGAGCAGAACACGTATCTTTTTAGAAGATTATGTAGGATAGTGGCCAGCATGTAACTATCTTCCAGAAGTGTTGAGTACAAATCTGCTGGTGTTCTTGGTGAAGTAAGGATGTTGGTTGACCTGAATTGATGCTTGCCTCGTGCCTTACGTAACCTAAGAAGTAGTTGACTTGATTTACTGGTTATTTCATTCTTGTGTTCTCTGCTTCACAGACGTGACAATCAAGCACTTAGAAGAACAGCTCAAAGAACATGAACAGAGAGTGGAAGCTACAGCACAGGTAAGTTATTTCATTATCCCTCTGTCTCTCATCTCTCTCTCTCTTTCACACACACACACAGTCTCTCTCACTCATTCACTCTTTCTTTCATCCCAAGTGCATCATGTAAATGCTACTTTATTGCTTATTTGGTGTCTTTTCCATCCCCCTCCCCAATCCCTCCCTCTGTTTTTCCCATGTTATTTCTCTTCCCAGATTCCACTCGAAGACATTTCTTGCTGTCAAAGTATCTTTATGCCGATATGTTGCATTTATATTTTAGTAAAGTAATCATGTATCTTTTGTGTGTGTGTGTGTTCCCCTTGGCTTCTTATGTCTACTGTGTGTGTGTGTTCCCCTTGGCTTCTTATGTCTACTAACAGCGCATTTGTTTCACTACAGCCAGAGACTTGCTTGTAGTATATCTTTCTCATTGTATATATATAATTTTGGACGAAGATGCTGTCCGATCTGGCAGTCAGCGACTTATAACTGACATGCTAGCGACTTATAAATGCCCTGCTAGCATCAGGGTTGGCGAACTATAGTAACAGGCCTAGCCTGGCTAATGAGGCAGGAATCGCCATTGTCCCCCGTGGTGGTGGAGTCTGTTAAAGTTAGCGGATTGCTTTTTAACAACACTCTGGTTTTGAAAACAGAAATGTAGCCGCCATAACCCACTCCCAATCCGACACGACGCTGTGCTTCAACACCTTCACTGCATCGGCTGGTCTCAGTTCCAGTTATATAGAAGAAGAAGAAGAAGAAGAAGAAAGCATACCTCAGTTTTGTAGGGAGGGAGCAGTGAAATTGAAAAGCTTACAGATAGGACGGTAAATGTTATGAAAGCAATTGAAATATTCACAGCAAATTTGGCTCACACAAATAAGCGAAAACCCGCGAGGAGCTGAGCCTAGTCAAGTCTACAGCAATCTGAACGAGAGCTGTAAGGTCACGTGTGCTAACAACAACGACATTCAGTCGACTCTGGTCCAGAACAAAATGTTCAGGACAGTTCATAGCCCTAGACCTTTATGGAAATGTCACAGCTAAATATAGACAAAGTCGCAGCAAGGGTCAGCGAGTTTAATCATTTCTGTCTGTGGAGGAAATCGTTTACAAGATTATTTACAAATCGCTAAGATATCAGCCTGATATGTTCGCTTTCCTGAACGGAAGCAGAGGTCCAGCGTAGGAGGGGAACATACACACCGTGTGTCTTTATACAAGATAATGGCCAGGATAAGTTATTCTGGTGTTTGTAATCGTTAAAAAAGTGAAGCTGATGACGAGAGAGAGAGGGATAAAGATGCCAAAGATAATGTGCAGATGAAAGGTGTAGGTGAGACCACACATTTTACAGCGCATTGTAAATGTGAGTTATAAGACGTTAATCAGCAGATCGCTTCTTTCCATAGTCCATCCTGATGTCCGTTTCTTATAGCTGACTAATCTTTCTGTTTGCCTTTGCTGTTTTGTTGCTGCCTCTCTGCTTGCCTCCATTTCCGTGTCCATCAAGTTGTCTAGCATTCCATCAGGTTATGTAGAATTTCGTCAAGTTGCGTGTCATTCCATCAAGTTCTGTAGTATTCCACCATGTTATGTAGAATTTCGTCAAGTTGACTGCCATTCCATCAAGTTGTCTAGCATTCCATCAAGTTGTCTAGCATTCCGTCAAGTTGTCTAGCAGTCCATCTATAATATTGTCAATTGTGACTCATTATATTTCTGAATAGTTCCATATTATAGAATTGAAGCTTAAAGATGCTCTTTGATTTCACAGGTTTCACAAAACATTATAATTTCACTAATCAGAGGAAGTCCGATGAAACGTTCACTGCAGTATTTAATTCTGATTAATAAGATCAAGATATATTGTCGATAACATCACTTGGAATGAATCACTTAATCATTTGTTCACAGTATCAAAGTCTATCATATTCTACGTGCAGCATTTTCTCGGTGTTCTCTTATTTCACAATATTCTACACTTGATACGAGAACATTTCCTAACTCAGTATTATATCAGATTTGCAACACGTGGTCAATCAGTTACACGACTAAATCACTGTACTCGAAGTTTCAATGTAACAGTATTCATAATCACTTGAATCACTTGAAACACAGCTTCAGTCTGTCCTAAAACTACTTCTTCAAAACTGCTTCTCCTGAGTATCTATTGTTCTAGGTGTCCATCTGTCGTTACATACGTCTTATTTCTCTCTCGTGTCTTCTCTGTAGTCTGTTCTCCTTCTGCTGTTCTTCTCTGATTGTCTATCCTTCTCTTGTCTGGACCGGTCTCTATTCACTGACCCTCCTTGTTCCTCCGTCTTCGGGCCCCGTCCTCCGTCTCGTCTCTACTTCTTTCTTCCTTCTTTCGTGATTGTCTGTTCTTCCGTCTTCGGGCTCCCTTCTCTGTCATCTCTCCTCAGTACTTCTTGGTCCCCCTGTCTCTCCGCTCACCTTTTTATCTTCAAGTCCAGCTTGACGGATTAACCAGTAAGTATTTTTGGCTCCGCCCTTCAGATGTCCACTGGTTCCCATGAGCCGATGTTCCCATGATTGTCCGTCATTCAAACTCCCCCGTGACTTATCTTTCGTAAGTCAGTTGTCAAATAGGCCACACCTCTAAATATTTAATTGGTCAGCTGGCCGAGGTGGTCACTCTTTTATTTAAAAACCGTGCGCAACAGCGTCCTGACGGGTGTCATGCGTGTCAGTCTCGTCTATACACTTGTTATTTACCTAACTCATTATCTTGCTCATTCCTGTCGGAGATTTTATTGTGTCCTCGCTTTTTCATTGTGCCTGTTTCTTCTTTTCTATTGTTTACACGTGCCAACGTCCAGTTACCGTTTTGTTATCACTGGACCATCCTACTTTCTGGCTTCCTTCTTTTGTATTACCTACATCTCAGCGTCACTGGGTCTCGTCTTTTTCTGTTCACTGTTTCCACTGTTTTACTTTTGTCCGCGTCTTGTTCTAGTGTCATGGAAGTTTTATACCTTTCTCTTCCTTTTCCTACATACTGTCGCTATTCCATGTTACTATTTTATTTACAGTATTTTTCATAATATAATTCATTAATAATAATAATAACAATAATCATTACTTACAAGGCCATGCTACACATCAAGTTTTCTAGCATTTCATCAAGTTGTCTAGCATTCCATCAAGTTGTCTAGCATTCCATCAAGTTGTCTAGCATTCCATCAAGCTGTCTAGCATTCCATCAAGTTGTCTAGCATTCCATCAAGCTGTCTAGCATTCCATCAAGCTGTCTAGCATTCCATCAAGCTGTCTAGCATTCCGTCAAGCTGTCTAGCTTTCCATCAAGCTGTCTAGCATTCCATCAAGCTGTCTAGCATTTCATCAAGTTGTCTAGTATTTCTTGCCAGTTTCAAAGTTAAGAAACATGCGAGTGAAAACCTGCATGCCGGAAACAAGCGCCCGCTGTTAGATATGTGGTAATTGGTTGAACTGAGCAAAATGAACGTAATGAGCTTGAGGCCAGCACACCAAGAAGAATATGAAACCCGTGTGTCGCCAACAGTTAATCACTGCAAAAATATACATACACATAAAAAAAATGCCGGAGAATCTTTCAGTTCTGTAATTGAAATCTCCCAGTCATGTTTCAACATGAACGAGCTGATGTCAGAAGTAAGAATTATGTTTGTAGTTGGATATCGTTACGTTTGTTTTGTTTGTTAGTTAGTTTGTTTGTTTGTTTGTTGGAAGTGGGGGGGGGGGGCGGAGGAGGGAGGGGTTATCTTCTCAGGGTATGGTAGCATGAGCTTTACAATCACATTTGTAGCCTCGACAAACTCAACTCACAAACTTCTTCAGATCTTAACCTAGGGGGCCTCCAACCCCACCCCCAACCAACTTTACAACGCCAGCGTTAGAACACTTGCTCAACGTGGAAACACCCCTCTGATGATGTCAGGCGTTGGGTAGTTTCAGTCATTCCTTGTGAAACTTTTCCGTCCCTTTCGATCGTAACGCGATCACATTTCTGGCACTACTTCCCCATCCAGTTTACCCCTGTCTTCATCCGCGGCATTCCCTTCATTCATTGTCTCCATCGACCACACAGAACAGTATGTTTGAAATACCAGCACAAATTACAGGGCGTGGACCAGAAATGGACGTAAGTGCCCGTAATTGTATTTGATCTTCTGCGAGGCACCTAATCTCCACAACTGTTCATTTCCAGTAAACGCCAGTGCCAGCACGCCGGAATCCAAAGGTTAACAGGAAATCAAAAATTATCGCCACACGATCGCCAGCACAGATCCGCCAATGCGTGATTACTCGTTCTAACTTTTAGCGGTTGCTGGCCTCCTCCAGCTCAGGAGATGGCGCTGCTGATAGCATATGCAAACAAGGACGTGTGCTAACTGTTCTGGCAGCCGAGACGAGCGAAAGACGGGAAGGAAAGGCAAATATAAGGAGGAAAAATGCGGGGAGACAGTCAGGAAGAGAGTAATTAGACTTTCTGTGGTTGGTTTTTTTTTTTTTGCAATTAACTGCGGTTGCTTATCTGGTTATAAGCTTCTTCTTCTTCTTCTCTCACACACTTACATACAAAAATATAGAGGCCATATGAAAGGGAGGTCCAGTCGGTACATCTCTCCAGAGCTTGGAAGTTTCCCTGTGTGGGCCCAGAAGGCTTCGAGGGCCCGTTGTGAACGAAAACAGATAATGAAAAGGGGGGGGGGGTTTGCACCGACTTTTAAAGTTTCTCTCTGTCATCGTCGTCGTCGTCATCCTCGCCACCCCCCTCTCCCTCTTGTTGTGATATTCCTCCTTAATTTTGCTGCACTAATTCTTCTCTACGAAAACTCCTTTCTCCTGGGCGCATGACAACAAAGTATCTTTATCTTATGATATCTTATACTTCGCTGGGAATGTAATCTTTTTTTCTTTTGCTTTTTCTTGTTCGTTTTTCATATTTCAGAAACTAGCCCATCATCACTCTTTATTCCTATCCCGTTTTAGTTTCATTCACATTTATTCGTCGTGGCTTTGTCTGAAGAGTCTTCTCTTATCCTTCTCCCCCTCCCCCTCCCCGCACTTCCCCACGGCCCTCCAACCCATTTCCCTTTCCATCCCCATGTTCCTGTTATATTCCTACATCCTCCCTATACTACTCCGCTATTATCACATCTCCCATCAGCAGCTCGCAGTCCTCCCCATTCTTTATCACTCGATTTCCCTAATTGACCTCCACCGATCACCGGATCCAGGAGGTCAGTTACTAACGATTTCCGGTCTTTTGTCCTTTTCTGCGGAGGAAGGAAAACAGGGCAGGTCGGCCACAGCTTCATTTGCAATTCTAGCACATGGGCAGTATAACACGGCTTAGAACATACTCGAAGAAAGGCAGCGGTTGCTAAAGATTTGGTTTCACTGACAGTTATTTGATTGCCCCTTTGAAAAGCATAAACGGCATGAAACAGACTTGAAATGCCAGTTGTTTTGTGAAGGAAATCATAGCAAAGCTTTATAGATGTAATCAGTTTCAGCGGAGGCATTCCTGTTTTCTAATCAGCGTGTAATATCCACCTTCATTTAAGCGCGTGAAACCTGGAAAAACAACTAAAGCAATAAACAGAAAAATAGACTCTTCTGAAAACAAATACCTAAGGAAAATACTCGGTATAAGGTGAAACGAATTCAAGAACAGCGCAGAGATAAGACAGATGAGCAAACAACAACCTGTCTCATGGTTGATCAGAAAAAGGGGGTGGACATATGTTGGTCATGTGATGAGAAGAAACAATCTGAGAATCCCCAAACAAGCTGTCAAGTGGAACATAACAGGCAAAAGAAAAAGCGATCGACCACGTGAAACTCTAAAGAGGACATTGTTAAGAGAGGCCAAATTAATAAGCATAAAGTCGCTTGATGAGGTTGAAAAGGCTTGCCGACAATAGGAAAACTTGGCGAAAGACCATGCGAGCCATATGTGACTTTTAACGGCAGGGAAAGGGATGTAAGAATATAATAATCGTTATGTAAACGTCCATGTCCAGGAAGACATTTTGAAGGCAAGGGATAGAAGACAGAATACGAGTAAGGATAGTGGAGTAGTAGGAAGATGAGGGCGATAACCTGCTAAGTGAGGACTGTGTGGTCAAAGATAAAGGATGTCTCAAGTATTTTCTAAACACTGTCAGTCGACATTGATGACGCGGGTCCATGAAACACCGGGAACGGAAGCGACTGCATCCAAAACAGGCACTTGAACTCCAGCGTGGATTTATGTTTAGTTTAGGCTTGAAACAAGTGCTCCTCTTTATCAGATTATAACCTTGTAATCGCTTGATAGTTTTCTCACGATTTCATCCCTGTTCATTATACACACATGCATACACGCTGTGCTCATAGTGTTAGGTCTGTGTTGGTCGTCGGTTTTATTGTCCGCATCGGTCTCTGTCCTTCTGTCCGCCCATAATTCATCCTTGTATGCTATCCATCTTTTTATCTGTCTGTCTGTATGTCTGTCTGTCTGCAGAGAGGTGATGTTGTTAGGCTAAGTATTGTAGTAAGAAGGAGACTACTTGTAACTTCTGAGGGAAATTAATGTACGTGTATTTAACCTGTTGTCCATACGTGTCCATCCTGTATTTAACCTGTTGTCCATACATGATCATCATGTATTTAACCTCTTGTCCATACATGAGCATCCTGTATTTAACCTGTTGTCCATACATGATCATTCTGTATTTAACCTGCTGTCCATACATGGCCATCATGTATTTAACCTGTTGTCCATACTTGACCATTCTGTATTTAACCTGTTGTCCATACATGGCCATCCCGTATTTAACCTGTTGTCCATACATGACCATCCTGTATTTAACCTGTTGTCCATACATAACCATCCTATGTTTAACCTGTTGTCCATTCGTGGCCATCCTGTATTTAACCTGTTGTCCATTCGTGGCCATCCTGTATTTAACCTGTTTTCCATACATGACAATCCTGTGTTTAACCTGTTGTCCATACATGAGCATCCTGTATTTAATCTGTTGTCCATACATGACCATCCTGTATTTAATCTGTTGTCCATACATGACCATCCTGTATTTAACCAGTTGTCCATACATGACCATCCTGTATTTAACCTATTGTCCATACTTGACCATACTGTATTTAACCTGTTGTCCATACTTGACCATACTGTATTTAACCTGTTGTCCATACATAACCATCATGTATTTAACCTGTTGTCCATTCGTGGCCATCCTGTATTTAACCTGTTGTCCATACATGACCATCCTGTGTTTAACCTGTTGTCCATTCATGATCATCCTGTATTTAACCTGCTGTCCATTTGTGGCCATCCTGTATTTAACCTGTTTTCCATACATGACAATCCTGTGTTTAACCTGTTGTCCATACATGACCATCCTGTATTTAACCTGTTGTCCATCCATGACCATCCTGTATTTAACCTGTTGTCCATCCATGACCATCCTGTATTTAACCTGTTGTCCATACATGACCATCCTGTATTTAACCTGTTGTCCATACGTGGCCATCCTGTATTTAACGTGTTGCCCATACGTGGCCATCCTGTTGTATCCGTTGTCCGAACCTTCGTAGAGAAACATATATTTTACTTGTTGTCCCAACACATACCATGATCAAAGCAGACCATCTTGTGGTCTCGTCTCTCCACCACAGAAGCAAAAATTACAGCAAGGACCCGAAACATGTCATTACCAGGGACAGCAGATTTTATTGTTCAAAAGACAGTCCTGTCCCCAGTTTAGCCAGAATCTAATGCAATATACAACAACAACAAATGAACTGTTGTCCAGGTTTCGTCCGGATATAAGGACACGAGAAACTACGAATGTCCAGAAATCTGGATCACTTCACATACATCGTCTACACACTCCAGAACCTGCAGGAAAATATCCAGATGCTCCTAAAAACCCAGGACAAGAAACTGCTGGGTAGTTTATGCAGTGTTATGTCCTGAAAGAATTTTGTTAAAGATATATTATATCTAGATAGTATTAATTAATTACAAATTAATGTTATATTTAAACACAAATCAAATAGTTTACGCTTGATAAACTTAGTCAAATAAAATGTTTAAATAGAAAATACTCAAATCTCGGCAACCACGTGGTCTTGTATCTTCACGTGGTCGAATTTATGTCGCCATTTCTGGCAAATGAAGGTATCACGATACTGGCTTGTACAGTCTCATATAAGTAGCTAGAGATTTATCTGCTGTTGAAGTTTTAGTATTGGCACATCATAAATGAAAACTCGGGCCGGCGTGGCATGTCTTATTTCAACGTCAAGTTAAAACTGGAAAACTACTCCTTCAAGAATACAAGATTTCTCATTGATATTCGCTCTATCGTTGTAATTTCCCACAGATATGCCCCCCCCCCCCCCAAACCACTTGTCGTTGTACTTTCCCATTGATATTCTCATTGTTGTAATTTCCCCACTTGTCGTTAGAATTTCCCACTGATATTCCTTTTCTCTCCCTAATCTAAGCTTCTGCTACTTGTTTTATCAGCCAGTTTGCCTACTAGGCGTTTGCCCTCTAGGCGGAGCAGTTATGTTGTTTCTGTCTGTCACAGGATGATGTTGCGTTATGTTGTTCTGTCACTTACAGGATGATGATGTTGCATTTATGCTGTTCTTCAGTTACAGAGTGATGTTGTTCTGTCGTCTGCAGGATATTGTTGCGTCTGGCTCCGTCAGCAGTATGATAATGTTGCGTCTGTGTTGTTTGTTCTGTCAGCTATAGGATAATGTTGCGAAGTTGATGGCCATAAACAGCTGATCAGGTGTGGTTGAACGTGGGCCACAGCTATCGAGAACTGCAGGAAGGCAGCCATTATAGTCCTGAAGAGGCACTTGTCTATCTGCGTACATCACTGTTGCACCAATAGGACTCGGCCGTCATCTGGGAGGCTTATCACTTGGAGGTATTCGTGTCTGTAGCAGGCAAGCCAATGAGGAGGACCCGGGGCTGGAGAGGAGGGCTAAGAGTGTTTTTGTGTGCTGAAGGAGGGCGAGACGGAAGGGAGTAGTAGTAGGTAGGGCGTTGTGGATGTTCAAGGAGAAGTGGATGTCGATGTAAGTAGACAAGATAGACACTGTTTAACGATGGGAGACGTCTGACAGCCCCCGTAACCTAAAGAACTGAGTCGGCAAGTTAAACTAGTCCTCTGAGTTGAGGCACTCTTTGCCAACACAGTGTACTGGAATAACAGTGCTAATTGTTCTTAATATAGATGGCTGTCAACAAAAGAAAGAAAACATCTTTCCACTTATAAACAAGCATATCATTATTCAGGGTTTGACTACAGTAAAGCTGTTGTAACTGCTTTTTTTTTTTCTTCTTCTTGTCTTCTGTCAGAGTGGACTGTATACTCGGCTGTAACATTTCCACGTTTTAAATATAACAGAGCATAAAAGACCACATTAAGTACAAACAAGAAGAAAACTAAAAGACATATTTTCTGATTAGAGAAAGGAAGTGAATGAGGTAATTATTTGAAATAGTCAGTAACCTTGCTATTGTCATACCCGGCATAACCAGGTAGAAGGTGAAAATCAAAGTCAGAAAACTGTTTTGATTTTTAAACATTCAATTTAATATATCTTAGGAGCTGTCAAGCGAACCGCTTACTTTATGTGCCTGATCATCACTGACTGTCAGCCCAATAAGAAGTAGAAAATATCAGATAATCCTCTACAAGCATCATCGATATCTTGTTCGCCCAGTAAGAAGTAGAAAACATCAGATAATCTTCTGCCCTCATCATCACTTATCAGTGAATGTTAAAAACGAGTCCTAAAATGCTGTATTGAACCTATCTTGTTATATGGAAGTGAATCATGGACAACAGGCAAGTCTGCACAAAAATCATTGGAAGCAGCAGAAATGTGGTTTATTAGAAGAATGTTGCGAATTCCCTGGACAGGAAAAGTAACTAATGAAGAATGTATGAGAAGAGCTGGAGAGACAAGAAAATCTTGTAAAAAAAAAATAAGAGAGAGACAATGTACTTTCATAGGACATGCAATGAGAAGAGGGGGCATTGAAAATATTAAAAGAATAGGAAAAATAGAAGGAAGAAAATCAAGAGGAAGACCAAGAGAAATGATACTGGACAGTCTGACGGGATGGTGTGAGAGGAGATCACCAACTGAGCTGATGGCCTGCATGAAAGATCGTGTACTCTGGAGAAGCATATTAGCCAACCCCAGTCGGCACAGCACATGATGATGATGATGATGATAATGAATCTTCTGCATTCATCATCACTATCTATTAGCCCAATAATAATTAGAAAACATCAGATAATCTTCTCCACTCATCATCACTATCTGTTAGCCCAATAATAATTAGAAAACATGAGATAATCTTCTGCCCTCTTCATCACTATCTGTTAGCCCAGTAATAATGAGAAAACATCAGGTACTGCTAATAAATGGGTTGTATTTATAACACAGTGTAATCTTCTGTATGGTCTCTTTGTGCTGAGCAGTCTCCACATGGAATCCTCACAAGAGCCGGACAATGTGACGGGTACCTGGTTCTTTCTCTATATTTAATGCTTTATGTTTTCCTGGCCCTCAAAAAGTGTGTGTGACTGGCATAATGGTTAGCGCTCTCTTCTCTCGCGGCAAAGTCGATAGTTCAGGTCCAGCAGGAGATGTCCCAGTCACTGAGTTGTAGATATGGATACCCTGTTTTGTTTTTTTTTTCCTCTGGAGTTGAGAAAGAAAACTCGGTCAAGAGTGCTACAGAACACATCACCTTCTGGTGTGTCGCAGGTCAAGACAACATATTCTCGAGGTGTCTCTAAGGCATGACAGTTATATTATGTGTGTGTATGTATATATATATATATATATATGTGTGTGTATGTATATGTATATATATCAGTCAGTCATTTGCTTGTCCCTTGCGGAACTTGGCCTCCCTAACCTATAGGCCTCTCGGTTGTAAGCAAGATGGCCTGCTGCTGATGCATCCATTTGTAGATTATCAACGATGTCTTGCAGCCATCTTCCTCTTGTCTTCCTCTCTTTCTTTTTCCCATTATGTACCCCTCCAAGACGGTCTTCTCTAAATTCTCATGACGTTTAATATGTCCAAAATACTTAAGTTTTCTCTGTTTAGTAATTACTAGCCAGCCTTCTTCAATATTTAGTTCTTGTAGTATGGATATATATGTATGTCTGTGTGTGTGTGTGAGAGAGAGAGAATTAAAAACAGTTTATCTTGTATTATTTAGTTGTGTATTATATACCAGGGGACAGCTGTGAAGACGATAATCAGTCAACGTGAAGGTTAAATATATATAGGGACACTTGTGGCGGTAAGACGGTAAGTGTAATAGTGGTAGAAACAGCTGCAGCAGTTTTGTGTCGGCTTGTCCTGATAGTAGGAGTGACATTGGCTGTGCGTCGATTTCATTTCAGATATCATGTGAATGTTGACAGCATCCCTAGGAAATTTGCTCTGTACACTTCACCCATCTCTGTACCACAAGCCACTGAGCAAATATTTGACACACACAGACTAGTTCCCAGTTGGTAGAATATCCAGTAATAAAAACATGTAACATCGTTAACAGACTCCATATTTTGGTACCCAACAATAAAATGTAACATCATTAACAGACACGTAACAGACGCCATATTTTAATATCCAATAAAAAATACATGTGACATCATTAAAAAACGCCATATTTTAATATCCAATAATAAAAACATGTGACATCATTAAAAAACGCCATATTTTAATATCCAATAATAAAAACATGTAACATCATTAACAGACTCCATATTTTAATATCCAGTAATAAAAACATGTAACAACATTAACGGACGCCATATTTTAGTATCCAACAATAAAATGTAACATCATTAACAGACTCCATATTTTAATATCCAATAATAAAAACATGTAACATCATTAACAGGCTCCATATTTTAATATCCAATAATAAAAACATGTAACATCATTAACAGACACCATGTTTTAGTATCCAGCAATAGAATGTAACATCATTAACAGACGCCATATTTTAATATCTAATAATAAAAACATGTAACATCATTAACAGACGCCATATTTTAGTATCCAACAATAAAATGTAACATCATTAACAGACTCCATATTTTAATATCCAATAATAAAAACATGTAACATCATTAACAGGCTCCATATTTTAATATCCAATAATAAAAACATGTAACATCATTAACAGACACCATGTTTTAGTATCCAGCAATAGAATGTAACATCATTAACAGACGCCATATTTTAATATCTAATAATAAAAACATGTAACATCATTAACAGACGCCATATTTTAGTATCCAACAATAAAATGTAACATCATTAACAGACTCCATATCTAACCTGCACATTTTCTCCGTCAGTAAAGCACCACCACCCACAATTTCTACACTCCCCCTTCCCACCTCCCCCCTCGAGCTAGTTTACGTACCACTGCCTGGTTCCGCATGAACGATTTGTGTAGAAGTGCAATAATTTTTTGGATTTTTTTTTTTTTTTAATCTGGCCTGGCAGCAGGTTACATGCTCAAATAGAGCGTGCAGTGTTTTGTGAGGTATTTTCTCATGTGCCTGCATTTTGGGAGGCTGTAGGGAGGTGTCTGGATCAAAGCATCCCAGGGGTTTCTAGCGCTGGGGGGGGGGGGGGGGAGATGTTGAAAATGATTGAGGCCATGGACTTCACGCCCCTCCTCTTTTTTTTTTATGGGGTGGGGTTCTTTTATGAGGAGGGGTTTTTTATGATAAAAACCCAATATTGGATAAAGTGGAGCAGTGTCATGTTTCAGTGTGTTTCTTGCTGGCTAGCGAATGTTTTCTCTACCTTTTATGTTGGCAGATGTGGACGGACAGAACGATTGAATGCTGTAGTTGTATAGTTTTGTCTGCAGTCCCACCGTGACGGTTGCTGTTGTTTTTTTGTAACTGCGAGTAAATGACGCCGTGTGACGGTTTCTGTTGTTTTTGTAACTGCGAGTAAATGACGCCGTGTGACGGTTGCTGTTGTTTTTGTAACTGCGAGTAAATGACGCCGTGTGACGGTTGCTGTTGTTTTTTTGTAACTGCGAGTAAATGACGCCGTGTGACGGTTGCTGTTGTTTTTTTGTAACTGCGAGTAAATGACGCCGTGTGACGGTTGCTGTTGTTTTTGTAACTGCGAGTAAATGACGCCGTGTGACGGTTGCTGTTGTTTTTGTAACTGCGAGTAAATGACGCCGTGTGACGGTTGCTGTTGTTTTTGTAACTGCGAGTAAATGACGCCGTGTGACGGTTGCTGTTGTTTTTGTAACCGCGAGTAAATGACGCCGTGTGACGGTTGCTGTTGTTTTTTTGTAACTGCGAGTAAATGACGCCGTGTGACGGTTTCTGTTGTTTTTGTAACTGCGAGTAAATGACGCCGTGTGACGGTTGCTGTTGTTTTTGTAACTGCGAGTAAATGACGCCGTGTGACGGTTGCTGTTGTTTTTGTAACTGCGAGTAAATGACGCCGTGTGACGGTTTCTGTTGTTTTTGTAACTGCGAGTAAATGACGCCGTGTGACGGTTGCTGTTGTTTTTTGTAACTGCGAGTAAATGACGCCGTGTGACGGTTTCTGTTGTTTTTGTAACTGCGAGTAAATGACGCCGTGTGACGGTTTCTGTTGTTTTTGTAACTGCGAGTAAATGACGTTGTGTGACGGTTTCTGTTGTTTTTGTAACTGCGAGTAAATGACGCCGTGTGACGGTTTCTGTTGTTTTTGTAACTGCGAGTAAATGACGTTGTGTGACTGGAAACACACGGTGAGTTGAGTGAGGAGTCCTCGGGATGAGCCACTGAAGCAGGTAGCAAATCCCACCAGCAGCAACAACAGACAAAAGCGGTAGCCGCACTTCCTATATAAACAGCTGTTATATTATAACCCAGAGGTTCTCAAACAGTGGAGTGTAGGGTTTGATTGCTTGTGTGTGAGAAAGAGAGAACTCAGACCACTGATAGACTCAGTCTGTTAGATTATTATATACATATTACATAGAATGCACCTTTGGGTCAGACAGTCTCGAGAAAAGAGAAGTTAACGACTGCATTCAGACATACACTGAAAAGGGTACATGGGACAACAAAGGTTGAGAACCACTGTTACACAAAACCAGATCATCAAAACAAGGAAGTAGTACAATATTCTACGCGAACTCTCCTTGGACAACGTCCTGTAAATCTGTTATGTGCCTGTTTATGTGCAGATAAGGCGCTGTTTAAATGTTCATTATTTTGCTATTAAAATAAACTAGGGTCACCCGGGGCGACACGCTTTGGTTAGACAGGACAGAGTCATCAAGTTACAGGCCGCGACAGGAAACAGACGTGAGTTATGGATCAGTTACAGAGCCAGGTTTAAAAATAGATTAAGAAGTCTCCTCTTGCTTCTTCTCGCTCCTCCGCTGCATCTTCTAGCTCCTCCGCTGCATCTTCTAGCTCCTCTTCTGCATCTCGCTTCTACGTCCCCTATTCTCCTGCATTCCTTCTTCTCGCTCTTCAATTCATCTCGCTTCTACATCCTCTCTTCTCGCACCTGCATCCCTTCTCGCTCCTCCACTGCTTCTTGTATCTCCTCCACTGCTTCTTCTCTCTCCTCCACTCCTTCTTCTCTCTCCTCCAGTGCTTCTTGTCTCTTCTCCACTGCTTCTCTCTCCTCCAGTGCTTCTTGTCTCTTCTCCACTACTTCTCTCTCCTCCAGTGCTTCTTCACTCTTCTCCACTGCTTCTCTCTCCTCCATTGCTTCTTGTCTCTTCTCCACTGCTTCTCTCTCCTCCAGTGCTTCTTGACTCTCCTCCACTGCTTTTTCTCTCTCCTCCACTGCTTCTTGTCTCTTCTCCACTTCTTAATCTTTCTCCTCCACCGCTTCTTCTCTCTCTCTTCCACTGCTTCTCCTCTCTTCTCCACTGCCTCTTCTTCCTTTTCCGCTGCTTCTTCTCGCTTTTCCACTGCTTCTTCTCGCTTTTCCACTGCTTCTCCACTGCTTATAGCTTGTACACCACTTCTTCTCGTTCATGCACTGCTTCTTCTTATCTTCTTCACTGCTTCCTTTCTCTCCTCCAATGCTTCTTCTTGCTCCTTCACTGCTTCTTCTCTCTCCTTCACTGCTTCTTCTCTCTCCTTCACTGCTTCTTCTCTCTCCTTCACTGCTTCTTCTCTCTCCTTCACTGCCTCTTCTCTCTCCTTCACTGTTTTTTCTCTCTCCTTCACTTCTTCTTCTCTCTCCTTCACTGCCTCTTCTCTCTCCTTCACTGCTTCTTCTCTCTCCTTCACTGCTTCTTCTCTCCCCTTCACTGCTTCTCTCTCCTCCACTGCTTTTTCTCTCTCCTTCTACTGCTTCTTCTCTCTCCTTCACTGCTTCTTCTCTCTCCTCCACTGCTTCCTCTCTCTCCTCCACTGCTTCCTCTCTCTCCTTCACTGCTTCTTCTCTCTCCTTCACTGCTTCTTCTCGCTCCTTCACTGCTTCTTCTCTCTCCTTCACTGCCTCTTCTCTCTCCTTCACTGCTTCTTCTCTCTCCTTCACTGCTTCTTCTCTCTCCTTCACTGCTTCTTCTCTCTCCTTCACTGCTTTTTCTCTCTCCTTCACTGCTTCTTCTCTCTCCTTCACTGCTTTTTCTCTCTCCTTCACTGCTTTTTCTCTCTCCTTCACTGCTTCTTCTCTCTCCTTCACTGCTTCTTCTCTCTCCTTCACTGCTTCTTCTCTCCCCTTCACTGCTTCTTCTGCTTTTTCTCTCTCCTTCTACTGCTTCTTCTTCTCCTTCACTGCTTCTTCTCTCCTCCACTGCTTCCTCTCTCCTCCACTGCTTCCTCTCTCTCCTTCACTGCTTCTTCTCTCTCCTTCACTGCTTCTTCTCGCTCCTTCACTGCTTCTTCTCCTCCTTCACTGCCTCTTCTCTCTCCTTCACTGCTTCTTCTCTCTCCTCCAGTGCTTCTCTCTCCTTCTTCTCTCTCCTCCACTGCTCTTCTCTCTCCTTCACTTCTTTTTCTCTCTCCTTCACTGCTTCTTCTCTCTCCTCCACTGCTTCTCTCTCCTTCACTGCCTCTTCTCTCTCCTTCACTGCTTCTTCTCTCTCCTTCACTGCTTCTTCTCTCCCCTTCACTGCTTCTTCTGCTTTTTCTCTCTCCTTCTACTGCTTCTTCTTCTCCTTCACTGCTTCTTCTCTCCTCCACTGCTTCCTCTCTCCTCCACTGCTTCCTCTCTCTCCTTCACTGCTTCTTCTCTCTCCTTCACTGCTTCTTCTCGCTCCTTCACTGCTTCTTCTCCTCCTTCACTGCCTCTTCTCTCTCCTTCACTGCTTCTTCTCTCTCCTTCACTGCTTCTCTCTCTCCTCCACTGCTCTTCTCTCTCCTTCCACTTCTTTTTCTCTCTCCTTCACTGCTTCTTCTCTCTCCTCCACTGCTTCTTCTCTCTCCTCCACTGCTTCCTCTCTCTCCTCCACTGCTTCTTCTCTCTCCTTCACTGCTTCTTCTCGCTCCTTCACTGCTTCTTCTCTCTCTTTCACTGCCTCTTCTCTCTCCTCCACTGCTTCTTGTCTCTCTTCCACTGCTTCTTCTCTCTCCTCCACTGCTTCTTCTCTCTCTTCCACTGCTTCTTCTCTCTCTTCCACTGCTTCTTCTCGCTTTTCCGCTGCTTCATCTCGCTTCTCCTCGGTTTTCCACTGCTTCTTCTCGCTTCTCTGCGCTTCTCCGCTGATCCTAGCTTCTACACCGTCTCCTCTCGTTCCTGCACTCCTTCTTCTTATCTCCTCCACTACTTCCTCTCTCTCTCTCTCTGCTCCACTGCTTCTTCTCTCCTCCACTGCTTCTTTTTTCTCCTGCATTGCTTCTTCCCTCTCCTCCACTGCTTCTTCTCGCCTCTCCACTGCTTCTTCTCGCCTCTCCACTGCTTCTTCTTGCCCCTCTACTGCTTCTCGCCTCACTCCAATGTGTCTTCTCCACTGCTTCTTTCTTCTCTCTTCTCCACTTTCTCTCATCTCCATTACTTTTTCTCCCCCCCCCCCTCTACTTCTTTTTCTCCCCTCTCTACTTCTTCTCACCTCCCTCCACTGCTTCTTCTTACCTTCCTCCACTGCTTCTTCTCACCTACCTCCACTGCTTCTCCTCACCTACCTCCACTGCCTCTTCTCACCTCGGCGCCCCCCCCCCCCCGTTTTTTTTTTTAATCTTGACGTCTGGGAGATGCCTAAATCAGACAGAATATGCAACTTTTGTCAAGATCACATATACATAGAACAAATAAAGTAAATATGTCGACATAGAATTCTCCCTTATGCGCTGTATAAATTAAATATGTAATTCACCAATCATATGTTCACGAGGCAGTTGTGAAGAGGACGTGCAAGTAGTTAAAGGTGGAATCTGTAGGGATGCATGTCGGATAGTGCTTAAGGTGACCTGTAGTGGCAATACTGTGATTGTGATTGGGCGATAAATGTCACAGCTGTTGTAGTTATTGGAAAACATCATAACAATGGATAAAACTGAAAGCAAGAGAGGCAAAGGAAGACGGGGGGGGGGGGGGAATGTTAGAAGGCCTGACATTGTGGCGTAGAAAAAAGTCACCAACAGAGTTGCTCAGAAATGTCAAGGATCGAAATGCCGGGCATGGCACGTGATGATGATTGTAGCAGCAGTGTTGGTGGTAGGAGTAACAGTGCCTAATTCTAGTGGTAGATGTGGCGATATTACTAGTGATAATGGTGATGCTACTAGAAATGGTGGTGCTGGTATTGGTGGTAAGAGTAACGGTTGTAGTGATAGTAGCGGTGAGATGGTGATAGCGGTAATCACAGTGGCAGTTGTACCGGTCAGGTATAATCGTCAGTTTTAGTACTGCTGGTGGTGGTAGTATTAATGGAGGTGATAGTAATAATAGTGGTAGTAATACAGGTGATAATGGTGATAGTAACAGTGGTGGTTGTGTTAGTACTGATGGTAATGATAGTGATTGTAGTAGTGGTGGCGGTGTAGTGATGATAGTGGCAGTTGAACCAGCCAGAGTAGTCATAGTCAAAAAGCACTACTGGCGGAGGTAGAGTTAACGGTGGTTATGGTAGTAGTAATGTTAGTAGAACCTGTAGTGTGGTTATGGTAATAGTAATGTTAGTAGAACCTGTTGTGTGGTTACGGTAATAGTAATTTTAGTAGAACCTGTAGTAATGATAATAACAAATGATAGTAGCGATCTTCATCTTCTTCGGCGCTCAAGTTCTTGGTCACGCTAAATCAGAAGCAAGCCGGTGGCCAGGATGAAGACAGTCATCTGCCTGGGGTCGATGGCCGTGTCTAGTTGTGTAGGTCTGTAAAAGTGCCCTTTCTTCGAGTACGTGTTCTGGAGCCTGTACTCCGCTTCTACGCGAACATTCCGTTATATGTGAGATGGTGGTAGTGCAATGGTAACTGTGGGAGCCGCGTTAGCGGAGTGGATTAGTCACTCGCTCGCCGGCCCGACGAACCGGTATATTTCTGCTCACCACAGTGGCGGTCAGGCCGTGACTCGCAAAAAATCTCCCGAGGTTCACAGAGCTTCAAGAAAAAAAATGAGTGCCAGGGTTAACGCTCTGGGAAGGAAGAGGATTGACGCCGCTAGCTACGGAGTTCGTGCTGATGGCGACACTACTCAACAGTTTCTGGTCATCTGTTGACTAGGCAACAGAACGTTTATGATTTGACCATGGTCAAACCACGTCGAGGTTTTCCGGTGAGAAAATCCAACACTAGATTAAACGGGTGCAGCGAAAACCGCGGTCTCAGGCAATCCCGCTTCTGAGACCCACCAAGAATACAGGCCCAAGCCCCGCGATACTCTGAACCTTTTGTGATCCTCTCGGGGATCTCTTTTGGGCCTCTCGGAGACCACAGGGGGACCACGGGACACATCGAGGGTCATAGGAGTAAATTCAGCAGGATCATGGGGCTGTCTTGGTGGTAGAAGCGGAAGAAGAAGAAGAAGAAGAAGACCGTGGTCAGTGATGTTGGTTCACAGCTCTTACCTAGTGGAGTAGCACAGCTGTGATGAATGTAGTACTTGAATTCATAGTAGTAGTAGTATTACTCAGATTAGTACTGAGATGGCGTTTGTAGTGGTTTTTTTTAATAATAGGATGTGTATCCGTAATGGAGATTGTTGCTTTTACAGTAACAGTAATTGTAATCGTAGCGGTAATAGAAAATATTAATGTTAATATTACCTGCTTAGATGTTTAAACTCTAGAATATTGGGGGGGGGGGCGGAATCCTATTTGTAAAGACGTAATCGTGTATGTCTTTATATTTCTTCGTGCTGTGAAATCTAAGCTTGGCAATGGGAATGAATGGTGGAAGGGCTTTTTTAACACAAACGATGTGATTATTCACGATCAATCATCCGTAACTCCGATAGACTGCTGTGAATAGGAAGGAAGATTTACTGAAATTAGACTTTGAGAAAGCAGTATTTGAAAGCACAGAAAGTTTCAAAGGGATGGGCGATTGTAGAAAGACGAGAAGGTAAATAATTTGACCAAAATATAGTGCAGGATTTGTACCTGGTCACGTCACACTCGGCTGTGAAAGACCTGGATGGTTCTGACTGCTGGCCCATGTTCTTGTGATGGCAGGAGTACTTGAGGGGACGTCTCTGTTGCCAAGACTGCTTCACTGGGAAGGAGATTCTCTGACGGTGAGAGGGAGACGTCCGCCAGAGGGAGATTTCCTATATGATGACCAGAAACGTAATAGTCATAACAAATATCAGTACTTTGCTTCTTTCAAACTTTCTCAAGAGCTCAAATCATGGACTGTAGGTTAAACTTGTTTGCTCATTTGTTATGGGTCCTATTTCTGTGTGCAGTGTCATCATTGATGGGCGTGTCATGTGTTTTATGATAATGTTTCGTAGTAGATAAACATGGGAGTGGAAAGCGTTGATTGGCTCAGAATGTGAATAATTGATTCAAAACTTTCATTGACTGAAATAGAAGTCTAAGAATCACTTTAATGCAGAAGTAAATCATAAACAGCCAGAAGTCACACAGTTCTGAACGTTTCCGACAGTAGCATACTACAAAAGTATCAGTGCAGTAAACTACACTTTAAAAAATGTGCAGTTTTTTGTTTTTTTTTTGGATTGTGAATAAAGGTGAGAATGAAACAAGGACGGATACTGTTACAAAATAGTGTAACAAAATGTTACTTTAGCATAGGCGCACTTGAGGACGAGAGAGAGGAGGGTGTCGTGACGGAAATGAGGAAAACTGTTAGCAGCAGAAAGAAGAAAACGGACCGGAACTCACAGAGTGTTTACCTGAGGTTGTAACAAAATGTTAACAACTGTTGGGACCGTACGAGTTACAATTAATAGAATGTTAACAACTGTTGGGACGGTAATAGTTAAAATTAATAGAATGTTAACTGTTGGGACGGTAAGAGTTACAGTTAATAGGATGTTAACAACTGTTGGGTCGGTAAGAGTTAAAATTAATAGAATGTTAACAACTGTTGGAACGGTAAGAGTTACAATTTGATCAAGGTGTAATTTGTGGGGTTGGGGTTGGGGGGTAACACAAAAGATTATTCTTTTTTCTTCCATCTCCCGGGGACTGCTTGCCGATGTCCTCTGCAGCCAGTGCGGTGGAGATATGAGAGCGGGTTACAGCCTCTATTTTGTTTTGTCCAGTCCCTGAATGGAGGTAACATGCAGGGGGTAAAGGTTTGAACTATTTCTTTAGCAGACTCCACCGCCATTAAAAACTATGGCGTTCTCTGCCACCTCAACCAGTCCTTCTACGCCCAAACAGACACAAGATTGTAAGAAAATGCTCACTGCTTCCTTTCCACATCGCACTGAAACAGTAGAAAAGAGGGATTTAAATCATAATGATCATAAAAGCGAAGGTAGAAGGGGAAAAAAAGGATATTGCTAAAGTTCAAAGTGTCACTATCTCCCATGTGTGCGCCCTTTGACATTAGCGTCGTCACTTTCGTGTGCGTGAAGTAAGCGGGCGTTTTGGTTTGTTCAGAATATTGGGAAGGACCTTTCGATTTTATAAGAAAAGAATGTACAGGATTTTATATATATATATATATATATATATATATATATATATATACATACATACATACATACACGAGATTATGTAGCGAAACAGAGATGGTTTAGGAATGCAGCCCGCCTCGCACAGAACAATAAACCTGCCACTAAAGCTGAAATGTTCTTGTTATTTATCAGCCGCCAAGTGTCGGAGGACGGAAAGGGCCACTTGTTCCGTCATATTAGTTGTGAACCACGAGTCTTTTGTCGCATCTTAACCGATTATTAGCCAGTGTAAAAGGGAGGGGTCGGTCCTGTTCGACTGCCGACGTCCGTACACACAGCTCCTCCTGCTCATAGTAGACGTCAGCACGCAGTGATCGCTGCCTGGCCCGAACCAACAGGACCTGCTTGTTTTAAGTTCAGTGATCGGGCGTTATGTGTTCGACGAATCGGCTGCCGTGCCGTGGAAGCCAAAGCGTTCCCTCTCTCTGTGTGCACTAGCAGAAATCTGTTTGAGCCACGATCTGATTTCTGCTAACGCGCGTGAAAGTCGGTCGCGGGCAGGACTTGCCGCCAAGTGGAGCGAGTCACAGAACCCGATCACCGCTGATGGACTAAAACTTCGCAGTTGTTAAATCGGCAGAAAGGAAACGAGTTAGAAAAAAGCAACACCTGTTGAGGTCTTCTCGCAGTTTCTTTGCAGGATTTTGTCATCTGTGTTTTTTGTTTTTTTTTTTTGCGATCTGTGGCTCATTCTAACCTTGTGAGTTTTCACGAACGTGTATCAGCCTGAGAGAAGAATGTGCTGACAGGTCGTTCACATCTGCTGCCCTGCTAATCTGAACGGGATTTCGGTTTGTGAACACATGTTGATTCGGTCGTGGACTAAATGAGGTATGTGTCAAACACTTGTGTAGTGTGTACGTTTGTTGTTACAGTTTGATCCAGTAAATTTAACTACATCAAGATGATGAAAAACAGCCAAGCGGCTCTGGCTTGTTTTGTAAACTTTTTTTTTTTAAGTTTCCAGTTTTGTGTGTGTGTGCGCGCGCGCTACAAACAAGAAGTCTGTCCGCAGTTTTTTAAGAGATACGTCAGTAAAATGTTTTGTTGTAGTGAGATTTCTGTTCTTGTTGTGTCTCCTGGTAAACAGACATTTCTTTTCTTTGCTGGTGGCTGTGAGGTCAGCCGTGTATGAACAGAACTGCCCCGCTGTTGTTGGGCTGTCCTGCTGATTTTTTTAACAAGGGCTTACACGAGTCATCACTTTCCTTCATGTTTGCGTTTACGTGCTGACTCTGTGACTTCTATGATTACGTACCGTAACGTAACGCAGTCACATAAGAACTAGCGCATTACAGTGTGATCATTGAAAGCTACCAGTAACCCAGTTCTGGTGTGATTTGCTACACAAGCTGTTGTGGTTTGCTTCAAGACGGCGGAGATGCTGCAAGATTCATCATTTCAGTCACATCAAGAATTTGTTTACAAAGTGTGGCCCTTCTGTATCATTTCTTCACAGTTTTTTTCCCAGATCTACATTTTAATTAACATGGCCGTAATAGGAGACCGAACGAGTTTAAAATGAAGTAATTAAATCTGTAGAATTTTTTTAAAACACGTGAATATGCTTATGCAACACACGATGAACAGAAGAAATGATATAGTCTTGTATCAGTTCACTTCTATCCTTTTCTTGCTAATATGATAGTATAAATTATAGGCTCCAGCTTACTCCATTAGGCCGTTTGATATCCTCTTTCACAAGAGCTTGCCTTAATTTATTTATTAAAAACTTTCTATAAATTGCTTTGTAGAGAATGATGGTGTGTGTGTGTTGTTCTTCCTTGTCCCATGTTCTGTGAGATCCAGATGATTTGGGAGATAAGGGGTATAGAGGTTGAGGGCACGCGATTTTCTGTTAAGAAATGATTGCCAAGCACAACGTCAAAGAAACACATGTTGTAGTTTGTCTCAAGAAATACTTCTTTAGCACACTCCACCCCACCCCCCATTTAAGTGTTGTAGTTTAATTCAGTGTTGTAGTTTGACCCAGTGTTATAGTTTGTCTCAGTGTTGTAGTTTAAAGAAATACTTCTTTAGCAGAATCCACCCCCATTTAAGTGTTGTAGTTTGACTCAGTGTTGTAGTTTAAAGAAATACTTCTTTAACAGATTCCACCCCCATTTAAGTGTTGTAGTTTGACTCAGTGTTATAGTTAGTACTAGATTTTCCTGACTTATCACGGAATCTCCGCTGCACGTTCAGTTTCATGACGAGAGCTTCTGCGCTGCCAAGGTTGTGTGGTTGTTATTTGGTCATTTGCGTCTGTCTCAGAATCATATAGCCCGACAAGCTCAGAGAACTCCTCCTTTATATAAGTTGTAAGAAGTAGATAAAAACAGGCAGTCCTCCCACGATCTCAGCCAGCAACAAGCAGTGGGGACCAGCATGATCGAGACGGCCCATTTACGAGTATGTTCAGCCTTTCTGTAATCTGACCAGCCCCATTCCGCACAGCTTTCGCGCAGTAAACCTTCAGGTATAGACTTTCATGTAATGTGTATAGTGTGTTTGATGCAGCCTTGATTACTGTCTGTCTGTGGTCTTTTCACAGATATGAACTTTAAAATTCCACACTTTATTTAAGATCAGAATTAGTACACAAAAAATGACGTATAAAACAGGCTGATGATCACCTGGTGACCGTTTTCCTTCCTTCACATGTCAGATGAAGTTCCTTTTTCATCCTTCACACATCAGGTGAAGTTCCTTTTTCATCCTTCACACATCAGATGAAGTTCCTTTTTCATCCTTCACACATCAGTGAAGTTCCTTTTTCATCCTTCTCACACATCAGACGAAGTTCCTAATTTTCATCCTTCACACATCAGATTAAGTTCCTTTTCCTTCCTTAGACACATCATTTGAAGTTCCTTTTTCCTCCTTCACACATCAGATGAAGTTCATGTCCATCATCTAAGGGAATGTGTACTTGTAAATCGCCCATGTCATCCTGTAGCCATCTCCTCTCTCTCTTCTTACCGCCTGCAAAAGGGGTGGAGGGGGGTGGGGGTTCGGGCCATACGTTTCCATATAAGGCTTGTAACAAAAGCCACACCATCGCTTGCGACAAAATCAATCTGCCGAACTGTAACGCACAGGAGAGCAAGAAGAAAGAGGGGAACTGAGCATAGTTCTCATGTTTCCAATTCATTCACCCGACCTTCCTTCTCCTCGCTTGGGTGATTTTATTATCGAGTCTGAGAAGTCGTGGTCACGTGACAGAGATCTGGTTTCACGTCTCGCGGATACATGTTACCTCGGGACGATCCTGCCCTGGGTTAGCGGGTGTACACTGTGATGTCCCAGTCTTAACCCACGCTTGTGTAGCCCTAGATTTTTTTTTTTTGTTGCATCTGCAATGATATAATAACTCTTGCAACAATGGCGATCTCCTTCACACTGAAATATAAGGCACCCTCGTACTGATATCCCAAGACTAAATGGTACAGATGATTGGAACTTTTTCACTAATATCTCAGGACTAAATGTTACAGATGGTTGGAACCCTTTCACAAATATCCCAATACTAAATGGTTGAAATCCTTGCACTAATATCCCAAGACTAAATGTTACAGATGGTTGGAACCCTCGCACTAATATATAGTACAGATGGTTGAATTTGTGCAGACTTGTGGTTCAAGAAACAGGAGGCATAACTAGAAAACATTAGAAGAAGACTTCTGTGATTTGTGAACTTGGTGTGAAATGCTCACACAGATGGGAAGAAAAGAAAGATTCTGTGATTTGTGAAATTGGCGTGAAATGCCCACACAGATGGGAAGAAAAGAAAGATTCTGTGATTTGTGAAATTGGTGTGAAATGCCCACACAGATGAGAAGAAAAGAAAATGTATGTGATTTGTGAAATTGATGTGAAATGCCCATATAAATGGGAAGAAAATAAAACTGGAACAACACGAGTACAAGTTAGTGTAGTAGAACAGTGAATACATTTGACAGAATAAAATATACAGAGAAGCAATGGGATAGATTCAGAAAAAATTAGAAAACGAGTTCCGATGAAGCTGTATCGTGCAAGATCCTCTAAGCTGCTTCCACGTCATTACTTGACATACTCTAGGTTTGTTTCCACAGATCGGCACAGACAGTATCTTAAAGACCTAATGAAGAAATCATCATATTTATTTACCCACATGACATCTTTATTATTATCATTATCATCATTAGTACTATTGTCACGCCTACCTTCTTCAGTTTACTTTATAGTCTAGATATATTTCCTCTCTTCGGACAGTAACCTACCACGTGTGATCTTATTCTCAAATATCACCTTTTTTTCCTAACCAGCCTACCACGTGTGATACTGTTCTCAGATATCACTTTTTTCCCCCTAACCATCATACCACGTGTGATCCTGTTCTCAAATATCACCTTTTTTTCGTAACCATCATACCACGTGTGATCCTGTTCTCAGATATCACCTTTTTTTCCTAACCAGCCTACCACGTGTGATCCTGTTCTCAGATATCACCTTTTTTTCCTAACCAGCCTACCACGTGTGATCTTATTCTCAAATATCACCTTTTTTCCTAAACAGCCCACCTCGTTTGATCTTATTCTCAAATATCACCTTTTTTCCTAAACAGCCTACCACTTGTGATCCTGTTCTCAAATGTAACCTTTTTTTCCTAACCACTGTACCACATGCAGTCCTGTTCTCAAATATAACCTTTTTTTCCTAACCACTCTACCACATGCAGTCCTGTTCTAAAATATAACCTTTTTTTTTCCTAACCAGCCCACTAAGCGTGATCATAATCTCCTTCTTTTTACTAATCTTCAGCCTACCACATATTCTCAAATCTTTTTCTTCCTAACCATTGACCTCCCACTTGTATCAAATTCCCTGTTCCCAGTCTCACTAATCAGTAGCATACCAAATATGATAATTTTCCCAATTCCCATTCTCGCTAATCAGTAGCGTAGCACGTATGATAATATTCATAATTCCCATTCTCGCTAATTATTAGCGCACCATGTATGATCATACTCCCAATTCCCATTCTCGCAAATCATCAGTGTACCACGTATTATCATATTTCCAAAGTTCCATTCTCACTAGTCATAACCTACGATGTATTATCTCAAATCCTTTTCCCATTAATCATTAACAAACCACGAATGATCATATTCCTTAATCTCGTTTTTTATCATAATCATTACCCCCCCCCCCCACACACACACACATACACATATATAATTGAGCATAGACTTGTAACTAGATGGGGCATACAAGAAGGCCAGTGGTCCCTCAGAGGAATGCTTCAGCAGGTGCTAAGATATTTTTGCAAAAGTGATTATTTAACGTGTATACTGAAAATATCATGAGGAATGTTAGAAAAGATGTAGACAAAGAGTATTACGATGCCATAACAATTGGAGGTTATGAATTGTTAACAAAACAGATGAGAAACACATAAATGCCTTTGAATATAAATGCTACAGAAGAGTTCTTCAAATATCGTAGACACAAAAAAGAACAAATATATCCATAATACAATAACTTAATATTGAAGAAGGCTGGCTAGTAAAGAGTATTAAAGAGAGAAAACTTCAATATTTTGGACATATTAAACGTCATGATAATCTAGAGAAAACCGTCTTGGAAGAGTACATAATGGGAAAAAGAAAGAGAGGAAGACCAAGGCGAAGATGGATGCAAGACATCGTTGATGATCTGCAAATGGACGCAGCAGCAGCAGGCCATCTTGCTCACAACCGAGAGGCCTACAGGAGTGCTGTTAGAGAGGCAAAGTTCCACAAGGGACATGCAAATGAATGAATGAAATGATTATTTTCGTATGCAACCCGATAGCTTATGAGCAGAAAGTTTCATTTTGCATTTTGAAATATTTCAGATCGATTTTATCTCACATATAGCTTACGCATGTAATTTTCTATATTGTATTTAGAATATGAAGAACGTGGAAGTATTGTACAAGAAAACGACAGGAAAAATGTATGTGCTGCGACACCTGCTCGGCTTAGATGGAACATTACAAAAAAGATTGTTGTCTGTATGAGATGTGACCAGAGCTTGTCTGGCTGGACTGATTAGTGATAATCTTGTGTTACCTACTTTCTGATTTGTCCACCTAGACATGCTGATCTTGTGTTACCTTACTTTCTGATTTGTCCACCTACACATGCTGATCTTGTGTTACCTTACTTTCTGATTTGTCCACCTAGACATGCTGATCTTGTGTTACCTTACTTTCTGAATTTGTCCGTCAACTTTTTTTTTTCTTCATTATGTAAATTACTGCAGCAGCTATTTCTGTCCTCCTGGATCTAAATTCGGATTATGAAGATTTTGTGTTCTCTGGAGGTGGAAAACAAGTTTTGTAACTCATTATGTATTAAAGTTTCTGCGGCCTCATGTTTGTTAACAAGATTTCGCTTACAAAAACCGGTTTGTTTGTTTGTTTGTTTTTTTTTCTATTCGAGGTCGGAGCTGCGCTCATGCTAGACATCCTACTCTCCATGTACGTTTTGTATGCGTGAGTGGCCGGCGACAGACCCACAAATCAACCTATTCTTCCTTGTGTCCCGTTAATTTATATATGCATTTTATAGTAATTCCTTAATTCGTAAACCTTCGCCATTGTAGAATCTGTTGATTGACATTCCTTTTGGGCCAACATTGGCTCATAGGGCGGAAATCATATCTTTCCATGTCTGACCACTCGCCGCCGCCCGCTGTAGGTATTGGGTGGACTTGAATCCCAAAGTTGTACGCTGTCTAGTGATGCTGATGCTTTTACTTAGAGTCTCCTTTTGCTTGCCTTGCTTTCTTTTGCCTTTCGATGACCATGTGAGGGACTGGCGAGGGAGTCTGGATTCGTCCATTCTGAGAACGTGGCCGAGACAGGCCCATCGACGTCTTTTGATGTATCTTGACACGTAGACTTGGTTCGATTCCTGTCTTATTGACTCGTTCGATTTAAATATCTGATGTTCAGTAGTCTACGAAGACATTTGTTCTCAAATGCATCAAGTCTTCGATTGAGTAGACTGGTTAATTTCCAACTCTCACACCCGTATGTTAACATTGGGATCACACAGGAGTTGACAGTTTTAAGTTTCATGGTTTTACTGAGCGTATTTGACTTCCAGATAGTAGACTGTTTATTGAAAATATTGGAAGCCATTGCAATGCGGGACTTGATTTCTGGTGTTGTATCACCCAATGTTGACATTTTGCTTCCCAAATAGGTGAAATTGTGGAATTTTTCAAAAGCAAAACCGTTTAACAGGATCTCGTCAGATCTGTATGTGAGATCAATATATATTTTTTTTTCACTATTAATTTGTAGGCCAAGTTGTTTTGAGTAGGAGTGGAGTAGGATCCATCATGGCAACGAAGAACAGTAAATCATGATACAACAAAATGCGATCATTTTCGCTGTAGGATCTGTCGTGGCAACGAACATGATCGCATTTTGTTGTATCATGATTTACTGTTAGTCTGTCTCCATAGGCTTACCTGTCTGTCCACGTGTTTGTTTCATAGTCTGCCAGTCTGTATCATAGCCTACCTGTCCGTGTTAGTCTGCGTATCTGCATAATAATTTGCCTCTTATGTTGTGTCCTGAGCGCTATCCTCCAGCATGCTTGTGTCTTGTATCCATACAGATGACCACCATGTTCTAAGATCTAACTCTTTGATTTCTGTTTTATTAATTGACAGACCCCACTCCTCCTCCTTTTACCCCCCCCCCCTTTTTTTTTAAAAATTCCAGTGCATGCCAATCAGCTGTGTTGGGCTGATTCGGAATCCACAAAGCCCCCCCCCCCCCCACTCCCTCCCATTTCTCACTGGTTCCACCTACTTTTCATCATACCTCTCTATACCTCCACTGTCCGCCTCTTTATTCTTTCTTAATCTCACCATTCATCATTATTAGAGTCAAATTCATGTCACATCCTGAGAAACATGGAGGGGAACATTTCACTGGCTCATTTTTCCCCCCTCCTCTCCCGCCCCCCCCCCCTTTTTTTTGCCCATGACCTTTCCACATCTCAGTTTTCCAGCATGCTTCTGTCCGTCTGAGTCAGTCAGTCTTCACTACTTATTCATTCCTCCATTCATTCCTTCCTGTGTTAAGCCTGCATTTGTTTCATCAGTCAGTTGCTTTCCTTCAATCAACTTTAGTGGGTAGTTTATTTTTCGTAATTCCAGTCATTGATGACTTTGTTTTTGCTGGCATTTATTGTATGCGAATTACGGATGCTCCCATTTCATGTCTTTTTAAGCTTTAGCTATGCTGTTGTAGCTTTTAACTGTGCCATTGTAAGAGTTGGCTGTGCCGCTGTAAGAGTTAGATGTGCCACTGTAAGAGTTAGCTGTGCCATTGTAAGAGTTATCTGTGCCATTGTAAGAGTTAGCTGTTCCATTGTAAGAGTTAGCTGTTCCATTGTAAGAGTTATCTGTGCCATTGTAAGAGTTAGCTGTTCCATTGTAAGAGTTAGCTGTTCCATTGTAAGAGTTATCTGTGCCATTGTAAGAGTTAGCTGTTCCATTGTAAGAGTTGGCTGTGCCATTGTAACCCTTAGGTGTTGCATTATAACCCTTAGCTGTGCCTTTGTAAGAGTTAGCTGTGCCACTGTAAGAGTTAGCTGTCCCATTGTAATCCTAAACTTTTCCATTCTAACGAGATAGCTGTGCCATTGTAACCTTTAGCTGCTTCATTGTAAGAGTTTGCCATTGTAGACCTTATCTGTCCCATTGTAAGAACTGTGCCATTGTAGCCCTTATCTGTCCCAGGCAAGTGGTAAGATAAAAACTGAAAAGAGAAGGAAAGAGGCTTTTGAAGGGAATGTGGAGCTCGGGTCTTTTATGGGAAAGAAAGATCATGTCACACATAAAACGACGAGAGACACTGTGGTATGGGGCAAGGACCAAGGAGTCCTTTCTGAAAAAGATGAGAAACGGCGATTGCAGAATAAAACAGTGTCATAAATACAGTGTTTTTACTCAGTAAATGCCATTAACCCCAAAGAGACCTTTATAATGTATAGCTCCTACTGTTCTTTAATTATTTTTTTTTAATTAGTCACGCTTTATAGGGATTCTTGTCGTTTCAAATCTTTGAAATTCAAATCTGTAATTTAGCTTTTGAGCGACTGTTTTGTGCGGCTTTTTTAACGTTTTTTTTTTCTTTTTTAACCATTTGTTGTTGTTGTTTTTTTTTTTAATTTCTCATTTCATATCATTTCTTGACGCTAGTGAAACTTACCTACATTTTTCTAAACATGTCCTTTCACTGGTACAAACTGTTCTTTCTAAACATGTCCTTTCACTGGTACAAACTGTTCTTTCTAAACATGTCCTTTCACTGGTACAAACTGTTCTTTCTAAACATGTCCTTTCACTGGTACAAACTGTTCTTTCTAAACATGTCCTTTCACTGGTACAAACTGTTCTTTCTAAACATGTCCTTTCACTGGTACAAACTGTTCTTTCTAAACATGTCCTTTCACTGGTACAAACTGTTCTTTCTAAACATGTCCTTTCACTGGTACAAACTGTTCTTTCTAAACATGTCCTTTCACTGGTACAAACTGTTCTTTCTAAACATGTCCTTTCACTGGTACAAACTGTTCTTTCTAAACATGTCCTTTCACTGGTACAAACTGTTCTTTCTATCCTTGTCAAGTACAAGGCAGGCACTTATGCAAATTGTACCTCTTGGCCGTGTCTCTTCCTAGCACTTATATGCAAACTGTGCTTGCTCAAAACTTTCTCTTCCTGGCACTTATACAAACTGTACTTGCTCAGAACTTTCTCTTCCTAGCACTTATACAAACTGTACTTGCTCAAACATTGTCTCTTCCTACCATATGTACAAACTATACTTTCTGGCCGTGTCTCTTCATAGTACTTCTACAGACTGTACTTTCTGGCCGTGTCTTGACCTAGCACTAATGAAGACCTTTTATTTTTTGTAAGAGTTGCAGGTGTTTTTTTTTTCTTTGTACCTGCCATTCCAGAGTTACGAATCTATAAATCTTTCTGTTCATTTATATATTATGTGTTGAATATGGCTGTACATTCCCGTCCCTTGTTTCCATGACGTTTCCCCACTTGGGGGCGGATGGGGGATTTGAAAGTTACGAGAGTGAAATTTCAGCGCGGGTATCATTTCCCCAGTGGAATGCAAACTTGGAGGGGAAAACGATATCCAGTATATCCAACTTTGTCCGACAGTCTTCTGTCTTGGTGGCCAATATAATACGCCATATATACCCTTGTTGTCTGTTCATTGTTTAGAAATCCACATCCACACACACACACGTATATTCAAATAGGAAGCCACCAAAGCCTCCCATACGAGGTGTCATATGGATCTTTCTGCTCGTGGCTTTGGTGGCACGCACTGATTTTTTTTTTTTTTGGTTTTTTTTGTTTCCCAAGATTTTTGTAAAAATCATTTAACTTTATAAGGCCCATCGTAACATACAGCTTGACAGGGGCCATTCATCTAGATTTGGTTTTTATGTGTGCGCACATATGTTGTTGTCTTTCGAGCATACACATTTGATACCTGGCAGACCTAGATTGTCTGCAGTTTCGGGTCTCTCACCTGAGGTTGTCCATACGTAGAGAGTTATCAAGATGGCTTTCGGGTTTGTGTATCATGTGATGGGAGAATGTCGCTCATATGTTCATACTGGTGGAGGGAGAATGTCGCTCATATGTTCATGGTGATGGTGGGAGAATGTCGCGCATATGTTCATGCTGATAGTGGTCATTTAACCAGAAGTTATGTTGTGAAAAAATGTTTATATCTTATGTGTATATTAGCTGTGTTTTGTTTGTATCTCAGCTGTAAAACTCTAAAGAAAATATAAAATGTATATAGCATATTTTTTTTAAATCTGTACAATTCTGAATCACTGAGTACATAAGTCAGGTAGTAGAGTTCCGTCCCTAGAACCAGTGGTTCTTAAAATGTATGCAGCTGGTGACTGGGATGTTTTTCCCATAGGGTCACACTTTTCTCAGAAGTTATAGGTAGTGTTGTTGTTGTGTTCTTCTTTTTCTTCTTCGTTTTCTTAGTTATTTTCATAAGTTATTTAAATAGAAAAAAATGTAATCAGAGGGTGATGATATCGGGAAATGAATATTACATTTTTAACGAAAAAACAAATCTACGAGAGTGTTGTGTTCACTCATCTTCCCAGTAAGTAGCTGCTGAGGTACAAGAGATATTCTGAAGAAGAAGAAGAAGAAAAAATCGCGTTGTGATGAGTATCTAGTATCAGACTTTGGTCTAATGTAATGTACACTTAGTTACAACTCAGAGAACAAAATATCGCGTTGCGATGAGTATCTAGTGTCAGACTTTGGTCTAATGTAATGTTGAGTTAGTTACAGCTCAGAGAGAATCTAGAGCCTGGAATGTAACGTTGTCTGAAGCTCCATGTTTAAAGTGAGTACACCCTTGACAAAGTCCACAGTGCCAGCCGCTGGTTTTATGTACAAGACAACGCTCCCCATTCCCCGGTCAGTAAAGTGACAAGAATGCCTCACATGTCAGTGCTAGAGAACGAAGAGGCATGACTTTACAGTTTGGCAGATGGACACAGCAGCTCGTTCCTCACTGTGAGCCTCTCCACACTACGCTACCACTTTTCTCGTTTCCAACTTCGTGCACCTAGACCTTAATGATCGTAACACACAGTTAAGCTACATCTTAATGATCTTCGCTTATTTGGCATAAGAGCTAGCAGCTGTGCCTGTAACATTTAAAGGGTAACAGAAAAGAAACCGCAAAGCATCGCTACTGGCGTCTTCTGTGTGTAGGCGCAGCACTTTTTGGTATCTCAGAAAAAAAAAACGGGGAAAAAAATCCTATTTAAATATTAGAAACAATCAGAGAATCCCAAAACAAGCTATCATGTGGAACACAACAGGCTGAAGAAAAAGAGGCAGAAAACGTGAAACTCTAAAGAGGACACTATTAAGAGAGGCCAAATTAATAGGCATAAAATCCCTTGATGAGGTTGAAAAGCTCGCCAAAGACAGGAAAAAATTGGCGAACTACCTTGCGAGCCCTATGTGAGGTTTAACGGCACGGAAAGGATATACGATTAAAATACAACAAAGACAGATGTATTCCTTATGCCCGTGGATCATATTTCAAGAACCTGCACTTTTAAAGAGCCCAGATTCTGTGTAGACAGGCTGTGAATAGTGAAATATGACTGGATGACGAGACTAAAACAAAGGCTTTCTGCACAGAACCACGGCTGTTTTAGAAAGTGATGAAGTATGTAAGTAAGATTGTAACAGTCATATTTACAGTCACAGCCGCAGCTTTTTTTGTCATTTCGGAACTTGGAGACCTAGTGGTTCCCTCTTCTGCCAGGTAAAGATGGTAATGGCGGTGGATGACGACGAGAAGTGACACTGTTCTGTGTCAAGGTGTATTTCATAAGAACGATGCCCTGCCGGTGCCAGGCAGTGTCAGGGTTTTAAGTTCCCTTCACTACGGGCACAAAAAGTCGACTGCTGCCTCTTTCACCAGGCTGGTACATCTCTGCCTGTTATCAAAGAGCACATCCAGGAAGTGAGACTGGATGATGTTGTCAATGTTTTCTCTGCCAGGCTTCAATTGCAGACATGTTTTATATTATAGTACACCAGATCTCACAAGCTACATTAGCAGTTACGCACACTTGCCCTGAATCTTTCTTCTCCTCCCCCCCCCCCCCCCCCCCGGGAAAAAAAATCAGAAAACTAAATAATCAAAGGAAAGTTCAAGACAGAAAAAGGAGAGGGATACCAGGAAACAAATACCTGAACGGACTGACCAAGTAACGCCTTACATATCAGTAAAGCAGTTCAAGTAACGCCCTACATGTCAGTAAATCAGTTCAAGTAATGCCTTACATGTCAGTAAAGCAGTTCAAGTAACGCCTTACATGTCAGTAAATCAGTTCAAGTAACTCCTTACATGTCAGTAAAGCAGTTCAAGTAACTCCTTACATGTCAGTAAAGCAGTTCAAGTAACTCCTTACATGTCAGTAAAGCAGTTCAAGTAACGCCTTACATGTCAGTAAAGCAGTTCAAGTAACTCCTTACATGTCAGTAAAGCAGTTCAAGTAACGCCTTACATGTCAGTAAAGCAGTTCAAGTAACTCCTTACATGTCAGTAAAGCAGTTCAAGTAACTCCTTACATGTCAGTAAAGCAGTTCAAGTAACTCCTTACATGTCAGTAAAGCAGTTCAAGTAACTCCTTACATGTCAGTAAAGCAGTTCAAGTAACTCCTTACATGTCAGTAAAACAGTTCAAGTAACTCCTTACATGTCAGTAAAACAGTTCAAGTAACTCCTTACATGTCAGTAAAACAGTTCAAGTAACGCAGCTGAATTAAATAGCATCCAGGGGAAAATCATGATGGTTTGGATCCACTGGAGAACATATTATTATAGAATTCAAGCTCTTTTTTTTATTTTGACAGTTCTCGTTGACATCTTTTTCTTCTCGGGTTTTTTTTTTTTTTTTGGCAAGCTGAGGTTTCGTGTCTCTGATCGTAGATCGACATTTGACATTCTGTGTGCACTGTTGTTGTTGTGTTGTGCGGTGTTTCTTCTTGTTTGACCTTTCTTCGTCTTGCAATTAACTCTTGTCACAGTGTTTCGACTAACCCTGTCACGGTATTTCGACTAACCCTGTCACGGTGTTTCAACGTCGTCATCAAGAAGGAAGGAGTTTGGGGTAAAACTTTTGCGATGGCGAAAAAATGGACATTTCGTCAAGAGCTCCAGACTTTGTCAACCAAGAAAGACCAGGTGTCATCAGCTACTGTGCGCTGAATGAGATTTTGAAGAGGAGATGAGAGCGTCTATGGACGTGTCTGGAGTGCATGGGTGAAGGTCCTTCCTACCTGACTAATGAACCAACTTACTAACTAACCGTGTGTCCGCTTTCCGGAAAACATAACTATGCTGCGTTGTAAGAGAACCGTTTCTTGCTAGTGTGTCTCTTCATTCTTCTTCGTGGGGAGGCCCCAGCGCCATGTTATCAAACTCTGGTCGGTTTTTCAGTAGAAGAAAAAGGCTCGTGTTGACTGCAGTTCGGAGTCCACCAGCTGATGTTTCTGCATTCAGCACTCTACTGGTAAACTACTGATGAATAATCAATACCAGCCTTTCAGATCAATGTTCGCAGATGGCGGGTAATTTATCTCTGCCTCTCACATCTTACTATAATTACTCCTTTTAATGACTCCCACATCCACTGCTGTCTCCCTCACTCCCTCTCCGGGACTTGTAAATGATTCCTCTTTATGCAAGGTTTCATTCTTTCATGCTCTTCACTCTTTGCACTGTATGATCAATATAATGGGGGCGTTCTCGTCTGTCATCTTGGCCCAAGTCTTTGCCCTGGGCCACACACCTGTGATCACGTAAATCACTAGCGGGTATCGATCATCACGGAGATAATTCTCGAACAATCGAACTTCGCAGCTTAACTCAATTTGAACAGCAGATGTAGATTTTACTGGGCCTCATATCCGGCAGGCTGTGTGTACGAGTCTTCACCTGACACTCGTCTCCTTTAGCTCTGTGCTGGTTGGTTGATTGTTCAGGTAGTGGCTGTTGGTAGCTCATTAGCTAGTTGATGGATAATTTCCCTGTAACTGCTAACTTGAGTGCTTCGCAGCGACGTTGTAGTGAAAATGTGAAATACTGGCAAGTAGTAAGTGTTGTAAAGCTGCGCAAATCAAATCTTATCACATATCACACAAATCAGTCTATCACATTAGTACACAAATTAGTCTGTCACATTACCACACAGATCAGCCTGTCACATCAGTACACAAATCAATCACATTAGTACACTAATCAGTCTGTCACATTAGTACACAAATCAGTCTGTCACGTTAGTACACAAATCAGTCTATCACATTAGTACACAAATCACTCTATCACGTTAGTACACAAATCAGTCTGTCGCATTAGTAAACAAAACAGTCTGTCACATATCACACAAATCAGTCTATCACGTTAGTACACTAGTCTATCACGTTAGTACACTAATCAGTCTGTCACATTAGTACACAAAACAGTCAATCACATTAGTACACAAATCAGTCTATCACGTTAGTACACAAATCAGTCTGTCGCATTAGTACACTAAACAAATAATTCCTCACATCCTTATAGTCATGGTCTGTTATTACACCGGTCTGTTAATATTACCTGGTTTCTGTTATAATTAGTTAATCTGTGGTACTTACAAAGTAAAAAGCAAAGATAATACCATAGCAAATGCCGTAGGCGATGAAGCGTTAGAGACCTCATTATGCTGGGCCATCAGCGTATGAGGTAGGGTGGCCAGTTCCTTTCTTCGCTGCCTTTCCTTCCCAGATTTTCTCTGGTACCCATTTTACGAGGCTGGGTCGAATTTGGGGCCTTATTGGTGGGAAAAATAATCCCGCACAGCAAGGTGTTCGAACTCTCGGCCATTCTCGGTACTTGTGAAACTGTAGAGTTAGTTTTGGTTGACCGAACTTGTTGGTTGTGAAAGAGTTAACTGATAAATTCATCGTGTTCTAGCTAGGCAAGATGTGTCCCAGTCAGTATCACCCGCTGCCGTCGTATTACTTGTGTTTGTTTGAGAACTCAGTATCATTGGTCTAGTAAGTATCATTGGTCTAGTAAAGCTCTGCGACACTTCTTTCCTTCACATCTTTGCGCCTCCTTCCCATGTCTGTCGCTTTTCTCACACATAGATTCTGTTGTCCCAGTTAGTGCGGCACAGTTTCGCTATCGCCAGTCAGGGTTTTGGTAGAACAGGAATATCTGGCATATCCTCTCTAGCAATCTCACATTAGGATATTTTCAGCTTGCCGCAAGTGCCATTGTTTCCTTACATTGCAATATCTCCATTCTCTCTTATACATTACTGTGCACTTACCCCTGCTGTATCGTACAACATCTTCACTTGTCCACTGCTGCTTCCTGCCTCACTGTTCGCACGAAATAGATCACCAGCAGTTCATATTCACAGATCTGTACTGTCTATCTTCCCACGGTCTATCAAACACTGATGACTCACAGCCACTTGTGATGGGCGCTGGTAAGAGACATGGACTTTCACCGGTTATGTGCGTGAGGACATGACCCCAATATACTCGAACCTGGAGCTCACTAATTTCCTGGCTTCTCGTGTACATTGACTGCCGGTTACATTTAAATATCAGCATCATCAATGTCAGCCCTCGTCATGGCTATACAAGCTTAGAAAACTCTCAAGCCTATACTTTGCATAAAACATATGTAAACTCTCTTATAGAACAAGTTTTAGGCATCGGTGCCTTGGATGTTTTTTTTTTTTTGCTGGCAGGAAGTTCTTCTTTAAGTACATCATGATCTGCCCCCATGGGAGAAAAGAACAAGACCCCCAAATCTAACGAGCGACTGAGTGGCGAAGTGGTAAGTGCACTAATCTCACATGGCGAAGGTCGGTGGTTCGAATCCGACTAGATACGAGGTCGCCCCCAACCCCAAATCACCAAGCTATAGAAATGGGTACTTGAGCTGGGCCGGGCGTGACGCTTGATCACACTACCCTCTAGTAGTGCTGACAGGTCAAGAAAAATACGTGTCTCAGAGGCTACATTTAAGTTACCAGGACAGACCATGAACATGACAGACCATGAACATGACAGACCATGAACATGACAGACCATGGACATGACAGACCATGAACATGACAGACCATGAACATGACACCATGAACATGACAGACCATGAACATGACAGACCATGAACATGACAGACCATGAACATGACAGACCATCCGCCAGGGAAGATCATCTCGTATATAAATCCAAACGTTCCAGGTGTGCCCTTACGTTGTGTCTCAGATCTCACTGCCGTGGTCATTCTCTCTCACTCTCCCTTTCTCTCTCTTTCACTCTCAATTTCTCTCTCACTCTCTCTCTTTCTCTCTCTCACTCTCTTTCGTTCTCCCTTTCTCTCTCTCCCTTTCTCTATCTCCCTTTCCCTCTCATTTATTCTCCTTTTCCCTCTCACTTTCTCTCTCTCCCTCTTTCCCTTCCCCTTCTCTCTCGCTTATTCTCCCTTTCTCTCTCTCCCTTTCTCTCTCACTCTCACTCTCTCTTTCTCTCTCGCTTTCTCTCTCTCTTTCTCTCTCCCTTTCTCTCTCTCTTTCACTCTCCCTTTCTCTCTTTCACTCTCCCTTTTTCTCTTTCACTCTCCCTTTCTCACTCTCCCACTCTCTTTTTCTCTGTCTCTCTTTCACTCTCCCTTTCTCTCTACATTTCTCACTCTCCCTCTCTCTCACCCTCTTTCTCTCTCTGTCTCCCTTTCACTCTCCCTTTCTCTCTCCCTTTCTCTCACTCTTCATTTCTCTCTCTCTCTCTTTCTCTCTCCCTTTCTCTCACTCTTCATTTCTCTCTCTTTCTCTCTCCCACTGTCTCTTTTTCACTCTCTTTCTCTCTCTCACTCTGCCTTTCTCTCTCTCACTCTCTTTCTTTCTCTCACTCTGTCTCTCTTTCACTCTTTCTCATTCTCCCTTTTTCTCTCTCATTCTCCATTTCTCCCCCCCCCCTCTCTACTTTTTAAAAAATATATGTATATACGTGAATGCATGCTGGTGTGTGTCTCCCGGCATTCATAATGACTCAGTCATAATTTGCTGCAACATAAACAAGAATTAATATGCCACTGTGAAGCAAATAACCTAGTACTTAAACAAAAATAGTAAGTATCCATTACATAAATGTTTTATCGTGTTAATCAACTTCTGCGATGAATCAGAAGCTTATAAACAGCTTCAACAATAATTGTCATTGTGTATTGTCAGTGTGCGAGGCATTCTGTGAAGATAGTTTATTGTCTGTACTGCTATCTGCTCACCAAGAGTACTGTTTTATGTACATGTAAGATGCACATAGTGAAGATGTACATACTTTCTGCCGCCTTTCCTTTATGTACATGATTGCTGCAGCTTCAGGTTTCCGGCGAGGGGCACGTGGTTTTTGTGTTACCACCCAGAATATTCCACAGAAGACTGTTTCTTCCTGGTTTTTACTGATGATAGATGTTTATTCCTGGTTTCAGCTGTTGATAGATATTTAATCTTGGTTTTTAACTGTTGATAAATGTTTATTCCTGGTTTTTAACTGTTGATAAATGTTTGTTCTTGGTTTATAACTGTTGATAAATGTTTATTCCTGGTTTTTACAATTGATAAATGTTTATTCCTGGTTTTACTGTTGATAGATGTTTATTCCTGGTTTTACAGCTGATATGTGTTTATTCCTGGTTTTACAGCTGATATGTGTTTATTTCTGGTTTTACAGCTGATATATGTTTGTTCCTGATTTTACATTTGATATATGTTTATTCCTGGTTTTACAGCTGATAGATGTTTATTCCTGATTTTACAGTTGATATATGCTTATTCCTGGTTTTACAGCTGATAGATGTTTATTCCTGGTTTTACAGCTGATGGATGTTTATTCCTGGTTTTACTGTTGGTAAATACATCGTTTAACATTAATGTTGTACTGAAGTGTGTGGAAAGTCTACTGGTTGTAAAAAAAAAAAAAGCTATATCTGTGGAGATTCTATTGCCATTTTTTCGTGCCCGCTGTCGCTGTTTCTGATTCTTAGCTGTTTATGATTGTTCCTGCTTTTAAAACTGTTTATGAGGGTGGAGGCAACCCAGACACTGTTCCTGCTTTTTTAAGCTGTTTATTATGAGGGTGGAGACTACCCAGATATGCTTATGCTAGGATTGGCGAACCATCATCATCATGTGCCTTTTTCAGAACGAAGGTTGGCGGTAATGAATCTCCAGTTTCCTCGATCCCTCGCCTTCATGGGCGCATGCATTCACCCAGGCCGTGTCCTGTCTGTTCTCCTCTGTTGTCTTCCCATCTACATCTCTGCCTACCACTTGTTCCTGTTTCTGCCACCTTTCCTTCTAGTATGGTTTTCAGTGTGTTATTATGCATTTTGATAATGGTCAAGACCTATGTGGTCAGCCATAACCCTATTCCACCTCACCGTTGGTGCCTCCATTAACGCGCCCAGCCTTGCTAACGGGGCAGGAATCATCATAGCCCCATGGCGATGGTGTCTGCTAAGGAAGGTGTTACTCCCTCCCTCCCCCGCTTATTAGCAGCACGGAAGGGCTGACAGAGTAGCCGCTCAACCCACTCCTAAAGCAGGCATGTTCGTTATGATGCTTTTGAGAGACAAGTGACGAGGCTATCTTCCATAAGACGCATGTCATTATAAAAAAAAAACGGCGTCCACATTTGAGATCATTGATGTTTCCAGTGTTACAGTGGAGTAATCAAGAGGTTAGCTCCGACTCGTTGTGGATAGAAAGAAAGAAAAAGAGGAAGAAAGAAAGAAAATGAATGAATGAAAAAGAAAATGAATGAATGAAAAAATAGAAAGAAAGAAAATGAATGAATGAAAAAGAGAAAGAAAGAAAATGAATGAATGAAAAAGAGAAAGAGAGAAAGAAAATGGATGAATGAATGAAAGAAGAGAGAAAGAAAATGAATGAAAGAGAGAGAGAGAGAAAGAAAATGAATGAAAGAGGCAGAGAGAAAGAAAGAAAGAAAATGAAGGAGTGAAAAAGAGGCAAAAAGAAAGAAATGTAGTCCGTGATGCTAGTGGCGCTTCTTTCTGGCGTGGTGTGCCGGCGAGTAGTAGCAACAAACAGCTCGCTAGCGTGCCAGCAAGGGAAATCACCCGCGGACACGCCACCGACAGCGACAGGTTAATTATTGGGACTGTTTGCCCGATGATACGGCGGCCAGCCAGCACTTAATCACTCGATTGAAGCCAACGATTACAGCACCTCTAATCGATACACGTGTTTCCTAATCACGAAGCGTCCCGGAAATCGATACAATAAAATGTTCGCGGCAGTCAAACGCAGGATAATAATCGATTCTCTTTTATCAGAAGTGCGCCGTAGTTGAAACAGGAGAAGCAAGGAGAGAATAGACTTAGAGAAGAGTTCATTTCCTGCTGGTTTTTTCAATTCTGTTTTGTTTTGTTTTGTTTTAATACAGGCGCACCTGCATAGTTCTTAAATATGGCTACAGGCACAGCGGGGGTTTGGGGGGGGGGGGGTGGTGGAGTTTGTGAAAGAAATATAACAAAAAGTTGTACAGAATTATGAAATTAAAATCATATGGAAATCAACATGGAGGAATACGTTTGGTGAAAAGGTGTTTGGCTTTTCTTACTTTTTTTTTTAATATGAATAACTTTTTTACTTTAATATGCTGACAGACTGTGTCCATTGCAGTTTTCCTACTAACGAGTTGTTATAAAGTGTTAATAGCAAGAAAGACAGATGTAGACTCATTAATTTTGGTTGGTTTGCTAGCTGGTTGACTGGCTGGTTGGCTGGCTGGCTGGTTGACTGGCTAGCTGGTTGACTGGCTAACTTGTTGACTTTCTGGTTGGCTGGCTGGTTGGCTTTCTGGTCGGCTGGCTGGTTGACTGGCTTACTTGAGAACTGGGCTTTCTGTAGATGACATCTTTTATTGGAGGTCTTTTGGATAAAGCATGAGGTAGGATTCAGACTTTCAGACTGGGACTTTTGTTGCTTACGTTTTTTGTTTTTTTTTTACGAAGATCTTGACGGAAGACATTACGAAAAGTTGGAACTTGTCGTCCTTTGAAGGAGATCTTGACGTAAATCATTAAGCAGAGTTCGAATACACACACTCCCGTGCCCCGTAACATGCGATTTAGAAGCTGTCTTCTCAGTAAGCTAGCACGTCATCATGGGGCCAACGCCGCTATAGTACATGCCAAGTTAGCGGGGATGAAATAAGGCAAGTGTTGTCCAGTAGTAGTAGTAGTAGTAGTAGTAGGTGGGTGAAGATTAGATTCTTGATCACCTTTTGATAGAATTCTGTGATCGCTGGATTTACATGGTCTGTAGCGGGTCACCTCGCCTCTCAGATCACTTTCTTTCATTGCCTTGTCACGCATTGTCAGAGTAATAACAGTCTAGCGGAAATCATGACTATCAACCTGTAACAGAATATCAGATTTTCTATAGTCTCAGCATTCCTCTTTTGATGCTTCAAATAGTTTCTGGTAGCACAACTAAGCTATATTTCTAGATAGTTTGTGGTAGCACAACTAAGCTATATTCCTAGATAGTTTGTGGTAGCACAACTAAGCTCTATTTCTAGATAGTTTGTGATAGCACAACTAAGCTACATTTCTAGATAGTTTCTGGTAGCACAACTAAGCTATATTTTCTGGATAGTTTCTGGTAGCACAGATAAGCTATATGTCTACCTGACGTGTTGCTGTAAGTCATAGAAAGATCCACACTAACTAAATGAAAACAAATACCGTTTATATAACAGTATTCAAGAGAAAGCCTGGAGATATCTGAAGTATTTTTGCTGAATGATGTTTAAGGAAGGCAAGAGAAAACTATTAGCTGTGCGCGGTATGCAAATACAGCCCAAGATGGAATTAATGCATGTCAAGTGTGAGGGCGAGTGATGGAAACTTTTTGGGAGGGTTGTTATTTACTTCAGTCTGCAGCAGACAAGGAAGTTTGACTGAAGCTTTGCACCCGTTATGATCTAACTGTGGGCGAGTGAAGAGCGCATCTGACTGGATATTCATATAATCAAATGACTCGAGTGGCAAATGTCTCAGCGCTCACCTTCTGTGTTGTCTTGCCGGGCGCCAGATGGCGCGGCTAAAAAGTGGGGGGGGGGGGGGGAATACAATACTTCTTTAGCAGAATCCACCGCCATGAGGACTATGACGATCACTCGATAGTCTAGAAATGCAGAAAATAGTTGGTGTTCAAGCGCTAAAGGAACGTAGAGACATAAAGGTCATGACCATGGGAGAGAAATTCCTTAGCTCTGTAAGCCATCCCCTGAAGGAGAGATTCAATAACTTGGCATTAAGCCGGCTTAAAAGAAGCAGCTTCATTCACCAGGCCAAGAGTATGCGTAAGCTGATACCTGACCTTCCAACTGTAGTCGCTCCATTATCATCTGTACCAGAGCATACACCATGGAAAGAAGCAGATTATACACAAATAACTATTCAGACTGAAGTGAAAGGTGTGCAGAATGTAAGATCAACAGCCACACTTAGTATTGTAGATGACAAATATCCATGTGACACCTGGATACGTGTGTATACAGACGGATCTGCACACAATGCCATAAAGAATGGAGGGGCAGGAGCACATATTGAATATCCAAACAACACCTCTGACAAGATTTCCATACCCACTGGAAAATACTGCAACAGTTTTGATGCAGAAGTTAGGGGAATTAGTGCTGCAGTTGAAAAACTATCAGACTCCATAATTGATACATGTCCTGTAGTAATTCTCACAGATGCAAGATCAGTACTGGAAGCTCTTCAGTGCAACAAACTACCAGACCTTAAGGATGCCTTGTCAAAAATTGGCTTACAACATGGAATCACTTTGCAATGGATTCCCTCCCACTGTGGAATACCAGGCAATGAGAAAGCTGACCATCTGGCCAAAGAGGGCACTGAAATGGAGCATCCAGACATACCAGTCACCTATAATCAGAAGAAAAGCATGATAAAAACCTACAGGAAGCCACAAACACCACCACATGATGACTATTACATGCTAAACAGAAAGGAACAAGTCACCATCTTCCGTCTCCGAACAGGACACACCCGACTCCGAAGTCATATGTATACAAAGTTTAAGGTTGGTACTACTAATCTGTGTACATTTGCCCAGGTGCCCCAAACTGTGGAACATATCCTCCAGAACTGCACCAACTATGAAACACTGAGAAATAATTACTGGCCCAGTGAAACCACTAAAGAAGATAAGCTCTACGGTTCCATGCATGAATTACACAAAAAAAACAGTGAAATTTATCCAAGAGACAGGACTGCAGGTATAGACAGACAATGCGAACGAAGAAGAAGAAGAAGACTCGATAGTCAGGCTAATTGGAGGTACAAACGGAGAGGTGGGACAGGGTCTTGGTCAGCTATGATTCCCCAACCCAAATGTCATTGTGGGTCGCTGAGTGCCAAAAACAGCCAGCGTCTTTGCGCGCTTTCCCCCCCCCCCCCCCCCACAACCAACCCACCTTTCCACCATTTGCATTAACTTGGGTGTCTCATGAGGTACAGGATAGAGGACGGGTGTGAGTTCTTAATACGAGGGGAAGTAATCAAAGAATTATATTTGGTCATGTCTGCGGTCTTGTATCTCCTCTGTTCTAGAAAGCCTCTCTCTCTCTCTCTCTCTCTCTCTCTCCCCCTCCCCCGCCCCTTTTCTCTTTTCTCTATATCTCTTTCGCTGTAAGATTTCTATAATTATATATTTAATGCACTCATATTTCCAGCTAATGTAAAAATGTAGAGACGAAACCGAAGTGTTGATTCCGGCTTTTCAAAGTGGACCGTGCTATAGAGCATGACTATATACATTTAATTTGTTGGATTTGTTTGCAGTGTATTAGCTACGAAGATTAGCGGAGACCTCTTTCATCATTCTATTCAGCTCGGTAATCAATATCACTGATCAATAAGTCCACATCAAAGGGATTAATTGAATGAATCCACACACACACACAATTGATGGCTGTCCATTGAGGGCTTGCTGTTCCAGATCAATATTTGTTGATCGATATTTTTTTTCTTCAGTCATTCGATAATGTGAGTGGAGCCGTCATCAATAATTGCACATAAGTCACTCACCCAAAGCGAGTGGATGAGTGATTGCTGCGATGGCTTGACTTTTCAAAAAATATTGATTTTGTTGTGGTCAATCAATATGTGAAAGCATAGGGTCCGTGGCACCCTTTTAGGTAACTCATTTCATGTTCATAATGCGACATGCTGTAATGGCGTTTTAGCTTAGTGAGTTGAAAGTCATACATTTGTTCCAGGCATTTCAGGTAATCGGCCAAACTAATGTCATGTTGAGAGCTACTGCCCCTGAAACATACACAGCACTTACTGCCCCTGAAACATAAACAGCAGTTACTGCCGCTGAAACATAAACAGCAGTTACTGCCCCTCAAACAATACACAGCAGTTACTGCCCCTCAAACAATACACAGCAGTTACTGCCCCTCAAACATACACATCACTTACTGCCCCTCAAACATACACATCACTTACTGCCCCTCAAACATACACAGCAGTTACTGCCCCTCAAACATATACATCATAGAAAAAAAGTGTTGTACAGTATTGTTTTATGGTAATAAATAGCAGGATGTAGGTGGAGAGACGAGTAGATGACAGGATGTTGAGATGTCTGTCTTATCTGGGCGGATATCCTTACATTTGTGTAATATTTGTTTTGTGCTTGTATTAATGTGGAGTGAGACAGAAGAGAGAGAGATTAAAGAAACAGCGAGAAACGTTTCTGGCAGACAAGACACTCAAACAGTGCTTGATCTACTACAGCCTGTTCTTCTTCTTCGTTCGCTTCTGCCACCAAGACCGCCCCGTGATCCTGCTGAATTCACTCCTGTGGTCCTCGATATGTCCCGTGGTCCCCGAGAGGCCCACAAGAGATTCAGAGTATTGCGGGGCTTGGGCCTGGATTCTTGGTGGGTCGCAGAAGCGGGATTGCGTGACACCGTGGTTTTCGTTGCGCCCGTTTAATCTAGAGCCGAACTTTCTCACCGTAAAACCTCGGCGTGGTTTGGATATTAGCATATCCCCGCCGGGTGAGAGGTGGTTGCCCATCCAGTCCAGCGTTGGACTTTCTCACTGGAAAACCTCAGCGTGATTAGGATACGCATACATCCCCGCCGGGTGAGAGGTGGTTGCCTATCTAGACTGCACTGGTCCAGTGTCTCCGACTTCAGCATATTGTGGTCGTGACCGCTACCCTTCCTAGTTGTGACAAGGACAGAGCTTTTGTCCAGGGTGACGAATCCTCGCCACTATTAAGTTTCACCCCTGGGATGAGCCGATTTAGGCGTATTATCCGAGTATGGGCGTGTTTAAGACGTGACCGACCTCTAGAGCGGAGGTACCATGACATGAGTAGCCATCAAGTTTCACCCCTGGTTTAAGATGATTTAGGCATATTTCACCAATATGAGTGTATATCGGACGTTGCCTGCCTCTAGAGCAGAGGTGCCGTGGTATGAGTAGCTCTCGCCGCGAAACTACTACACATACCGATTAAGCTTCACTTTATCCTTTCCATCACCTTTTCACATCGGCGCCTCACGGCAACCATGATTGTTTTCCTCATTTTCTTCATTGGCCAGGAGGAGTTTCACTCCACGCGCGGCATCCGAAGAACCTCGCCAGCAGTGTCTTAACCCCCTAGATTAAGCTGGTTCAGGCAATTCGCCCGGTATGAGTGCACATAGGACGTGGCCGACCTCCAGAGCAGAGGTGCCGTGATTTGAGGAGTCCTGACCTCAAGACTACTGATTACTTCACTTAATCCTTTATTTCATCTTTTCCACAGTGGCGCTGCGCGGCAATCCCATTCGCACCTTTCTTCATTGGCCGGGAGGAGCCCCAGTCCGCGCACGGCAGCTGAAGAATTTCGCCAGCAGCGGGTTTTAAATCAGAGTTTTCCTTCTCTCAGATGAGCTACCAGACAAGACTCTCATCTACCCGAAACGTCTGGCTTTCAGGCGCCAGATATTCGCTTTAGCCCCTTCTCCTGTCAGTTTGAACAGTTCCGCTACGAGAAGGCCAGGAGCTGGACTTGACTGTCAGAGGCTATTTGAGACGCACGCTTTGGAGACATTTAATTAGAGTGAAGAGCGTCTCCCCCACCCCACCTCCGGCTATGACAGTCCTTAGAACTACAGGGTGTTGAAAAAAATGACGCAACCCTATGGAGGAGAATTACTTATTTCACATTAAGTGCTGGAAATGACCGCCGTTGTTTCACACAAGCTTACGCGGTTAGTCATGTTCTTGAATACATTTTGGCGATGTTTGCCGTGCGATTTGCATCGACACAATTCTGAATGTTCGATTGCAATAGCGTATACCTGCACGGTGGACGACTTGTTTGGGGCAACTGGTCTGTGCATTTCTGAGCAGGTATCCTGCTCCCGTCCATAACTGCCGGAGAAGATGTTCTGTGTAGCAGCGAATACCCGATGCTACAACATTTATCCCATAGCTACAATATGTATCCCATGGCTACAACATGTATCCCATAGCTACAACATGTATCCCATGGCTACAACATGTATCCCATGGCTACAGAGCGTTCTTCACCACCTGGACTATATCAGTAAGGACAGCTGCTATTCGTATAAAAATGTTGGTATCGATCACTCAGTTTCAGTTTTAATAATGAAGTACTGCACACAAAACTATTTTACACAAGTTGTATTTATTTTAAGAAGCATTCTTTAATTAAAGATCTTGAGTTTTAAAAGCTAAAAAAAATAAAATAAATTCATGAAAACCTGGAGACTAATGCTATGGAAGGCATTGGTACGAATATAACATTAATATTTGGATTTAAACTTGGCCATTTCACTACTCGTACACCAGTAACGTGCAAACATTCGACCTACATTTCTTACAGTAGAAAATTCTGTGTCTGTAAATGGGTGAGACAGATTTCAGAATGAATTAGTGCAATAAGTAGACGTCATATACGGTAATTCTAGACGTTATGTTCGGTAATTCTAGACGTTATGTTCGGTAATTCTAGACGTTATGTACGGTAATTCTAGACGTTATGTACGGTAATTCTAGATGTTATGTTCGGTAATTCTAGACGTTATGTTCGGTAATTCTAGATGTTATGTTCGGTAATTCTAGATGTTATGTTCGGTAATTCTAGGCGTTATGTTCGGTAATTCTAGACGTTATGTTCGGTAATTCTAGACGTTATGTTCGGTAATTCTAGATGTTATGTTCGGTAATTCTAGACGTTATGTTCGGTAATTCTAGATGTTATGTTCGGTAATTCTAGACGTTATGTTCGGTAATTCTAGACGTTATGTTATTTCTAGTCTCAGGACTGGCCAAAAGGTGGTCGTGGACAACTTTTGCTTGACGTGCAGCCAGAAATGTGACTGTGTATTGTTTTAGGCACTATTCATGTGTATGTCCAGGTGAGGTAATGTAACTGTTGACACTATTCATGTGTATGTCCAGGTGAGGTAATGTAACTGTTGGCACTATTCATGTGTATGTCCAGGTGAGGTAGTGTAACTGTTGGCAGTATTCATGTGTATGTCCAGGTGAGGTAATGTAACTGTTGGCAGTATTCATGTGTATGTCCAGGTGAGGTAATGTAACTGTTGGCACTATTCATGTGTATGTCCAGGTGAGGTAGTGTAACTGTTGGCAGTATTCATGTGTATGTCCAGGTGAGGTAGTGTAACTGTTGGCACTATTCATGTGTATGTCCAGGTGAGGTAATATAAGTGTAGGCACTATTCATGTGTCATATCCAAGTGGGGTAGTCTTAAGTGTAGGCACTTTTCATGTGTCATGTCCAAGTGAGGTAATATAAATGTAGGCACTATTCGTTTGTCATGTCCAGGTGAGATAGTCGACTTGTGAATGCCGGCATGTGATGTTGTGAGTGCCGGAATGGTGGTGTTGTGAGTGCCGGCATGGTGATGGTGTTAGTGCCGGTGTGTGGTGTTTCTGGCTTCCTTTCTTCACTCTGACATAGTGGGAGGTAACTGGCAGAGTTCGTTGACAGACAACACTAAATCTTTGTTGGTGTGGCATGCGATGATTGACAGCCATGCTTTTTTTCTGTATTGACCACGTAACAGACATATATTGGCATAGTTTAACCTTACCGCCCCCCCCCCCACACACACACACACACACACTCTTCCGCCCAGATTCCGCGTCTTATATTTTCGCACATCTTAAAGTGCACAAAGCCACCAGATATTCATGCAGAAATGCACCATCGTGATCTTTCAGTCTCCCAAATGATCACTGTATGCTTATTTTTCATATCTGTCTAATTGTCTACATCTCTAATTGTCTACATCTCTAATTGTCTACATCTCTAATTGTCTACATCTCTATCATTCAGTCTCTGCCTTCTCAGTCTATCGTACTTTATCCCTGTCTCAGTGTTTATACTGTCTTGTGTTGTACCTCCCTTTATACTGTGTTGTACCCCTCTTTATATTGTCTTGTATTGTACCTCCCTTTATACTGTCTTGTATTTCCCTTTATACTGTCTTGTATTTCCCTTTATACTGTCGTGTATTGTATCTCCCCTTTTCGATGTTTTCTGTTATATCTTACTCTCCTGTCTCAGTGTTTCTCTCTATTGTCTCAGTGTTCATACTGTCTTCTGTTGCATAATCTTTCACACGGTAAACAGCCACTGCACGAGTAAATGTGCAGCCAGAGATGTGTGTCCGCCACGTTTTTATAGTGAAAAATATTTTTGACCGAATTACAGCTCAATTTTGCTTAACTTGTGATAAATACCCCCTCCATTTGTTTAATAAATCCCACCAGCAATTTCGTTATCATCCCCAGTCAAGCGCGAGTTGATATGATCAGGGATCCGTGCATCCAATATCCAATTAAACAGCCTTTGAATTTCAGCTTTTAGCGATATTAAACAATGTTTTCCTTGTACTTACTTTATCGAGGAAGCCACATCTTGTGATAACTTTGTATACACCCATTTACGGATTTTTTTTTTTTCCAAATGTCATACCCGTACTTTTTTTTTTCTTCTTTTTTTATGAAAAGTTTTTTTTTTTTTTCACGGTAATTTCGTCTTGAAACTAGGGCGGGAGAAACTGGATGCACAAAGCTGGTATTGGCACTTTGATAAGTACTGGTAGCGCCCGGGGACAGTTTGGCACTTCCCATTCCAATGCGTATTGGATTCTAAGAGAAGTTCAGCTTTACCAGCCTCTCGCAAAATGTCACATTCATTGTTTATACCCTGAGGGGCGGGACCGGCATATTAGAGAGAGTAAGGAGGGGGGGGGGTAGAGAGAGAGAAACCATTTAAAACCGCCATATTTTGTAGTTAATATTTAAAACTAGAGCATTTTAACGGTTGAGGTAACGTGGTGGTTGTGGGGGTGGGGGGTGTAGCAGTTTGGGGGGACTGAAGGAAAACTGTTTTATGTGTGTGTGTGTGTTACGTATAATTTAGGTCAGTGTTGCAACGCTGCATGTGACGTAGATGTTCTGTTAGGGTATAGCCAGCAGTTGTTATATGATTTTGTTCAAGAAGACACTTTATTTTAGAGCTAAGGAAACCAAGTGGCTTTAGACCATATATGGGCAAATCTGACCCTCGGCATTTTTGTTTTCAGTGGCCCGCAGACAGTCTCTGTAGTTTCTTTTCAAACCGTATAATTCGTTTCATCAAAAACATACTGGCAGCAATCAGTAGCAGTGAGGGTTGAGAGCTAGATAGGAGCATTCCAAGACATACAAGTGGGAGTGAGACAAGGATGTGTTCTATCTCATTACCTCTTCTCCTTGTACAGCAAAAGCATAATTAGAAATATAGAGAGCATGTCAGGAATATCAATTGGCAGGTACAACCATAACAAGATATGCAGACGACGCAGTTCTGATTGCTAAAAGTGAAGGGGAGCTACAGGCTCTTCTGGACATCGTGGTTCTTGAAAGTAAAATTAAAGGGCTCAGCCTGAATAAAAAGAAGACTGAAGTGATGGTCATATTAAAGAAAAGAAAACCACCAAAATGTAGCATTACCATCGATGGCACAGAACTGAAACAAGTTGGTAGATTCACGTACTTAGGAACAATTATAACAGCTGATGGGAAATGTCACAACGAAATAAAAACCAGACGTACTCAGGCCAAGTCAGCAATCCAGAAAATGAGAAACATCTTGTGCAACAGATCCATATCAATGGAAACAAGATTCCGAGTACTTAAATGTTACCTTGAGCCAATTTTGTTTTATGGATGTGAAGCGTGGTCGATGAATAAGAGAGTACAGCGAGAAATGGAGGCCATGGAAATTTGGTTCATAAGAAAGATGTTGAAGGTACCATGGACAGCTAAGAAAACCAAAGAAGAAGTCTTAAGAGAGGCTGGAGTTAAAAGGCAAATTACAGCAAAGAACAGAGGCAGACAAGCGAGATTTGTAGGACATTTTCTGAGAAGAGGAAAATTGGAACACATTATAGCAAGTGGAAAAATTGAGGGAAGAAGAGACAAAGGAAGACAGAGGAGAAGTTACTGGATGGGCTGTCAGTGTGGCTAAGAAAAAAGTCACCGGTGGATCTCATAATCAAGTCTAAAGACAGGGAACTGCGGAGAGAAATGATCGCCTACGCCACACGGCACGGCGTTTGATTGATTGATATTGTTGACATGCAGTTGCTTGGATTGATAAGTTTATAGAATAATAAATATCCCTCTCCTCCCTTCCTCTCTGGGAAGAATGAAAGTGTGGGAAGAATGAAAGTGTGGGAAGAATGAAATATGGAGTGATGAAGGACAGAATGTAAGATGGATCTACGTGCCCAATTCTTTAGCCTTTAAAAATAAAGATCATTCACTCTCTCTCTCTCTCTCTCTCTCTCTCATTATATGGGTGTTTGGGAGGGGGCGCTCGTGTGAGGTTTGAAAGTTCTTTTTTATTTTGGCCCGCCAAACAAACAAACAAACAAACAAAAAAGTTAGAGACATGGAGAAGAGAGGATTTTGAGCAATAGAGGGCTCACCTGGGCAAGAGCGGGGAAAAAAGGCGAAGGGCAGGCGTTTATGGAAAACCCTTGGGGAAACCTCAGTGCACCTAAAAGTTTAGACAGAGAAAGAGAGGAGGGGAGGGGGAGAGAAGGAATGCTTTAGATCATGCCCAGAATACCTGTGAGTGATATTGATAAAGTATGTTGTGACAGCACATTCAGGCCGTCATTGTGGAGGGCGAGGAGAAGCTTGTTTCTTATATCCGCTGCAGGAGGTGAGAAAACTCATGGACAGGCACATCCATTTGGATTTAGTCCAGGGTCTTTACCATCAAGGCTTCGGGGTCATTGAGTCAAGTCTGAAGAGTTTTAAACTTGGCACAGACAGGTTAGAAACGTGACATTATGAAAGAGTCGAACAATGTATCCGACTCAGTGTCGGAGTCTAATGTACCGACTCCACAGTCATGTTTACCACAGCATCATCTGCCAGATAAAAAAAATAATACTACATTCACCTGTATACGGAGATCTTACAACAGTACAAACGATATTGTGCTAACACTACTACATTATACCAGTCTATAATGGTCTGAGTCAATTCAAAGATCAACGATTCACAGTCACCTTCATCTATGTCCCTGAGCGAACAGGCATCCATGGAAATGAAAAAAAGCTGATAGGCTGGCTGGCTCTGCTGTCATCGCAGACGGACAACCACTGGATTGAGCCGATATTATCAGTGAGCTGAGAGAAATAGGCAGAGTGGAGGACTTCTAAGAGGCGAATCTACATCGCTGCTTAGACTGAAAAACCTGTGAGTTACAGATTGGGCACGGCCAGGAGTGAAAGGCATATGGGGCGTGTGAGAGGACTTGTAAACCAACACAGAACCGGCACTATCAGTCACACGACTCTGATGGATATACTGGGGGTGGGGGTGTCTGAGCATCTAAGGACATGTCCAGAGTGCAGTGATGATGATCCAGACCATAAGCTACAGCAGTGGCGTGAAATGCATTTAATGTTTGTCATAGGAAATTATAGGAACAATTTGGTTTTCGGGCGTAAAATTTGACTCAAGTCAAGATTATGATCTTTCTGATAGACTTGACAATGTAAGAAGGAAACAGCGTCACAAGTAACAATAGATAGCATGTGTGAGGGATGTTCTGTTGCACTTTTCTGAAACGTTTCCAGAAGTTGGCTTTCTTAGTAGTAGCGAGAAACTAAGAGGAAACGAACAAGCAGACGTTTTACCAATGCTCCAGATAATTGTCCAGATGATTGTAAGAAATTGCCTCTTTGATATCTCTTCAATCGTTACTGCGAAATCAATGGGTAGCCCTGTCATTCATTGACCTACAAATGCCTGGTGCTCGCACCACCAGCGATCCGCAATTTGCCCCACCAGACATCGACTTGTATCTCCCCCGCCCATGTAATTGTATCGTGTGTGTGAATTTGTGTTTGGAGAGGATGGGGTGGGGAGGGGAATACAGAGGGAGGGAATTGATGACTGCGTTTAGCATTTTCCTATCTGTCATAGTTATGTTGTATCTGAGGTAGCCTTGACACACATTCGGTGGCAGATCCGGGTCAGTGTGTATCGGAATGAGGTTGTCCTTCCGTCAGGTCGTCAGAAAGTCATGTAATGTTGTTATGGTTGCTTTTATGTTATCCGGCATTGATCTTTTTGAGATTCTGCTAACACTAGGCTCGGTGATCTCTGAAATTCTGCCAAGGTCAAGGACATTTATCCATGAGTTGTTAGCGGTTTGGAGAACATTGACTTCTAAATTCTAGAGAAAAGAGAGGGTAATGGTCCTTGAGATTTGAATTATATGTAAAAACATTACTCTTTGAAATTCTAGTGATGTGAAATCCTATAACATAGAGAAGTTCTGTTTTATATGTTGATGGAATTGAAGATTCATTTGCATGTCCCTTGCGGAACTTTCCCTCCCTAACAGCACTCCTGTAGGCCTCTCGGTTGTGAGCAAGATGGCCTGCTGCATCCATTTGCAGATCATTAATGATGTCTTGCAGCCATCTTCGCCTTGGTCTTCCTCTCTTTCTTTTTCCTATTATGTACCATTCCAAGACGGTCTTCTTTAGATTATCATGACGTTTAATGTGTCCAAAATATTTAAGTTTTCTTTTTTTAATCCTCTTTACTATCCAGTTTTCTTCAGTATTAAGATCTTGTAGTAAGGATATATTTGTTCTTTTTTGTGTCCCTGATATTTGAAGAACTCTTCTGTAGCATTTACATTCAAAGCCATTTATGTGCTTCTCAGCTGTTTTGTTAAGTATCTGTGCTATATTAGAATGCTTTAATGTTCGAAATTATAGTGGCATGAAATGCATATGTTTGAAATTTAGTAATGTGAAATTTATTATATGGAAATTCTAGTGGCGTCAAAAATATTGTTTAAAACTCTAATGGTATGAAATGCATTAGTGTTTGAAATTCTAATGGCATGGAGCGCATTGGGTGTGTCGGGCATTGCCCTTTCAAAAAGAAAATAGTGAAACAATTACGTCAAAAAAAAAAAAAGTCATTCCTCTTAAGAGATATTTTGATGTATAAAACATTGGACTTTGAATTTCTAGTAATATTAAGGTGCAAACATTTCCAGACTCCACGAAAGAGCCGGAGCTGTTGTAGAGATAATACATTCTGTCATGTCACTGATTAGATGCATCAATAAAAGTACAGAGAGCGCAGCAGCAAAAAAAAAAAAAAAATCATTTGCTTGGCAAGAAAGTGTGCTAGTTTATTGAGATTCTAACGACTAAAGGAAAACTCCTAATTGTTCTGAGACTATCGATACTGCTTGCTGGATCGTCTGGGCCAGCGATTTAGAAATTAAAGCTGTGAAGTCGGGATCATAGATCTCTCTGAGATTACCGACATATCAAGGCCGGGGATCTTGGAAATTACAAGTATCGTTGAGGCAGTGAGTCTTCGATACCGTATTGATGTCAGTGTCATGGTCGCTTCTGGCTGGTACATGCGGAGGGAATCACATCGCCTCGGTTTCTGTGGCGTTTTATTTACTCAGCGTTAGGCGGGCTCTTTTAGATAAGTAATCCTCTCACGGATTCCCTGTACTGAACATTGGTAATCTGTGAGTTGAACGATCTTGTCTGTAAACGTTAAGTTCTGCCCAGATCATATATACAGTATGTATGCGCTGAGCAGTGAAATGGCGTTTATTAATAAAAACTCTTTTGAATTACTGGTGTCTTTAAAACACTTTCGAATTATCGGTGTCTCCAAAACACTTTTGAATTACTGGTGTCTCTAAAACACTTTTGATCTACTGGTGTCTCTAAAACACTCTTGAATTATTGGTGTCTCTAAACCACTTGGGAATTCATTAGCAGTTTTAGAGAGAGAAGGGGAAAAGGGGGGGGGGGGGAGATTTAGGAAAATTGGACTCGGTAAGTTATTTGAATAGCCAAGAGCAAATTGTGAACAAGATGTCTTATTGACCTTTTCTTTTTTTTTTGCTCAACTTGTAGGAGTGAATTCTGGACAATAGATTTCGGTGGCTATTGTGTTAAGTTATCTGTGTAGCAGAGAGAGAGAGAACTTTGTCATAACCCCTCGTCGCAACCTTCTCTCTCTCTCTTTCTCTCCCCTCCCCTCTCCTCTCCTCTCCTCTCCTGACCCCATTAAAGATTGGCAGTGATGTAATAACCTGATGTTGTGTGGAATGTCTTCCAGTATCTAACATCAGCAGTTTCCGATCGTCACCAGGCGCTCTACATTTCATCCTTGATTCAACATATCAAAACAAGACGATCGCCTAGTGTAGTCTCCCCACACAACTACCTGTTGTGAGCGAAATAACTGTTATACTCCGACATAATGGCTGCTGTGACATAGTAAACGGTCTTGTCCGAGTGGTATGACGTACGTGCGCCGTGTTGTCGGCTCCGTGCAGACTCAACAGGAAGGCTAATTGTTGCTCATCTCCAATGGATCAATGGGTGTGATGTGTGCTTACCCTGTGATTTCATGTTCCCCAGCTCCCCCGTTCTGTAATCACGGCTGTTCAGATCTGGCATTGATGCTCGGTCCTGAATTAATTGGCTTTCTCGTTGTGCAGAGCGATTTCCCAGCTGCTTGACGCTGTAAATGTGCAAGAGAAACACGAGGGCCAAACCATCTTCTGTATAGGTAGCTCGGAGTAAGGACACAAGTCTTCCAGCACTGCATTTTCTTGCATGTTCAGACCTCTGTTAGCTGCCGTTGGCACCGCATGAACTTTACGAATACAGGCATTTACTGCTGTAATAGTGACATTTAGTTTAGGAATACCGTCATACGTTTTGTTTGTAACTGCATCATAGTTTGTTGATTAATGAATTCACCAACAGCGTAGTTTTTATAATAGTTTGTTGATTAATGAATATACCAACAGGGTGATTTTGATCACATTGGAACAGAGGGGAGATAGCTATAACTAGACACAACGCTTTGATGTGATGGCACTTGTTTGGACAATGTGTTAGTTCACTGATCGCACGCGGTCTTGTTAGTTTATTAACCACTGTCGTCCTCTTTAGTTCACTGACTGCTCTAGCCGCGTTAACTTACTGACCACTTTTGTCCGCTCGCATGCTGTTACTTCACTGATCCGTTGCGTCATGATAGTTTATTGATTGTTCTCGTCCAGCTAGTTCACTGACCACTTAGTTTATTGACCGCTGTCGTCCAGATAGTTCACTGACCACTCGCGACCTGTTAGTTTATTTGATCACTATCGTCCTGCTAGTTCAGTGACTGTTGTAGTTCTGTTATCTCATTGACCACCCTCGTCCGCTCATGTCCTCTTGGTTCACTGACCGCTCGCTCGTTGATTGCTTTCGTGCTGTTTGCTTATCGACCACTAGCGTCCAACTAGTTCACTGACTGCTCTAGTCCGGTTAATTCACTGACCGCTTTCATCCTGTTAGTTCACTGACCGCTCTCGCCACCCTGTCCCCACTCCTAGGTTCGATATGTTCCTGTTTATGTACTTGCTATTCCAACATCGAACTAAGCGAGGAGCATGTGTCTTATAAGCCTAAAACTGTACACAAAACGTGCTGATGTGTACTACTCAATAAAGATTCATATTACACTGAACCACCTGTTGTGATAAATATGCAGCGTATCATGGGGGGAGGGGCTTTTCTTCTTTCCGTTACAATAAAACAAAGGCTACAACGGGCTAATGTTAGTGCAGAGATCAGAAAACACTTATAAAAATTTATACAAATTAAATAAAAGGCTACAGTTTTCAGCTTTTTGCTGAAGGAGCTGACTAGTTACTTTTAGGTTGAATGAGTAACTGATTGGCTAGTAGTGCTCGCTGTCAAGGAGCAGCTTGGCTTTCAGTTACACGCATAGTTACCGCCCTGGCAAGTAGGGTAGTGTTCCTCACACAGTGTGGGGCTAGTGATGCCCACCAAGGAAGATGGCAAGTTACAGTATCTTTGAGGCCAGTTGTTGTTGTTGTTGTTGTTGTTGTTGTTGTTGTTGTTGAATAGTTTGAGGAGTGTAAAATTATAGAGCACCGTAAAACTGTAAACATCTTACTAAAAAATCGGCCCTAAATGGTTTATTATGAAAACAAAAACACGCTTGGGGAAAGATTAGACAGTTACCATCCATATATCATTTGTTTACAGTTACCATCTATATGTCGTTTCTTTCACTTCTTCTTCTTCGTTTAGTTAAGACATTAGCGTCTCAGAGAGTTTCAGACATCGGTCTAGAGCAAGATAAGAGGCCTGGTTAGCTGTCATGTTATGTTTCCTCAGTGCGTCTTTCGCCACATCTGCCCACTTCTTTCCTTGATCGTCCTCGTGGTCTATATTCAGAGGTTTTCAAGTTGTATACGCTTGCCGCTGGTTGTTCTAGATTCATGCGTATCAAATGCCCGAGCCACTTAACTCTCTGATTATCGATTACAGTTGTTCCCACCATTTGCCGGATTATTTCATTTAGCAGTTAATCTTTCAGTTCAGTGCAGTAAAACTTACAGCATACTAGTTGGAACTCTGATGTTTTTAGCATCATACACGGCACCTAGGCACATTGTTCTGCTGCACGTAAATCCTAAAAGTTAGTGACGGGATGTGCTCAACGTTTTCGGTCTCATTTATGCATGAGAAACAAATCCAAGAGTAAAACGTGAAAAGCATTGTACAGATACAGTGAAGATGTAGATCTAAGAAGGAAAACCGGGGGAAAAAACATTGCAAAAGCATTGTAAAGATATAGTAAAGACAAAGATTTTTCTGAATTCCTTAGAAAAAAAACAACTTTTATCCAGATTACCTTGTTAATGAGTGTCAGTATAAGATATTTCGTTCCAATCGGTGTCTTTCGTCCGTCGGCGTCGCTTATAATGATATCAGTTATAACAGCGAAAATAAATAGGGCTTCACAATAGCGAATTGTAAGAGACATTTTCAGTGTAACCACCAGCAGGACACGGGTAACAAGCAGCGCAGCGAACAAGAACAAATGAGACATCAGAAGCAGACATTTGCCTCAGTCAGACAAGAAGTTACAAACTGAGAAAAGCGAAGCACATTTGTGGCAGCTAATGGTATCCAAATATTGGCCGTAGGCGGGGAAATGAGCCGTCAGTGCAATAACTGTATGGCTGTAACGTCAGTGACATTTGCAGTTACAAGAATGACAAGGAAAGGTTGGGTTGAGGGCAGGTGTTTAAAGTTAGAAGAGAAGTAATTGAGTGATTGTAATGGTTTTAAATCATCTAGCTAGGAAATGTCAACGTTCTTCTTATAGGTTATCTTTGATTGGTCGAAATGGTTGTGAATGAAGAGGCAGGCCAGTTTTCTGTCGTCACCGAACCAAAGCGCCCTAGTAGTTGGCAAGTTTAGAGATTTCTGAACGTTGATGTTGAAATTGATGTCTCCACCTCTTATACCTTCCTACTTGTCACTGGGCTGTTTCCGTATTATACATTATTATGGGGCATTTTCCCAGTTAATATTGATGATCGCGGGACGTGTTCTCACATAGCCTTGCTGTTTGTTGGGCGTGTCCTCATATAGCTGAGCTGATCATAGGGCGTGTCTTCACATAGCCTTGCTGATCGCGAGGTGTATCCGCACGTAACTTTGCTGATCGTGGGCATGTCAGCATATAACCTTGCAGGTCGTGGGTGTGTCCTCATATACTTTGCTAATCGTGGGGCATATCCTGACATAACTTTGCTAATCGAGGGGCATATCCTGACATAACTTTGCTAATCGTGGGGCATATCCTGACATAACTTTGCTAATCGTGGGGCATATCCTGACATAACTTTGCTAATCATGGGGCATATCCTGACATAACTTTGCTAATCATGGGCCATGTCAGCACATAACCTTGCTGACCGTGGGGCATATCAGCACTTAACTTTGCTGGTCGTGGGACGTGCCCTCGTATAATCATGGACCATCTTTATGGAACTGTATAAGATCTCACTTAGTCCTAGCAGAAATGTGGGGCATACTTTCAGAAACCTAAAGAGATCGTGGAGAAATTGCCGCAACGCAGCTAACGTTCACGATTAAGGTTTATTCTTTCTCTACTGCTGTTGCTGCTGAATTCTGTAGTGCCCTGGGTCCCTAGACGGGTAACGTTCACAAGTCAGGTTTATTCTTTCTATCTGTGCTGTTGAGTTCTGTAATAGAAGTTATCTAGTTAATATCTTGATCGCAGATCAAACCTTGACATGTGTAGCTAGGAAAGTTGTCTAGTATAAAACCACGTTGATTAGTCAAAAATTAAATGAGTCGTTCTGATTGGCCAGTCTCGGACCAGGCACTATAGCAACTCGTCCAGGGAAAGGTAACTAAGGAGAGTGGGGTCTGTTCCACTCCCGGAGCTCAAGAACGAACATCGTGGAGGAAGGGTGAGAGCTTCAGCTGGAGCTAGCGAAAATCTCTCTTAGCCAGGTCATCATAACGAGGTCTGTTCATGTTTCAGTTTACAATCATTCTGTTGTTTCTGAGTAACGGATCAACCACTCACCTGCTTTGCCTTTTGGGGCGAATGTTAAAATGAACATTTAACGTCTGGTCATCGTGGCTTTACCAGTTGCCTTGGATATCGCGAAGTAGGACTAGACAGCAAGGTGAAGTGAAGAAAGTGGATATATTCATTGTGTAAAAAAAAAAAGTTCATATTGAAATGAGAACATGAAGGAGAATTATTTAAATATGAGCTGATGTGGATACACCGCTCTGGGATCTATATATCCTTTGGCATTTGCGTGTCGCAGGGATGCGGAGTGTTGATGCTTTCACATTTCTAGGCCACTGCAGCATTTAAAGTTGGAATGCCAGCACCTGTCCTCGCTGCCCTTGTTTTCCTAGGGAAACCCCCAGGTGCCCGTCTAATGAGTCTGGCTTGACGACGGTGGCGGTCTGTCCGAATGGAATATATATATATATATATATATATATATATATATATATAGTTGGATAATTTTTGGATAATTTCAGAATTCTTCCCTGTCATAATGGTTTCTTTCAATATCCATTCGAGAAAGGTAGTCATCTGTTTTTTTTTTAACTTTACTCCTGCTCGTCTTTTCCAAGATACATATCTTTTCCTTGATCAGAATGTGTGTGTTTGCTTGCTTGCTTGTTTGTTTGTTTTGCTTGTTTCTTTGTTTGTTTAATGAAGCATTCAGCTGTGTTGGTAAGTTTTGAAGACCGTGGATGACGCTTAGCCCGTTATCATACAAGCAGAGTCAGGAAATGTTTGTGGTCTGTTGGACGTAATAGCTAGGCATTCGGGAAGATAACATCATGTTGGGGGGAACTACATTCTCACAAGACAAGCATCCAGGAGCCAAGACGCATTGCAGAGGAATGAGGCTAAAGGGAAAGAACCCTCCACATCCCGTAGAGGAATGAGGCTAAAGGGAAAGAATCCTCTACATCCCGCAGAGGAATGAGGCTAAAGGAAAGAACCCTCTACGTCCCGTAGAGGAATGAGGCTAAAGGGAAAGAATCCTCTACATCCCGTAGAGGAATGAGGCTAAAGGGAAAGAACCCTCTACGTCCTGCAGAGGAATGAGGCTAAAGGGAAAGAACCCTCTACGGGACGTAGAGGAATGAGGCTAAAGGGAAAGAAACCTCTACATCCCGTAGAGGAATGAGGCTAAAGGGAAAGAACCCTCTACGTCCCGCAGAGGAATGAGGCTAAAGGGAAAGAACCCTCTACGTCCCGTAGAGGAATGAAGCGAAAGGGAAAGAATCCTCTACATCCCGTAGAGGAATGAGGCTAAAGGGAAAGAACCCTCTACATCCCGTAGAGGAATGAGGCTAAAGGGAAAGAACCATCTACATCCCGTAGAGGAATGAGGCTAACGGGAAAGAGCTGTTATATCAAAAGTATCAGACATTTATGTTTCTTGATTACTACAAGTCCTGTAAAGAGCTCAAAGTGTAAATATTTGAGGAATGTGGGTTTGTAGTATCCCACGGGGCTTTTTTTTTCCACTGTATATTTCCACATTGATAAAGAAGGAGTATAAATTGAATGTATTCTGTAATCTGACCGAGCCACTCGAGATTTGTACATTTTAAATTAATTGTATTTGCCGCCGCTATCTTTTCTTCACTGTTACCAGCCAGTTTGTCCAGATTCCTTTGAGAGGATTCGCAAATCTTTGTTTTGTTTTGTCATTGTATTCGAGAAAATGTGTGATTGTGCGAGATGTGCCATTGATTTCTTGTGTTTGAAGACGCAGGAGTCACACTGTCTCGTGATATTGTTCTGAGGGGGGGCTGGAATTGATCATTGATTGTGTGGTGCTCTGAGCTCGGTCTGTGGATCAAGGCAAATAATTGATTCCTTTTTTTTTCTGGTTTATAAAAGCTCTTTCATTATCCCGAGTCTATCGCGCAGTGGAAGCAAGCGTTGAGCCGTTACATGAAAACTTTCTGAGAGACGTGAACAACAGATTTGTCGCTTGCCTTACAGCTTCAGCTTTCTGGAAGGTGAGATTCACTTCACAGATGCATTTCTTCTCCTTCTGTTGACATTAAGAGAGGCCGTTCTTCCAAGGGATATCGGATATGTCATGTGCTAGTAGTAGTAGTAGTAGAACTCAGCTCAGCTTTCTGATTTAAGACAGCTTGAATGAGGTAGAGGTTGGAATGGAGTAGATTTTTAAATGACTTGTACTGGAGTGTTTGCTTGGTCCAGGAGAAGATCGGTTCCTATGCTACAGAAAACTCGCTGAGAATCGTTGAACACATCTCACGGCCAGCACCAGCCCAGCCAGTACGTTTATGTTTCCAGAACGGGCCTTTTCTCTCAACATGAAGGTGAGAACTTTGGAGTAAACTCTTCGTGGACAATTATTTTTGTTAAAATCTCGCCATTAACGTAAAAAGTGTGTGTGTGTGTGTGTGTGCGTGCGTGCGTGCGTGCGTGCGTGTGTATATATATATATATATAAAGTAAGTAAAAATTGGTTTTCTGCGTAGAGATGTTGAACATGCAGTGTTACTTTACATTCATCGTCTGTAATAATGAAATGTTAGTAATTTCCGTATCATATGGAAGAAGGAATTCACAAACTGTGTTTATTTTTCCGCTGTATCCCCTAATGATACTTTTTTACTATAAAGCGCATACACATATAACGCGCGTGTGTACACGTGTTGTTTGCCGCGGGCGTCTCCCACCCTCCCCCAACCTTTTGATAATATTCATTTTTTTTCCGTACACTTTCTTTTATTTCTTCAACTTCAAGCAAGACTTTGAGAACTGCTGCTGCTGTTGTTGTTGTTGTTGTTGTTGCTGCAGTTTTTTTATCCCCCAACGACTATAGAAAGTAGTAACAATGGTCAGTCTTACTTTTTCTGCAGTCCTTTTTGCCCGTTTGCCGTTTCTGATTTCTGATGTTTTTGTTTCAGAACTGTCAGTTAGGCATGGACAACCTTTATTTTGATTGGCGGCCAAAGGAGACTTTGTCATCTTCCCCCGGCCGACATAGGACTCGTACTTACTTTTAATGTCATATTTACAAACCTCATAGTCGCAGAGCGCACATGGTTAGATTTGTTTGTTTGTGTTTTGTGTGTGTGTGAGAGAGAGAGAGAGAAGGGGAGGGAGAACATGTGTTATTAAATTATCAAGTCAGGTATTGTAACTCTGCAGTGCGAAATCAGTATTGTTAACCTTTGCCTCACATTATACAGTTTTTAAAAGAAATACCTAGATTGGCCGAGGGCTACAAAAAAAAAAATGTAGCCGCGAGCCACATTTGGCACGTGGGCCAAGGGTTGCCTGTATATGTTCTAAGTGGTTCTGTCAATGAAGAGTGGTTTTCGCTTCATTTTCGTATTATTGAAATACTTAATGGCATAACTTTGACTTCTCGGATACCTCGGTTTACGAATTTTCACTCTTTTCTTCTGTCCCAGGTAGCGGAATGTTCCAGTGGTTTTTTTTTCTTCTGTTGTCTCCATACAGTGTGTCGGTGATAGGAGAGAGAGATAGGCAGAGTGGAGAACTTCGATAGAAGCGAACCTACATCGCTGCTTAGACTGAGAGAGCTGACAAGGCCAGGAATGAAAGGCATACGGGCACGGGGAGGACTTTTAACCCAACACAGAACAGACACTATCAGCCACAGGACGTTGATTTTTTTTTGGGGGGGGGGAGAAATCCGAGCACCTATGGACATGTCCGGATTGCAGTGATGAAGATCCAAACCGTACACTTCGGTGAAGAGGTGCTAAATTTATGCGTGTATGTGAAATGAATAATGTACACTCAGCTGACGTTTTTGTAGGTGAGCGTGGGTCATTTATTACAAGAGAAAGATGTCTGTGACGATTTGAAAAATGGTCTTAGGGTTTTTGAGTTCTTCGTAGTAAAGTAAATGTTGGAATTGTTGATGGTGTGGTGCAGTTTTTGATGTAACGGTGTCTTCGCCATATATGCCTATCTTCGTAGATTTTGCTGGATTAATTTACGTATGGTACTTTCATCGAAGCATTCATGTGACACTGGATGCGAAACCTAAAAGCTAGTTCTTTTTTTTTTTTTTTTGTTTATACAAGTAATGCGATGTCATGGTATGATGTATTGTGTGTTACTTGGGAAGATGTAAGGTTTTATTAAGACAAGCCGGTGGCCCTGATGTGATTAGCACGTTGCTCCATGTCATGGGGTGGGGGGGTCATCTGAAGAGTATCGCAACAGCCTGTTTCCTGGAACACGATTGAGTGACTGCGTGAAGCTCTGGTCAACTTTGGTAGATTATGTCCCCTAGAATGCATGCCGTAGAGGTGTGATATGTTAGTGCCTTTGACATTTCTAGACCTTGGCTGCAGGTAGGTATGCCAGCACCTGAACTTGCTGCCTTTGTTTTCCCAGGAAACCCCTAGTACCTTTTTTTGAGGTTGGACTGACGTCGGCGCCGGTCCGTTTGAAAAAAAAAAAATCCGCCCGAGTCCGAAATCGAACCAGGGACCTTCTGATCACCAGTACCCCACCGCGGCACCTTTGGTAGACTGGTCCTGATAACTTTAGTTAGCCCTCTGATAACTTCAGTCATTTGATTCCCACATTCTCTTTTATTGCAGATAATCTTGTTTGAAGGCAGTGTCACTGAATACACCTTGCTGACTGTGACTAAATGCTTTCCTTTTGTTCGCAGACTCGAGCCAAAGAAAAAGAACAAGAACTGCAAAAAACGTTCGCTGAAAGGGAGAGACACCTTCAAGAAACACAACTCACTTTTAACAAGAAGTTATCAGAAGCGGAGCTCCATATCGCCTCCCTTCACGGTGGTAAGTGATTGAAGAGACGGGGAAAGTGGAGTAATTGATGAGCGAGCGAATGTTGTGTTTTTAATAGAAATTTCTGTGCTGCTTTTCTTGTTATATCATCTCGTACTACCATCATTACTACTACCGTCACTACTACTGCTACTACCACTACTTCTACTAGTACTAGTACTACTACAGTTACTACTACTGCTACTATACCACTACGGCTACCACTACTACTACTGCTGCCGCTAGTACTAGTACACTTACTACTACTATTATACCTCTACTACTACTATACCACTATGGCTACCACTGTTACTACTACTGCTGCTACTACTACTATACCATTGCGGCTACCACTACTACTACTACTACTACTGCTGCTGCTGCTGCTACTACTACTGCTGCTACTAATATACCAATACAGCTACCACTGCTACTACTATACCACTGTGACGACTACTACTACTACTACTACTGCTGGTACTACTACCACTACTACTAATACTACTACTACTATACCACTACGGCTACCAGCACCACTACTAGTACTAATACTGCTACTAATACTAATACTATATCACTACTACTACCATTATTGCAACGCCACACGGGCACTCTTGTTGCTGTTATCGATAAAACTTACAGCTGTAGTTCTGTCGTACGCTGCTCCCAACACGACAGTTTAACTCCATAACACTCATCACGCGCGTGACAACTGCAGAAGTTGTACTACAATCAGTAAAACTACTTCCCGAATTACGTCATCATCGACAGCCCGACTAGAGACATCATCGACAGCCCGACTAGAGACATCATCGACAGCCCGACTAGAGACATCATCGACAGCCCGACTAGAGACATCATCGACAGCCCGACTAGAGACATCATCGACAGCCCGACTAGGGACATCATCGACAGCCCGACTAGAGTCATCATCGACAGCCCGACTAGAGTCGCATCATCGACAGCCCGACTAGAGACATCAACAGCCCGACTAGAGACATCATCAACAGCCCGACTAGAGTCATCATCGACAGCCCGACTAGGGACATCATCGACAGCCCGACTAGAGACATCATCGACAGCCCGACTAGGGACATCATCGACAGCCCGACTAGAGACATCATCGACAGCCCGACTAGAGTCATCATCAGCAGCCATCATTGCTGGGTTGCCCTGCTTCAGTTTCTGCTACTTAAATTACAAGCACGCAAAACGTGTAATAAAATAACAGCGATTATACACTCATAACCACAGTTTCTGTTAGCTTAAAGTACAACAATTCTGATACAGTAACTACAGTTTGAGGAACTACAGCAGCAGCTATGCACCCGGTCATACAGTACAATCTCTTCCTCTTGAACTCCCCACGGTAGTACCAGTCCTGTGCCAGTCATCAGTTACAACTACAGCTGACTGAACCTTTCTTCTCCTGCTATTGTTTCAAACGGCTGCCTGTAAGACAACATAAAGACGCATCAAGCCATAGAACCACATAGCCTGTATCGTGACAGCGTGTACATTTTCCTTGACCTGATGTCACACTGGTGTGATGTGGTCAGTATCTCACCTGCCCTTCCGTCCTTCTCCGACAGGATCCAGATGCCAGTTTCTACAGTTTGGTTGGGAGGGGGGGGGGGTTTCGAACCACAAACCTTCGACTTATGAGACGGCACACTAATCACCATGCCACTTAGGCGCCTACAAGTATAGAACGAGAGAAATGGGGGCCCAGAAACATTTGATAGAAAACATTAGCAGCAAAATGTTGAAATACTATACTCAGTCATTTGCATGTCCCTTGTGGAACTTTGCCTCCCTAACAGCTCTCCCGTAGGCCTCTCGGTTGTAAGCAATAAGCCCTGCTGCTGATGCATCCATTTGCAGATCATCAACGATGTCTTGCAGCCATCTTCGCTTTGGTCTTCCTCTCTTTCTTTTTCCCATTATGTATCATTCCAATACGGTCTTCTCTAGATTATCATGACGTTTATTAATGTGTCCAAAATATTTAAGTTTTCTCTGTTTAATCCTCTGTTGAAATACTTATCTTATATCCTTCCCGTGGCGTTAAACGTCACATATGGCTCGCACTACGAGACAGTATTTGTGGGAGACACCAAATATGAGGATGTGGTTTTAAAAGGTGTGAATGATGGGAGAGGGCGGCCATTCTTGATTATAGTATATTGGTTTATAGCACAGAAACTCAGTTTCCTTATTTTAGAGAGAAAAGGGGGGGGTCTTTATATACTGTTTCTTTTTTATCCCCCCCCCCCCCCCATATTAAGTATAGAACTTGTGATTTCTTCTTTGAGTTCTATCACTTACATAACAGGCTTAACTCATTAAAACAACAGAATACAAGTAACATGTTTCATCGTCTCTGCATCCATCAGTTACATTCTACCTTATGTCCAGGAGCTTGGAGTTTTCTGGCCAGTAACAAAAAAAACCCTCGCTGTTATTGTTGCAGCTGAGAATCCCCTGACGCTTTTACCCTCTGCTGACTACAACCAGTTCGTGTGGGCAGCGAAGCAGAACAGTCTTCACGTACGTGTTACTCTTCCTTCTCCTCCGTCCTCCTCCATTCTGTGACGTAATGGAGCATAAGTCCAACAAAAAGTTCATTTGACATCTCTCTGAACCTTAAGTGCCCAGGGCATTTGACATAGTGAGGCCCTAGTCCAGAAAGTTATGTTAAGTTTTATAGAATCAGTTAAATTATTCCTTGTGGGATGTGTGTCCTTATTTAAGCGTGCTGTGTGCGTGTGTGTGAGAGAGAGAGAGAGAGAGAGAGTGAGAGAGACTATTCGGTGTTTTTTTAATGACCTGTCAATCAGTGAGATGGCATGGAAAGTAAGAATGGGTTTGGGGAAGGAATGAATGGTTGGTTTTCATTTTCTATACTTTAGTAGTTCTGTATATGCAGTAAATCATTGAATATTCGAAAAGAAGGTGGCCGAGAGGGCTTGCCTCTTGCGCAGTAAATCATTGAAAGTTTCAGGAGCAGAGAATTGTGTGGGTATAGGGGATTTGAGAGAAGGGGAGGGAGGATTTCAATTGTGTGCGCATAATAAGCCGTCGAACCTGAAGAAACCTATAAAACTGACAGGGCGAGACGGGTCAGTCATCAGTCACAGGTGCTTCTGTTGTCAACGCTAACTTATGTAGGTACATCCAACCAGCTCTAGGAAACCTGTTAGCGGCGCAAGCCAGAGCCCCCTCAGTGTCAGCCACAAAATGAATGTCTGTCGTGTCAGAGTATGCCTCAATCTCTCTAACCCTCCTATCCTGTCTAACTCGCTTCTCGCTCATCCATCTTCAGTACCGTGTTAGAATAAAACAAAGCGATCTTAAACACAGATAGTCCCCCGCTTTACGGCCATTCCCCCCCCCCCCCCACACACACACCATCGGTTCATGGAAATAGTAAGAACAAAGGTAAAGTTCATGAAAATAGCAAGAATAAAGGTAGAGTTCGTAGAAATAATAAGAACAAAGGTAGAGTTCATGGAAATAGTGGGAACAAAGGTAGAGTTCATGGAAATAGTAAGAACAAAGGTAGAATTCGTGGAAATAGTAAGAGCAAAGGTAGAGTTCATGGAAATAGTGGGAACAAAGGTAGAGTTCATGGAAATAGTAAGAACAAAGGTAGAATTCATGGAAATAGTAAGAACAAAGGTAGAATTCATGGAAATAGTAAGAACAAAGGTAGAATTCATGGAAATAGTAAGAACAAAGGTAGAGTTCACGGAAATAGTAAGAACAAAGGTAGATTTCTCATTTCCATTCCTTTAAGACATATTGGGGCTATGGTGTTAGGGCCCATATTTCCAAGACTATCGGCACATGAAAGTGTGATGTGGCCAGTATGCCTGGCCGCACTTACCTTCCCAGCTTTTTTCTGGTACCTACTTTTAGAGGACAGGTGTACCCAGTGACCTTTTGGTGTAGTGGTACCAGAAGAAAAAGATCTCCAGAGACTTGAACCCGGTACCACGGGATTAGTAGACGGAGCACCTAATCATTCAGGCAGCCAGGAATGTGGAATAGCCACCTGCAGTAATGTGAAAAAATCTCTTTATTACAGTTTAAATTAACCTTCACTGACAACAGAGGACACGTTGCTTTGCTTATGCCTTTACTTAATGCGATGGTACACAAAACAGAATCATAATATAGAGATGTCTTTTCTGCTTTGCCTGCTTTCTTCGTTTCTATCACGCCGAGTATCATGTCCCCTGCTTTTTCTCTTGTTTGCCAGTATCTCACCACGTTGTTTCAGTTATGCACACTGCATGTTTCTCAATCCTTCTTCCAAATTAAGATCACAGCCTCGCAGTGTCTTATCACTCCGCCTGTTAGTTATTAGCCATATTCTATGTTTTCACCGCAGGTTTTTTGGTCTTCATATTCCATCATTCTCAGACTTTCTACCACTCCCAACATTAATTTTTCTTTCCACTCTGTGTAACCCATGTCCCACTCTGCATAACCCATCTTCGCATACAACACATATGGCAGTTTTATATGTTTCACTAATCAACATTATAAAACCCTCATCTCACCACGCTTTCTTATTTCTTCTCCTTGTTTCATGTGTCCCTGTCTCCCATTTCCATGCGACTAACTTTAGCTCAGTATTTCACATGTCTGTCCTCATTTTTTTTTCCACATTTCTGCCTCCATATTCCAGTTGTTGCATATCATCTTCCTGCTCTGCCTATCTTTCCTCACTTCCCCACTCAGCATAATTCATTTCATCTCAGCATTCTTCATGTCCCCCCCCCACCCCCACATCTTCACTCTGTATTAATCTTCTCATCTCACAACTCTACAACATGGCTCACTTTATCGTCTCCTAATTCTACAAGTCTTACGGGACCACAGAACTTTACACTTCAGTCTTCTCATTCTTCATGTTCCACAGCAACTCTTCCCACTGTTAGTATATCCCACAGCAAGCCCTCCTATTCTTCTTATCCCACAAATTTCTTCCCGCTGTTTGGATCCCACTGCAAATGTTTCCGTTCTTCGTATCCCACAGCAATTAGATACCCACTCTTTGTATCCCACATCGGCTCTTCCCATGCCAGCACAGATAGAATGTCGTTCTTCGCCTCATACCAGCGCATCACATCGCCATGACTGTTCATGGGAGTCGGCGACACTTGTCTCCTGAAGGTTTCTGTGTGGTTTCTCCGCTTACCTTTGGACTTTGCCACACCCACAAGACAGCAGGGTATAACACAGGCTTTAAGGCGCCTCTTACTTGACTGACAGTCATTTCTCTGAGCGTGTGAGGTATTGTATAATGATGATGAGAGAAGTGCATACATTTAAATCTCTGGGCACTCTAGTAACGTCACATAGGAAATGCATCTCAGAAATCAAGAATAGAAAATGCCAGAGTCAAAATAGCTTTCAGGCAAATGAGAAACATCTTGTGTAATGCATCTCTGTCACCAAACATCAGAGAAATAATTCTAAGATTGAGCCCATCCTACTCTATGGAAGTGAGTCATGGACAATGAACAGATCGATGCAAAGATCATTACAGGCAGCAGAGATGTTCTTTCTTAGAAGAGTGTTAAGAATACCATGGACAGCTGAGATGGCAAACAGGGAATGTCTGACAAAGGCAAGTGAAGAAAGAAACCTAATTAAATCCGCCAGAAAGCGGCAGTCGTCATTAATTGTACATATAATGAGAAGAGGATGGCTCTAAAACATAACAGCAGGAAAAAAATAACTGAAAAAAGAGGCACTGAAAGATCAAGAGGGAAAAAAAGATTGCGATTAGTCCGACGGAATAACAGTTAAAAAGTCGTCAGCTGAGCTGATGGAGATCTGTGGAGAAACACGCTCGCCAACGCCTGGCGTCACGGCACATGATGATGATGAACACATTTCTTACCTGATTTCTACACCTCCACTCTCCTTTCCATAAAAAAAAAACAACACCAGTGTCCTCACTTGAGCCATTATAACACCTGAATTGTGTGAGAACACATGCTCACTCACTGTCATTAACGCCATGTTTCTTCCTTTATAATTTACATAAGCGGTTATTAATTAGTTCAGGTCTAGCAGATAGAGCCACGTCCTGTCTGCTCGCAACCTCCTTCACTGTTTCTTCTTCTCCTGTCACGAGACCTTAACCTCTTCACTTACACCTGCCTCCAGAATAACATCTCTTGTCGTCTCTCGCCAGACTCTGGCCTCTTGCACACACACAAAAAAAAAAGCTTGTATGTAACTTTAGGAGCACTAGTTTCCACTGCATTTGCCATATATTTATGTGTATCTCCTGTCATTGTTTTCATATATTTATGTGTATCTCCTGTCGTTGTTTCCATATATTTATGTGTATCTCCTGTCATAGTTTCAATATTATTTATGTATATCTCCTGGCATTATTTCCATATATTTCTGTGTATCTCCTGTCATTGTTTCCATATTATTTATGTATATCTCCTGTCATTGTTTCCATATATTTATGTATATCGCCTGTCATTGTTTCCATATATTTATGTATATCTCCTGTCATTGTTTCCATATTATTTATGTGTGTCATTGTTTCATTTTAATTGTACAGAAATATCTCCTGGTATCACTGTTTTTAATGTCAAACCATTTGTTGACTGCTAACAGAATCTCGCAGATAGATAGATAGATAGATAGATAGATAGATAGATAGATAGATAGATAGATAGATAGATAGATAGATAGATAGATAGATAGATAGATAGATAGATAGAGAGAGAGAGAGAGAGAGAGAGAGAGAGAGAGAGAGAGAGAGAGAGAGAGAGAGAATGACATTCAGTGATAATTTAAATTTGGAAAATTAGGATGACGTTCAAGTTTTCTTGTGTGTGGTTGTCAGTTGTCAGTTTTTTTTTCCCTTGCAAACTGGACGCAGGTTGTAAAAGAACACCCATTGTGGAATGTCACACCGGATATTTTCGTTAAGTTTGTCAGGAGCAAGGAGAATGTTGCTAATTTGAGAAGATGGGCATGTTTTGGTAGTCACCTTCCAGCGAGGATGATATTAGTGATGATGTTATTAAATGTGATGTTCCTTCCTCTGTGATATTCAGAGGTTTCGTAGTAGGAAGATCTTTATTTTAAATCGCTATTCCTTGTTAGTAATACACCAGTAATGAGTTTGTAATGATGTGTACACGAACAACTCCCCATTTTGGGTAGCTATATTTTTAGAATTGTCATTAAAATTTAAAAAAAAAAGATAAACACAGTTCACATCAACCGCTTTCTCTAGTTTTTTTTGTTGTTGTTGTAATATCACGAACATGAATGTTCATTAATTTAATATTTGAACAAACATATAAAGTTCATCTAACATTTTAAACATAAATGTTCATAAATCTGACATTTGAAAGCATTCAAAGTTAATGTGCATACATCACTAGAAACAAACAGAACAAATGTTGCAGTTGTTTTTATTAGTGATGAACGTTAATTTTTTACTGTTTTTTTTTTGTGTTCATGATATGTGGGCTGGAGTTTGGCAACGTTATACCAAGCTCAGTCGTTGCTAGCTCAACGTTTTGCATATAGGACAAGTTGCTAAAACTATATTGTTACCTGTGAACATCTGATAGTGTAATTTTCTTTCTTTGTGCATGCCCCGAATCTTGTATAAAGGAAGGGGGGTTCATTTTAATCTGTTTATGCTTGTGGGGTTGAAGGGATAATACAGTTTCCAAAGGGTTGGTGGGTCGTACTTGTGGGTTTATAATGGGGACAGCGGGTAGTACTAGTGGGATTTTTTTTTAATTTAGGGAGGGGGGAGAAAGAGATATTATTATAATTTGTCTCTTTTCTCCAGTCATTGTTTCTCGACATACAGCGGCTTATAAATACGAGGGGTGGTTTATAAATTCGTAACATAAGTTACAACAGATTATTTGTGTACAACCTTTTTGGGTTATTTCTCAACATAGCCCCTTTGCAAGTTTATGCACTTAGTCCAGCGATCCTGGAGCATATGGATCCCTTCCTTGTAAAAGTCAGCATCTTGTGCCAGTAGAAAGTGGTCTACAGCATGAATAACGTCATCATCTGAAGCAAATTTGAGACCACTGAGCTCTTTTTTCAGTTTGGTAAACAGGTAATAGCCCGAAGGAGCCCTATCTGGGGAATACAGAGGATGTTCAAGAAGCTGGAAGCCATTACCACCGCCGACTTGTCAACTAGAGCATTGTCTTGATGAAAGATGACTTCTCTCGTCAATTTCCTTCGATGCTTTTCCTTCAATTTGACCCGCATTTGCTTCACAAGATTAGCGTAATAGGCTCTGGTGACTGTTCTACCCTTTTGAAGATAGTCTACCAATAGCACGCAATAGCACACCTTCTGAATCCCAAAAGATGGATGCCATCACTTTGAATGCAGGCAGAACCACCCTTGCTTTCTTTGGAGTTGGGGATCCATGATATTTCCATTGCTTTGACTGTTCTTTGGTTTCTGGTTGAAGATGATGAACCGAAGTCTCATCCATAGTCACAAATTGCTGAAGAAACTTTTCAGGATCTGCAGAAAAAATAGCCAAGATTGTCTCTTGACATGTTGAGACGCTGTCGTTTGTGATCAGCTCCAAGAAGTTTCGGGACCTATCGAGCAGAGACCTTTGTCATTTGAAAATCATTGTGAATAATGGCATGAACACGTTCCTGGGAGATGCCCAACTCAGTAACGTACGCTCAGTTAGTCGTCGATCCTCCAATACCATGTCATGGATTCTGCCGGTGGTTTCATCGGTGGTTACCGTTTTTGGTCTTCCTGGACGGGAATCATCTTCCAGACTCTCCCTTCCATGTTTGAATTGAGCTGTCCATTTCTTTACTGTGCTGTAAGAAAGGGCACTCTCACATAGAGTCTCTACCATATCCTCGTGGATCTCCTTCGATGATAAGCCCTTGATGCAGAAGTAGCGAATGATTGCTCAATGAGAAATTTTATCCATTGTCTTAATTTCTGCCACCCCCTACCACTTCAGTAGCCAGTTAAAAAAAAAGTGATTGCAGTTAATTTCTTGAAATCTGGTTTTTAATATTACATTAACTTGATCTACAAATGCACCTAATATCAACTGTGTGTTTATTTGTACGTTAGGCCGCGAACTTATCAACCATCACTCGTATATGTTCACTGTACTGAAATCTCTTGCCTCTCTCACGGTGAGACAGTCTGTCCAGTAATAGAAGTGATGAAGATACAACTTGAAACCGCGCGGACCAGATTGTTCAGCTCTAGTCTGTTTAGTAACAGAAGTGATAAAGATACAACTTGAAACCGCACGGTCCAGACAGTTCAGCTCTAGTCTGTTTAGTAACAGAAGTGATAAAGATTCAACTTGAAACCGCACGGTCCAGACAGTTCAGCTCTAGTCTGTCCAGTAACAGAAGTGATAAAGATACAACTTGAAACCGCACGGTCCAGACAGTTCAGCTCTAGTCTGTCCAGTAACAGAAGTGATAAAGATACAACTTGAAACCGCACGGTCCAGACAGTTCAGCTCTAGTCTGTTTAGTAACAGAAGTGATAAAGATACAACTTGAAACCGCACGGACCAGACAGTTAAGCTCCAGCCTGTTTAGTAACAGAAGTGATAAAGATACAACTTGAAACCGCACAGACTAGACAGTTCAGCTCCAGTCTGTTTAGTAACAGAAGTCCGCTGCTGGCGAGATTCTTCAGCTGCCGTGCGTGGAGTGGTGCTCCTCCAGGCCAATGAAGAAAGGTGCAAATGGGTTGCCGCGCGGCACCACTGTGGAAAAGGTGGTAGACAGGATATAGCGAAGCAAACGTCAAATCACAGCACCTCTGGCCTGGATGTCGGCCACGTCCTAAGTGTACTCATATCGGGTGAAATGCTTGAACTGGCTTAACTTAGAGGTTAAGACACTGCTGGCGAGGCTCTTCGGATGCCACGCGTGGAGTGAAACTCCTCCCGGCCAAGGAAGAAAATGCGGAAAAGCAATCAGGATTGCTGTGTGGCGTCAATGTGAAAAGGTGAAGGAAAAGGATAAAGTGAAGTTTAATCGGTATGTCCAGTAGTATCGCTGCGAGAGCTACACATACCACGGCACCTCTGCTCTAGAGGCCGGCCACGTCCGAAATACACCTACACTGGTGAAATATGCCTAAACCGGCATGCACCAGGGGTGAAACTTGCTGGCTACGCATGTCATGCCACCTCCGCTCTAGAGGTCGGCCAAGCCCGATATACACCCATACTGGTGAAATATGCCTAAACCGGCTCATTCCAGGGGTGAAACTTGAAGGCTACGCATGCCACGGCACCTCTGCTCTAGAGGTCGGTCACGTCTCAAACACGCCCATACTGGGATAATATGCCTAAACCGGCTCAACCCAGGGGTGGAAGTCATTAGTGGCGAGGATTCGTCCTCCTAGACAAAAGCTCCATCCTAGTCACAACTAGGAAGGGTAGCGGCCACGACCGCAAAATGCTGAAGTCGGAGACACTGGACCAGGGCAGTCTAGATAGGCAACCACCTCTCACCCGGCGGTGATACATGGGTATCTCAAAACATGTCGAGGTTTTCCAGTGAGAAGGTCCAACTCAGGCCTGCGTGGGCTACCACCTCTCACCCAGCGGGGATATACTGATATCCAAAAAACGTCAAGGTCTTCTTGTGAGAAAGTCCAACTCTAGACTAAACTGGTGCAACGAAAACCACGGTGTCACGCAATCCCGCTTCTGAGACTCACCAAGAATACAGGCTCAAGCCCTGAGATACTCTGAACCTCTTGTGGTCCTCTCGGGGATATCGTGTGTTCCTTTCGGGGATCACACGGGTGACCACGGGACTTAACGAGGACCACAGGCGTAAATTCAGTAGGATCACAGGGCGGTCTTGGTGGTAGAAGCGAACGAAGAAGAAGAAGTAACAGAAGTGATGAAGATACAAATTGAAACAGCACGGACCAGACAGTTCAGCTTTGGTCTGTTTAGTAACAGAAAGGATACAGATATATCTGGTAATCACGCCGTTCTGCGCAGATAAGGCCTATGAGTCTGAGCTGTTACATGCCCAGAAACACAATTTGATAGCACTTCTGCCTCAGGGTAGGTCACATTTCGTTGTCGAATATGTCGGCCGGGAGGAGTACCAGTTGAAAACAATGAAGCGACATAACTCATGCTCAGGGGACACAATTCATACGTTTCGGGAAGATTCTTTTTCCTGTGTCTCCTTAGATATCCATAATAATATCTTCCCCACACAGGTAGTGTTTTTGTCGCTAGCGTCTTGTTTCATTAATTGCAGGATGTTTCTGCATTTTTTTTTCTTTCAAAGCAGGATGTTTCTGCAGTTTTTCACAACTATGATATAGATTTCCATGTTTTGTTTTGTTTTTTTTTTTTTTGGGGGGGGGGGTGGTTCCTTCCTTGTCGTAGCCAGCATCAACAAAGAAAAACAGCCTTCTTTCTCAGCATAAAACGGTTAAGATAATGAAAGATTAAAGTGCAGGGACCAGTTTATGAAATAGGAGGTGCAACTTCACAGACTTTATTCCCTGCTACAGATACCAGAACCCATCTGGGCGTTCATTACAGCACATTTTCTTACACTGTAGCTTGAATATTCAGTGTCATTAACAGATTCATGAATGAATGACTTGCTCTCCGGAGCTGAAAGCAGTGGACCTTTTATTCTTGTTGCTTTAAAGACTTGCCCTCGGTGCTACGGAGATTGTGCACCTGTTCTTTGTCCAGGGTGCAGTGAATGTACCCGTCATTCATTTGAACATCTATCTATCACGGTGGGGTTATATTGTCTCCAGCAGGGTAGAGTATGCAGGTTACATACCATGTCTGGATGTTTGGAATAAGATGTGTTCTTCATCGTATGTTCTTGATGCTCTTCCAGAATGATTTTGCTCAACAGCGTGTGTATTATAACAGTCTGAACCATGTTATGACAGTGCGTAAAACAGACACAAAGGAAACAAGTACTTCTAGCCATATTCTGACAGTGCGTAAAACAGACGCAAAGGAAACAAGTACTTCTAGCCATAACATGACGGTGCGTAAAACAGACACAAAGGAAACAAGTACTTCTAGCCATATTATGACATTGCGTAAAACAGACACAAAGGAAACAAGTACTTCTAGCCATATTATGACAGTGCGTAAAACAGACACAAAGGAAACAAGTACTTCTAGCCATATTATGACAGTGCGTAAAACAGACACAAAGGAAACAAGTATTTCTAACTATATGACAGTGCGTAAAACAGACACAAAGGAAACAAGTACTTCTAGCCATATTATGACATTGCGTAAAACAGACACAAAGGAAACAAGTACTTCTAGCCATATTATGACAGTGCGTAAAACAGACACAAAGGAAACAAGTACTTCTAGCCATATTATGACAGTGCGTAAAACAGACACAAAGGAAACAAGTATTTCTAACTATATGACAGTGCGTAAAACAGACACAGAGGAAACAAGTACTTCTAACCATAACATGACGGTGCGTAAAACAAACGCAAAGGAAACAAGTACTTCTAGTCTGTAATTTAGCGAGCTCGCTGACCTGGACGATGTGCTGTCCTAACGGTAATAAGTTTAGAAACCTGTCACTTTCGTTCTTCTGTTTTTCTGTCTCCCCGGAACTGTGAGCTTGATGTTCTTTGCAGCCGGCGCAGTGAAGGTATTGAAGCACAGCATCGAGTCGGATTGGGAGCTAGTTACAGCGGCTTTTTTTTCAGTCTCTGTGGAGCTAACAAGCGAGGTTAGTGGGGAGGGGGGGTGCAATATTTCTTTAGCAGACTCCATCACTATAAGGACAGTGGCGATCCCTGGTCCCGTTGGCAAGGCTATGCCTTTTATTGAGAGGTGAGACAGGGTCTTGATCGGCCGTGTTTCGACAGCACTGACTCCGGCATGTCAGCTGTGGGTCGCTGGTTACTAAATCGGACAGCGTCTGGTTCCTATCGTTTATCATACATTGCGCTAAGGGTTAACACTTTTGCAGATTATGACCAATCACAAGACACTTCGCTCATTCGTTTGTCTTTCAAATACAGCGTCCACTAGAAAAAAAAAAAAGAACAAAATATGGACCATTTTATACAGTCTCTTGTGCCGGTTTTAACGCGTGAAGAGAAGGAAAGCGGCCGGAGCAGATAAGTGCAGTTGGTTCTTAACCTGGGATCCACTGATTTCCGTGAGATTTTTTAGGAGAACCGCGGGATCAACAAAATGAATTGTTCCGATTTTTTAAAAAATCTGAGCATCATCAGTATTCTGTTTATTGTTTTATTTTTAGTGAAGGGTGCACAGTTTCTCTCTGGCCGGTAAGGGGGGGGGGGAGGGGGGGTTCACAGCTGTTCTCTGACCGGGGAGGGGGTGTCCACAGCTGTTTTCTGACCGGGGGGGGGGGTGTCCACAGCTGTTTTCTGATCGGGGGGGGGGGTGTCCACAGCTATTCTCTGACCGGGGGTGGGGAGTGTCCACAGCTGTTTTCTGACGGGGGGGGGGGGTGTCCACAGCTGTTTTCTGACCGGGGGGGGGGTGTCTACGGCTGTTTTCTGACCGGGGGGGGGTGTCCACAGCTATTCTCTGACGGGGGGTGGGGAGTGTCCACAGCTGTTTTCTGACCGGGGAGGGAGTGTCCACAGCTGTTTTCTGACCGGGGAGGGAGTGTCCACAGCTGTTTTCTGACCGGGGAGTTAGTGTCCACAGCTGTTCTCTGACCCGGGAAGCGGGGTGTCCACAGCTATTCTATGACCGAGGGAAGGGGGTTCCATCAGAGGCAGCATAATCACAATGGCCTGCCTAATAGTCCTGAATTTTACCTTACCTTGTTTATTTTTTCTGTATAGAAACAACATAACCACAATCTAATAGTCCTGAATTTTACCTTGTTTATTTAATCAAAGAAACTACTCTCGCTCTTAGCTTTATTTAAGCATTAAAGTAATCAGTCATGTATTTTCTTTATTATAAAACTATTTTTATTTGATAGCAGCACCGGGTATATAAACTTTCTCTTTTTTCTTAATGTAACAACTCAAATCACTTAATGTGTTTTTTTTACATTTGATTTTCGTTGTTATAGAGCATTAATTTTTATATGGATCGGAACAATTCAGCACCAGTCTAACTTTCATTCAGCACTAGTCTTACTTTCATTCAGCACCAGTCTAACTTTCATTCAGCACCAGTCTAACTTTCATTCAGCACCAGTCTAACTTTCATTCAGCACCAGTCTAACTTTCATTCAGCACCAGTCTAACTTTCATTCAGCACCAGTCTAACTTTCATTTCAGCACTAGTCTTACTTTCATGCAGCAGCAGTCTAACTTTCATGCAGCACCAGTCTAACTTTCATTCAGCACCAGTCTAACTTTCATTCACCACCAGTCTAACTTTCATTCAGCACCAGTCTAACTTTCATTCACCACCAGTCTAACTTTCATTCAGCACCAGTCTACTTTCATGCAGCATCACTCTTACTTCACCTAATCATGACGACTTCACCCGATCATCATTTCCATGACGACTTCACCCAATCATATTTCCATGACGACTTCACCCAATCATATTTCCATGATGACTTCACCAAGTAATCATGAATCAGCCTGTGGCAGCTTCACATAATCATCATCACTATTCTGTTATGGATATTTTCTGTATTTCTTATCTTCCAGATTTGGAAAGCGCACAGTCTGAACTGTCGGAACTGAAGTTCAAGTATGACCAGATCACATCTGTCAAGTGAGTGTCATTTATTTGTCCGTGTCATTCTTAACTCCTTCTCTCTCTCTCTCTCTGTCTCTCTCTCTCTCTCTCTAACTCTGTGTGTGCGTGTGTCTATCAGCTTTATATCTCTTCGTCTGCCTGTATTGGCTTTCCTTCAATATCATATATATATATATATATATATATATATATATATATAATATATATATATATATATATATATATATATAGTACTGTTTGTACTATATATGTTCGTGTATATAATAAACATGGAGTGTCGTTGAGGTGTCATAACTTGGTCGACGTCATCATCATACTCGTCATTATCACCAGTCCTCTCAATGCCAGGAGGCATGAGACAGAGAACAAAATCTCTGCGTCCAGTCTAGTTATGAGCATGTTTCTGCATCTTATGTATAGACCGTCCTGCGCGTACAGTGTTCATCTCCATCATTATCATCATCAGGTGCCGTGCCGAATGGCGTTGGCTGTTATGCTTCTGCAGAGTACACGATCCTTCATGCAGATCATTAGCTCATTTGGTGATCTCCTCTCACACTATCCCGTCAGGCTGTCCAATATCGTTTCTCTCGGTCTTCCCCTGGCTCTTCTTCCCTCTATTTTTCCTGTATTATTTTCAGTGCCCCTTTTTCTCACGGCATGTCCTATGAACAATCATCCCCATATGTCCCGTAATCTACTTTGTCCAATTTCTTCTTATGGGATTCACACCATAGTTTGTCTCAGTCCTCGTTTTTTTTTTTCCACGGAATCTTTCCCTTGTTTATTTCCTCGAGCCTCCCCACGCCCTCACTCTACCCCACCCCCTCCCCAAATCTCAGGAAGTTGATTGATACCCAGTTACGTTTGTAGAAAGTACCAAACTTCTAACAATCTTCTCATGTTATTCGCTCTCTCTCTCTCTCTCTCTCTCTCTGTTTGTGTGTGTGTGTGTGTGTATATATATATATGACAGCGGACCTTCCAGAAAGACGAGAATACCCGACTGCCATTAAGAACACAGGAATGCGACCGGACATTGTAGTGTACTCCACAGAAAAACAGGAATTAATAATGATCGAGCTTACGGTCCCATACGAAACTAGAATAGAGGAACAGCATTTATTCAAATTGGAGAAGTACAATGATCTGGTCAAGCAACTGAGGCAGGGGGCAGGAATCAGGGCAAAAGTGATAGCTGTAGAAGTGGGAGCAAGAGGATTCATAGCAACATCAGCATATGACCTATGTAAGCAACTGGGCATAAAGGGACAAGCAAGAGCAAGGGCATTGAGAAGCCTTTCAGAAACAGCAGAAAAGGCCTCATGCTGGCTGTGGAGTATGCGAAACAAGCATTGGGAGCATAAGTAATTTCATTTGCCACAACCAATACCAGTCCTCCATAGCTAAATCGCTAAAGACGCATGGCAACTGGAAGATCATGGGTTCGATCCCGGGACCGAAAAAAAAGCAACAACTCACAAGACCTCTGGGAGTCATGACCCAGAGGGGCCCACCTCCCTTAGAGTGTCAGGAGTTTAAAGGGCCGAAACACTTGTCTGAGGGGGGGGGGTACTTCCTCTGATGATCTGAAGCGGTTGTGTTGTTGTTCCGCTCTCTACGGTAGAGAGTTTCCTGCATATATATATATATATTGTTGTCAGTTATGGCTAGGACACTTTCAGTTCCTTAAGATTTCTGTGTTCAGAAAACATACAAAAGAAGAGGCTTTGGTGCATGAACTGTAACTGGTTGTTTAACGTCGGTGGCCTGGAGGGCTACAACTGCATGAGAAAATGGAGTGGCGGGCCGCATCAGAATCAAGTAGTTTTTGCCAGCCCGTATAAAAATGTGAATTAGCTTTTCGTGTTGTTTTTTTTTAAATTTTAACATGCTTTTAAAACAAGACATGCTAATTTTAATCATATATTTTTAAAAATATGATAATCTGGCGGGCCGCAAAAAAAAAAAGTTACCATGAGCTGCATGCGGGCCAGCAGTTTGACATCTCTGTATTGTATTATGTTTGAGCTTTCGTGCTGACATTGCAGATTCTGATATGCCATGTGGCACACCTTATTAATTGTTCCGTTTGTCTTTGTACGTCCCATCTGCTGTTATAGATTTGTGGTTAGGACTCTCGGACTTTCATTTCTGGATTAACTGTCCATGCAGTTTTCACTGTTTGTATCTGTGGATTTTTTTAAAAAATGTTTTAATAATAGTTTCCATCCTGGCATGTCCATATCTTTTATATCCTGCTTGGGGTTTTTTCTTCAAGTTAAGCCCACAACATTGCCTTAGTTTGAGTTTTCTGTCTGGTCCATTGCGCTCAACTGTAGGACTGTAGGGCTCCGAGATAAGGGGAAGTAACACTTGTTTACCACACATACAGAAACGTCAGATGGGACATGAGAGTACCTTTCACTGCCGTTTATAGCACATTTTTGGACTCCCCCCTTTCATAGCATAGTCAGCGATGAAGCGATTAACTGTAAGGCTGTTGGCAGTCTGTTGCCATTTCGTTTCTGTCTTTTACCCTTGATATTATATTTTTATGGCGTTGTGTACCTGTTTCTCATCATGGCGCGTAATTTCATGAAGAAAGATGTTTTCAGAATAAATTGAAAGCGAACTGACTCGCGATGAGTTATTGTGCAAAACTCTGAACAAGGAAACACAAGCAGAGCTTGGTCTGTCAGAAATGAGACAAGTCATTTATCACTTACAAACACAGCAACATACGGGGCAACGAGATCACTTCACGCATGGCGGAGCCCATATTTAAGGGGGCATCAGAAGAACTCTGGAAAAGTAGACAAAAGTTTGAGGTTGGTCCGGTTGTTCATTATGTCTCCTTCAGCAGTGGCCGGGGTTAAATTGATCCCCCCCCCCCCCCACACACACACACAAGGCATCGCTTGATTTGCCTGCAAGCAGGTGTAGCGACAACATTTCTCGGGAAATGCGGACCAAATGCAGGCAGCATATAAAAACTTTGACATAAATAAGAAGCAGGGTACAAGTCAGTGGCTTGTGCTCAACAAGTCTGAAAACAGTCCAATAGGAGAAGAGCTAGGTTATTTTGGTGCACGAGATTAATGGAAGCATTGACTGTTTCTAAAGGAGGGGGGGGGGAGCTCTTAAATGAGATAAAAGATAAATCTCCATGTTTACGCTGGATAAAGTGCGTATATAATGGATTATAACATTGACTATTTCTAGAGGGGGGGGGGGATGGGGGAAGCTCTTATTTGAGATATAAGATAAATCTCAATATTTACACAGAATAATGTGCGTATATAGTTAATTATAAACACGCACTGACATGAACAGATGAATAAGAAATCAGTTGCTTAACCTTTTTTTTTTTCCTCCTTAAAAGACGTTTATGAGTGTGCGCTGCTCGCTTTATTCTGATGTTGATGGCTGACGCTCAGAAGCGCAGAGGTGTATCGGCAAGCGAATTAATGAACTATACACTTCTAGAGATTGTTCTTTTTTATGTGTGATTGTGCAGGTGAAGTCAGTGTTCCAAGCGTCGTTGTTGTCGTCCGCATTATTCACGGGTAGGAACTGTCTAAGAAATAAACCTTTTGAGAAAAATGAAAGAAAAAGCATGCCCCGTGGGAGGCACTGGTGCCAGCACTGGAGAACAGTGCCAACACTGGAGAACAGTGCCAGCAGAGAGAAGTTCAACAGTTGAACGGGCGTAGAGAATTGGACACGACATGACGAGCATGCAGCCTCTTCTCTCAGCTCCTTCTCCTCAGCTGCTGAGCTTCAGATTTTCCCTGCTTAAACCTAAACCTGGGCTTTGCCATCTTAGTTCCTCAAGATTTTTGTGTTTTGTTTTTGTTTCCAGCACCTTTGTTATAGTTCTGCCGCAAGTTTCCCTGCATGTTCGAACTCCGTGTTAAGGCAGGAAGATCATACCCGTTTGAGTGTGTACCGCAGGCACTTTTCTCGTCTTAACATCGTGATAATTTATGTTAGTTCCCTCCAGTCCGCTGCTCTTTAGGTTTGGCGAGTGGAATTCAGATTGATTAATGCTGTTATTTTATTAATACAAGAGGTGTGTAAAAAGGTAAAAAAAATTCCCTTTTCCATGCCATTAAGGCACGTTGGGGGAATATGGTGTTAGGCCCGTATTTTTCATGACCTTCGGCACATGAAAGTGTGATGTGGTCAGTATCACGCCTGGCCGCTTTACCTTCCCAGATTTCTCTGGTACCCATTTTTAGAGGCTGGGTCAACCCCGGGGCCTTTTTCGGTGTGTACCAGAAACAGTCCCGGATTAGTAAACCCAGAGCTTAACCACTCAGCTAACCAAGCCATCAAGAGGGATGTAGGCAGTGTATTTTGCAGTATCCGTGCATATCTTTACAAATAACCAGTTTGTGGGACGTAAAAGCCCGGCATCTCTTTCTTTACAGAATTTTTCTTCTGATATTAGCTGCTGACAGACTGACCAACCTTGGCCTGAAAGTGTTTTGCTAGACTCTCTGTTTGGCTCTCAAAATCAGCTAAATCTGAAAGTGGATGGACATGATCTTTTGTATTAGTTATCGAAACGTCAGCAAACATTTGACTGTTAGCATTATTTTATGGCAGAGTCAGGCTGATCTTTTCTTGTTATTTATTGAAAGGTTAGCGGCCTCAGACTTAGGAATAAGGGCACTGGCATTTAATTACAAATAACCGATCATTAGCCAAAGTTCAAATGATGGCTTGATTAAATGTCTGCAACGCACGATTGTGTGGACGCGTGCCCTGCCTTTATAGTGGGACTTGTATGGCGCTGGTAGAGGCAGGGAATTCCCTATGCAGATCTGGCGAAAATGAATCACTAATAATGATATGTAATCACACTAGTGATTTGCTGGCCGTTTACAGTGTATAATTAGCCATAACTAAAAATGAATCACTCTTGCCTTCACAGTGATTGCCATTGAGTTTTGCTGCTATGTTCTTCCATTATGAGCTGCGGGGCAAATGTCCGTGTATTTCTGCGGTAGATTTAGTCCGTGTCTTCAGACTTATTCTTGTCCTCTGTGTGTGTGTGTGTGAGAGAGAGAGAGAGAGAGAGAGAGAGAGAGAGAGAGAGAGAGATCATAGACCAATGCTATGTACGTAAGTATTTGTCTGGCTGCTGTTCAGTGATATTTAAGTGTTTGTCTGTCTACGGTTCAGTGATATTTAAGTGTTTGTCTGTCTACGGTTCAGTGATATTTAAGTGTTTGTCTAATGTTGAGTGATATTTGGGTTTTTAAGTGTTTGTCTATTGTTCAGTGATAATTAGGTGTATTAGATATTTCGTCTGTCTACTGTTCAGTGATATTTAGATGTATTGGGTGTTTGCCTGTCTACTGTTTAGTGATATTTAGATGTTTGCCTGTCTACTGTTTAGTGATATTTAGATGTTTGCCTGTCTGCTGTTTAGTGATATTTAGATGTTTGCCTGTCCACTGTTTAGTGATATTTAGATGTTTGCCTATCTACTGTTTAATGATATTTAGATGTTTGCCTGTCTACTGTTTAGTGATATTTAGATGTTTACCTGTCTACTGTTTAGTGATATTTAGATGTTTGCCTGTCTACTGTTTAGTGATATTTAGATGTTTTGCCTGTCCACTGTTTAGTTATATTTAGATGTTTGCCTGTCTACTGTTTAGTGATATTTAGATGTTTGCCTGTCCACTGTTTAGTGATATTTAGGTGTTCTGTATGTTTACCTGTCTACTGTTTAGTGATATTTAGATGTTTGCCTGTCCACTGTTTAGTGATATTTAGGTGTTCTGTATGTTTACCTGTCTACTGTTTAGTGATATTTAGATGTTTGCCTGTCCACTGTTTAGTGATATTTAGATGTTTGCCTGTCTACTGTTTAGTGATATTTAGATGTTTGCCTGTCTACTGTTTAGTGATATTTAGATGTTTGTCTGTCTACTGTTTAGTGATATTTAGATGTTTACCTGTCTACTGTTTAGTGATATTTAGGTGTTCTGTATGTTTACCTGTCTACTGTTTAGTGATATTTAGGTGTTCTGTATGTTTACCTGTCTACTGTTTAGTGATATTTAGGTGTTCTGTATGTTTACCTGTCTACTGTTTAGTGATATTTAGGTGTTCTGTATGTTTACCTGTCTACTGTTTAGTGATATTTAGGTGTTCTGTATGTTTACCTGTCCACTGTTTAGTGATATTTAGGTGTTCTGTATGTTTGCCTGTCTACTGTTTAGTGATATTTAGATGTTTACCTGTCTACTGTTTAGTGATATTTAGATGTTTGCCTGTCTACTGTTTAGTGATATTTAGATGTTTTGCCTGTCCACTGTTTAGTTATATTTAGATGTTTGCCTGTCTACTGTTTAGTGATATTTAGATGTTTGCCTGTCCACTGTTTAGTGATATTTAGGTGTTCTGTATGTTTACCTGTCTACTGTTTAGTGATATTTAGATGTTTGCCTGTCCACTGTTTAGTGATATTTAGGTGTTCTGTATGTTTACCTGTCTACTGTTTAGTGATATTTAGATGTTTGCCTGTCCACTGTTTAGTGATATTTAGATGTTTGCCTGTCTACTGTTTAGTGATATTTAGATGTTTGCCTGTCTACTGTTTAGTGATATTTAGATGTTTGTCTGTCTACTGTTTAGTGATATTTAGATGTTTACCTGTCTACTGTTTAGTGATATTTAGGTGTTCTGTATGTTTACCTGTCTACTGTTTAGTGATATTTAGGTGTTCTGTATGTTTACCTGTCTACTGTTTAGTGATATTTAGGTGTTCTGTATGTTTACCTGTCTACTGTTTAGTGATATTTAGGTGTTCTGTATGTTTACCTGTCTACTGTTTAGTGATATTTAGGTGTTCTGTATGTTTACCTGTCCACTGTTTAGTGATATTTAGGTGTTCTGTATGTTTGCCTGTCCACTGTTTAGTGATATTTAGATGTTTGCCTGTCTACTGTTTAGTGATATTTAGATGTTTGCCTGTCTACTGTTTAGTGATATTTAGATGTTTGCCTGTCTACTGTTTAGTGATATTTAGATGTTTGCCTGTCTACTGTTTAGTGATATTTAGATGTTTTGCCTGTCCACTGTTTAGTGATATTTAGGTGTATTAGGCGTTTACCTGTCCACTGTTTAGTGATATTTAGATGTTTGCCTGTCTACTGTTTAGTGATATTTAGATGTTTGCCTGTCTACTGTTTAGTGATATTTAGATGTTTTGCCTGTCCACTGTTTAGTGATATTTAGGTGTATTAGGCGTTTACCTGTCCACTGTTTAGTGATATTTAGGTGTATTAGGCGTTTACCTGTCCACTGTTTAGTGATATTTAGGTGTATTAGGCGTTTATCTGTCTACTGTTTAGTGATATTTAGATGTTCTATGTATTTGTCTTTTTTAAAATGTAGATAAAAAAGCCTTGAGTAAAGAACACCGAAGGTTTTATAAATAAATAGAAAAGAAAGACATCCATTTATACATCTGAGAAGGACTCGGGCAGTGTGACAGCGACATGAGCGGGTGATGATTATAAACAGCCACCCCGCCTAGATCTAAGCATCACTCTACGCGCTGCTACAGTATCAAAGGGACCCCTTACCCCGCAATAGGTACAGATTCCTGTGCCCTCTTTGTTGTTGTTATTATTATTAATATCATATTCAGGTCTGTGACAGCAATGCCTTTTATTTTAAATGTTCCTAATTTCAAGAGCGTCTCCCCATTTTGCAAAAGCTTTCCCCTTATCTCCCCATTGTCATTGGAAGTTACGCCCCATGTTTTGATGCGCACAAATATCTCTACTTACCTCCCTTGCCGCCAGCTCAGTTTTGTATTCTGTACAGCTCTGAGCGAGCAGGCCTATAAATTATCAATCAACATAAATCAGCATTAATTTACAGTCTGTTCTTGAAGATGTTTTCTCTCTCACTCTCTCAGTGTTGCCCTTACTTCTGTTAATTCTGCCAGTCTTAGCATTTTTTTTTTTTGGTTGAATAATGTTATCTTCATTACTTTGACATGAAGACCTCAAGTTCTCCATAAACAACCACAGCAAAAACAAAAACAAAAAAACAACAGTTCTGCTACTTGTCTCTCCACCTACCACGCCCCCTTTCTCACTCCTCCTCCTCCTCCTCTCTCTCTCTCTCTCTCTCTCTCTCTCTCTCTCTCTCACACACACACACACATATGAACTCCATTCCTGTCAAGCATTGCTGGGCACGATTGTATTGCTGAAGAAAAGATGTGTGAGCAAAATAACAGCTCATCAATATGTTTGTTGGCAAGAAATGGCAAATAAAGTGCTCCGGGTGATGATATTGATGATGATGGTGCTGATGATGATGGTGTTTAAGATAATGGTAGAATATTGTTTACCGAGAGCAGAGCATGGTGATTGTTTTTGCCTGTTATCTGATAAATAAGAATATCATTTTGACCAAGAGAACATACAGTGGTACGTTGTTGTCAGTGGACATGATCAGAAACTCTGTGTGGTCATGGTCAGAAACACTATGGTCATGGTCAGAAACTCTGTGTGGTCAAGGTCAGAAACTCTGTGTGGTCATGGTCAGAAACTCTGTATGGTCATGGTCAGAAATCTGTGTGTGGTCATGGTCAGAAACTGTGTGGTCATGGTCAGAAACTCTGTGTGGTCATGGTCAGAAACTCTGTGTGGTCATGGTCAGAAACTCTGTGTGGTCATGGTCAGAAATCTGTGTGTGGTCATGGTCAGAAATCTGTGTGGTCATGGTCAGAAACTCTGTGTGGTCATGGTCAGAAAACTGTGTGGTCATGGTCAGAAAACTGTGTGGTCATGGTCAGAAAACTGTGTGGTCATGGTCAGAAAACTGTGTGGTCATGGTCAGAAAACTGTGTGTGGTCATGGTCAGAAAACTGTGTGGTCATGGTCAGAAAACTATGTGTGGTCATGGTCAGAAAACTGTGTGTGGTCATGGTCAGAAAACTGTGTGTGGTCAAGGTCAGAAATCTGTGTGTGGTCAAGGTCAGAAACTCTGTATGGTCATGGTCAGAAACTCTGTGTGGTCAAGGTCAGAAACTCTGTATGGTCATGGTCAGAAATCTGTGTGTGGTCATGGTCAGAAAACTGTGTGGTCATGGTCAGAAATCTGTGTGTGGTCATGGTCAGAAAACTCTGTTTGGTCATGGTCAGAAAACTGTGTGTGGTCATGGTCAGAAAACTGTGTGGTCATGGTCAGAAAACTATGTGGTCATGGTCAGAAAACTGTGTGTGGTCATGGTCAGAAAACTGTGTGGTCATGGTCAGAAAACTATGTGGTCATGGTCAGAAAACTGTGTGTGGTCATGGTCAGAAAACTGTGTGGTCATGGTCAGAAAACTGTGTGGTCATGGTCAGCAGTGAGCAGACAGTGTGAGAGGTGTCGTGCCATCACTCCCAAGCCTTGTCTATGTGAACTAGCGTGTTAAAATCTGCCTGGCTTGGACAAACACAAGAGTCCCAGATTTAACGTCCTATCAGCTGCCTGCTGGACTCATTAAGTCACAGCTTGATGGAAATTTAAATTATAAATTAAGAATTATACCTGCTCTGAATTATTGCATAAAACTGCTTCATGACTTCATATTTGATACATGGCATGCATCAGCGATTTAATATTAGTTTCCTGTCGAGCTGTAGGTTGTGTCATACAGCCCAGAATGATGAAGTGCAGCTCATGTTTTGACAAGTTCATTGCCTCCTCTTCCACTATCTTTATCGCTGCTTCTAAAATATGAATCTGACATGTACGGCAAGAGACGTGTGTGTTGTATTTTGTTTCCCTTCTTGACTTGAGTTATGGCTTGTCGGCTCAACACTTCCATCAGAATCACGAAGGAATGCAGTCTCCAACTACTGGAGAGAATCCACAGGATTTTAAATATATTGCCTTGTCTGGGACTTGAAGCCAGTTGTTATACGGGGGGACATCACGATTACAGTTTAAACTAAATCTGTTTCTGCTGTCAGGCATGTACTCTTGTCATCAGTTTTGTATTCTGTACAGCTCTGAGCGAGCAGGCCTATAAATTATCAATCAACATAAATCAGCATTAATTTACAGTCTGTTCTTGAAGATGTTTTCTCTCTCACTCTCTCAGTGTTGCCCTTACTTCTGTTAATTCTGCCAGTCTTAGCATTTTTTTTTTTTGGTTGAATAATGTTATCTTCATTACTTTGACATGAAGACCTCAAGTTCTCCATAAACAACCACAGCAAAAACAAAAAACAAAAAACAACAGTTCTGCTACTTGTCTCTCCACCTACCACGCCCCCTTTCTCACTCCTCCTCCTCCTCCTCTCTCTCTCTCTCTCTCTCTCTCTCTCTCTCTCTCTCTCTCTCTCTCTCTCACACACACACACACATATGAACTCCATTCCTGTCAAGCATTGCTGGGCACGATTGTATTGCTGAAGAAAAGATGTGTGAGCAAAATAACAGCTCATCAATATGTTTGTTGGCAAGAAATGGCAAATAAAGTGCTCCGGGTGATGATATTGATGATGATGGTGCTGATGATGATGGTGTTTAAGATAATGGTAGAATATTGTTTACCGAGAGCAGAGCATGGTGATTGTTTTTGCCTGTTATCTGATAAATAAGAATATCATTTTGACCAAGAGAACATACAGTGGTACGTTGTTGTCAGTGGACATGATCAGAAACTCTGTGTGGTCATGGTCAGAAACACTATGGTCATGGTCAGAAACTCTGTGTGGTCAAGGTCAGAAACTCTGTGTGGTCATGGTCAGAAACTCTGTATGGTCATGGTCAGAAATCTGTGTGTGGTCATGGTCAGAAATCTGTGTGGTCATGGTCAGAAACTCTGTGTGGTCAAGGTCAGAAACTCTGTGTGGTCATGGTCAGAAACTCTGTGTGGTCATGGTCAGAAATCTGTGTGTGGTCATGGTCAGAAATCTGTGTGTGGTCATGGTCAGAAACTCTGTGTGGTCATGGTCAGAAAATCTGTGTGGTCATGGTCAGAAACTCTGTGTGGTCATGGTCAGAAAACTGTGTGTGGTCATGGTCAGAAAACTGTGTGGTCATGGTCAGAAAACTGTGTGTGGTCATGGTCAGAAAACTGTGTGGTCATGGTCAGAAAACTATGTGTGGTCATGGTCAGAAAACTGTGTGTGGTCATGGTCAGAAAACTGTGTGTGGTCAAGGTCAGAAATCTGTGTGTGGTCAAGGTCAGAAACTCTGTATGGTCATGGTCAGAAACTCTGTGTGGTCAAGGTCAGAAACTCTGTATGGTCATGGTCAGAAATCTGTGTGTGGTCATGGTCAGAAAACTGTGTGGTCATGGTCAGAAATCTGTGTGTGGTCATGGTCAGAAACTCTGTTTGGTCATGGTCAGAAAACTGTGTGGTCATGGTCAGAAAACTGTGTGGTCATGGTCAGAAAACTGTGTGGTCATGGTCAGAAAACTGTGTGGTCATGGTCAGAAAACTGTGTGTGGTCATGGTCAGAAAACTATGTGGTCATGGTCAGAAAACTGTGTGTGGTCATGGTCAGAAAACTGTGTGTCATGGTCAGAAAACTGTGTGGTCATGGTCAGCAGTGAGCAGACAGTGTGAGAGGTGTCGTGCCATCACTCCCAAGCCTTGTCTATGTGAACTAGCGTGTTAAAATCTGCCTGGCTTGGACAAACACAAGAGTCCCAGATTTAACGTCCTATCAGCTGCCTGCTGGACTCATTAAGTCACAGCTTGATGGAAATTTAAATTATAAATTAAGAATTATACCTGCTCTGAATTATTGCATAAAACTGCTTCATGACTTCATATTTGATACATGGCATGCATCAGCGATTTAATATTAGTTTCCTGTCGAGCTGTAGGTTGTGTCATACAGCCCAGAATGATGAAGTGCAGCTCATGTTTTGACAAGTTCATTGCCTCCTCTTCCACTATCTTTATCGCTGCTTCTAAAATATGAATCTGACATGTACGGCAAGAGACGTGTGTGTTGTATTTTGTTTCCCTTCTTGACTTGAGTTATGGCTTGTCGGCTCAACACTTCCATCAGAATCACGAAGGAATGCAGTCTTCAACTACTGGAGAGAATCCACAGGATTTTAAATATATTGCCTTGTCTGGGACTTGAAGCCGGTTGTTATACGGGGGGACATCACGATTACAGTTTAAACTAAATCTGTTTCTGCTGTCAGGCATGTACTCTTGTCATCAGTTTTCAGAGATTTTTGGCTGCTGCAGTTAACCCACTGTTTTTCATGACCCACGTGTGTGTGAAAGATGGGGGGACAGATTTAGTAAGGACTTTTTTTTTTTTAAAGTTGTCTCTTCACAGTTTTAGCTTGACTTTCAAGAGTGGCAGAATGTGACATACAGGCAGGAAGAAAACAACAGTATGTGACATTTAGAGAGAAAGAAAAGAACAGTTTGTGACAGAAATAGATTTTTATGTCCCATGCAAAGTTAGAAAAGAGTTATGGCTCTGGAAGTGAAGGAAAACTGATTACAAAAAAAAACAAAAAACAAAATGAAGTTGTTGTAACATACTGAAGTTAAGTAATTTTACAGTCCACAACAGGTGGACTTCAAAGTCAAGTAAAACAGTTACAAAACTGAAGGAAGTGCACTTATGTAACAGAGCTGTTTATAGATTTTATGACTCATGACATTTGCCATAGAACATTACTTCTAATAATCATGAAAAACTCTCTCTCTCTCTCCCCCCCCCCCCCTTTTTATTTCCTTATTTGATATTGCTGTTAAGGGGATCTCATATTTCATATTATTGGAAAAGATTAACTTATATTTTATATAAGATCAGTACAATTGATGGAAAAAAAATTAAATTAAATTTCAAGAAAATGGGCCAAGATAAGGTTACGGATGGTGACTGTTTCATTCCAGAAGGTTCTGGTTTTGGTGTTTCTTTCATGGTTGCTATTATTGCATTGTGTGTGGTAGAAATTTGCAGGAAGACTTCTGTGTGTGGGTGGATGGGTGTTGTGGGTATAAGCAGAGCCTCTGGGAGGAATTGTGGAACTGTGCAAAACTGTTTCTCTCTCTCTCTCTCTCTCTTTCTTTCTCTCTCTCTCCCTCCCTCCCTCACTCCCACCTCCATTCCTTACTATATTAATTAGTCATTCTGCTTCTATCCACTATGGGCCCAACAGAAGCCCTCTATTTCCTGTCTTAAAACAGAGGATACCCTAAAGGCACTTGAAGAGGGCACTGATTGGACTCACACATACACACATGTACCACTGGGTCTTATAGGATAATTCATGAAATGCTTGATTTTGTAAGTAGTTTGGTTAGCACAGTGGTTAACCTGTAGGGTTTGTTGTATGGCACAGTGGTTAGCCTCTAGTGCTTGCTTTATGGCACAGTGGTTGGCCTCTGGTGCTTGCTGTATGGCACAGCAGTTTGCCTCCAGTGCAAGGTTCAGTTCTCAGGCTTTCTCTTGCAGTTTTCATTTCTCTTACATCTAAAACTTGTTGAGGCTTCCCTACATTCATTATTTTCACCCGTAAAGCTTCTTAAACCTTGAAGTTGCCAACTGTTGATAACTGTATCATGGATGTGTTTTTTTTTGTTTGTTTTTTTTTTTTTAGTGGGGGAATGTTTTTTTTTCAAGTCAATCTGTATTTTTGGGTGTATAACACACATGTTCATTCATATTCTTGTAGTTTTGTATGCAGGAGCCATGTTCATACATATTCTTGTAGTTTTATGTGCAGGAGCCATTTTCATACATATTCTTGTAGTTTTGTGTGCAGGAGCCATGTTCATTCATATTCTACAAATATATTTTTCTCTCATATTTTTAGGTCCAACACTATGGAGATGGTAATGGCAGATTTAGAGCGTGCCAATGAGGTAATTTCCTCGTTAAGCATTTGTCAGACCTCTTTTCAGAATACTATTAAGCCATGGTATGTTTTTTTGTAAAGAATACTAAAGAATCTGTCAGGAGGAACAGACAGAACTACAAAATTAAGATTTTGAAGGGCATGCATCTTTCCCATTGCAACATATGCCTGTGAGACCTGGACACTTAACAAAACAGCTGAGAAACACATAAATGCCTTTGAATGTAGTTCTTCATATATCATGGACACAAAAAATAACAAATATATCCATACTACAAGAACTTAATATTGAAGAAGGCTGGCTAGTAAAGAAGATTAAACAGAGAAAATTTAAATATTTTGGACACATTAAACATTTAACCTAGAGAAGACCATCTTGGAAGGGTGCATAATGGGAAAAAGAAAGAGAGGAAGGCCAAGGCAAAGATGGCTGCAAGACATCGTTAATGATCTGCAAATGGATGCATCGGCAGCAGGCCATCTTGCTCACAGCCAAGAGGCCTGCAGGAGTGCTGTTAGGGAGGCAAAGTTCCGCAAGGACATGCAAATGAATGAATGAATGATGTTTTTTTGCATGCCACCTTGTGAATCAAAATTTAAAATAAGTCAAATTTTACTAACTAATTATCCTAACAAAGTCCAACACATACAGAGATTTATGTCATGCGTATACGTTTTTTTTCCTCTTGTTTTAACTTTGACTATTGTAGTATTTTCCTTTAGAGCAAAACCAGTGTCCTCTTTAGAAATCACTTTGTAACAGTTTTGTAAATACAATAAGGTACTGATGTATTTGTACGCACAGCAACTAATTCAGGTAATTTAAGAAAGCTCAGACACCTCACCTGCTTGTGAAAACCAGCCTTGTCTGAGCTTGTTTCATCCTGTTCCAGAGAGCCATCACTGCTGAGAGACAGGCTGAGCGCTTGAAGCACCAGATTGCCCTAGCCACAGAGAGCCTGAGCAGGCGTGGCCAGGTGGATGTGTCCAAGCATAATGCGGTCTCAGATCAGTCTGTGGACATCATGAAAAAGTCAGCCCTGGAGGTAGAGCTGGCAGTCAAAGAGAAGGAGGTGGGGATCAGAATGTCATTAGAATGTTTTCATTTTTCAGTCCTTGACTTTTTATCTGTTCGTAAAGCGGTTATACGTGTCAGTGTATGTACTTCTCAGATTTCTTCAAGAGTAAATGTTGATCACAGTAGGTCATGTACTCCACATATGGCTCTAATACAGAAAGTGTATAGCTCTAACACAAAGTATGTAGGTCCAACACAGAAAGTATGTAGCACCAACGCAGAAAATATATAGCACCAACATAGAAAGTATATAGGTCCAACACAGGAAGTATGTAACTCTAATACAAAAAGTATGTAGCACCAACACAGAAAGTATGTAGGTCCAACACAGAAAGTATGTAGCTCCAACACAGAAAGTATGTAGGTCAAACACAAAAAAGTATGTAGCTCCAACATGGAAAGTATGTACCTCCTACGTGGAAAGTATTTATCTCTAACACAGAAAGTATGTAGCTCAAATACAGAAAATATATTCTATCACAGGACATATGTAAATCTGATACAGACGGTAGCAGTTTCTTGAGGAACTTGGGAGGGAAACTTCTTAGAATTCTTCAAATTGAGTTTTAGTGAAAGGTATTTTTAAAAATTATAAATATCCACCAGGAGACAGGTATTATTGGGAAAGAAGGATTTCTATCAGCTGGTGTCAGATCATGGTAGAAAATAGAAGTGGCTGGAACACACACAAGAGAAAATCATGACTTTCTGCTGCCATTAAAATGACTTATTATATCAAAGAAAAACTGGAAGATTTTGAGAAAAATGATAAAATCATAGAAAATGGAAAGATGAATTATATAAAGCTTGAAATGTAGGTGCTGTTCCGAGGCAAGTATGAATGAGATAAATTTATTTATGCCCTCATACTCCATAGGAAGGAAGAAGGAGTTTACTGCAAAAGAAAATTTAAAAGTTCACAGTGTTATAAATAGTAACATAAATTATAACCTCTAAGGCAGTTATTCTTAAGCATATTATAGCTTAGGTTTAAAGTTTTGTTTTTTATCTTCTATATATAGTTTGTTCTCTTCTTTTTTTCATTCATTTTTGTTGTTACGTGATGAAAGCAAAAAGCTGAAATATTACATAGTCTTACTACACAGTAAAGACTTCATGTTACTTTTGTATCATTAATAATTAATTATGTCAAGGAATATGAAAAGTGGATCACTTCTTAGTAATATTGACAGTGATGGACATTTGTCCTTCCTTGGGAAATGACCAGTTTGTTTGATCTATGGTCCACTCGCCAGACAGTGAGTGTTTGATTAAATTTGAACTGTAAGGTCAAAGACTGGCCGTTTTACACTTCACAAAAGACAAAGAGTCTTCAGTCTGTTGTCAGAAGTTCAGGAATTATTGTAGGACTTTTATTGTGCTTATTGATTCGCCGACACTGTATAACCAGTTATACATTAACATTATGATGAAACCAGACTTGATGTATGAGCTGTTATACATTAACATTATGATGAAATCAGGCTTGATATATGAGCAATTATACGTTAACATTATGATAAAAACCAGACTTAATATATGAGCAATTATACAATAACATTCTGATTTGATATATGACCAGTTGTGGACGTTTTGATGAAGCCAGGCTTGATATATGAGTAGTTATACTTAGATATTATGATGAAAGCAGACTTGATAAAAGATCATCACTATCTCTTGTCTCCAGGTAGCTCGGCTGGTTGAAGATGTACAAAGGCTCAGTAAACTCAGGGAGACCACGCTGGCCCAGGTTTGATATATGCTGTGTAATGTTCATAGATGTACATGTTCATGGTTGTCTGACCAGTGTGAAATACATTTAACTTGTATCATGACACACAAGGTAAGGTTCCTGGGCAAAGGAGGTCATGAAGGCAGCTCATAAAGTCAGCATGTCAGATGAGAACATTAAGAGAGCTACTGCAGGCTAAATATTTTATGAAGTTGTAACCCAACAAGCACTATCATCTTGTGCCATCTCAAAAGCACCCTATAATTCACATGCTCTGAGAAACTGGAAAATTAAGAAAATGGTAAATAGAGAAGAGCAAGTAAACTTTACTACAATAGAGAAGAGCAAGTAAACTTTACTGCAATAGAGAAGAGCTCATTTCTTTATATATTAAAAAAAAAAATTTTAAATAAAGAAAATGAATGTTCACAAAAAGAAAAAAATATTCACAGGTAACTTTCTAAAATGAGTGGTTTGGTATATAAACTACATCTTCTTCAGAAAAAAAAAAAGAAGATATAAATAGCACGTAAAGGGTATTCGTTGTTTTTTGCATCTGAGTTATGCACCTTTCGGCCCAGCACATCCAACTTCAGCTTTGTGTATTTTTAGGACCAGGTTCATCTTCCCATTGCAGTCTCTATTCTCTTGTCCAGTGTCTGTTTCCAGGGCTACCACTGGAAAGTGGAATAGGGTCTTGACCTGTTATGGTTTGCCAACCCTGATACAAGCAGTCATCTATGGAAATTAAAATGCTAAAAGGATGAACAGAAAGGGGGAAAGAATCACTCAGTTAGTGGCAGCACAGGACCAGGTAACAGAGCATCATAAATACAAGGAAGACAGGAACCAGATGTGGTCATCAGTACCAGATGTGGTCATCAGTACCAGATGTGGGCATCAGTACCAGATGTGGCCATCAGTACCAGATGTGGTCATCATTACCAGATGTGGGCATCAGTACCAGATGTGGGCATCAGTACCAGATGTGGGCATCAGTATCAGATGTGGTCTTCATTTTCAACTATCTCACCATGTCTAAACTGATCACAACTTTCTACAAACAAGTTCATTTCCAGAAGAAGAAAAAAAAAAAGAGGAAGAAATAATGTATATAGCCCTGTCATTTATGTTTGAATATAATTTATATCTTTGTGTATTTATATCGTGAACAGGTGAGCAGGTTGGAAGCAGAGCTGAATGCTAAAAACCAGGCGTTTCGGGTGCTAGAAGAGAAGTTGAGAACACAAGACAACTATGAAGAGGTCAAGAGAGAGTTGAGGTGAGAGGATACTTGAACATGCTTGAGAAGTGTATGATGACAAGCTCTCTCTCTCTCTCTCTCTCTCTCTCTCTCTCTCTCTCTCTCTCACTCTCATATATATATTCAGACTACAAGAAGTTTTTGTTTCAGTTTTATCTGAGAGTTGATAGAAATTCTGGTTTATATATATATATATATTTTTTTTTTTTTTTACAAAATTCATTGTGTGGTTCTGAAGAATAAGTCAACATTCTGTTGAATGTGCTGATGAAACTGTCAGACATATTTTAAACGGTATATTTGAGTGTGAGTACAACTTTCAAACAGGAATGAGTATTTTTTTATCTCATTAAGAATTGATTCAGATTTCATCTTAAAAATTGATCTCACTGTTAGAGGTTTGCCCTGAATGATTTCAGGACCATCACCGCAAGTGAGCATGTAATTCTGGAGGGCATACAGCGTGAAGTACATAAACGGAAACTGAAAAGCAAGTGTTAGATAATAAACGTAGATAAAAAAGACGGGTTTTTCAGAGGGGGTAGCAAATAAGGCTCTAAAATAGGACACAGCAAGGCTTCGTTATTTGTGATTTAGTTCCTGGTGATCGGTCATTGGAACCTTAGGAACAACAGGTTCATGTATTAGATTTTCTATTTCCATATTGCATAATTTGCTTACATTGTCTGGATTTCACTGCATATTCTGTGTTGAGCATGTGTTTACTTAGCATGATGAATTCTGATTTTTAGTTTTAGAAAACACTATTGGAAACTGATAAAAAAAAAAAAAAGTCCCAGTGATACAAAAAAATATGAAAGTTCTTGATATATGCATAAATTATCTTTGTTTGTTTCACGCATGTCACATGTTTCAGGGTGCTCAAGTCTAAAGAGTTTGCCAATGCCTATAAGGAGGACGGTCCAGGGGACTTGAAGAAGTCCCTGGAAGTGCTGCTGCTGGAGAACAACAGGATGACACACTCAGAGAGTGCTTACCCAAAGGTGGCCACCTCAAACATCACATGTGAGTCAGTGGGAGTAGGGAAACACAGTCTGTGATGGGAGTGGGAGTAGGAAAAAACAGTCTGTGGTGGAAATGGGAGTAGGGAAACACAGTTTGTGGTGGAAATGGGAGTAGGGAAACACAGTCTGTGGTGGGAGTGTGGGGTGAGATGGCAGTTTCTTTTGTCTTGCCATCTTCTTACTTGCCTGATGTTTTGCTTGTTTTTTGTTGTTTCTACTTGACTTGATGTCTTCTTTGTTGCTGTTTTGTTGTTTTTTTTTTTTAGCCATAATCTTTTGATGTTTTCAAAAGTGACCTGAACAGAGGAACAGAAGAGTTTTTTCTTTAATTTATTTCGGCATTAAATCCTCATATACCACATATTTGTATTTAAAAATACTATACTATATTTTGCTTGATTACTCTTCACTTGAGTTTCACATGTGGTATCTTACATGAAGTTACACTTCTGCCCAAGTTTCTAAGGGAAGAGAGTATTGATGAGCCAGAACATCTGAGGCTATGATTGTCATATACCATCTCCGGGGGGGGGGGGGGGGGGAGGTTTAATGGAGCCTTTGAAGCTTCTGCATAGAAAGTCTCTTCTTTTTTTTTTTTTTAACAGTAGCAACAGAAAGTCTAGAAACTTATTGCAGCCTGCCATTTTTCAAACATTGTCATCATCATTATCATCTGGTTCTAAATCATTTTATAGCCTTAATTTATATAGTAAATTGCAACAAAAAAGATTCCTAAAGTGTCTGCAAGCAACTTTGTAAAATGCTAATAGAAGAGTTGTTTTTATTTTCTCTAACTTGATGTGTAATGGAGAGAATTCATTTATTTACTTTTCATCATTGTCATGTCTGCTGTTATTTGGTATATAACGGGGAGAATTCATTGTATTTACTTTTCATTATTATCATGTCTGCTGTTATTATATATCATAAACATGGAATTTTATACTTTTTTGTATGTGTTTTTTGTGTTGCAGACAATTCCAGTGATGCTGTCTTAATCAACTTCCATAATACAAGAAAAACAGAAAGATCACCATCTCCAATGCCTTCTTCATCATCATCACCATTGCCACTGTCTTCATTATCATCAGCAGACATCTCTGCAGCAGCACTGTCGCCAGTATCAGCCAAACAGGCCCCTATGAGATGTTCATCTCTGTCTTCTTCAAAAGCATCCGCCACTGAAGTGACTACAACATCTAGATCAGTCTTGCCTGTAGCCATGAACTCACCTGCAGCTCTGGCAGCGGCAGCAGCAACAACAGCCATCAAACAAGAAGCACATTCACCAGGCTCATCAACACCCCACATTTTGCCCATACTGCCTGCTCCCACCAGTGAAGCCTTTGCCAGTACAGCTGTTTCAGATTTGCCGGCGAACATTCACAGAATGGCAAGCACACCTTCCTATGGTCAGCATTCCCCTACTTCAAACTGTAAACTTTCACCTGACATACCTACTCCATCACAAACACCTCACACTAACAGTGCTCCACATCATTCACCCATCACATCTATACACTCCCATCTGGATCCGAGACACTTTCCCCCTCCCATATCGCCATTTTATGGTTTTCCCAGCAGCCCTTTCCACCCTGCCTTCCTGCCTCTGAACATGGTGAAATCTGAAATAAACACCTCCACAGGAGGGCTAGACACTGGCTATGTGGCTAAAACTGTCAGGGAGTTACTTAGCATTCATAATATAGGGCAGCGCCTTTTTGCTAAACATGTTCTTGGCTTGAGTCAGGGCACGGTCAGTGAGTTGCTGTCCAAGCCAAAGTCTTGGGACAAGCTCACAGAGAAAGGGAGGGAATCCTACCGCAAGATGCATGCCTGGGCAACAGATGAGACTAACATTATGGCCCTGAAAGCCATATCACCTAAAAAAGGTGAGAAAAGTAATTTAACTTAATACATTTGCTTTAGGGAGTTTGGTACTTTGTGCGAATGATTTTAAAGCTAATTTAAGTAAATCACAGATTCTGCCTGGGTAAATGTGACAGATTTGCAAGACAGAACATGTATGCAGTACATTCATTTTTAGTTAACCATCGACTCCATGTTGCATCAGAATCAGAGGTGACGGAAGTAAGAAGTACGTGAATTAGCTATTATTGATAAAGCTGCCATCAAGTGCCATAGTGATAATCAGTTATATTTCCCACTTCACAGTGTCTTGGATGTGCTTTATATTTCCCACGTCACAGTGTCTTGGATGTGCCAGACCAAGTCTGATGCTTTTTTTTTTTCCTCTCTTCTGCTTGAATAATCTGTCTGTAAAGTGTTATTTCTGTCCATGGTTTTTACTTTTAATTTTCCTGTGACTATCAAGTTCTCAGATGCCTGTATTCTCATGTTTCCACACAGTGTTTTCACTACATCTTCCTTATATGTTAACTTTCTTATATCTTTTGAGATTTCTTTGAAAAACTTCTTCATTCATTGTTCTGTAGTGCCTGCTTCACTCTCAACAAAAGTGCTTTCTTTTTAACACTCTTATAGTCATCTGTTATAAGTGTCTTATTTGTGCATTTGTATTTGACTGGAATTTTACATGTAACAGCAGTGAAGGTCTTAATGGTTAAATTAATAGTCACATGGCTTCTTGGACTTCTGACAGTGGATTCTCTCTTGGCTGCCATTTCTCTCCTTTCTCTTCCACACCACACACCCACCCATCCACCCCCCTAAAGTTGGCTGTGCTGTAAAACTGGACATTCAGTACACTATGTTGAGAAATGTTGTCTCAGTAGAGGCATTATGTTGTTTTATTTCAAACTGAGGTTGCTGTAAAATTTGTTGTTATTCTAATCATTCCTGTAACCACAACCGCTGTAAGTTCAGCAGAGTCCAATTAAAAAAAAAAAATAGTGCATCTCCAGTCAATGAGAATAGATCTGTAACCATCAAAACTCTAGTGCCTGGTTGTATTTTCATTAGAGAGTAGAGAAGCACTGCAAAACTTTGACTTTAGACACTTTTACGTCTCTCTTTTAATTCTGTGACTGGTCTTTTTTTTTATTTTTATTTTTTTAAGACAATCTTCTAGTTTCTGGTAGAGCTGTACAGTATCAGTCTTAGTGCTGTTTGTAATGAAGACTTTCAGAGACGTATCGAATGTTGTGGTTGGTTATTGTGGTTCCGTCTGTGTCCGAGTTGTAGTAACAAGTTATACTGACACTTCTGGCAGGCACCCAGACGATTGCCGCAAATAATTCTTACAAAGAGAAAGAGGATTCAGCAACAGAGGAACGCATTGCCAGCATTCTCAATGAAGCGCAGGTTGCAATGTACATGAAGAAGAGTCAAGAACAGGTATTCATGAGTGATTACATTTAAATTAAGAGTCTAGAACAGGTATTCATGAGTGATTACATGTAGTTTTAAATTAAGAGTCTAGAACAGGTATTCATGAGTGACTACATGTAGTTTTAAATTAAGAGTCTAGAACAGGTATTCATGAGTGATTACATGTAGTCGGTTTGTTTTTTTTATATGTAATTATGTAAATCTGTATTAACCATCTAAACCTGAGAGTCTTACTTCAGCTACTTGGTAATCTCGAGCATCATTGGAAATGGTTGGTTGAGGAGTGGACACTCAGTTCCCAAATAAAAATTATGAACATATTTGTGGCATAGCTACATGATCTAGGGCAGCTCTAGTTGTAAACCAGATATGCTATTACAGTGGGATTTCATATAATAGGGCATGTTTATTCACCCTGCTTGTGTGGGAATTTAAGTACATGTCTACCTAGAGTACCACAGTTTAGGATACATTTATTGATACATTTATTTATACCATAGTATAGGATACATTTATCCTTAACCTCATACAGTTTATTTATACCATAGTATAGGATACAGTTATCTTTAACCCTCATACCATTTATTTACACATAGTATAGGATTACATACAAACAACGCAAAGATAAGACAGATGAGCAAACAACAACTTGTCTCATGAGTGATCAGAAAAAGAAGATGAGCATATGTCAGTCATGAGCTGAGAAGAAACAACCAGAGAATCCCAAAACAAGCTGTCAGGTAGAACACAAGAGGCTGAAGAAAAAGAGGTCGACCACGTGAAATAAAGAGGACATTGTTAAGAGAGGCCGGTTTAGCGAGAATAATATCTCTTGATGAGGTTGAAAAGCTCGCCGAAAACAGGAAATCTTGGCAAGCTACCATGCGAGCCCTGTGTGACGTTTAGCAGCATGGACAGGATGTAGTATGGAAGATAGGATACATTTATCTTTATAACCCCTCATACCATAGTATAAGATACATTTATCTTTATAACCCCACCCCCATACCATAATATAGGATACATTTATCTTTATAACTCCCCACACCATAGTAAAAGATACAGTTAACTTTAACCTATGTGTGAAAGTTATTTTTAATTCAGTAGAAGTGCCATTTAATGTGTAAAACTTTTTTAAAACAATTTTCTGTCACCTGTAAATATTCACTTTTTTTGTGTTTTTGTTTCTTCACCACAGTATTCACTTTCCAGATTTTAGTAAACCTGTGAACTTGGCCATAGTGCCATATACATGGGAACTAGAGTAGCTCAGTCTTACAGGCTGATATTCTCTATCTTCAGAGGTAGTTTCCCCAGCGCATAATGTGTTAGGTACCCAATTTTCTCTGCACTGACTGGATTGTCAGTATAGTAAGCCAGAAGAAGGCAGTTTATGATTAGCAGTGCTACACCTGTTCTGAACTATTTATGCTGGCCTTAGTGTTGAGAGAAGAACAAGTAGGATTTCGAAAAGGGAGAAGCTGTCTTGACCAGATCTTTACTCTAATAATAATACTGGAAGAGCATATTGAAAGCAAAAACTGTTAATCCTGAACTTCATAGACTTTAAAAAGGTATTCGATAGCATAGATTCATTGTGGAGAATTTTAAGACTGTATGGAATACCATCTAAAATTGTCACCATCATTAAGGATCTCTACAGCGGATATGTTTGTGCAGTCAAGACAGAAGGAGGAATGAGTAGATGGTTCCAGACTGAAACAAGGATGTATACTATCTCTTTTGCTTTTTGGAATTGCCATAGACTTTATAATGAAAAAATGCTGCACAGGTGACACAGGTATTGATTGGGTAAATGGAACCCAACTCAAAGATCTTGATTTTGCAGATGACATAACTCTTGTCAGTGACAATGTGAACTTGATACAAGAAAAAACAGATAACCTGACTTCACTGGCTAACAAAATAGGACTTGAAATTAACAAGGAAAAAACAAAAATAATGAAACTTCCTATTAATCAAGGAGGAAAAATATACATAGAAGAAACAGCTGTTGAAGAACTACACCAATTTGCATACCTTTGCAGCTACATAGACCAGGATGGCGACACCAGAAAGGAAGTTAGAATTGCAAAAGCAGCAGTTTGACTTTCAAGAATATTGAGAATGTGGCACTCAAAAGTTATAAGCACTAAAACCAAGTTAAAACTATTCAAGTTAAATGTAATATCCACCCTCATTTATGCATGCAAAAGGTGGAAAACAACTAAAGAAATAGACAAGAAATTAGACTCTTTTGAAAATGCCTAAGGAAAATAGAGGTAAAAAGTTAAAGGTAATCCTGTCATGCCTTAGAAGTACATAGGGATATGGTGTTAGTGCTCATATTTTCCTTGACCTGTCAGCACACTAGAGGGTGATGTGGTCAGTATCACGCTTGGCCGCCTTTCCTTCCCCAACTCCAGAAGAACTCAGGTACCCATTTCTACAGCTGGGTGACTGGGGTGCCTCCAGCCAGATACAAACCCCCAACCTTCACCATGAGAGACCAGTGCCTAAGGAAAATACCTCGGTATAAAATGGAATTAATTCAAGAACAACACAGAGATAAGGCAAATGAGTGAACAACAACCAGTCTCATGGGTGATTAGGAAAAGGAGATGGACATACTGTCACTTGATGAGAAGAAATAGAAGATCCCAAAACAAGCTATCAAGTGGAACACAACAGGCCAAAGAAAAAGAGGTAGGCCACATGAAACACTGTTAAGAGAGAACAAATTAATAGGCATAAAATCACTTGATAAGACTGAAAAGCTCATCGAAGACAGGAAAACTTTGCGAACTACCATGCAAGCCCTATGTGACGTTTAACAGGATGTAGCATTGGTGAGCAGTCTTCAGAGAGTATGTCTTGTCCAGCTTCTGTTTCTTCAGGCAGTTTGTTACAGATTAGAAATGTCTGGCAACAGTTGTACAGTTCTCTGTTATTAATCTTTTTGTTGGTTTCTCTTTCACTGGCTGCTTTTCAGCAACAGGTTACTAATGCTGTTGTATCAAGCATCTACCACCATGAGCTTTCAAAAATGGGAGGGGCACCACCAGGTTTGACAATGATGTCTCCCACAATGCCTCCGGCCTCCCTGTCCAATGGGCCACACTACCCTAGAGAAGGGACTAGAAAATCAAGAGACGTTGACTCTCGACACCATTCATCATCCTCAACACAAGATGAGGCAGCATCAGCCCATGAGATGGTTGCAAGGATCTACAGGCAGGAACTAGAGAAGCTGAAGAAGGCTGCAGATGCTGCTGGAAATATTGCAGCCAGTGCTATGTATGCACAAGAACTTGGTCGCCTTAACACACCACAGAATGCAACTACATCCATCAGTTCATCATCCTCACATGACCGTCATTCATCTTCCTCATCACCTCCCCAGGCGGACAGTCCGCAGCCGTCGCCTCTAGCACTGGACTGTCGGTCCACAAGGCCCAACGGTCTGAAGCTGAAAACTGAAACACCAGACAGTACATCGGATGAGGCAGCCTCTCAGATTAACAACTACGGAGCTATAGACCTCAGCAAGCCATCATCTCATGCAGGCTCCACCCCAAGCTCCTCACCAAGCAGTGAGTCTGGCAGACACACTGGAAGTGCCTTTTTCATTGTGCGCCCTCGCATGAATGGACACGACTCTGGAGTCCCAGATAGTCCTGTAACTCCAACACAGCAGCAAGGATCTTCAGGAGGACCCCGATTTGGACCTGTACCTCCAGCCGAATGTTTGTCCCCGCTTCAGAGAATGCAGAACATTGCCAACTCGCTTACTACCCGCCCCCATGTGGGCATGCCCAATGCCAAACCTCTGCGAGCTGTGCTGCCTCCAATCACACAAGAAGAGTTTGACCGTTATGCAAACATGAATACTGATGACCTGGTGAAGAAGGTGAAGGAAACGTTGTCCCAGTACTCTATCAGCCAAAGACTTTTTGGAGAAAGCATCCTGGGCTTGTCTCAGGGATCAGTTTCAGATCTTTTGGCTCGTCCAAAACCATGGCATATGCTTACCCAGAAAGGGAGAGAGCCCTTTATACGCATGCAGATCTTCCTGGAAGATGCAGATTCAATCCCAAAATTAGTGGCATCTCAGTATCGCATCCCACCAGACAAGCTGATGAGGTCCAATTCTCGAGGATCAAATGAGCCTGGTGAGTATACGCTTGCTGCCTTGTATCAGGCCTCATCTTTTTCTCCCACTACTAAAGTTTTGATATGGATTCTCTAAAAGGGTTTAAGTTTTTGTTTTTTTTTTGTTAAATGCAGCTGGGTACATTTTCTCCAGTTTTTTTTTTTTTTTTTTTTGCTTGTTTTTGTTACCCAGTTGATCTCTTGTAGAAGAAGCTGTAGGTGAGAAATTGTATGTTTTGACCACATCAATCAGTGCTTGCTAGATCAAATAAATAGCATTTTTTTTTCTTAAGTAAGATAATATCACTAATATGAATAACCTAAGGTTATTTGTTCGTTAAAACTCATCTTTCATTCATTTCTTTTTTTTTTTTCATTGGTTTTCACTTTAAATAGGAACTCTTCTAATTATAAACATATTCTAATTATTTTTTTTTTCCTAATGCATTCTCAGAATATGGTATGCGCTTTCTGCCGTCTCTGTATGTTGTGAACACATTTTAATGTTGTCAGATTATGAGTTTATTAGATTTAGAAGCGAAAAAAAAAAAAACACAAGTGGAAATTTTTGCTTTGCATAATTTTTTTTTTTGGTTTGTTTTAGACTAGGCAAGTTTGTTTTGACTAGCACTGTGTGTTAGAAGTTTGTGTAGTGGTTCACACAGATTAGATTTGGATTGAGAACTTGAGTAGAAAAGCAGATAATCTTTTTGTTTTTGTTTTTGTTAATTTTGTTTTGAAGGCTGAGTATTCTGACTTTAGACTGTAACTCAGTGCTATACAGATAAACATGTAGGATTGTTTTGACTTTTAATTTCTGAATGCATTGTTGGATGTGCAGATAATTATCAGTGTTTGGTAAAATTTTATATAGATTTTAAAACACAGCAGGTGGTATATTGTAGAACATGACATGTGTGTAGGAGATTATTACATAACATATGTACACATGTGTGTACACTTGCACAGATACTTACATCAACATCACACATATGCAACCCCCCCCTCCCCATACACATAGCTGACATATATTAAACACTCACCACCTAAAAATCATACAGTAGACATGATATATATATATATATATATATATATATATATATATATATATACCATGTGATGTACATGCACTTTTAAAAAATGAAAACGAGCAAGCAGTTTGCTCAGAATCATAGAGTACAACAAGACAAGATAACATAGCTCGGTGATTTGCTTCGTATGAGAGGGACGTTTACGGTGTCTTGTTCCCTCCAGCTGCCTCACCATGGACAGCCTCTCCTTCTGTTTTATTTTCAGTATGTTTTTTGTTTCATATAGTACACACATCAGTGATGGTCATGTTAACTTGACCAAACTATGTTTTGTTGTTTGTGAATGTAGTTTAATTCTGGTGTTGCTCCAGTCTTTGTGCAGATAATCTCATTTCTGATTTGGTCTCTTCTTGTTAAGTCTCCATTCTGATTTGGTCTCCTCCTGTTACAAATGGTATTTTTCTCAGACCTAATTTCTCATTCGGTCACCTCGTGTTACAAAAAGTATTCTTCTCAAACCTCGTTTCCGTCCTGATGATTTTCCTGTTACTTGTAGCTGTTGATGTCCTTATCTGATAGAGTTTGGAAGAAGATTATGTTGCATAATGCTCTTCTTACATCACTTATTATGTTTTGTTTTTAAGAAAATGTGTCATTTGTTTGAGTCATCTGATTTTGTTCTCACTTTCAGCAGTTTTTTTTCTATGGGCATTTAGAATGTTTCAGATGTTGATCCTTGTCAGAATTTCTTCTCTGGCAATGGCCATGACTTCAGCTCTTTTCAACACTGTGCTCTTCACACACTCTTATTAAGTTTATCCATGTTTAAGGGCTCTCTTAAATGGCTGTGAGTGCTTCATCATCAGCAGAAAGGAGTCTTGACTGTTGTCAATCAATTTGACAACATGGAGTGCTCCATGGAGTGTTGTGAATCTAACAGCATTACTTCAAGAGTTTAGCTTCAGGTTAATTCAGTGAAGGATTTCTTACTAGCTTCTTTGCAGATTTTCTTAATGCATGTAATGAAGGGAGAAGGCACATGTTTTTTTTCTGGCTCCAAATTTATTTATGAATAATTCTGAGATGTGGCATTTGTGCAGATTTTTCCATGACCTTCATCATTCCTTTGTGAGGTACAGAGATGCAGTGTTAGTCCCTGTGTTTTCTCTGACCACACTAGACCCTGGACATCATTCTTCCCTCAACTTCATGAGGAGCCAGAAGCCCATTTCTATAACTGGATTGACTGGACTGTTCTCAAGTTGTATGGTTCTTTCACAAACAGCACAGTTCAGCATTATCACACAGCAGGAACACACATTTGCATGCCCTCATAACATGCCATACACGTCACATACACCACCCACCAACTTTTTTTTTCCTTTCCCAGAGAACTTAACAGTATATGGGTGACACAGTGAAACTATTACGTATATTTTCACATATATAAACAGATTTTTCTTTTCATGAGTTTCAACAAGACAGTAGACTTAGGCTCACAAAATGGAAACTACTGTGCTTATTTTGTTGTTGATTAAAAGCAAAAGCTACATTTTTTTTTTTTTAAACTCACAGTAAATGAGTTTGCTTAGCACAAAATCTCGTAGATCCTGTTTCACTTCCTTGTAGATTTGACTCCTTTTTTTGTTTTTGTTTTTTTTTTAACCATTTTGGATGTTTGTAATTAGGGAACTTGTTCTTCATCATTGCACTTTTCTCAGGTCATGCACAAATTTGCATATATCAAAAAATCGAAGTGTAAAGTTAATTTCATTAGTTCTCACTGAAGCAGTAAGTAGGTCAGTGGTTATTATTTTAGTTGACCAGGTGTGAAGAACAAGTGTACTTTAATGCAACATCTACCTAATATAATGGTTAATCCCACTTTTTTTAAAATTTATTTTACATTATTTTCACTCTTTTCTTTTTTGTTTCCTTTTATTTTCCTCTCTGTAGAGTCCCCTTGTGACCTGCCTGCTCACTCTCGTAGTCAAGGCAGCTCTATGCCTTCACAGCAGCATCAAGCACCCCTGCCACCACCACCACCTCCTGTCCTAGTAGCACACCAACCTCCATTGTCATTCACTTCCACCCAGCCCATGCCAAGCTCCAACACATCCCCAGCCACCTCACCAACATCTCTGCAGTCACCCTCACCATTGTCACGGCATTCACGTCTGTCACTACCACCCCCACCCCCACCACCTCCACACCCAATGCCCTTACCCCATTCCCCCATACTGCCCTCGCCTACAACCCCTACATCATTAGGGGCCCAGCTTGGGCCCCCATCCCACATACCTCCATCACTTCACCATGGGATAGGTCATTCAGGGTTGCCTCTGCCAGAGCACTTCCTTAGCACGGCCGCAGGTGGAGACCAAGCCGCGCTCCAGAGAGTCTGGGGCACATTCACCTACCCGTCCTCCGTGCTGGAGGTCATTGCCATGACTTCTGAAATAGACACTTTGTCCTTGACTTCAAGGGTGAAGGATGTGCTTCAGTTCCATAATCTGGGTCAGAAGTTGTTCGGAGAGGCAGTCCTGGGTCTGTCCCAGGGCTCAGTCTCAGAGTTGCTGTCCAAACCCAAACCCTGGCACATGCTCAGCATCAAAGGGCGTGAGCCATTTATCAAAATGCACCTGTGGCTAGACGATCCTCAGAATGTGGAGCATCTTAAGCTCTACCAGACTCAGATGAAAGGTAGGTGGTGTCTCACTGGCGCTACCAAGACATTTAAATAAAACCAGCTCGCTGCCTGCCCTACACCGCCATGTAACCCCACTGTACTCTTTCATGTTTGTTGGTTCGTTCATCTTTGCCATCCTCCAGCCCTGATGTATTTGGCTGACCTTTCTGTTCTTGTTTCCTTTCTGTATGTGGGCGACCAGACTGAATGGCTTGCAACCCTTTCCATTCCCATCAGCATTTCCAGTCTCCTTACCTTTTTTTTTTTTTTTGTATCTAAATTTTGTCAGCACTCCTGAAGTGTATTGTTAAATCAAATTTTTGCATCCCTTTTGACCTTCCACAAATGTATTCCTTTTTAAAACCATAATTACCGTAGAGTGCCATAGCAGTACCTGATGGCAGCCATGATTTCCCATTTTGTGCAGCCCTGGATGTTTCCCGTCAGATTTGTTGCTTTTCTTTCTTTGTGTCATTCTGGGCTTTTAAGAAATTTTTCTGCCATTTGCTTCTCCTTCTTTTTTTTTTCTGTTGAGTTTTCCAGTGATTGTCAGGTTCTCTAACTTTTGTCTTCTTATTTCTTGTCCACATAAGTGTCTTTTCTCAATGTTTTTTTAAGGGGGGGGGGAGTCAGAAATTCTCAGAGAACTTTTTTTTTTTTATGTGGCTGTCCTGGACATATTCTGCATGTGTCTCTAAAACACATTTCTGTTGCTTTCAGTTTCTATTCAGCTGTTTGTTTTTTTTTTTTATTTACAGTAGGTAATGAATGCATTGAGTCATTTTGGCTCCGTGCTAGAACTATAACTTGCCTTCTCACTGTTAAGAACATTTTTTTTTATTTACTGATATTTTCTTCTTATTCTGGCTTTGATTTCAGTAGCCACCTGCAGGTGTTACTTCTTACATCTTACATCCTTCCCATTCTGCTAAATAGGGCTCCCATGGTAGTTTGCCAAGATTTCCTGTTTTCAGTGAGCTTTTCAATCTCATCAAGGGTTATTATATCAAGCTATTACTGCTCCATGATAAACTGAATTTATCTGTTTGTATTAGTGCCCCCCCCCCCTCTCTCTCTCTCTCTCTCTCTGTGCAGGGACATTGCAGTTTCATATTTTGGCTTGATTTCTTGTTACCATTGTTTCCAGCTTCTTGCTATTTAGCATTAACTCTTTTTTTATTGCCCTCTTTGATAACCTTATTCAACTTTTTTGTGAACTGCTTTCACATTCCAGCACTTTGTCAGCTGTATCTTAGATTATTATTATTGTGACACCTTATTTTACTCCTTTCAGACTTTTAATGCCTGTCGTGTTCTCACTGAGTAGTGAGATGTGGCCAGGGACCTGAGTACACATTAGGTACTCTTCTTTTTTTACCTCTTGATGTTTACCAGTGTCATTGTTGCTATTTGGTTCCAGTATGTTCTGTCTACATTCTTTTGACTTTGCTGTCCTTTCAGGCAAATCTGCATGTCTCTTTGTGGCAAACATTTGTGCAATCAGTAAAGCACATTTACTCCTTGGGATAGCTTCATTTTGTTAATCTTGATGTGAAAAATAGCATTTTCTGTTCCTTTTGTTTCAAATGAAAGCCATATTGTTCTTCATCAATTTTTGTCTTTTTTTTATGTCATAGGTTAAATGAAAATTTGTGGTGTGGCTCATTACACTGATTGTACAGTGTAGCTCATATTCTGTTGGTTCAGCTGACTGGAATTATCTGACATGATTGTCATTTTATAGGAGTAATTTCAGAATCATGAGGAACAATGCTCTCTCTCTCTCTCTCTCTCTTTTTTTTTTTTTTAAACCTTCTGACCTCTGATTCCTTTCTGTCTTCCATAAGGATGCCCCATATTTTCTGTGTGGATTTCATGGAATTCCATGCTGGCAAAATTCCTTGTATCAGATTGGAAGGTATATCTATCAGTTCCTAGCATGGCCCTACTTGCCCAAATTTTGTTTTAGAAAATTGGAAATGTGAACAATTCCCGGGTCTTAAGAACAAAGAAGAATATTCTCTGGTCAGCCCACTCTTGCTTTCACATGTACTCTCTATATATTCAAACATATAGTTGTATATAAAGTGTATATATAATTATATATCCAATCCCATATTTGTCCAGATTTCTTCTAAGTTCCTGGAATGTATCCCACCCTAATGCGCTGCTCCTGTCTCTACTCCTGGCACATGTAGCCAGAAATTTAACCATGTAACTGTGTATTCATGCCTTGTAACTGTGCCAAGTGTATTCACATTTGTTTCTTGCAAATCAGAGCCCTACAGTTTGTACGTGTTTTCAGCATCTTCACCTCCAGCCTCAGCTTAAACTGTCACAGGACTTTCACCGGCTGCACTTCCTCTTGTTTAATTTGTGCCAGAATAGTTTTCTCCTCTTATTGTTTTCATGCTCCGTTTGATTCATCCAGCTACTTTGTTTACAATGCACTCTTGTTTCATACAAATTATTATCTAGTTATTGTGTTTGTGTAGCTTCATGGCATTACTAATAAGTATGAAGAATAACTTACTAAACCAAACCATATCTGTGTAACTAAATGCATATGAATGGATGAGTAGAGTAAATTGATTCATTTATTTACGGTGAAAGATCTTAAGCTGCAGCAATGAAGATGATAGCAGAGATTAAGTGAAGCAACTTTCTTACTTTTAATGCACCACATGAACAGAAATGGAAATGTGCTCCTTGCCGATGTTTAAGCTTTGAAAATTTCTGATTTATGTCAGTCATTTTAACACCAGCTATAGAAAAAAGAAATACTGGCAAAATTCCAGGGAAATATTTACAATGTTTCAGTTGTTAAATCTAGGTAATTTATGAGAAATATTGGACTGCTTCATAATGAATAGGGGAAAAAAAAGCAGAAAGAAAGAAATAATGGAGTTAAACAAGAAAGTAAGAGAACATAGTTTTGTAGGAATAGACCTAAAAAAATCTTAGACAAAGCACTTTAGTGAGACGTGAGAGAAAGAAATCACAACAGAATTACCTGGGATTCAAACCACAGACTCCGGTAGGGATCGAGATAGCGCAGTTCATTAGTACACTGTTCTCTCATGGCTAGACAGCTGCTCATCTTACTAGAGTCCGTGTTCAAATCCCAGGTAATTCTCTTGTGATTTTTATTTCTCTCACATCTCATTAAAGTGCTTTGTCTGCAATTTTTTTCGAGGTCTAATCCTACAAAACTGTGTTCTCTTACTTTACCGTATGAAAGCCTCGTTGTTTCCTATTTATAAAAAAATTGTTCCTTAAACAAGAATGCTCCAGTGCTCTGTTTATCCCTGTTCCTTTTCACTTCTGAGAAACTCTTAGCTTGCATTGTTAACATCCTGCCAGTACCACTTCCTGACTTTAATCAAGGAGCCCCTTTCCCCCTCAAAAGAAAAAAAAAAAAAACTTAAAAAATATAATGTATGAAAAATCTCGGCAGTTTGATTGAGATTAGCATACAAGTTTTATATCAGGAGTATCGTTGGAAGTGTCAGCAAAGAATCTGACAGTAAACATAAACTGGCCTTGACATTAGTCACCAGACATGGGCATGTTGCATCCAGAAAAGAAACGAGCAAGATAAATGTGAATCCAAGATGAGACGACCAAGAAATGGTGGTCCAAGAATTTCATGCTAGTTGTTGCTCTGATCCTGGAACTCAGTAAATGGGACCCGCTAGTTTAGTGCCAGATCATATGAAAAATGAAAGAAGATTTCATGGCTAGTGCAAATTCAGTTATTAGATAAATTCTGTTTTACCTATTAAGAACAAAAATCATTCTTTTCCACTACCTTGTTATATTTTCATATTTAAAGATCATTTTGACCGAACAGTCAGGTAGTTTGTGTTAATTTTGTTGTACAGTGTTTTTATAAGCTACTTGACAAAATATGTCTGGGATAAATTTGTGTTAAATTTAGTCCATCTTATAAATAATAAATATCATTTCCTAACATTGTCTTTGTTTTTTGTACAGTTGTTTAAACTATTTTCTTAACTTCAGAAGCTAGTGTTTTTTTGTTTTTTTTTTATTTTAGATCTAAAAAATGAAAGCAGATTTTTAAAACAAATTCTTCATAAATTTTAAAATATCAAAATATAAGACACTGCACATGATGGGTTCATTTAGTATTTTCTAGAATATTGTCAGATTTATCCATCACACAAATTCTAATATTCGTTTGTCACACAGACAGTGAGTATCTTACAGTTTTCTTAATCTTTCTTCTCTCATTGCTGCTTCGTGAAGATCATAGCTGGCTCTCCAGCTTTTTTGACTACACTGAGCTACTTAGTATGTTCTTTTTTGTTTGTTTTTTTTTAATTTCTTCCTATACAGCTTTGTTATTTTCTTTTTAACTTTCTTCCAGTTGATTTGGTTGTTTTTTTTGTTTTTTTTTTTCAAAGTAATCTTGAATTTATAGTTTATTTCTTCAGATCAGTGTCATGTGTTAATTGTTATTTTTTTTCCCTGTTGTCAACTGTTACTTATTTTTTATTTCCTTGTTCATTCAGTGATATAGCACTGATTAATTCAGTCAGGAAAATTTCGGTCTTCGAGAAAGAACTACAAAGTCCCTCAGAGAATTACCTCAGCAGGCAAGCTTTTAATTTCAGATGGCCTTGGCAGACCATCAGGGTTGTGACTCTGTGTGTCTTTGAGCTGTTGGTTTTTGCTGCCTTCTTAGGCTGGGTACAGTACTTGAACACTTAGGTCACTTCTCTCAGCTGTTCCTGCAGCTCACATGGGATTGAGTCCATGCAGTTGTTTTCATGATTCCTTCAGGTGTCCTCTGTGCTGTCTCACCATTTGTTATTATAATCTTCTTCACAAATTTTTACCATGTATAGAGGCTGGACCTGGCATGTGACTGTAATGCTCAGCCAGTATCTGAGTTTAGGTGTTGCGTTGCTCCTCCCACTTATGATACCACCAGCTTGTAGCCATTTCTTCCATTTCTGCTAGTCTTTTTTTCAGAGCACATGCACCAGCAACACATGAATATCCCTTCCACTGTCATTTGTAGAGCTGTGGGTTCTTCATTCTCACTTCTCATTAGGCTTGTCAGTGGCAGCTAGTCAGATTGCTTTCTTGTTCAGGCCAGCTTCAGTCCTTCCCAGCTGTGCTGGTCTTACACAAGAGTCCATCTGTCTTTCATAGACTTCAGTGGCAGAATCATGTAACTTAGACAAGAAGTTCTCCGTCTTTATGAGTTTCCACACAAAATGGCAGATCTGTGCCTGGAGTTAACTGCTTGCTGTCAGCTTAGAGACAGAGTGCTCTGAGCCTCAAGACAGAATGCTGCTCTGAGCCTCAAGACAGAATGCTGCTCTGAGCCTCAAGACAGAATGCTGCTCTGAGCCTCAAGACAGAATGCTGCTCTGATCCTCAAGACAGAATGCTGCTCTGAGCCTCAAGACAGAATGCTGCACTGAGCCTCAAGACAGAATGCTGCTCTTGGCCTCAAGTTAAAATGCTTGCTTGCAACCTCACTTCATTTTCATCAGGCACATCTGTTAGACACCAGTTTCTCAGTTTGATAAAACTTGTCTGCAACTCACTTTGTAACCACTGAATACTGTTGTGCTATTCTAGTTCACTAGAACATAGAACATTTTTGAAAACTTTTGTTTATGCCTCAGGATGTCCTAATTAATGTCGCAGGTTTACAGGTTATGTAAAATTATAACCTCAGTTTTTGACAGGGTTTTAGTCAGCTGTGGTTTGCCAACCCTGACCCTAGCATGTCAGCTATAGGTTTCTGACTGCCAAATTGGAGAATATCTTCATTCTCTCTCTCTCTCTCTCTCTCTAAATTCATATTTACAGGTCCTGTAACTTCATTCTGCTTATGACACATGCTACAAAGTTTGAATGTTTTGTGGTTGTGATTGTTCTCTACTTTTTATTTCTGTTCATGTGATATGTATAATGAATCTTTCTGGAAACTACAGATCCATTGCTTCTGATTTTGATTTCATCTTTTTATTGTCAGTGTCTTACAAACAGCAGTAATATGACGGTGGCTTTCATCTTACATAGAAGCCTGTTCTCATGATGAGAGGATGATAATATGATTACTGTATCCTCCACAATACGTAGAAGCCTGTTCTCATGATGAGAGGATGATAATATGATTACTGTATCCTCCACAACTGGTGCACTTTCCACTGAGACAGCCACACATTTGTCTGTGATTATCGCTGCAGGTCACCCATTCAGAACCATCAGTTGCATTCTATATCTGTACTTAAGTGTTATACTTAAGTGTTTTTCAAGAGCTTTGCCACTAATTATGGTATCTTGTCTACTAAATACTGTAAAGTCTCAGATTCAAATCCTGCCAAGTATCTAGATGGGAAGTTTTCAACGCTTCTCTTACTGTTGTGATACTCTCCACTGATTTTCTAGATTTTGAGACTGGTTCTCTTCTCTTAATTTTTTTTTTTTACCCTTCCCTATTTGGAGGCTTAAAGTCTAACCTGTGAAAATAAAGATTATCAGCCTGTACAGCAGAGAACAATAGATTAAGCTGTATGCAAAATTGTCATTGCATTACAGGAAGACATATTCACACAAGCATTGTTCCTGGATGATCAGAGTTCAAAAAATGGGCAAACTCCAGAAGAAAAAAAAAGTCTTTCATGTTATTCATTATTTCTCATAATATATTCACTACATGATGTGATACATTCACTGGATGGCTAGTCTTACTTTAACTTTTATATATTTTTTTTTTTACCAAAATCATTATCCACATTCAGAATGTCCTTCATTCCATTTATTACCTCAGTTATCATCTGTTTGTAATTATTTTCAAACGTTTATTCAACATCTCTTTGTCTCACTCATTTGGAACTTTGTGTGTGTGTGTGTGTGGTGTGTTCAGTAAACCACAATCATTTTGTCTCTAGAAGTTATTTTATTATTTGTCAGAATTTTAACTTTAAAAAAAAACACACTTGTGTTTGTCCTTTGTTTTTTTTTTTTTCAGTGAAGTTATTTTGGTCTTTTGCAGTTTATGTCACAAAATTAAGATAACTTTGCAGTTTGTATCACAAAATTAAGATAGCTTTGCAGTTTGTATCACAAAATTAAGATAGCTTTGCAGTTTGTATCACAAAATTAAGATAGCTTTGCAGTTTGTATCACAAAATTAAGATAGCTTTGCAGTTTGTGTCACAAAATTAAGATAGCATTGCAGTTTATGTCACAAAATTAAGATAGCATTGCAGTTTATGTCACAAAATTAAGATAGCATTATAGTTTGGTAAAATTTCCAACCAATAATTTTGTGCTTCTCCCTCATTAGCCATATTGCCAGTTAAGCTTCTACAAAGTCTCTGATGCTGAGCAATAACAAGTTAATTGTGTTTTGATGAAGTCAAGTTGGTTCATTACGAGGAATGAAAAGTTGTGTATTGTTTGACACAGTTTTTTGGGGTTGTTTTTTTTTAAGCTCTCTTTAAGAACAAAAAAAAAAAAACAAACCCAGAAATATTGTGTGTATAAATGTGAACCAACTGTCATATCTTAGCATAAATCAAATAGACCTCAGTGATAAAACTCTAGCTGTCATATTTTAGCACATAAATCAAATAGACCTCAGTGATAAAACTCCAGCTGTCGTATCTTAGCACATAAATCAAATAGGTCTGAGTGATGAAACTCCAGCTGTCATATCTTAGCACATAAATCAAATAGACCTCAGTGGTAAAACTCCAGCTGCCATATCTTAGCACATAAATACGTCAGAGTGATGAAACTAACAACAAGTTTGCCTCTTGTACTAATGATTATCTGCATTAAACACTGTAATTTACAGTCACAGTAACAGTAAATTCACAGTATCATATAATGTGACATGCTTCACTTCTAACAGATCAATGGAAACTGACTCTCTATGTTTCATATATACTGTGTATATATATATCACAATGCTTTCATTGCACTCACTGCATCCTTTTGTATCTCTTTTATTGCATGTGACATCTCTAACATAATATCAGTTTTATTTTGAGAATTAAATTTTCTTTAATGCAAATTTGATCATTCTGATGAGAGTAATATATTTAGGATATTTTAAAGCTAGCTTTCTTAAATCTGAAAAACTATTTTGTTTCATGTAATTGTTTCTACTTCCTCCTTCCCCCCACACCAGATTTCGGTCTAAGTTCAGTATTTATTGTTCCAGTGGTAGGCTATGCTGATCAGGGGCGTGCCACATTAAGTAATGACTTAGTCATAGTTTAATTAATTATGTTTTTTTTTTTAGGCTATAATTGTGGCAGTTTGATTATGGATAAATGTTGTTTTAGATTAGCTTAATCAATTTTATACAGACTGAGTAAACGTTAGATTACATCATTTACACACAAGTATCTCTTTTTTTAAAGACCTTTAGTGTATTTTATATAACAATTTATTTTAAGACGTCAGTAATTTAAGGACAAAATTTTCAGCTTATAAAATGTGCCATATTTTTTATGAAGTTATCCTCAAGTGCTGCAACAGTATTTTTTTGTTTTCTCTTTCGACAGCACATCGTCGCCGCAAGAGCAGCGTAGATGATAGAAATTTTGACTCACCAACCCAGCCAAAGCGCCCTCGTGTCTTCTTCACCGAAGACCAGAAAGACTCCCTCCGCCAAGCCTATGCGCAAGATCCATACCCCAATCAGAGCACAATAGAGACTTTGGCAAAGAGTCTAAATGTTGGTGTGAAGACAGTCATCAATTGGTTCCACAACCACCGTATGAGAGCCAAACAGCAGCACCACGCAGGCGGAGACACAACCATCAAATCAGAGCCAGATGAAAGCTCAAACCAGAGTGATATATCAAGCATGTCAGGTGATGTCACATCAGCAATGTCAGGTGGCCAGTTTTTCCATGCAGGAATCACACCATCAGATGTCAACCAGTGGATGTTTCCCCAGTTTGAGCCCGTTGCCCTCATGCGTAAGTTGCCTTCTGTTCTTGAGGACAGTGGTGAAGATAACAAGGAAAATAATGGTGGATTGGAAGATGATGAGGATGAAATGGATGAGCCGGATGGCTTGGATTCAGGTGCTAACAATAATAACAATATGGATAAAGATGATATAGACTTGGCAGAGAGCTGCAGCAGAAATAATGATGAAGATTGTGAGCAGAGCAAGATGGAGGAAGATGACAGAAGAGAAGCTGGTCAAAGAGTGGCAAAATCTGGTGAAGACATTTCCTCTGATAACCGTGGCTGTGGGTCAGCGACATCAGCAAACAGCAGCAGTAGCAACAGCGTCAACAAACGCAAGCGCTCAAATCCTCAGCGAGTTTATGAAGGTGCCCAGCTTGATCGCATACATGGACTAGACAACGTCGCAGCAGGTAATTCTGAAGACAGTGTTGATGAAACAGCAGAGCTTCTGATGGACTCCCAGAGAAGTCAGTCATCGGGTAATTGTATTGACAGTGTTGATGCAGTTGTGACTGGTAAACTGATTTCACAGGAAGAGGTTAATGGTATCACACCAGTCAGAGACACTTCGTGTTCACCTTCTGATACACACATGTGCACTGACGCAAGTGTCAACTGCAGCACAACGTTAATAAATAAAAATGAACATGATGATTACACCATGCGCCGGATTCAGAAAATTGAGAAAATTCAAATGGCAATCAAATCTGCAGTGGAGCACTGGGATGATGATGAGGAGGATGACAAAGATAAGGCATCATCTTCCATAGAAAAGATTCAAAAACATATAGAAACCAAGTCCAGTGATGAGGACTGGGAGTTCTGATGCTGCAATCAGGACTTGCCAACTACCACCATGAGCCTGTTACTGTTTTATACACATGAGCCCAATCACCAAAGTTTACTCTCTTAATACAACGAAATGTATAGTTCAAGGACTTGGTCATTTGTTTGGCGTAAGTTACTCACTCCACTGCGGAATGCAAGTCCATTTTTAAGTTTCTCACTGGCCCTTTATGTAAAATATTTGTGTGAATTGATTTCTTTATTGGCCTTAACCTATTTTTTTTTCAAAGATTTAAGAAATCTTAACACACTCCTCCGTTGTCTGCCAGTAACCAGATTCGTATTATATTTTCTTTTTGCATTTAACAGATGAATGAACATGTTGTGATGTGCATGTAATATGTTATTGTTGTGATATGCATATAATGTGCTGTTATGTGGAGATTTCCATTTATGATTTCCACAAAGTTATATACATAAATATGATCTGGTGAGCCAGCATACACTAGCTAGCAGAAACATTTCCATAAATCTCCATGCTCAGATCTGATATCTGATGAAAAAAATCTCATCAAAATTCAGGGATAATTTATAGAAAAAAAAAATTACCTGAAAGGTCTGCTTCTGTTTTTTTTTTTTTTTGCCTGGAACTCACTGTTACCCCTGCCTGTTCCTAGCCTGCCACACCAAAACACACAGACTGTACTAAAACAAAAACCAATTGTTGTAACGGCCACGCACATTTATATTTCTTCCAAACTTCAGCTTGAAAGTTTTCTTTCAAAGCTGCAGTAGCAACGTTTGATGTGGTGAAAATTCTGGCTGTTAAGTGATATTTGACCCTCGTAGAAGCCACACTTTTTATTTTAAAGGTGTAAGTAAAGGGCAAAAAAACCATTTTGAAGATTGGTAATTGCAGAAGTTCACTTTCTTTTCGTGTTTCGGCAGTGAATCTGTGATTGTGTTCATGTAAAGCTCATTACTTTTTCAGGTTCCCGTTATTTCCATTGTTGTTCTTTATCTTGTGAATTATATTGTTAGTTGTCATTTTTCTATGCCATCCCCATTGTACAGCAGTAACTGTAGTTATCCCTTTTGTTTGTTTGTTTATTCGTTTGTGTGTTCGTTTGTTGCAAAATTTTTAACATGCTGTTAAATTTGTATTTGAAGTGGACAGCGCACAGCCCATGAAAAGTATTAATCCCAAGTGATCTTTTCTTCTATCTTTGTTGCATTCTCCATCTCATGGCCTCACGTGAGCAAAGTTGAAGTTCACACACATCCAGCTTGCTGTTTTTGTTTTAAAGTCTTTATATCATATTTCTGCACTGCCATTTTCGAACTCTTGATTCAAGAATTTTTAAAATTTGTCATAGAAATGACCAAATGCTGTGTTCTGATTGTTATGTCTCAGTTTTGCTTCAAGAGAAACTTTTGCTATTTGAATTTCCCAGGCAGCATTTTTTTTTTTTAAATGAAAATGCTCTTTCATCGCTGTGGCTTATAGAGATGTTCATGTCCGAGTTTTGTTTAACAAAACAGAGAACAGGAGGGGATGATGCTACACAGACATTTTTTTTTTCCCTCCCACTTCACCTGATGTTAGACATAAATTTTTTAAAAAGTAATTCCTAACACTTTGTTTATTATTTCCATACCCATAATAGCAGCCATGCAACGAGTGCCACAGATTTGCTATTGAAGCTGCACTGCCATTTCTACATTTTTAACATCTGACATCTCTTTGACTTTCCTATTGCAAATTTCCAAGTTTTCTGAGTTCTTTTTTTTTTTTTTTTTTTTGTTGGTCATAAACACCTAGGAGCTCGGCATTCCACTGTTTTCTGACATGGTTTTTGTATATTGTTGCCTATTGTTTTGTTATCAACAGCCTTGAATGTTGATAAATCTGTTTCAGACTTTTATTTTCTTTTTGTGGAATCATAAGGACATTATGAGGGCGGGTAAAAAAAAAAAAAAGTAACTACAAATCAAGGGAAGTAGCCGTTGAAAAATATGTGAAAAGGCTCAAGAACAAGTCCAAAAGTATTTTCATATATATTTTATTTGTTGCAACCATTGATTTGCAGTTACTTTTTGACTTGCTCTGATACATATTGAAATAATCACTTAATGCTAGAGAAATATAAATTACCACTTGATGACATTTTCCTTTTAAAAGTGAAATGCTTTACCTTTCAGAAGCCTCATTGGATAAATAAATGTTCGATGAAAATATGTTTTGAAACAATTTTCATTCACAATTCAGAATGTTCAAACACTGGAATTATTTACTTGCTGGTTCAGTGACAGACTTTCTGCTCATCTTTTTTGCTCTCTCTGCTTTGTTTGTTCTGTTGCATATTTATCTGAATGTGTTGTTGTTTTTTTTTTTTTTCATTTTGAATTATTTTAAATCTACTGTCTGTGGGGATATGTCTTCTGTCATTTGTAAGTTACTTGCTGCTCATTTAGGAAATTATAAAAACACCTCCAGTTTACAAAGAATGTGCCTTAATCTTTCAAGTTTGTTTTGAATTAATGTTTGGAAAAGAATGTTTGTTGTAGCTTATTCATGTCAGGCTAGCCAAAGTAGCAACAATTTTGTTTGATTTATGTGCCATTTTTCTCGTTCAGCAGGACAAAGCAGTTCATAATTTTTAGACTTTCAAAAATCTTTTGGTGCAATAGTGAAATAATTTGAAAAAGAAACAAAACCTGTTCCCGATGTGTTCGATAATTTGCAATACAGTCAGCCTGCTTGTTGAGCTAACGTTTCCGGAGGTTGACTTGTTTTGTAAAGCGTTCAGTGCTTGTGTTCATTTGCATAAAGTTTTTACTATAAAAACAGATCATTGGTGCATATTTAGTGCAATGTTTTTTGCAGTTGCATAAATTTCAATTATCTATTTTTGTTTTTTGCAGGCTGGTGTTCATGGAAGTTAGTTTTTGTTCTTCTTACATGCAATGTGAAATAGTTTTACTGCTGTTGTTCAGATCATATTCATACAAGTGCATATATCAAAGAGTTCAATGATGGACAAGTACAGTGCAAGGTCATGAGGCACAGTGTCTAGCCATTATCTCCAGGTAGAAAACCCATCTGAGACAGACATCCCTTTATGGTAGCCTGAGTACATTAACCAGGGAGCGTGTAACAAATTACTGCTACATGATTAAGTCATTGTCTGTAAACATTGACAACGATATGGTAGAACAAGCTTAAACATCTACTATGTGAACAGTTTTCAGTTGGATAAATAGTTAAGAGTAGTCAATATATAGAAGATACATAGAAGATAGAAAATTCGTAGAGGGAACAGTTGTTGATGAAGTGAACCAGCTACATAGACCAGGATGGTGACACCAGGAAGGAAGTTAGAATTACAAAAGCAGCGTTGTCCTTCAAAAATCTTGAGAACATATAGAATTCAAAAGTTATAAGCACAAGAACCAAGTTAAGATTATTCAATTCAAATGTGATATCCACCCTCATTTATGCACATGAAGGCTGGAAATCACCTAAAGAAATAGACAAGAAATTAGACTCTTTTGAAAACAAATGCGTAAGGGAAATACTTGGTATAAAGTGGTACGAATTTAAGAACAGCACAGAGATAAGAAAGATGAGCAAACAACAACCTGTTTCATGGGTGATCAGAAAAAGAAAATGGACATATGTAGGGCATGTGATGAGAAGAAACAATCAGAGAATACCAAAACAAGCTATCAAGTGGAGCACAATAGGCCGAAGAAAAAGAGGTCAACCACGTGAAACTCTAAAGAGGACATTGTTAAGAGAAGCCTGTTTAATGGCCATAATATCCCTTGATGAGGTTGAAAGACTTGCCGAGAACAGGAAAACTTGGCAAGCAACTATGCGAGCCCTGTGTGATGTTTAACAGCACAGGAGGGTTGTAAGAAGTGAGTCAATATTTTTTTTTGTTTTTGAATAAATTAGAAGTAGCCATACCATGTTTACTTTACAGTCTAGAAACTGAAACATTTCGCAAGAAGAGAAAGCTAAAATATGAGAAACACGAAAGATCGGAGCTTGTTTTGTGGACAGAGAGGAAGAGAATACTGAGCCAGGGGTTAATAGTGAGTTGATGATTTTGGAGACGAGGCATACGGCAAAAAATGTATGGAATCCTGCTGAGAGTTTAAGGAAAAAGAAGCTTGACAAAGATGCATAAAATGAAAACAACATAAAGATACAGGCAAGAGGCCAGCATGTTGGTGTGACATGGACAGACTTGTTGGATACACATTAAATGTGAGAGATTTGTTGTGGATTTGAATATCAAAAAGTGGTCTCCACAAAACTTTGGTTTCACATAGACAAGTATGTGAAGCATGCAGGAAACAGCATGAGCACCAGCATTATATGTATGACGTATGTCATATTTAGAGTGATATTCTTTCATTGTCTGTTTTTTTTTTTTGGGGGGGGGGTGTTGTTGTGTATAGAATCTGTTAAAATTCAGTTATTGTCTGCTCACATGCTCTCACCCACTGTGTGCTGACCTGCTCTCACCCACTCCGAGAAACTGGTTCTGACATTGTGCCTCTTGTACCTGGATTTTTTTTAAAAAAAAACATTTGCTGCTGAGCTCCTGCCCAGAGTCATGCAACATGCACAGAGCACTTGCTGACTCAACTGATTTATAGATTTGATCAGAGTCATACGGTACGCACAGAACACCAGTGACTTGACTGAGTCAGGCCTGATTGCCATGTGACTTTGATATTGGTGCAGAAAAAAAAGAGAGAGAGAGAGAGGGGAAAACAAAATGACTTCTCTTGTATGTTTTGGTGCCATTCTTCTTTGATACAGTTTTTTTTTCTGTTATCTGCAAATATATTCAAGATTTTGTTTTTGTTTCTGGACATGCTGCATGCACTTGCTTTTGTTATATGTTATACGTTATATGCATAGATGTTTATTTGTGTTCAAGGGTAACTTCAGTGTTCTTTTTATTTTTTTATTTTTTTTAATAAAGCAATGTTAGTTTTTTCGGGTTTATTTTCATAATACTAATTTCCCAGCTCAGTGGTTAGACACTTGGTTTACGAATCCGGTGGTACTGAGTTCAGTCCCAGCAGTGGATTTTTTTCTAGTACACACCAAAAAGGCCCACGGGGTTGACCCAGCCTCTAAAAATGGGTAGCAGAGAAATCTGAGAATGTAAAGCGGCCAGGTGTGATCCCGACCACATCATACTTTCATGTGCCAAAGGTCATGGAAAATACGGGCCTAACACCATATTCCCCAATATGCCTTAATGGCATGGAAACAGGGATAAAGTAAAAAGTACAATTTTGTAAGTAACTTACACTGCGGCTGGTATGTAGATAAGTTGTTCATCACATATAAGAGCAGCTTTCTTTTTTTTTATCATGGATGTGTTTGTGTATGTACCATTAGTTGGTGCTGGACGAGTTCTTTTTTTTTTTTTTTTTTTAATTTTTGCATTAGTTTATTGCATTCACTAGAAAATTTTCTGTACCTTGAGTGCTATGATCAGTCACTGATAAGCCAGTACCCGCAAAGCAAATGTGAATGCGTACGCCTGTGTACATACTATATACCTATATATTTGTAATATAGGCACATATTGTCAATAGTATTAAATATATACAGATACCATGTAACTGCACCCATGCATGAGTAATTGTAAAATATGTAATCGTACTCTCAAGTGTTCACTTATTCAGCGCTGTTTAGACAGAACCCTATCTCCGTGAGTTAGCCACACGCTTCTCAAGAAAGCTTCATCCACAAGACTTTTTTTTTTTCTTGGTAGTAACCAAAGCTGAGAAACAAGGATTTGAATGTGGTGGTGTGTAGTACCATTTGTGGTACTTCATTTTGCTGATTACAATTTTGAATTTATTTTTTTTTTAAACTGAACTAAGAAACAATTTAGAAACTTGAATATTCTCACATGTTGTGGTATTGTTTGCATTATCAGCTGCAAAATGTCCTCTGAGATACTTTTTCTTATTGACATTTCTCAAAGTGTCTTTCATATTTCACATTTTCTAACAAATTTGGGGGTGGGGGGGTTGTGTTTTAAAATTCTGAAATCTTTTAATAATTCATATTGAGCCAGTGTTTTTCTAACATTGAAAGTCCCAGTGTTGTCCAGCACAGCGTGAAACCTTGCAGCGTACTCCCATCTTTCTAGTAAAAGATGACAGTTTAGAGTTACAGCTGAACGTTTTTGCTGTGACTTGGTGTAGATTGTTGCACTCTGTTTGAAGCCTAGGTCAGAGTTGTAGCCCTACATTTGTAAATAAATTTTTACCAGCTTCTGTTGCATCAATGTGATCCATTTTTTTTTCCTATGTTACGGAAACTTTAGTGTGGTAACCAAACCTCGATCACGGATGTTTACCTTCATTTATGTTGTTGCTTTTGTTCATTTTATTTTACTCAGTTCTTATTTGTTTTAAATTTTATTTAATGCTGAACTTTGACTGTTTCAGAGTGGGAATGTTGTGTTCAACTTTAAATATTTAGTTTGTTTTAAACTGGGAGTGTCGTGTTCAGCTTTGAATGTTTAGTGAGGAAACTTTTTTCACTTATTTGCAGGTGATTTCTTTGTTCTTTAGTTCTCTTCATTGGCAGTAGCATTTTATTGTTAGAAGAGTCTGCAAGAGTATTTGTGACCCAGCATAACAAAATAATCATTTTGTCAACATTTTATAGTACCGTGATGTACCAAAAGTAAGATCGTTAAGACAGCTGTGGATAGAGTTGTCGGTTCAACTAGTTTACTGAAATGTTATTGCCTGTTTCAGAAGAGATTTTGCTGGAAACTTTAAAAAAGAAATCACTTTGAAATGTGGTTAGTTTAGATTAGAAAGTCTAGCCTGTAATGACATGGCCAGTCAGATCATATTGCATGACATGTAACTGTCATATTCTGCATGTTTAAATTAGTCCTGACGTTGGTTAAATGTCATGGTATATCACAAAACCAATAGGACTAGCTAAAATAAAACATTTTGTGCCACTGTCACAGAGTAGAATTTTCCAGAATAATGTATATATTGAAAAATACATCACATTTGTAGTTAAAAAGAAAATGAATATTCAGCTTACTTTTTATTCTCCGATTTTATCTTTTTTTTTTTTTTTCACTGCCATTTGTAGACAGGATTCAAGTGTGCCTTGCTCTTAATGAAGTGCCAGAGGGAGGTCTTAATTGTTTCAAGCTCTAGAATACTTACCACATTTGCTGGCTTATAAGACATACTTTTTTCTGCCAAAACTTTGTCTCAAAAGTGGGATGCATCTTATACACCAGAAGTTGAAATCTTCAAAAGAATTTTAACAGCTTAAGTCTGCTAAGTCTGCGTTTTTTACATGTGTCTATAAGTATCATGCACAGTTCTCCCAAATTTATGCAATGGTTATGAATGAATTCAATGAAAAAACTAATTATGTCAGTCTGTAACAATAGTGAAAACCAAAATCTCTATCTTAATGTGAAGAAAACTAAACTGATGACAACTGACAAAACAAATAAGGCAGCTGAAAATGAGGAAAAATTGAAAGAAGTGGAGAGTTTTGAATATCTTGGATCTTTACTAACTAATAATGGAGATGCAACGAGGGAAATTAAAAGGAGGACATCTGTCGCTCTTCAAAAAGTAAAACAACTAAAGAAGCTGTGGACGGGAACAGACAGAACTACAAAAATTAGATTTTTAAGGGCATACATCTTTCACATCGCAACATATGCCTGTGAGACCTGGACACTTAACAAAACAGCTGAGAAACACATAAATGCCTTCGAATGTAAATGCTACAGAAGAGTTTTTCAAATATCATGGACACAAAAAAGAACAAATATATCCATACTACAAGAACTTAATGTTGAAGAAGGTAGGCTAGTAAAGAGGATTAAACAGAGAAAACTTAAATATTTTGAACACATTAAACATGATAATCTAGAGAAGACCAACTTGGAAGGATACATAATGGGGAAAAGAAAGAGAGGAAGACCAAGGCGAAGATGGCTGCAAGATATAGTTGATGATCTACAAATGGATGCATCAGCAGCAGGCCATCTTGCTTACAACCGAGAGGCCTACAGGAGTGCTGTTAGGGAGGCAAAGTTCCGCAAGGGACATGGAAATGACTGACTGACTATGAATGAATTCATCTTCACACATTTTTTTTTTTGGGGGGGGGGGGGTTGTTTTGCAGTGAGTTGAATAGTTTTTGTCTTGCCTCGTTGCCACCATTCAAGAGAGCATTCCAATTAATGAATTAATGTAGTGTTTAGTACATGCTGCATTACTTGGCTGCTGCAGAGTAGAGACTGCTCCAGTTACTTATGTTTCAGTAGATGTATCTGTTCTAGGAAAATTGTTTAAGCAGTAGAGTTTATGATATTCCAGTGTTTTAAGTTATTTTTGTTACTAGCTCAAAATCAGCTTAGACATTGCTGTAACACTGAGCATATTCCTACACACAGTGGAGCATTGCAGTGAGACAACAAAGCAGTACTCTGAAGAAGCAGCTGAAAAAATATGCAGCAGTTTCATGGAAATTACTCTTTTTTTCCCCAGTAAATATTTGATGAGATGTAGCAGACTTTTTTTTTTTTTTTTTTGCTAAAAAGAAATCCATAGAAAATGGGGTGTGTCTTACATACTGGCAAATATGGTGCATTATGAAAGTTTCCTTTGCCTTCTTTAATGTGGATATGTTCAGCACCAAAGTGTTCCTGAATCTTGTTGGTTCCCCAAGATTTAACTGTAACAGATGTTTTTGGTTCTGTTGGTAACCGCTAGTAAATGTTGACATGCTAAGAAATGTTAGCATTCTGGGTTTGGTAAAACATTCTGTTTTTTTTTAAGATGCTTCTTTCTTGAGATGCATCATTCATCTTATTTTACTGTTACTGATAGCAGAGGAGGAGTTTATGAATGACAAATATCATCTGGATCATGTTGAAGTTTAATGTTTGAATCTCATGTCATAATTTTGGTCATGTAAGTGTAGAATCTGCAGTAGTAACCTCATTCAAAAAATAGTTTTATTTTACTTGGCTTTTCTTTTGTTTCATAGATGAGTTGAAAGAAAATAACCCTGTCATCATCAAGATACACTTTGCACTCTCTGATCCAGGTCTTTTAGATCGGTCATAGAACTCTGCTTCCACTGCCACCAAATTAGTCAGAAACAACACCTTGGGTCAATCTGTATGTTGCTTTATGTGCACAACTGTCTTCATGTTACCAAACCTGAAAGCTCAAGCATTCCATCAATTGCTCAGTTGATCTGAACTTGATATACATCACAGCTTTATCTGTTTATGCAAGCTTGGCTACCTTGTATGCTTTTGTTGTTTTTGATTCTTGCTTTAGATACACAAAATCAGAGTAGTACGAGAGAAAAATAACAATTCCAAATAGGCCAGAATAGCACATTGGCTTAATTAATAAGTAAAAGCCTAGTAAGATTCTCTCACTTTAGATATTAGCAAAGACATAATATATGGAATAATAAAAATATATAGAGTATCTTCTAAAATTATCAACATCATAAATGATCTCTACCACAGATATGTTTGTGCAGTCAGCACAGAAGAAGGAATGAGCAAATCATTCCAGACTGAAACAGACATGAAACAAGGATGTATACTATCTCCTTTGTTTTTTGGAATTGCTGTAGACTTCATAATGAAAAAATGCTGCACAGGTATTGATTGGGTAAATGGAACCCAACTCAAAGATCTTGATTTTGCAGATGACATAACTCTTATCAGTGACAGTGTGAATTCCATGCAAGATAAACCTGACATCTCTCTTCAGTGGCTAGCAAAATAGGGCTTGAAATTAACAAAGGGGGGGGGGGAGCAAAAATAATGAAACTTTCCATTAATCAAGAAGGAAAAATATACATAGAAGGAACAGCAGTTGAAGAATTAAACCAATTTACATACCTCAGCATCTACATAGACCAGGATGGTGATATCAGGAAGAAAGTTAGAACTGCAAAAGCAGCACTGACCTTGAGAACACATATGACTCTTAAAAGTTATAAGCACAAAAAAAAAACAAGTAAAGATTATTCAATTCAAATGTAATATTCACCCTCATTTACGCATGTGAAAGCTGGAAAACATCTAAAGAAATAGGCATGAAATTAGACTTTTTTTAAAACAAATGCCTAAGAAAAATACTTGGTATAAAGTGGAACAAATTCAAGAACAACGCAGAGATAAGGCAGATGAGCAAACAACAACCTGTCTCATGGGTGATCATAAAAAGGAAATATATATCGGTCATATGATCAGAATAAACAATCAGAGAATACCAAAACAAACTATCAAGTGGAGCACAACAGGCTGAAGAAAAAGAGGTTGACCATGTGAAACTCTAAAGAGCACATTGTTAAGAGAGGACAAATTAGTAGGCATAAAATCCCTTAAGAGGTTGGAAAAACTCACTGAAAACAGGAAAACTTGGCGAACTACCATGCAAGCCCTTTGCAATGTTTAATGGCACAAGAAAGATGTAAAATGTAAAGACATAATAAACATAAGGAAAATCCATGGGGATTTTAAATTTAGTAGCAGAAATAATAACATTGAAAACTTTAGAGGAGTAGAAGTAAATTAAAGACACAAAGAACTACATTTTTCAGGCATTAAAAATAAACACAATCATTCCTCATTTGGTCAGTATAGCCAAAGAAAAATGTTCATGTTTGTGCTCCTAGAAGACTCTCAAAGTTTGAACCATAGCAGGGAAGGCTTGAAGGTATCAATCACTGGAAGATATCAATCATCAAGTAAATCAAGGACAGTCATTAGTCTCTGCCTGACCTTCATTAGTTTGTCCAGAAAACTTTGTATCTTCTCTTGTTAGTTTTTTTTTTTTTTTTGCTATGCCCTTATTACTTTGTTCCTTTGAATTCATTAATTTGTGTCTGACCCTTGTTAGTTTCTGACTGTCAGTTGTTGTTATTTTTTTTTAATTACTTTTTCCTAGGTCTTAGATTATTCCTTTGAAATCATTAGTTTTTGTCTGACCCCTGTTAGTTTATGTGTAACCCTCATTAGTTTTATGTTCATCCTCATGTAATCTGACTATTATTAGTTTGAAACTGTGATTAGTTATGCCTAAAATGATTAGCTTTTTCCTATTTTAGTATATGCTTGACTCAAAAGAGTTTGTGTATACTTGACTCTGTGTGTTGGTAGTTGGTATGTATGCTTGACTGTGTTTATGTATCCTTGAATCTGTATTAGTGTACTTTACTCTCCCTGATATGTTAGTATATATATGCTTGACTCTGTATTGGTGAATCCTTCACACTTCCATTCAGAGTGTTCAGCCATCCAGTGAGTGGATATTCTGTAAGACTGAACTTGGGTTTACAAGTATATGGAATAGCTCCTCTAGTAGCTTGTTTAGTTCCATCACTTGTCCAACCCGGCAGAACTTCAAACCTTCGTGTAACTAGTACCAACACTAGCTGTCCCAGGAAACAATAGAAACACCACAGTTTAGTCTATTTCATGAAGTAGATCCCTTTCTCCTGTTGTTACAGCTTTCATTTTAAAATGTGTCTCTGTTTTGGTACCCCAGAACTGTTACTTTCATACATATTGTATTTTACTTACAGCAAGTTTATTTTTAAATCTCCTTTTATTGTTCAACTCTTGCAAAAAAAAAATTTACTACATTTCCTATTGTGTACATATTTTTTGGTCATGAATACTGCATGTATTATGGGTAAAGAAAACATGTAACTTACATTATTTTTTTGTGACTAATTGCTCACTCTGTTGATGCAGCCCATTTTTTTTTTCCAGTTTGTGCGTGTGATTTTATGAATCTGGTATGAACTCCCATTGTTTGTTTTTTTTTTTTCTGGGCTCTGTTTATCAGACAACACCACTTGTAAATCTGTTTTTATGTAGATTATTTTTGGTTTGTTTTCTGGTGTTGTACCATGAAAGATATTCTTGTGTGAAAGAGTTTCATTCAGTTGTGAGCAAAAAAAAAAAAAAACAACATAAACCATAAAAAAAGAAGCCCTATTCTGGATTCCTTTTATTCATCACTCTGACTTTATTACACTCAGTCTTCAACTAGCAGTGATACACAAACGTTGCCATAGTTTGAATTCCAGCTTCTAAAATATGACCAGAAAAGAACGTCTTATTTGTTAGGCTCTCCCATCAAGGATCTATCCCAGCAGATCTCACCTGTAACAGGTATTCTTTCTTCTTTCCTTACTGAAGAAATTATGGGGTTTGTATAACATAACAAAATGTATTAACTGTGGAAGGAGTGACAATAAAAATGACCTTTGTATTAATGGTCTTACCTGTCATTTCAGTTTCCATGGAGCAGCAAGTTAATTTGTAGTGGTCTCTCATTTATCTGTTGTCCCAAGACAAAATTAATGAGTACATGATGAGTATATATTTGCTCTGAATACACTTTTTCATGGTCATAAATGAGGACAACATATTAAGACATGGGGAAAAGAACTGAACAGTTTATATCTTTGTTGTTTTGCATAATAATGGACATCAAATTACAGGACAGAGTTACCAGCTCTGGGGCACTGTAGTACACTGGGATTCCAATTCATGACAGCACTCAACAGCAGAAGGTATAAGATGGCTGGAGAACGTAACATGAATGCAGTGACAGCCATATCTTCAAGTAATGAAGCCTTCAACGTGGCAGACTTCTAAAGGAGGGGAGGCCACAAGATCAGAATTAGGATACAAAGTCTACCCAAGAGAGATTCCTACTTCAGCTAGAAGCAAGGGGAGCAACTGTGAAAAATCATACTCAACACGGAAAGAAATTCTGCACAGGGGCGTTAAGAACACAAGAGACGATGTAAAAACACAAAGAACTGAAGACGTCATAAAAGCTCATCAGATGCTTGTGAACTCTTGATACCACAGCAACGATTTCTGCACTGGAAAACTACCTGCGTTCTTATTTATAAAGAGGAAACCCTTAAAGTGACGAGTGAATGAGTGAAAGAAATCCATATGGGGTTAGCACTGACTCATCTCCTATCTGCCAACCCTTGTTGCTACCAAAGATTTTATACATATATTACAACTACCACTACTATCACTACTATTATTACTACATTTATATATTCTATATTTTTATACTCTCACTGTTACGTGCTTTAAATCGAGTACAGAAGAAAATAAATGTCTGTTTTTAAGCGTCATAATTTGTTTTGTGTGTATATCATGTACATAGATATTGGCAGAAACTTCATGCTTTTGTTTGCCAATAACTTGCTGTACCTGGATGGACCACTGACTAAGACATTTATGTAAGCAGCTGAGCCACCTAACCTCTCAGCCATTCTGCACCATGCCATCTTGATATTGTATGTTTCAGTGGGGGAGGGGGGGAGGGCCACATGTTCATGATCACAGTGCCTGAGTGTTTGTTTCTCACAGACGGGAGTTTGGTTCAGCTATATCTGGAGTAATGATATGCCTCTGTCCTGTTGGAGAGTATCATCTGAAGCGCTATCGTTTGTAGGGAATTTTGACTAGCTAGAAATAGGATGTATCTAGTTTCAGGAAAGTTCCCAATTCCAAATTTTTTTTTGGGGGGGGGGGGTATTCATCACATTTGGGCTCTCTGATGAATGTGACATAACAATGAAATTTGCATGTTGAGTTTCTGCAGAACTAAATCAGTAGCAAAATTCTGAACTTGTAGTTAATTTATTGTATCTGCCATCAAGATGCTCAAGAGCTGAAATTTTTATCTGGTTTCTATATTGTTTTACAAGTGTTCATGAAATAATTATTAAAATTCGAATAAATGGCTGAGATTTGAAAACGAAGAAAAAACATGATTCTGTAGCTGATTTTTTTTTTTTTTTTAACAATGTGTATGCTTATGAGAGGCAAACTTTCAACATAAGAGTCAGGATCAAGTGTTACAAAAAAATTGTTTCATAGCAGTATTATACCAGTGTCCTCAGACCTCAGAACATGAAACGAACACAGATTTTCATGACAACAGAAGCACATTTGAAAGCAAGATAGCCCTTTTTTTTGTGGCCTTGCTTACAAGATCTTTAGTGACCTGAGTTTTTCTTGGTCATTTTGAAATTTCTGCTTGGGTGAATTGTTGCAAGCAGATTTGTTTACACGTTTAAATGTTGTCCTCATGGACCAAGGAATTGGAGTTATCTTTCAATGATTTTATGTTGCCAGCGACCTTCACCTTAGAGCACACTTGGCCATTATTACAGGCCAAATCTGAGTAACTGGAACAAAAATATGGAACATTTTGCTTGCCTCATAGTAAGAATTTACATGGTGAAACAATGTCCTCATAGTAAGAATTTACATGGTGAAACAATGTTCTCATAGTAAGAATTTACATGATGAAACAATGTCCTCATAGTAAGAATTTACATGATGAAACAATGTCCTCATAGTAAGAATTTACATGGTGAAACAATGTCAACTTTAGTGGATCTGCTTTCATTGATTGTTAGGTTTACCAGTGCTTATGTTTTCTTTGCCTTTTTTTTAACTGTTGCTCACAAGATGAATGTTATGTGTTGATTGAAGGAAGATCATCATCATCATCTTATCAATCATCTCAGTTCATGCACCAGATTTTGTTGACGTGGAAAGCTTTCTTTAATATGCTCCAAAATGAGGCACCATTTTTCAATATTGCTCAATATCATCTTCCTCTGTTTTGTTAGATTTTTTTCAATGTTTTTGTCTGTGGAATTTTTCTTTTTGACAAATACAAAAGCTTTAAAACATGTTAGATGTATGGCTATAATAAACATTACAGAACTATTTGTGCTATGATTATACCAAAATGTGTACTTCATTTATAATAGTTCTCGCATTCTCATTTGCCATTGATTAACAGCTCACTCATTGTTTATCCTTCTCCATCTTTAACATTCAGAACTCGTCCAGATATTAATACGAGTTAAGAAGTCTTCATTTCGTTCAGTCATTCATTGATTTCTATAATCAAAACATAGAGCAGTCGCCGACAAAAAAGGATATATTATTTCTTATTTAGCAGTCACAGCCAGATACAGTCATTTTAACTAGAATCTACCAAACATGGAACAAGATAAAACCATTTGAACTCTACCTGTCTCTTAGAATCTGTAAAGAACCATATTGTTTGGATCAAACATACTAGAGAAAATGTCTTAGAATACTAAGAGATAAAGCAAAAAATCATGAGAATAAGTGTAGCAGATAATAACTAAAATACAACTCTACCACTAGGAAACAAGGGCGTTTACTCTGTTGGAATTGATGCAGATCCCATTGTATTGTAAGTTCTGTCCCCATCGTGATGAATAAAGAGTGCATACTCTGTTTGGGTGGGGAAAATTCTCTTGCAGATTCACTACCTACCATGTTAGCTTGTAAGATTGTTACAACATTTGTCCCATATGATGGTCCCGGAAGCCATCCTATGCTGTTCTTGACCTGACAGGAATAGAGCTCAGATATATGTTAGCAGCAACATAACTGTAGAGTCACATATAAAAATATCAACAGGAACTGAAGGGGCCTAAATAAATGGCTGTTCAAAAAAGATCAACTGAGAGCTAGGATGATAGCACTAGAGGCATGATGCAGTTTTCAAGACCCATTGCTGCTATCTCACGAGTGTTGTGTTTGGCTCCTGGGAGCAGTGATTATTTCCTAGAATATTGGAGCCATACGAGAAGTCTGTTACTTGAGCCCGCTTTGGGAAATCAGGAAAGTCACTGTAGTTTTACTTGATATCCGAGTTTCCAGATGTTCCACACAGCGTCAGCAACAGAGTCTGCACTAGCAGTGTGATACAACAAGCAGATGAACTGTAGGAAAACCGTGCTGGCTTCAGATACTCAGTAACCTTTTTGTGTTTGGCTGGCACATTTCAAATGTTATTTGTTACATGACACTCATTGTTTGACATTTAGTAATGCCAAAAGATCATTATTTAGACAAGGAAAAAATGAAACAGGTACCATCTCAAGCATTTGTACTACAAAGACAGTGGAAGCCAAAACAATGAACCAGCCACTAAAAGCAAGACATACTGAAAGTTCCATAAAGGAGAACTTCTAAAAAAAATAAGTCATAAACTGCCAAGAGGAAAAAAATACAGAGATAACTATATAATGGGCTGTTATTCATATGAGGTTTAAAAATATAAAGATGACAATGGTGATGACACATGCAGTTTCACAGAAAACGCCACTGCTTTTAGATATTAAACAGTCTTTGTCAGACAGATTTCTTGATTCCTAGAAAGATTAAAGGAAATCTGTTTTATTCTCTGGAGATCAAAGACCAGACACAGAAACTATTACTTATTTCGGACTGTATTGTGTCTGGCAATGTATTCTATATATCAGAACCTTTTACTATGACCACAGAAGAGGAGGACAAGAAGATCATGGCCACAGAGCATAATACCAACATTCTCCATCATTTACAAAGCTCGTTCATTCACATACGTGGTTGTGTCTTGAGTGGACACAACTTCTTGTGTGGCATTTTCTTAAGATGTTAGGCCCAGACGATAACTTGTGATTCCTGTCATATCTGTTCTCATGTAATCATTCATCTAGTCCTCATATCTGAACGTTTTCACAGTTCATTGTTGACCTTGAACCTGGGTGCTTCTGATGCCAACTGTTCTTGTTAATAAACTTATGCAAGATCTTACGAGGACCCACGTCTTTGAGATGATTCTATGTTTTGCTGTGCCCAGCAAGTGAATATGTGTGTTACGTCATATCCGGTGTGGTCTTGTACTAGACATTTCGTGATTTATATGTAATGATCCAAGAAATACTCAAAACCAGACATTCTCATATATCTTGACCACTTTTTTTTAACACAATGTTAACAGTAGAATTTTGTCTCTTCTCGATCACAACATCCATTTTGTTTGGTCATGATTTGTTAGACTACTTCAGAATAATCTTTTTTTTTCTTTTTGTCTTGTGTCCACCTACAAATCATCAACACTGAAGTTTTCAATAAAAGCAGTTGTTGCTGCTGCTCTTGTACGGAGCACCATTTTCTTTACTGTGAGCATGTGATGTCATAACTAACATGAATATATGACACCCATGTTTTACGCAGTTAAGAGTGGCGTCTTTATTACATATAACCTCCTTCATTGTAGCAGGACTTGTAATCCTTTCATTGTGGACATTCACAAGGGAACCTCTGTTTTGAAAAGCTTTGCACTAGTCACGTGGTGGACATTCCCTTAAGGAAAATGAGACTACTCTCAAAATAAAATGTAGGCAACAACAGAAAGAAACGCCAGAGCCTATTAAATGATAACTATTAATATTTAAACAAACAAACAAAAATAAATGAATAAACAGATAATGTTAGTAAAGTTTGATACATGTTTCCAAACAGCTTTCAATACTCTCGGAAGTCCAGCATTGTCTTTATTGTTGTCCTCTAGTGATCTAAACCTGTAATTTTCATCTACGTCTGTTATTTAATGAGTGACATGGTTTGTTTTTTTTAAGCTTTAATTGAAAAAACTCCATTTTTTCCATGTTTTCTTTGTGACTTGCAACCTTTGAAACAAGTACCCGGGTAATGCAGTTTCATCCTCTGGGAAAATCGATACTGAAATTGAGAACGATAGAATAAAGCAAATTAGGTCATTGGACAAATGACAACGTAACTGAAAAACAAATACATCCTAACTAAAAAACAAAAAAGCACTGTATAGCACAATTTTGCTGCATAATCTGTGATATCAATGTCAAACGCATACATGATACACTAGTCTTTCACTGAGAAGGTCGGTAGTTCGAATCCGCCCCCGAGGTGCCGAAATCGCCAAGTTGTAGAAATGGGTAAATCGATTCTGCTGAAGCTGGGAAAGAAAGTTACCAGACGTGACGCTGACTACATTGCCCTCTCATGCGCTGACAAATCAAGGAAAATATTGACACTAAGAGCACATTCTTGTCTCTCCTTACCTCAAACAGCCAGAAAACAAAAGGAAAATCGTCGCGACAGAATCGTCTAAGAGGGATATTTAATGTAGCAAGAAGAGACCAAGTAAGAAATGACATCAAGGGTTCGAGTAACAGCAGTATTAACTACATCCAGAAACAATATGTCAGACGGTCTGAGCACGTTACACTCCCTTAGGAATAACTGTGTTAAGAACACACTTACCTAAACATAGTCTTTGTGAGACAGGGAACATAGATCCGACTGCTGCTAAAAAAAACGGAAACCTGTAGCAATCAACACTAATTACAACGTCAGGATGGTGGACGGATAGGGACATGGAGATCACCGGCAAGGATGAGGGAAAATCTGATGTGAAGCCAATGAATCCAGGACGTGACGACCCTATAGGTCTCCACAACAATGGCTACCAGAATGAGGTAAACAAAACAGAGCCAGCAGACTATAGGTGGCGGGGAATGGATATCATTGAAGCACTCATCGGATTCCTCATCTGCAAAGTCGGAATGTCTCTATGGAACTGTCTCAAAGCCGTCTGGCCACCCAGCGTTACATGCCGGATCTGACGTGGAGAAGGTGCTTAAGTACAGCCACTAGATGCTGGAAAACAAAGTTTTGGCCAGGCCAGCCTACACCACTGTCTTCATGGCAGTCCGAGCAAGACCACAGTCTGCCCTAGCAAGGAAAGGTGTTGAAGTCGGAGGTACCCAGCCAAAAGGCGCATCGCAAAAATCAGGGTACCACGCATCATCGCCAGTGTGTTATAAAGAAGAAGAAGACCACATTGCGCGACTAACGTCAAACAGTATACCATAGAAAACATTCACACGAAGATTTGTATGAAACAGAGGGAGAGGCTGCCTATGCAAGAGATAGAGGGAGGAAATTATAGAAACCTTCACTATCCCATTTTCTGAGGCAAATCGCCAATTCATGTCAAGACTATATTTGGCTATCAGCACAAGTACCTGTATTAGAGGAAGGAGACAAGACAAAACATAAAAAGTCAATGTGGACAAGTCAAAAATAATCAAAGAAATAGCTAAAATGAATCATTTCATCTGAAGCAACAAGGGTTCTAGATCCAGGATTTTAGAAGACTGCAGTTTGGCTTGACAGTCCAAAGTTAGGAAAGCCCTTTGATCAGTTGTTGTTGTTGTTGTTGTTGTTGTTGTAAACAATGATATGGGAGGAATGCCTGGTATCTGCATTGCTTCCTTCATCTTACCCATGAGCAACGTTTTCAGTTCTCTTGCTATGTCTCTACACAGAGACTCTCAAGGATGTGCTGTTAGTGTCAATATTTTCCTTGACTTGTCAGCGCATGAGAGGGCAATGCAGTCAGGATCACGTCTGGTCACTTTCTTTCCCAGCTCCAGCAGAATCGACTTATCCATTTCTACAACTGGGCGACTTCGGCACCGATTCGAACAACCGACCTTCGCCATTAGAGACTATTGCGCTATGTGTATGCGCGCGTGCGTGTGTTTTCATTTATATTGTAAGTGTATGTGATGTATGTCATGGACAGTGTCAACATGTGTATGTGTCGTCAGGCATGTGCAATAAAACTTATGTTATATATATATATATATCGCATACGTTTTATTGCATATATATATATACATACATACTAGCTGAGTACCCAACGTTGTTCATGTATTTATTTATCCCAATCACGAAAGTTCTATTCATTTCCACAACCTTCCAGAAGTTCTACAACGTTCCATTCCTTTCCACAGCCTTCTAGAAGGTTCTACAGAGGTCTATTCAGTTCTACGATCTTCTAGAAGGTTCTGTAATGTTCTATTCATTTCCACAACCTTCTAGATAGTTCTACAGAGTCTAAACTGTTTGATTATAAGCAACATTTTTAGTTTCACCTCCAGGAGCAAGAATAAGTAAATTCTTGGGTGAACCCACGTTTGAGCAAGCAACATAAAGTTGTCGGTGGGAGAAACACGGCGATCTCAAATCTCTCTCCCCCTCTCTCCCCATCTCTCTCTCCCTCTCTATCTCTCTCTCTTTTTCTCACCCTCTCTCTCCCTTTCTCTCCCTCTCTCCCTCTCTTGAGCAAGCAACATAAAGTTGTCCGTGGAAGAAACATGGTGATCTCAAATCTATTTCTCTCCCTCTCTGTCCCTATCTCTCCCCTTCTCTCTCTCTCCCTCTCTCTCTCCACTCTCTACCTCTCTCTCTCCTTAATTTGAAAAACTAATTTGAAAAAATAAGCTATAGAATACAATTAAAAGTTAACATAAACATAAGGAGAAAACAAAGTTAAAATTTATTTTCGCAAATATAATTAGAACAGAAAAAAAGAGACTATCAACTAAAAGAGCAATATGACACTGTTACATTCCCTGACAAATGATAAACTGGAAGACTTGCCGAATTAGCTTACCTTATATACGACCATCTAATATTCGGGTGGGTGCTGGAAGTTTCTCGAACATCATGAGTCCAAGACCGCAATCATATCCACAACCTTCTAGAAGATCCCACCCCCACCCCTAAGCCCCCACCCCCATGTGGTTGGTAGCTGATCAACCACTGTATGGGCACTCTCTGTTAAGAAATAAATACTCTGACCATTTTCTGAATGGACGCTGAGGTGAACAACAGTAGAGTGTCTTTCGGGAATCAGAAATCTGCTCAATGTATCATGTTTCTCGTTATCAGTGCCAACGGTTCGGCATCTCAGCAGATATAACGTCATCGATGACCTCTGTCCATCACGGCCGACAATCCACAGCAGGCATAAATATCACGGGAGTTACTTCCCGTCGTTCAGTGGGGATATTGTTTGCATCGTTCGGTTTCGATCCCACCCCAACCACCCAGGCTCCCTTAGGAGTCATAGGGATGATCTAACGCACACGGTGCAGTTTCCAGACTGTAAGTCATATGTGTGCCAATTTTGGTTGAAATTGCTCCAAGCGTTCCAGTGTGATGCCCTAACATACATACATACATACATACATCTTATCTTATATCCTTCCCGTGCCGTTAAACATCACATAGGGCTCGCAAAGTAGTATATACATACATACATACATACACACACACGTATATATATATATATATATATATATATATACTGTCAAAAAAAAAAAAGAAAAGAAACGCACAGCTTACATAAGTTTCATTTTTTATGTTATGACAAACATTTTTTCCCTGGTATCTCAAACCAAGCCAAAAATTGTGACCAATTGTGACCATGATTTAGCGTGAATTTTGCTATTCTTGTATATAGTCAGAACACAGTAGTTGCCCTTGCTAATAAGGTTGTTTTTTTTTACTATAACTCACGTTGCGTTTAAGGAAAAGTCGTTTTGCCCAAAATTACATTGATGAAGCTCCGCCGCACGGTGGTGGAGGTGTAATGGTATAGGAATGATCAGTTTCAACGGAAGGAGTCCATTGGTGCAGATTGAAGGAGGCTTGCTTGAATGCGCTACGATATGTCAATGAAATTCTTCGACCCCATGTCCTTCCATCTTTGACTGCGCAAAGGTCTATGTTTCAACAGGACAACGCCAGACACCATTCTGCACGGCTCACCACACAGTTCCTGACTGCCAACAACATTCTCACCCATCTCTGGCTATCCCTGTCTCCAGACATGAATCCGATCGAGCACCTATGGGATGAGCTGCAAAGATGTGTTTGTCGCCGAAACATTTCTCCAGCCAATAGTCGTGATCTGTGACAGGCACTCCAGGAAGAGTGGGCAGCCATTCCACAGGCAATTTTATTCATTAAATTTAAAAAGCTATAGAATATCAAAGTTATGGCTAAAATTGGGTATCAGTAGTTATACGTTTTTTTTTTTTTTTGGACAGTATTTATACGAGAGGTGATTGATAAGTTCTCGGTATAAGATACAACGGATTGTTTGTGGACAACGTTTTTGGGTTATTTCTCAACATAGTCCCCTTGCAAGTTTATGCACTTAATCCAGCGAGCTTCGAGCATACAGATCCCTTCTTTGTAAAAGTCAACATATTGTGCCAGCAGAAAGTGGTCTACAGCATGAATGACGTCTTCATTTGAAGCAAATTTGCGACCAAAGAGATGATTTTTTAGTTTGGTAAACAGATAATAGTCAGAAGGGGCCAAATCTGATGAATAAGGAGGATGTTCAAGAAGCTGGAAGCCGCATTCATGAATGGCAGCCATTGCCACCGCCGACTTGTGAACTGCAGCATTGTCTTGATGAAAGATGACTCCTCTCATCAAATTCCTTCGACACTTTCCCTTCAATTTGACCCGCAGTTGCTTCACAAGATTAGCGTAATAGGCCCCGGTGGGGATGGAAGCCATCACTTTGCCTGCAGACAGAACCACCCTTGGTTTCTTTGGAGGTGGGGATCCATGATGTTTCCACTGATTTGACTGTTGTATGGTTTCTGGTTGAAAATGATGAACCTAAGTCTCATCCATAGTCACAAACTACCGAAGGAACTTTTCAGGATCTGCAGAAAAATGGCCAAGATTACCTCTTGACATGTTGAGAAGCTGTCGTATGTGATCAGCTCCAAGAAGTTTCGGGACCCATCGAGCAGAGACCTTTTGTCATTTGAAGATGATTGTGAATAATGACATGAACACGTTCCTGCGAGATGCCCAACTCAGTAGCAATGTACCACTCAGTTAGTCGTCGATCCTCCATTATCATGTCATGGATTCTGCCGGTGGTTTCATCGGTGGTTACCGTTCTTGGTCTTCTTGGACGGGGATCATCTTCCAGACTCTCCCTTCCATGTTTGAAATGAGCTGCCCATTTCTTCACTGTACTGTAAGAAGTAGTACTCTCCCCTAGATTCTCCACCATATCTTCATGGATCTCATTCAATGATAAGCCCCTGATGCAGAGGTAGCGAATGATGGGAAATTTTATCCATTTTCTCAATTTCTGCCACCCCTTACCACTTCAGTAGCCTGTTAAAAAAATTTGTTGCAGTCAGTTTCTTGAAACTTGGTGTTTAATCTTACATTAACCTAATCTACAATATCAACTGTGTGTTTCAAGTATTTGTACCTTATGCCGAGAACTTATCAATCACCTCTCGTATTTCATCAATTATCTGCTACAGAATTTTCGAGGCTCAACATGGTGGTTACTTTAATGTAAATCTTTGCTTGAGCTGAACATCTCTAAACTTCACACAACAACACAACGAACACGGACATGAATTCAATAATTATAATAATAACTGCAGATTATAACCTGAAGACACTGATATCAATTTGCTTCCACTAACGAACACAAATAATCGCAGACAAAACATCAAGGGAAACAACTTATTTTGATGGCAGTTGATGATCGTGAAACGTAATAATATTCATAAAACATAAACACAGAAATTGTGAATGAACACATGGTATCAAACATAAAAAGATGAATGGCATGGAAATATATGTGAATTGAAATGCATCAAAACTTTATGTGAAATTAACAACCGATGATAACGATCAGTGAAATTGAAAATGTCCCAGTATTCCAGGACTAAGTCATATTATAATGAAGATGTCCCAGTATTCCAGGACTAACTCATAATACCTTTAAAATGTCCCAGTATTCCAGGACTAGCTCATATTACGTTGAAAATGCCCTAGTATTCCAGGACTGACTCATATTACATTTAAAATGTCCCAGTATTTCAGGACTAACTCATATTACATTGAAATTGTCCCAGTATTACGAGACTAACTCATATTACATTGAAAATGTCCCAGTATTTCAGGACTAACTAATATTACAATGAAGGTGTCCTAGTATGTCAAGACTAACTAATATTACACATGACTGGCCAGCAATATCACTTAGTGATCACATCAGAGACAAAATCACATTTCTTGATCGGTCCAAAATCCATCTTCAGGCCTGCACTATAATATTGTGTTCAACCTATCTTTTTCGTACACACTTTTTAACAATTTAACACTTATGGCAATGTACACAAACATACGCACACTTACTTAAATACATTCACGTGCGTACATGCACACATATATACATACGTACATACATACATACACACTCATACATACATTCACCCCCTTCCCCAATGTTTCAGTGGCTACTTGGTTCCAAACCTCACCGCAGATACTAGAAACCGCAGATAATCACACACACGCACACATACATGCACGCACACTCACACAATCCTGTTTTCATGCTATTAAGGCAATTTGGGGGAATGTAACAGTATAAGGGACACTAAAATGATTATATTAAGTCACTGTAGTAAAGATAGAGTGAATGCCCTTGCTCGTGAGGCGCGAACAGGTTGTTCGTGCGTTGAGCACAGCGACTTCACATGGAAACGGGGGAATTATGCAGAAATAAAGCAAAGTCTGAGAACAGGGTTTTTTTTAACCGAAAAAATGTGTATACTTCTTTCAACAAAAACTGATGCACGTGTCAAATTAGTAATGAGGTAGTTACTGAATGATATAATAAGACTACTATCAAGTATAATGAATGTAAATCTGGCGATTTGTCCAGATGTAACAATACAGTCACAACGTAATGTTGCGTTCTTTTTCTTCTTCCTTTTTTAAAAACTTTCAGACCCGAGTAAACACCCTTCCCAGAAAATCTCACCTTGATAAATATTTACTGTCTACTCTTCTTTATAATCATAATCCTATCACTAGCAACAAAATGCACACCTGTCACACCTTTTCCACTCCAGCTTACAATAATCACTCATGCGTGTCACCTTAGAGGTGGCAACCGCCTCAGGCTACAGCCCCTTGCAACAACCTGTCAGTCTTATCAACCATTTCTTTGTAAAATACACTTGTTTTTACCAACACTCCCATCATGACATTGTAAAACTCAGTGCAGATCACCTTCATCTCATAATATATTGTCTGATCATAATTCAGTCATTTGCATGTACCTTGCAGAACTTTGCCTCCCTAACAGCTCTCCTATAGACCTCGCGGTTGTAAGCAAGATGTCCTGCTGCTGATGCATCCATTTCCAGATTATCAACGATGTCTTGCAGCCATCTTCGCCTTGATCTTCTTCTTTCTTTTTCCCATTATGTATCATTCCAAGACGGTCTTCTGTAGATTATCATGACGTTTAACAAAACAGCTGAGAAACACATAAACGCCTTTAAATGTAAATGCTACAGAAAAGTTCTTAAAATATCTAGGACATAAAAAGAACAAATATATCCATACAACAATAACTTCATATTGAAGTAAAGAGGATTAAAGAGAGAAAACTTAAATATTTTGGACATGTTAAGTGTCCAGATCTCACAGACATATGTTGCGATGGGAAAAATGCATGCCCTTAAAAATCTTATTTTTGCAGTTCTGTGTGTTCCACAGCTTCTTTACATAATTATTGTGTGAAATGTACGTATGAACTGTCATGTACTGATTTTTGAAAATAAAGTTCATTTTAAAAAAACATAATTATATACATTTAAACACAATGGCGTTAGAACTTGTTTTCACCAAAACGTCCATCACGGCACTGTAAAACTCAATCGCAGTCGCCTTCATCTTTATAACTGCTACATAAAATTTCGTTCTTGAAACCAAGTCACGTGATGATTTCTGACAATAAAGTTAATTATATTTACAAAAATAAAAGATGGTCATTCAACACAGGACTGGTGTAACCAGTTACTGTACAGTGAAGATGAGACTGGAACACCTGTAGATGTGTCTAGAATGAGGCATGGCCCTTCCTAACTAACCACTTCCAGAATAGACTATTCGTTCTTGTAAAGAAAGGTAACTCGATTTTTTCCGTTCACTACTCAAGAACTTAAGAAAGCTACTTCATGCTGAATTACTATGACTGAGTGAAAGCTGTATGATGAAGAGCAGAATGTCAGACGGGCCTGCGTGCCCAATTCCTAACCCTTTTAAAATAAAGTATGTTCGTTCGTTCGTTCCTCTGTGGTTTGGCAAAATTCCCGGCGTCACTGTGGCCATATTAAGCCAAATAAACTATACAAAGTACTGGGCAGTAGTTATAGCGTTACCTCGAGCATGGATATTGTTTACACATTGGTTGCTGTGACGAATTAGTTCTTAATTAATCTACTCCCCTGGCGCCCACGGAAAGACTGGCAAATGGACTTGACCGAAGAAAATCTTAGCCTCGTCTGCATTCTGTTTATTGCTTCATATGAAACGAGGCACCACAGCTGTTCCCAGGCCGGAAAGGGGGTCCACGGGAGAAAAAAAAAGGGTTAAGAACCACTGCTCTGGCTTGAATGTGTGAGTGAGAACCTAGAAAAGCCACGAAGGCGGGCGTGCACGAAAGTTGTGAATTCAGAATTTCTATATAAAAAAAAACCTCAATATTTTAAACCGCAGGTAAGGGAAGACAGGTGTTTCGTGCGTGTGTTGTTTAAAAAAAACCTAAAGTGGATGTATTTGTTATAGCAAAAAAGTTTTAGTAACAAGGTCTAAAACAGCAGAAAGCATTCTGTTATGTTTTCGCGTGACCGTCCAACTCCGGACGCAAAGACCATACTCCCAATTTCGTTACAGTGTTCAATAACTGCTTTTTTAAAATGTATCCCAAAGAGTCATCAAAAATGTATAAAGTAGGAACAGCCTTATTATTTAATGATTACACAGTTGTGACGTTTCGATCCTTTATCAAACAAAAACAAACAGGACGAAGAATCAGAGAGAGGAGACAAAGTATAGATTCACATAAATGTAATATAATTCTGATTCTTCGTCTTGTTTATTTTTGTTTGATTAAGGCTCACGCCGAAACGTCACAACTGTGTAATCATTAAATAATAAAGCTGTTCCTACTTTTTTCCTAGTTTATACATTGTGGAGGAGAGAGAGAGAGAGAGTGATACAGTGGTAATCCAGCCGGGAGAAGGTGAAATATATGATTATAGTTAGTGTAGAGGGGCTATGAGATACTGTATGAAGGTTCTGAACTATGTGTAACAAGTGAGAAGGGAGTGGAACTTAGTGGGGAGGGATTGTGGAAGAGGAGAATGTTAGGTGTAGCTGAATAACAAGTTTAAACTCGTGCTTCCAAAGTCCCATATTCCTGAATGTAGCAGTTCTCAAGTGCTAGGAAGCTTGTCATCTTTGTGACATTGTTTTGATGGCTGCTACCAGAAAGTCAGATTTGCCACTGTGACTGGGGCCATTGAAATGATTCAGGACTGGTTTCAAAGCATGCTGGGTGATATCGTACAGATGTTTCTGCATGCGGTCCCCTAATCTTATTCAAATTTCACCAATATAAGTTATCCTGCATCTTTTGATATATATATATATTATGGAAGGAATGTCCCAACTCAGCAACACAGAATTCTGTGGCTCATGTAAAAATGATGCTACCCGTTCCAGTAATGACAAAATAGAAGCAGCCATCAAAGACCTGATTACAGAAGGTAGCCTCCCACCCTAATCTGTTTCTCTTCACATCAAGGACGGCTGTTTAGGCAACCCCACATTCTATCGCTTTCCTAAAATCCATAAACCCGGTCATCCTGGACATCTCATTGTATCAGCATGTTCATGCCCCACTGAGCACATTTCTGACTTTTTGGACAGCATTTTCCAGTCAATAGTACACAAATTGCCCTCTTATTTGAAAATACCAACCACGCCTTAACAACTTTTGATGTGATCAAACTCTCTCAACACCACTTCTGTCACAGCTTTCTCCTTGATGTCTGCTCCCCATATAACTCTATCCCCCATGAAGATGGACTCTTAGCACCCCCCTATTTTCTTGACAAAGACCCTCACCCCACCACTAACACTGATACCATAATTAGACTCACATTTCTAGTACTCAGCCTAAATTCTTTTGAATTAAACAGTGAATACTTCGAGCAAATCGGTGGTGTCCCCATGGGAACAAAAATGGGTCCCAGTTATGCATGTTTATTTATGGGCCTTCTGGAAGTCAAATTATGGGAAACTTACACTGGCAGACTTTCAGAATTCTATAAAAGGTACATCAGTGATGGCATTGGGGTCACCAGTATGCTACAGAACGAACTAAAAGAAAATTATTGAATTCGCCAGCTCGCTTAATAAGAACATAAAATTCACTTATGAAATTTCTGACAAGTCTGTCAACTTTTTGGACATCAAAATATATATTGGCACAGACAGGCCTGTCACCTGTGTATTTTACAAGCCCACCGACAGCCACACCAATTTGCTTTACACATCCTCTCATCCTGAAGCTTGTAAGAACTCCATCCCATACTCCCAACTCCTCTGTCTTTGTCGCCTTTGTCAGGATAACTTGAACTTTACAGATCAGTCCAACAAATTATTATAATTTTTCCATCCTTGCCACTACCCAGAAAATGTCTTTCGGGAAGCATTTAACTGCATCCAACTAGTGAGCTGCAAAGAAGCATTCAGAAAAAAACCTGTTACCTCATCTGACAGAGTTAAATTAGTACTTCTTTTTCACCCGCATGGTCAGATGGTTAAGAAAATTCTTTATCATCATCTACCACTAATCCAACTTGACCCCGAAACTCACGGCATTTTCTCTGATCCACCCCTATTAGCATACAGATGGGAACCAAATCTTAAGTATATCCTTGTCCATAGCCACTGGAAGCGGAACCTTGCATATGTTGGCACCAGAAAATGTAACTGCCCTTGCTGTGTTATCTGCCCTGTAGTCTGGAAAATGAAAACGATCACCTTTCCCAAAACTATCCTCACTCTCCATGAGGGATTCATATGCGAGTCCTGCAATATGATATATGTCGTTGTATGTAAAAGATGCAGGATAACTTATATTGGTGAAACTGGCCTCAGATTAGGGGACCGCATGCAGAAACATCTGTACGATATCACCCAGCATGCTTTGAAACCAGTCCTGAATCATTTCAATAGCCCCAGTCACAGTGGCAAATCTGACTTTCTGGTAGCAGCCGTCAAAACAATGTCACAAAGATGACAAGCTTCCTAGCACTTGAGAACTGCTACATTCAGGAATATGGGACTTTGGAAGCACGAGTTTAAACTCATTATTCAGCAACACCTAACATTCTCCTCTTCCACAATCCCTCCCTACTAAGTTCCACTCCCTTCTCACTTGTTACACATAGTTCAGAACCTTCGCACATTACAGCCCCTTTACCCTAACTAAAATCACATATTTCACCTTCTCCCAACTAGATTATCACTCTCTCTCTCCTCCACGGTTTCCCCACCCACCACCCTCAGTTACGACCCACCTATCACACATCCCAAGTCTCCATTTAAATACTCTCTACACTCCACTATACACATTTTTGACACACAGTGTCAGACAAGCCACAGCTTCTTGTAAGTTACAGCTAAGTGCTCTGCTCATTTTATTTGATTTTTTTTTTAAACACAGCATTCATGTGAGTTTATACTTTATCTCCTCTCTCTGTTTTTTTGTCCTGTGTGTTTTTGTATGATTAAGGCTCACGCCGAAACGTCAAAACTGTGTACTTGTTAAGTAATAAAGCTGTTCCTACTTTTTTTTCCTAGTTTATACATTTTGGTATCATAGCTTTACTGCAGTGGCTCCATGTATAGTTACATAGTCATACCCTAATTATTGTGTGTTACAGCATGAAATACAGTTCTAGTTTCAAGATATAGGGATATTTTGAATACAACTTCAGACTTCTCTAAAGTCTTGCAGAATTTTTTTTAAATGCTGTTAGTTAGGGGAAGTACAGGATTATATACATATTACTGGTGAATTTGACATTCACAGTGAAATGTGAAACTCTAAAGAGGACATTGTTATGAGAGGCCAGCTTAGTGAGAATAGGATCACTTGATGAGGTTGAAAAGCTCTCCGAAAACAGGAAAACTTAGCAATCTACCATGTGAGCCTTATGTGACATTTAACGGCATGGGAAGGATGTAGGAAGTGAAATGTATTCTTTTATTTACCAGTGGAGGCTAGATCACATGGTGTGTGACTAGTTTTGTGGCGGTTTCTGTCTTACTTGTGTCATTGTCACAACCAGTGACCTAAGACTTTATCCTTCATCCATGTAATGCTCCTGAAGACAAATTGTTTTGTTACTGCAAGTCAGTCAGTGAATGGGACTTACTGAGAATATTACATTTTTTTAGATCCACCACAAGAAGTAAGAGACCAGCACAAAAAGTAAGAAAGACCACCACAAGAAGTAAGAGACCAGCACAAAAAATAAGAAATACCACCACAAGAAGGAAGAGACCAGCACAAAAAGTAAGAAAGACCACCACTAGAAGTAAGGAAAACCAACATACCTCATTTTAATTTTTCTGTGGCAGCAGTTAGTACAATGCACCATTTGATAATATATTTTACTCCTTTGTGTAACTATATACACACCTGCCAAAGCCTAACCCCGGAGACCACCTCAACAGTTTATGTCGTAGAGATCAAAGCACAATTTTCAGGTTGAGAACAGGACACATCACCCTCAATAAGCACTTACACAGAGTGACCGCTGACAACACACCATACTGCATCCACTGCAACAGACAAGAAGAAGAAGCACCATCTGCTGGACTGCAGTGCATCGAAGGACCTTCAAGAAGAACTTGATACCACCAAACTCCTCAATCACCACAGTCTATATGGAGATGTAGAATAGCTGAAGAGGACCTGTATGTTTCATTATCTGGCACAAGGGAAAAAGAGTGAAAACTTGTAAACCCAGGGATCAGAAAAGTCAGAGTCAAAAAGTCATTCCTCTGTGTAAATCTCTTGAATTAAATGGTGAATTTTGATTGTCTTTTGAAAACTAGGGTGAGCCATCTGCTGTTAGTTCAGTCTGGTTCATTTCTCTTTCATCTGTCAAACTGTGTTCTTTCTTGGCTATGTGTTTGATTAGTGGTTTTTTTTTTTTCCCTTTTGAGTGCGTATACCAAATATATTTTAAGCTGTTGTGATATATTGATTATTTCAGTAGTTATCTGAAGATTTACTCAGTTGTATTATGCTGGCACTCGGTTTGCCCACCTCAGGAATTAGTTTTAATGAATACTGATCCTTTTTTTTTTCTTTAAACTTCCAGTAACAGAATATTGAAATCTCCTGAGTAAATCTGAGTTCAAGCAGTCTTAACCATCCGCTATGACGACGGAAAGAAGAGACATTATTCTGGTGGACTCAGAAAGTGATGAAAGTTTTCAGATGCAGAGATTTAGTCGCAAGACCACCAGAACACAGAAAAGGAAGAATTCACAAACTTCAAGGAAACAGAAATCATTGCGCAGGCACCTTTCATTAGTAATAGATGATGATGATGATAACTTGGTCATTCATAATGATTCACTCCATGTCAGATCAGAAGATTTAAGTGAAGAGGCTTGTAGTGATCAGATTGTAAGCACTGCCGAAAAAAATAGTTCTAGTTCTATAAGAACTGTAGGAGCTGCAGATAGTGTTTCTCCTGCCAAAACCTCTACATCAACAAACTGTCAGCCACGCAGGACAGCAAAACGTGGCTTGGCGAAAAAGAATCCCGAGCCTTTAGTGGCATGCTCGACATTGCCGTCACACCACGTCTCAGTATATTCTCAGGCTATAACTGAAGAATTCAAAAGTTTATTGCACTGTGTAAATGCTGCAGGAGGTGAATCAGTTCTGAATGACACAAGGGAGGGGCTGCAAGTAAAACCAGAAACGAAAGGTAAGTAGGCAGAGTCTAAAAGGTGGTTTAGAACTTTTGGGATAATTGGCTTAGACTAGAGATGGTTTAGAAATCATGATGTTATGTTGGCTTAAACTAGAGATAGTTTAAAAATGTTCTGAACTCATTTGGCTTAACAGTACAGATAAAAATAAGAAATTAATCTGCAGAAAAAACGTTCATCTTTCACCATGACAATTAGGAAATCATAGCAGGTTTATTTAATGATGTCAGTGAAAATTCACCTAGCAAAGTACGGCCGTAAATCACTTTTATTAGCAATAAAATTTCGTTGACATATAAAACAGCATTACTATAGCAGAGTGCAGTTTTGTGAACTTCTGCTATAAGTTCACTGAAAATTTGGGCTGCAGCTGTAGGCTTTTCTTATCTGGGTTGTTTGTTTTGTCAAGACTTTTTGAAATGTTGTGATAGAAAATCAGTATGGAATATCTTCTTCTTCATTCGCTTCTATCACCAAGACCGCCCTGTGATCCTACTGAATTTACACCTTGATAGGTCCCGTGGTCCCCGAAAGGACTACATGAGATCCCCGCGAGGACCACAAGAGGTTCCGAGTATAGCAGGGCTTGAGCCTGTATTCTTGGTGGGTCTCAGAGGCGGGATTGCGTGACACCATGGTTTTCGTTGCACCAGTTTAATCTAGTGTTGTACTTTCTCTCCAGAAAACCTCGACGTGTTTTGAGATGCCCGTGTATCAGTGCCGGGTGAGAGGTGGTTGCCCATCCAGTCCAGCGTTGGACTTTCTCACCAGAAAACCTCAGCGTGATTAGGATACGCATACATCTCCGCTAGATGAGAGGTTGTTCCTATCTAGACTGCCCTGGTCCAGTGTCTCCGACTTCAGCATTTTGTGGTCATGGCCGCTACCCTTCCTTGTTGTGACCAGGATGGAGCTTTTGTAGGACGAATCCTCACCACTAGTGACTTCACCCCTGGGTTGAGCCGGTTTAGGCATATTATCCCAGTATGAGTGTGTTTAAGACGTGACCAACCTCTAGAGCAGAGGTACCGTGATATGTGTAGCCATCAAGTTTCACCCCTGATATAAGCCGGTTTAGGCATATATCACAAGTATGGGTGTATTTCAGACATGCTGGCCTCTAGAACAGAGGTGCCGTGGTATGAATAGCTCTCGCTGCGATACTACTGGACATACCGATTAAGCTTCACTTTATCCTTTCCATCACCTTTTCACATCTGCGCCACACAGCAACCCTAATTGCTTTTCCACATTTTCATCCTTGGCCGGGAGGAGCTTCACTCCACGCGCTGCATCCAAAGAATCTCGCCAGCAGTGTCTTAACCTCTGGGTTAAGACGGTTCAGGCATTTCACCCTATATGAGTGCACTTAGGACGTGGCCGACCCCCAGATCAGAGGTGCTGTGATTTTCCTGCTGTTTACTTCACTTATTCCTTTCTTTCACCTTTTCTAAAGTGGTGCCGCGCAGCAACCCCATTTGCACCTTTCTTCACTGGCCGGAAGGAGCCCCACTCCATGCATGGCAGCTGAAGAATCTCGCCAGCAGCACCGTGTTGAGTCAAATTAAGCCGCAGGCTCCACTCCTGGTGGTGCCCTTCTGTCAATTCCTTTAAGTTTCAGTTTGGTTTCCCGGAACCTGCCCGCAGAGTCATCGCTAGTCGGCAGTGTTTACGGTCAGAACTACGGCGGTATCTGATCGTCTTCGCACCTCTGACTTTCATTCTTGATTAATGAAAACATTCTTGACAAATGCTTTTGCAGCAGCTCGTCTTGTGGCAATCCAAGAATTTCACCTCTAACGCCGCAGTACATATGCCCTCGTTTGTCCATGTTAATCATTACCTCCAGTTCTGAAAACCAACAAAATAGAACCGAGGTGCTATTCCATTATTCCATGCACCATTATTCAGGCAGCTGGGACCTGAGGGCAGGAGACAACGGGCAGTGAACCGGCACGAGCCAGATCGCCCACCTGCACCTGAGATCCAACTACGAGCTTTTTAACTGCAACAACTTTAATATATGCTACTGGAGCTGGAATTACCGCGGCTGCTGGCACCAGACTTGCCCTCCAGTAGATCTTTCTTAAAGGGTTTAAAGTGTACTCATTCCAATTATGGGGCCTCAAAGAGTCCGGTATTGTTATTTTTCATCACTACCTCCCCGTGCCGGGAGTGGGTAAGTTGCGTGCCTGCTGCCTTCCTTGGATGCGGTAGCCATTTCTCATGCTCCCTCTCTGAATCGAACCGTGATTCCCCCTTACCCATTACATGGTAGGCATGTCACGTACCATCGACATTTCATAGGGCAGACATTTGAAAGATGCGTCGCCAGCGCAGAAGGCCATGCGATCACCACAAAGTTATCCAGAGTCACCATTTGGGACACTGCACCCCACGAAGGGCAACGACGATTGGTTTTGAACTAATAAAAGCGCTCTTTCCACAAGGGTTGGAGCTTGATAAGCATGTATTAGCTCTAGAATTGCCACAGTTATCCAAATAGGATCGTGTCATCTAAGGAACCTCGACTTATTTAATGAGCCATTCGCGGTTTCACCGTGAGACAGTGTGAACTTAGACCTGCATGGCTTAATCTTTGAGACAAGCATATGACTACTGGCAGGATCAACCAGATAACTTTCTTCACCGAACCTTAGTTGGATATCTGCCGACAGACTAACGCAGGGCAAGGAAGACAGTGCTCTGCTCAGAGCGGATCCCTTTTGACCCCGGCGGCGTTTCATTTCCTTTAACTGGTGGCGCCCGACTCTCTCTGCTTTAACGAACAAGAAGAAAGCCCAGCACCCACAAACCAGTGCACATTACATACTGCAGACCCGATACTCTTTTGCGAGAGATGGGCCAATTTTGAGACCATTGGTCGACAAAACTGTAGTACACCATAGATGCGTTAGCACGAACCTGGCTGTCTAGCTGTTTATAGGCTTTGCTCAATGGACAAACCACTCGCTTCTGCATCGAAACACCTTAACTCTCGCTGTCTGGGAAAGGAGTGATAGCCTTTCTCCCTCGCGCGGAACTCGAGAGTTCTGTTTCGCCAAAAGAACAGTCAGCCCACGCTGTGTGGCTCTGCGCAGCTGACAATATGGAATATAAAATTTAGCTTTCATTTTTCCTTGGTTTTTTTTTTTTAAAGGATGATTTTAGTTTATATACTTGGTGTCTACCATGTGTTTGTATTATTAACCTCCTTTGTGTAATGGATTTTAATTTGTAGCAATGCTACCTTTATTTTCTCTTAGTTCTTACAACTCTCCATATTCCTTCTTACTCACCTTCGTCTAAGTTATGGTTTAAGCCAAATTTCTAGTCTTGTGACAAGAACAAATTTTCCGTTTGTCCAGGTTCTGAAGGCAATCCCATATCATCTCTCACAGATCTAAATCTTCATCTTCTTTTCTGGTGATGAAGGTCTGTATTTGTTGGAACCTACTAGAGCATATTGCTCTGGATTCTCTACTCAGCGTTTGTTTTCTGTGAGGTATCAACATAGTTGTAATGCAAGCTGCATTCAGTCTGTATTAAAATGGCAGTATCACACAGTGGCTTTATGTACACGTATACACTAGTGTCAGATTAAAGGAACTGACCAATGAAGCAATCTGTAATCAGAGACTAGCATCTCTGCACTCTCGACATCTGCGCCTTCCGTTCCAACACTCAGAAGTGTATGCCTGCTGATTGATCAATGAAGTGATAATAGTTAATGCATGTGATTAATGTCATCAGTTTTTGCATACCTCCAGAAATATAAATCAGATATAAATCATATTTCATTTTAGGATTCGCCCATTGTTTACATTGAGCATAAAATTATGCTTAAGTGATGGGAGCCATCAGAAATCAAAGCTTTCTAGTGATATCTATGTGATGGAACACCTACTTTACATATTTACATAAGTATGACACTCTTCATAACAATTTTGTCATACTCTGGAAAAAATAGTTTGAAGAGGCTTTTTTTTTTCAAAGCACCATTCCATGTACAATAAAGGAGGCATCAACATAGAAGACACTGAAGTTCTAAAATCTAAACTCCTTTTCAAAAAATGTAACCCCAAAATTAATATTTCTACCTCAGTCCATCACTTTACATGATTCAGCTTGTCTTCATAGAATTCCTGTCTTTACTTTTGGTTATAAACTAACTGCTGCGTGAAGTACTTGGTGCCTTGGTAAAATGTATATGAGCAGAGAGTTAGAAAGATGCGTGTTTAGTCTTAAACTGCAATATTTTTTTCTATTTAGATTACACTTTGAAAGTGTAGGTGTGTGCATGTGTGGGGTTGTATGTGGTGTGTTTGTATGTGTTCTGGTAAATCTCTAGAGAAAGCATTGATAGGTTTTTGTCAGGTGGAGAATCTGGATAAATGAGGAATATTTTCTCGGGTCAGCCTTTATGGGAGTAAAATCATATTTTCTTTTCTTTTCCCATCATTTTTTTCTGAACAGGTTACATATAATATTCCTGTATTAAACCATGAAAACTCCCGCTGCAGTAACCTTTGTAATTGTAATGCAGAACACATATAAATAATAAAAAATGTATTGCCTCATTTTCAAAATGTATAAACGAGGACATTTTATATACATTTTAGTATCACAGCTTTACTGCAGTGCTTCGCATATCGGTATATACTTATACACTAATTATTGTGTGCCTCATTTTCAGATCTAGCAGAAGCAGAACTGCTGAGTATTAATGGTAATAGTGACATCACAGGATCAAAAGATATCTTCAGGTACCTCACTTTATTTTCATTTCACTTTTTATTTCATTTTTCCGATCCAGCAGCCATTTGAGCTTTTGCTCTTCAGCTTGAAGTGTTGGCAAAGTATCTGCAGGTCTTCTTGAACTGTACTGAGTTTATAAATAATGTGATTTTGTTTTTGATATTAGATGTTGAGGCATTCATTTCACTTAAATCCCAGTTTAAATAGTTACTGAAGTGTGCGATATTTCATGATGTTTACATGAAATTCCTTTCTTCTGCGTCATGTACATCAGTAAAGAACCAACATACTGAATATTTATAAGAAGAAAAAATGTTAAAGGAAATACAGCTACAGAAACTCAGAGCATGTGATGACAACAGGAGGCATCATTGTAAATGTCTGAGACAGTCATTCAGTCAGTCATTTGCATGTCCCTTGCGGGACTTTGCCTCCCCAACAGCTCTCCTGTGGGCCTCTCAGTTGTAAGCAAGATGCCCTGCTGCCGATGCAACCATTTGCAGATTATCAACCCATCTTCTCCTTGGTCTTCCTCTATTTTTCCCATCATGTACCCTTCCAAGATGGTCTTCTCTAAATTATGACATTTAATGTGTCCAAAATATTCAAGTTTTCTCTGTTTAATCCTCTTTACTACCCAGCCTTCTTCAATATTAAGTTCTTGTGGTATGGATATATTTGTTCTTTTTTGTGTCCATGATATCTGAAGAACTCTTCTGTAGCATTCACATTCAAAAGCATTTATGTGTTTCTCAGCTGTTTTGTTAAATGTCCAGGTCTCACAGGCATATGTTGCAATGTTTGAGACAGAATACAAAAAAATCATAAATAGAATAAAAATCACAATTTATTCCCTTAAATAATCTTCAGCATAATCTGGAGTATGTTGGTTTAGCTCCAGTGTGAAAAATTTGAAGAAATGAAATGGAAATAGGATTTTCTTTAAAAGGCATATATTCATCCAATTAGTCTCTCTTTGTCTTATAAATGGTTTTTTAAGCAAATTTGTGGGAACTGGCAAATGTCACTCAGTTGAGCAGATTCTACCAGATACAATTGGTTAATAAAGAAATCTTATAAATGTGCATTTGCCAGTGTGTTCAACTGTCTTGTGATATAAATAACTTGGTCCAGCTGTTAAAGTTCAGTGTAATTTAAAAATTATATTTAACCAAAAGAAATAGCTCAAATAATTTCACTTATTAAAAGAGTACCTATTATTTAAAATATATTGGCTGGTTAGAGAAGTTTAAAGAATTCCTGTAAGTTTTTATTTAGAGAAAGGTTGAATCCATTTGCATTATTTTAGCTGTACAGAGAAAAATAAACTTATCAGTCACAATTGTGTTGTTCATTTGTTTCCTTCAAACTCAGTGAACAAGTCCAGGCTGATCTTAATGGGGAAGCTGATGAGAAATCGCTGAATTCATCCATTCAGATTCAGTCACCCAGTCCACCACCGCAGCAGCCTTCTGTCCCAAGACGAGTTACTCACTTGAATAAAAAGTTGAGCAGAGCTTTAAAGTGAGTTTTATCCTCGAGTCTTTAATTATCACATTTTCACATTCTGCGTTCATTTTAGTTATATAGCACCTTAAAGGATTTAATAACTCAGTGCGAAAAAGTGCAAGAGTTGATGGAGAAAGAGAATGAAGATGAAAATGACTTGAATGATTGGACAGCATCAAGAGATAGACAGCAAGAAGCTGGGTTAAATGTGCCAAGAAAGCATGAAACAGATCAAGCAGGAGATCAGCTGTGATCAGTTTTTTCCCAGGTACACATTACAAGATGTCATTTCTTGTCATCACAACTAAACATTCTTTCACCCACAAATTCATAATTGTCATATAATCAGATATTCATCAGCATCATCACCTTTCACTCCCTTGAGAGTATAGACCATGAATAAAGGCTCTCCAGTCATCCCTGTTCTTGGAATTAACATCTGCTTCCTTCCATGTGTATCCCTTGTCTCTGAGCACTGTCATAATTTCTCTTCTCCAAGTAAGTCTAGGTCTTCCTTGTTTTCTGTTTCCTTGAGGATTCCATGTCAGTGCCTGTCTTGCAATGTTAGTGTTGGGTTTCCTAAGAGTGTGGCCAATCCACCTTCCACTTCCTAGACATGATTTGTAGGTTCATAGGTTCTTGTCCTGCCCTTTCCCAGACCTCCTCGTTCCTGATCTTGTCCTGCCATTTAATGTTTGAAATCCTCCTCAAGCAGTAGTTCATTCTTTTTCTTCTTCATTTGCTTCTACCACCAAGATTGCCCTGTAATCCTACTGAATTTATGCCTGTGGTCCTTAATAGGTTCTGTGCTTCCCCGAGAGGACCACAAGAGGTTCCGAGTATAGCAGGGCTTGAGCCTGTATTCTTGGTGGGTCTCAGAAGTGGGAATGCATGACACCGTGGTTTTCGCTGCACCAGTTTAGTCAGAGTTGGACTTTCTCACCAGGAAACCTCGACGTATTTTGGATATCAGTATATCCCTGCGGAGTAAGAGGTGGTAGCCCATCCAGGCTAGAGTTGGACTTTCTCACCGGAAAACATCGACGTGTTTTGAGATACCCGTGTATCCCTGCCGGGTGAGAGGTGGTTGCCCATCCAGTCCAGCGTTGGACTTTCTCCCCTGAAAACCTCAGCATGATTAGGATACGCATACATTCCCGCTGGGTGAGAGGTGGTTGCCTATCTAGACTGCCTTGGTCCAGTGTCTCTGACTTTAGCATTTTGTGGTCGTGGCCGCTACCCTTCCTAGTTGTGACCAGGACGGAGCTTTCGTCCAGGAGGATGAATCCTCGCCACTAGTGACTTCCACCCCTGGGTTGAGCCGGTTTAGGCCAGTATGGGCGTGTTTAGGACATGGCCAACCTCTAGAGCAGAGGTACCATGACATGCGTAGCCATCAAGTTTCACTCCTGGTGTAAGCCGGTTTAGGCATATTTCACCAGTATTGATGTATTTCGGACGTGGCCAGCCTCTAGTGCAGAGGTGCTGTGGTATGAGTAGCTCTCGCCGCGATACTACTGGACATACCGATTAAGCTTCACTTTATCCTTTCCATCACCTTTTCACATCGTCGACACACAGCAGCCCTAATTGCTTTTCCGCATTTACTTCCTTGGCTGGGAGGAGTTTCACTCCATGTGTGGCAACCGAAGAATCTCGCCAGCAGTGTTGGATCCCTTTTGACCCCAGCAGCATTTCATTTCCTTTAACCGGCAGTGGCCGGCCCTCTCTCTGCTCTAACGAATGAGAAGAAAGCCCAGCACCCACAACCAACCCATATTACATACTGCAGACCCAATACTCTTTGCGAGAGATGGGCTAATTTCAAGACCATCGGTCGACAAAGCCGTAGTACACCACAGACGTGTTAGCACGAACCTGGCTGGCTAGCCATTTATAGGCTTCGCTTGGACAAACCACTCGCTTCTGCATCGAAACACCTTAACCCCCGCCATCCGGAAAGGGAGCGAAAGCCTTTCTCCCCACGCATAAAAATCAAGAGCGCTTTTTCACCAAAAGAACAGTCAGCCTGCGCAACAGCAGCCCGCGCTGTGCAGCTCGACACAGCTCTGCATAGCTGACAGTAGTTCATGAATGTTTGTATCCTCTTGTATTGTCTTGGCCATAACCCATGTCCTTGAACCATATAATAGGACAGTCACGTTTGTATTAAAAAGCCTAAGTTTGGTTCTTGTTTTGATGTTCTAGATAATCAGTTAAGTTGGATAAGTTCTGTCATGGCCTTGGTTATTCTAGCTTTAACATCCTTTTCTGTTCCCCCATATTTATCCACTGTGCTGTCTAAATATGTGAAATACTTCCTCATTTGGCACTCCTTCAGTTACCATGAGGCTATTGCTTGCACTATTACTTTTCATTATCTTTGTGTTTTTTTTTGTCTTTTAATATATATAGTCTCAGTTTAGCTGAATTCTTGCTTAAGATCTGAAGTTTCTCTTGCATTTGTGTGTGGCTGTGTGCCAGAAGTGCCACATCATCTGCAGAGTCAAGATCTTCCAATTGGTTCCACAGTGTCCATTGTATCCCGTTTCTTTTTCTTTGTGTGGTAGTTTTCATGATCCAATCAATTGCTAGAAGAAATAGGAATGGTGATAGCAAACGTCCCTGCTGCACGCCTGTTTCCACTTTAAAACTTTCTGTGAGAGTTCCTCCATGCACAATTCTATAAGTTGTTCCTTCATATATGGTCTTTATAAGCTTTGGTATCTTGGCTGGGATACCATAGTGTTCCAGTAGTTTCCATAGCATTCTACAATCTAAACTGTCAAATGCTTTCTCATAATCAATGAATGTAACTAACAGTGAGGAATTCCACTCCATTAACTGTTCTACTATTATTCGCATTGTAGCAATGTGGTCAGTACAGGATCTTCCTTGCCTGAAACCTGCTTGCTCTTCTCTTAGTTTACTATCTACTAATGTTTTAATTCTATTTAGCAAAATCCTGCTGAAGACCTTGCTGGGTATTGAGAGCAGGGAGATCCTTCTATAGTTCTTACATTCTAATAGGTCTCCTTTCTTATGGAGTTTTATAAGATAGGCCTCCTTCCAGTCCTCTGGGACCTTCTCTTCTTCCCAAATCCTGTTAAATAGCAAAAATAGTATTTCTGTTGTTATTTCTGTGTTAGCTAAGAGCACTTCTGCTACAGTTCCATCTGGAACTGGTGCCTTATTTCTCTTCAACTCTGAGATAGCGTATTCAGTTTTGGCCTTGCTGGGTGGTTCTACATTGATGTCTAGAGTATTCTCTGCTGCTGGTATCTCCTCTGTTTCTGTTGGTGCTGGCCTATTTAGGATTCTGCTGAAGTTTTTCACCCATCTTTGCATCTGCTCTTCTTCTGATTTTACTACCTTACATTCATTGTTTTTGACGGGTTTTTCTATCCTACATGGTCTGTTTGCTAACTTCTTGGTGATTTCATACAGGGCTCTCATATTGTTTTTACCAGCTGCCTCTTCTGCCTGTCCTGCCATATTATCAAAATAGATCTGTCTGTCTTTTTTTACGTTTTTCCTAACCTCTTTATGGGCCAAATTGTATTCTGTCTGAGCTGAGGCCATTGCTGCTCTTGCTTTACTGTCATTTATTTTTGCTTTCATTTCTGTTCTTCTGTCTATCTTCTTCAGTGTTTCCAATGTAATCCACTCCTTGTTCTGAGGTTTCTAATATCCCCCTGTCTCTTCACATGATTTGCTCCACATTTCTTTGGCACTGTTCCACACAATGTTCATAGCTGGTGTATCTTCTTCATATAACTCCTGCAGAACTTGAAATCTGTTACTCAGTTTCAGTTTAAAGTTCTTTTTGATTTCTGGGTCTTCCAAGGGTACCATATTATATCTTTTCCTTGCCATGTCTGTTTTGTGGTGCTTCTTCAGTTTCATTCTCAGTTTAGCTATCAGTAGGTGGTGGTCAGAACCTGCACCTCATTTCACTCTGACATCTTGCAATGTTCTGCGAAAGCTTCTACCAATACAAATATGGTCTATCTAGTTCTCAGTGACATGATCTGGTGATACCCACGTGGCTTTGTATATAGTTTTATGTGGAAATATACTTCCTCTAATGACAAGGTTGTTGAGCATGCATAGATCTGCTAGCCTTTCTCCATTTATGTTCATTATTCCTAATCCATCTTGACCCATTACTTTCTCATAACCTGTATTGATCTTAACTACCTTTGCATTGATGTCCCCCATTAGAACTGTAATGTGTTTGTTGCCTTGTTGGTCTAGGATTTCCTGCAATGTTTTGTAGAATTCGTCCTTTACTACCTCTTCTGCATCATTTGTTGGTGGTATACCTGGATGATACTCAACTTAATATCCTTCTTCTTTGTTGAGAAGCAGGCTGTAATTATCCTTGAGCTAACTGCCTCCCAGCTCATCAGTGCTCTCTGGGATTCTCTGGATAGCATTAGTGCCACGCCCTCTGAGTGTGTTGCATCTAGGTTTTTGTGATGGGGAGGAGGATTGTCTCCCCTGTTGCTAATCTAAGGTTACCTGTTCCTGTCCAGTGTGTTTCGCTCAGCCCTAGTATCTTTATATTATATCTATTCATATCTAACATTCCAATATGCAATGGTAAAAGGTGTCCTGGTACTCAGTTGGGATGTTGGTTCTGCAGCTTCATTTCGGCTTTGACTGTGCAACGTCATGTGCTCTGTTATCAGAGTCCCTTCTTTTTCCAAGACAAAGTTTCCTGGTTTTCTTTTCCGTATTTCTGTAACGCTCCGCTTTTTTTTTTAACAGAGAACAGGTCATTGGCCTATCCCCCAACCTCTTTAGTCACCTCTTATGACAGGCGTGGAAGGTGGCAGTAGTTCTATTCTTTTCTCTCTAGGGGCCTGAGTAACCACACGGGTGAATCAGATATTACTACATTCTTAATTTTAAATATTTATGTAACTTCCTCCCAGAGTAAATGCTTACGTGTCTTTTTGGTTAAAGAAATAGCTCAAAACTTCCTCCTAGAGGAAATGTTTATGTATCATAAAACTTTCTCCCAGAACCCTCAGTGAAGCCAAAAATTCTTTAAAAACACCGCCCAGCAAGAGATGTCACAGGCGAGACAGTGATGTTATTATAGTCGGAGAAGAAGATGCCTCAATGAAAAAAGACATAAGCGTCAAAGTGCGTTATTTGACAAAAGTCTACCGTATCCAGATGAAACTGGTTTGTAAATCATTTTGTTTCCTGTATATTTTTACTGCAACTTTACAGTTATTTAAAATTACTGAAACATTAAGTTACTATGACAACTAAAATGTTCAAGAAAAGAATATTACTGTTGCCTTTAAGTATAAGAAAGTTGTGTATTGTGTTTTGACTGGTTATTTGTATTTCAGTGTTCTTTGGGATTAGAGTACTTGTCTTTTTTGTCCAGTGATGGTTTAGATATAAGACGCGAAAAGTCAACCATTGGGGCAGCAGAAAGACATAAATGCATGCCCCCGGACCATCCTACCAGAACAGTGGTTGATAAATGGAAGCATAATAATAGACTGAAACTGAAAACTCCAGTGCACATAGCAGAACAGTTAAACACAAGACACAAACTACACACTTCCTCAAACACCAGACTCAAGAACAAATTAGTGAACAAATCATCAGATCCCAACACCTTAAGGTTGTGTGCACTGGAGACCATAGAATCCTACCCCAAGGACTGGATCCATGCATACGCTGATGGGTCAGCGTTCAAGGAAACAGACAATACAGGATATGGGGTACTCATAATGTTTCCAGACAAGACAATAAGCCACATTTCTGCTCCTTGTGGATCTCACTGCTCCAGTTATGATGCAGAGATGTCAGCAATATTAGCAGCCACCACCACCAAATACAGAAACAGTGCCTCCCACCCAAAAAACCTTGTTATTTTCTCAAACTCCTAGTCTGCTCTCCAGGCCCTTGAAAACTGGATACTATCAGCTGATCACATTACAACTAACATACTCAGTGCAATAAACCAACTCGCCTCCTATGACATCAGGACCCCCCTACAGTGGATACCAGGGCACATAGATATCAAAGGGAATGAACGTGCTGACAGACTGGCAAAGAGTGGAGCCACCATGTCACAGCCCCAGGTCTCCACCAACATGAGAACAGCTAAACACATTATACACAACAGCTGCAAGCAGCAGTGGATGGACAGCTGGGCCAGCAATCCAACTGGAAGACCCCTATATACACACCTGCCACAGCTTAACCCCGGAGACCACATCAACAGCTTATGTCGTAGAGACAAATGCACAATTTTCAGGTTGAGAACAGGACCCATTACCCTCAATAAGCACTTACACAGAGTGACCGCTGACCACATACCATACTGCATGCACTGCAACAGACAAGAAGAAGAAACTGTTAAACACCATCTGCTGGACTGTAGTGCACTGCAGGACCTTCGAAAGAACCTGACACCACCAAACTCCTCAATCACCGATATTCTGTATGGAGATGTAGAACAGCTGAAGAGGACCCGCGTGTTTCATTATCTGGCACAAGGGAAAAAGAGAGAAAATTTGTAAACCCAGGGATCGTCAAAGTAAAGTCCAGTGATGGTATATTTTGTAACGTTGGTCTTCCATACAGGTGTACTGGGATAATAGGTGGATGCCCCTAACTACAGTACTAAATTTTCTAGTAGATTGATTACATTATAGTTTGACAGAAATTTCTGTTTGTGAACCTAGTTCTAAATTATATTTTTGTAACAAACGTTGTCAGAGTGTAAAATCTAGTGAAGTGTAAATAGTAGACTATGAGATAGGAATATTGTGTAAAATATATAAAATTAGCAAGAATATTTGGGGAGTTGTGGATTGCATGCATTTTGTGTTCTTTCAAGGATATTTATGTATAACATATTTGGCAAATAATGTAAATATACAGGCAGTATAAAGATTTTCTGAATTCATATATAACTTTCTTTGTATGCCTCGATTTTGTACTTTATTTCCATCTCTTATTGTTTTTTTGGTGAGCGCAGAAGTAGCACAGTAATAGCAAACTGGCTTCATAAATGAAGGCGGGGGGGGGGTCTCCTGTCATTCTTAAGTCAACCCATCTGCAAAAATGGTTACATGGCACTCATGTATTAGGGAATCTGTTTCAGAAATAGTGAAATGTCTGTCAGCAAAATAAAGCACAATAAACTACACATGATACAGCTTCCATCACGGCATACAGCTGTCAATACATGAAAGGGACATAATGAGATGATCACATCCACATTATCTTCTTGGTGCAACCCGTGAGTTCACTGATTGAATACACACACATTTTTTTTTATTACTATAATTTGCAAATATGTTAAATACCTATAGTTAATTTGTGTTGTCTTATAAGACTTGATGCTGATGTATAATTTTTCTCATGTAACACTTTGTGTAAGAGATTTAGCCAGTATTTTTATAACAGGTTGAGCCATTTCATGTGCTGGTGAGGAAACTTGGCAAAGAAATTGGTAAAGCTGAGCATGATCTAGGATTATTTCTGCATGATAGGTCCCTGGAGGTTTCACAAACACCTCATTCTGTCAACTTGTCTGTGGCAGACATTATAGGCAAGTTACCGTCCTAATATTCCCAGTTTTTAGTAAAAGTATCTGCTTCTGGTTTAAATGTTGTGTTTTGATTGTCCAGTAGGAGCTGTCTGTAACAGAAAACTTGTAACAGAAAACTGTGCCAGCTTCAGATACATGTCAAGAGTTTAACGCAGAACAGGTTATCAGCAGTGTTGTAGTTCATGCCGTTATTGTGACAGATTCACAGAGTATGCTTCGTAAGATTGAGAAAAAATTGCTTTGAAAAGAATGGGTTCATCTGTTAAGCCAGTCAGCTGTGAGAAGCCTAACGTGACTTTGTTGTCCAGGACATGCGGGAGTACATGGCACTGATTTGGCAGAGAGGCTGGCTGGACAGGCTGAAATAAATGGCAGGCTGAGAATGGACAAGGCTGACATTGCTAAAGCCGTATTGGAAAGACTGTAGGAAAATGAAGAGCAAGAACAGAAGAGCATTGTAATTGTGAAGCTAGGACAAAGTAAGGGTTCTGGTAGGACATCTGAACTGTGTGGCAGAAAACACATCATAAAGAACCAACACTTTATTAGCGGACACACTTTTGGATGGATGCTATGGCATTTGGCAGAGCATGTATGGGGCTGTCCTGAATGCAATGATGCCGGAATCTGATTTTGAATCTTTGTTTGGGTTAAAGCTGCATGGAATGTTTTTTGTTTTTTTTTTCACACTGTCAATCAGTAGAGTTAAAAGCCAGTGCTTTGTGTGATACAGTGCCATCCTGAGGTCCATTGTCATCTGTTTTATCCAGTGCTTTATGTGACATGTCTGAGTGGCGAAGTGGTCTCTCATGGCGAAGGTCAAGGGTTCGAATTTGGCCAGAGGCACCCCCGTCACCCAGCAGTAGATTTGAGTACCTGACTTCTTCTGGAGTTAGGGAAGGGAAGGCAGCCAGGTGTGATACTGACCATATCACCCTTTAGTGTGTCATGGTCACACCATATCCCTATGTGCCTCTGAGGCATGATAGGATTATCTTTACCTTTATGTGACAGTGCAATCCAGTGGCACTTTGTGATCTATTTTATGCATGTAATATATAGTGCATTGTTTCCTCCTCCTTCCCCCACCCCAGAATGCCATTGTATCAATGTCAGTGAGAATTCTGCACATTCGTCTGATACCATCGAACTAGTCATTCAGTGCAGGAGTAGTAGATGCAGAACCACAGTTACTGCCAACAAGGTAAGCAACATCTTCAGGATAACAAGAAGAATAATGTCCACCTCAAGTGTTTGTAGTAAAGTATTCTAGTATTATTTTATGTTAGAGCACTTCAGAATGGAAACATGGATTGATCATTTGTGTGTGAAGCAGGATATGAAAGGAATCATTTTGGATATTTTTGTTCTCCCTGTGGTGCATGTGTTGAATGTGACCATATTAGACCATATTATTACTTTCCTTACTTCTGTGAATATTGTAGTGAATGGCATGGCTGTTTGTTTTTTTTAAAAAATTGTTGCATATCTTTGAAGCAGTATTTAATTGAGGAATATTTAAGTTTGGTTATGCCAGTAGAAAGTATTCATTTTGTTCATCCAGACTATGACAGTGCCTACAGTTTTATTACTGGTTATTTGGGGGTGAAGGTGCCGTGCATTGTGGCAGTCAGCGGGCCATAGCTGACATACTGTTGTCAGGATTGGTGAACCATAGCTGACCAAGACCTCTCCTCTTGGTACTTCCAATAGCAGGCCTAGCCTGGCTAATGGAACAGGGATTGCCATAGTCCCCATGCTGGTGAAGTCTACCAAAAGAAATGTTGCACGGGCATCAATCCAGTCAGCGCCCAAGGGGATTTTCTCAGTAATTTTTGCAGTATATTATATTGAGGCTTCCAGTTTGAAATGGCTGATAGGCAGGTCGTTAAATTTCCTCATGCAGATTTCTTAAGGATTATTTATTAATTACAACATGGACAGTACCTAAGTCAGTGATTAATCAAGGCATTTTTGTTTCATGTAACTGGGGGTGAAGATGCCCGATAAGGTAATCAGTGACCCATAGCTGATATGCCAGCATCACGGTTAGCGAACCATAGCTGACCAAGACTCTGTCCCACCTTCCATGGTACCCCCAGTAACAGGCCTAGCCTGGCTAACAGGGCAGGGATCACCATAGTCCCCATGGTGGTGGAGTCTGCTAGAGAAGCATTGCACACCCCCTGCTTTTTAGCTGTACTCCGGGCCTGAAAAAGTAGCCGCCATAACCCGCTCCCACGCCGATACGATGCTGTGCCTCAACATCTCTACAGCATCGGCTGCAAAGAACAACAGCTCACAGTTACAGGGAGTTCGTACAAGTACAATTTTCATGTAACTTAGTTGTTGAATGTTGGCTGATTAGTTCTTATGAAGTGGTTGGGCCATTATATCTTGCTTCCTGTAGCGTGTGCAATATATAACATTAACATCTCCATGTCTTTACTTTGTATTATGATGTGAGCAACATTTCTCAAGTGTATCTTTCTGACATGGATAGAACGTCTTGTTGTGTGATTTAGACAGACCATACTCATCCTTAACACCTAAAACCTCAAATAAAACCCTGTATAATTATTGATATAGGTTATATTGATGCTCATATTCCATAGAGACCTATGGAAGTTGTAGTCATCATCATCATGTGCCACACCAGTAGGCATTGATGGCCATGCTTCTTCACAAATCTTGGTCTTTGATATTTCCATGAACTCTGTAATTTTTTTTGCTGTGCAGTCATATTAGACTGCCCATTACTTTTTTTTTTCTCTTGGTCTTCCTTTGCTTCTTTTCTCATTTATCGTTCTACTTGTTATGATGTTATCAAGCCTTTCTTTTCTCATCATATGTCCAGTGAATAATGACTTGTTTTCTTGGGCATTTAATGTTCTATTTGTCTGCCGCTGCCCTTCGTTATGCCACATTAAAAGTACAAGAGTACCTACGAATTAAGAGCATGAAAGAGCACCCATTGAAAAAGGAGATTCAGACACAAAGAGGCATTTGGATGAAAAGAGGTCAGTCATGGATGGCAGAGGCTGAAAAGACCATAGGACAGATATGCAGCCTTGAGAAAATGTTGAACAATGTTTCATTAAAAGAGCAGAAGCTCATGCTTGTTAAGAATATTTACACTAATGACAGATTCATATCTAAATAAGGAGCAGTGAAAAGTTACTGAAAAGTTGCCATTCTTTCAGCTGTACAGAAACAAAATTTTGTCTAATAATTTGTTGCTTACTTTGTTCCCACAGCTCTCAGGAATTACCTTGTTCCGACTGTTTTATTTTCCTTCACCGTTTTCTACAGTCTTCACTAAATGTGAAATTGTCTTTTTAATGCAGCGCCGGCCACTTAGTGACGTCATACGAAAATATGCTCAGCTTGTGAATGAGGACTCCAGCTGCTTGACATTTTCATTTGACGGTGAAGACATTGATCCCTCAGACACGCCCAGCAAGTTAGAAATGGAAGACCATGATGTCATTGATGTTGTTTACAGTTAGTTCCTATTTCCATCGAGGCCAGGGAGTATGGTGCAACTTATGAACTTTAGTATAAAAAAAAAATTTTAGTGACCAATGTGGAATCTGGTAATGGAAGTACCTTTATACATTGGTCAGCTGAATATGTTTCTTATTATCTACTGCAGCATTTTTATTGTTTACAAAAAGTTGGCTATTCCGACATTTCATACCCAGCTGCTTCATTGAATTCACTGCAGAATTAGTTATTTTTATTTACCAAGATTTTTATTACATCATTCGCATACTGATTACATGGTGTTCTAAGCTCTTTTTTTTTTCTGTAAACTGGATATCATCATCATCACCAACTTTCACTCCTTTGAGAGCATAGGCCACTGATAAAGGCTCTCCAGTCTTCCCTGTTCTTGGAATTAACATCTGCTTCCTTCCATGTGCATTCCTTGTCTCTGAGCACTGTCATAACGTCTCTTCTCCAAGTAAGTCTAGGTCTTCCTCGTTTTCTTTTTTCTTGAGGATTCCATGTCAGTGCCTGTCTTGCTATGCTGGCGTCGGGTTTCCTCAGAGTGTGGCCAGTCCAACTTCCACTTCCTAGACATGATTTGTAGATTCATAGGTTCTTGTCCTGCCATTTAATGTTTAAAATCCTCCTCTGGATATAACAGCCATTAAATTGTGTAAGGTTATTATGTAACAGGCACTGAATCTACACAAGAACAAGCAAAAAGAAAAAGTGATATGTAAGAAAAAATACACCTGATTACATAAGTAATATAAAGGTAATATGAAGTAATATAAAAATAAAGAATCAACTTATCTTTGACACTACTAAATCAGCTGGTAGCAAGGGCAAGAAATGAAAAGGCTCAGATGTATTTTGATCACTACATACAACAAGAATATCAGAAAATGTTGGGAAACATTCAGAAATGAGATATTGCTCATTTGTCATTATCTGTGCTGCATGACATGAGGGTTCACTCATATACACTAAATGTAATGTCCCATAGCAGTTTCATTCCATAGGGAGTATACAGAGTTAGTCCTTTCATATTTCTAGGCAACCACAGCATTTGAGGTAGGGATGACAGCACTTGTCCTCACACCTTTGCTTTCTCAGGGAAACCACAAGTACTCATTTTTTTGTAGGCTAGGCTGATCCAGGTGTCACTACACCACCACAGCACCCATATACACTAACTACAGTTAGAGAAGTACATGAAAGTGATAAAAGGAAGCTTTTAGAGTTGCAGAACATTTCTTGAATTCTGCTGACAGTAGTATATTTGATGAAGAAAGTGTTCACAACTGATGACCCATTTTTGTATCAGTAAAGAAAACTTTGGTATAAAAAAAAAAGATTATTGGGTAAAAGATCTATTGTTTATCAGATGTAACTGGTCCACAGTTTCACTGTTCAAGTTGTTGAAATGTGTTCTGTAGAAAAAAGGAGTGGAACTGACTTCACTGGGACAGTGGATCATTTGCAGAGCTAACCACCAAGGCATACAATAAGGTAGTGCACAGAAGTTTTGCATGGCAAAACTGGTTATCTTTTCTGGATCTGATGGAGGTATTTTGATGTGGCAGTTCCCGACTGTGCAGAATCAGCTCTCCAGTGATAAGCCATGTGACACTGGGGAACGTGTGAGAGGTCACGGTGCTGTTGTGAGAGAACTCAGGCTTTATTCAGGAAGTGCCATGCCACACTTAGGGATTCATTGATAACAAATGGAGACAGTCAGAAGTGTTTAAGTTTTCAGAGTAAAATGCTTCTGTGCATTGTTTATTCTTTTTATTAATTTTTTTTTCTGGAGGAGGAAGGGTATGTGTATGTAAAAATATATATATAAATATATATGTCTTTTTAAATTAGACTTGATTGAATAAGAGGTGCCACCTGTACAAAGTGCCAGAGACTCGAGAGCATTTAAGTGAATCTAACAATTATCAATATATGCACAGAGAAATGTCATAATAGGGTTCCCACATCTTCTAGCCATTGTTTGATTGTATGTTAAAGATGGTTGACTTTAGAAATGCTACACCATTCACAACATGAAAGGGCAAATTGCAGATTCTGGCACAGCTTAAAAATTCAATTTCTGGATTGTTGGTGTTGGTGATGATGTGAGAAAACTTTTGTGACTGTGAAGAATAAAGAATTCAAATAGTAAACTAAACAATGTGTCCATTGCCATTTTTATTTTTTTACAAACTGGAACAGTCAGGCATTATTTAGGGGGAAAAGTCTGTCATCTAAAAGAAGTGCTATCCAAGCACACAGATGTAGTGATGGGTTTATCAAACTTATTAAACAGGGACATAATCATTAAATATCTTTAACTACATAACAGTAACACAACAAAACATCTGTTAAACAGCATGTATTAGCTGCAGTAAATATAACTGAAAATAAGCTGGAAAACATATCTGACCTTAATAAATGGCTACATGAAGAAACAAACTTTAAAGTTTTGTCTGGGCAAATAATGACTGCATGGCTTATAGGAGAAAGGTTTGTATCAGTAAAGAAAACTATCAGACAATAATTAGTTGGTCTGATCAGTGAAATCATTCAGAATGCAGCAAATTTCATGAAGCCATTCTGCCAACCCAAAACAGAGCAGCAGTTCTTATTGTAAAAAAAAATTGTAACTAGTTACAATCAGTGTTTTGTTTTTTAAAATGTATTATAACAGCTGCACCATTCTCTAATTTGTTGCTAAGTTAAAAAGACACAGCAAATTCTACATTATTAGAACTTAAACAAAAGCAGAATTTTCTGTTTAACTTGTGGGATATATCATCTTTCTCATTTTTCCCCCAACAAATTGCCTCAGGTGCTCAGAAGCAAGAAAAAAAACAAAGATGAAAAGTACTGAATGAGAACTGCAAATAGCTTTCCTGTCATTTTGGAAGCAGCATTTATTCAACATTTTTCAACTTTAGTGGGAGAGACTAAAGCCAAAAACGTGTTCCCATCAATGGATAGCTCATTTGGACATAAAATCATCAGGTCATTGAAGTTCACTGAGAATATGAGAACTTTTGTTTAAATTTTACACTGTAGTAGAATACAGTTCACATCAAAATTTCATTCTAAGTAACAAAATCAAAATATAACTTCTTACACAGGGATTGTCAACAAGCAGCTGTCTGCTTCATCCATCTCTCACTTTTCATCATTTTGCTACTCCCCAAAGTCATGGAGGTACTGTTTCTTGTTTTATCACACAAGGAATAACAAACCATAGCTGTAAACTTTCTGGGCTAACTGGATACTGAATTTAAAAAGCCTGAAAAATCTTACAACTTTATATTCAGTGCCAGTAGCGAGAGTGTCTTGTTCAATACCTGACATCTGATTAGATGTTATAAAATGGGTGATCATTTCACCAGGTGTTCTAATTCACTGTATAGTATGACAAAAGTGACTTTAAAAAAGATGCTTACGTTTTTATAAATCAACATGTCCAACAAAACATGCTTGCATACATGAAATATTAAATCATTTTCTATGAAAACACAATAGTGACTGCCACTGCTGCATTTCACGTGGTATTATGACTTCCATAACACAAAAATATTTTTGTTTTTGTCATGTAACATAAGATCAAAACATGTACATATTAAGTTATTAATTCCTTCATTAAAATCACAACTATTAAAGCTACAGTCAACTGGAAATCATCCATTTATAAACCTGAATGACACCAGCAAAAAATACTGCTGCAAAAATAATATCTTTTTACAATAAAAAAAAAAATGCTGTAAACTCAGTTGAACAAATCATAAAATTTCATGTTTTACATTGTCATATGTGGCAAATTAAATCAATCACCTTACCAAGAGAGGTGGCTATAATGGATTTCGACCTTGTTCTTTCTAGCCAACAAGACATCTAAAAGTAATAACAGATTTCAGCCACCTTTTTCTAAATAAGCTGTCATAAATGTATTACTGAAAGAATAACAAAGTTGGAAAGAAATATTTATCACGGATAATGGTACCTTTTTAGTGGCAAATTGTGAATAAAATGGAATCCTGATTTGGTTAAAATCAACCCATAAAGAAAGCAGCAATTTCAACCTGAAAATGCACACAAAATCAGAGCAGATGAATCATTTTCTGGAAAACGAGCAAAATGAATGCATTAAACATAAAAATTAATTGAGTAAAACAAGAAAGTAGAAAGGTTCAAAATGCTGAAGAGGTCGGAACATAGGATGTGGGTTTTTTTTTTTTTTAAAGACATCTGCACTAGTCTTTATGGCGCAGAATATGGGACAATGACAGACAATATACAGATCTGAACCATTTTATGAATTGAAAATGTAAACAGGTTTGGTAAAGCAAACTGACATGTGATTTATCTCATATTCTCATATAAATTACATTGTAAAACTGATTCAACTATGCCCAGCTTTTGACAACTGCAAATCATAAACAAACAAAAAAATGTCAATATCAAGTGAGACTTTTAAATATTATCTGAAAAAAGACCACACACACACACAAAAACTGACTTCTGTTTTATAAGACTACATAAAAACTATAAACTTGACACATTTATAACAATAATTTTTTTTTTTAATGACAAATGTCAATATCTAAATAAAGGTTTACAAAATTACAGCATTAATCTTGAGAGCTAAATCTCTGCAGGTATATTTAATGTCTGGAAAAGCTGCATTGGTTACTTTGTCAAAGTGTCAGGAATGAGAATATACCTAGAGTTTGGAATATGGTTGGAAAATATGTCACATTATAAAAGTGAAACAAAGGATGTTAAACTAGTATTTTTCTGTTGCTGTATCACAACCATTTTCAATTCTTTCTATCTTGATTGGTTTCCTGCCATCATTTCTCATTCTTCCTATCAATTTTCCTGTTATCCTTTCCATTTTGTATCATACACATCATGAATAGCCAGATTTCTTTTTTATTTTGTGATGTGTTCCAAAGAACAAAAACCATTTGTTGTTCACCATGATTCATTTCATTCATTTGCATGTCCTTTGTGGAACTTTGCCTCCCTAACAGCACTCCTGTAGGCCTCTCAGTTGTGAGCAAGATGGCCTGCTGCTGATGCATTCATATGATTCACTTAAATGTTACAAAAAGGCTGTGATCAAAAGTTGGACCTTCACTGAGTTGGACGTAAGAATTAATTTTCTGTTAAGCCTTCCTTGTTCAATACATCTCTGCATGTCTAAAAATGTCTCAGACAGAATGGATAGCTAAAATGAGCGCTACCTATCATGTTTGAGTCAGAAATCTCTCACATACTTGGAAATGATATACATTAATAACATAATGAGACATTAAGTGTGAAATCAGTGCTATGTCTTTCACCAACAATAATTAAGTGCTGTACTGAAAAGTTAGAATTTATAAACCTACTACCCAGCATTGCCTGGATATTTATTTATCCCAATCAACAAAGTTCTATTCATTTTCACAACCTTCTAGATGGTTCTACAGAGGACTATTCAGTTCCACAATCTTCTAGAAGGTTCTACAATGTTCTGTTCATTTCCACAACTTTCTAAAAAGTCCTACAGAGTTCTATTCCTTCTATTCAACTAAATGTGGGCTTCATTGTTATCAGGACTGTCACCAATCAGCTTAGCAACCCTGAACACTATGCAGTACTTTTCATCTTTGTTTTTTTTCTTGCTTCTGAGCACCTGAGGTAATTTGTTGGGGGAAAAATGAGAAAGTGGCACTATTCATCTCAGTGACCCAGAAAACTATAGAATCGACACTAATATCAGTCATTTTTATTTGTACATGTCACCACATCCCACCCCCACCCCATGCCATTGGGGGCTGAACTTGGACTTAAATGGCATCTAGAGTGTCACTATTCATCTCAGCGACACTGAAAACTATGCAATCGACACTAATATTGGTCGTTTTCGATTATTTTTACATGTCAGCCCCATCCCACCCAATCCCTAGCCCCCCCCACGCTGATGGAGGCTGAACTTGGACTTAAACAGCATTTGGAGTGTCACTATTCATCTCAGCGACCCCAAAACTTATGGATTCAACACTAATATCTATCGTTTTCGATTATTTGTACATGCCACCACATCCCACCCCTATGACCCCAATGTCTATTGGAGGTAGTGAACGTGAACCAAACTACACGCTATCAGTATAGGAAACAATTCACTATGAAGTAAAAGAGAAATGAAATTGTCGCATTCCCTAAAAGACAATAAATTGGAAGTCTTGCCAGATTAGCATACCTTATATATGACAATCTAAGATCAGAAGGGTGCTGGAAGTTTCCGGAACATCATGAGCCCACTGCTGGAGTCATATCCACAACCTTCTAGAAGGATTTTTTTTATTTGGACTTGCCATGGGAGACTACAAATGCTTTCTTAGACCCGTACCACTCTATTTAACGATTATCTCATGATGATCATTGTTCCTCCGTGACTTTAGTGGATAAGACCTCCACCCCCTTCGTACCCCATTCCCAGTGTGATAGGGGTGTCTTAGCCCCAAATTATACATCTCCAGATTGTAAGTGCATGTAACACTGAGATGAATAGTGATACTCCCGATGGTGTTTAAATCCAAGTTCAGCCTCCAACGTTATGGGGGTGGGATGGGGTTACATGGTGACACCAGAAAGGAAGTTAGAATTAGAATTACAAAAGCAACATCTATCTTCAAGAATCTTGAGAACATATGGAATTCAAAAGTTATAAGCACAAAAACCAAGTTAAGACTATTCAATTCAAATCCACCCTCATTTATGCATGTGAAAGCTGGAAATCAACTAAAGAAACAGACAAGAAAGACTCTTTTGAAAACAAATGCCTAAGGAAAATACTCGGCATCACGTGGAACGAATTCAAGAACAATGCAGAGATAAGACAGATGACTGAACAACAACCAGTCTCATGGGTGATCAAGAAAAGGAGATGGACATATGTTGGTCACGTGATGACAAGAAACAGTCAGAGAATCCCAAAACAAGCTATAAAATGGAACACAACAGGCCAAAGAAAAAATGAGGAAACTCTGAAGACGACATTGTTAAGAGAGGCCAAATTAATAGGCATAAAATCCCTTGATGAGGTTGAAAGGCTCGCAGAAGACAGGAAAAATTGGCAAAACTACCATGCGAGCCCTATGTGACATTTAACAGCATAGGAAGGATATAAGATAAGAAGATTTTAAGTCATATGTGTACCAAGTTTGGTTGAAATTGCTCCAGGCGTTTCAGAGCGATGCTGGGACATACATACAACAATCTATATATATACAGATAGGCTGCACTTTTAAGTGCACTCTTCTGATAACCAGAATATTCTGGATTCAATTATTCACTGGGGCATTATTTTTTTGAGACTTTCTAGCACTCTTTCTCTCTGAACCTTAAGTGCCCAAGGGTTTTCCACAAATGCCTGTCCTTTGCCTTTTTTTCTGCTCTTGCCCAGGTGAGCCCTCTACTGCTCAACATCCTCTCTGTTGTTCTTCTCCATGTCTCTTTTGGTCTACCCTTACTTCTGTTCCCCTGTGGTGTCCATCTTAGTGCTGTTTTTGGTAGTGAGTTATCAGTCATTTGAAGCACATGTCCCAGCCATCGCCAGCGTCTTTCCTCAATAACTGCTGTCAGTGGCTTCATCTGCATCTCTGCCAACAAGATGTTATTTCTTATGGTGTTTGGCCAAAATATTTTCTAATTCTTCGTAAACATTTAGTCTGGAAAGAATTAAACTTGTTTTCTATGGTTTTGGTGATTTTCTAGCATTCACTTCCATAGAGTAGTACACTTAGAACATTACTCTTAAATATCCTGATTTTCGTATTCATGCTTAGTTTATTTTATTTCCATATAGTCTGCAGTACTGCAAAAGCCTGGTTTGCTCTAGTAAGTTTTCTAGCACTGGGATCCTGGAAATGGATTCTTGGGAAAATAAAGGCTGCTAGGACAAATTGCTGGACTCTCTGTATCACAATGTTTAGGTCTTTAAATGTGGAATCACTAAAACTTCACAGTCCTATGACATTCAACTCCCACGGGTAGATTCTGATTAAGTCGGTCATTTGCATGTCCCTGATGGAACTTTGCCTCCCTAACATCTCTCCTGTAGGCCTTTCGCCTCCATTGGCAGATCATCGATGTCTTGCAGCCATCTTCGCCTTGGTCTTCCTCTTTCTTCATTATGTACCCTTCCAAGAGTGCTCTCTAAATTATCATTATAATTAAATTTTTATGTCCAAAATATTTAATTTTTTCTGTTTAATCTTCCTTACTATCCAACCTTCTTTAATATTAAGTTCTTGTAGTATGGATATATTTGTTCTTTTTTGTATCCATGATATTTCAACCAATATAGAGGCATCTCACTTGCTAAGCCAAACTCAAAAAATATTCTGCAAGATCCTAGAGAACAGACTGCAACCAGTGATTGAACTACAGTTAAATGAAACTCAGATGTGACTTAGAAAAAAATAGAAGCTGTACAGATGCCATCTTTTCCTTAAGACAGCTAACAGAAAAATCAGTTGAACTCAAAATCAGATGAACTTAATCAGATACTGCACATAGCTTACACAGATCCAAAAAAAGTATTTGATAGAGTAGATAGATATAAACTGTGGGAAATCTTACAGCATTATGGAAGTTAGTAGACATCTGATCAACCTATATGAAAACAGTCAGTGTACAGTTAGAACAAACGCAGGACACTCTGAACTATTCATCATAACATCTGGAGTGAGGCAGGGCTGTGTACTATCTCCCTTACTATTCATAACATACACTGACAACATCTGCAAAGAACCTAACATACATAGTAAAAACTCCACAACAAACTTGCCCAACAGCCCAACACCAGAAAGAAAGCTAATAAACCCACACCACCTTCCAGAAGACACATCCAATAGGAGGATCATAACGAACTCCTTTTTGCTGACGATCAAGCACTTACAGCCAGATCAGAAAAAGACCCACAGCAGAATATGGATAATTTAGCAAGGGCATGTCAAACCCACAACATTGAAGATCAGTGCTGAAAAGAGAGAAGTCATGACCATAGCGAGAGAAGAAATGCAAACAAAAATCTTCCTAGACAACCAGCCCTTGAAACATTTCAAATACCTGGGTAGCAGAATATTATCCTCAGGGACATTTGACACTGAGATGAGAACAAAGCAAATCAGGTCATTGGACAAATGACTTCTTTACTGAAATACAAATACATCACAACTGAAACAAAAAGGGAACAGTTTTCCTCCCAACTCTATGCTAACAATGCCAAACATGGACACTAACAGCCAAGAACAAATGAGAAATTATCATGAAAGAAATGTTTAAGGAGAATACTAAATGTGACAAGAATAGACAAAAAAAAGAAATGACACCATCAAGGCAAAGGTTGGAGTAACACCAGTATCCAGAAACAGCAAGTCAAATGGTTTAGCCAAGTTACACTGTTACCGCCAGACAGTATATCACAGACATCATCACACTAAGAATTGTAGGTGGCAGAGGCCACCCATGCAGGAGATGGAGAGAGGAAATTACAGAAGCATTAAATATCCCAATTATATGAAGCAAATCGTTGAGTCCTATCAAGACATTTATTTGTCCCCTTGACACCAAAAAGTATATGAGGAAGAAAACAAGACAAGATATTTGAAGGACTCTTCTGTAGCATTTACATTCAAAGGCATTTTATGTGTTTCTCATTTGTTTTGTTAAGTGTCCAGGTTACACATGTATATGTTGCAATGAGAAAGATGCATGCCTTTAAAAATCTTATTTTTGTAGTTCTGTCTGTTCCTCTCCATAGCTTCTTTATTTTTTTTTTAGAGTGATAGATGTCCTCTTTTTAATATCCCTCACTGTGTCTCCATTATTAGATAGTAATAATCCAAGACATTCAAAACTCTCCAACTCTTCCTCATTGATATATATCTCAGCTGCTTTATTTGTTTTGTCAGTTGTCATCAATTTAGTTTCTTTTAGTTTTTTTTTTGCATTAAGATGCTATAAAAGATAAATATAGATTCACATTAAATTCTCTGCGTTTCTCTATTATTAATCTTATGTTGAAAATATGATCTCTTGTTCCTCCTCTTTGCCATATTGACAGAGTAGATAGATATAAACTGTGGGAAATCTTACAGCATTATGGAAGTTAGTATGAGAACACAATTATTGTAGGATTAGACCTCTTTTTTTGGGGGTGCTAGTTGGCTAAGTTGATAGTACGCTGTTCTCTCGTGGCTAGACGGCTGCTCGTCCTACCGGAGTCCATGTTCGAATCCCAGGTAATTCTCTTGTGATTTTTCCTTCTCTCACATCTCACTAAAGTGCTTTTTCTACAATTTTTTTCAAGGTCTAATGCTACAAAATTGTGTTCTCATACTTTACCATAGCAAAGCCTCGTAGTTTCCTATTTATAAAAAAAATTGTTCGTATGGAAGTTAGTAAACATCTATCCACCAGCTTGGACCATATTGATTCTCCTTCTATTTTCTTTCAAAGTCTACCCATTATGATTTTAAAATTATTTTTACTGGCATGACTAATCTAAATGTCTAAAGAGGACATTGTTTAGAGGCCAGTTTAGTGGGAATAACATCCCTTGATGAGTTTGAAAAGCTCACCGAAAACAGGAAATCTTGGCAAACTACAATGTGACCCCAATGTGACGTTTAACAGCACGGGAAGGATGTAAGATGACTAATCAGGGCAACAGTTTGTGTATAATTTAAAGTTACCCTTTTTCGGCAGTGGTATGAATACAGTTCTTTTCTATTCTTTTAGCCAGATACCTGAAAGCCATATCTTTTTACATAGTGCATGATATATTGTAGCACATTCCTTTTCTCCTGCCTTAATGAGTTCACTGTTATCTCATCACATCCCGGTGATTTACCATTCTTCAGACTCTTTACTGCCCATAAAACTTTTTTAATTGTCAGTTCAGGTTCTTTCTCCTCCAATAATAATTCACACTGTTAACTTTTTACTTCAGTCAGTTGTATCATACACTCCTGCAGTATTCCTTCCATCTTTCTAGAATTTCCTCTGTCTCTGTCAAGGTCTTCCCCATTCTGATTACTGGTTACTTTAATATTGTAATTCTAAAACTCTTGGACCCCGTATTCTTCAGTGCCAACATCCCATACACTGAATCGAATGTCTTGAACTGATCAAATAGTTATATCAAATAAAAAAAGAGAATTTTCTTTGACTAAAATAACTAATTTTATTTGACCAAACATGCTGATCATTTATTTAAACAACTTAAATTGATTCAGGATGCCATGTAAGCTGAGCCAAATATCAACCAAATAACATGATTATATACTTCACATATTACTGAACATACTCGTATAAATCATAGTATCAAATTAAAAATAATATGTACATTCTAAAAACATACACCAACAGAACAATAAATCTTTAGACCTCATAGAAATAATTTCTTATAAACTTACAAAACAATGTGTGAATTCATGAAAATCGCTGCTGCTGTGGACCAAAACGAGAATGAATGAAGCTGTGGTATTGGCGGTGAGGGAGTGGAGAGAAGGAATTGTTTAGAAAAGTCACAATCTTCCACTGTTAAGCTGGTAATGTTGTTTCTGAGCACAGATCTTGCATTAACTTGTGTATTAATTCTTGGTTTTATACACAATGAGAAACTGTCAAATACAACAATGAAAACATAGTATCATATCTCTATTAAAAAAAAAAATGTTACTTCATGATTGTTTATTTCAAGTTATACTCATTTTATGATTAGTAAATATTTTAGACAACTATATTCTTATAATTCCATTGCATGGAGATCTGCACATAGTCACAAGGCCACACAGACCTCACTTGATACATAATAAAATGATGCATATAACTATTACAAAGTCATGAAGCTCTAAGTAAGAATGAAATCACTCTTCTACTAACATTAATACTGAATCTTGGTTTCTGTCAACCAATGTTCCTCATTATAAAACAACTGGTCCAGCAGTGGTCAACTGAATGTTCTGCAACTTCAAATATAAACAACTAACAATTCTTATTACACTTTATTATCAACATATAAAATGTGTGTCTACTTCTGGAGCACTATACAAAATAGGGGAATGATATACACGCTGACTTTATTATGGAAGGAATATTTCAGAACCACCTCAGAACACTGTAGGAAAGAACTGGCACAAAAATAATCCATTACTTATATAACAAGAGGGGAAACAAATCAAGTGATCAAAACAAAGAAGTAATGAGAAAAATGAGACATTGAAGACGCAAATCTGATGCGAACCACACAAACCTGAAAATAACCAAGCTGGACGGAGGGGGAGAAAGGAGAACACAGCAGATATGTGAAACTGTTCTCAGTGCAAGAAAGATTTATGGTGAAAGTGATGGGGGCAAATTTTGCCAGACAATATAACAATGTTGCTCTTGACATACTTCATTCATGCTGAGATTACAAGTTCATTTTCATGCCAAGTCATTTATAATTTGTTGATTTTGTTAAAAAAAAAAAAAAAAAAATTTGAATTTCCCTTCACTTTTGTAGCCTAGTTGACTGAGTGGTTAGATACTCAGTCTACTAATATGGTGGTACTGGGTTCAAGTCCCAGCAATGAGGATTTTTTTCTGGTACCATTCATACATTCATTCATTTGCAATCCCCTTGCAGAACTTTGCCTCCCTAACAGCACTCCTGTAGGCCTCTCGGTTGTGAGCAAGATGGCCTGCTTCTGATGCATCTATTTGCAGATCATCAATGATGTCTTGCAGCCATCTTCACCTTGGTCTTCCTCTCTTTCTTTTTCACCTTACTGACCTCTGTCTCACACTCTTCACCAGTGTTAAAATTAGATCTATCTGGCCTGGTGGACTCGCCACCAAGTCTTTTTCCTATCTGACTTTCCATGTTGCTGTTTGGGTTTCTTGGTATATTTCCAGAAGGTAGTTTACCATTGCCTTCCGTCCGGGCAGTGACTGTACTAGTCAGTGATCATAGCCTACATTGAAATCATCTGCCTACCATCATAGAATGGTGACCATAACTAACATTATCTGTCAGCTGCACTCCCATTCCATCCACCACCTGCTCCCATGGCTTCACATCACCCTGATTGGGGAGCTATAAAGGTACTCCATTTCTGGTACCACCACATCAAAAAGTCCCCAGGGTCCACCCAGTCTCTAAAAATGGGTACCAGAGAAATCTTAAAGGTAAATGGGGCCTTATATGGTACCCACAAAACACTTGTGTGTGTAGAAGGTTTTGGAAATACACTGTATCCACAATATGATGGCATAGAAACAGGAATTTTACCTTCACTTTGGCTGTGTTGTGTGATAAAAATCATGCTGAAATATCACAGAGCAAAAACTGCTCTCACATTATTTACCTTAAAGCTATTTCTGTTTGCAGCCATGTACTTGTATGGTTGTGTGAACAATTACAAATACAGTAGTTACTTCATCTCTCCAGCCATTTGCTTCCAAGCCTTCACGTGGATGTTTGAAAACACAGAAATTACCAAACTCTTAAAAACTCTGTTTTTAAATTATTTACAATTTATAAATTGTACATATCAACAAAAATAATTAACACAATAAAGCAGTAATAAAAAAGACAGTACAGTAACAAACTGAGACAAAGGCCTACATACCCAGATCTAGGTGAGTATGTATGTGAATCTCCACACTGACTCTCTCAAAAAAAAAAAAACTTACACTTACCAACCTTCTACTTCTTGTGACGAAAACTGATGATGAAATGTTGAAGTGACAATGCCTAAATGATGAGCACAAAATAGTGTTTTCATTGTGACAGCAACCATATGACTGACTGAGCACACAGGACAAGAAAAATGGCTTTCCTAGAGATGATTCGGGACACCAGTCACCTAAGTGGCTGAGCACGAAATTTATTAATTCAAATTCACAAATTTCTAATTTTTTAAAATATTTTTTATTTAATATATTTTTTTCAAACTTTAGGTTACTGAAATTGCAATGGCAATCCCATGGATAAGTGCAGGACTATTGTGTATGAAAAAGCAAAATGAAATACTCAACCGCAATAGAAAGTATGAACTGAATTATTTGTTTTTTCTGGCCATCCAGGCTATATGTGCATTCTTCTCCAAAACTATATGTTTGCTGCTTCAAATCTATATTTTATCTGTTTTTTTTTTTTTTCAAGTCCTACATAGAAATACTTTTTTCCCCTCACATTTGTTGTATCTTCTTCATGTAAAAGTATAATAAAAAAGCTGGAATACAAATTTATTACATCAGATCATTTAGAACAAAACAAAACCTGAGGGATAAGTCAAAATAAGACAAGATCTGAAAGAAAGTGTAAAACTAGAGACAAGTCAGGACTACAGGACTGATGGCTGCAATAATAACCTTTACTGAGGGCTCATTTACAAATGGGAACTCAAAACACACACTTGGAATGGCAAAAATCTGGTAACGCTCTTCACATTTATCTTCTAGAAATTTACCTGAGTTACACATGTATCTTTCCTTTCAAGCTACTTCAAGTACAGCACAAGTAGTCAGTTCAGATTCATCAATGTTTATGTATTTGTATACTTTCATTTTATCACTTTCTTCTTCCATTCACTGTTTTATAAAGTGAATTATCATCAGTTATTACATATAGAATGAAACAGACAGGACTCATGATCTCACCATGTACAGATTACTGCAGCAGGCCAGTCTGTTATGCTCAATCCATGCGTACTTCATGCAATAAACCGATGGGTTATAAATTTATCTCGGAGAAACACTCACAACCAGTTTCATCTTATGAGATCCAGTGAGATGGTACAGCACTACTCCACTGGGTTTCATCATATACAAAATGTGTGTCCAAAAAAAAATGTTAGAATATTTGAGAAAGCTGGACACTAACAGCTCTCCTCTATTTATAAGTTTGCAATATCTTCACTAAAAAAGTATCAAGCTTCTACAAATATTAATAACTGTTTTACATTTATCCAAATGCCCAGCCCATCTTTTGTCTTACATTTATCCAAATGCCCAGTCTGTTTTTTGTTTTACATTCACCTAATAGTCTGGTTCACCAATTATTCCAAGCTATTCACACATTTAGTCATCAGTACCTATCTGGGTAGGACAATTAATGTTATCGTGCTTATATTCTTCTCGATAGGACAGATTGAACATAGAGTATTTGGGGTCATTGGTCACTTCCCTCTCTACAGTGAGAAAGTTAGGGAGCGCTGGCTTGTCTCGCTCTGTGGTGAATGTCTCCAGGAGCATCAAGCCTTTACATCTGTAAATAAAACAAAGCCACATTACAAATCTGTCATGTAATAAGATCAGATTTTTTATTAATAATTACATCATCACTTTCTTAGTCATTAGAGTGCAGTCCTATTTACTTGAATCTTGTTCATATTTGGCCATCCAGAAATTCAATGTTCAATTTAATTAACTGCTATCTAATCTATCATAATGGAAGAGTTGCAGCAAAGAGATCAGGTGCCTTTGCAGTCACTACACCCAGCATGTGCACAGAGACTAAGGTGGTACTGGCAGCAAATGGGTGGCTGGTTAATTAGGATGTATTTCATGGTGTTCTGATGGACTCACTCAGCATGCTAAGGAAGACTGAGAACAATTTTCTTTGAAGAGAATGGGTGAACCTGTTTAGACAATTACATGTGAGGGAATAAAACGTAGATCTTCCAGGGCGCGTGGGCGTGTGTTGAAACGAGTTTGCTGATAGACTGGCTGGACAGGCCGAAATACAAGACGGGCTAAGAATGGACAGTGAGGATGTTGTGGAAGCCATTTTGAACAAGCTGTGTGAGGATAAGAAGAGGGAGTGAATGAGTGTATATGGAGATTGATGACACTATGACAGCGGAAGGGTCAGTCAGTCATTTGCATGTCCCTTGCGGAACTTTGTCTCCCTAACAGCACTCCTGTAGGCCTTACAGTTGTGAGCAAGATGGCCTGCTGCTGATGCATCCATCTGCAGATCATCAATGATATTATGCAACCATAAAAAAAAAACACCCTCATTCTTTGAATCAGCACCACGTTTATTCAAAATCTCTACTACTGCATTCTCTTTACCGCAGTCTAGACATTTTTTAATTAAATTCTGAGCTTGTAATGCAGAAATACGCTGCTCTGGACAAAATAAACTACCACTAGAAGTCATATTTGTTGATAAACAAAAACTTTTCAACGATAAACTCGTTAAATTAACACATAACCGCTCTGAATTCAGCTGAAACACACACTTCGTGTGGACAAATGGATTCCGGAAGGAGGAAGTCCAACTGCTGGTTTTAAATATACTTTGATTATTTTCAGAATTAAAGAGCTACAAACCATCATCGCACTGGGTGGAGAATGGGGTTCTATGGGGTTAAAAAAAAAACCATGCAGGATGCATCTCAAAGTGTACAAAGAGTTAAGTTCTTGTAACATGGATATATTTGTTCTTTTTTGTGTCCATATCTGAAGGACTCTTCTGTAGCATTTACACTCAAAGGCATGAATGTGTTTCCAAGCTGTTTTGTTAAGTGTCCAGGTCTCACAGGCATATGTTGCCATGGGAAAGATGCATGCCCTTAAAAATCTTATTTTTGTAGTTCTGTCTGTTCCTCTCTATTGCTTTTTTATTTGTTTTATTTTTTGAAGAACGATAGATGTCCTCCTTTTAATTCCCGTTACTGTATCTCCAGTATCAGTTAGTAATGATCCAAGATATTCAAAACTCTCCACCTCTTCCAATTTTTCCTTGATATATATTTCAGCTGCCTTATTTGTTTGTCAGTTGTCATCAATTTAGTTTGCTTTGCATTAAGACAAAGGTTTTGCTCTTCATTGTTCTTACAGACTGACATAATTAGTTTTTCCATTCCTTTTTGTGTTGTGAACACAGCATATCTAATCTTTGGTATTTCATAACCTCCAATAATAAGCTATCAAGTGGAACACAACAGGCCGAAGAAAAAGGGGCAGACCGCGTGAAACTCTGAAGAGGACATTATTAAGAGAGGCCAAGTTAACAGGCATAAAATCCTTTGTTGAGGTTGAAAGACTCGCCGAAGACAGGAAAAATTGGCGAACTACTTTGCGAGCCCTATGTGACGTCTAACGGCACGGGAAGGATATAAGATAAGATAAGAATTGTTATGGCATCATAATATTTTTTTGTCTACATCTATATTTTCAGTATACAAGTTAAATAAGTAAGGTGACAGTATGCAACCCTGACAGACCCCTTGTTTTATGTCAAACCAAGTTGTTGTTTCACCGTTTATTCTCACTCCTGCCTTTTGGTCTAGATACAGCAATGATATTAATTGTGTCACATGTGTTGGAAATCCCATTTTTTCCCCAAAGTTTCTGGTGTTGTACACAATCAAATGCTTCTGAATAGCCTATAAAAGATAAATATCTGTGGAAGGGTGCTGGCAGAAGATATGAACTTCATGGGAGAAAACATATGAACAACAACCATTTGACAGGAACCATTAGTAAACAAATGGTTCATTGGATGTAGGAGTACACGGTGAAGCATGTATGAGATTGTCCTGAATGTGATGACGCTGGATTCTGAATCGATTACTTGATAATGGTTTCCAGTACATCACTGTACATAAAGGAAATTATGTTCAAATCTTACAAGCACGCATAACAAATGATAACTGTTAACAATACAAAAATATTTTTGTTTAAATATATTCACCTGGGCGGAGCAGGTTCCTGGTACATATCAAGCTGAAAATACTGGTTGTTCCACAAGAAGCAACGGCGGATTTTAAAAACCGTATAGTGCTGTTCATCCCTCTGAGCCAGTAAAATCTGTTTTTCGTGAAACGAGCAACCATCAGTCAAAAGTTTACTTCATAAACAAGCTGAGAAAAAAATAACAAAAGTTGTACTTTTCAGTAAATCGCTGTGACCACGCATCACAAAATATTAATTTATCAGCTCTTTATGGAAGAACTAATGGGGCTCAACTCTTTCCGGGTCCAGAAAAAAAAACGCGGAAGTTCCTGTCCGTGCCACAAAAAAACCGTGGGTCTTGATATGTTAGGGGGTATAGTTGTAAAATGGAATGGAAAACAGTATTTACATGTACTTTCATGTACTTATTATGTTTCAAAGTATAACTAAATGTATGAAAATTTCATAAATGCAGAGTTTTTTAGGAAAAAAGAAGTAATGTGATGTTTTTAAACAATGATTGTGCCCAGTTCACCATCGGCTAGGTCTAGATATGCACTACTTACCATCTGAGATCTCTAGATCTACTTGTTGATCTCGTATTGTGATTCTATGTTGCATTCTCGCTAAATTAATGTCTGAAATAACCTCATAACTACTTCTCCAATTGTCTAATATGTCTCGATCTACTTGGGATACACTCAAGAGCAGTGGGGTGGTCACAGGCCATGTCTATACCCCTATCTCTTCCTTTTTCTCGCTCAGCATGTCTCATCACTAAGGACTCTTTCACCATTTTGAAAAGTGTCACCGGAAACGCGGACGAAATATGTACAATCTAAATGTTACACTGGTTGTTTTATTGACACAAATGAATTGTCACTAGAACAACTATGGCACGCAACTCAGTAACCGGAAATTATCACTATAGCGACTATGGCACGGGAAGAGTTAATATACTGCCAAAGACAACTGCAGCGTTGAAAACAAATTATATTAAAGTGTAACAATTTGATAAAAAAAAATCCAAGCTATGGCAGACAAGCAAGATATTTAAAAGAAAATATCCATACCTCATAATCCTTTTCTGTAATTGGCATCCGCAACTCCACACTCTGATCATTAATTTCTGGCCGACGTATTGTATGTGTGTAAGTCCATTTACCTAAATTGTAAACAACAGAAACAACACATAGTTTAGCCAAGTTGGAAACTGTCACATGTAGCACCACAACTCCTAAGATTATCTAATAAGCACCTGATTTCACTCTTTACCTACAGTAAGCCACAACATTAGCCTTGTAAAAAAAATACAAGCACTTTTTATATAGGTTGTATTCTAATTTAAGGAGTTCTCAGCCTGTAGCGAATACCCTTCCCATTGGGAAATTTTATTGTTTTGGGGGGAACTGGGACCACAGTATTATTTGAAAATAGCCATGCATTGGATACCCAAGGGAAAAAAGAGAGATCAACCTGGAAGAGAACTGTAGCAGCAGAAATGAGTAGCATGCAGCACAGCTTGGACACAATACAAAGGCCAGCTGCAGACGGTGAAAAGTGGAGAGAATGTGTTGCTGCCCTGCAAGATGCCACAAGGTGTACAAGGCAGTGACTGCTTAGCTGATTGCCAACTAATGGACATGGATGGATGGACAATTTGGAATGCACCTTTTGGGTCAGATAGTCTGGGGAGGGGGGGTTTGCAGGTGTGTAGAAAGATGGTAGTCATGTTTCAGAATATCTGCTAAGATTGTTTTCATGTTATCATCACGTAATTTTGTTGCATTTAAGCACATTGTACAAATATTAATGCTATGCTTTCTGGTTCTCATTTCAACTTCTCTCATTTCTATGATGATGAAGGTAATGATGATTTTATGGCAGAAGATCATTTTTTTTTCTTCTTCTTTGTACGCATTTAGCGGTAATGCAAGGTACTCTGATTTTTGTGATGTGCCTTCTGGCTGGGTACCTCCAACTTCAGTATCTTTCCTTGCTCGGGCTTCCATGAAGACGATGGTTTAGAAGGGCCTGTTTGTTTTCCAGCCTCTGGTGGCTGTACTTAAACCCCTTCCCCACATCAGGCCCAATGGCTCTGAGACAGTTCCACAGAGACACTCCAACTTTGGGATGAGGAATCCGATGAGTGCTTCAACAATATCCATTCTCTGCCACTTAAAGTCTGCTGGCTGTGTTTTGTTTACCTCGTTCTGGTAGTCATTGTTGTAGAGACTTATAGGCTTGTCACACCTTGGATCCAGTGGTTTCACATCAGACTATCCTCATCCCTGCCGGTGATCTCATGTCCCTATCCGTCCACCATCTTGACGTTATAATTAGTGTTGACTGCTACAGAAGTAGGTCAAAGTTTTTAAGCAATCAGATCTATGTTCCCTGTCTCACAAAGACTATGTTAAGATAAGTGTGTTCTTAACATAGGTGTTCGTGGGGGGGTCATTTTTAGAAAAAAAACACTACATTCCTTGTTTTGTCTGCAAGTTTCAGGAGGCCCTGTATATTTGTCTTTTATAAAACAAATATATACACTAAATGTGAATATCAAAAGCACTTCAAAACATCAAGTTTTTTGTGTCTCAAAATTCTCTGAATTCTGCTTAAGGATTAGCTACACTGAGAACCATTCTTACCTGCCTGACCTCGCTTGCGTAACCTGGCTTGCATTTTCCTGCTGGGTGTCACCAGATAGTCATGGATCACATGAAACTCTTGATAGTGTGAGAAAGCCTACACAGGAAGCATAGATTTATTAATCAGACTTATAAACACTGACTCAGTTACCAAGTGAAACATCTTATATCCTTCCCACGTCACATAGGGCTTGCAAGGAAGTTCGCCAATTTTTCCTGTTTTCAGCAAGCTTTTCAACCTCATCAAGGAATTTTATGCCTTCTAATTTGGCCTCTCTTAACAATGTCCTCTTTAGAGTTTCACGTGGTCTGCCTAAGTGAAACAAACTGCTGCAATATATTAGTATACACAGTGATGCTTATTTCTGTTAAGCACTTTCTTTCTGTTAATCTACCGTGTGTTTTTTTCACTTTCTAGTATGTTTTCATGCGGGTCAAAGGTTACACTGCCTTATTTGTGAAAGACGTCTTGCTATCCTACTCCAGCAGACACAGACAACATAGCAACACATGTACTGCAGTACACAATCAGTCAAGAATAAACAAACCAAGCATACCAATATCAATCAATCAGAAAGTGCTCCGAGACAATAACCTATTAGAAAAGAAAAGATAAAGGACACATATAATAGCCATGGTGATGAAATAAGAGCTCAGTTAAAGTGACCACATAGGGGTATGGAGAAACCTGGACCTGCTAAAAATTAATGAAGAAATTCTAGAGAAGAAAGACCAAATACCATACACATATCTGTGACAGATCACTAGTTCATGAACAAGAAGTCATAGATGCCATTATACATATAAAGACAAGAAAAAAAGACTGAACCAGACAAAATGTCAGCAGTAGTAGAAGAAATGGAAGTTATCAATTATTTTAGTGTACAGATAATAAAAAAGTAACTAACAATGGATATAGATGTATGTGTATATATGTGTGTGTATTTATGTTTGAGTGTGTATATATATAATGCTTTCATACTATATCACTTCTACCGAGAATTATTATGAGAAGACCCAGATGTAAGATAAAAAAAAATGAAAACTGATGAACAAATGGATCTATACAATGATAACAAGAGTGTTATAAATGCAGAAATAAATCCAACAAAGAATATCTTGAAAATACAGAAAGTTCTGTTCTCATGTTTCACTAGTTATGTCACTGCTTGTGACAAAGTTAAACATGATGAATCTGTGAAAATATCCAAGAATGAATGACAACGAGATGTAATAAGCTGAAACATTATAGAGTTTCAATCTGAAGCTTCAAGAAGTCTATTCTACTTTAGGCACTTAATATGTGCTTGGAGAGATTTATCTTCTCATAACTATAGAAGTCATTATCGGCGAGCAAAATTACAGTTATATTGGACAGACTGCGAAAGAATGAAGAGCAGGAATGGAAGAACAATATAGCCATGAAAAGACTGCTGGACCTAGGACAAATGAAAGGTGATGGCAGGAAATCTGAACTGTGTGGCAGAAAACACTTCGTAAGCAACCAACATTTGACAGGAACTATTAGCAAACGCACTCTTCAACGGATGCTGCGGCATGCGACTGAGTATATGGGGTTGTCCCGAATGCTGTGAAGCCAGAGTCTGAATTTTGAACTTTGAAAATTACAGTTCACTGTCTTACTTTTTTCTTCTTTCATTCATTCATTTGCATGTCCCTGGCAGAACTTTGCCTCCCTGACAGCACTCCTGTAGGCCTCTCGGTTGTGAGCAAGATGGCCTGCTGCTGATGCATCCATTTTCTGTCATACTTCATCAAATTTCCTGATGTTTCTCATTAACTTTAAAAGTTATTAAGTAAGTTGTCCACTAGAAAAAAGGTTATACCTCATCACTGGCAATCTGTGAGACAAGAAATCTTCTCTTGATGCTGTTTGGTGCCAGTCTATCACCTGTATCAATCTCTACTCTTTGACATACAGCCTGCAGATAAATAGCAAAGATCCTAAATTGATGATTAAAAGAAATACTGTATATTGTGTGTAATAATGATGCATACAAAAATAGTTATAATGTGATACCTTACAAACACTAGCAGAAAAATAGTAAAATTACAGTGATGAAACTGGAAAATATTGTAAATCTATTATGGTCAAAAGTTCAAGATTTAGAAAGATAATTATATCAAAAAAAGAAAACTGCAGTGACAATAAACTAACCATCATTCTAAAACTAAAATCCAGAAGTTTTTGTCACCCTAAAAAGCATTCAAAATCAATAGCACAACACACCTATTATATTAAGTTCCTCTGCAACATCATTCATTCACCCACACATGTGTTTATATTAAAATATAACATGTAACTTACAGCTATCATTCTTGAGATTTTTGTCTCAAAGTCTGTGGAATTGTCAATAACATCATAGTATGGATGTCCAACCCATGCCTGCAAGAATAACAGTCATAGTTTCTTAGAATAAGCAGTTAAGTTGTTTTTTTTTTTACTATTAACTTTACATATGCTGTTCATATATAAAGTGACAAGTCCAGAAGTCCTGTCTTCACACAATACAGCCAGTTTTATGCTACAGAGAAGCATGAAATGACATCTCATTACGAAAATAAGCCACATCACATTAAACCTGTTAATTGCTTCTCCCAGGGTCAGAACAACAAAATATGATTCCTCTCATTTCTGCACATACAACACTTTAGTACATTCCTCTTCTTCTTCAGTTTTCAGAGCCATTAAGGCAGATAAAGTTCAACTCCTCTATTCCTAATCTTCTCTCTCCATCTTGGTCTTGTTTCCCTCATCACTTGTGCATACATCATTTTCGTTTGTATGTTCTCTTCCATTCTTTCTATATGCCCCAGCCAGCATAGTCTGTTCAGTTTCAAGACATAAATAATTCATTGGGATTTAAATAAGCTGTTCATTCTAGCTCTCCATTCTCCACTGTTGGTATCCTTTATCAGCCCAAAGATTCTTCCTGAGATCTTGTTCTCAAAGATCTGCAACTGTTATTCATCTTTCTTTGTTGTATTCCATATTTCTGATCCATACAAGACAGCTGGTCTTAACTCTTTCCGTGCGGCAGAAGAAACACGGACATGTCATTGGGTGCGGGAGTAAAAACGCGGGTCTTGATATGTTAGGGGGTATAGTTATAAAACGGAATGGAAAACAGTATTTCCATGTACTTCCGTATACTTAATATGTTTCAAAGTATAGCTAAATGAATGAAAATTTCATAAATGCAGAGTTTTTTAGGAAAAAAGAAGTAATGTGATGTTTTTAGACACTGACTGTGGCCAGCTCACCATCGGCTAGGTCTAGATCCGCGCTACTTACCACTACTTACCATCTGAGATGTGTAGATCTACTTGTCAATCTCGTATTGTGACTCTGTATTGCATTCTCGCTGAATGAATGTCTGAACTAACCTCCTAACTACTTCTCCAGTCGTCTAAATATGTCTAGATCTACTTAGAAAACATTCAAGAGCAGCAGGGTGGCCATAGGCTATGTCTATACCCCTATCTACATCGTCAAAAATTGAAAAATTTTCATGCTTCGCGTCCTTGTTCTCGCTCAGCATCGCTCCTAACTAGGCACGCATTCTCCATTTTGAAAGTGTCACTGGAATCGCGGACGAAATATGTACAATCTAAATGTTACACCGCTTGTTTTAATGAAACAAACAACTGTCGAATTTTCGACCATACGGTAGCTTGGGACCACCGGAAATGTCGAAAATTCGACCATACACATGGAAAGAGTTAATATAGTTTTGAAGATTGTTATTGTGGTGTTTTAGGATAGGATTTTGGATTTTAACAGGTGTTTCAAGGCAAAGTATATTTTATTCCCTATATATACCCTGATTTTAATTTCCTCCCTTACTGTGTTGCTTCTGTTGAAGGTTGTGTCTAGATATTTGTAAGTACATTCCTCTAGGGAAGAAAGATCAGTGTGGTGCATTTATCAGGGCCAGCAAATCGGTGATGGCCAAAATCCTAATATCCTATATTTGAAGCACGCCTGAAACAGGCTGTTGCACTTTATAAGCCTGACTGGTATTCAAAGTGTTTCTAGTAGTGATAGTGCTTGCTTCTTTGCTACATTTCATGAATTAAAAAAAGTCAATCTCTGTAGCCTACTTAACTTTGTAAGAGATTTACACTACACACCAGAACTTTATCTAAATTCTGCAGACAATAAAAAAAAAACATATCTAATATTAACATTTTGTAATTTATGCTAACTTTGATCTTTCATAGAAAAACAAATGAAAATGAAAAATGAAAAACATTCTACATATAAATGTAACAATTTCAACTTACATTAGCTGTTACCGTGTCCAGGACTTTAGCATCTTCCAGATCTTCATGCCTGGTTTGATGACCAACCACAGAATAAAAAGCTTCTGCTCCCTTGGCGGCAGACACCATATGAATCACATGTGTATATCGATTGTCCCGAAGGTCCACATCATTCCATTTGTTGATTTCTTTCATTTTCACCCAGTCTTCTTTTGGGAGATCTGAATCAGTTTCAATGGTTCATCAATGAAATAATTATAAATATGAAGTATTCTATAAATGATTTACATTACCGTTATATTTTAACTATGTTTAGTCCTTTTTTAAGTTCTGCATATTACAGATCATTTCACAATGCCTCTGTTATAACAATGGAGTTTTTAAAATCTTCCTAATGTATAATAATATTTGATTGTAACATCTCATAACTGATACTGAATTTTAAAAAAAAAAAAAGCTTAATTTTTCACAATAATTTCAGCACCACAGCTTATAAGTATAAAATATGTTTTTCTGTAAGGTGGTTGGATGCATCAGCAAGCCATCTTGCTCACAACCGAGAGGCCTACAGGAGTGCTGTTAGAGAGGCAAAGTTCCGCAAGGGACATGCAAATGAATAAGGTGGTTGTGTGGTGTAGTGGTTAGTGTACTTGCCATATACTTTTATGCTACTGGGGTGAAGTTTTCCAGACTGACCAGCACCAAGGTTACCTCAGTCTCTGGAAATGGGTACTGAGGGCTTCCCTAGGAAAACAAAGACAGCCTGGATATGTACTGGCCTTCCTGTCTCACAATGCTGTGGTGGCCTAGAAATGTTACACTTCACAGACTACATCAGTGCCATGCCAATAGGCTTAGGCAGTCACTTCTCTCCATCTTAATCCTTCATGTCTCGAATCAATTCAATTATTTTCCCAGGTATTTCTGTCTTCTCCACCTTCTCTGCCATTTGTCTTTCCAGTCATGACCAATTTTTTGAGACATTCATGTCTGCTGATGTGTCCAAGAAACTCTGACTGTCTCTTTTTTATGTACGACACCAGTTTGAGATATTCTTTAGCCTGCTGTAATATTTCTTAATTTGCCTTTCTGGCTGTCCATGGTATGCAAAGCATCCTTCTTATGAACCACATTTCAGTAACCTTTATTCTTCATTCTAACTTACACTTATATACTTATATCCTTCCCGTGCCGTTAAACGTCACATAGGGCTCGCAAAGTAGTTCGCCAATTTTTCCTGTCTTCAGCGAGTCTTTCAACCTCATCAAAGGATTCTATGCCTGTTAACTTGGCCTCTCTTAATAATGTCCTCTTCAGAGTTTCACGCGGTCTGCCCCTTTTTCTTCGGCCTGTTGTGTTCCACTTGATAGCTTGTTTTGGGATTCTCTGATCATTTCTTCTCATCAAGTGACCAACATATGTCCATCTCCTTTTCCTGATCACCCATGAGACTGGTTGTTGTTCAGTCATCTGTCTTATCTCTGCATTGTTCTTGAATTCATTCCACTTGATGCCGAGTATTTTCCTTAGGCATTTGTTTTCAAAAGAGTCTAATTTCTTTTCTATTTCTTTAGTTGTTTTCCAGCTTTCACATGCATAAATGAGGGTGGATATTACATTTGAATTGAATAGTCTTAACTTGGTTTTTGTGCTTATAACTTTTGAATTCCATATGTTCTCAAGATTCTTGAAGATTGATGCTGCTTTTGCAATTCTGATCCTAACTTCATTCTAACTATTTATTCATAATCCATGTTTCACGTGCATAAAGTAGAATAGGTTTTATGAACACCTCACACACCTGTGGTATGCAAATGCCAAGGGATATAAATTTAAATATAACACAACCACTGGTGTTCGATATGAAACAAGTCATAATTTTGTGCCTCTCTGTAGCTCTGCTTCTGCTCAACACACTCAGCTGCCACATATTATTTAGCAGAAACAGGAGTACTCACAAGCTGAACCATCCATGACACCTCTGTCACAGATGAGAAGAGTGTCCTGTTTTCGATCAGCAGCAAGTCTGTGGTAGGTGTCTTCCACAACCATCATTGTCCGAATAATGTCTTCTTGGAACTTAAATACTGATGATCAAAAACAAGAAATATCTGGAATTCTTAAGCTCAAATCAAGACATGACTTCTCCATGCAGATAATAAACAGTTCAGTTTTAAGCAATACAAATTTTTTAAAAAACTGATTTACAAACAAACAAAAAAATTAGCCTTCTGTTTTTTTTTTCCTTTCTGTAACTGCAAACTTGCTGTTGATATCAGAGATGCAGACTTGAGGTGACTTACTTGAACTTGAGAGTGACTTGACTCATGTCATTTTGAATAATGACTTGTACTTGGCTTGAAAATGGTAAGAATGACTCTCTGGACTCTCTTGTATTAGTAATACTACATATGCTTCAATGACATCACTCCCTTGGATGCTGTTGGATATATGAAGTCTTGACACTTGAATGTGTCTCTGGCTGATACTAGGACACCAAACAAGAACTGGGTACACTGGCTTTCTAATAATTCCCAAAACAGACCTCTCAACAGGCTTCCCCAAAACATGAGGAAATAGTCCCTTCTCCATTACCAAGTTTAGTGTTAAACAAGCCCTTTAATTAGGAATATCTTAAATATATATGATAGTCTCTGCCAGCCTGGATTCACTGGCAGATGACTAAAAATTCAGACCTCTTGAGTTATGCAAGTAAAAACTTAAACCTTCAAGTTATGCACATAAGAACACAAATATCTACTTGTATCAACCACTATGTAGTCTTTTCCTTCTGTGAGTGTACCTTGCTCTGTGATTCTTCTATGAAGAGTTCTGGTGTGCTCCCACATGCAGGGCTAAGCACTTGGCCAAGAAAAAGCCTATATGATACATGATGTAATGACCTCACTGGGTAAAATGGTTGCTTTTTCTTGAATATTGGTATTTTAGCACTTAGGTCAAAACAGCATCCCTGCAACATGCAAATTATACCTTGCCATCCACCCTAGCACTGAATTCCCTAATATGCCTTAATGGCATGGAAATGGGAATTTTACCTTACCATCCAGGTAGGAGAGACTAAGCAGAGAGAAAATACCATGTGCATGACCTCACCATTAGTGGTGGGTGAGTCTTTCTTTTTGGCCATATGTCAAGGATGTTAGGTTAGTCATTAAAACAAGACTTAAGACTTCTCACATGTAGAATGCAACTTCTCCAGGTAATTTTCTGTGTAAAATAACTTCTAGAAAAAATGTGCAGAATTCAGGTGCTTCACATAGTTAGTTAGCTGATTCTCCTGGGCCAAAGGCGGCACATAGGTCGGAGGACAAGGCTCTCCATGTCTGTCGATTTCTTGCTACTTGCTTTAGATCTTCAGTGCTTCTGATGAGCATTGTTGAACACACTGTTGAACATGCTCATGTCAAAAAGTTACATACAGAATTTTCAGGCCAAGTAGTGATGTGAGTGAGGGAACAGGTTTAGCCTGAATTTCTGCATCGGGTATGATTAACTGGTCATTATTCAAGACAAGATTTCTGCTTTTGAGCAGAAGCAATTTCTGGGTATTTTGTGCTTCAGATCTCTTAATTACAAGGCTGCACCCACTCCATCATGCAGATCATGTCACTGGGTCTACAATTCATAAAATAAACAGCAGGGACAATAAATATGCACTAAAATGGAATGAGGTAGCTACAAAAGATGTGTTACAGCACAGACATCTATATGTACCATTGCCAGGAGTGATGTGTTTTGGCATGAAGTACTACTCCATCTATGGGTTAAATAGTTTAATTTTAAATACATAGATGAATGTAGTCAGTGTTGATTATATCTGCAGTGGTATCTGAAACTGACATTTTCAAACATAAGAGACTAAATTCAGCATACAGCCCTGTTTGCTGGAACCAATAAACCATCTGAGTTGTAAGCATTTAATGAGTCAATGAAGCAAATATTTAGTGACATTATTTGGAGAAATTCAATGAAGCAAAATAAATTAATTGACTGTCACTTGAAGAGTTCTTTCACAGTACACAGTATCTGACATAAATAAGACTCCAAACTCCAAACCCAAAGACAAAAGAACCATCTGCTAAACTCCATGCAGAAACATGAACACTATTACTACACAAAACATTGTGTAAAATACCTTGTTCTCTGTTGAGATCTGAAAATCTGACTCCTCCACTGAAACATTAAGAATAAAATGTTAGCATCAATGAAACATTATCCTACACTGACTGGATAAAAGATTTATTCAAAAATAAAAAGTAAATATAATAATTTTAAAAAAACCAAACAAACAAAGCACACATGCACACACTTTTTTGTTATTTAAAACTTGAATTTCTAAACTATGATATCAAGAACATATTACACAAAACGTTTCACTAGAATAATCTATTCTGTGGTTATCTATAGTCAAATTTCTTACAAAAGAACCATTAAACATTTTAAAAACAAAGGGACCTGATAAAATCAGAATCCTAACGATCATTGTATAACTGACAAAGAAAAGTAAGTCAACAGAGGCCATAAACACTTCATGTCTGATAAACACTTTAGTTACTCTGATCTAAGCAGGTGGTAAACTGAGCTTATCAAGTGCCACCCCAAATAATGATGGTTACAGATCTTGATCTCTAAATTTTCCACAAGCTCAAATCCCCTACTTTCAATCATGCCATTGTGTCAGACTATCTTTTATTTAAGCCTATAAGCCTCTTTTTCCATATACTTTCTCTTTTGTTCTTTTTCTTATAGTGTTAATTAAATCCCTTTTTTTTTGTTGACTTTTATAAGACCTACTTTCATCACTGCTCTGGCCCTCTTTCCTGGACATAACATATGACATGCTTCTTGAGCTAAACACAAACTGACCTCATATATATAAGGGCTGACTCTGGAGCTCTGTAGACCTGTGGAGATGAACAGAAACATGTCACTTACAGCAGGGTATCTCAACCGTTTTCTTTTAGTTTCATTAAAACTGTCTCTGTGGGTCCCTTTCAGCTCTGCTGCTATAAGCAGACATTATTTATGTCTTTTAGTCACAACCCCTAGGAATATAGTTCAGTCTCTAGAAGAGCATGTCCCCTATTGTGAAGCCCTAATCTGTAGTAAATGTTTCTAACACATCCACAAAGTTCCTCTCAAGTAAGGACTTCATCATTTGGTCAGATATCAACACCAATCTCTTTCAGAAATGTGACAATTCATCTCAGGTTTTCAACATCACCACAGAATTCTTACAGGAGACTGGGATCCAGACAGGGCCTTTGCCTGAGTGGGTTTTATAGCTGAAGCACGGACAGAGAAGTAATGTGCCCTACTTGTTACCACACCTAAAAGTTTCTATTACTGAAACCTTAATGAAACAATTTAATTTACTAAAAAAAAAAGGAAGGGAAGAGCAGCTTTAAAAAGAAACACAAAAATGTACACAGGTCGATCAGAAAAAAAAAAGGATACAAGAACAATTAATTAAAGACACGTTAACTGACGTATGTAATTTTTGACCTGGATATTCATTAGGCGGTGCAAGTTGTCAGTGTAAATGTTTTAACCATGTGCTGTGAGCTACAGATGTGCAGTTACACATCAAAATGGCATAATATCTGGAAAACTGGTCTCTCTTTGAAGTGAGAGATGTGATGAGATTTTTATGGGCTAAGAATGTGTCAGCTCCTGAAATTCATTGCCATCTTGTCAAGGTTTATGGTGAAAATGTTATGAGTGGATACCATATGGCAAAATGGTGTCACTCAATCCAATCTGGTAGGAATGATGTGGAAGGCAGATACTGGAAACAGTGGGTGTCAAAGTTCATCAACAGCAGAGGTCACTGCAGCACATGTTGAGGACTGAGCTATGGCAGTGTTAAACACCTCATGGTGGATGTGAACAGTCAAAAATGAAGTTTTTCTTAATAAAAAATATGTTTTTGTCAGATTAAAGCAAAATGTTAACCTGGGGGGGGGGGCTCTTTTTTTTTTCTATTTATCCTACATTTTCTTAAACTCTGATGACTTAGCAAGAGTATAATTCTCTGCTTGGTATAATTCTTGTTATAATTCTTGCAGTCTTTCAGTATGGTTGTGATTTTTAAAACAGAACAGAGCCAAAACTTATGATCTCAAGCAATAACCATTTCCAAAAATACATAACTAGATAATAAAAATAGGTGTTTTTTTTAAACAGATACAAGCCTGTTCAGTGTTACAATCTTCATATAATACATTCAATTTATTAAACTCTCACTGCAAAGTTGCATAGCATCTAACAAAATTTCTAAAGTCATGTAATCTCCATATAAGGGATGTCAGATTATGTGTGGATGAGGTTTCCATATTTGTCAACTGACAATGCCATGCCAGATGACAGCACTGTGCAGCACCATCTACGTGGCATCCATAGCTAAACATGGTGGGCTTATAAGCAGTGGTCCAAACAGAAGGTATGTTCTGTGATCTAATTTTTGAACACAAAGTAGATCCTACTTGCAGAAATTCATTGCCAGTTAGTGGAAACCTATGCAAATAGTGTAATGAGTCAACAGTGTATGGCAAAATGGTGTGCAGAATTTTTAACTGGGTTAATGACAGCTAGCAGCACAGCAAGGAGTGGCAGACCCACAACAGGAGCACAGGATGTACGACATCAAACAAACACATGTCAGACATGTAATATTGGAGAATAAACTGTGAATGAACTGACATATAGTCTGTCATGTGGAAAGATATCTAGGATGACTGCACAGTTGGGATTTCATATGATGGGTGCCATGAACTTTTTGCTGAGGACCACAGGGCAAAGAGAATGGCATATGCCTTGTCACTCCTGCAACAATATGCCACTCACGGCCACAATTTTCTGAAACACACTGTCACCAGTGATGAGATGTGGGTTATGTTATCATCCGAGGCTGTTGACAAAAGGTGTGTTGCTTCTCCATCATGATGCTTTCCCACCCACGGGCACTTCAATTCAAGAACTACTGCAACAATTTCAGTGGGAGAATTTGGACCATCTGCCATATAGTCCCAGTCTGGTGCCAAGTGATTTTGACTTTTCCTACTTCTCAAAGAACATCCTGGTGGCCACAGACTTCAGAGTGATGAGGATGTTGAAACAGCAATGACATGGTGGCTCTGTATCACCGACACTGCATTTTATGAGACGGACATTGAAAAACTTGTCTTACACTTAGACAAACATCTCAACTGTCATGGTGACTATGTGGAAAAAATAAGTGTCCGTCATGGAACACAGTGTAAAGTGTGTTAAGTCCAAATAATTTTTGCCCTTGAAGTAATCTTGCTCTCTTGTCTCGTCAGTGCCCAAGACACATGAGACTTCTATTACCAAGAAATTTCCACTTTTCATGAAGTAAAAACCCATGCAAACACTGAATGACCCTCATGCAAAATAATATTTTGAATGAAAAGATCACAAAAGACAAACACATAAAAAAAATAAGTAGTAAGCTCTGTATACAGACTAGTACACTAAATTTTTTTTTTTTTACAGAACATATGTGACCTCGGAAGTGAACAAAGAAATTTTCTGCTGAAGAAAACTAAGAGCAACTGAGAGATGAAAAGCCTGACAACAGAAAACTGACATGATTAAAATATTTTAGAAGAATTAATAATCTAGTGATGTAGGACCTATGACACTCAGTTTTGAGAGGAAAACAGAAATGAATATGATGCATCCTAGAATCAAAATGTAGCAAAAAAGTAAACTTTGAAGTAATGCCCAGACCTCTGTCTGTACAATTATTCAGATCTTTTATACATCTGACACTGAGACTGGTGCTTACTGAAACAAATTAACAAGCTGTGAATTCAGAGAAAAGAAAAAGTAGAAATCCAATAGCACAGCTGCAATATTTGTTACCTTCCAACCCAAGTTTTCAAAAAATGTGCTCAATCTTGTCTGGCCTGTTGTTTTCCCTCCACATGGTCCTAAAGAAAATAACCAAGAATATTAAGTTAGTAAGCCCTGTGTTAAAAATAAATCTTCTAATAACAAAAGACAAAAAGTTATAAAAAAATCATTTGTTACATTATCCTGATTTTTCTTTTCAATGCTAAACCACAGGTATCCACGTGACACTGACATCACAGCCAGCAATAGCAGTGAGATCCTGTCAAACTTTCAAGATATGCCCCCAGACAGACTGTTGTCACACAACACTCTGACCAGTGAGGTATGTAGGGACAGATGTGGTCCCTTGGTGATAGAGCTCACTGAGAACTCTGAATCTTAAGTCTGCTCTGGTAACTAAAGCCTTGGACCTTATCATCTCATATGATGACAGTTGCCTCTTAGCTCTGACTCTACCACAAGGACTGGGCTTTAGTGAGACTGCAGACAAAGAGTCTGCAGTCTCACTAAAGCCCAGTCCATGTGGTAGAGCTGCATGTACAACATACAATCCAGAGTGCCTCACCATGAAGGAAGAAATTCTCCATCTTCAGGGGCAATCTGTCCCATCTCCCTTTTGATCTTCTTCTTTGGCTTTCCAAGCCATTAATGCTCATTGCTACAGATAAAGTTCACCTCCATTTCTCTCTATTTCTAATCTTCTCTCTCCAGTTGGTGACACCAATTTCTTTTATATCCTCTTCTATGTTGTTTTTCCATCACTGTCTTGGTCTATTCTTTGGTCTTGTTTCCTTCATCTCTTGTACATATATCATTTTAATTTGTTCTCTTCCATTCTTTCCACATGGCCCAACCAGCGTAATCTGTTTAGTTTCAAGACATTATAGTCCACTATGATTTAAATAAACTGTTAAGTTCAGAGTTCTTTTTATCTTTCCATTCACCACTGTTGGTATCTTCTACGGGCCCAAAGATTCTTCATAAAATCTATGATTGATAGTTTATAATTCATTGGGATTTAAATAAGCTGTTAAGTTCAGTGTTATAAACACCCTAATAAAATGGAGAGTGACAGTAGTAAGCACTGATCTCACTGCCTTCAGTCCAAGACTGACCAAGAAGACAGAAGCCGCCTAGCGCTTGAGAACCGCTACATTCAGGAATATGGGATGCTGGAACCACATGGTTTGAACTCATTATTCAGCTACACCTAACATTCTCCTCTTCCACAATCATAATCCCTCCCCACTAAGATCCACTCCCTTCTTACAACCCCTCTACCCCAACTATAACCACCTATTTCACCTTCTCCCAGCTAGATTACCACTGTATCACTCTCTTTCCCCTCCATGGCTTTCCCGCCCACCACCCTCAGTTACAACCCACCTATCATACATCCCAAGTCTCCATTTAAATACTCTCTACACTCCACCATGCACATTTCTGACACACAGCATCAGACAAGCCACAGCTTCTTACAAGTTACATCTAAGTGTTCTATTAATTTTATTTGATTTTTTTTAAAATATAGCATTCATGTGAATTATACTTTATCTCCTCTCTCTATTTCTTTGTCCTGTGAGTTTTTGTATGATTAATTAAGGCTCAAGCCGAAACATCACAACTGCATACTCATTAAGTAATGAAGCTGTTTCTACTTTTTCCAAAGTTTATACATTTGATATCACAGCTTTACTGTAGTGGCTTCGTGTACAGTTATATACTCATACACTAATCATTGTGTGTGACCACAAGTCTGTGTCATTACCAAATCCTCATTTGAGTTACAATTTCTTCATCAGTTTCATCATCTGTTGAGTTTCAGGTTCACATTTAAAAGGGAAAAAAAAAATAACCATTATAATCCTTAAAATATTCTCAGATTTGTGATTCACACAAGAACTTGAAACTTATGGCTATAAAAGATTTAGTTTCACTGAAATATATGCAAAACACAACAAGATTCTATAAACTTGTATCAGTTCAACAGTACTTTATGACTGAAAGACTTGGGCAACAAAGAAATGGTTCAACGTCCATGTACGTGGGACCAAAAGGACATTCATTCAAATTGTTATGCAACAAAAACACCCAAAAAAAAAGAATTAGAAAATAAAACAAGAACCATACTAGACAGGGACAGCCAATGCATTAAAAAAACCTTTTATTTTTAATCAGTAATGATGACTAATTGCATTCATCAGTACCAATCATTTTTTTAAACCCAGGTTATTTTTAAAAAATAGTAATAACCATGTGGTTTCTTTTTCATTCTAAAAAGCTAGATATGAAAGCAACAGCCATATTTCATTTTATAATAATTATCCCGTTGAATTTTGACTGACATATCACAACAGCAGTATTAGCTTCTTATAAGATGTGTACAACAAAGACGGTCACGCTGTCGCACTTCTGTGGGAGCTTATCAAGGCGTGATGATTACCACGCTACAAATCTCTCATACTTGCTGGGCGTAAATCATGACTGCCGCGATTAAAAACAGCATATAGGTCAAATAATACAAATATTCAGGATTACGCATTGTTCTGACTACCGTTATCTCTATCAGCAAAAACGTGTAATATAGTAACATATGCTTTCCTTATTTGTAAATATGTTACATTTTCTAGCGAAAGAACTGATTTCCAATGAATGACCTACTATGAAGTGTTATTCACACATGAATTCGCTGCACAAAGAACGTCTTATAAATGACGAAATCATCCATACTCTATATCAGCAAATTACATAAATATCATGATTTATATTCACCTCCTGTGAGAACGACCCTGTAGAATTTGTACCGATTTTCTGTGCAGTTTTCTTGTGACATGTTAGCAGCTACCGATCCGGTCTGTCCGTCTCCTGCAGCGACGTAACCTCTAGAACAGCAGACGCGTCCGCGAACGATAGATAAGCCCCGGTGCACGGCTCTTACAAAGGGCGTAAACCTCTTCATTTGTGCAATATGTTAAAATTACGAACCAGGAATTTCGATACAAACGAAACAAGTGTCTATATAATCCATTTTATTTTCTTATTTTTCTTTATCCGAGGGCCTGTTGTTTTCAATATCTATCTCTGTAAAATAATAATAACAATATAATAATTTTTTGGTAAACAAAAGTATTCAAATTTAAAAAACAAACATTGTTTCAACCCCCCCCCCTCTTTTCCAGATCTCGTGTTAAAATTCTAATTTGCTGATAATCATAACTAATTATGTCAGTCCGTAAGAACAGTGAAGAGAAAAACCTCTATCTTAATGCAAAGAAAATTAAATTGATGATAACTGACAAAACAAACAAGGCACCTGAAATATGTATCAATGTGGAAAAACTGGAAGAAGTGGAGAGTTTTGAATATCTTGGATCACTATTAACTAATAATGGAGATACAATGAGGGAAATTAAAAGCAAGACATCTATCACTCTTCAGAAAGTAAAACAACTAAATAATCTGTGGAGAGGAACAGGCAGAACCACAAAAATAAGATTTTTAAGGGCATGCATCTTTCCCATCGCAACATATGCCTGTGACACCTGGACACTTAACAAAACAGCTGAGAAACGCATAAATACCTTTGAATGTAAATGCTACAGAAGAGTTCTTCAAATATCATGGACACAAAAAAGAATAAATTATCTATATTACAAGAACTTAATATTGAAGAAGACTGGCTAGTAAAGAGGATTAAACAGAGAAAACTTAAATATTTTGGACACATTAAACGTCATGATTTTCTAGAGAAGACCATTTTGGAAAGGTACATAATAGGAAAAAGAAAGAGAGGAAGACCAAGGCGAAGATGGCTGCAAGACATCGTTGATGATCTGCAAATGGATGCATCAGCAGCAGGCCATCTTGCTCACAATCGAGAGGCCTACAGGAGTGCTGTTAGGGAGGCAAAGTTCCACAAGGGACATGCAAATGAATGAATGATAATCACCTTAACTAACCCTAAATGTTATATTTACATCTTCTTGAAAAGAGAATGAGTGATACATCCGGACCTAATAAAGCCCAAAGATAAATACCACACATACAAAATAACACACGCACACAAATTAATGCATATCCGTTACACAATGGTAACATACTGACTTTATATGCCGCAGTTGTTTCTTCTTCAAGATGTATTGCTTTGTCTCAACACGGCCAAACAAGATATTTCAGTTCAGCCAAAAGTCAATAGTGAGCTGCAGGACAAATCTTTGTTTATCAGAACCTGACTGAGGGATAATGTTTAACATAACGGCCCAAAACACATTTATTTCTCTGTAGGCATTTAATTACTAATCCTTACAGCCTGCATCTAGTGTATCCGGATGTAAATTTATACCTCTCTTTGTTAATACGTAACATAGGCTTGTTCGGGCTGCCGCCCCCTTTTTCTCCCTGGCCACATTCTTCTTATGTATTACTAGCACAACGACTTATTAAACCAGGACATGCATTATACAACTAAAAACTTCAACTGGCAAACCAAGTTATTAATTTAAAACAACATGAAGGAGTACACCTACTGCATTATTTTCTCAACGTTTAATGTCATTGATGAGTAGGAATACAAGTTTCTCAAAATCAGGCTAAAAAGTGCTAAGGAGAAGTCTTAGATCTCCACGTTCAGTAACTTTCAGTCCACACTATATTCCTTACATTTCACCAGCTAGAGAAGACTTCCTTGCCATCATCCTTAGATTTCGCCCCCACACCCTTTTTTAAAGGTCTGTTCTGTTGAATTCTGACCAACCAATAAGATGTGGAGGATAATGAATTCTGACCAACCAATAAGATGTGGAGGATAATGAATTCTGACCAACCAATAAGATGTGGAGGATAATGAATTCTGACCAACCAATAAGATGTGGAGGATAATGAATTCTGACCAACAAGTAAGATGTGGAGGATAACGAATTCTGACAGACCAATAAGATGTGGAGGATAATGAATCCAAGATTCGAAATCATCGTTCGAAAAGATTCCATCTCATTTTCTTGTCAGTGCATATATATGCCGCATCCGGATTCAGAGTTGAAATTCTAAGTTTCACTGAAACAAACAAATGGTAGCAGTAATCACATTAGCACTACATGTAACAGTAGTTGTAGCAGTGATAGCAAGTAATCATTCTCAGTGGCACATTCATCATCATCACCAGGTGCCGTGCCGACTGGCGTTGGCTATTATGCTTCTCTAGAGTACCCGATCCTTCATGCAGGCCATCAGCTCAGTTGGTGATCTACTCTCACACTATCCCGTCAGACTGTCCAGTATCATTTCTCTTGGTCTTCCTCTGGATCTTCTTCCTTCTATTTTTCCTGTTGTTATAATATTTTCAATGCCCCCTCTTCTCATTGCATGTCCTATGAAAGTACATTGTCTCTCTCTTATTTTTCTGACAAGATTTGTTGTCTCTCCAGTTCTTCTCATACATTCTTCATTAGTTATCTTTGCTGTCCAGGGGATTCGCAACATTCTTCTAATAAACCACATTTCTGCTGCTTCCAATGATTTTTGTGCAGACCTGCCTATTGTTCATGATTCACTTCCATATAACAAGATAGGTTCAATATAGCATTTTAGGACTCGTTTTCTAACATTCATTGATAAGGATGTGTTGAATAATACGTTTTTCATTCTCTGAAATGCAGTTTTTGCTTGGCCTATTCTGTTCATAATTTCTGTTCTGCATTTCCCTTCTGAAGTTATTACTGCTCCAAGGTACTTGAATTTCTGCACCTGCTTTAGAATAGTTCCATTTAATTTTATACTGCATGCTGGTGGATTCTGTTTCTTAGATATAACCATAGTCTCTGTCTTTTTGATGTTCAAAGTAAGGCATTTCTGTTCACTTTCTTTGGCGACTTTCTCCAAGAGATTTTGCAGGTCTTGTTGGTTCTCAGCTATCAGTAATGTGTTGTCAGCATATCGAAGGATGTTAATATTGTATCCTCCAATTTTTATGCCTGGTTCTGTGATGATCGTTCTTAGAATATTCTCGCTTTACAGGGAAAAAAGGTCTGGAGATAGTACACATCCTTGTCGTACCCCTTGTTTTATAGGTTGATATTTTCCAGTTCTGTTTTCAACTTGAATTGCTGCTTCTTGCTGCCAGTATAGATGTTTTACAATCATCAGGTCTTTGCCGTCTGTATTGATGTCTTCAAGTATTTTAATAATTTCATTATTTTTCACCTTGTCAAATGCCTTGGTGTAATCAATGAAGCATAAGTAGAGATCTTTCTGTACTTCTAAAGCTCTTTCTGTTAGTGTTCGTAAAGCATAAATGGCATTGTGTGTTCCCTTTCCTTCAACAAATCGAAACTGTTTATCTGCTATTTCCATTTTTATCTTTTTCCTTGTTCTTCTCATAATGATTTTCAGAAGTAGCTTCGTTATGTGACATGAGAGGCTGATAGTCCGGTGGTCATCACATTCCTTTGCATTTGGTTTCTTTGGTAGTGCTATAAACGTGGAGTTAATCAGGTCACTGGGAATATAACCACTGTTGTAAATGTCATTCAGTAACTTGGTTATTATTTTTATTCCTGTCTCCTCTAGTGCCTCTATTTCTTCTATTGTTATATTATCAGGCCCATTCGCTTTTCCTTTCTTCATGTATTTGATGGCATCTATGATTTCATCTTCAAGTATTGGTGGTCCATCACAGTTTTTAGTATCTGGTGTTAATTTTGGTCTTTCTCTTCCATATAGCTCACCGATATACTCTGTCCACCTGTCCACAATGTCTTCTTTTTCCATTAACATTTTACCTTCTTTCGATTTCAGGCATCCTGTGGTATATTTTGTTTTCCTGCCTGTGAGTTCACTAATTCGTTTGTGCATGTTTTTGCTGTCTTTATTATGAGACTCCTCTATCTGTCTGCACTGTTCATTTAACCACACTTCTTTTGCTTCTCTGCATTTGCGTTTTATTTCTTTATTTATCTTGCTATATTTTTCCTCGTTATTTTTACTCTTGTCCATCAGTCCTAAGATGTCGCCTGTCATCCATTTATTTTTAGGGGCTTTTTTTTTTTTTGGTGGTATTATCTCCTTAAAGAGAAATGATACTGGACAGTCTGACGGGATGGTGTGAGAGGAGATCACCAACTGAACTGATGGCCTGCATGAAGGATCGGGTACTCTGGAGAAGCATAATAGCCAACGCCAGTCGGCACGGCACCTGATGATGATGATGATTATCTCCTTAACAATTTGGTGGATAGAATCTCTTAACATTGCCCATTTTTTATCTATACTATTTATCTTTGCTATTGCATTGTATTTATTTGTTATAATAACTTTGTATTGTTCTCGCAGTTCTTGGTCATTTTTAAGGAGTTCTATATTCAGTTTGATGTTTATCACTTTTCTGCCTGCTTTCTTTAGCTTTATTCTAATTTTTCCACAGAGTAGGTTATGGTCACGATTGCAGTCATCTCCTGGCATGGTTTTTGTTGTCAGTAATGCATTGCGGAATCGTTTGTTGATTAATATGTAGTCTATCTGGTTAAAAGTATTTTTGTCTGGGCTGCACCACGTTGCCAGTCTTCGAGGATGTTGTTTAAACCAGGTGTTTCTTAGAACCATGCTGTGTATTCTTGCCCATTCAATTAATTTACAACCTCTGTCATTCCTCTCCCCCAGTTCATAGTCACCAACGATGTCTGAAGTTCTTCCTTTACCAACTACGGTAACTTCATGTGACTTTGTGTGTTTTAGAGCTGTCTCTATGTCATTATAAAATAGCTGTACATCTTCTTCAGAACTTTCAGATGTTGGAGCGTACACTTGTATAACATTCATGTTTATTGGTTGTCCTTTCAGTTGGGCTAGCAGGACTCGGTCCGAGATGTTCAAATATCCTACAGTTGTCCTTGCTGTTTGTTCGTCAAATACTATTCCTACTCCTCGTTCATGTTTCTCACTTCCTGAATATATTATTGTATATTTATCAGAGTTTATCTTCTCTGCATCTGTCCATCTAACTTCACTCATTGCTAATATGTTGATTTTCATCCTTTCCATTTCCATCTTTACATTTTCTAATTTTCCAGCCTGGAATAAAGTTCTAACACTCCATGTTGCTATATTCAACTTGTTAGTTTTGCCACCAGTAGCCTGATGACGATCTGGCCTCACCTGTGGCTCGTGAGCTGCCCTACCGGACGAGGCTGTTCCAAAGGAACATCCATTAACGTCGTTCATGGCAACTCTATTACTCTGAATAAGCATAATTGTTCTTGGGAGCTACAACAGTGGTTTCCCGTTGCCTTCTGTCGGTTTTTGTACGGACTCTCCGCTAGCCTTTGGACTCCCTGTCCTACCCGCAAGGCAGCGGGAGCGAGAGGTTTTAAGGCGCCTCTGACCCGCCCTGGTATTCCCTTCACTGAGCACCTGAGGCACTTTATAGGAGTAGTAGAGCCACCTACTACCCCACCTCGCTCTCTGAGTCTACCGCCAGTTGGTCCGCGCCTGCTTATTTGGATAACTCCTAGTTCACACGGATCCTCCATATCTGGAGGACTTTCACCATTCGCCACCTGTGACGCGATAGGTTGGGGATGGTCACCCCAGCTTTACCCCACAGTGGCACATTGCATTTTAAAAAAAAAAATTAACCATGTCTGTCGAAAGACTAACAAAGTGACCAAAAAAAAACCGCACACGCCGCAGAGTCATGTGTTCTTGCACTAAGTGCAGTTCTATCAGTCCAGTAGCATTTGCATGCCGTAAGGGTGTGAAGTGTTAATGCGTTCACATTTCTAAGCCACTACACCATTTAAGATGAGAATGCCAGGACCTATCCTCACTGCCTTTGCTTTCCTAGGGAAGTCTTCGAAACGGTGTCGTCGGCCCGAAAGGAGTCAGCCCGCGTGAGAAATCGAATCGCGGACATTCTGACCGGCAAACGCGTGCATTACAGAATACACCAAAGAAGTAAATAAGCTTTAGTCTCTGGTTCATTATACACAGTCATTGTCTCAGGCTTACCAGGCGATCTAAAAACCAATGTGGAGACCAATAACACGCTTCTATGGGCAGACTACACACAAAGAAATAGATTTCAAGACAAATTTACACTTGGACGCGAATGATATGCCCAGTCACAGCGGATCCATTCATGTGACTGACGCTTATTAAATCAGGGCTATCACTATCTGTCAGATTTTGTACTAAAGAGCGGCAAATATATTTTAAATAACTGCTAGATGTCGTTATCTTACAACTCATTCTGAGATGAAAGTCTGGGCACTATAATTAAAAATACAATATTTCAGCTCCGTTCGCAAGCAGGACTAAGAAATGCAAAGAAATGATCGAACTTCAAGCCTGGCAAAAGGGATGTTGCAAAAAGGATATTGCAACTATGTATGCACGAGAGCTTGGTCACCTGGTCATGATAAGAGAACAGTAAAAACTGTTCTGTGAAACCTGTGATTAGAAAATATACCATAAAGATCGCTCACATTTAAATTTTTTATATGATTCACATAAAACAAGGGATCCCTCACGGGTGCATATTGTCACCTTACTTATTTAACTTGTATACTGAAAATATAATGAGGAATGTTAGAGAAAATGTAGACAAAGAATATTACGATGCCATAACAATTGGAGGTTATTAAATATCAGAGATTAGATATGCTGATGACACAGTATTACTGTCCACAACACAAAAAGGAATGGAAAAACTAATTATGTCAGTCCGTAAGAACAGTGAAGAGCAAAACCTCTATCTTAACGTAAAGAAAACTAAGTTGATGACAACTGACAAAACAAACAAGACAGCTGAAATATGTATCAATGAGGAAAAACTGCAAGAAGTAGAGAGTTTTGAATATCTTGGATCACTATTAACTAATAATGGAGATACAATGAGGGAAATTAAAAGCAAGACATCTATCACTCTTCAGAAAGAATAACAACTAAAGAATCTGTGGAGAGGAGCAGACAGAACCACAAAAATAAGGTTCTTAATGGCATGTAACTTTCCCATGGCAACATATGCCTGTGAGACCTGGACACTTAACAAAACAGATGAGAAACACATAAATACCTTTGAATGTAAATGCTACAGAAGAGTTCTTTAAATATCGTAGACACAAAAGAGAACAAATATATCTATACTACAAGAACTTAATATTGAAGAAAGGTGGCTAGTAAAGAGGATTAAAGAGAGCAAAATTAAATATTTTAGATACATTAAATGTCATGATAATCTAGATTAGACCGTCTTGGAAGGGTAGATAATAGGAAAAAGAAAGAGAGGAAGACCAAGGCGAAGATGACTGCAAGACATCGTTGAGGATCTGCAAATGGATGCATCAGCAGCAGGCCATCTTGCTCACAACCGAGAGGCCTACAGAAGTGCTGTTTGGGAGGCAAAGTTCCGCAAGGGACATGCAAATGAATGAATGAATATGATTCACGCACACTAAATACATTTGTCGCAACGCAAACTCTTCGAGTCTCCGAGCAACACATCTGGAACATCTGGAACAGATCTGCGCTGTAAAGCTACAGTGAAACTAATAGGTAAGGAAAGGATCTGTTGAACAGAGCACCTTTCAAGTATGTCAACAGTCTTTGGATTTGCGGACAGAAATAAACATTTATTATCTTCACATGCACAGGACTTTAATAATTACAAGTTTATATGTGTGTATGTTAATCTATTTTAATGTGAAGATCATAACCGAACAACGTAATAAAATAAATGAAGTAGTAAAAGCACCATTAAATGAAGAAAAAAATGAACATACATTTTCCCTCGTCCAGCACTTTTTTTTTAAAGCGGAAGATGAAAGTGGTTTGGAGAATATGACGTGGCCTGAGTCAAAAATGATTGATTGATAAATGGTTGATAAATTGACAGCCAATCTCTGAGTCTGGAGATTATAAGAAGCTGACACGAAACGTTTACCTGAAGATTCGCAGCTAGTCACATTAAAGGTAAGAATTTCATTTCATATTGTCAATGTGTTCAAATTAAATGAAAGATGACGATGAGATAGAGTCATTGTAGTCACATAAAACATTGGAAAAAACATTGCTTTTCATGAAGAGCTGACACCAACTCCATCTCATTGTCTTCCAAACTTCTTTTTCCTCTTTCTCAAATTTTTGGAACGAAAATCTTCATTGAAAGTCTTGAAAAGATTAAGAACTTCTGTTCTAGAAATCAGGTGCCATGAATGCCACTCGTAACTACTATCTGTTTCAGTTGTTGTTGTTTATTTTTTCATCAGTGTCCTTTCCATAGTCAGCATTTTTGCTTGCTTTCAATTGATCCAAAAACAGAACGTTTATATTGCTTGTTGACTGATTCTAGTTAGCTAGTTAAACGATTTGACCATCTTATTCTCTATGTAGTTTGCGCTGTCTCAACAGTTTCCAAATGAATCTGTTATTTCTGTCAGTTCTTATAGCATTAAATAATCTGTGAATCTTACAATTTCTCGTTCTTATCTTTGTTAAGTATGAGCGTCCGGGTGTGATGAAAGAGTTGATAATTCACTGAGAATAACTGTTACTTCTCTACCGCTCTAGTCGATTTGACTCATTTAGATGCTGCTGCCGGCGACGGTTCTGTAAATTAAAAGATAAATCCATGGCAATATTGTACTACGGCAAGGGAACTAAACGGTCACTCTAACAGATCCAGAGAAGAGGCTTAGCTAGCTGCCCGATGCCGCCCCACTCGTATCAAACGTTAGGAACTGCATTCCCTGCAGCCCATTCAGTCCCTCAGTTCTGCGGGAAAATGAAGAGGGGGGGAGGAAGAACATTGTAGATCTGAAGAGATTGCTGGAGCTAGGACAAATTAAAGGTGCTGGCAGGAAATCCGAACTGTGTGTGTCAGAAAATGCATCGTAAACAACCTACTCTAGAATGGATACTGCGACATGCGGTGGAGATTACTCGTATATGGGGTTGTCCCGAATGTAGTGAAGCCGGAGTCTGAAATTTGAAACTTTGAATCTTTTGAACCTTTGAATTGTTACTGTGTGCTTTGTATTTGTGTTTATTTTTCCTATTAAGCTTTCTGAACCTAGAAAAAGAAATACTGTTGCTTCCGTAAATAGGTAAAAACTGTCTTTACCTTTCTTACCATTAGTATTTTTTTCTTTTCTTTTTTCGAATAGCTTCAATGCAGTTATTCCAACAATTGTAAAATAAATCTATTTTATTGAAATCTAACGACAAGACACTATCTACCTTAAGACTTGTTATTATTTTGCATTAACATATGCCAAAGACAGAAATTCATTCATTCAGCTTTCCGAGTCATTGCGGCTCACTGCTCCAGACAAGCCTTGTCTCCATTCCTCTCTGTTCTTAGTCTTCTGTCAACTGTCCATTCCAAGGGCTCGTAGGTCTTCTTTCAAGTTGTCACTCCACCGTTGTCACCGTCTGTCTCTTGGTCTGTTTCCTTTAATCACTTTTTGTTTAAACCTTTTTGTTTTATCTGTCTATTCTCGTCCATCCTATCCAAGTATCCGAGCCATCTCAATCTGTTGTTTTTCATAATGTTAGTTATAAATGGAGACTGAAGTAGCGTGTGTATTGCTTTGACAAACATGGTCTGTTTAAAGGTGCAAACCATGATATGTAAGCAACTAATTCCCTTCTGATGGGAAGGCAGAAAAGAATTAATGTATAATTGGAAGTCTGCTTTCATTGGTCATTATTACATACGACGGCGTGTAAAAAAAGTAACCACAAATCAAGGGATGTAATCACTGAAATATTGACTCGCCCTCGTATGTCTTTTTCTTTCTCTGTGTGTGTTAGATATTTTCCGTAACTTTAAAATCCATCCAAGAAGACGTTAGTTTATGCAAAGATTTCGCTATGTCGTGTAATGTTCTGCATTAATGATTTGACTTATAACACTTGGTACAATCACTTAACTAATTTCGCTCGTTACTGTAGAATGATTGTGAATATTTTAATCTTGTCGTGGTTTCTTTGCCGCCAGATGAGGGCTGTGAGCAAAGTTCTGTTCCCTCTGCTCCTGGCACTGGCACATGCAATGCCACAGCTGGGCAAGCCAGATGACAGTAAGTTTCCTTATAGTTAAGATTAATGTTTAACATAGACATCAGAACAGCACAATTCCAGACATAAGATTTAACCCGGATGGTATTAACGCTGTATTTTTTTAAAATGTATTTCACATTGAATCATTTCAGTCAGTTATTTGCATGTCCCTTGCGGAACTTTGCCTCTCTAACAGCTCTCATGTAGGCCTCTAGGTTGTAAGCAAGATGGCCTGCTGCTGATGCATCCATTTGCAGATCATCAACAATGTCTTGCAGCCATCTTCGCCTTGGTCTTCCTCTCTTTCTTTTTCCCATTTTATAGCCCTCCAAAATTCTGACAACGTTTAATATGTCCAAAATATTTAAGTTTTCTCTGTTTAATCCTGTTGAATCATTCACAAAGATTAATAAACTGTCCTCCCAAAATCTTCTGTTTTTTACGCACTTCCATACTTGTGCTGGATTTAATTTACTGTATCCTGCGCCTGGGATACTCAAGCAACTCGAATTAGTCACGAATGGCGAAGTCATCAGGATGAGAGACGAGCATGATTCAAGCCGATCTTTTCGCCGTTGCTCTTCCAAACGACTTGAAATCGATCATGATCGATTTAGTGATGTAGCTTGTAAATAAAATCACGCATTTTCATTTCCTGGCCCAGGAAGTTGATAAGTTAATGTAGTCCACTCTGAATCAAACTTGACGATTGTTTTCAAGATCTTTTACACTGCACCACTGCAAACACCTTGTTTGATGTTACAGGGAGATTAATGTTTGTCCGCTTTAGCAGATTTTATCATTTCTTCTTAATAGAAGAAATTGCCACAAGGAAAGTAAAAATGATGTATATATCCTGGATTCTCTTCGATAATTTAGTTTTAGAAATAATTGGTTCTCCGTATCTACAGTTTCCACATCGCGGATTCACCAATCGCGGATCAATTTTTTTTTCTTTTTTAAATGTAGAAAGTTCCTAGAAGTAAAAACTAAATATGCCGCACGCCGAGTACAACGACGAATCCACGCGAATGAAGTGATGAGTAGATTATTACAGCTTCCCGCCATTTCACACATTCTGACTCTCAAGAGCTCGTTGTTTGAGCATTGTTCGCTTCGGTCCTCAATCGTATACTACACGTATTGTGTGCGCCATATCTTTCTTTAGGGAAAAAAATTCTTAAAAAGAAATTCCTCAAAGACATCAAGTGCTATCTCTTGACGAGAAAATAAAAATCCTAGATATCTTGAAAAGTGTCTTGTCGCCCTCGTTACGTTACTGCTAACTAGTAGGACCTACTGCCTGTAGTCTGTACTAAACATGCACAGACTTTTTTTTTCTTATCGTTATTACCTAAACAATACAGTGTAACAGTTTACACATTATTTACATTGTATTAAGTATTATAAGTAATCTAGAGACGATTCACACTGCCAATCAGGATGTGCGTAGGTTATATGCTAAATACTACGCCATTTTCTATACCGAACTTAGGTATCTGGGAATGTTAATTAATATGGAAGAGGGGAGAAGGAAGAATCTTGAAACCAATCAATCGCAGGCACCAATGGACGGCTGTACACAACAGCTGCATAGTAAATATGCCAGTAGCAAGAAGGAAATACCTGTTTGTATACTATGCAAAATCACTTTTTTAAATATGTTCATTAACTAGTGTTATTCACAACTGTTCTGTAATACAGCCATTCGCTGATTTGCTACTGGGTTTGGGACTGGCTATCAGGACGTAAGTCGATCTACCCGTATGTCAGCCGTTACAAGGGGAGATCAGACACTAAGTCGTAAGTCGATCTACCCGTATGTCAGCCGTTACAAGGGGAGATCAGACACTAAGTCGTAAGTCGATCTAGCCGTATGTCAGCCGTTACAAGGGGAGATCAGACACTAAGTCGTAAGTCGATCTAGCCGTATGTCAGCCGTTACAAGGGGAGATCAGACACTAAGTCGTAAGTCGATCTAGCCGTATGTCAGCCGTTACAAGGGGAGATCAGACACTTTACATGTTAAAAGACATGTTTACCATCACCTTAAAATACTAACAGAATGCAAATTTGCAATTAACCACAAAACATAAATCACAAATATTGAATAAAGAATCATACCCTAACAACTTTTCAGTAGCATACATAAATATGCACACATATATATGCATACAGAAAACGTGCAGCACTCTGTTATAATTTGATATGTTCAGTGCAGCACTATATGGCGGGCAGTGATAATGCAGTCGATAAGCATAATGCATGCGGCGTGGATGGCCTGTAGAGACCGGGTCTGGCTATTTCTAAAATATTTTCCAGTTTTCCCCATCGGACCTCAGCCGTACTAAGTGAGCGTTTGTCAGTCAGGGCAGCAGAATGAAATCCATCAAGAAATTTAATGCAGGACTTTTATGGGAAAATATGTCATCTCATATTTAGGAAAACATCCACCAGTATTTGCTGCGTTCAACGTGAAAGAAGAAAATTTTATATATATATATATATATATATATATATATATATATATATATGAGAGAGAGAGAGAGAGAGAGAGAGAGAGAGAGAGAGAGAGAGAGAGAGAAATTCACAGTCAACGACATCTCTCTCTCTCTGAACCTTAAGTGCCCAGGGCACATGGGGCTTCCGCAAGGGTTTTCCACAAATGCCTGTCTTTCGCCTTTTTTTCTGCTCTTGCCCAGGTGAGCCCTCTATTGCTCAACATCCTTTCTGTTGTTCTTCTCCATGTCTCTTTTGGTCTACCCTTACTTCTGTTCCCCTGTGGTGTCCATCTTAGTGCTATTTTTGGTAGTGAGTTGTCAGTCATTCGGAGCACATGTCCCAACCATCGCCAGCGTCTTTCCTCAATAATTGTTGTCAGTGGTTTCATCTGCATTTCTGCCAATAAGATGTTATTTCTTATGGTGTTTGGCCAAAATATTTTTTTAATTCTACGTAAACATTTAGTCTGGAAAGAATTCAACTTGTTTTCTATGGTTTTGGTGATTTTCCAGCATTCACTTCCATAGAGTAGTACACTTAGAACATTACTCTTAAATATCCTGATTTTCATATTTATGCTTAGTTTATTTGATTTCCATATATTCTGTAGCATTGCAAAAGCCTGGTTTGCTCTAGTAAGTCTGCTGTTGATGTCCTCTGTGCTGTCTCCATTTTCTACTACTCTGCTGCCAAGGTATACAAATTCGTTGACCTCCTCCACTAACTTGTTATCTACTCTGAGTACATTTCTGTTGTTCACATTTTGCTTCATTAACTTTGTCTTTCCTACGTTGATCTTTAGTCCTATGTTGTTTGCATTCTGGGTTAACTTGTTTATTTTATCTTGCATATCTTTGTGACTGCTTGATAATAGACAAATGTCGTCCGCAAAGTCAAGGTCCTCCAGCACTGTGTTAAGGGTCCATTGTAATCCTCTGCGTTTGTCTGATGTTGCCTCCTTCATTAACCAGTCTACTGCCAAGATAAATAATGTTGGTGATAGTACACATCCCTGTTTCACTCCTGTTTGTACCCTAAAGCTGCTGGAGGTATGTTCTCCACAGATAACTTTGCACTGACAACCCTCGTATAGGGCTTTGATTACATTAACTATTTTATGGGGGAGGCCATGCCATCTTAGGATTTTCCACAGTGCATCTCTGTTGACACTGTCAAAGGCTTTCTCAAAATCTATGAATAATGCATATGTTGTGCTATGCCATTCATTTGCTGTTCTAATATTTGTCTAAGTACAAATATATGGTCTATGCATGATCTTCCTTTCCTAAATCCTGCCTGCTCTTTCCGAAGTTTTTCCTCAAGTGTTGGTACAATTCTGTTGATGATTATTCTGCAAAATACTTTACTGGAGTGGCAGTAGGGTAATGCCTCTCCAGTTCCCGCAATCTCTGAGGTCACCCTTCTTTGGTAGTTTTACTATAAGACCAGTTTTCCACTCCTCTGGGGCTTTTTCTAATCCCAAATTTGTTGTAATATCCGGCAAAGTTGTTTTGGTGTTTCTGTTTCTTCTGCTTTCAACATCTCAGCAGTCACTTCATCTTCACCTGGTGCCCTGTCTGATTTTAGCATCTTTATCGCCTCTTTTACTTCATTTATTGTTATTGGTCCTGTATTGATGTTTAGTTTCGCTTTTGCTTCAGGTATATCTATTGCTTGTGCTGCTTGTGTTCTGTTTAGTAGGGTGTTAAAGTGTTCCCTCCATCTTTCAATTTTTTCTCTTTCTCCACTGACCAGTTGTCCATTTTGTGTTCTTACTGCACTTTCACATCTTGTATTGAAGTTACCTGTCATCTGCTTTGTGATTTTATATATGGTTTTCATGTCATTTGTATATGCTGCTTTCTCTGCTGTCTCTGCTAAGTTGTCATAATACTGACGTTTATCTTGACGGCATGATTCCTTCACTTCTTTGTCTTTTTGTGCATAATTACTTAAAACTCGTTCTTTAAGCCGTTGTGATTTGGTGTTCAGTAATTTTTTCTTGATTTCTTTTCTTTGCTCTATCTTTTCCCATGTGGTCTCACTTATCCATTCCTCTTTTCTCCTTTTCCGATATCCCAGCACCTCTTTTGCTGTTTCCTGTAGTGTTTTATTGAACTCTAATATGGACATTTCTGCTTCGTCTTGTAGGACACTGAAGCGGTTCTTAAGTATTATTGAGAATTCATTTCTTGTTTGCTGGTCTATCAGTTTTCTTGTATCAAAATGTATCTTCTGTGTTCTCCGATTCTGGCTTTCCTTAATTTTAGTTTTATTTTTGCTACCAGAAGGTTGTGATCACTTCCTATATCTGCTCCTTTCCTTGCTCGCACATCTTGTAGTGACCGTTTCCACTTGTTGTTTATTAGTATGTGGTCGATTTGGTTTTCTGTGGTTTTATCTGGTGACCTCCAAGTCACCTTATGGATGTTTTTGTGTTGGAAAATTGTCCCTCCAATGGTCATCATGTTTTCTTCACAGAAACTGCACAGTCTTTCTCCATTTTCATTTATTTCTCCGATTCCTTCTCTTCCCATGATTCTTCTTCTATCTTCATTTCCTTCACCTACTTTTGCATTGAAGTCGCCCAAGATGAGTAGCATATCATGCTTGGGTATTGTTTCTACTGTGGCTTGGAGGCTGTTGTAAAAATCTTCTTTTAATTCCTCTTCAGCTGCTTCTGTTGGTGCATAACAAACTATAATAGACAGCTTCGTGAATCTTGAGTTGAACCGTGCATATAATAATCTCTCATTTATTGGGGTCCATTTCAGCAATGCTCTTGTTGCTTCTTTTGTTATAATCAATGCTACTCCTCCTTCATGAAGATCTTCTTTACCTGACCATATTATTGTATCTTCTGTGTGCTGTGTTGTTAATTTCCTTCTGCCTTGTCCTGTCCATCTTGCTTCTTGTATTCCTAGTATGTCTAGTTTGTATCTGTGGATTTCCTTGATGGTTTGTGCTAGTTTTCCAGTCTGGTTTAGTGTTCTTACATTCCAGCTGCCTATTTGCATCTTTTGTTTAGGTTCCAGGAGGTCTGCAGTCGGGCTGGGGACTTCCAGTGGCTGGCTTTCATCCACAACCTTCATGGGCTCAGTTTCCTGATACGCATTTCTCCTTCCACCTGCATTTGCTTTTTCCCTTGCTTCTGTTTCTGTAGCAGTCTCATAGTTTTTTACCAGATAGGGTTGCTGGCCCTATGCTGAACCCTCCTTAGTCGCCTTTTACGATCATGCATGGTAGGGTACAGTGGTCCTATTCTTTGCAGATCCCGGGTACCACACGGGGGGTGTAGTCAACGACATGCAACCAAGATACTGATTCTGTGTTGTGTCGATGCTCAGTGAAAGGTCCGAGTACCTCATGCATGCCTGCATGCTACAGCTGGCCAGGAATCGAATTAGCTATAAGTTTTTTTCTGTTCTTCCGGTAAAAGCGGATACCCGGTACCTACATACTGGTACCAGATACCGAGTAGTACCACACTGAAACTGCATTTGAAACAGAAACTAAACCAGTTCCAAATACAAGCAGAGACGCTTGCAGGCGGACACCAGCGTGGACAGGGTGGGGTCGGATGGCAAATCCCCGATGTGGATTTTGAATTTAATCAGGCCGGACATTTAAAAACATGCACATCAATGTCAGAATGGCAATCAACTGAAGCTGGACACGCCCTTTAAACGAACTACACCGACTCTCACATCTGTTTCACCTCCATCTGCTTATACACCACAACCGTCTAAAAGCAAACAGACGCCATCGGCGTCTCCATTACACCACAACCGTCTACAACAGTGTTTATCAACTTTTTAAAAAATTATATCAACGTTTCAAAGATTTTTATGCCCTGTTCGACGGCATAATAGTCAACCAATTTCTGAAAAAGTATACTATAAATATATATTATAACTGTTCCCCCCCCCCCCAAAAAAAAAAAATTCAAATTGCCTTGCGTTGATAGACACTGATCCGGTGTCTCCAGTACATCACAGCCATCTACAAGTAATACAGACGACATCGGTGTTTCCAGTACATCACAACTTATTTTCTATAAGTAAAACAGACGACACCGGTGTCTCCAGTACATCACAACTTATTTTCTATAAGTAAAACAGACGACACCGGTGTCTCCAGTACATCACAACTTATTTTCTATAAGTAAAACAGACGACACCGGTGTCTCCAGTACATCACAACTTATTTTCTATAAGTAAAACAGACGACAAAGGTGCTTCTATTTGTGGTTCCCCTTCCCCTCAGCTTCAGATACTGAATAAAGACTACTGACGTATGGCAAAATAGTCCACAAATAGATTAATAAATATTCAGTCAGTCGTTTGCATGTCCCTTGCGGAACTTTGCCTCCCTGATAACTCTCCTGTAGGCATCTCGGTTGTAAGCAAGATGCCCTGCTACTGATGCATCCATGTGCAGATTATCAACGTTGTCTTGCAGCCATCTTCGCCTTGGTTTTCTTCTCTTTTTTCCCATTATATACCCTTCCAAGAATGTCTTCTCTAAATTATCATGACGTTTAATGTGTCCAAAATATTTAAGTTTTCTCTGTTTAATCCTCTTTACTAGCCAGCCTACTTCAGTATTAAGTTCTTGTACTATGTACTATTTTTTTTTTTTTTGGGGGGGGGGGGGTTATGACGGGAACGGAACTAAACAAAACACATCAGTGCAAACGCGATGTCTACTAAAATGAGACAAACTGCCCAGTTAGGGACATAATTGCTGAAAGCATCACACATTTGATGAGTTTACCCTGAGGCGTACACTAAAATCAAAATCGTTACCATCAATCAGATTGTGACACATTTGGCCAGCAGCATTTTGCGAGCTTCCTATAATGCTCCTCCCCCTCCCCCACCTCCGCGCGTCTTGTAAGCGATGGCCAGTTAGTTTGTGATAATTAAGTAATGCGCGCGAAAGCCGGTAGCAGATCATGGCAATAACGCAACTGGATCACCAGTTAAATGCAGGGAGGACAGGTGTGACATTTTAATAACGCCTATACGTTTAGATCGTGCTGGCTTGTAAGTGCGTTTCAGGTTTTATATTTTTGTAATGCTTTATACAAATATTATAACTTTCGCTTGAGCAATCTTCCCTGCCCAAATATTTATCATTAATTCTCTCTTTTTTTTTCACAGTAAATTCATGGTGAGACTTTCTAAACGCTTACAGCGTGAATTTTCTATTTTTACTTGGAGCATTTCTACACTTGATGACAGATGTACTTGAAATAGCTAAACTATACAAATAATAAATGAAACCCTAAATACTTCTTTCTGAGAAAAGAGAAATGTACCCTCTAGCCTCTGGTCCATCATTTCTATGTTTGTGGTACGAGTTGACCTCAGCCGCCCCACCTCAGTTCTCCACATGTACTGTTGGGATTTATGTTATTTTCTGCTCTCTTTTTTAAAGCATGATATTCGTGTTCCCAGCTTCGATTTCCCTCTTTCCATCTTCTCCAAAAGGAATGCTAACGTATGATTCTAAAATTTACAAGAATAATATTTCAGGTGCAAAAGAAGTCAAGGACTGAAGTATTGCATTGAGTCTGGTTTAAATACTTGCCTCTTCTTGTTTTAAGTGCTCCATTCCCAACTGAAAACAATGTTTCCTGGTTTCGTGAGATTTTTCTACTCAGTTGGCATTTACATATTGCAACACACACCCAGCACATCTGGTACCAGTTCAAATGCGATTCTTAAGTTTTCAAATTTGCCACCCCAAAATGGATGACGTGAAAGGCTGCAGCATGGTTTGTCTATTTTGTTAATCAGGAACTGGCTATTTCTCTTTTACAATTTATCAAAATATATCGAAATTAAGTCCAGGTTAGACGCTGCAGATTGTGGTACATCCACTTCACATATATCCTTCCTGTGCTGTACCTTCAGTTCTTATTTCACTTGTTCGGACTTCCGATGTCAGAAATGTTTTTAATTATTTTTTTTCACCTCACCTATTAATATCTTCAATAATATAGCAGGTATTGTCATTATAAACATTTCACTTAAGTCTTAGAGTCTAATAAAGTTATTGCAACACTTTTACGGAGCCAAACATAAATTGTTAGACCTGTATGAAATAAATAATACAACAAATGTGGAGAGAAGAAAAACTCCCTAGTGAATGGAGAGAATCATTACTTATCCCAGTATTCAAAAAAGGCAATAAGAACAAGTGCGAAAACTGCAGAGGAATATCATTACTACAAACAAGCTACAAAATACCGTCTATTATACTTTTAAATAGATTAAAACCATTCAGCGAGAACATACTAGGAGACTATCAAGCAGGTTTTAGGAAGAATAGATCAACCATAGACCAAATATTTTATCTACGTTAAAGAGCAGAAAAATACTTGGAATATAGAAAAGAAGTCTATAATATCTTCATTGACTTCAAGAAAGCCTATGACAGCATAGATAGGAGCAGCTTATGGAAAATAATGAAAGAATTTGAGATACCTAATAAATTAATCAATCTGACCAGAATATGCATGGAGGATGCACAAAATACAGTAATATTTATATAGGAAGAAATATAGGAAACAAGTCAGAACCCTTCTCTACACTGCTGGCGAGATTCTTCGGATGCCGCGTGTGGAGTTAAACTCCTCCCGGCCAAGGAAGAAAATGCAAAAAAAGCAATTAGGGTTGCCGTGCAGCGCCACTGTGAAAAGGTGATGGAAAAGATAAAGTGAAGCTTAATCGGTATGTCCAGTAGTATCGCGGCAAGAGCTACGCATACCACGGCACCCCTGCTCTAGAGGCCGGTCACGTCTGATATACACCCATACTGGTGAAATATGCCTAAACCGGCTTAAACCAAGGGTGAAACTTGATGGCTACTCATATCACGGTACCTCCGCTCTAGAGGTCGGTCACGTCCTAAACACGCCAATACTGGGATAATATGCCTAAACCGGCTCAACCCAGGGGTGAAACTTACTAGTGGCGAGGATTCGTCCTCCTGGACAAAAGCTCCGTCCTGGTCACAACTAGGAAGGAGAGCGGCCACAACCACAAAATGCTGAAGTCGGAGACACTGGACCAGTGCAGTCTAGATAGGCAACCACTTCTCACCCGGCGCGGATGTATGCATATCCTAATCACGCTGAGGTTTTCTGGTGAGAAGGTCCAACGCTGGACTGGATGGGCAACCACCTCTCACCCGGCGGGGATAGACGGGTATCCTAAAACACGTCGAGGTTTTCCGCTGAGAAAGTCTAACTCTAGATTAAACTGGTGCAACGAAAACCACGGTGTCACGCACTCCCGCTTCTGAGACCCACCATGAATACAGGCTCAAGCCGTGCGATACTCTGAACCTCTTGTGGTCCTCTCGTGGATCTCGTGTGATCCTTTCGGGGACCACAGGGGGACCACGGGACCTATCGAGGACCACAGGAGTAAATTCATGAGGATCATGGGGCGGTCTTGGTGGTAGAAGCGAACGACGAAGAAGAAGAACCCTTCTCTATAAGAACTAATTTAAAACAATGTGATGCATTATCTCCATTACTACTCAATTAGATAAGGTAATCATAAAAGTGAAAGAAGAAAGCAATACAGAAGAACAAGCTAAAATACTAGGATACGCTGATGGACATCGACCTGGTGAGGGAAACTATGTAATAAGTCATCATACATCTGAGAGATGTAGCGCTAAATGTGGATTTGACCTTTAACCAAGATAAGACAGAGATCTCAAGAGACCAGAGGGAGAATGATCCAGATTATATAAATGTTGGAGAGATGATTATTATTATGACCTATGTAAGCAAGTGGGCATAAAGGGACAAGCAAGAGCAAGGGCATTGCGAAGCCTTTCAGAAACGCAGAAAAGGCCTCATGCTGGCTGTGGAGTATGCGAAACAAGCATTGGGAACATAAGTAATTTAATTTGCCACAACCAATACCAGTCCTCCGTAGCTAAATCGCTAAAGACGCACTTAAAAAAAAAGTGCAGTGGCAACTGAAGATCATGGGTTCAATCCCGGGACCGGGGAAAAAAAAAAGCAACTCACAAGACCTCTGGGAGTCATGACCCAGAGGGGCCCACCGTCCTTAGAGTGTCAGGAGTTTAAAGGGCCGAAACACTTGTCTGAGGGGGGCGGGTACTTCCTCTGATGATCTGAAGGAGTTGTGTTATTGTTCCGCTCTCTATGGTAGAGAGTTTCCTGCATATTTAGGAAAGCTGCAACATACAAATATCTAGGCACAATCTTCAACAGATGCAACACAGTAAGCGAAGAAAAATAAAAGCAGAGTACAGATAGGGAATTCTTCTTCTTCTTCCTACGCACATTGGCGATGATGCGTGGTACCCTGATTTTTGCGATGCGTCTTTTGGCTGGGTACCTCCGACTTGAGCACCTTTCCTTGCTAGGGCAGACTGTGGTCTTGTTCGGTGTAGTCTGGCTTGGCCAAAATTTTGTTTTCCAGTCTTTAGTGGCAGTACTTAAGCCCCATCTCCACATCAGATCCAGCATGCAAACGGCCAGATATGTTGAGACAGTTCCACAGAGACACTCCGACTCTGGGATGTTATTCTGTTACAGAGGAACCCGATGAGTGCCTCAACGATATCCATTCCCAGCCACCTATAGTCTGCTGCACTGTTCCCTCTAAGCTGCGCGCCTGCACGCCCGCACATAAAAAAAAAACCATACCGCGTAACAAATATTTGGAGCCGCGCAAAAAGAAAAATGAAACTGCTATTTTTATTTTTCCAATTTCCAGATGTTACATTGATTGTGCATGTTTTTCCTGTACTGTTTCTTTCTTGTTGAGAAATTACTTTCGGATCGGATATTTCAACTGGTAGTTTCGGTAATACTGTAACAGAATCACTGAATAGGTAAACAAAGAAATTATCATTGCATTTAACTAAATATCAGTAACTGAAAACTACAGCAAGTTGATCCTGTTCTTAAACGTACAGGCCTTTACAGTGTGTCTGCGAATATTATATATATATATATATATATATATATATATATATATATATATATATATATAACGTTGTTAGTGCGCATATATGCACATAATTTTTTTTTGCACATGAGCTGAACATTTTGCAAACAGACCGCAAACCCTTAGAGGGAACATTGGCTGTTTACATCATTCTGATAGCCATTGTTGTAAAGACCCATAGGCTTGTTACGTCATGGATTCATCAGTTTCACACCAGATTTTCCTCATCCCCGCCGACGATCTCCATGTCCCCATCCGTTCACCAACCTGACATTACATTTTACAAACATAACAATTACAATCAGTGTTGATTGCTACAGGTTTCTGGGCTACAGAAGCAGGTCAGAGTTTTTAAGCAACCAGATCTGTGCTCCCTATCTCACAAAGATAAGTGCGTTCTTAACACAGTTGTTCCAAGGGGAAGATAGGGGTTGTTCCAAGGGAAAGATAGGGAATAAATATACTTTTGCCTTGCAACACCTGTTAAAATCCAAAATCCTGTCCTAAAACATCAAAATAACAATCTACAAAACTATATTAAGACCAGCCGTCATGTATGGGTCAGAAAAGGGGAGTACAACAAAGAAAGATAGATCTTTGAGAACAAGATCACAAGAAGAATCTTTGAGCCGATAAGGATACCAACAGTGGAGAATGGAGAACTAGAAAGAACACTGAACAGCTTATTTAAATCCCAACGAATTATAAATGTCTTGAAACTGAACAGACTACGCTACCTGGGGCATGTAGAAAGAATGGAAGAGAACAGACAAACGAAAATGAAGTATGCACAAGAGATGAAGGAAACAAGACCAAGGGGTAGACCAAGACAGAGATAGAAAGACAACATAGAAGAGGATATAAAAGAAATTGGTGTCACCAACTGGAGAGAGAAGATTAGGAATGGAGGCGAACTTTAACTGCCAGCAATGAGCCTTAATGGCTTGGAAAGGTGAAGAAGAACAAGAAGAAGAAGAAGACAAGAAAAGAAAAAGAAGGAGAAGAAAAAAAAAAAGATAAATATTACAAATAGACTTACAGTCCAGTCAGTTCTAGCAGAAAATACAAATTGTCAACGTCTCGTCCATTTAATCAAGTGACCAGCCCATTACATTATTAAATTATATTATTTTGTTTAAAAAACGTAACACTGTTGTAATCGTAATGGACATCAAATTTCAAACTTGTATCAAAACTTTATTTTACGGAATTAATGTTTAAATCTTGGCATGAAGAAATTTTAAGACTTTAACAATGAAATGATGTTCATTAAATTTGGTTTGGACTTTTATTCTTTGCGACTGAGGCCTCCGTTTCAGTAAGGTGTATGGCCTCCTCTGGCCTGTATCAGAGAACATCTCATTGATATGGATCCGATTAGCCATTGGATCTGTTGTTGTGGGATGGCTGCCCACTCTTCCGCAGTGCAAGAGACAACTGTTGGAAATTGGTTGGCACCATGTCTCGCTGGCGGACTTGTCTCTTGAGTTCATCCCATAAGTGTTCTACTGGGTTCGTGCCTGATAACATGGGTGGCCACGGAATGGTCTGGACGTTGTTGTCAGCGAGGAACTGGGTGATGAGTTGTGCCATATGAGGTCGAGCATTATCCTGCTGAAAAATCGACCCTGGTGCAGCCAGAAGTGGAAAGACATGAGGACGAAGAATTTCAATGATGTATCGTTGGGCATTCAGGCATCCTTCAGTTTGTACCATGTCTCTTCTTCCTGTGAAGTGCATCATCCCCTATACCAGTACACCTCCACAACCATGTGGAGGAGCCTCATCCACGGAGTCCTGGGCGTAGGGCTCGTGGACTCTTCTTCGTCTATCGTGTCGCTGGAGCAGAAAGAATGATTCATCACTATACCAAATCCTTCTCCAATCATTCGCAACGGTTCATTGACGATGCTGGTTCTCCCACTGCAGTCGGTTCTGGCGATGCCGGTCCGTAAGAACAGGACCTCTGTACAGTCTTCTAGCCCAAAGACCAGCGTCGTGCAGCCGATTCCTGACCGTTTAATCTGAAATTCGACAAGCTTCTGTCATTGACTGGACTTGAGGACGCAGATGCAAATCGATTCCTGAGGTGACGCAGCCATATGAAGCGGTCTTCGGCAGGAGTTGTGACTATGGGTCTTCCACTGCGTGGCCGGTCTGCAACTGAGCCATTTTTAAAAAAAAAAATCGTCCCAAAGATGACTAATGGTGGTTCTAAGGACTGCAAACGCGCCACAAACAGCCTCTGGCAGTCAAGTCCAGCTCCTGGCCTTCCCGTGGCAGAACTGTTTAAACTGACAGGAGAAGGGACGAGGGCGAATATCTGGCGCCTGAAAACCAGTTACTTAGGGTAGATGAGTGTCACGTTTGGTAGCTCATCTGCCGCTGTTGGCGAGATCTTCAGCTGCCGTGTGTGGAGCGGTGCTCTTCCCGGCCAATGAAGAAATTTGCAAATGAGGTTGCCGCGCAGCATCACTGCGGAAAAGGTAGTTGAAAGAATAAAGCGAAGCAAACAGTCAAATCACGGCACCTCTGGTCTGGAGGTCGGCCACGTCCTGAGTGCAGTCATATCGGGTGAAATGCATGAACCGGCTTGTCCCAGAGGTTAAGTCACTGCTGGCTTGACTTTTCAAATGCCGCGCGCGGAGTGAAGCTCCTCCCGGTTAAGGAAGTAAATGCGGAAATAAAGGTTGCTGTGCGGCGCCGATGGGAAAAGGTGGTGGAAAGTGAAGTTTAACCTGGTATGTCCAGTAGTATCGCTACGAGAGCTATACCACGGCACCTCTGCTCTAGAGGCCGCCTACGTCCGAAATACACCTACACTGGTGAAATATGCCTAAACCGGCACACACCAGGGGTGGAACTCGATGGCTAGACATGTTATGCCACCTCCGCTCTAGAGGTCGGTAACGCCTGATAAACACCCATACTGGTGAATTTTGCCTAAACCGGCTCATACCAGGGGTGAATCTTGAAGGCTATGAATGTCACAGTACCTTTGCCCTAGAGGTCGGTCCCGTCCCAAACACGCCCATACTGGGATAATGCCTAAACCGGCTCAACCCAGGGGTAGAAGTCACTAGTGGCGAGGATTCGTCCTCCTGGACAAAAGCTCCATCCTGGTCACAACTAGGAAAGGTAGCGGCCACGACCGCAAAATGCTGAAGTCGGAGACACTGGACCAGGGAAGTCTAGATAGGCAACCACCTCTCACCCGGCGGGGATGTCTGCGTATCCTAATCACGCTGAGGTTTTCCGGTGAGAAAGTCCAACCCTGGACTGGATGGGCAACCACCTCTCACCCGGCGGTGATACACGGGTATCTCAAAACACGTCGAGGTTTTCCGGTGAGAAAGTCCAACTCTGGCCTGGGTGGGCTAACGCCTCTCACCCAGCGGGGATGCACTGATATTCCAAACACGTCGAGGTCTTCCGGTGAGAAAGTCCAACCCTAGACCAAACTGGTGCAATGAAAACCACGGTGTCACGCAATTCCGCTTCCGAGACCCACCAAGAATACAGGCTAAAGCACTGTGATACTCTGAACCCCTTGTGGTCCTTTCGTGGAACTCGTGTGGTCTATTTTGGACCACACAGGGGACCACGGGACCTAACGAGGACCACAGGCGTGAATTCAGTAGGTTCACAGTGCGGTTTTTGGTGGTAGAAGTGAACGAAGAAGAAGAAGATGACTAATGGTGCTTCTAACCACATTAAATTGTCTGGCCACTACACTTTGTCCAGTCTGTAAACGTTCAATGATGATGAGTCGTTGTTCTGTAGTGAGATGAGCCATACTTACGCACTGGATTTTCAAATGAATTGATTCGAGGATCATCAATCTTGTATAGGCATTCAATAACATGGTCAGTGGGTTTTGTGTTCAGTAAGTTTCACGGGATTCTCGTGAACCTGTCATGAGTTATTGTCAAAAATGCTGTTTTGACTAGTATCGCTTGTCTGTGCTCATGAATCATCTGCTGAATACAATTCAGGTCAGCACGTGAAGTTGATGTTCAAGTGAACGTTTCAGGCAATTTGCCCTTGTCTGATCAGCAAACTTCAGTTTAAATCGCAACATCGTATTTGTTACGTTTCTTTTTTAACACTATATTATATTATATTATATTATATTATATTATATTATATATCGTTTAAACAATACAATTCATTTGGTAAATTGAAACAACTGAGTTGAACAATTATTTCCTCTTTCTCAGGCAGAGCGACCAGTGAAAACAGTGTACAGAAACTAGGTCAGTATTGTTTCTATTGCAGCTTTAATTCTGTCACGTTAACTTTCTTTGCTCTTCACATAAGATTTACTGTGTTGTATGTCACCGAATATGCCGTGTATTATTTAACAGACCCATAAAACGGTTATGAAATGTAACGGAAACCGTTACACTCGAATGGAGCAGAGACTTACCAGAGTGTATCTGACAAATAATGCAAACTGCTTCATTCTTGATTATAACAGCATATGTTGGGGTGAACGTGTTTCCAGCGTGTCGGAGTTTTTCTGAATGAGGAACTTGCTAAGTCGCCGTGAGACCTAAGCTGAGATACAATAGACAACTCTTCCATTTCGACGTGTTAGTTTCAAGATCTTGATTAAACCACCAGGTGCCAAAAGCACCATGTTCACAGCTATAGGAAGATCCTGCAACAACAATGCTGCTGTAGACAGTCTTGATGGCGCCCATAGTAAATTTTTAAAAAACCCAAACATATGTAAGGATAAAATAGAATTTTCCTATTTTTAAAAATACAGAAGGCACTTCTCTCCCTCAGCCCACAAAAAAAAAAAAAAATCTGCCAAAATACGATTTCCATGTGAGTCGCCATAGATCCGCCCCTGGCAGTAGCCATGCTTCCATGTAAAATTAAAGTAAGTGTGAAAATACCAGTTATGTTTACATCATTGATTGGCTCGTTCTCTCCTCCCCCCCCCCCCGCCCTCGTGCGGTACCACAGTAGTTAGACATCCTAAGAGCAGTCGAAGTTCTATGTCTTATTTCTCCACATTTTATTTTACAATTTATCATAAACAAAGGGAAGGAATGATTTCAACGAAGAACCTTCCGAACTTGTTGATCTGTTACACCAAAGGCATACAAGTGTTAAAGAAATCAAATAAATGATTTTTAAATACAGGAAGAAGACACAAAATATGGATATAAAATTTCCAGTGTGATAAACTAGCATAGCCTTTTTCAACTTAAAAACAAACAAGCAAACAAACAAACAAACAACAAACATTGCTTTTAATTAACTTTTTTTTAGATTTAAACCTGCATTCCTGAAATTAATGTTTAAAAATGCATTTAAAAAAAAAGAATCTGCTGCCGGCCTTTTGGCTAAGATCAAAGTGGCTGAGGTCAAAGTGTCCTCTTAGCAGGTACCCTGATCAACATGCCCTTTGGTTAACAAAAGCGTCGTTATTTTTTAACTAAACGAGATGCCCGAGGCCTGCCCTGCACATTGAATGCCGGGGGTATGGTCCACATCTCGTTACGGGTGGACCCGGTTTGCAGTACCACCGGGTCACGGCCTGTTGTTTTCGTTGTCTAAAAAAAAAAAAATGCCGTTGAGAGCAGGTGGCTACAAGTCATCTAAACCGAGAGATCTTAGTAATATAAATTGGAGAAGCTAGTTATAAAATTCTACCGTTAAAATTTTTTTTTAAAGTTTCACGTTAACAGGGAAGATTTTGGTAGAAAGAGGACATTTATTGCAACCGTAAAATTTTCTTGCGGTGGCCAGTGATCATGTTAACCTGTAATTACCGGCAAATTACCGATTGAAAACGAGAAAAACCGAAACTTTTGGAGGTCACCGGTTACTGTAACCGGTTTATATTATTAAAAAAAAAACTACTAAAACGCAACCCGCGGAATCAGTCTGAGAATAACCGGCCCAGTAGGCTGATGATGCTCAATTTGCATGGAGGAGAGTTGGCCAGTTTTGACCTTGGTTCAGCATGTGAGCATTTGGTAAAGATTAAATCTCGCCGCTAAATAAGATAAGAATAAGAGTACACATTTAGTTTCCGTTGATGTCTGTAAAGTATGTTTAATTTTAAATTTAAAAAAAGTATGAAGTACCGAATCCTGTGCTGAGAAAACATATTTCGGAAAGTATTTCAATCAAGATGAAGGAAAGGTATATTATAACTGTGCTGGTTAAAAAAAAAAAAACCCAGCTCGATTACTGGCTCTGGCAACATAGTCCCAGACTCAGTTTGTGTTGATTACAAGACTATCAATATGCCCGACTTCCTATCGGGAGCGTTGGAACGAAATATATCAGCATTCTAACATTTTACAAGCCTCATTGTTTCTGATTTTGTCGCTGGGCACTGCTAAAGATGTTCGGCTGCTTCAAGTGTACAGTTTTTAAAGGTGTCTCTATCACATAACATATTTTCTGTAATAAATACATATTTCATTGTCTTCTTTCGCGTTAATATTTTTTAAAAATCTATAATTCTAATAATTTTCTATTGATGATTCAGCACGTCCCTCACCCAACGATCAAGACCCGACACAAAACAATGGCAGACAAGCTGGAAACTTCAGAGGCCCGATTATGCGTCCACCAGGACGTAGGTTTTTTTTTTTTAATCATGTCTTTTAGTCATCGTTGTTTTGTCACCACCACCACCACCACCACCACCACCATCACCATCACCATCGTCATCGTCATCATCATCATCCCGTAACTCAGTTGGCCATTTGTCTCCTGATGAACCGTGTCTTAATCTTTGCAACTTACTTCCATCCAGCACAATCCTGGTAGGTTTCTTCTAATATATATATATATATATTCTTGTTCTTTTTGGTACGTTATTCAGACATTTTCAGATGCACTCTTTTTGTGATGTCATTTAGACATTTTCAGATGCATTCTTTCTGTGATGTCATTTAGATATTTTCAGATGCATTCTTTTTGTGATGCCATTTAGACATTTTCAGATGCATTCTTTTTGTGACGTTATTTAGACATCCATAATGAATTCTCACAGTGACTACGTAACTCTGTTCAAGATCTTCATCGGTCTGTTTGATGAGAGAACAGAACAGTTTAGAATTTTTCGCTGTTTTTACTAATCATGAAGAATCTGAACGCAACACTGATAACATCTGCTAAAACGATACTGCTTATACGACTGGACGAAAGAAAGCGCCTCTAGGCAGACTGTACTGTTCTGTGGTGTGGGTAAGCTTAAATTATATATTAAATATTCTGGTTCCATGCCATCAAATGAAGTAAAATGCATAATCAGCGATTCTTGGGAAAAGAAGACGTAAAACAAATTTATAACGATCAATCAAAGCAATATGAATCGTTTTCTTTTTTTTTTTTAACTATACTGCGTCGAGTGGCGAAGTGGTTAGTGCACTGGTCTCTCATGGCGAAGGTCGGGGGTTCGAATCCGGCCGGAGGCACCCCAGTCACCCAGCTGTAGAAATGAGTACCCGACTTCTTCTGGGGTTGGGGAAGGAAAGGCGGCCAGGCGTGATACTGACCATATCGCCCTCTAGGTCAAGGAAAATGTGGGCACTAACACCAAGTCCCTATGTGCCTCTAAGGCATGACGTTACCTTTTTTTTTAAAACCTTTAACGTATATAGTTTAAATTGTAGAATATAATTTAGATTATACTTGTAAAATCGAATGTATGGCTATTTAAATTCTTATTGTTTAACTCCAGCCATGCTGGATCCACAAGTTCGAATGGCTATGGCTATGCAAGCAGCTCAGCTGGAGCAGATGAGACGCCAAGCAGCACAGAGCCAGAGTGGACAGCAAGGAGTTCAGACCCCGCCAAGCAGTGGAAATGGCCAGCAAGGCATTAACAGCAGGCCACTTGATTCTCAACAACCGTTCGGAAATGGAAACCGAATGCCCCCTATGGTGCCGCCCATGGCGAGAATGCAGCCACCTTTCGGAAATGGCCCTCGACCTGGCTTTGGAGTGCCATCCGTGACACCTTCCATTGCGCCCCCCATTTCTGGAAAAAATATTAGTGATGGACATGTGTCAGTTGGACCCTCCCTGGAGATGACATTAGTTCAGCAACAACAGATGATGATGAACGGTAAATGACATATTTTTTTCCTCATTGCTTTTCATGATACATCGGTTTAAATTAGAAGTCTCAAATATGCTCAGGTCAAAACTGATCCAACAACGGCATTCACGAATTTCATATTTTTTAAAGATATATATATATATATATATATATATATATATATAGAGAGAGAGAGAGAGAGAGAGAGAGAGAGAAAGAAAGAAAGAAAGAGAGAGAAAGAAGGAAGGGAGAGAGAAAGAGAGATAGAAAGAGAGAGAGAAGGAGAGAGAGAAAGAGAGAGAGAGAGAGAGAACGAGAGAGAGAGACACACACACACACACAAAATGCAGATTTCACTCCAACCTTCTTCCCTAAATTTACTTTTAGATATTCAGATTTGATATCACCGTTCTATGTTCAAAGTTATATTTCAGTCCATCTCACCTGTTACTATTAACAGATTGGACAGCATATTTACAAGCTGCCGAGTGAGCCATCGACTTAAGTAATCATAATTTGTAAATTCGTCTCAGTTATAGGAGTATTAAGATATAAAATACAATACTCCAATAAGTATCACACAATTTATTGTGAACCTAGCATAAACTAAAATGTGTGTTTAACCAATGCTTCGCTCTTGTGATATCTAATCTTAATCTACTGAGAATTATCCACTTTGTCATGCTAAGACTGTGAAGTACCATAATGGTACAGTGAAAAGACTGAAGGATGGAGAATATAGAGAATTAAAACGCGAAGTCTGTTAAGCCTCATATCAGGAAATACTTACATTTCTTCACTAAGTTTTGCGGCACAAGCAGCAGATTAAATTCCGAATTAATATTTTTGTTTCGTTTATTGTTGTCTCTCTGATAAAGAACTTGCTAGAAGACAAGGCATCAATGGAAACTTCCCACCACAGGGCATGCCCCAGAATGAAATGGAGCGGTTCATGATGTCACAAGATCCAAGACGAGAGCGTCAGATGATGTCTCAGGGTCCAAGCCGTGAACAGTTTGAACGTTTGGCTATGATGCAGCAGCAAGCAATGATGGGCCAGCAGTCTGCATCTGGTTTCCCTGTCAACGGTGATGGCAGCCAGACTAATACTAACACAGTAGCACCATCTTCTCCTACCACTACCGACTTCCCAGTGCCTATGAATCCTAATGGAATGCCACCTCAAGGATTTGACCCACGACTAGCAATGCAAATGCAGATGGCAATGACGTCTCAAAACGTTAATCCTCGCCTTGCTATGCAAATGATGGCGATGCAAAGAATGCAGAGCATGTCCCCTGACGCTGCTTCAGCGCAAGCCTCATCCTCACCATTGTCACAAGAAAACATGAGTCCAGACAGAGAGTCAGTAAGTGGTTTCTTGCAGAGAGTCAGAGGCAATGCTATGATGCAGGATCCTTCAATCCAAGGACCAATGATGGCAGACCCCAGGATGCAACAAATGCCCATGATGCCAGGTTTTGCAACTTCTGGACAAGTACCAGATCCAGGAATGCAAAGTATGCCCATGATGAGAGACCCACGACAGCAGCAGTTTGCTATGATGCAAGGTCCTGTTGCGCCAGGACCTGTCATGCAGGGACCAATGATGCAAGACCCCAGAATACAACAGTTGACCATGATGCAAAATTCAGCAATGTCAGGACAAATGATTCAAGATTCTATGCCGTCTAAAGCAACATCAGTATCAGATTCTGCTTCACATAACCCATCTTTAACTCCCGTTTCTGGACAAGATATGACATGTGAGTATTTTCCAGCTATTTTCACGTTAACACTTGTTTCATTATCTGATTACTTACCCTTTCATAAACACCTTGAGTATGTACTCGGCTCCCAAGATGAACTTTATAGATTGTAATAGCTAATGGTGATAAGTACTTATCAGATAAAAATCGCGAGAATCACCAAGATGGGCTACCTAACCATATCGTTTTATAAAAAAAAAAATTGAATTAAAAATTATTTATATATAATGGCCCAAAATATCACGAAGAAATAGACGAAGACAACAAATTATTTTACCGATTCTTTTAAAATTGTTGTTCTTTGGGCACTAAGGTTTTTATCCTTGTATTGGTCTACAGTATCTCCTGCTGTTTTGCTCAGAAAAGCCGTTTCTTCTCGTGTTATGATTTATATCAGTAATTGCTGTCACGTGTTTTATTCTAGTATTTAAAATGATAAAATGCCAGTCTTGATTATCAGCTGTAATAATCACATGTATTGCCGGTAAGGAAAACCTGCTAGTCTTTCAAAACTATAATGGCACATAAGATGTAACTTTACTATAGGTTTTACTGACACACGAATGACTGTTCGAAATAAAACCAGAATACCCGGTCATTATACTATTATTGAAAATTCGTTTAAACTGTTGTAACATGATCTGATCCAGATCATTCGTTCTCGGCCGGCATCATCATCATCATCATCATCATCATCGCCTTTCACTCTTTTGAGCATATAGGCCATGGATAAAGGCTCTCCAGTCATACCTGTTCTTGGAATTATTCTCTGCCTTCTTCCATGTGTATCCCTTGTCCCGTGCTGCATCGTGCTGCAGGTTCAAAGTAATTGAAGTTGGAATAATTTATCTCAAAATGCATTTTTTCCCCCTGACCGCAATAAATTTAGCATTAGGAAATGCGGCTCATTTTAATGAAGTTACCTTATAGTATATTACGCAGTGAAATGCCATCACATTGAATTTCAGTCCTAAACTCAACAATAACTTCATGTATCTCAGCGAAGCATCACAACCACAGCAACAAAATAATACTATGTATTCATATAAACTACAACAGCAAGTAATTATTACCATCATCTCGTTACTCAGCAATTTCCCTGCCCAGTATACAGCACATTATGGAACTGGAAGCCAGATTGCACGAGGCCAGAGAGAACATTCTCAGAAGTTTCTATACAGATCTTCTCAAATAGTAAGTTTGCTTCTTTTTTTTTTTCACGATCGCTGTTAAAAAAAAATTCTAAGGTCATTTTTTTTTTTTTGACTGTCATGATCCAAGACCAACAGCAGCGTTCTAGCTACTTCAGGCATTTTTTTTTAACACACAAGGAGTTTTTGGGTATAAGAATCTATAAAACTAAATACATAAATTAAAATACACAAAGCCACAGAAAGAAAGCTGTGATAACAGGTTGTTAAAATTATTTAAAAAAAAAGTATAAACAGCTTTATTAGTTAACGAGCACACGGTGAATTTATATTTTGTCTTCTTTCCCTGTTTCTTTGCCCGGTATGGTTTTGTGTGATTAAGGGTGTAAAACAGAAACGTTACAAATGTGTGCTCATTAGCTAATAAATCTATTCCTAATTTAGATTTAAATAGTCTCAAAATGTTTTTACAAGTACCGTAAGTTCAATACTAGAAACTTAGATTCACTAAATACTGGAATACTCACAACACAAACATAAAATCTTTGCATCTTTAAGGATAGCAAATTGGCCTATATCATTTCGTAGTCAAACCGAAAGCAATACATTTCACAAAGTTCATATTTTGTCAAATTCATAAACGTAAGGCCCAACCACATTTTACATTTACTTCGTTAAAATTTAGAAGTAATGATCTATTAAATATTACAATATTATTTAATAACTACCAATGCCTTTTTCTTGTTCACCCACAGTCGTGACTTCAGCCAACAAGTGCAGGCCCATCTGAATGCCAAACTGGCACTCCTATACCAAATTGAAGCCCAGCTGGCCACTCCCCTCCGTAGTGTCCTTGCCTCACAGACCACCACTCCCAGGCTCAATCTGCCTATAGTAGCACCAAACGCCCAGCCATCCATGACTATAACCAAGCTCCGAGATATCGGCATGAATGGTGGCCGGATGGACCCAACCCCCAGCAAGGAGGAATAGATACCAAGTCACAAAAATCATAGAAAAAAACCTCCAGTTTGTGAAAATTATCGTTTTGAAATCGCATAAAGACAGACTTTTAAATAAACTGTGGGTAGTTAAGATTTTTTTTCCGCAAAATTTTCTTGAAATAACTGTCTCAGTATTTTATGTTATTTACTGCTAGATGCTTCTCAATACAAAATTTGTAATATTTCAAATCCATTTGTGAAGATATATCTGGTTCTTGAGTCAGCCAATAAAATTATGCAACGTTTGAAATTGTAATGCGTTGAACATTTAAAAAAATACATAGGTACATTGCCCCAGTTTATTAAAAGGGGCGCCGTCAAACGTGGAGTGACGGAACAAAAAATGGACGATCTAGAAAAATAGTCTTGTGCCATATAAGCTGTTTACGCACCTCGTTACATCTTGTCAAAGATTATGTCATGTCAAGAGGAGAGACTCGTGACCAATGCTCCCTCTAAACTGCACGGCAGAGCTGTTGCGCACACAAAGATAGCACTCCTTGCACGAAATTTAATATCCTGGCGCAAAGTAATCAAATAAAAAAGAAATGAGGAAAACAAATTCATATAGTGCTATCGTATGTTTCTTCATTGCTTGCTATAGGGCAAATTAAAATCAAGAAAATGAACAAATAATAGTATTTTCTCTATTTGAACTTTAAATTATATTTTATAATTTGACATTACGACGCACATGTGTGCACAAAATGTTTTTTTAAAGAATATTTTTGTACACGGGTCGAAAATATTGTGCACGAACCGCAAAACTTTAGAGGGTACTATTATATTCCAGACGAGAGTATTCCTAACGCCTGGGATGTTCTAGGATGACCGTAAACTTCTGGTTATATTGCAGTATCAGGCAACGTTAGCATAGCAGACTATCTGGTCTCCACATAAACAATACCAGAGTGATGGTAATACATCATCATCATCATCAGGTGCCGTGCCGACTGGAGTTGGCTATTATGCTTCTCCAAAGTACCCGATCCTTCATGCAGGCCATCAGTTCAGTTGGTGATCTCCTCTCACACCATCTCGTCAGACTGTCCAGTATCATTTCTCTTGGTCTTCCTCTTGATCTTCTTCCTTCTATTTTTCCTGTTGTTATATTTTCAATGCCCCCTCTTCTCATTGCATGTCCTATGAAAGTACATTGTCTCTCTCTTATCTTTCTGACAAGGTTTTTTGTCTCTCCAGCTCTTCTCATACATTCTTCATTAGTTATTTTTGCTGTCCAGGGGATTCGCAACATTCTTCTAATAAACCACATTTCTGCTGCTTCCAATGATTTTTGTGCAGACTTGCCTATTGTCACTTCCATATAACAAGATAGGTTCAATATAGCATTTTAGGACTCGTTTTCTAACATTCATGGTAATACGGTGGCACCAATTACTGCTACCTCATTCGATTTCGCAGTGATAGATCCTGATAGATGCCAGCTCAAGATGTTGACCCACCACTACCAATGCAAATACCGACTGTTCTGTAGTCTATGAATATTTGGTAGAGAAAGTTTGTATGTTTTCAGTTCTGATACTCGAAAAAGGTTCGATTTTCATTAACAGTTTTGGATCGTTTGAGTTGGACAGTGCCTATAGTTGGCCTCTGACTCATCACTTTTATTAACTGGGTTGATTTACTCCACCTTCGTCTCATTTACACATGAGATTATCGAATTTTGTCAAGGACTGCCTCGAGTGTAGCCTTGTTTCGACACACAAAAATACTGGCCCACAAACGAGAAAGGCGACAGTGTAGTAAAAAAAAGGTAAAGGTGACCCTGTCATGCCTTGGAGGCACATAGGGATATGGTGTTAGTGCCCATATTTTCCTTGACCTGTCAGCACACTAGAGGGTGATATGGTCAGTATCACGCCTGGCTGCCTTTCCTTCCCCAACTCCAGAAGTCGGATACCCATTTCTACAGCTGGGTGACTGGTGTGCCGCCGGCCGGATTCGAACCCCTGACAGTGTCCCTTTATTGAACCTTAGATCCTAGAGTACCAGACTCCCTGTCTCTGTGTATCTTCGCTTTCGTACTGCCACACAGCTTCGTATTGCTTCGTCGGGTTTCTGTCAGAATTGGCAGATATACTCAGTTCTAGTTCTCCTTTCGTTTCTTAAATTTTACATCCTTTATACGTTTCTTGTTACGTCACCAGTGACTGACTAATTTCGATTGAATTTGACCTACTTAAATCGGGTGCAGTCAGGGTATTCCCTACCACTTGCCGTGACCGATAATTGTGTTTCGGATCAGCTAGTTTGTCTTCTGACAGTCGGGGTACACAACTTTCTACCTCAATCTTCTGGTCATACAGACACTCAAAAGTGTAAGATCTTGTCACGGGAGAGAGGGGCTCTGGCCCACCTAGAAGGGAAAAGGCTGCTGTAAGTAAGCATTGCCCAGAAATCACGGCAAGCTGGTTGCTGAGGACGAAAACAAGGACTGAATTTGCAAAAAGGGGGGGGGGAGGGAGCTGTGACCAAACAAAATTAACGATTAAAGTGTGTTAACTTAAAAAAAAATTAAAACCCGCCACACTTGAAGATGGACGGACACACACACACACATGGAAATATCAGACTGCGTGGGGCAGGGAAGACAAGAAAAGGAAAATAGTGTGCTAGTATGGAAAGCGGGGAAACAGCGACCAGTTAGCAAAATGACCGGTAATTGATTTCATTGTACTTCAGATGAACAATATTTTACAACTTTCAGAAAGATTTATAGCGCAGTCTATAATACTATAAACATTTTTACAATAAACGGAGACGAGACTTCAGTATTATCAAAGTAAAGGAGTAGAATATGCAAGATTAGTCACGAGGCACGTCTGAGAACGGCTTGATTTATACCCGAGTGAAGCAATGTTTCTCAGGACTGTGCGTTTGTTTGTCCTTCCAGAGTCCAGGTTTCCCTTCCCAGTTACTTGCATGCTTCTTTTCTCGCTCTCTCTCACACACGCACACTCTAAACTTCACGTGGATTTCAGAGACTAAACCTACAAAAATAAGCTTTTTCGTTTCGCCTTTCTTGATAAACAAGGAACATTCTACCCTTTTACTGTGCTTTACCATAAGCAGTCCAGTCACCACGATGTACTAACACACAATGACACCATCAGTCAAGGGACAAATGCTAAATTCTTGGATAAATTTTCGCACTGTCATCAGTAAAATTTGAGCTGTGAGCTCTTTGTAATGTGGAAATAGTGCAGCTGGATGAACATATTCTTAAGTTTGTGACTGTAAACAAAAGGGGTTGGCCAAGAACTATAAGTATAGGAATGCATGGGTATAATCTACAGAGAGCATGACTTGTTCTACTAAGGCGGGTACACTGAGTACATTGTCCATGTCTAGGATATCCCATCAAGAAATCTGATCTCCAAACCTTTCCTAGCTCTGACAGAATAAAACTATTCCAATCACCCAAACAATTCCAGCAGTGGGAAAAAAAATTGTTCAGTCACCCCCCACCCCACCCTCTTCATTGTCTGTCTGAAACAAGGAAACAAGTCAACTGTATTGCTGATCCTCTCCTCTGGTAGCACATGTGTGAAACAAGTCAACTGTATTAGTGATCCTCTCCTCTGGTAGCACATGTGTGAAACAAGTCAACTGTATTGCTGATCCTCTCCTCTGGTAGCCTGTGTGTGAAACAAGTCAACTGTATTGCTGATCCTCTCCTCTGGTAGCACATGTGTGAAACAAGTCAACTGTATTGCTGATCCTCTCCTCTGGTAGCACATGTGTGAAACAAGTCAACTGTATTGCTGATTCTCTCCTCTGGTAGCCTGTGTGTGAAACAAGTCAACTGTATTGCTGATCCTCTCCTCTGGTAGCATGCAATATTAACTTTTAAAGACAAAACACACATGGCTGATTAGAATACCCCTTATACTAAAAACATAAATTAACAACCGAAGAAATGTTGGAGAATATAATTTATTTCTATATGCAGTTTTGTAAGAAATATTACCCAAGCAAGTTCACAAGTATTCACTTAATCATTGTCCAGTATACACATTCATTCACAACCATTTGTACCATGTATAGTTTCACACCAACAACTTTATATACCATAAAGCACATAAATTATCCTAACAACTACTCGTATACCATCTTACATAGGTCCCGCATGCTAGTTCACCAAGATTTCCTGTCTTCGGCGAGTTTTTCAATCTCATCAAGGGATGTTATGCCCAATGAACTCTTAATTTCCTCTTTAGGGTTTCGCATGGTCGACCTCTTTTTCTTCGGCTGGTTGTGTTTCACTTGATAGCTTGTTTTCGGATTCTCTGATTGTTTCTTCTCATCACATGATCGACACATGTCCATCTTCTTTTTCTGATCACCCATGAGACAGGTTGTTGTTTTCTCAGCTGTCTTATATCTGCGTTTTAAATTTGTTCCACTTTATACAGAGAATTTTCCTTAGGCATTTGTTTTCAAAACAGTCTAATTGCTTGTCTATTTCTTTAGTTGTTTTCCAGCTTTCACATGCATAGATGAGGGTGGATATTACATTTGAATTGAATAATCTTAACTTGGTTTTTGTGCTTATAACTTTTGAATTCCATATATTCTCAAGATTCTTGAAGATCAATGCTACTTTTGCAATTCAAATTCTAACTTCCTTTCTGATGTCACAATCCTGGTCTATGTAGCTGCCGAGATACGCAAAATGGTTTACTTCTTCAACAGCTGTTCCTTCTACGTATATTTTTCCTTCATGGCTAATGAGAAGTTTCATTATTTCTGTTTTATCCTCGTTAATTTCAAGTCCTATTTTAATAACCATTGAAGACAGGATATCTGTTTTTTCTTGTGCTGATTTCACATTGTCACTGAAAAGAGTTATGTCATCTTCTAGTTGGGTCTCATGTACCCAATCAATGCCCATTTTACCTGTGTAGCATTTTTTCATTATGAAGTCTATGGAAATTCCAAAAAGCAAGGGAGATAATATACATCCTTGTTTCATGCCTATTTCAACCTGGAACCATTCACTCATTCATTCTTCTGTGTTGACTGCACAAACATATCCATGGTAGAGATCTTTAATGATGTTGACAGTCTTAGATGGTATTCCATATATTCTTAAAATTCTCCACAATGAATCTCTGTGTACGCCATCAAATGCTTTTTTAAAGTCTATGAAGTTCAGTTCTTTGTTTTTCAATATATTCCTCAAGTATCGGAGTAAAGATCTGGTCGAGACAGCTTCTCCCTTTTTGAAATCCTGCTTGTTCTCTCATAGCAGCATCCACTGTATCTTTAATTCTATTTAGAATAACTTTGCAAAATATTTTTGACACAACTGATAGTAAGATTACTCCCTCCAGTTATTGCAATTGCTAAGGTTGCCTTTTTTTTTTTTTTGTGTGTATTTTAACAATGACTCCATTTTTCCATTTAGAAGGGACCTTTTCTTCTTTCCAAACTTTGTTAAACACTCTGTAGTTGTTTCATGTTGTCTATATTAATAGCTTTTAACATTTCGACTGCATCCTCACCTGAAGCTTTGCTGTTAGCCATTAAATTCACTGCTGTTTCAATTTCATTCAATGTAATTTCATCTAGGTTGACATTTAGTTGTGGGAATGGTATGTCAGTTTCAAGGTCTATCAGTTCTTTTGGATGTGGTCGATTAAGTATTTCTTGGAAGTGTTCGGCCGTCTTTACTTTTGGTCTTTACTTGATGTTAATAGTGTGCCAGTTTTGATTGGTCTTTCTCTGGAAGCAATAGTACCTGTTAGCCTCTTTTGTATGTTATACAGAGTTATGCTGTCTCTGTTTTTGCTGTTTTCTCTGCTTCTTTCACTATATTGTCCATGTATTCTCTTTTACTCCTTCTAGCTGAACTTTTTACTTTATTGTCTAGCTCTTTGTATGTTGCTTTTGCCAAATCTCTTCCAAGATCTGTCTTTACATTCAACATGGCTAATTTGGCTGCTTGTCTTTCATGTATGTATTTCCATGTGTTATCTTATATCCATGCTTTTCTGCTTGTTGTTTGCAGTCCAGCACTTGTTTTAGCTGCTGTAATTATGGCCGTGCTGTAAGAATGCCATAATTTGTCTATATCTTCTCTACTTCACTGAATGTAGTGAACTGTTTGGTAAGTTCCAGATTAAAATTACTCTTAGTATTTTCATCCTGTAGGCTATGGCTGTTTATCTTTCTGAGTATTGCTTTCTTGTGGTGGCTTTTCAGTTTTAGTCTTATTTTCCCTATACACAGATTGTGATCACTGTTGATGTCTGCACCCCTATATGCTCTTACATCTATCAGAGATGTTCTGAATTGCTTTCTAATACAATTTGTATACCATACAGCACAGAAATGATTCTAACATAATATACAGCACTTAAATTATTATATTAACCACTTGTACAGAAATGATACTAACAACTATATGTATACCATACAGCACAGTATTGAACCTAACAACTATTTGTTTAATATACAGGAGTGTGTATTTTCTTTGTTTATTTTTCCTCTTTATCATTCATAATTTGAAAGAGTGTTCTGGCCTGATGAGTTTATGTGAGTCTACACATTCTGACTACTAAAACTGAACTGTACTCCTAAAATCATGACGTAAGAATGGCCTCTAGAAGGACATTTGATTTGTATACATTTTAAAACCACTTTAAAACAATATAATGGCTCTATGTGTTCAGCTAAACCCATTTGCACAACTTTGCACAGAACAATTTACAAAAACATTTCATTATTCTCATGAATGAGTGTTAATAATACTACACATATTTTGTAAACCAAGAATCAAAGAATGAATGACAGTAAAAATCCAGTTAGTTTCAATGCATGGGGGAAAAAAAAATCATATGTGGCATTCAAGAACTGAATACATTTCCAATCATTGAGATCATGACTATCTCATTTTGTATTTTCCTCAAAAAAGTCTGCCAGATAAAAAATAAATAAATTTGATGTAAATAAATATGACATAAACAAACAGCACAAATCAAGTTACTCATATGCACACAATACACATGCAAATCACAATTATTGGTGGTGTTAAGGTAACCGTTGTAAATGACTCCAACAAAAACAGGCAAATGTCATCATGCCAACACTGGAAGAATACTATTTCTTGTAGGGTTCAGAACTTTCTGCTCTCCCAGCATCAAAATCAGACAAATGCCAGTGATACATGACAGGGTGTGGAGACAAAACAGCAGTTACAGATAGCTTAAATAGGAATCTCCACTGCATGATTACCAATTTTCCATTTAAATTCTTGCATTTAAATGACATTTATGATGTGATCTACCATGGCACTGATGGATGCATCAATGACCACAACCTCTCTGAAGTTTCTCTGTGACTAGTTCTCATAACAACAATTAAATCGCAACTCGCAAGAGAAAACCATTCCACATCAGTAACAATCAGACAGGATTCTGGAACCAGAGTTCTTCAATCACAGACATTCCACACATAAATTAACACGTATAGCAATGTAAAAAAATAAAAAGTGGCTATTTCATGGTGCAAAAAAAAATTGTTTAAAAATTTTCTAAACTTTTTTTCCAATTCAAAAGACAAAAAAAAAAAAGACGCTATTTTGAAATAGTGTCTCACATGCTCCAAATTACGTAAAACCACTGTGTGCAAAAAATGTGGTTTTTCTCCCCTTCTTAAAATACCAATTAAACGAGGAAAAAATATCTCAGATATCTCGTAATGTTATGACTTTTATCTGTGAAATTCTCCATTGTGTGGATGTAAGTACATTAGTATTAGGGAAGTATCAACATTATGTAAAAGCTGCATACTCCATGGCCAGAAATATTCATTTGTATTTATAAATATTTTTCTCCTCACCATTTTCTTCTGTATAGTACCTGACACTGTTCGCAAATAAAATCTCTGCTCTACCTGTCAAATCAGCACTAGAAAGTCACCTACAGTCACACCAATAAAAAGAGACACCCAGACACAATTTCATCAGGATACATTCACTAGCTCCAAGCTCGATGAGTCTCTGAGTTCTACTTTCCCACCCCACTTGAGTTTGTATTTGTTGTTTCGCCATACAACATGGTCCTGCAGGTGGCTCATTAGGATAATGTATGGAGACAGCATCTCACGGAGCAGCCATGCAATCAAAAACTCAAATTTTGAAAATGGAAGGGGTCCATTCTGAAATAAAAAAAATATAAATAAATTAACTGGGATAAAGAAATAATGTATGAATGAGAGAGCAAAGAAACATTTCTAATAATTTTCTACAGCTACCAAGTCTCTAAAGGCTAAGAGAAATAAGTGAAAGTAACACAAAAACTGATACTCATAAGAACAACAATTAAAAAAATACTCCATGAAGAGCAACAGAGTTAGACTGTATATCCATATCTTACTTCAAACTTGAATAATTTTCTCAAATGATTCACTCTGAACATCATCTTGAAGCCAAATAAGATAACCAACAACAAAGTGCTTCATCAGGTAGGAAAAGATATCTTGAACTGAGCTACCTTGCTTGAAGAGATCAAAGTATCATCAGATAAATGATTAATGCCAGCCCCCCCCCCCCCCCCCCCCCACCCCACTTCACTGGTTTGTTTTCAGACCAACAAACAATAGCAACTGCTTATGCTTTACTGGCAAAAGTCTTCTCTTCCTGTCTACCACAGTCACATCCCAGTCTCTGCACTGAGTGCCCGATCCGTCCTCTTGATCACCTGTACCAACTTGCTTTGGTATATTATGTAAATGCTCCATATCTTTCTATTACCAAACTCAGGATTTTGTTGATCATTAAATTACTAAGAATATATCAGTAACAATCAAATACATTTATTTTCCAAATCAATGAGCAACCAGCGGGCGATTCCTCCAACAGAAATTATCTGTAGAAAGATTTAACAAAAAAACAAAGAAAATATATGGGATTTGACATCTGTTACAGAAGTACAGTTCATATAATAATAATAATAATAATAATGGCTCATGCTGTGTCTGAAGGCAGCTTCCATAAAGCAAACTTTAGCAGCATCTGAAAGATACCAAAAATCATTTCCCTAAACAACTTTGTTTGTGCCCAATTTTCCCATGTTTAACATGATTAGCCAGAGTAAGAGCAAGCCATGTTTGTGTTGCAAGATCCATTTCTCTTTGCATTTGTATGTTTTTTCTTCAAGTTTGCCCCTTGCTTCCTTCCTCAAATGACATGGCAGCCTTATGTGGAGTCATTCTCAAATAGTTTGATCTTGTGTAATTTTTTCCCAGTTATTCTACTGTTAAAATGATAAGTGTAATTCACATTTAGATTTCCAATGAAACAATAATTTCATACTTTTTATGAGAGCATCGAATTATACTCAGCAGTTGGAACAGAGAAATGTAGAAAAACATTTTCACCAATGCCAGTCGGCAGGACGATAGATAGATCAGTCTATTATATCATTACAGATAACAAAATAACTCTAGTACATGATAAGATTCAGAAAGCAAAGATAAATGTGCCATTGTTTTTATAATTTTCACTGCAATGAAATGAGGCTGACCTATAAAGAATGAAATAGAGCAATAAAAATGAAAACAATGGCACTTAACAATCTTTCCTGTAAAATCTTCAATTTAATTCTCATATCCTTTAAAAGGCACATAGCAAATTTAGTCACTCTTCAATTTTTCCTGCAGAAAAAAAAACAACAAACTTCTTGATTGTCCAGACATATATGATGCTGTCAATGACATTCTTTTTGGAATTATAAAATAATTTCTATAGCAGAATTATAGATCATAAGTTTGTATCTGTATATAATTTAATTTACTGTGTCACTTATCTACATGTGTAATTAAATTTATTGTTTATGTTTGGTTGATGCTACATCTGTTTTAGCATGTCCACTCATTTAGTCTTTCAGAATGAAGAAGCTGAATGACTAGTCTTCAGTTCTCCAGCCACTTCATCGATTGTTACCTGCTGGTCTTCCCACTGGTTTTCCATGCTAGTGTCAGGTATACTCACAGAGTGAAGTTCTACCAGAGCGACCTGCATCAGTCAGGTCTGACATCCCACTTCCTGTGCCACTTACACACCAGCCGAAGCGTCACACATGCCTATACTGTCTCTTCGTTCTGTGATGAATATCTGAAGTTTCCCACCCTCACTACCCTCCCCACAAACTGCGCGCTTTTCCACTCTCGTGCATGGTTCCAAAGTAGCGGCCATCCCTGATCTGTTCAGCTGATACTGTATTTCAAAAATGGTCGAAGTGCCTACGCTCACATGTAACTAATGACGGGGGACATAACATAACTACTCGATTTTCATTTTTATAGCAAAATTCCTGTTAGTTTTTGACACGCCTTCGTATTAACCAAAAGCCTCCAAAGTCAAACATACTCCAGCTTTGATTTGAAGTGGTTTTTTAAAACTTTTTTTCTTTTAAATGATATATACATATTAAATATTGCACATGAGAGCAGTTTTCAAACCTGCTATTGAAATTAGGCATACAAAACTATAACTGAAGTCTCCATTAAGCTAAACACACATTACCACGAGCATTTTTTTCAACTGTTTCACTACGTGGCTGATGAAGAATACTACATCAGTTCATATATCTATTTTTATACTTTTATTTTTAGTACTTTATCCAGAGATGGTTTATAAATGATGTAAGTATTCATAAATGCCTTTGAATGTAAATGCTACAGAAGAGTTCTTCAAATATTATGGACACAAAAAAGAACAAATATATCCATACTACAAGAACTTAATATTGAAGAAGGGTGGCTAGTAAAGAGGATTAAAGAGAGAAAACTTAAATATTTTGGACACATTAAACGTCATAATTTAGAAAAGACAGTTGGAAGGGTACATAATGGAAAAAAAGAAAGAGTCGCAGATGGCTGCAAGACATCATTGATGATCTGCAAATGGACGCATCAGGAATGAAATGGAAAAATGACTGGAAGAATCTACTTTAATTTTACACTCTTTTGATATGTTTTTTTCCTCATGTAATTTGTATACTTGTATTAAATCGAGTGTGTGGGAAGAATGAAAGATGGAGTGATGAAGGGCAGAATGTAAGACGGGCCTGCGGGCCCAATTCTTTACCTTTTAAATGTTTTTAAAGATCATTCAGATCATTCATTCATTTCTGCTGTTGGCTATTACATATTTAAATCAGACACGAGGAGATTTCGGCATGAAACGCTTTATCTTAGAACTGGCATCATTCACAGACAACTGACTTGATCATCTAATACAGTCTCACGCTGCCAGACACTGGTGAATGTCCCGCGATTTGCGCATCAGCTACAAGCATTTGACATTTCATGTCTCTGACCCGGCAGCAATTTGAGCTTGCTCTCTTCGGCTTGAAGCGAAAATATTTGACATAAACGACTTTATCAGTACTAAACAAACTTAGTAATGTACTAATCACAAAAAAAAAAAAAAAATAAATAACATATTTGCTTGTTTTCATCCAACATCAAAACCATCATGATCAGATTTAAAAAGCAACTTTGCACAAGTTTACAATCTTTCTAAAATTGTCCAGTTTATTAATGATGCTATTTTCATTTCGTACTTTTTAACTTCCTGCTTCTGTATATATTTTTTCAGACACATTAATTTCCACGAATATTTTGGTCGCTTTTAAAAAATTTAGTCTTTACAATACTTATACATAAATACATAATTTTAAAAATATTTTTCAAAAACTAAGCTCAAGAATGCTGAGAACAAGTGCCTAGCGTTCCTCTGGTTCTCTTCCCCCCCCCCCCCCCCAATTATAAGGAAGTATACAGTCTTGAATGCTGGGACAAGACACGGATCTTTTCTACACGGCAACAGCTGAACTCTTCCCGTGCCACAGGAAGAAACGCGGACGTTCAGTTGGATGCCAGAATAAAACCGCGGGTCTTGATATGTATAGGGGGTATAGTTGTAAAATGGAATGGAAAACAGTATTTCCATGTACTTATTATGTTTCAAAATATAACTAAGTGTATGAAAATTTCATAAATGCAGAGTTTTTTTTTTTAAAAAAAGAAGTAATGTAATGTTTTTAGACAATGATTGTGCCCAGCTCACCATCGGCTAGGTCTAGATCTACACTACTTACCATATGAGGTGACTAGATCAACTTGTCGATCTCGTATTGTGATTCTATGTTGCATTCTCGCTAAATTAATGTCTGAAATAACCTCCTAACTACTTCTACAGTCGTCTAATATGTCTAGATCTACTTGGGATACATTCAAGAGCAGTGGGGTGGTCACAGGCCATATCCATACCCCTATCTACATCATCAAAAATTGAAAATTTTCGATGTTTCTCTTCCTTTTTCTCACTCGGCATCGCTCGTAACTAAGCACTCTTTCACCATTTTGAAAAGTGTCAACGGAATCGCGGGACGAAATATGTACAATCTAAATGTTACACCGGTTGTTTTATTGAAACAAACCAAGAGTCGCTATATCGACCATAGGCACATATCGGAAAACCGGAAGCGTCGATACAGTGACCAAAGGCATCGGAAGTGTGATGCTGATACAATTACTGACAGGTGCTCTGCCCCCCAAATAAAGGATAGAAATAACATGCAGAAGACATTATGGATCTATTTTGGTCAAGTGTTAAAAAAAATACCGTAAGTTGACATTCACAAGATAGTTTAGGGGAAGAATTTAGAATAGTGTTAGGTGACATTTAAGAATGAAGTAGTTAAAGGTGAAACTCGGTGAAGCAAAGTAAGAACGACTAAATAAAAGCACCCAAAGGATGATCAGTCAACATATGGCAGGTGTTATCAGATACTGTACACTGAAGCAGACATGGGAGAGGAGATCAGGGCACTAATGGATATTCCTTGAATGCAGCTAACCAATCGCCAGCCGCAACCAATGAACCGCTAAATCATGTTTAAACTCTCACACTAAAACTATAAATCTGAACTGAGTAGTATGCTGACTTTTCTTAAGATCAAACTGCTGATAAAAGTTCAAGAAAAAAATTGTAAATGAGCACAGCCGTTTGTATTCTTGTATAACTTCTGAGAATGTTCTGAGTAGTCCTAGTTTGAATCTCTTGCCTGCAAGTTTGTGAACTTTAAACATCACAAACTTGTAGGCAAGAGATCCAAACCAGAAAAACACAGAAAGTGTTTTCTGTTAAAAATATTAAGACCTTCTTGAGATAAATAAAAATGAGACCTGAACATAAAGGTTTACAAATTTTGAGTGAATTAACTTGTACAAACTCCCTGTAACTGTGAGCTGTTGTTCTTTACAGCTGATGCTGTAGAGATGTTGAGACACACCATCATATCGGCGTGGGAGCGGGTTATGGTGGCTACTTTTTCAGTCCCGGCGTACAGCTAAAAAGCAGGTGGGTGTGAAATGCCTCTTTAGCAGACTCCATCCACCATGGGGACTATGGTGATCTCTGCCCCGTTAGCCTGGCTATGCCTGTTACTGGGGGTACCACGGAGAGGTGGGACAGGGTCTTGGTCAGCTACGGGTCACTAACCCTGACACTGGTATATCAGCTATGAATCACTGATTACCTTCTCGGGCATTTTTAGCAAAATTACCTGAGTGAATTAAAAGAAGTGTTAGTAAAGAACAGAAAGTAGCTAATTCTGTAGAACTGAGCTGTAAAGCCATCAGATAATTACATGATTCTGTTGTAGAATTTACCATCCCATGTGTGAGATTCATGCACAAAATTAAAGTCTGTACTCACCAAAGCAGCTCAGACCCCCCCACCCCCAATCCCTTGTCCCTTTTCCAAAATAAAGAAATAAAGAAGCACAAGGAAAAAAAAAACAGTAATGTGAATGTTACATAAGGAATGTTCTAACTGGGGTGTCTGAGTGGCGAAGTGGTTAGTGCAATGGTCTCTCATGGTTCAAATCCGGCCGGAGGCATCCCAGTCACCCAGCTGTAGAAATGGGTACCTGACTTCTGGAGTTGGGGAAGGAAAGGCGCTCAGGCATGATACTGACCATATCACCTTCTAGTATGCTGACAGGTCAAGGAAAATATTGGTACTAACACCATGTCCCTATGTGCCACTAAGGCATGTCAGGATTACCTTTACCATTACATTACAACTGATTTGTAAAGATTTACTTCATCTATTCTGAACAAAAGTAAATAAGGAGGAAAAAAAAATAAAGATTTTGTAAAAAGTAGGCCACGGACAGGGTCCTAGGTGAATAAGGAGTGAAGGTTACTAGAAGTTTACACTCATAAGGCAGAGAGGAAAAGAGACTGATACATTGTGACAGTTATTATATGGTTTCAATATGTGTATGTCATCTTGTACCAATTTTTCTTGCACCAGGCTAGAACTGTCTTCTGTATTCAGTATTTGGTTTTCGGTGTCATTGCAAAACAAGATACTCCCAGAATTGCTCCACCACCCGTGTTGGTGAAAATCTCACAGAATGTTCATTGATGATCCTTTGCATCATAGAACTGTCTTGTGAATGTCAACTTACAGTATTTTTCACTCATCTCTTTGTTACTATTATACTGTATTATATTGTGAATGTCAACTTACAGTATTTTTCACTCATCTCTTTATTATACTAAATTTTATTGTGAATGTCACCACATATCAACCTCTCTACTACTGTTCACCTGACACTGACAAGATAGTTCAAGAGATTTTCACTTTATTTCTCTGATTCAGCAGCCATTTGAGCTCGTGTTCTTCGGCTCAAAGCAATGGCAAAGTATCTGCAGGTCTTCTTTAATTATACAGTTCAAGAGATAAACTGAAATTGAGAAAGATAAGGTGTCCAAAAAAAAAAAAAAAAACAGAGCTGGAGAGAAAAGGACTGAAAGTTCTTATAAATGACAGAGAAAAAAAAAACAAATCAACAAAAACAATATCAAACAGAATATTACCTCAACTATCCTAAAGAGAATATAATCACAAAGAAACCACACCAGGAGATGGCTCAGGAAGAAACCAAGAGGCGACACATCAAACAGGAAGTTTGCTGCCCATGATGTTATTCCTCCCAGCAAAAAGCTCTCTCCCAGCGGCTCCAAAAAGATAAGTAAAGGCACCATGGAAATTCTCAACTGGGCCCATCTGTCAACAACAAGAATTTTCACATAAACTATTCATCATAAACACATTTTACTCTTGTAATAAAATTACATTACAAAACAGTTTTCAGATACACTGCCAAGGCAACCAATGAGATCTAAGAACAAAAATCAGTCTCACTAAGGAAGATCACTTGAAGATCTCCATGTCATGAAGGGACACTATGCTACTAATGTGATGTGCTTGTACAAACTGATGTCTTTCAAAAGCCTTAACGCAGCTGTTGAATATCCATTTGACCACACTTTTTTTTTCCACTTTCAGGTCAAGCATATGTAGGACTGATTTTCATGTCCTGTCTTCTGTTCTTTTCAACGTTACATTCAACTAGAGCACTGTGACCCATTGTGCTACACATTTCCACTTGTAGGCTTTCCTCTGGTGCTGAATACTTTTTGTATTGTCATCTGAAAATCTAATGCTCATCACAACTCTCTGTGATTATTTTTCACAATTCACATTGCTTATTACCATTTATCTCCTTGACTCCTTGATGAATAAAATTAGAAAGAAAAAAAAATTCTTTTCAATGTTTTAGTGCGTGAAGTGTTCCAACACACAATGTGACATCACAGTCTTTGGTCATATATCTTGTTTCCTGTTGTCCTTTATTTTTTGCACACACAATACACCTTTCCTGTTCTGTCGATGATTCTAATGATGGGAAATGTCTCTGAAAAGTCAGTCGCTGTAGGCAAAATGCAGTCTTCTAAAAAGTAATGTACTTTCTCAAAAGTGAAAAAAAACAAACTGTCCCAGGTCATAATTCCATTAATCACAGGTGATCAAAGCAAAGAATTTTTCAACAAGTACTCATTTATTTTCATTCTTGCCATCCAGTCAATATTCATGGCTGGGCATTAGTGCTTTGATTCACTGCCAGAATTACATATTTCAGGTTTGTTTTTACTATTGCCTTTTGTAAGAAATTCTATGAGCTTCTATCTTGTTTTGCTTTCTGACCATGACATAAGAAATATTTACAGTACACTAAATGCAACATAACCACGAAATACCAGTGTGATTGTCTAAAAAAAACATGGGAATGCAATGAATACATGGAAAGTATTGATAATCCATCCTCTCTGATGAAGCAAAATTTAACACTGGTACTGACTTCATAAGAAAAATATAGCAAGATAAGTAAAGAAATAAGACACAAATGCAGAGAAGCAAGGGAAGTGTGGTTACATGAACAGTGCAGACAGAAAGAGGACTCTCATAATAAAGACAGCAAAAACATGCACAAATGAATTAGTGAACTCACAGGCAGGAAAACAAAATAAAACACAGGATGCCTGAAATCAAAAGAAGGTAAAATGTTAATGGAAAAAGAAGACATTGTGGACAAGTGGACAGAGTATATTGGTGAGCTATATGTAGGAGAAAGACCAGAATTAACACCATTGGTGAGCTATATGTAGGAGAAAGACCAGAATTAACACCATTGGTGAGCTATATGTAGGAGAAAGACCAGAATTAACACCAGATACTGAAAACTGTGATGGACCACCAATACTTGAAGATGAAACCATAGATGCCACATGAAGAAAGGAAAAGCAACTGGCCCTGATAATATAACAATAGAAGAAATAGAGGCACCAGAGGAGATAGGAATAAAAATAACCAAGTTACTGAATGACATTTACAACAGTGTTATATGCCCAGTGACTTGCTTAAATCCACATTTATAGCACTACCAAAGAAACCAGGTGCAAAGGAATGTGATGACCACTGGACTATCAGCATCTCATGTCACATAACGAAGCTACTTCTGAGAATCATTATGAGCAGAACAAGGAAAAAGATAAAAATGGAAATAGCAGATGAACAGTTTGGATTTGTTGAAGGAAAGGGAACACACAACGCCATTTATGCTTTATGAACACTAACAGAAAGAGCTTTAGAAGTACAGAAAGATCTCTACTTATGCTTCATTGATTACACCAAGGCATTTGACAAGGTGAAACATAATGAAATTATTAAAATACTTGAGGACATAAATACAGACGGCAAAGGCCTGAGGATTGTAAAACATCTATATTGGCAGCAGGAAGCAGCAATTCAAGTTGAAAATAGAACTGGAAAATATCAACCTATAAAACTAGGGATGCAACAAGGATGTGTACTGTCTCCAGACCTTTTTTCTCTGTACGGTAAGAATATTCTAAGAATGATCATCACAGAACCAGGCATAAAAATTAGATACAATATTAACAACCTTCGGTATGCTGATGACACAGTACTTATAGCTGAGAACCAACAAGACCTGCAAAATCTCTTGGATAAAGTCGCCAAAGAAAGTGAACAGAAAGGCCTTACTTTGAACATCAAAAAGATGGAGACTATGGTTATATCTAAGAAATAGAATCCACCAACATGCAGTATAAAATTAAACGGAACTATTCTAAAGAAGGTGCAGAAATTCAAATACCTTGGAGCAGTAATAACTTCAGATGGGAAATGCAGAACAGAAATTAGGAACAGAATAGGCCAAGCAAAGACTGCATTTCAGAGAATGAGAAACATATTATCTACCACATCTTTATCAATGAATGTTAGAAAACAAGTCCTAAAATGCTATATTGAACCTATCTTGTTATATGGAAGTGATTCATGGGCAATAGGCAGGTCTGCACAAATATCTTTGGAAGCTGCAGAAATGTGGTTTATTAGAAGAATGTTGCGAATTCCCTGGACAGCAAAAATAACTAATGAAGAATGTATGAGAAGAGCTGAAGAGACAACAAATCTTGTCAAAAAAATAAAAGAGACAATGTACTTTCATAGGACATGCAATGAGAAGACAGGGGATTGAAAATATTACAACAACAGGAAAAATAGAGGGAAGAAGATCAAGAGGAAGACCAAGAGAAATGATACTGGACAGTCTGATGGGATGGTATGAGAGGAGATCACCAACTGAGCTGATGGCCTGCATGAAGGATCGTGTACTCTGGAGAAGCATAATAGCCAACACCAGTCAGCACGGTACGTGATGATGACGATGACTGACTTCATGATAAGTCCTGCTTTGTGAAACTAGGCCACACACAAGTATAACTTAAAATAGCTACTGTGACTTCCCCTTTGCTGAACAACTATAGTAGTTTATAGCAGTAACTATAAAATACAGAATATGTTAACGTGTCTTTAGCACCTGAAGTGCTGAAATCTTGCAACATGGTAAGATGTCCTTAGCAATGACAGAACCCACAGTGAAAGAAATGATAACAAAAAGACCTGGACATGGATAAGACATTATTATTATGCTAAAGCCTACCATTAACTTAACCAAACTGGCTCTCACCTGGAGAAGGAGTCCTGAAGCAGAGATAAGAAAGATGGACTACACGTGGAGACAAGTAGAAGAAACAGCCCAGGACAGAAATATATGGAGAGACCTTGTTGACAGACTATGCCCCAGACAGGGGAAAGAAGGCGAGGAAGGAAGTGACAGGGCAGAATGTCTAAACACGCCCACAGCAGCAAAAGGGTTAATACAAAAGGGTTAATACAGTGTCTGCCACAGGCACAATGTATTCAAATGTACCTCACCTTGTAGATAAATTTCTGAGGCTTTGGTGTTAGGTACTCATTTTTTATAACTGAACTGAATGAAATGCACTAAAGCCAAATTAGAACCCACCAACTGTCCCTTGTGAGACCAGATAAATAAGTACTGTTTTAATCTTCTGCTCATTTCAGTGCCTAAGATGAGCTTACTTCTTTAATCTGTCTTATTATATGATCAGTCTGTTAGTGGATCGTAACTAAAATAATGCATGTTTAAACCAACATGATAACACAACAGACATCCTAAAACCTACCTGATTAGTCTTTTATGGAATTCTGTTATTGAGGTGTTGCCAGAATTCTGCAACGCTGGAGTTGTTGCAAGTACCACTTTGTAACCCCTGTATCAGCACAGAATGCAGAAAGTTGTCAAATCAGCACAATGATGATAAAGCTACATATATTGTTCAGCCAGTCATTTGCATGTCCCTTGCAGAACTTTGCCTCCATAACAGCACTCCTGTAGGCCTTTTGGTTGTAATCAAGATGCCCTGCTGCTGATGCATCCATTTGCAGATTATCAACGATGTCTTGCAGCCTTCTTTGCTGTGGTCTTCCTCTCTTTCTTTTTCCCACTATGTACCCTCCCAAGATGGTCTTTTCTAGATTAACATGACGTTTAATGTGTCCAAAATATTTAAGTTTTCTCTGTTTAATCCTCTTTACTAGCCAGCCTTCTTCAATATTAAGTTCTTGTAGTATGGATATATTTGTTCTTTTTTGTGTCCATGATACATATTTGAAGAACAACTCTACAGCATTTACATTCAAAGGCATTTATGTGTTTTTCAGCTGTTTTGTTAAGTGTCCAAGTCTCACAGACATATGCTGAGATGGGAAAGATGCAAGCCCTTAAAAATCTTATTTTTGCAGTTCTTTCTGTTCCTCTCCACAGATGCTTTAGTTGTTTTACTTTTTGAAGAGCGATAGATGTCTTCCATTAATTTCCCTCATTGTGTCTCCATTATTAGTTAGTAGTGATCCAAGATATTCAAAACTCTTCATTTCCAATTTTTCCTCATTGATACATATTTCATCTGCCTTATTTGCTGTGTCAGTTGTCATCAATTTAGTTTTATTCACATTAAGATAGAGGTTTTGCTCTTCACTGTTCTTATGGACTGACATAATTAGTTTTTCCATTCCTTTTTGTGTTGTGGACAGTAATACTGTGTCATCAGCATATCTAATCTCTGGTATTTAATAACCTCCAATTGTTATGGTATCGTAATATTCTTTGTCTACATCTTCTCCAACATTCCTCATTAAAATATATTGTTACTCCAATGATATGCTCATAATTTATTCCAGCTCACCCCCCTCCTCTTTTTTCCCCCATTCATCCACACATACAGTATTTTTATGCATATAACATGTACACTATACAATTTCTGTAAACTGCAGACCCCTTGCACACTATTTCCTTGTGTAGGCTCACTGAGAATGCAATCCAGCCAGTGCAACACTCCAGGGCCCAGTGCATGGGGGCCAGAGGGAGTGACCTTAGGGTGAAGAGATGTGCTTCTTTTCTTTACTTTTCTTCAGAAAAATTATTAACAATTAAAATTAAAAATGCATATAATATGAACAACTGCAAATAAAGTTGAAGTTGTGCAAAATAATAATTCAAAGAAAACCTGGCAAAGAACTAAAGAAGCGGAGATGAACTGCAAGAAACACAGCTGGGACATCAAAGGCTGGCTGGAGAATGAGAGGTGGAGATAATACTGCAAAAGACACACTGAACAATGACTGCTTTAGCTGACCACTACATGAGAACATGGATGGATAGAGACTGGACTGTTCACTAAAAGTATGAATATAAAGTGGTGCTATAATTATTATTAGAAATCTGACACTCAATTTAAAATTATTAGGAATGGTAATATACTTTGCTTTATTTCATGGTCATTTCTGGAAATAATTTTGCTTTTGGTTTTAGGATATACCGATGTCAGGAAGTGGTGGATGTGTGTGTGTGTGTGTTTGTGTGCGTGCGTGCATGTGTGTGTGCTCACGCTTTCACACACACAAATATTTTAAGTTCATGCAGGAAATTTACTGGTAAGTCACTGTACAATCCACACCTTTGGGTGGTATTACAGGATTTACAGCGACTTTTAGATTTAATTATATACTATGGCACATTTTAAAACAGTTTAAAGATCAAAATATCCTGTCTTGTGGCTATATCATGGTGTCACTGTAACAGACTGTCTGGTATTAGCTGTCCAGATTGTTTTTTTGATTGTAGTAAGTTCATGGCCAATTTTTTTGTAAAAGAAGCTGCAACCACATACCTCAAAATGTTTGAATAAAAATCATGTAATAATGAGAAAATAATTTTTAAACCACTGAAACATAGCTTCTTTTTTTTTTCAGACATAAAAGGTGTAAAGAGTCTATAAAGCATCTATTCAAAATATATGCTTATAAAACTGAAGCCCAGAAATGAAATGAAAAGGAAAAAAAAATAAGAGAAAAAAAAAGGGACAACAAATGCTCTTTAAATATGGATTATGTGCTCTTACAGAAGCAGCCGACAGATAATGTTGGTTATGGTCACCATTCTATGATGGTAGGCAGATGATCTCAATGTAGGGACAATGGCTACGATCGCTGACTAGTACAGTCACTGCCTGGAAGGAAAGCAATGGTAAACTATTTTCTGAAAATATACCAAGAAACCCAAACAGCAACATGGAAAGTCAAATAGGAAAAAGATCTGGTGGTGAGGCCCCTAGGCCAGATAGATCTAATTTTAACACTGGGGAAGAGTGTGAGTAGAGGTCAGTACAAGTAATTGTGATGAACGGACAAAATCCTGACGGTGTTACTAAGGAAAACCACTGCATCAAACTAAAAAGAAAAATAAGAGTAGGAACATGGAATGTAAGAAGTATGTATGAGGGGAAGTATCAAATAATAAATGATGAGATGAAAAGAATGGGGATACACATTTTGGGAATCTGTGAACATCGATGGAAAGGATCAGGACACTTCAAGAGCGAGAATGATAATATCTATACTCTGGTGGAGAATTAGGAGGAAAGAATGGAGTGGCTTTTTACTAGGACAAATCAAAATCAAAAGCTTTTCTAGGTTACAATCCAGTAAGTGATAGAATCCTCATAATCAGACTTAAGGACACTCCTAGAAATGTAACAATCATCCAGATATATGCACCTACATCAGCAGCAGAGGAAGAGGAAGTAGAAGACTTTTATAACACACTGCAAAATACGATAGACCAGGTACGGGAAAATAATATTGTATTAATAATGGGGGATTTTAATGCAAAGACTGGTACAGAAAGAACAGAAGATGAAGGACATGTTGTAGGGAAATTTAGCATAGGACATAGAAATGAGCCAGGTGACAATTCAATGGCTTTTTGCATGGAAAATCAGCTAATGATTGCTAACATACTTTTTAAACAACATCCAAGAAGACTTCACACATGGACATCACCTGATGGGAAAACCAAGAATCAAATACATTACATTTTAGTGCAAAGAAGGTGGAGATCAAGTACAACATCAGCAAAAACTTTACCTGTAAAGTTCCTGCATGAACCCAAAATATCTGTGACACGGACCATGAGTTATTAATAGCAGACATGAAGATAAAGATAAAAAAGACAGTTGCAGGATCAAGACCATTCCGCTTTGATCTTACAAAAATACCAGAACAATATGGTATCAAAGTGAAGAAGTGTTTCGAAATCCTGATGGCTGTACAGGAGGAGATGACACCAGATGATTTGGCTACACAGGCCAGAGATAACAACTGCTAAAGACATGGTTCCAGTAAAGAAAACACAGAATGGATGGATTACATCAGGCACAACAGAACTGATAAAACAACGTAGAGTTTGGTGGATAGAATCTCTTAACACTGCCCATTGTTCATCTATACTATTTATCTTTGCTATTGCATTGTATCTATTTGTTATAATAACTATGTATTGTTCTCGCAGTTCTTGGTCATTTTTAAGGAGTTCTTTATTCAGTTTAATGTTTCTCACTTTTCTGCATGCTTTCTTTAGCTTTATTCTAATTTTTCCACAGAGTGTGTCATGGTCACTATTGCAGTTGGCTCCTGGCATGGTTTTTGTTGTCAGTAAAAAAAATCAATACAAATGTTAAAAATTTAAAACCTTTCTATTTTTTTTTTCACTGAATTCTTCTGAATTCATTAACATCTGATTCAAAGGTATAAACACAAAACAAGTTTACTTTCTGCCATTTCACACTTACTGAGAACGAATAGCTTCTGCTATGAAATGGTCTTCGGCAAGATATTTTGCAAACATATGGAGACCACCAGCAGCTTCTAGTACATCACGACGGAACAAACTTGACATGCCAGTGGAACAGTTGATGTTAACAGCATTGGCACTCAGACAGTTTCTTGCTTGCATTGTTCCAAAGTATACCTATCAAATGTGATTGAAACTAAATGAAGTTTACACAAATGAAATATGTCGTGTTATTTTGAAAAATTTATGTTTTATAACAAACAGAAACAAATTTAATATTCTTAGAAAAAACCCCACAAACTTTCTAATTACCAAATTAAAAAATTCAATTAAATCAGAACTCAAGAATTATGGAATGCAGATTAAGAAGATGAGCTCAAGAACAGAGTATCTTCCTCCTCTCAAAGCCAGGCATGACAACAAAACAACCCCCCACCAAAAAAATGACCTGTTGATAAATTGCTCCAAATCCTTTTCTTGTAGCGCAGTATGGCATCTGTAGTACAAGTCCCACATTAGATTTCAAGCAATGGACCATTTCCATTAGAGATGTTGGAGTCACTGAAAGTAAGAATTATACACTGCATGAAATTCAGTTAATATAACACATATTTCCTACCACAGCATTTTTATTGATAGTTACTGTAATTAACTTAACTCATGTCTCCAACTGTAGCAACTATGCTGTTTAGAGTGGGACTGAAAATAACAGAGAGATGATGCCATCATCAGAACCAGCAAACTACAGCTGGTTGAGATTTGTAACATGTTTCCAAGCCATGGTTCTGACAAAAGGCTGTTGTCTGTTCTAGCTTTACCAATGCTTCCTTGGTTGTGGAGTTAAAGGTCTCCTTTCAACATCCATTTTGGCAATTAAATAAGACCACTCACACAGTGAGCACCTACACAAAATGACCATAAAGCACTACCTGCTATGAGCTTCAACATTACAAAAACAGAATAATCCAGTCTTCTCACTTCACAAGGACAGATGTTACGCCTCTTCATTCTTTCACCGTCCTCTTATTTCTTATTCCTCTTATCTCTCTCTCTGAACCTTAAGTGCCCAGGGCACATGGGGCTTCCACAAGGGTTTTCCACAAATGCCTGTCCTTTGCCTTTTTTTCTGCTCTTGCCCAGGTGAGCCCTCTATTGCTCAACATCCTCTCTGTTGTTCTTCTCCATGTCTCTTTTGGTCTACCCTTACTTCTGTTCCCCTGTGGTGTCCATCTTAGTGCTGTTTTTCGTAGTGAGTTATCAGTCATTCGGAGCACATGTCTCAGTCATCGCCAGCGTCTTTCCTCAATAACTACTGTCAGTGGCTTCATCTGCATCTCTGCCAACAAGATGTTATTTCTTATGGTGTTTGGCCAAAATATTTTTCTAATTCTTCGTAAACATTTAGTCTGGAAAGAATTCAACTTGTTTTCTATGGTTTTGGTGATTTTCCAGCATTCACTTCCATAGAGTAGTACACTTAGAACACTACTCTTAAATATCCTGATTTTCGTATTCATGCTTAGTTTTTTAGATTTCCATATAGTCTGCAGTACTGCAAAAGCCTGGTTTGCTCTAGTAAGTCTGCTGTTGATGTCCTCTGTGCTGTCTCCATTTTCTACTACTTTACTGCCAAGGTATACAAATTCATTGACTTCCTCCACTAACTTGATATCTACTCTGAGTACATTTCTATTGTTCACATTTTGCTTCATTAACTTTGTCTTTCCTACGTTGATCTTTAGTCCTATGTTGTTTGCATTCTGAGTTAACTTGTTTATTTTATCTTGCATTTCTTTGTGGCTGCTTGACAGTAGACAAATGTCGCCCGCAAAGTCAAGATCCTCCAGCACTGTGTCAAGGGTCCATTGTAATCCTCTACGTTTGTCTGATGTTGCCTCCTTCATTAACCAGTCTATTGCCAAGATAAATAATGTTGGTGACAGTACACATCCCTGCTTCACTCCTGTTTGTACCCTAAAGCTGCTGGAGGTATGTTCTCCACAGATCACTCTGCACTGAAAACCCTCGTATAGGGGTTTGATTACACTCACTATCTTATGGGGGAGGCCATGCCATCTTAGGATTTTCCACAGTGCATCTCTGTTGACACTGTCAAAGGCTTTCTCAAAATCTATAAACAATGCATATGTTGTGCTATGCCACTCATTTGCCTGTTCTAATATTTGTCTAAGTACAAATATGTGGTCTATCATGATCTTCCTTTCCTAAATCCTGCCTGCTCTTTTCGAAGTTTTCCTTCAAGTGCTGGTACAATTCTGTTGATGATTATTCTGCAAAATACTTTACTGGTGAGTGGCAGGAGGGTAATGCCTCTCCAGTTCCCGCAATCTCTGAGGTCACCCTTCTTTGGTAGTTTTACTATAAACCCAGTTTTCCACTCCTCTGGAGCTTTTTCTAGATCCCAAATTTGTTGTAATATCCGGCAAAGTTGTTTTGGTGTTTCTGTTTCATCTGCTTTCAACATCTCAGCAGTCACTTCATCTTCACCTGGTGCCCTGTCTAATTTTAGCTTCTTTATTGCCTCCTTTACTTCACTTATTGTTATTGGTCCTGTATTGATGTTTAGTTCCGTTCTTGCTTCAGGTATGTCTATTGTTTGTGCTGCTTGTGTTCTGTTTAGTAGTGTGTTAAAGTGTTCCCTCCATCTTTCAATTTTTTCTCTTTCTCCACTGACCAGTTGTCCCTTTAGTGTCCTTACTGCACTCTTACATCTTGTGCTGAAGTTACCTGTCATCTGCTTTGTGATTTTGTATATGGTTTTCATGTCATTATTCCTCTTATCTATTCCTGCAAAAAAGTTCTGACACTCTTCAATCTCCAAGATCATGGTGTCATATATTTTTGTTTGGAACAGCAGTTAAAAAATATTTTAAGACTTCCACTCCAGATATTACATACAGAGATACTGTTAAGCAAACCAGTTACAATTAAAAAAAAACAATAGTTATATATCTTATTTCCAATTAAAATCTGACAGTCATTCATGCAGGTAATCATTTTCCAGTTAAACAGACAGTTGCTCCTCTTAGGAAGTTAGGGCAGAAAACTGTTTCCCTGACTTCAGAACCACATACAAACTAAAATCTTTCTATCTTCAGAGAAAACATTAAACTTTAAATTCTAATTGGGACATATGAGATTTCAGAGATGAGAAATGAGGAAAGGATTTACACAACAGGGTAGAAATGTTCAGTAAGGAACATGAGTTACTCTGAACAGTGAACAATAAGGTGAGATAGACAAGTCTCCACAAGGATAAGAAAAGTGACATATGAAGGAATATAAGAAGTCCAGATCAGGATGGCACTTACTTTTGATTCCAGTGTCTGAAATAACAATGTTATCATATTTGGCTGCCTCGTAAGCACGAATCATGTTGTTGATCTTCCCATTTGGACCAATATTTCTAAGACCTGTTGTAAGGAAAACAAGTTCATTCATATTTGTATAACTATATATTCATAACTTTTCACATCAATATCTATTCCAAAACTTGTCAGTGAAAGATATAAGTGATAACGTAACTGAACATATGCATATCCCACTGTCAAAATTGCAGCATTACGACATCTTTCTAGCACAAGCATCATGTGGAGTTAAGATTAGACTAGCAATGATTTTCCTACCTGACAACTAGAGCAGCATTTACAACACAAAAAAATATTATTAGATGTATGTCCATGTAGCAAAACATGACATCATTTCATTTCTATATATTCTACAGAAATATAACAGCCACGAAGACAACCCTTTTAACATTCATTCAAACTTCTCTTTCATTTTATTATTTTGTTCATTTTTTTTTCTCTTAAACTCACCTATAAAAAGTTTTGCATCTACCTTTGGGTAACTTTCTATCAAACTTTTAACAACCAGAATAGCTGGATCATTGTCATCAGGTACGCTGAACAACAGCTCATACTGAAAGATGAAATACCATTTAACAAAATCAGAAAACACGTATAAAGATATATTTTATAACCTTAATACAACAGTAAAGTACAGTAACTGAACATTTTAAAGTCATTTATCAGACTTGTATGGTTATCACTCTCTTATATAAGTCTGAAATGTGGACAGCATATTCATGATGAGAAAAAAACATTATCAGTTTCTATCTTCAATGTCTTCTTAAAATAATGTCTGCCATGCTGACTAGATAACAATTAGAAGAAAAATATATACCACTTATTCTACTAAACTTGACTGAAATAAATGGAAATTTTATACCAAGCTCCAGCATGATGAAACAACTAAACCAAGCAAAACAATATTGTATTCAGAATATGTGATATAAAGAATAGGTCACTGAAAAGATGATGGAAATGCATTGATCATATGCTCAAAAAAGATCCAAACATGTATACAGCCATGTGATGGACATATGAAGGAAAAAAAGAAAGATACCAAGGAAAACCTGGTGAAGAACTAAAGAAAGTGAGATGAACTGCAAGAAACACAGCTGGGACATCATACAAAGGCTGGCAGGAGACTGAGAGGTGGAGATAATACTGCAAAAGACACACTGAACAATGACTGCTTTAGCTGACCACTACATGAAAATATGGATGGATAGAGACTGGACTGTTCACTAAAAGTATGAATATAAAGTGATACTATAATTATTATTAGACATCTGACACTAGATTTAAAATTATTTAATTTTGTTCTTATTTTTGTCTGTTATAGAAGCTTACAGAAGCTGAGGACAGGGTAAAATTCCCATTTCCATGCCATTAACACATACTGAGAATACGTATTTCCAAGACCTTCTGCACATGTGGTCACTAGCATGCCTGGCTTCCCAGATTTCTCTGGTACCCATTTTTAGAGAGGACCTCAGTTCCTTTTTGGTGTTGTGGTACCAGAAAAAAAAATCCCAATGCTGGGACTTGAACCTGGTACCACTGGATTGGTAGATTGAGTGTCTAACTATTCAGCCAACCAGACCAACAGAGACTAAAAATGCTAAACACAAATCAATAATGTAGCATTTCAATTTCCATTAGATCTAATTTGACTTAAATGTTAATTTAGTGCCAGTTATTTAGCATATCTGTTGAAATTCATGTATCTGAAGGTTCTAAGGACTGTAAATGCATCTCAAACAGCCTCTGGCAGTCAAGTCCAGCTCCTGGCCTTCCCGGCAGTCTAGATAGGCAACCACCTCTCACCCGGCGGGGATGTTTGCGTATCCTAATCACACTGAGGTTTTCTGGTGAGAAAGTCCAACTCTGGACTGGATGGGCAACCACCTCTCACCCGGCGGTGATACACTGATATCCTAAACACGTCGAGGTCTTCCAGTGAGAAAGTCCAACCCTAGACTAAACTGGTGCAATGAAAACCACGGTGTCACGCATTCCCGCTTCTGAGACCCACCAAGAATACAGGCTAAAGCCCTGTGATACTCTGAACCCCTTGTGGACCACACAGGAGACCACGGGACCTAACGAGGACCACAGGCGTAAATTCAGTAGGATCACAGTGCGGTTTTGGTGGTAGAAGCGAACGAAGAAGAAGAATGTATCTGAAATTCTGCTACTGAAATTTCTTTCGAATGCAAACATTCAAATTTTTAAATTTATTTATTGAAGCATGAATTTACACTGAATATTCTGCATGTCTTTAGCAAACACAAGTTACTCTTACATCATTCAACACTTCCCTCTCAAAAAACAACCTCACCATTAACTTGTACTCACATTTGGATATTTTTGGGTAAAAAATGTTTCTAGATTGCTCTTCAAGTTTACATCAACCCCTATCAGTGGCTTTATTACTGATACTCCCGGAAGTTCTTCATTAGGAATAGCTGGTTCTAGTTTTTTGTACAAGTGATGAAATCTGTGGATATACAATAATAATGTGCCATTTATATACAAAAAAGGTAGGGAAAATTTCATTACTTAGATAAATGTCTTAATTGAACAAACAGAAATGAATCATCATAATCAGTGGAATAATGTTGATATGCTTAAAAAAAAAAAAACCATAGCCCTGTATTAACAGAATCCTAAGGACATGGTGTAAAACCTCACATTTTTATTGACTGACTTGTCAGCACATAACAGAGTCATGTGATCAGCAAAGCGGGCCTGGCTGCCTTTTATTCCCAGCTCAATTAAAACAGTAAAAAAAAAAAAAAGGTAAAATTCCTGTTTCCATATTAGGGATATTGGTGTTTGTGGCTTCCTGTAGGTTTTTATCATGCTTTTCTTCTGATTATAGGTGACTGGCATTTCAGTGCCCTCTTTGGCCAGATGGTCAGCTTTCTCATTGCCTGGTATCCCACAGTGGGAGGGAATCCATTGCAAAGTGACTCCATGTTGTAAGCCAATTTTTGACAAGGCATCCTTAAGGTCTGGTAGTTTGTTGCACTGAAGAGCCTCCAGTACTGATCTTGCATCTGTGAGAATTACTACAGGACATGTATCAATTCTGGAGTCTGATAGTTTTTCAACTGCAGCAATAATTGCCCTAACTTCTGCATCAAAGTTGTTGCAGTATTTACCAGTGGGTATGGAAATCTTGTCAATGGTGTTGTTTGGATATTCAATATATGCTCCTGCCCCACCATTCTTTATGGCATTATGTGCAGATCCATCTGTATACACACGTATCCAGGTGTCACATGGATATTTGTCATCTAGAACACTAAGTGTGGCTATTGATCTTACAAGACTGCTCTGCATCTCACTATTCTGCACACCTTTCACTTCAGTCTGAATAGTTATTTGTGTATAATCTGCTTCTTTCCATGGTGTATGCTCTGGTACAGATGATAATGGAGTGACTACAGTTGGAAGGTCAGGTATCAGCTTACGCATACGCTTGGCCTGATGAATGAAGCTGCTTCTTTTAAGCCGTCCTAATGCCAAGTTATTGAATCTCTCCTTCAGGGGATGGCTTACAGAGCTAAGGAAATTTTTCTCCCATGGTCATGACCTTTGTCTCTCTACGTTCCTTTAGCGGTTGAACACCAACTATTTTCTGCATTTCTACTATTGGTGTGGACCTCATGGCACCTGTGATAATCCGTAGTGACTGATTTTGAACCTTGTCTAGATTATGCAGCGTAGTGTTTGATGCTGTGCACCAAGATGTTGAGCCATATTCTAAATGTGGTAGAATACTTTGCTGATATACGTTTTTGAGGATTCTTTCACTAGCTCCCCATGTAGTCCCACTCAATTTTCTTAATATGGCTAGTTTTCTTCTGGCTTTTGCTTCTGCACTGTTGATGTGTTGCTTCCAAGTCAGTTTTGAGTCAAGAGTCACTCCTAAGTAAGTGGGTTGGTTGTCCATCCTTAAGGGTATTTCATTTACAAAGATCTTACCTGCTTTCTGTTTAGATGAGAGGGTGAACAGAGTGGTACTTGATTTCTCTGTGTTGATACTTACACACCATTTGTTTGTCCATGATGTCAAGATGTCTGCTGCTCTTTGGAGTCTCTGTGTAGCAACTGTCGCATATTCATCTGTACACCACATGACCAGATCATCTGCATACAGTGCCGCTTTGATTCCATAGGGAAGTTCCTTGACCAGGTCATTAATGAATACAAGGAATAGTGTAGGCGAAAGGACTCCTCCTTGTGGTACACCGTGTCGCAGAAGTACTTTCTGGCTTTTGTGTCCATCCATTACTACTCTAGCTCTTCTATTGTGTAAATAGGACTTTATCCAGTTGTACAGTCTTCCATTCACATTGCAGTTTCTTAGTTTCCACAACAGACCTTTTTTCCATACTTTATCAAAGGCTTTCTTCAGGTCTATCTATGCTGCTAGTACAAGGTTTTTCTCTTGGAATGCATCCTCAATCTCTTGAGAGAGATAGGTCACTTGATCTTCCGTACTGTAGTACTGGCTAAATCCTGCTTGTTGTGGAACGAGAAGGTTTTCACTTTCTAGGTACCATTTTAGCCTCAGGTCAATGATGCGTTCCATCGTTTTGCATAGGCAGCTAGTGAGACTGATTGGCCTGTAGCTGGAGGCAGTATCACTGTTTTTCCCTGGTTTTAGCAGTGGTACCATGCTTGCTTCCTTCCAGATTTGAGGTAACTTACCTGTGCTCCAGCACATATTGAAAATATCCAACAGCTTTCCCATTGCTGCCATTCCCAGGTTCTTGATCATTTCATTGGACACTCCATCTGGTCCTGGTGATTTCCTTGGTTTCAGTTTACTAACTGCTAGGTCTAACTCACTGCGTGTGATTGGTGCATCCATGACCTCCACTTTTCTGACTTGTTCCTCCTCTTTCTGTGGCTCGATGCGCACTGTACGCTCCTTCTCTGGATGGATATCAATGTTGCAGTCCTGTGCAAACATGCGAGCAAAGTGATCTGCTACCTGCTTACCTGTAAGAGTTTTCCCATCCTCTATTAGTGTAATCTTTGTACTTCTTCCAGTACTCTCATCATTTAACTGTTTGATTAGTTTCCACAGTTTCCTTCCATCCTTTTCAAAGTTTAGGGACTCTGTTTTCTCTCTCCAACTTTCCCGTCTGGCTTGCAGCTTTGCTCTCTGAAATTTGGCCTTAGAATGTTGGTAATTATTGTGGTGTTCTTGGCATGGTCTATTTTCTGCTTGCTTTCGAGCTGCTTCCACGTCATCATGGAGTTTTCCCAGCTCACTAGACCAGTATGGTTTATAGTCCCTGCGAGCTCCTCTGGGAATGGTTTCACGAGCGGCCTGAAGGATACAAGCATTGAATTCCTTCACTATGCTGTTAATATCCTTACCTTCTATGGACAGCTGTCCCACCAGGATACCTGTACGATGTCTGTACATTGTCCAGTTTGCTTTTTTATAGTTCCATCTGGGGAGAGGGTTACTGGTGTTAAGGAGTTCATTTTCTATTGTCAGGAAGACTGGTCGATGGTCGCTACCTCCAAGTTGTTTTCCAACTTCACGTGTAATGTTCCACTTCAGATCTGGAGAGTGGAATGCCAGATCTGGTGTTGATTTTGTATGCCAAGCCCTTGGGTAAAATGTTGGGGCATCCACTGGCTGGTTGATCAGGAGAAGTCCATTATCATCCTGCCAGCTCTCAACTTCCTCTCCTCTCTTGTCTATGTGGTCATAGCCCCAGCTCTGGGAATGACTGTTAAAATCACCACAGACCATCAGTCTCTCTTTGTGTGGGATTGTTCCTAAAGCAAGTGGGCGGTCATTAGGACAGTAATAGTTAAGGAGGTGGAAATCTGTATTACTACTCTTTAGATGGATCATCTGGTATTCAGCTCCTTCCATGTACACTCCCACCTGACATGCGCTGATGTTATTCTTAACAAGTGTGAGTACTCCTCCTTTTCTTCTGTCCTGTCGGTCTGATCTAAAACACTGGTAGCCTCTGATTTTAAAGGCGGCATCTTTGGTTAGGTGTGTCTCCTGTATGCAGCATATACTTACCTGCTCTGCAAAAAGTATGTTCTCTAGTTCAACCTTTTTGCTATAGCCATCTCTAACACTGCTGACACCCTCAGCATTCCACTGCATTATTTTAAGTTCTTGCTTTTTGGTTGTTTTCTTCTGTTGTATTTTTTGGCCAGTAGCTCTACTCTCATGTCTCCTGACTCCACAAGATGAACTGAGAGGACCTCCAGTAGCATTGGGTGGACCCTTTCGAGGCAGGGGGCCCGGCACTGCACCTGCCAGGTTAGTCTTCACAGGGCGAGCACCATGTTTGAAAACTGTAGATATAGACATTTCATTAGCGATAATGCGTGTTACCCTGATTTTTGCGATGCGCCTTTTGGCTGGGTAACTCCGACTTCAGCACCACCACGGGACCTAACGAGGACCACAGGCGTAAATTCAGTAGGATCACAGTGCGGTTTTGGTGGTAGAAGCGAACGAAGAAGAAGAATGTATCTGAAATTCTGCTACTGAAATTTCTTTCGAATGCAAACATTCAAATTTTTAAATTTATTTATTGAAGCATGAATTTACACTGAATATTCTGCATGTCTTTAACAAACACAAGTTACTCTTACATCATTCAACACTTCCCTCTCAAAAAACAACCTCACCATTAACTTGTACTCACATTTGGATATTTTTGGGTAAAAAATGTTTCTAGATTGCTCTTCAAGTTTACATCAACCCCTATCAGTGGCTTTATTACTGATACTCCCGGAAGTTCTTCATTAGGAATAGCTGGTTCTAGTTTTTTGTACAAGTGATGAAATCTGTGGATATACAATAATAATGTGCCATTTATATACAAAAAAGGTAGGGAAAATTTCATTACTTAGATAAATGTCTTAATTGAACAAACAGAAATGAATCATCATAATCAGTGGAATAATGTTGATATGCTTAAAAAAAAACAAACCATAGCCCTGTATTAACAGAATCCTAAGGACATTGTGTAAAACCTCACATTTTTATTGACTGACTTGTCAGCACATAACAGAGTCATGTGATCAGCAAAGCAGGCCTGGCTGCCTTTTATTCCCAGCTCAATTAAAACAGTAAAAAAAAAAAAAAGGTAAAATTCCTGTTTCCATATTAGGGATATTGGTGTTTGACTTATGACCTTTAGCACATGAAAGTTTGATGTGGTCAATATCCCACTTCACCGCATTTTATTCATTTTTTACAGATGGTTGACCATCTGTCTTTGACAGGATTTATACCACCAACCTACAGGTGAGACAAATATGCCACTCAGGTGCCCATAATTTTCTATGAACTTGGAAAATAACTTAATGGCAGGTAGTAATTTGGTAACTAAAAAAGTCTAAAGTTAGAACTGTGATTCTGAGTTTTTAGAATCATAAAAGTACATGGAAAAATATAGCAGAACAATATACACACTAGATTCCACTGTATCAAGATAATATACACATATGTATATTAATAACTACTGACAGTTATTAAAAAAATGATGAAATTGAGAAAACTGAATTTTTTAAAACATTGAACTGTGCTTCTAGCTATAAGTCTCTGTTCTACATGAAAAAAAAAAATGAAACATTATAGAAGAAGAAAAAAACCTCCAACATTAATGGACAATCAATGACAGTGTCACATGATATAATCTTTCTAATCTGATGACCCAGTTTTATTTTGTGTTCTCTTGCAATTTATCACAATTAGTCATTTCTTTATTACTGAAACACAACTGCCAATAGAATATTTGACAGAAATATAATGGGGGGGGGGGGGGAATGGGATATATTATATATACAGGCAGTTACAAACTAAGGTATATTTGTTTGTCTGTAATAATATTTATGTTGCACTGCAAAAACTGACAACAAAAACTATACTTATGTTGTTTTACAATAATGATACTAAAAAAGCTATACTTAAATGCAATGCTGCATATAGTTTACACATATATCAGGAAACAGAAAAAAAAAAGTATGGTTATTTCTTGGTTTTACTGAACATTTCACAGCTGTTACTCCATAATTTAACTACCTTCTTGATCTATCAATTCTTATCCTTGTCTTTGCTTTTTTTCTTTTTCAAATTTGTCTGAGGTAACTAATTAAAAATTAAAACATCATAAAACAAAATCAGCAGAATGTACACACTTCACAACTACAAGATTAATGAACAGTGCAACAATAATATTACACAAACTTATTCAGAATAAAAAACAAAATAAATAAGGAAATTAGTGATTTAACAGCATGGATTCTCAAAATAAATGGAAAAAACAGGATGAGGGAAACCATATTCTGTATGATAACTGACAATATGGAAGTGAAAATGGATATTTATGCCTGCTACAAAAGGTTTTTTTTTTTTTTACAAAGACATGAAGAACTAACTGAATGCATGAAAGGAATTAATGTAGATGGAAGTAAGGTGTGATAAGCAAGCTATATTGGGAGCAAACAGTAGTTGTAAGGTCTGTCACAAATTATTCAAAGCCAATTGATATTTAAAAAAAAACAGAATGGTCAGACAAAAATGTGTGTTGTCTCCTTGTTTGTTTAACATGAACTTCCACCTTGTCTGGACGGAAGAGAAAACTAGCTACTATCACCACATACAGTTTACTTACCCGAAACAAATGGAAACAATGTGAATTAACCATGAAATGAGCCATCCTATTACTATAGCTACTGCTAGTAGTGTAGCCCATACGGCGGTGTAGTCTACCGTCATATCTTCATGGCGTTACCTACTGTTCGCCTGCCGACTGGTTTACTGGTGGCTGTCCCATGGTAGACATTGATCAGTGACGTCATCTACCTTCTCGTGTACCCACCCCACAAGCATTTGCCACTTGGGCGTCAGAAAGTCCTTGCATTTTTTTGTTTTATTTTATTTTCAAAATACACACACATTTTAACGAAATTAATAGTATTAAAAACAAATAATTTCTAAATCTCTCAACACTGTGAAAATAAGACAAAAAGTCACTGTAGTTCTTTTTTTTTAAAGACCAATATAACTTACCTGTGGTAAATCTGGCAACAAGGTGTGCCGCGCTAAAATTATATAACGGTAACCAAATCAGATTTAGGTCAGGGTAGCTGTTACGACATAGATGGACTGTCATGTGAGGAACAGAAACTATCAGAGGATCCTCAAACAAGCTATCAAGTGGAACACAACAGTCCGAAGAAAAAGAGGTCGACCACGTGAAACTCTAAAGAGGACATTATTAAGAGAGGCCAAATTAACAGGCATAAAATCCTTTGATGAGGTTGAAAGACTCGCCGAAGACAGGAAAAATTGGCGAACTACTTTGCGAGCCCTATGTGACGTTTAACGGCACGGGAAGGATATAAGATAAGAAGAACAGTTACAAATCATGTGAAAATGACGTGAGTTGAAGATGATTGCCCGTGAAGTGAAATAATGAAATGGTGGGCTTTAAAAAACATGAGATAATAGTGATTCGTATGATAGGTACATCTGAGTTTGACATTTGACTACAATGAGGGGGGGGGGGGGTTACATAGATTTTATGTTGTTGCCAAACAACAACAACAACAACAAAAATGACGTCAATATTTCAAATAGTTGTTCAAAGTTTAATGCAAAGAAAACTAAATTGATGATAACTGACAAAACAAACAAGGCAGCTGAATTATGCATCACTGAGGAAAAACTAGAAGAGGTGGAGAGTTTTTAATATCTTGGATCACTGCTAACTAATAATGGAGATACAATGAGGGAAATTAAAAGGAGGACATCTATCGCTCTTCAGAAAGTAAAACAACTAAAGAATCTGTGCAGAGAAGCAGACCAGAACCACAAAAATAAGATTTTTAAGGGCGTGCATCTTTCCCATCAAACATATGCCTATGAGACCTGGACACTTAACAAAACAGCTGAGAAACACATAAATGCCTTTGATGTAAATGCTACAGAAGAGTTCTTCAAATATCGTGGACACAATATATATATATATATATATATATATATAATATATATATATATACCACAAGAGCTTAATATTGAAGAAGGCTGGCTAGTAAAAAGGATTAAACAGAGAAAACTTAAATATTTTGGACACATTAAACGTCATGATAATTTAGAGAAGACTGTATTGGAATGACACATAATGGGGAAAAGAAAGAGAGGAAGACCAAGACGAAGATGGCTGCAAGACATCGTTGAGGATCTGCATATGGATGCACCAGCGGCAGGCCATCTTTCTCACAACCGAGAGGCCTACAGGAGTGCTGTTAGGGCGGCAAAGTTCCGCAAGGGATATGCAAATGAATGAATGAATGTTCAAAGTTTTTTTTAGCTGATATTCTGGACTCGACTCCAGGCGACCATCGTCACTATTCAGAGGCGGGCGGCGTCTGGCGGGAGATTAAGGGGAAGGAAGGTACATAAAGAAAATTTTAGGGGACAATAGATACAAGCGAAGTGTTTCCCCATCTTTCAAGGAAAGAAAAACATACTGGAGTTTAAACAGCCTCGAGAGGATTTGGATTAGCCCGAGGATGGGCACAAAGGAGACACGTGGCATAGAGACGCGTGTCATGCCATAGTTTTGTTTCCATTGTGCGGTAATCATCATCATCATGTGCCGTGCCGACTGGCGTTGGCTATTATGCTTCTCCAGAGTACCCGATCCTTCTTGCAGGCCATCAGTTCAGTTGGTGATTTCCTCTCACACCATCCAGTCAGACTGTCCAGTATCATTTCTCTTGGTCTTCCTCTTGATCTTCTTCCTTCTATTTTTCCTGTTGTTATAATATTTTCAATGCCCCCTCTTCTCATTGCATGTCCTATGAAAGTACATTGTCTCTCTCTTATCTTTTTGACAAGGTTTTTTTGTCTCTACAGCTCTTCTCATACATTCTTCATTAGTTATTCTAATAAACCACATTTCTGCTGCTTCCAATGATTTTTGTGCAGACTTGCCTATTGTCCATGATTCACTTCCATATAACAAGATAGGTTCAATATAGCTTTTGGGACTCGTTTTCTAACATTCATTGATAAGGATGTGTTGGTTAATATGTTTCTCATTCTCTGAAATGCAGTCTTTGCTTGGCCTATTCTGTTCCTAATTTCTGTTTTGCATTTCCCATCTGAAGTTATTACTGCTCCAAGGTATTTGAATTTCTGCACCTGCTGTAGAATAGTTCCGTTTAATTTAATACTGCATGCTGGTAGATTCTGTTTCTTAGATATAACCATAGTCTCTGTCTTTTTGATGTTCAAAGTAAGGCCTTTCTGTTCACTTTCTTTGGCGACTTTATCCAAGAGATTTTGCAGGTCTTGTTGGTTCTCAGCTATCAGTACTGTGCCGTCAGAATACCGAAGGTTGTTAATATTGTATCCTCCAATTTTTATGCTTGGTTCTGTGATGATTGTTCTTAGAATATTCTCGCTATACAGAGAAAAAAGGTCTGGAGATAGTACACATCCTTGTCGCACCCTTGTTTTATAGGTTGATATTTTCCAGTTCTATTTTCAACTCGAACTGCTGCTTCTTGCTGCCAGTATAGATGTTTTACAATCCTCAGGTCTTTGCCGTCTATATTGATGTCTTCAAGCATTTTAATAATTTCATTATGTTTCACCTTGTCGAATGCCTTGTTATAATCAATGAAGCATAAGTAGAGATCTTTCTGTACTTCTAAAGCTCTTTCTGTTAGTGTTCGTAAAGCATAAATGGCGTTGTGTGTTCCCTTTCCTTCAACAAATCCAAACTGTTCATCTGCTATTTCCATTTTTATCTTTTTCCTTGTTCTTCTCATAATTATTCTCAGAAGTAGCTTCGTTATGTGACATGAGAGGCTGATAGTCTGGTGGTCGTCACATTCCTTTGCACCTGGTTTCTTTGGTAGTGCTATAAATGTGGATTTAATCAGGTCACTGGGAATATAACCACTGTTGTAAATGTCATTCAGTAACTTGGTTATTATTTTTATTCCTGTCTCCTCTAGTGCCTCTATTTCTTCTATTGTTATATTATCAGGCCCAGTCGCTTTTCCTTTCTTCATGTGTTTGATGGCATCTATGATTTCATCTTCAAGTATTGGTGGTCCCTCACAGTTTTCAGTATCTAGTGTTAATTCTGGTCTTTCTCCTCCATATAGCTCACCGATATACTCTGTCCACCTGTCCATTGTGCGGTAATGTTATGATAAATCTGGGCTGTCAATTTTCTACGGATAAGTAAAGTGTTGTGAAGATGAATGTGATCTGCGATGAGATTTACAATGCCATGATGGAAATGTTGATGAAAAATCATGATAAACCACCTTTTTTTTTTCCAAAATTTGTATCAGTTTCGTGCATAAATTGGACCTAATAATTATGATCAGACAATGTGTTATGAACATGAAGGTGGCCTGCGGTGTGTTTTACAATGCCATGATGGGAGTGTTGGTGAAGATACAATGTAACAAAGGTTGTTTCTAAATATATTTTACACAGAAAAAGTTGATAAGACAGGGACTGATTGTAGTCCGGGGCTACAAGAAAACAAAAATGTCCTTGTTTTGTTTTAACCAAAGGGCATGTTGATCAGGATACCTGCCAAGAGGACACTTTGACCTCAGCCACTTTGATCTTAGCCAAAAGGGCAGTTTGTTTTCATTTTTTAAAATTAAGTTTATTTGTGTTAAGGTAACAGTTACAAATCATGTGAAAATCACGTTAGTTGAAGATGATATATTTTGTGATACGCCTGAGTGGATTATGCAAGCTGACCTGGAAGTTGAGTGATAGGTGTTGGTTCTGTTGGTAGTCTTAGGATTAAGATTAGAAGGATATTATATAGTGAATACTTATCGGAGTGAGAGATTCCCCTAGGGTTCTCTTAACACATCAAACAGCGAACATCAAAACTAAATACTAATTGAAATCCGTATCAATTTTTGTTGGAAGATGTACAGAAACATTTCTTTTGTAAAAAATCTGTTTTCAAACATGGCCTTATTCCTGCATGACCAAACAAGATATCTAAACTCTGTAAGGATGATGATGGACTGTGTATGGTTGTCTGTTTCTGTTCAAGGGATGGTGTTCAACATGATTGCTCTATACATGTCTACTTTCTCTGTTGTTCTTGTTGCTATTTCTTGAGTCAACAGTTTTAAAGCTAAAGAAACAGTTTTGCACTCAAAGAAGTTGTGTTCTTCTGTTTCTTGTGTTTGTTCTACATAGTCTACATCTGATAAGTCTGTTGGATCTGCAGGCGACTCCTTGTGTGGTCGGTGTTATGTTGAACAATAGTCTGTATGTTATCTCTCGTGCACTTGGCGTGATTCCTTTCTTGTGTAGGTTTTGAAATGATTGTGTGTAGTATTTGTATCCTCTCTTTATTCTGTCCTGTAATGGTGGCTCCTGTTTCCTGACCAGATATTTGTAGATGTCTGATGTTTCCATGTGTATTAAATGTTCATGTCCAGTTACACTTTGTATGCATTGTCTGTAGAAGAGCGGTATACTGCCAAAGTGATGGGGATGTGCGTTATTTAATTTGCTAAGTTTGCCTAGCCTCAGCTCAACGTAGTAGTGGCTATTGTGTGTTTGTGTGGATGATTTGTCCCACATATTTAATCCTGAGTGCTGGATCTTTGTTGTTATGTCTTGTAGGGAGATGCCTCCCCTTTTCTTGTCTTGCATCAATGTTTTTCGTTAGATGCTGTGTACTGTGTGTCGGAAAATAAACTCGCTAATCATTGAATTTCTTCTTCTTCTTCGTTCGCTTCTACCACCAAGACCGCCATGTGATCCTACTGAATTTACACCTGTGGTCTTCGTTAACTCCTGTGGTCCCCCATGTGGTCCCCGAAAGGACCACACGAGATTCCCGAGAGGACCACAAGAGGTTCAGAGTCTGTATTCTTGGTGGGTCTCAGAAGAGGGATTGCGTGACACCGTGGTTTTCGTTGCACCAGTTTAGTCTAGAGTTGGACTTTCTCACCGGAAAACCTCGACGTGTTTTGAGATACCTGTGTATCACCGCTGGGTGAGAGGTGGTTTGCACATCCAGTCCAGTGTTGCACTTTCTCACCAGAAAACCTCAGCGTGATTAGGATACGTATACATCCCCGCCAGGTGAGAGATGGTTGCCTATCTAGGCTGCCCTGGTCCAGTGTCTCCGACTTCAGCATTTTGTGGTCGTGGCCGCTACCCTTCCTAGTTGTGTCCAGGATGGAGCTTTTGTCCAGGAGGACGAATCCTCGCCACTTACATCCCTGGGCTGAGCCGGTTTAGGCATATTTTCCCAATATGGGCGTGTTGGGACGTGACCGACCTCTAGAGCGGAGGTCGCGTGACATGCCTAGTCATCAAGTTTCACCTCTGGTGTATGCCGGTTTTGGCATATTTCACCAGTGTAGGTGTGTTTCGGACGTGGCCGGCCTCTAGAGTAGAGGCGCCGTGGTATGTATAGCTCTCCTAGCGATACTACTGGACATATCGATTAAACTTCACTTTATCCTTTCCTTCACATTTTCACATCGGCGCTGCACAGCAACCCTTATTTCTTTTCCGCAGTTTCTTCCTTGACCGGGAGGAGCTTCACTCCACACGCGGCATCCGAAGAATCTCGCCAGCAGTGTCTTAACCTCTGGGTTAAGCCGGTTCAGGCATTTCACCCGATATGAGTGCACTTAGGACGTGGCCGACCTCCAGACAAGAGGTGCCGTGATTTGACTGTTTGCTTCGCTTTATCCTTTCTACCACCTTTTCCGCAGTGGTGCCGCGAGGCAACCCTATTTGCACCTTTCTTCACTGGCCGGGAGGAGCACCGCTTCACACACGGCAGCTGAAGAATCTTGCCAGCAGCGGCAGATGAGCTACCAAATGTGCCTCTCATCTACCCTAAGTGTCTGGTTTTCAGGCGCCAGATATTCGCCTTCGCCCCTTCTCCTGTCAGTTTAAACAGTTCTGCCATGGGAAGGCCAGGAGCTGGACTTGACTGCCAGAGGCTATTTGAGACGCACGCCGTTGGAGCGGAGAGCGACTTCTCCACCCCATCTCCGGCAATAACAGTCCTTAGAACCATCATTGAATTTATTTCTTTAAGTGACTGTTTAGGCAGGGGAAAGATGTTTGCGGTGTATATAAGTTGTGGTATGACGCAGGTGTTGACTGCGACACTTCTGCCGAATATGGTGGTGGTTTTATATTTGTATATTTCCAGTCTATTTTTTATTTTTTCAATTATATTTCGCCATCTTGCTTTGATGTTATTTGAAGGCGTAGCTGTAAATAAAATTCCGTATATTTTGATTTCGTTGAGTTGTATTAATGTGAATGGGAAGTCTGTTTTGTTGACCCATTGGCCTAAACCCATTATGTGTGATTTATGAATGTTTATCTTGGCCCCGCTGCCTTGTCCGAACTCTGTAAATGTGGATAGTATATTCTTGATAGAGGATATAGTGGAGGGGAAGAAGATTGTGTCGTCAGCGTAGGCCAACAACTTTCTCTCCCTCATCCTAGGAATAAAGATTCCTTTGACAAGTGTCTCCTGTCTGATTCTCTCCAGGAGTGGCTCTATAATTAGTACATACAACAGGGGTGAGAGTGGGCACCCCTGACGTACAGATCTGGTTAACCGTATGGGTTCACTTAGGATGTGGTTTATTAAAATTCTGCTTTCTGGTTTGTTATATAGAATTTTGATCCAGTATCTAATATAGTTCCAAAGATTACATTTGGACAAAGTTTTTTGGAGGAAGAAATGTGAAACTTTGTCGAAAGCCTTCTCTTGGTCCAGTGATAAGATTGCTGACTGGCTGTTCTTGTCGTGAAGTACTGAATAACATCTCTTAGGAAATGTAAATGCCTATTTATGTTTCTGTCTATGACACTGCATTGCTGGTCTTCGTGTACAAGTGTGTGCATGACGGGTTTTAGTTTCATAGTTAGGGATTTTGCTAGGATTTTGTAGTCTACGTTGAGTAATGAGATAGGTCTGTAGTTCGTTACTTGGGTTGTGTCTGCGTTGTTTTTCTTTATGAGTGTTATGTATGACTGGTTGAGACTATTGGGTAATTCTTTTCTGTCGAAAGCTTCAGTCAAAACCTTGTGTAAGACAGGTCCTAGAATGTGAAAGAATTTCTGATAGAACTCGGCGGTAAAGCCGCCCGGTCCTGGAGATTTGTTCTTTTGGAATGTGCCAAGCGCATTCTGTAGGTTTTCTTATGTTTGCTTGTCTTCTTCAGGAAGTTGTTTGGCGTAGTTCAAGAATTTGTTTTGTATGTCTTCTGACTGACCCTTGTCCTCAGAGTATAGATGTTTGTAAAAGTCCTGAAAGGTTTGGCTTATTTTGGCGGTGTCTGTCTGTTCCTGTCCGTTTATGTTTATTATTTTGTGTATTTGTCTGCTTCTTTGTACATTTTGTTCTGTTCCCAGATATTTTTTGCTTGGTATTTCTTGTACGACAGAGGCACCTTGGTAGCTGTGTTGATGGTATTTATCTAGTTCTTCATCTAGCTCGTGTATGTGAGGACTATCGGGATCTATCTGCTTGGTTAGTTTAATAGCGTTTTCTAAAATTTGTTGTTGCTGTCGTCTGTGTCTGTGTATTTTTGTCGCCAAGTTCTGTGTTTTCTCTCTGATATTGTTCTTTAAGGTATCCCAGTATTCTATGAGGTTGGTTTTGGCAGTATACTGGTTAATGAAGGAGGCATCATCAGACAAACGCAGAGGATTACAATGGACCCTTGACACAGTGCTGGAGGACCTTGACTTTGCGGACGACATTTGTCTATTATCAAGCAGTCACAAAGATATGCAAGATAAAATAAACAAGCTAACTCAGAATGCAAACATGTATATGTCTAGCAGTTCTGTTATGTTGTCTACATACTTCTCGTTGTCCAGCTGGCTGTTACTGAACTTCAGTGTGGGGAGCGTTTGTTTTTGAGTTGTGTCAAAGTTGCGTTTAATGTGACCATGACAGCTTTATGATCCGTGTAACTTAATGTTGTGTCTATGTGTTTTATGTCGTTTATTAGGAGGTTATCCGGGACACATATTCTGTCTAGTCGGGCTGATCGTCCTGTGTTTATGTTGACTGTGTCCATGTGGGTTGGTCTTTCTGTACGTGTCTACGAGCCCGTGCTCGTCTCTGATATTGTGTAGTATGTCTGTTTGTGTGAGTTCACTACTGTTTGTTCGGCTAGTGCGTGTGTTGATTGTTCCTTTCGATAGATCGAAGTCGTGTAGGACACAGTTAAAGTCTCTTGCTATAATAATGTTTTGTCCCCTGTGGAATGATGTTAGCGTCTGTGAGAGTCTGTCGTAGAAGTTACGTTGCTGGCCTGTCACAGCTGGTGCGTATACGTTGACTAATGTGTATTTGTTATGATTTGAACTTGTATGTTTTATTTCCACTATTGCTATTCTACCTTCGCTGTCTCTGTTGTGTCCTACGATTTGCCAGTCTTCTAATACTTGTAGTATTGCTACTCCTGCGTGTATGTTCCCTAAGCTGAAACATGAATGTCCGAGTCCTAAGAGTTGCGTGATGTTGTTGGCGTGCGTGTCTGTGTTGATGTGTGTTTCTTGGATAAAGATAAAGTCTGGTTTGTGTTTGTGTACTAGGTGCACTACTTGACTGAGTTTTCTTCTCAGTCCTCTAATATTAACAGATAGAATGGAAAGTTTATCAGCCATATTGGGTTAAAAATTTTTTAAAAATCTTTTCATTTTACCAGAATTCTGGGGGTCATACTAATGTTCAATATATTGTAGTTTACAAGTACGGATTTTCTCGTTTTAAGTTTTCAATATCACTGTACGTTTTCGGACTGTATCAGAGATCAAGAGTAGAATGTTCCAGAAAATAAAATATAACAAGTTTCATGTTAATGAACATCTGGAAAAGGGCACTAATATGTTAAAAATGGCTTATCCTGTGTGTCGCTATGACTTAATGAACTTAACATACAAATTTTTTCTTCAACAGTAGATCTGAATGGATGTGTCGAAGTTATGTCCCTTTCGGTCCAAAACATCCAACATCGGCTCGGTGCATTTTTTTGGGGGGGGGGGGGGGGGGAAGAGAAGACAGGACTTTGCTCTCTTGTGAAAAAGGTAATCTTCTCCAGAAAAAAGTGTCACTTCAAAGCAAAACACTGAAAATTAACAGATAAATGTCAATGCGTGGAATAAAACAAAACTGTGGAGACTGAATGCAAATGCCCATTATAGGGTTGTAGTAAAGTGCCACGAGGAGACAGTATGACGACATCAGATGAAGTATTCCTGACAAACGTGTCACAGCTTTGACGCACGACAACAGCTAAGAATATACTCTGAGAGGAAGAAAAGCCAGGTTAGACAATACCACAGTGGTATCACACACGGAAGTCCCAACGATTCAGTGTTTAACGTGAACATGATCCGCGAGAGTGCAGCTGGTGATTGTTGCACCCAACGTCTCAAATTACTGGTGGATCACACGGGAAGATGAATATAGTGACAACGGACAGTAGTAACTAATACAACGGACAGTTGTTAAAAAATCAATAAAAAAATAGGAGAAACTTGTCTTATCTCTCTTTGGCTCTATGTAAAACATGGTTATCCAAACAATTCACCTCGCTTCCAGAGCCAGGCTTAATTCTTTCACATACAGCCAAAAACCCAAAAGCTTTTCTCTAACAATTCTCGTGCTTTCGAATTCGTACTCAAGACTCGCCCAAGATGTGATAACTAGAAACGATTACAGGCTTCTCAGAGTCAAGGGAAATCAGTTCGATGAGACACAAGGGAACCAACCCCATTAAATCCGAATAAGGGAAACAACTCACGACAATCTTATTATGTTACAATTATAGAATGAATTAGTTTTTAACATCGTCTCTCCCACTCCTTGCCTTTCTTTGCCGTGAGATCACGGATATCTACTGAATGTACAAAAAGATGAAAGGCTTAATTCAAAATTTCCAAAATAAAATGGAATTTTTATGATAAATGATGAAAACTTCGCAGAGTCCAGAGTGCCTGGGAGAAGGCACATCAGATTCCTAAATTTTTAAATCAAATGAAAAGGAACATGATTTCTCTGTGGAATATTTGTTTTCATCTTTTGGCACAGGTTAGCCATGGTTAGGTGCTCCAGTGGTACTGGGTTCAAGTCTCAACAGCAGGGATTTTTTTTTTCTGGTACCACAAAAAATGCCCTGGGGTCTCTAAAAATTGCTACCAGAGAAATAGTACATAATAGGTATAGTGCTATAGAGAAGATTGAAATGACTGATGAACAATGGAATATGCTTAAAGACTATTCAGCAAACATCTGTCGAGATCCTACCTCCAAATAAACAACACACTAGAGGTGGATGACAGAAGAAATTTTGCAACTAATGGATCGGAGAAGAAGTCTTAAGGAAGAAAAAGATGAATATGACAAAATAAATAAAAAAAATAAGGACACAAATGCAATAAAGCTAAAGAAGAGTGGCTAAATAAGAAATGTAATGAAAACCAACACATTTTGGGAATCTGTGAACATCAATGGAAAGGCTCAGGACACTTCAAGAGCGAGAATGATAATATCTATATATACTCTGGTGGAGAATTAGGAGGAAAGAATGGAGTGGCTTTTTACTTGGACAAATCAACATCAAAAGCTTTTCTAGGTTACAATCCAGTAAGTGATAGAATCATCACAATCAGACTTAAGGGCACTCCTAGAAATGTAACAATCATCCAGATATATGCACCTACATCAGCAGCAGAGGAAGAGGAAGTAGAAGACTTTTATAACACACTGCAAACAATGACAGACCAGGTACGGAAAAATGATATTGTATTAATAATGGGAGATTTTAATGCAAAGATTGGTACAGAAAGAACAGAAGATGAAGGACATGTTGTAGGGAAATTTAGCATAAGACACAGAAATGAGGCAGGTGACAATCTAATAGCTTTTTGCATGGAAAATCAGCTAATGATTGCTAACACACTTTTTAAACAACATCCTAGAAGACTTTACACATGGACGTCACCTGATGGGAAAACCAAGAATCAAATATATTACATTTTAGTGCAAAGAAGGTGGAGATCAAGTATAACATCAGCAAAAACTTTACCAGGTGCTGATTGTAATATGGACCATGAGTTATTAATAGCAGACATGAAGATAAAGATAAAAAAGACAGTTGCAGGATCAAAACCACTCCGCTTTGATCTTACAAAAATACCAGAACAATATGGTATAGAAGTGAAGAACCATTTCGAAATCCTGATGGCTGTACAGGAGAAGATGACACCAGATGATTTGGCTACACAGGCCAGAGATATCTTAATAACAGCAGCTAAAGACATGGTTCCAGTAAAGACAACACAGACAGAATGGATAGATTACAACAGGCACACTAGAACTGATAAAACAACGTAGAGAAATGAAGATGAAAGAGAAAGTGACAAATAACAACAAAGAGAAATATAAATACAAAAGAAGTATGAAGAAACATAAGAAAAGACAAAAAACAATACATACAAGACTGTTGTGAAAGAACAGAAGGACATCAGAAGTGTGGAAGAGATAGTGAAACGTTTAAAGAAATGAAGACATTGAAGAGAAATGTCACACCTAAGCTAAATATAATTTGTGACAAGATGGGGAACATCTTGACAGAGACAGAGGAAATTCTAGAAAGGTGGAAGGAATATTGCAGAGGAATTTATGAAACAACTGACTGTGAAAGCAGAAATCAACAGTGTGAATTATTATTGGAGGAGAAAGAACCTGAACCGACAATAGAAGAAATTTTATGGGCAAAAAAGAATCCGAATAAAAAAAATAGATGAAGTCAATATGGACCAAGCTGGTTTCAGGCAAGGAAGAGGATCAAGAGATCATATATTCAATATAAGATTAGTAATAGACAAAGGCAGAGAGTTTAATGTGAATCTATATTTAGCCTTTATAGACTACTCAAAGGCATTTGATTGTGTACAACATCAGAAACTTTGGGAAAAAATGGGATTTCCAACACATTTGATACAATTAACATCACTGCTGTATCTAGACCAACAGGCAGTAGTAAGAATAAATGGTGAAACAACAATGACTTAGTTTGACATAAAACAAGGGGTCCGTCATGGGTGCATATTGTTGTCTTTAACTTGTATACTGAAAATATAATGAGGAATGTTAAAGAAGATGTAGACAAAGAATATTACGATGCCTTAACAATTGGAGGTTATGAAATATCAGAGATTAGATATGTTGATGACACAGTATTACTGTCCACTACACAAAATTGAATGGAAAAACTAATTATGTCAGTCCATAAGAATGGTGAAGAGCAAAACCTCTATCTTAATATGAAGAAAACTAAATTGATGACAACTGACAAAACAAACAAGGCAGATGATATATGTATCAATGTGGAAAAACTGGAAGAAGTGGAGAGTTTTGAATATCTTGGATCACTGCTAACTAATAATGGAGATACAATGAGGGAAATTAAAAGGAGGACATCTATCGCTCTTCAGAAAGTAAAACAACTAAAGAATCTGTGCAGAGGAACAGACAGAACTACAAAAATAAGATTTTTAAGGGCATGCATCTTTCCCATCGCAACGTATGCCTGTGAGACCTGGACACTTAATAAAACAGCTGAGAAACACATAAATGCCTCTTAATGTAAATGCTACAGAAGAGTTCTTCAAATATCATGGACACAAAAAAGAATAAATATATCTATACTACAAGAACATAATATTGAAGAAGGCTGGGTAGTAAAGAGGATTAAACAGAGAAAACTTAAATATTTTGGACACATTAAACATCATGATAATCTAAAGAAGACTGTCTTGGAAGGGTGCATAATGGGAAAAAGAAAGAGAGGAAGACCAAGGCGAAGATGACTGCAAGACATTGTTGATGATCTGCAAATGGATGCATCAGCAGCAGGCCATCTTTCTCACAACCGAGAGGCCTACAGGAGTGCTGTTAGGGAGGCAAAGTTCCACAAGGGACATGCAAATGAATGAATGAAAACCAGGTGCAAAGGAATGTGATGACCACCAGACTATCAGCCTCTGATGTCACATAACGAAGCTACTTCTGAGAATAATTATGAGAAGAACAAGGAAAAAGATAAAAATGGAAATAGCAGATGAACAGTTTGGATTTGTTGAAGGAAAGGGAACACACAATTCCATTTATGCTTTACGAACACTAACAGAAAGAGCTTTAGAAGTACAGAAAGACCTCTACTTATGCTCAATTGTTTACACCAAGGCATTCAACAAGGTGAAACATAATGAAATTATTAAAATGCTTGAAGACATCAATACAGACGGCAAAGATCTGAGGATTGTAAAACATCTATCCTGGCAGCAAGAAGCAGCAATCTGAGTTGAAAATAGAAATGGAAAATATCAACCTATAAAACAAGGGATGCGACAAGGATGTGTACTATCTCCAGACCTTTTTTCTCTGTATGGTGAGAATATTCTAAGAATGATCATCACAGAACCAGGCATAAAAATTGGAGGATACAGTATTAACAACCTTCAGTATGCTAATGACACAGTACTGATAGCTGAGAACCAACAAGACCTGCAAAATCTCTTGGATAAAGTCGCCAAAGAAAGTGAACAGAAAGGCCTTACTTTGAACATCAAAAAGACAGAGACTATGGTTATATCTAAGAAACAGAATCCACTAACATGCAGTATAAAATTAAATGGAACTATTCTAAAGCAGGTGCAGAAATTCAAATACCTTGGAGCAGTAATAACTTCAGATGGGAAATGCAAACAGAAATTAGAAACAGAATAGGCCAAGCAAAGACTGCATTTCAGAGAATGAGAAACATATTATCCAACACATCCTTATCAATGAATGTTAGAAAACGAGTCCTAAAATGCTATATTGAACCTATCTTGTTATATGGAAGTGAATCATGGGCAATAGGCAGATCTGCACAAAAATCATTGGAAGCAGCAGAAATGTGGTTTATTAGAAGAATGTTGCAAATCCTCTGGACAGCAAAAATAACTAATGAAGAATGTATGAGAAGAGCTGGAGAGACAAAACATCTTGTAAAAAAAATAAGAAAGAGACAATGTACTTTCACAGGACATAGAATGAGAAGAGGGGGCATTGAAAATATTATAACAACAGGAAAAATAGAAGGAAGAAGATCAAGAGGAAGACTAAGAGAAATGATACTGGACAGTCTGACGGGATGGTATGAGAGGAGATCACCAACTGAGCTGATGACCTGTATGAAGGATCGTGTACTCTGGAGAAGCATAATAGTCAACGCCAGTCGGCGCGGCATCTTTTGACGATAATGAATGAAATAGAGACACACCATCATGGAAACGCAAGAGATATGAAAAAAAAAAATAGAGGAGTTAACAAACAAAAGGGCATAAAACAAGACTGGTTGCCTGAAGTCAAATGAGGGGCATACAATAATGGACAGAGATGAAATAATGGCATGATGGTGTGAATACATTAGAGAACTCTATGAGGACAATAGAGGCAAAATAGACATATGAAATAATAATGAAAGGCATCCCATATTAAAAGCAAAAGTGGAAGATGCCATCAAACACATGAAGAACAACAAAGCACCAGGACCAGATAAAATCACCAAGGAAGAATTGAAAGCATTAAGAGAGCTTGGCATAGAAATAATTACCAGACTGCTGAATGACATCTATAACAGTAACTATGTCCCATCAGACCTTTTGCAATTAGTTTTCATTGCCCTACCAAAGAAACAAAGTGCAGATGAATGTGAAGACCATTGAACCATTAGTTTTATGAGCCATGTTACCAAAATCCTGCTTCGTATTGTCATGAGAAGAGTCAGGGGCAAAATAATACCAAAATTGCTGAAGAATAGTGTGGCAAGAGTAGAAAAAAAGGCGAAGGACAGGCATTTGTGGAAAACCCTTGTGGAAGCCCCATGTGCCCTGGGCACTTAAGGTTCAGAGAGAGAGAGAGTGTGGCTTCGTCAAAAGAAAAGGCACAAGTAATGCTATATGTATACTGAGAACATTGATGGAAAGATCAATAGATGTAAAGATGGACCTATACTTATACTTCATAGACTACTGTAAAGCATTTGATAAAGTGAGACATACAGAAATTATAAGAATGCTGGAAGACATCAACATAGATGAGAAAGATCTGAAACTCATCAAAAACATATACTGGCAGCAATGAAGGTTGAGAACCAAATAGGAGCATTCCAAGACATAAAACTGCGAGTGAGACAAGGATGTGTTCTATCTCCTGACCTCTTTTCCTTGTACAGCAAAAACATAAAGAGAAATATAGAGAGCTTGCCAGGAATATCAACTGCAGGATACAACCTTAACCACTTAAGATATGCAGATGACACAGTTCTGATTGCTAAAAGTGAAGAGGAGCTACAGGCTCTTCTGGACATTGTTGTTCGTGAAAGTAAAAGTAAAGGTCTCAGCCTGAATAAAAAGAAGGCTGAAGTGATGGTCATCTCACAGAAAAGAATACCATTACCATCGATGGCACAGAATTGAAACAAGTTGATAGATTCAAGTACTTAGGAACAATTATAACAGCTGATGGGAAATGTCACAATGAAATAAAAAGCAGACATGCTCAGGCCAAGTCAGCATTCTAGAAAATGAGAAACATCTTGTGCAACAGATCAGTATCAATGGAAACAAGATTCCAAGTACTTAAATGTCACATCAAGCCAATTTTGTTTTATGGATGTGAAGCATGGTCCAAGAATAAGAGAGTTCAGCGAGAAATGGAGGCTATGGAAATGTGGTTCATAAGGATGCTGAAGGTACCATGGACAGTTAAGAAAACCAACAAAGAAGAGGCTGGAGTTAAAAGGCAAATTACAGCAAAGATCAGAGGCAGACAAGCGAGATTTGTAGGACATTTTCTGAGAAATGGAAAACTGGAACACACTGTGGCAAGTGGAAAAATTGAGGGAAGAAGAAACAGAAGAAGACAGAGAGAGAAGTTACTGGATGGGATGTCAGTGTGGCCAGGAAGAAAGTCACCGGCGAATCTCATAATCAAGTCTAACGACAGGGAATTTTGGAGAGAAATGATCGCCTATGCCATGCGGCACAGCACTTGAATGACTGACCAGAGAAATCTTGGAAAGTAAATCCGGCCATATGTGCTGATGTTCTAGAAAAATATGGGCCTAATACTGTAACTCAAACATGCCTTAATGGCATGGAAATGGGAATTTTACATTAAAAAAAAAAAAACGCGTGGGTTTTTTTTGTTACACCAGTCTGTTGTATGGTTTAAATTACATATTATGTATCCAATAACTCTGCCTTTTTGTTGTGATTAATAGTAGTAAGTTACATATGTCTTGTGGTATGTTTCAATGAGCATCATTTCAGAATAAAATAATCTAAACCCACATACAGGATTCATTTAAGCCCCCCCCCCCCCATCCACAAATAATACTTCTTAAAACTATACAAATAGAAAAATACAGAGTATACTTTTGTACTTTCATACACTGAGGGTGAGAGCAAGACAGAGAGAGAAAGTGAGACCCAATTTAGCTGCTTACAACCATGTTGATGATAAAGATAGCAGAAGCTTATTAAACTTGAAAACAAAACACAACACTGGAACATTTTGTTTTATTTCTCTCTGGATAAAAAATTGAGGTGAGGAGCAAGAAAGGCAGAATTTGAAATTGAAAGTAAAGAAAGGAAAATATTTAATGTAACCTTTCTCCTCCTCTCTTCTTCTTCTTCTGCATTTGAAGATTGGTTGGTCATACTATACCTGCAGCCCCATCACCTTGACTCCAGGTTTGAGTGGGAGCCCTATAGATTTTCTTTCAGTTCCTCTCCCTCGGGTGTTCAGAGGTTTGAGTAGGTTGGACATTTTTATACTAATTTTCATCTTCATTACACTGAAACACCATGTTTAAAAAAAAAAAATTTTTTTTAACTGGACACATAGTTATGTGTCCTTGCAGTCACAGCAAGCAGATATGCCCTCCACGAATGCTGCCCCAATAAGCCAGAAACCCACTCACAAAGTAAGTTATGCTGACATACCCAAGTGAAAAATTTCTGGCAATAAAAAACACGTCTGAATTTGACTGCGACAAACACAGACATGAATGTTGACAGCATGTGACGAGGAAGAAAAGAAAATAAGTCACAAGTTTTTGCTGCTTGCATCTATCCAGCTGTCACTTCAGTTTTACATCATGTTCTTGTTTTATGTCACTGATTATTTATAGACAATGACGCATGATTTGGCTCTGGAATGCATAATGCTGTTCTTTTGGTTTATGTGCACTCTATGTTTATAGGCAAATTCAGAGGCAGTGGGTGAACAAATTTATATGCCCTTAGATAACTGACATTTACATCTCTGGGTTTTGAGACATACAAAATTATCTGCCAACATAATTCACTTCAATAATAGTTCAATATCATTTTTAAAAAAACTACATTATAATTAAATCATTTTATATGAACTTACACATTTAATTTTTGTTCATCATTTTTTCCTGTGAGACTAGTGACTAGAACTTCTTGTATTAGAGATACAAAGTAATGAATGGGTTATGCTCAGTCAAATAATACTCACACTGAATTTGATAATTATATTACTGTACATCAGTGACTCACATAACTACACAGAATAAATAGATGAAACAAACTTGACAGAAAATATCAGTACCAAGATCTATAGAAGGATATGATTGCTTTTATGCCATATGATGATACAAATGTGTATTCATACTGAAAGCTTTCATAATGTATGATACAACATGCGTGCTTCAGTATCAAACATCTTGGTCTTGCTTCGGTCTCATGCACTCTACTCTAATAATGTAAACAGGACAGTTAATATGGTTTCAATGATTACCAGTTCAGAAAAAATAATGCTTTCATTTTGTTATCTTACATTGGGTAAGATATTCATGCATCTCATTAAGTACAGAATCTTGCGCATTTAAACTTTATAGTGTTTTATATAGATGATTCTCCCTATGTTTCCATATCTAAAAGAAACTGAAGACTGTACTGTATGACAAAAGCTTAATACTGAAGAAGGCTGAGTAGTAAAGAGGACTAAACAGAGAAAACTTAAATATTTTGGACACATTAAACGTCATGATAATTTAGAGAGGACGTCTTGGAAGGGTACATAATGGGAAAAAGAAAGAGGAGGAAGACCACGGCGAAGAAGGCTGCAAGACATCGTTGATAATCTGCAAATGGATGCATCAGCAGCAGGGCATCTTGCTTACAACTGAGAGGTCTACAGGAGAGCTGTTAGGGAGGCAAAGTTCCGCAAGGGACATGCAAATGACTGACTGACTGTATGACTCATGTATGTTTTCAAATGTTTTCAATGTTGCCTTATTATGCCAAAAGTTCTTGATTTGCTCCATGTATACTAGAGTGTGCCTTGAACTAAACCAAAGAATTTCTCTTCTTACTTCATGTATTACTTTCTTGATGGAAACACCTTTTCCTTGCCTCAAATGATGATGATGATGATTTACAGAAACTAATTATAATGGAATGCAAAGATAGTAATATGAAGAAAAATATTAGTACAACACAAGTAAAAGCACTAATCTTTCTTACACACAAAATTTACTGGCCATTTTTTTGTGAACAGAGATTATAATTTTATGCTCTTGATGATTATCATCATCTTACAAAACATACAAGTGGGCAAAGTCAGAACTAAAATAGCAGTATTCACTATAATTTCTTGCATGATCACATTTAATAAGTTTTGTAGCTGCTCTGTATTAAAGATATAGTGGGTACTGCAATGAGAGAAGAATAAGCAGGATTTGAAAAGGGAGAAACTCTTTAAAAAGGCATTTGATAGCATACACAGAGATTCATTGTGGAGAATTTTAAGACTATATGGAATGCCATCTAAGATTGTGAACATCATTAAGGATTTCTACAATGAATATGTTTGTGCAGAAGAAGGAATGAGTAAATGGTTTCAGATTGAAACAGCCATGAAACAAGGATGTATAATATCTCCCTTGCTTTTTGGAATTGCCATAGATCTCATAATGAAAAATGTTGTACAGGTAAAATTGGCATTGATTGAGTACATAGGACCCAACAAGAAGATCTTGATTTTGCAGATGGCATAACTCTTATCAACAGATACCCTGTCTTCACTGGCTAGAAAATAAGACTTGACATTAACAAGGAAAAAAACACAAATAATTAAACTTTCCATTAATAATGAAGGAAAAATGTACGTAGAATGAACAGCCATTGAAGAAGTAAACCAAATTTGCATACCCCAGCAGCTACATAGACCCATGATGATGACACCAGAAAGGAAGTCAGAATTTGCAAAAGCAGCATTGGCCTTCAAGAATCTTGAGAACATATGGAATTCAAAGTTATAAGCACAAAAACTAAGTTAAAATTATTTAATTCAAATGTAATATCCACCCTCATTTATGCATGTGAAAACTGGAAAACAACTGTAGAACTAGACAACAAATCAGACTCTTTTGAAAACAAATGTCTAAGGAAAATGCTCAGTATAAAGTGGAATGAATTCAAGAACAACACAGAGATAAGACAGATGAGCAAACAACAACCTATCTCAATGGTGATCAGAAAAAGGAGATGGACATATGTCAGTCATGTGATGAGAAGAAACAATCAGAGAATCCCAAAACAAGCTATCAAGTAGAACACAACAGGCTGAAGACATTTTTTTTTTAGTTTTAGGATCATCATTCTTGACAAGTCTAAAAGAAATGCTCCAATCTCTATCTTAATATATCCTTCCACAAACAGCAACTAATAACATCTATACATTCTAGACAAAATAATACAAAAACATGGTGGCTAATTCACAGCATGTACTCCACACAATTATGAAAATATGTACTGTGACAGCTTCCCTCATCACATTGTGCTAAGTGACCATTTTTTACCATTTGGTTAATCTGGAAGGCATGGGTGCTGGGGACAGAACCTGTATAGGGATTCTAAAGAGCTACTGAAAAAAAAAAGAAGATAATGTGGCCAACATACTGAATATAGATACAAAAATACATCATCTATAAAACATGCACCAGCAAAATGTGATAAATCTTTGCTGATCTATCAAAATAAACATAAGACTGGATGATTGTTCTACTGACATAAACAGTGCACAGAAATGAGTTGGATAGACTGGCTGTAGAGGTTTAAATTACAGTTCAAGCTGAAAATGGACAAGGAGGACTTTGCAATGGCTGTTTTGGACAGGCTGTGAGAGAATAAGGATAGGGAGTAGAAAGACAATGTGTGTATATGGTGATTGATGACATTAGGACAGAGGAAGGGTGCTGGCAGAAAAATAAAAATCTGAACTTCATGGGAGAAAATGTATAATCAACAGTCAACATTTGACAGGAAGAGGCAAACACTTCATTGGATGTTGGGGCACATAGTTAAGCACATATGGGACTGTCCTGAATGTGATTATGTCAGATTCTGATCTCTGAAATTGTTAGGTCAACCTGAATAAATTCACTATAACATGCATAAAGGAGACTAAACATTTATAATTTTAAATGTAACACATTTTGAGAAATCATCCTGCATTTCCCTGTTGTGGAGAATAGGGGTGGGTGGGGGCATGAAGATGTAGTACTCAAGCTGAATTAGACAGATAAATGAGTGATTCTATCAGGATCAGTCAGCCATGTCTAAACATATTCTACCTCTCAGTTGTGGGCCCTGAAAACAGACCACAGTCTGGCTGAGTGAACAGAAATCAAACGGGAGGGCAAATCTGATGGCAAAAATAAGCCATGCTGAAGATGACCATCACAATGAAAGATTTCACAGCCTGGCTGCAAACCATGACACAATGTAACCAGCTTCCTTTTGAGGAGGGAAAACACAGAAGAAATATGTGAATAACTTACAATTCTACTACATTTATTGAATTTATGTATCCAAGGATTTTTTTAAATGGCACTGCATTCCTTTGCATTCAAATATGTACAGCATCTGTTAAAAATACATCTGAGACAGAAGTAGAAATAATACCCCAAAAATTACTAAAAAGATACAAAAAAGTGGTACCATGACACAAATTCACCAAGTACATTTTTTGGGGGTGAAAAACAAAGATGTCAATAATTTAAACAATTACAGAAATTTATATATGTTGTCCTTGAGACATACTTTCACATGACTGCTATATTTCTTCTTCTTTGAGCAGCTGCTGAATTCACCAGCTTTCCAAGCCACCGAGGCTCACTGCTGCAGACAAGACACATCTACATTCCTCTTATTTCTTGCCAGTTGTCAATTCCAAAAGCACAAATATCTTCCTCTAGGTTGTCTAGATCTACAGAATATCTATAAAGGTGCTAATAAGTTAAAAATCAGTTAAAATGATATAATTACTCCCGCAACAGATTTTTTCAGAAGTACTGATAGTAAAAACAAGTTCACTAAAGTGAAATTAAGGCATAAAAATCCAATTTAAACTGAGGTTTTCAATTTAATTTCTTTACAAAAAAAATTATTCAGTCTGACAAAGTATACCAGGTAAAACATTTTATTAAACACACAATGGGTGAGACAGTAAAGCAGTAGGTACTGAAAGAATAGATGAGAACCTGAAGTAAACAAATTTTCTATGCAATTAGTTTCTGATTACGATCTGATTAAAACTTCTTTCTTATCTTTTATCCTTCCCGTGCCATTAAACGTCACATAGGGCTCGCAAAGTAGTTGCCAATTTTTCCTGTCTTTGGCGAGTCTTTCAACCTCATCAAGGGATTTTATGCCTGTTAATTTGGCCTCTCTTAACAATGTCCTCTTAGAGTTTCATGCGGTCTGCCTCTTTTATTTGGCCTGTTGTGTTCCACTTGATAGCTTGTTTTGGGATTCTCTGATAATTTGATTAGAACTAAGTTTGTGATAAAAGAAATCTTGAAATAGTTTTTCTTTTTAAATAAATTTGAATTGCTCTTACATGTATTTAATATTGCTATTGTTAAGAAAGGCCAAATCAGTAGGCACAAAATCCCCTGATGAGGTTGAAAAGATCACTGAAAACAGCAAAACTTGGCAAACTACCATGCTAGCCCTATGTGACATTTAACATCACTGGAAGGATGTAAAATGTAAAGAATACTGAAATATCTTTTAACAAGTGGTATTCTCATCACAGCTTGGTCAAGGTGGAGACAGCCTGAATGCTACATTTTTCTTTAAAAAGTTGATTATTTTATTTTGTTTTTTTTCTCTACCTCATCAACCTTTCTCTTCTTTTTAAAATTTGTTTTTGTTCAAATAAGATGCAACTCAAAACTTCCACTCTTACATTTTTTGACCAGATAACTGAGTTCTTGGCACCATATATTCTTTCCAGATAGTTACTTTAAATTTTTATCAGCATCATCATAATTCATCCTTATTTTATATAATTATATAAAACTACACAAATGAAAATTCACTGCCAGTTTCATCTGGGTCTTAATTCTGTATCATTACGTCTTAGCACTCTAATAAATTAGAATGTGATGTCAGAGAGTCTCTAGAAAAGTGACTACACAGCATTATGAGAATACTTTTTAATTTATGAAAATAAATATTACATAAAACAAGACGTAAACATTAAAGAGATTGTACTAGTATGCCAAACTGACATCCAAGACACAATTTCTAGCATGCAACATTCCAGTGAGCCAACAATATATCAAACAGTGATAACATGACTTTCTCTGAGATATCACTTTAGTTATACTTCTCTCCACTTTTCTTCATTTTTCCAATTCATTTGCTCTTGTTAAGACTGTAATATTTTTAGCATATCAGAGAGCAACTTCCCATGCACATTTCTGTTTGTCACAAGAGTGATCTCTCTTTCCTGCTTCATAAGCTATGTACATGATTCAAATATAACCAAGACACAAATTCATTTTTTTGTAAATCATTAATAGAAGACCCCCCTGGGAACAACTGTGTTAAAAACACACTTATCTTAACACAGTCTTTGTGAGACAGGAAACATAGATCTGATTGCTTAAAAACTCTGACCTACTTCTGTAGTCCAGAAACCTGTAGCAATCAACACCAATTGTTATTTTTGTAAAATGTAATGTCAGGATGGTGGACGGATGGGGACATGGAGATCGCCAGTGGGGTAGAGGAAAGTCTGATTTGAAACCAATGAATCCAGGACGTGACAAGCCTATGGGTGTCAATGGCTGTCAGAATGAGGTAAACAAAACAGAGCCAACAGACTATAGATGGTGGGGAATGGATATAACTGAAGCATTCATTGGACTCCTCATCCCAAAGCTGGAGTGTCTCTGTGGAACTGTCTCAAAGCCATTGGGCCTGACATGAAAAGTACAGCCACCAGAGGCATGTCCCTTGTGGAACTTTGCCTCCTTAACAGTACTCCTGTAGGCCTCTTGGTTGTGAGCAAGATGGCCTGCTGCTGATGCATCCATTTGCAGATCATCAACGATGTCTTGCAGTCATCTTTGCCTTGGTCTTCATTTTCCCATTATGCACCCTTCCAAGATGGTCTTCTCTAGATTATCATGATGTTTAATGTGTCCAAAATATTTAAGTTTTCTCTCTTTAATACTCTTTACTACCCAACCTTCTTCAATATTAAGTTCTTGTAGTATGGATATATTTGTTCTTTTTTGTGTCCATGGTATTTGAAGAACTCTTCTGTAGCATTAACATTCAAAGGCATTTATGTGTTTCTCAGCTGTTTTGTTAAGTGTCCAGGTCTCACAGGCATATGTTGCCATGGGAAAGATGCATGCCCTTAAAAATCTTATTTTTGTAGTTCTGTCTGTTCCTCTCCACAGATTCTTTAGTTGTTTTACTTTCTGAAGAGCGATAAATGTCCTCCTTTTAATTTCCCTCATTGTATCTCAATTATTAATTAGCAGTGATCCAAGATATTCAAAACTCTCCACTTCTTCCAGTTTTTCCTCATACATATATCAGCTGCCTTACCTGTTTTGTCAGTTGTCATCAATTTAGTTCTCTTCACATTAAGATAGAGGTTTTGCTCTTCACTATTCTTACGGACTGACATAATTAGTTTTTCCATTCCTTTTTGTGTTGTGGACAGTAATACTGTGTCATCAGCATATCTAATCTCTGATATTTCATAACCTCCAATTGTTATGGCATCGTAATATTCTTTGCCTACATCTTTTCTAACATTCCTCATTATATTTTCAGTATACAAGTTAAATAAGTAAGGCGACAATATGCACCCCTGACAGACCCCTTGGAAAACAAAATTTTGGCCTGTCTGGCTTACACCACTGTCTTCATGGCAATCTGAGCAAGATCACAGTCTGCCCTAGCAAGGAAAGGTGCTGAAGTCAGAGGTACCCAGCCAGAAGGGGCATCACAAAAATCAGGTACCATGCATTATCACTAAATGTGTATGAAGAAGACAAAGAAGAAGATGAATAGAAGAATGTCACTTATTTCGTTATAAAAGATTTTAGCACATTTTTTTTTGTCAGGCTTAATTCCTGTACATATATTTCACATCACTGCCTGTAACTTTGTGTACTCTCCCACTCTGCTTATCCATAACACACAGCTTGTGTGAAATAATCTTACAGTAAATTTTTACCAAGAATAATCATTATACATTTTACAATTATACAGTGTTATCTTTGTTAAAGTAAAGAAGAAAAACTAATGGCACCAAATATGCAACATGCATTTTCTGGCCCTCTTATGATGACTCATAAGAGCCAGGAATTCAAACTTAAAAAAATAATCGGTTGGTATCCCAAAAGATGATTTTCAGTATACACCATTCAACTAGATGACTTTCACTCCACAAGAACTAATCCCATTGGATAACTTTTAATCCACAAGCACTACCCCACCAGATGACTTTCAATCCACATGCATCATAATCTTAATTCATAATTTCACACACACTCACCCTGAAGAAAAAAAAAATATATATATCTATAACACATCAATCACAAAACAACATGGTTTTCAAAGGGATAAAGTCAGCAGAGAACACATGTAAATCATATATCATGAAAATTATCACTTGCTTTTGATCAGCTCTCAATCACTTGTTCTGAAAATTAGAAATGAAAGAACAAATCAGAATCAAATAAAAAATACTTTCACTGATATCATCATGTCAGCTTGATGAATTAATAAAATAACAAGACTTAACTTCCAAAAATTACATCTTCAGCTATGCAGTGAAATCATACAATATTTATATTAGGAATTAATTTTTGGACCTCCTCTAAAATTAATAAATAATCATTTCATCTTAAAATCTATTATTACTGAATTCAGTTTTAAGCATGGAAAGTGGGCCAAACTGATTTCTTCCACAACATCTGAAATAAAAAAACTAGTTTCTGTAAAAAAAATAATGCTGTCTTTATTTTTTTTTTAATTTGCTAAAGTTTATACACATTCATTCATTCATTAACATGTCCCTTGCTGAATTTTGCATCCCAAACAACACTCCTGTAGGCCTCTCGGTTGTGAGCAAGATGGCCTGGTGCTGATGCATCCATTTGCAGATCGTCAACAATGTCTTGCAGCCATCTTCGCTTTGATCTTCCTCTTTTTCTTTTTCCCATTATGTATCCTTCCAATATGGTCTTCTCTAAATTATCATGACGTTTAATGTGTCCAAAATATTTAAGTTTTCTCTGTTTAATCCTCTTTACTAGCCAGCCTTCTTCAATATTAAGCTCTAGTAGTATAGATATATTTGTTCTTTTTTGTGTCCACGATATTTGGAGAACTCTTCTGTAGCATTTACATTCAAAGGCATTTATGTGTTTCTCAGCTGTTTTATTAAGTGTCCAGGTCTCACAGGCATATGTTGCAATGTTTATACACACATTCTGTATATTATCAACAAAAATTGAATTGTCTCACATGACTGCATATTTTATCTGGTTTCATTTTCTTCATTTTTAAAGCAATCCTTCCTGTCATACAGATTCTTCCTTGTGTTGACAAAGAGTTTTTTGCCTCAGTTCTGCACCCTCTTCTGTTTGGGCTACTTATCTTCTGCTTATCTTTTCCCAACATTTTCCATGAAATTATTGCCTCTTACTTTTATTCACTCATGCCTTTTTTTTCCCTACTGCTTTACTGATTCATCATATAATGACAAACTTTGCAACAAATACAGTGCAGTTTTCTGAAGGCTTGCTTTACCCCCTCGAGGTTTACGAGTTTTCACTCATTCCATTCAATATGATAGGACACAGAATTTGAGCTCACTTCAAAAAGTAGGTGATCTGTTACATGATTATTAAGCAAATGTTTAAAAAAAATTGGTCACTAGAATTTGGAACAAAAGGAGTAGATAGTGGAGTATGGTTCAGATAAGAGTAGGCGGGGTATGGAACAAACAGCAACAGGTGATAACAAGATGAACTCATGACAATGAAAAAAAATAACAAGAACCCGACATTTCAGCAGAACACTCTCATCAAAGAAAACAGAGAAGACAAAACATGTGATAAAACAAAAAAAAATGTCATATTCTGTGCCTTATTTTCATAATACTTTTATACATTTTATACTCTACCAATTAAGTTTTTAAAAAAATATTATTTAACATTAAATATTTAATATTATTAGTACGCTCTCACCTATAATATTCAGTTTGCACAAAGGACAGGTTCTGTTGTGCACCAGCCAACGGTCAACACAACGAGTGTGATATGGGTGACAGCAAGGCAGAATTCGAAGTTTCTGACATGGAAAAAGGAACAAAAATTTGAATAAAAAATAATTCCAACCAATTTCAAACAGTATCTATGTTAAATAAGTGTTTACACAACATATGGCTACCCAACACTTAATCAAGGACACTTAATGGCACTTGAACAGGAAATGTTCATAACACTTAAATAGGAAAGCAGCATGGTACATGAATACTGCTGACTTATGACACTTCAGCAAGGAAAACTACCTGATTTTTAAACATAAATATCCATATAATACTTAACAAATTTAAAAAGGAGTATTTCTGTCAACAGACACAAGTTCACATAACACAGGAATGAAGATGGCCACACATTTAATTAGGGATTATTATATAATATCTGAACAGAGTTAACTATGTACCCAGGGCATACACTAACCGAGGATGGGAGATGTGAGATGGAGATAAAGAGAAGAATAGGAATGGCAAAACATACACTCAACACCACGAAGACAGTGCTGTTATCCAGGAATCTGCCCATAAAAACAAAACTGAGATTTGTAAAATGTTATATCTACTCTGTTTTACTGTACGGAGCAGAAACATGGACTCTAAACAAAAAGATGGAGAGAAAGATTAATGCAGCAGAAATGTGTTACTACAGAAAACTAGGTCATATAACATGAAGAAAGAAAAGAACAAATGCACAAGTCTTAGAACAGCTCCAAGTGCAATGTGAACTTCTCAAAGAAATCAGGATCAAGAAAACAAAATACTCTGGACATGTCAAAAGACACAACAACATACTAAAGACCATTCTAGAAGAAAGGTGAAAGGGAAAAGAACGAGAGGCAGACACAGATGTAGATGAGAATATAAAATACGAGAATGGACAAGACATAGTGTGGCTGAGTGCACCATCAAGGCAAGGGAGTGAGGAAACTGGAGATTCATTCTGAAGAAGGCACATGATGATAATTAACTACATGTAAGATAAAAATGAGAGAAGAACAAACAGGATTTCGAAAAGGGAGAAGCTGTCTCGACCAGATCTTTACTCTAAGAATAATACTTGAAGAACATATTGAAAAGCAGAAACCATTAATACTGAACTTCATAGATTTTAAAAAGGCATTTGATAGCATACACAGAGATTCATTATGGAGAATTTTAAGTATATATGGAATACCATCTAAAATTGTCAACATCATTAAGGACTTATACAATGGATATGTTTGTGCAGTCAAGACAGAAGAAGGGATGAGTGAATGGTTCCAGATTGAAACAGGTGTGAAACAAGGATGTATACTGTCTCCTTTACTTTTTGGGATTACAATAGACTTCATAATGAAAAAATGCTGCACAGGTAACACAGGTATTGACTGGGTACATGGGACCCAATTAGAAGATCTTGATTTTGCTGATGACATAACTCTTATCAGTAACAATGTGAATTTCATGCAAGAAAAAACAGACAGCCTGTCTTCAATGGCTAGCAAAATAGGACTTGAAATTAATAAGGACAAAACAAAAATAATGAAAATTCCCATCAATCAAAATGGAAAAATACACATAGAAGGGACAGACATTGAAGAAGTCAATCAATTTGCATACCTTGGCAGCTACATAGACCAGGATGGTGACACTAGAAAGGAAGTTAGGATCAGAATTGCAAAAGCAGCATCAATCTTCAAGAATCTTGAGAACATATGGAATTCAAAAGTTATAAGCACAAAAACCAAGTTAATACTATTCAATTCAAATGTACTATCCACCCTCATTTATGCATGTGAAAGCTGTAAAACAACTAAAGAAATAGAAAAGAAATTAGACTCTTTTGAAAACAAATGCCTAAGGAAAATACTCGGCATCAAGTGGAATGAATTCAAGAACAATGCAGAGATAAGACAGATGACTGAACAACCAGTCTCATGGGTGATCAGGAAAAGGAAATGGACATATGTTGGTCACTTGATGAGAAGAAATGATCAGAGAATCCCAAAACAAGCTATCAAGTGGAACACAACAGGCCGAAGAAAAAGAAGCAGACCACGTGAAACTCTGAAGAGGACATTATTAAGAGAGGCCAAATTAACAGGCATAAAATCCTTTGATGAGGTTGAAAGACTCGCCGAAGACAGGAAAAATTGGCGAACTACTTCACGAGCCCTATGTGACGTTTAACGGCACAGGAAGGATATAAGATAAGAAGATAAAAATGATATGGCTACTAGCTACTTATGCACATCTTTCAGGCTCGTTCACCACTGCCTAATAAGAAATCAATGATTCAATAACACATCACTGGATGATGGGTAAACTAGATAGTAATCATAATTTTTGTTCATATGTTACCATCACACTTTGAATCTGGTAGTGTTTGTGCAGCTGATTCACACTACTTCCTTATTTGACTGTGTTCTGCTACGATAACCAAATGCTTTTTTCTGCTGCTTCTCGTTCAACTGAAACATTTTAAATGCTTTACCTGCTTGTGGAGAAACTCCTCCAGGCAAACAGCACAGGTGTCAGTCAGAGTTAATTCACCTTGTTTCTTATAGCGCATTGTTTTCATCAACGAGAGAGCCTGATGAGCAGTTTTTCTCATACTTGACTGAAATCAGTTCATTAGAATAGATATTCATTTTGCATAACGGACTGTGAGTTTATAAGAATAGATATTCATTTTGCACTCTTGAATAATAGACTGTAACTAGTTCTAAAAATCATCTTTCACATAACTTACTTCTCACTGTAATGATAACCATCACATAACTTATTTCTCATTACAGTGATAACAACCATCACATAATTTATTACTCAATGAGTAACAACAACCATTACTTAACTTACTTCTCAATGTAGTGATAACAACCATCACATAACTTACTTCTCATTGTAGTGATAACAACCATCACATAACTTACTCCACACTATAGTGATAACAACCAATCATAAATGAACAATATTATTTTGGCATATTATGCTCACAGAAATGACATTAAAAATATAAAAACTGTAAGAAAACGTACTGTTTTATGGAAGTTCTTTTTTAATTATCTTTATCTTGAAGAAGAACTTTCATCAAACTGTCAGATTATATTATGAATACTGTGACAGTTATTTTGAATATCAATTTCCCCATGGGAAAAATTTTGCATTCTACTCCTATTTATTCAATATTTAGATTTTATTATCTTCTTTGTTTTTTTATAACAGTCACATTCTATTTCAACTCATCATCATCATCAGGTGCCGTGCCGACTGGCATTGGCTATTATGCTTCTCCAGAGTACACAGTCCTTCATGCAGGCCATCAGTTCAGTTGGTGATCTCCTCTCACACCATCCAGTCAGACTGTCCAGTATCATTTCTCTTGGTCTTCCTCTTGATCTTCTTCCTTCTATTTTTCCTGCTGTTATAATATTTTAAATGTCCCCTCTTCTCATTGCATGTCCTATGAAAGCACATTATCTCTCTCTTATCTTTTTGACAAGGTTTTTTTTCTCTCCAGCTCTTCTCATACATTCTTCATTAGTTATTTTTGCTGTCCAGGGGATTCGCAACATTCTTCTAATAAACCACATTTCTGCTGCTTCCAATGATTTTTGTGCAGACTTGCCTGTTGTCCATGATTCACTTCCATATAACAAGATAGGTTCAATATAGCATTTTAGGGCTCATTTTCTAACATTCATTGATAAAGATGTGTTAGCTAATATGTTTCTCATTCTCTGAAATGCAGTCTTTGCTTGGCCTATTCTGTTCCTAATTTCTGTTCTGCATTTCCCATCTGAAGTTATTACTGCTCCAAGGTATATGAATTTCTGCACCTGCTTTAGAATGGTTCCGTTTAATTTAATACTGCATGCTGGTGGATTCTGTTTCTTAGGTATAATCATAGTCTCTGTCTTTTTTATGTTCAAAGTAAGGCCTCTCTGTTCATTTCTTTGGTGACTTTATCCAAGAGATTTTGCAGGTCTTGTTGGTTCTCAGCTATCAGTACTGTGCGCTGTCAGCATACCGAAGGTTTATTTCAACTACAACTGCTATTTTTTTACATATCTGTTTACAACATGTTGAGCTGAACTGTCTTTATCACTATGCTTTTCTCCAGAGCAAAAAAAATATCGCTATGCATGTATATAGGTAAAACAGGCAATGACTGGGTTCATGAGATCCAACTGGAAGATCTTGATTTTACAGATGACATAACTCTTATCAGTGACAATATGAAATCAATGCAAGAAAAAACAGATACCCTGTCTTGTATGGCTAGTAAAATAGGACTTTAAATTAACAAGGATAAAACAAAAATAATGAAACTTCTCATTAACCATGAAGGAAAATACATGTAAAAGGAACAGCTGTTGAAGAAGTAAACCAATTTGCATATCTCGGCAGCTACATATACCAGGATGGTGACACTAGAAAGGAAGTTAGAACTAGAATTGCAAAACCAGCATTGACCTTCAAGAATCTTGAGAACATATGGCATCAAAAGTTATAAGCACAAAAACCAAGTTAAAATTATTCAATTCAAATGTAATATCCACCCTCATTTATGCATGTGAAAGCTGGAAAACAACTAAAGAAATAGACAAGAAATTAGACTCTTTCAAAAACAAATGCCTCAGGAAAATGCTCAGTATAAAGTGGATCGAATTCAAGAACAACATAGAGATAAGACAAATGAGCAAATAACAACCTGTCTCATGTATGATTAGAAAAAGAAGATGGACATATGTCAGTCACGTGATGTGAAGAAATAATCAGAGAATCCCCAAACAAGCTATCAAGTGGAACACAACAGGCCAAAGAAAAAGAGGTCGACAATGTGAAACTCTAAAGAGGACATTGTTAAGAGAGGCCAGTTCAGCGGGCATAACATCCCTTGATGAGATTAAAAAACTCGCCAAAGACAGGAAATCTTGGCGAACTACCATGCGGGCCCTATGTGATGTTTAGCAGCACGAGAAGGATGTAAGATGTAAGTAAGATATATATATATGAGTACCTGACTTCTTCTGGAGTTGGGGAAGGAAAGGCAGCCAGGCGTGATACTGACCATATCACCCTCTAGTGTGCTGACAGGTCAAAGAAAATATAGGCACTAACTCCATATCCCTATGTGCCTCTAAGGCATGACAGGATTACCTTTACCTTTTTTTTTTTTTTATATAAGTATAAACCTTTATATGCAATTGCCATACACACTATGATCATAGTGATTGTTCATGTAACTACAAACATGACATTCTACAATTCTGCACTTTCTTATGCCCGGGTTATTTATCATTTGTTTATCTTTCCACAACACCTTCTATGTTTTTTATCAGTAAGTATAATTATTGTGCTTCAATAAACATCTTGTGCTTTCATCAGCCACGACTTTTTTCTATATAGAACTAAAACAACTTCACAAGCAACAGCAAATAGCACATATATTTATATTCAACTAACCTCTGCCTCCTGGTCACCCAAGTCCCATCTACCATCCATCATCCGTGTCTTAACACCCGTTAGAATGACAAGCAACAATATACAGGCATAGAAACATTCCCAGAACTGGCTTGGATCAGCCTGAAAATACACAGATAATTTGTCTGAAACCCTCAACCCTCACTGATCTGAAAAGTAATAAATGTTCAAAGGAATGTTAGTGTCACAATGATGTATTTAGAAATGAGTTCCTGAAACTATACCTGAAACTAACTTCATGCAATAAGTATTGCTCATTTGCTACTGTGGTCCAAGTATGCACCAGACATGGCAGAAGACTGTGTGTATGTTTGTCTAAAAACTTGGTACCTCTAGAGAGACTAAATCTAAGCTATGGAATTTCTGTGTCACGACCTCATTTCTTTCCGGGTGTCACGATCCTTCATGTCTACAGAACAGTTAATTATGACTATGCTTACAAAACACCTTTTTTGGAGGTGCTATTTAGCTTAATCGGTTAGTACGCTGTTCTCTCATGGCTAGATGGCTACTCATCCTACCGGAGTTTGTGTTCGAATCCAGGTAATTCTCTTGTTATTTTTCTCTCTCACTTTGTCTATAATTTTTTCAAAGTCTAATCCTACAAAAAACTGTGTTCTGTTACTTTACCATATGAAACCCTCGTTGTTTCTTATTTATACAAAAAACTGTCAATGACATATTTAACAGAATACACTGCATGGTTAGACTTTGAAAAATCATAGACAAAGCACTTTAGACGTGAAAGAAAAATGACAAGGGACTTGAACCACAGAATCTGGTAGGACAACCAACCATCTAGCCATGAGAGTACAGCACACTAATCAACTTGGCTATCTTGCACCCCCAAATAAAAGGTATCTGATAGCGAAGCCATCAATGCCCATCTGGCCAAAAATCATGACACCCGAAAAGGGAATGAGGTCACAACACAGAAATTCTCTTGCAGGTACTGAATCGTATGATGTAGGTACCAATGAAGTATGTAATGCAGTTAACTTTACATGATCATGTAAAAGTACCCCTTTTCTTTCAGATATGCTAAATTCAATCTTTCCTAAGCACACTTTCAAACTGACATTTGAATATGATTCTCTCCATTTCTAGATTTTAACAAACCTAAGAGTAGGATCCAACACTGTTATATATCTCTCTCTAAATGAAGTTCTTGAACCTCTTGGTATTTGATTCTTTCCTTTCTTTCATTCTGTCTACTGGTATTGCAGCTGAAGCACCGCAATTTGTGAGAATTTGTATTCAGTCTCATGTCTCTACATGCCGCTATATTTGATCTCTTTAAGATGTCTTTCACTCCGTTTGACTACCTTATTCTGGGACATCTTTTGGTTGCTTCATTCTAATATTACAGGCCTTTACAGCTGGCTGATCTGGATTCACTTTTGCCTGGAGCTCAAACCACTTCATTTCTAATCCCGCTCTTCCAAATCTTGTTCACTAATTTTCTCAGACACTTTATCTCACTCACTCAGGGCATTTGTTGTTTCTTTGAGTCTACTTCTAGCACTAGTAGCACACGGTACAAATACAGAGCTTATCAGTTTTTTTTTTCACTGCCATGTTGATTAATACTAGGACAATCTGATATTCTGGGAGCCTGGTGTATTTTATTTCTTATGTCTCTTAAGTTTACTGTTTACTGTGAATATAATTCTAAGAAATTTTAATGTTTCTGTGCTACAGGTTATGACTACCAATTCTTGTGTTAGATTCTTCGGGTGATTTATTTCAGTCAATTTTTTTTTTTCATCAACATTAATCTTCATTTCATGCTTCAGAAGCTAAAACTGTGTTGCTGAAGTTATTTACATTGATCAAGGACAAAGAGAAGTTCACGCGGCTCAAATCGTTCTGGCTGGGCATCTTTGTTGACTCTATTATTACTGATAACAAACAGCAAGGTTAGCATAACACACTTTTGCCTCACTCCTGATACCCTAAGGAGAAGCTGTTTCTGGTACTCACTGTGCACTTACTGCCTAGACATTGTTCTCTGATCTTATAGTAAGTGATGGTAGAAAAAAGCTCATGGAGAGGTAGGATTAAACTGGCTCATGTGTGTATTCAACAAGGCTTGACCAAAAAATGTGCAGTCCCAGAAGACTGGGAGAGGTAGGCATCATAAAACCCATATGGGAAAGTAAAAGAAACAATATTGTAATACTTATAAAGCATCTCCCTAGTCAGGCACAAGCAGCTTGCAAAAGAAAAAAAAACTGTTAAGCAGCATGACAAATCACATCACCATGAGAGAAAGCATCCTTGTCACACTCTGGCATGAGGCTGAACTGAAAGGCATTCCCAGGTTTCCTTTATTATACCTAAAATATTCCCCATTTTTCATTATTTTTTAACTTTGCCCTACACAAGACTTGATTTCTCCACATTCTCCTACTAAAGTATAAATATATCCTGCTTCTCTGATATATTATGTGATTCTTCTATCAAAATCTATTTAATTATCCCACCTTCCATGAAAAATAATTATTCAGATTTATTCAATGATTTTTTCTTCAGCATTATGTCTGGAGGGATGAAATACAGACCAATCTTTCTATAACTTCTAGCCCAAATGATAGTTATTTCGATTCTTTTTTCATACTATGCTGCTGGAAAGTGCCTCTTTCTGTCATCTCTGGCCTTTTTTTCCCACTGATCCAGCCTTTTGTTATCTTGTGCTCCAATATTTCTTACCAGTTTTCAAATATCACAGAAATGATCAAACTGGAAAAATAAAGTTCTGCAACTGTTTTGAAAGCTGCCTTGTATCTTGTCTGCCTTTACTCATCAATGTACCCCTTATGTTTCCTTTATCCAACTGTGCTGATATCACACACATATCACTGTACCCCTTACCTTTCCTTTATCTATATTGTGCTGTTGTCCGACACATATCACTCCCCTTCCACCTGGGGCTTTCCCACATGTGGACCACATAGTGAAAGTTGGTAACCTCTGTTATGAAATGAGAATTATGAAGGCATGACATTTTTGGCACAGTTCTTTCAAGTGAATGCTCTGTCACGCTCAAATCTTTAAAAAAAAAAAAAAAAACCTAACAAAACATCGCATCAATTATTTAATATTTTATAAAATTGAAGTAAAATGATAATTTCAGTAAAATGTATAAAAGAATTTTACATTTCAAAAAGTAACATTTACAAACAACAGTTTGAATAAAGACAATCTTTGGTCTGAAAATAAAATTAAAAAAAAAACAGTTTAACTAAAAACTCTTAGGGCTTTAATGGTATAGACTCTTAGGGATTTACTGGTATAGACTCTTAGAGATTTACTGGTATAGACTCTTAGAGATTTACTGGTATAGACTCTTAGAGATTTACTGGTATAGACTCTTAGGGATTTACTGGTAAAGACTTTTAGGGATTTACTGGTATAGACTCTTAGGGATTTACTGGTATAGACTCTTAGAGATTTACTGGTATAGACTCTTAGGGATTTACTGGTAAAGACTTTTAGGGATTTACTGGTATAGACTCTTAGGGATTTACTGGTATAGACTCTTAGGGATTTACTGGTATAGACTCAGAGATTTACTGGAACAGACTCTTAGGGATTTACTGGTATAGACTCTTAGGGATTTACTGGTATAGACTCAGAGATTTACTGGTATAGACTCTTAGGGATTTACTGGTATAGACTCTTAGAGATTTACTGGTATAGACTCTTAGGGATTTACTGGTAAAGACTTTTAGGGATTTACTGGAACAGACTCTTAGGGATTTACTGGTATAGACTCTTAGGGATTTACTGGTATTCACTTGGTGGTTTTTCATTGTTTCACTATGATGGTGTAGCTCTGCTTCAATTGCTGGTTCATAGCATGATCATTTAACTCCTCTTTTGAAATGCTAGTTTATAATATGATCACTTAATTCTTCGGTCTCACCTTTTCTGTTGTAATGTCATATTTAGTGATAGCAGTTATCGCTTGCATTAAATTATCAAAGCAATGACAAAATACAGTTTATTTCTGGTTGAGTAAATGTTTGAAATCACGAATTAATAAATTATACAAGAATGTAAAAAAGAAAAATTCCTGTTTCCATGCCATTAAGGCATGTTGGGATATGGTGACAGGCCTGTATTTTCAAGGCCTTTGACACATGAAAGTGTGCTTATTCAGTATCATGCCTGGCTATATTTACCTTCCCAGACTTTTCTGATACCAATTTTTTTTTTAGGCTAGTTGACCTCAGGCCTTCCTGGTGTGGTGGCACCAGAAAAAAAATCCCCACTGCTGGGACTTGACCAGGTACCACCCAGACTGGTAGACCAAGCACTGGGTATACTACCAAAAAAAAAACTGAAAAAAAACACCAATGTACAAGTCTAAAAATTTTAATGTTGTTGCTGTTATTGTCATAACTCTCTGCAAGTGTAAGAAGTATGGAACTAGCAGCTGACATATGAAGGCTTTCAAACACATGTACTGTGTCAAACTGGAACTAGGTTACAGTGGTTAACCTGAAGAGATAGAGCTGGGTAAACAGCAAGCTTCTCAGCAGGTTCCATCAGCCAGAGCTGGGTAAACAGCAAGCTCCATCAGCCAGAGCTGGGTAAACAGAAAGCTTCTCTGCAGGCTCCACCACCCAGAGCTGGGTAAACAGCAAGCTTCTCAGCAGGCTCCACCAGCCAGAGCTGGGTAAATAGCAAGCTTCTCAGCAGGTTCCACCAGCCAGAGCTGGGTAAACAGCAAGCTTCTCAGCAGGCTCCACCAGCCAGAGCTGGTAAACAGCAAGCTTCTCAGCAGATTCCACCAGCCAGAGCTGGGTAAGCAGCAAGCTTCTCAGCAGGCTCCACCAGCCAGCTGGGTAAACAGCAAGCTTCTCAGCAGGCTCCATCAGCCAGAGCTGGGTAAACAGAAAGCTTCTCAGCAGGCTCCATCAGCCAGAGCTGGGTAAACAGAAAGCTTCTCAGCAGGTTCCATCAGCAGAGCTGGGTAAACAGCAAGCTTCTCAGCAGGTTCCATCAGCCAGAGCTGGGTAAACAGCAAGCTTCTCAGCAGGTTCCACCACCCAAAGGTGATCTGGTTTGCTGGTAATGATAATCATGCTGTCACACCAATACAGCCATCTTTGTTCCCAAAAGTGTATGTGAATTTATAATTTGAAAATCACAAGAATTCAATCAAATATTCACATGTGTATTCATACCATCTGTTGATCACTTAGGCTGCTGGCAACAATCTTCACTTGATATTTGATTTGACTAGAAGAAAAGAAACACACAAGCCTGTCAGTCTGTTACACAAAAATGATAACTTTTCTGCTGCAATTATTGGCTCCTTATGTGACAGATTAGGGGAGATGATCTATGAACTAAAACAATAATGACACATCATTATTTTACATAAGAAAATTCAAGTGTGACTAGCTATATGAGCACTGCATAATTTAAACTTTAAATAAAGATTGAAACTAAAATCAGTAGATGCAAGCACAAAGAGACAGGCCATGTAATATGAACATGGTTCATTGCAACTGGACTGATTATGAAGCCAATAATTGGTGCATAAGTACACAACGAAGCCATGAGAGAACCTGCTAAAAAAAATGATGTGACCACAAATACAAACACTCCTACAAACATATGATTATAATTTTTCTTCTTATTTCAAAGTTCAAACTTCAGACTCTGGCTTCACTGCATTTGGGACAACATATGCTCTGCCATATGCTGCAGTATCCATCCAAGAGTATGTTTGCTAATAGTTCCCATCAAGTGTTAGGTCTTTACAATGCATTTTCTGCCACACAGTTCCTGCCAGCACCTTTAATTTGTTCTAGCTCCAACAATCTCTTCACATCTGCATTGTTCTTCTATTCCCACTCTTCATTTCCTGCAGCTTTAGCAATATCACCCTTGTGCATTGTCAGTCTGCCATCTATTTTAGCCTGTCCCACAAGTCTATCAGCCACATCACTGCCACGTACTCCAGCATGCCTTGGACAGTAAAGTTGTGTTAGGTTTGTCACAGCTGACTGGCTTAACAGATGAACCCATTTTTTTCGAAACAATTTCTTCTCAATCTTACAAAGCATACTCTGTGAATCCATAACAATGATCATTTCTTCTTCAGTGATCAAGTTATTTTTCATGCTAAATCTTGAATTCTTTTCCCAGGGAAAAGTTCACAATTTTCATCAGGTAACCCTTGTCTTTTTACATCTTACATCCTTCCCGTGCCATTAAACGTCATATATACAGGACTCACATGTTCACCATGTTTTTTTTTGTTTTTGGCGAATTTTCGACCTCATCAAGGGATCTGATGCCAGCTAATTTAGCCTCTCTCAACAATGCTCTCTTTAGAACTTCACATGGTCAACTTCTTTTTTTTTTTCCTGTTGTGTGACTTGTGCCCAAGGTCAAAATCTTTTTTTTTTTGTCAAATCTGGTGATGTCAGTCTGCATGGATTATTCTTGAAGTACAACTAAACTTAACTGGAAAAAAAATTCCTCACATTTTACAAATCATTTCAAATAATCAACAAGTAGTTATGACTAATGAATAAATACGTATTTCAACCGTCATACAATAAATGTAAAAAATGAATGTCAACTTATTTTATCCTGTAGGAAGGAGTCTGTCCTTCCACCAGGTAGTTCCAGCAAGTAACAGATGGTGGAACGGCCTCTAGATTTAGAGATCAGCTGTGAATATCTTAATAAACAGCACCAGACTAAAACAGCTACCTTGCAGGTCAGTCTCTTTACAAAGGTAAAAAAAAGTAAGGTAAAGGTAATCCTGTCATGCCTTAGAGGCACATAGGGATATGGTGTTAGTGCCCATATTTTCCTTGACCTGTCAAGCACAACAGAGGGTGATTTGGTCATTATCACGTCTGGCCGTCTTTCCTTCCCCAACTCCAGAAGAAGTCGGGTACCTATTTCTACAGCTGGGTGACTGGGGTGCCTCTGGCCGGATTCAAACCCTTGACCTTTGCCATAAGAGACCAGTGCACTAACCACTTCGTCACTCAGACACCCATATAAGAGCTGTAATGTTACTTCTCAAGTCAACAAGCATAACAGGCTTTGCCACCATCTGAGATACATCAAGCTGAAAAAGGAAAATCTGCTGATATGTAACACTTTCTTACAATATACCATAAACATAAGAAACATAGCAAACAGTGATGTCTGTAGCCCCTGGTATTGGTATACATGCAAATATTACAACAGAACTTCAAAGATGAGAGCTGTTAAATGTCATGTATACTCCATACTCCTTATGGTGTATAAGGACATTAAGCAAATGGAAAATAAACCAGGCCACTGAAATTTGGATATACAAAAGATTGGGGCATATTCTATAGTCAGAAAAGAAATCAAAGAAATACAAAATCAAATGAAATTGAAGAGACATGAAAAACATGAATCAGAAAGTTAAAATATTTTGGTCATATCAAAAGTCATAACCAATGAAAATCATACTTGAAGGAAAAGTTGAAGGAAAAATAGCAAGAAAAAAAGACAACAATATGAATGAGTGAACAGCATAAAGAGATGGACATAATTCAGCTTGGCTGTGTGCACCATGACAGAAAGGGACAGAACCAGCTGGAGATCAACTGCAACTAACCCTCCCTGGGGAAATATTTCACAATGTGATGACAACAGGGATTAATCATGTGACTATTTTTAATTTCTATGAGACTGTTTCGCACTAGCACCACACAAAATGTGTACTAAATGTGCTCATATATAAATCTTACACCTATACCCTTAACAATGATCTGGTTGCCTGAGAGGTTATTCACTTGGTCTATTAAACAGGTGGTACTGGAATTTATTAATCTGAACTTACATTATTATATACTTTTGTGAACTTCACTGTGACCATATAGTCTAGCATCCTTATAAATCTGAACTTTATCTGATCCTTTGAAACTGTGTGTTCCACCTGACAAAAAGCCACTGTATTTGGAATTTATGTTTTATTTAAATACAACAATCATATACAGCAGTCATTCTTGCATATATTTACATTATTTAAAATAAAAATGACACTTGTACAAACCTCTCTAATTATAGCTGGGTTGAGTGTGAGAATAATGATAGCAGAAGCTCCAAACATAAGGGCCTTTTTCACCTGCACATGAAAAGAAGAAGAGATCTCAGAATATGAGACTAAAATAAACTAGGCAAATTTGATGAAACTAGAGTTTGTTATATTACCAATATACAAAAATTTAATCAACAATACTATGACAATTTTAATACAGTATAGTTAGTTAGTTGATCCTCTTGGGCCAAAGGTGGCACATAGGGCGGAGGACAAGGCTCTCCATGTCTGGCGATTCCTTGCTACTTGCTTTAGATCTTCGGCGTTTCTGATGAGCATTGTTGAACACTCCTTGGTGATAACTTTTCTTAGTGTGTCTTTTGGTCTTCCCCACTTTCTTTTACCCCCTGGTGACCACATAATTGCTTGGTGTGGGAGTCATTTTTCGTCCACTCTAAGTATGTGGGCAATGTAGTTCCACAGACATCTTCTGACCTTCTTCTTCTTCGTTCACAACATCTTCTGATAAAGTTTGATACGTAGTCTTGTTTGGTTTCTTGTCTTATTGATGTAACCGATCTGAAATCGTGCCAACAGATATTTAAATGTATACAGTATGCAGTATGTATTAATTGTTCACATTAACATTTGTTATTATATATATATATATATTACTAATTATTTTAGTAAAAATATGTTAATAATGGTATAAAACAGTAGGAAAAATGTCAA